>OX451736.1:1628949816-1630297821 GCA_948472305.1 Vicia faba
CTCCGGCTCCACAACCTACTCGACAATCGGCTCCACAACCCGTTCGACAACCGACTCCACAACCTGCTCAGAATAGGCTCAACAACCTGCTATGGAGTCGACTCACAACATGTACAACCTCCTCTATAGTCTGCTCGGGAACATGCACATCCACAATAGGAGAAGCATGTACCTCCTCGATAGTAGAATCTCTAAGTCCTCGACGGTGAGATGTGCAGAACTGCGCCTGCTACTAAGCCAACTGTTTCCGGTGAGAATCAGTCATAGCACATCGTCCAACACGTAGTTTGGAAGCATGTGCCTCGTCAGTCGAGGCCTGAGCTTCCGCTCAATCGACCACCCCGCACGTAACAGAACCATCTTTGCTCCTGGTCCTCACTGAAACAATTAATAAAAAGAGGGAAAATTAGGCAAATATAAACTATCAAAAATTTTGAAATTTCCGATATTTTAAAAAAAAAAATTGAACTACCGGAAATTTTGAAACTTCCGATACATGGTGCAAAGCTCTGGAAATATCAAAATTTCCGGTCCAAATGATAAATACAAATACTGGAAATTACACAAATCTACCATAAATCCTTACTGTTACACAAAATTTCCGATATCACCTAATGAATTTCAAAAATCCTGTGTAATATTAAAAATTTAGAATTTTTAAATATCTTTTGATTTTAGACAATTTAGTCTTTTCATATCCTTTGAGAGTGTGTCACATAAACCCTAAATGACATATTAAATTCTCTTTCATTTCCTTGCTCATAACTATTGTTGGTGATTTTAGTATCACCAATGTATTTTAGTAGTAATGTGATTTACTAAAGGCCGATGCAATTATGCGTTAAGTTCGGAAACGAGTTAGGGAAGTGCGGAGTGCACGCTCGTCGAGCCAATGCATAATTGAATATGAATAATTGAAACGGGATTCCAAGGGGCGAAGCCCCTGGCGGGGTATGGGGCAGCGCCCCGTTGGGGTTCCAAGGGGCGAAGCCCCTGGCGGGGTGCGGGGCAGCGCCCCGTTGAGGTCCAAGGGGCGGAGCCCCTAGCTGGGGTCCCACTGACAGGTCAGCGGGCGGGGTGCGGGACAGCTCCCCGTTCGAAAATTTTGAATCCTTTTCCCTAATCGACATAACCGTTTTTCGAAACAGGTGTGTCTTTTCGGTTTCAGTTATTGATCTCCTATATAAGGAGTCATTTGGCCTCGGTTTCAATAATGGAAAAACGTCACTTCCTCTCTATATTTGTAATCAGTTTCTTTTGCCAGAAACAGATTGTTCTTTGAGAATTATCCCCACAAAGATTTCGTGAACCCAGACAAGAATAGGGTCGAAATACTTTGTTCGGAAAATATACGAACACGATTCTTCGAAGTTATCCAGGATTATCATACCCAAATATCTTACAACTATATGATAAAATTCTCATAGAAGCAATTACAATAAAACTTTTATATTGCAGAAAGATGTTTTTATGAGTTAAGTTGATAAAAAATATCTATATTTAGAGGCACAAGATATTTGTTAATTTCTCAAATTAATAGGTAAACCATTGAGATCAATTTCACACGTATCATAAGTTTGAGAACCACCTATATAATATCATAATAAATTGGACTTATTATGATATTACATGTTAACATAAACAAAAGCAACACGGAGATTCTCAAAAACAACAGCAACACAATCAAACACTCGAGATTCTCAAAGCAAGGAACATAAGAAAAACATGAGAGCCTAAACTAAACATGACTAACACTTTCTAAGACCAAAGTGAGACACTATTAATCAGGTATTACTTCTTCCTGATAAAACATGGAAGTTAATCATTGAAAAGAGGAGAGCTAGAGAGCAACTTCAAATAAATGATAATTTTTTTCCTACACTATTCTGTCTAATGCTACCTTATTTACTAATAAAACTGACATTTATTTGCAGAAGATATGTTAACATTCACTTTTTATGAGGTTGTTATAGTGAATAGTTGGAACATCATTATTGACAATAGTTAGAAAAAATATGGAAATTTATAAAATAATCAATGATAGCATCCAAAGATTAATGAGAGTATTTTAATCCAAGTTTACATAAATGAGTTCTTAATATAGTAAGCTACATACAACCAATAGTCCATTTGATTTAGACTTAGTTTTAACAAAAAACACTCATTTGTTCCTTAGACTTAGTTTTAGAGGCCTTGTGCAATCTAAAACAAACATATTACTAAAATTTCATCTCTCATAAATCCTCATCTACTTCACAATCATTCATTGTAAACTCTACTTGAGGTTGAAACAGTAATATGCATCCTCATTTGTGCTTAACAATTACTTTACAACACAACTACTAATTGTTATATACACAATTATCATCACAAATTTACACTGCCTGCATGCTCACATTTGTTTCTTGGCTCATAATTGCAGATTCAGCGCCTTCTTCTTCCTCGGTAGGGAGATCATCTAAATGGAGTTTCGGTTGATTAAGGCTCCGAACTAACTCGGTGAACGAAGGAAAATGCTCTGGAGAAAAGAAATATGCTCCCATTCTTTGATATGAGAACAAGTCAAGTACATGATCTCCTGATAAATTCTTCTTCATTTGTTCGAAACCGCCTGGAACACCAAACTCTGATGAGTTTTGACCTGAAACCTTCACATCATGCTTTCTGAAAGCAGCCATAGTTTGTGAAAGTAACAACTCGGGACTCGAATGAGTTTCATTTGGTTGATTTGCATCTGAAAGATCCATTCCGGGTAATATGATTTTGCACGAGTTTTTAGCAAACGTCTTTGCTACTTGTTCGTAACCATCCCTCTTGGCTGTGTTATAGAATCCCGCTGTTTGCTCGGACGGACGGGACCGAGTTCCATACCAAGAGTGCATAAGCGGGATTTTTCCGTATATTGAAACTCCGGTGTCTCCGAATGTAGAATCTGCCAATGAAAGGAGGGAATCTCCATGTTCTATGAGCTGAGAAGAATACCATGAAAGGAAGAAGTCACCATATGAAGACTCCCAAGAACCACCATCCTTGAAGAAGCTATTCGAGTATGGTGATTGGTTATAGGTAGGCACGTCGTGTGGACCGCCGAGTCCCCATAAAGGATTTCCAGATGATTCAGCATGTTGTTTGAGTAAACTTAGCATGTTTTGATCATAGCACTGAAATTCTCCTATTCCTCGAGTTATACCGTCGGTTGGTTGCTCGTGATGAGACGGATATCGAAGCTCACCATCCGGTCCTAATCCCATGGAAATTCCCTGCAATGCAATATAGCAACATATTTAGGATCCATTCGATTATATCTAACTGTTCTCAACTTATTTCCATTAACTCTCTGGAATAACTTATGATAAACGTTTATGCTATTAAATGTAAACTTATTGATCTATGTTGTGAAATCGTACCGTAATTGTAGACTTCATGAACGAGGCAAACGAGAACTTGAAGCTCTCACAGAAACTCCGGTAAACTTGAAGCGGAGTCTTTCCATTAAGAACATTAAGATTATCAACCGCGAGCGACAAACATTCTTTGTAACACTGACCCGACCGATCGGTAAAGTAAATACTCGACTGCGATTCACCGATCTCAGAAACCCATTTAGGTAAAGGGATATTCGGTTTCTTAGAACCATGAAAACAAAGTGTAACATGAAGCTTAAGACCCACTTTCTGAATCATCTCAGCAATAGAAAGATAACCAGACCAATCATATTTTCCCATAGCTTCTTTCTCAACAATTCCCCACCAAATAGGTAGCTCAACACCTTCAACTCCTAATAGCTTCAAAGCTTTCAACCCTGCTGCAATTGCTCTTGAATGGTTTATTGAATTGCAATCATGAGAAACTGTATCTAAGGGTAATCCCACAAATAATCTCACACCATCTACCTGCAATATTATACATCATTTTCACCATCTTAGTTAACTTTCAACTTTTCATTAAAACCACAAGACTAAAAATAAATAAAAATAAAAAAACTAATTTGTCTTTCTTCATACTTTCTCACCAACCAAAATCAACATCAACATATATATTAACAAAAATAAAATTTTCAAAAAAAGTAAGCAAAGAAAGAAAACACAACCTGCTTCGATCTTGTTCCAGATCCAGAAGGCTTCTTCTTCTTCTTCATCTCTCTGATTGGTTCAGCATGAACAGCTTTCAAACTCATTCCCTTTCCACTTTTCTTCAATCTTAAATTCTGACCAAAACAAACTCCACCCTTTGAAAATCTACAATCATTATTCAGAACAACATAACCCAATTCTCTACAAGCAAAATCGGTTCTTCCCAACTTCACTCGAGAGCCACCAATAACAGAAAGTTCCATTGGAAATAACAAACTTTGTAATAATCACAGCAAAAACTGGTTCAAAAAAAATCAAAACTCGAAACTTTTCAGAATACCCAGTTGAGAATTCGTGTAGAATTTTGTTGGGTTGGATGAAAAAAGTGATTTTTTTTTGAAGTTGGATGAGTGAGGAAATGGATTATGGAAAGGGTGGATATATAGAGAAGGTGGAGCCTGAAACTCGCTTTTTCTTTTGTGTGGCTCAGAAGAAAAACAAAAGCGTATAAAACAATGGGACACGTGTCGGTGTTGTAGCAATTGAACCGTACAATATTGTTTTTGTTTATTTATTTTTTAATAAATAAAAATTAAATTATTGAGGTCCAAAACAATTATTGTATATAAAAAATTGAATTATTGAAAACCAAAAGAATTATTATAGGTGTATAATTTTCTAAAAATAATAATTAAGAAACTAGCAAAGAATAAAACAGCATGCGAATCTGCCGTGTAGGTGTAGATGAGTTGAATATGGTAGTTTAAGGTTCACTATCATATGAATGGGGTGATTTAGTTCGGTTTTTAATATTTTCTAAAAATGAAATTTAATTAAATTTATTTAGTTGATTATCTATATTATTATTTTTTTAAAAAAAATTATGTCAATTTGTGTTTGTTATTATGTTTTTTAATATATTTTTTGTTAGTATTTCTTTAAATAATATATTTTTTATCTTTTTTATCTATTTCGTATTTTATTTGTTAAAGAATTTAAACTTGTACTTAATCAATACAAAGTAGATGTTAGTGCATAAGACGATGAAATACAGAAAGAATGAGAAAAAATGTTTTATTGTTCTACAATGACGGTTACAAAAGATAAAATATAAGATTGATTTAAAAAACAATAACTACTAGTCTATTTATACACACAAACTAGGACCACATATGCAACATATTAGAATACTAAATTATCCTTTAATATCATCCCTTAATTTAGGATTTTCTAATCAAAACTAACAACATCAATTCCATTCCTTAATTGGATAATTGATCTGTCTTGATCACCTTTGTCAGAACATCTGCTAGTTGATTCTGGGTGGTACAGTGCATAATTTCTAGTACTCCGTTCTGGACTCGACTTCTCAGAAAATGATATTTTGTCTCAATATGCTTGCTTCTCTCATGCAACATTGGGTTCTTGGCAAGATTGATTGCATACTTGTTATCAATCATCAGCTTCAGCGACTTGTCTGCCTTGATTTTCAGTAGTAGATTCAAAAGCCAAACAACTTGACATGCGGCTACAACATCTCCAATGCATCGCAATAACATATTGCTTCTTGAAACACCAAGAAATAGGACCTCCTAGAAACTTAAACAAGTATTCAGAAGTACTTCTCCGGTCAACTCTATCTCCACACCAATCAAAGTTTGAATAACTCATCAGTTATGAATTAGTCTTTCTTCTAGAAGGAAATAGTACTCCATATTTCAGAGTTTCCTTGATATACCTCAAAATCCTGACAACAACTTGGTAATGGGACCACTTAGGTTTACTCATGAACCTACTAATCATTCCAACCACATAGCAAATATCAGGTATGGTATTACACATATACCTCAGAGAACCAATCAATTATTTAAAGGTTATAACATCTACATCCTCACTCTTAGAATCAGAATCCAATTTTTGTTTAGTTTTTAAAGTTGTGACAACAGCCTTATAATTTGGCAACTTAAATCTCTTCAGAAGCTCAAGTTCATACTTTAACTGATACAAAATTACATTTTTCTCAGAGTACAATACCTCTATCCTTAAAAAGTATACCAGCTTTCCTAGGCCAGTCATCTCAACTCATTCATCAAAACCTTCTTGAACTTGACTACCTTCTCAGAACAACTATCTGTTAGCAATATGTCATCAACATAGAGACACACCAGAATCATATTGCCTCCATAATGCTGCACATAAATGCCATATTCCATCTAGCATTTCTGAAATCCCTGCTTCTTGAAAAATGAATCAATCTTTAAGTTCCAAGCTCTGGGCGCTTGCTTTAATTCATACAAGGCTTTATGAAATTTGTACACCATCCCTTCCTGATTCTTTTTCACAAATCCAAGAGGTTGTGACACATATATCTCTTCTTGTAACATACCGTTCAAAAATACGGACTTCACATCCAGATGCATTAGAGGCCAATTTCTATTTACAACTATAATAATCACTAGTCTGATTGTTTCATGTCTTGCTACAGGTACAAGCACTTTAAAGTAATTTAGCCCAGATTTCTGAAGAAAATCTCTAGCCACTAGCCTTGCTTTGTGCTTTCCAAATGATTCATCTGGCTTAAATTTCACCTTGAAAACCCATTTGACGTTGATGGCTTTCTTCTCGTTTGGAAGCTTAGTCAACTCCTAAGTCTTGTTTCTTTCTATAGAATCAAGTTATTCTTTCATGGAATTTAACCATACTTTCTTCTTGAGATCTTCTTCAGTGCCCACTGGTTCAAAATCTACTAACATGGCACACTGGACCATTTCTCTCTCGGAACCTACTTCGATGTCTTACAACATATCAAACTCTATAAATTTTCTTGGTATTTGTCTGATCCTTGATGGCCTCTAAACTTGTTCTGAAACTTCTACAGAACCTGGAACTGTGTTAGCTTCTGGACCTCGTCCAGAACCACTACCTTCAGAAGTAACACTTACAGAAACATGATTACCTCTAGAAGCTTGTTCACCAGAACCTACGTCTTCAGAGTATTCCCTTCCAGATTCTGGATCATCGTTAGAACCTGATCAGAATAAGACCCATCATCAGAATCACCTTCGTTTTTTACTCATCTTCAGAGTCTCCATAATCATCTTCTAACTCTTCTTCAGAACTTTCAAGTTCAGACTCATCTTCATAATCATCTTCTGAAGTATCTTCAGAATCATCTTCTGAAGTATCTTCAGAAGCCAGCTCAGGTGTTGACACTACACCAGAATTTGATTGAGACTTCCTTCAATCCCATGCTTCTGACTCTTTCATAATGATGTCTCTTCTGACTTCAACTTTATTAGTTTCTAGACAATAAAGCTTGTACGTACATGTACTATGGTACCCCACTAGTAACATCGCTTTGCTTTTATCATCCAACTTATTCCTCTTAGCATTTGGAACATGTTTATAGCAAACAGAACCAAAAACTTTGAGATGACTCACACTTTGCTTATCACCAGTCCATTTCACCAAAGGAACAATTTTCTTCAGCTTCTTCATTGGACATATGTTGAGCACATATGCTGCAGTGGCAACAACTTCTCCCCACAAGGTGTGAGAAAGCTTCTTCTCCTTCATCACGCTTCTCGTCATATCAAGCAAAGGACGATTTCTTCTTTCAGCAAGACCATTATATTGAGGAGTATAAGGAGAAGTAACCTCATGCTCAATTCCATTATCCTCATAGAACTTCTGGAATTATGTAGAGTTATACTCACTTCCAGCATTCGTTATGAGAATTTTCAACTTCTGACCACTTTGTTTCTCAGCCTTCACCTTGAACTTCTGTAACTCTATAAACACCTCATGCTTAAACTTGATGAGCGTTACCCACGTCATTCTTATGAATTCATCCACAAAAGATACAAAATGCTTATTTCCTCAAAGTGGAGGTTCTGGAAATGGTGCACACACATCAAAATGTACTACTCCTAAAACATGCTTAGCTCTTGGGGCTACTTCTAATACAAATGGAAATCTGGGTTGCTTTCCTTTCATGCATACCTCACATTACTTCTCAGACTTCACAATCTTCAGAATACCACGCACGAGCTTCTTAGAACTCAGATGCTCTAAGCTTCTGTAGTTCAGATGCCCAAACCTCTTATGCTACAGTTTACTATCAACTTCAGCGCCTTCAAGACTAAGGCGTTCTGTTTCAGTTGTCTCCACATTCACCTTGAATGTTCTGTTACTTCCTTGTTCATACTACATAATCAGCTTTTGATTGGAATCATACAATTTCAAGAGATTACCCTTCATAACAACTGAGAAACCTTTCTCAATGAGCTAACCCACACACATCAGATTGCTTTTAATGCCAGGAACATACCAAACATCCTTGATCAGAACATTCTTCCCATTCTCCACTTTAACTTTGACATTTATCATACCTTCTGCATTAAGGTACTTATCATTAGCACATCTGATCTTTGTCCTCCTTTTGTAGTCAAAATCTATCAGTCTTTGTTTATTTCCAGTCAAGTGGTTTGAGAAGCCAATGTCCATATACCACCAGTCTACTAAACACCTTTCATCAGACTCAGAAGCCATTAATAGCATAGGTTCATCATCAAAATCTCCTCTGGATATATTTGCTTCTTCTGATTTCCTTCCCTTGTTTGACCAACAATCTTTAGCAAAGTGGCCAAATTGCTTGCAACAGTAACATTGAACCTTCTTCTTGTCGTATTTCTCCTTTCCTTTATGATATTTCTTCTCATCTGAAGTGGAGGTTTCTGACTTCTGAGACCTACCATATCTTTTCTGCTTCTGGTCCTTCTTAATAAAAGAAGCTTTTAGAGCCTGTTCAACCTCCCTCTCAAAAGTTCTTTCAGTCAGATGCAACTCTTGCGCCTCTAGACTGCTTTGCATCTCTTCTATTCTCATGGTGTCCAGATCTTTAGAATGTTCAATTGCTGCAATAATGTAAATAAATTGAGGGGTAAGAGACCTCAATATATTCTCTATGATTACTTGTTCATAAATGGTTTCTCCAAAGGGTTTCATTTTATTAGTGATCAGAATCACTTTGGAGATGTACTCAGCTACCTTCTCATTGTCCTTCATGTTAAGATTCTCATACTGCTTTCGTAGAGACTAAAACTTCACCTTCTTCACTGATGCGTCACCACCGTAACAACTAACTAGCGTGTCCCACACAGCCTTTACCGTTGTCGAATTAGCGATTTTCTCAAACACATTCACATCTACACACCGATAGATGTAGAACAACACCTTCTGATCTTTCTTCCTTTTATCTCTCTACGTGTTTCTCTGTTTCTCCTCTGCATCCGCTGTAACCGAAACATAATCTTTGGTAACAAGCTCAAGAACATCTTGAGCACCAAATAACACGCGCATCTGAATCATCCATCGATTCCAGTTCTTGCCATTGAACAATGAAAGTTTGATGCTCAGACTACCGTTTCCGTTCATCTTCAACCTTGTGTAAGTCACTCAGATCTCACCAAACACAATGTTTCCCCACCCCGCAAAATCAGAAAATGTGATCCTGTTACGATTTCGTGAACAAAATCAATCACACAACGCCTCACCGTTTCACTCGTGTTTTTCGTGTTTCTTTGTGGATAGGAACCAAAGCTATAGATACCAATTGTTAGTGTACAAGGTGATGAAATACAGACAAAATGGGAGAATATATTTTATTGCTCTACAATAACGGTTACAAAAGATGAAAGATAAGATTAATTTAAAAGACATCTACTACTAGTCTATTTATACACACAAACCAGAGTCGCATATGCAATATATTAATATACTAAATTACCCTTCAATAGCAGTAACAAATAAAAACATCAATAAAAGATTGTCATATATATAAATTATCATGTTTCACACGTTAAATACACATCAAAATTATTTTGTAACAAGATTATATAGAATTTTGTTGAAAAAGAAGCAATAAAAATATTAAAAAAGAGATGAAAACTAACTAAGAGAACTTGAAACACGAAAAAGAATAATTATAGTCATCAGTTCAATTCATCGATTTAACGATTTTCAAAAATTAAAATAAAAAATTGAACCAACCTCTCGATTTCTATTGGTTTAATTCAGTTTTTGTTAAACTAAACCAAAAAAACAAAGTTTTTTCTGTTTAATTTAATTTAACTTGTCCGTTTAATTAGGTTTTTTATCCACACCCCCTAAACATATGCAAGATATTATTGTATTATAATATTACAAAATAATTTTTCATATTTAAAAAGAAATCTATATCTATTCAAAACTTTAAAATGTTAAATAATTGAATCATTTTTTATAACTATTTAATATTTAATTTATTTATATTAGATGTGACTATTTTTTCTACATATTCAACTTTATAATATATATCTGATATAATTAAGAAACATTTAAATATTTATAAAAATATTTTAATAATTTTAATTTATGTTTTCTTTCATATTTTTTTTCGTCTTATAATAAATATCTTATTTTATCTATATATCATTCTTAAAAAAATGATTGAATGTGTTAATTTTAATGATAGAATTAATATATTTTACTAAAATACTTCTATTAATTATAATTATTATAGTAGTTGAAAAAAATAAAAGTTAATAAATAAAAATATAATAATAAAAAAAATTATAATATTATAAAAAAACATTTATTTTGAGATAGAGAAAAAGTATAGATGAATATTTACCATACACAATAAAAAGTAAAATAATAAGGTAATTAATCCTTAATGTTCCTTGGACCCGACATAAAGTTAGATTCCAATCCAAAACCGTGAAACACATTATTATCCAAAATGAGTCACTGAGTGCATGATGTACGTTACTCCTATACTACTACTGTTGATTAATTAATGCTATATAGTTGATTGAATTTGTCTGTATGAGGAAATATTGCAAGTGGCATAGAGATGATTCTGCGTGGAAGCAAAGGGGACACACACACCTTCTCACTTACTCATAACTTTGTTTTGATTCACAAATTGAATGATTGGTTGTGGATGAACATTACACATGGACCAATGCTGTGTGTGTGCTGACTCATAATCACAATTAAAACTATGCACAATTCATTTCATTGGTCCATGTTTTATGGAGTATGTTCTTTTTCTTTTTTGATTCTTCTTCTGCTGCTTCTCGGTCTCTCTTCTATACATTACTTGGATCAGACCATGCAATTTCTTTTGGATAAGGATTTTTTTTAAGTGACTCACAAAGTAATTTTCAAAGTAAGTTAATCTCTCGGTTCTTTTTTAATTGTCATGTTTAATTACATATCAAAATAATTAATAATAATAATTATTTTTTAAATAATAATTATTCTTTTTATAATATCTTTAATTTTTTAATAGTTTATTTAACTTTTTTTCTCTCTCTATAATTAATTACTGTGAGTAAATGACAAATGTTTTTGCTTAGCTAAATGACAAGTATTACAGGGCTTATGATTGTCATTCTAGGTGACAAAAGGAAATTGAGAGGAAATACATTTGTGTATGTAAGGACTTAAGTGTCCAAGCCTAAGATGCCAAATAGTAGCAGGATCGTGTTTAGCAGGTTCTAATTGGGGAGAAGAGGAGGTGTTGACAGAGCCAGATGTGGGAGAGATGGCCTTAGGTGGGGTGGCATCAAGAATATACAATTTGCCAATCCTCCTAGCTGTAAATCCAGTCATCTTGGATTGGGACAACTGCATAATTTGACAGCAATTAGGGGAAAATTTCACATCATATAAAGTGGAGTCAAAAAGAGTGGTGACAGAGATAATATTGACATGAAATGAAGGAAAGTAATAAACATTATGAAGGACAAGTGAATCACATAGTAAAACTGAACCAGCAATAGTTGTAGTGACAAAGTCACCATTAGGCATTGTCATAGATTTAGGTGCAATGTGGTATGTGGAAAGAAAACTGGCAAAGATATGGGTGATGTGATCAGTGGCACCTGTGTCAATGATCCACCAGTTATGACAAGGAAGATTTGAGGAATTCTTACCAGAGGAAGTATGAGGAGAGGTATGGGACACAAAATTAGCAGTATAAACTTAATTAATCGAGGAAGGTGAAGGAGATTGCAAATTGGACTGTTGGAGGAGCTACAGAATTTGAGTGTATTGCTCTTGAATTGTAGACAAAGCACTTGGACTGGTGTTTGATGTGGAAGCAGAGGAAGATAATGCCTCAAGTTGAGGAGAAGCAGCATCTTGAATCGAGTTCACTGTAGAATCAACAGAATTCCCCACAGATGTAGTAGGCTTGCGTTGTTGAAATCCAGGGGGATAGCCATGTTTCATGAAACAAGTCTCAATGGTGTGATTGGTGCGGTTGTAATGAGTACAAAGTCGGTTTCCACGGCCACCACGGCCACGACCACGACCAGGGTTGTGAGAAGAACGAGAAGGTGCTTGAGAAAGGTGATTCACAGATGATTGAGACTCAATTGAAGAAGCAGAAGGTGAAAGAAGGTTGAATTGACGTTCTTGTTGAAGAACCAGATTAAACACATCATCAAGAGTTGGTAGTGGGGTCATCAACATAATCTGCGAGCGAACATGAGCGTATTGGTCACCAAGGCCCTTCAAGAACTTGATAACTTTATCTTGTTCTTTGAATTTGCGTAAGTCTGAAGCAGCACCACAAGAGCACGGTATAGCGCAAGTACAATCACGAATTAGCCAGAAGTTCTCGATTTCTTGCCCAAAGCGTCATCAATTTCGTGAAGAACGAAGAGATATCAAGAGTTCCTTGTTGAAGACGAGCAACAGTTTCTTGAATGTCAGCAATGCGAAAAATGTCTCCCTGAGAAAAACGATTTTCCAAACTTTTCCATACAAGAGAAGCACGATCATACCAGAGAAGAGATTTTGCAATTTCCTCAAAAATCGAGCGTTGAAGCCATGAGAGGACGAGATTGTTGCATCACAACCAAGGTTCGTATAGAGAGTCGGAGATAGGCGGAGGAGAAAGAGTGCCATCAACGAACTTGATCTTGTTCTTGGAGATAAGAGCCACTTTCATCGATCTAGACCAGATCTGGTAGTTCTTGGTATCAAGAACTGGTTGAACAAGAACAAGAGAGGGATTTTTGTTAGGATGCATATAATAAGGATTGGAAGGGTTTGTAGCGAAATCGGAGTAAGGAAGCGCCATAGTCAATGCTGAAGCATTCAAAGGAAAAGGAAGAGGCGCGACGCGAAGAAGAAGGAGAAGGCGCGAAGAAGATGAAAGGAGGCGCAGAAAGGAATTTTCAAACTGATACCATGTTAATTTTGGAATAAGCTCATTGTATTATTATTATTATGGAATGTACAAGACAGTACTATATATACTGTTAAGTAACAAATCACCAAAATTAACTAAACTGAATTATTTTCATCATGTAATAGAAAACAAAATTTCTTTTAAAAAATGACACTTAACAAGAAACAGAGGGAGTAACAAATTATTATTAATTGTTGGCTAGTTCTAACGAGCAACATAAACAATATCAGATCATTTTTTATTAAATAGAAAAAATCACATCTCTACTTAAATTATATATATATATATATATATATATATATATATATATATATATATATATATATATATATATATATATATATATATATATATATATATATATATATATATATATATATATATATATATATATATGTGGGATTAAACTTGCATATGCAAACCCATTTTAATTTGAATTTAACCACAAATATTTTATTTTAGAGCACTTTTAAAAGGTTTCAGTTTGACCTAGACGATATCAGAGCTTTTTAAGATTTACTAATTGTTATGTCAGACTAAAAGATATATGTGAAAAGTCTCATAACATTCGAAACGATGTTTGACGCACATGCAAATGCATGGACAGTTAAAATAAAGTATCGATCTTGTATTAGACGCCTTGTCCTTGTACAACACTATTCTAGATGGGCCAACCCTCAACTAATTGGGGGTGATCATGTCCACCCTTCATTTGAGTTTGAACTATTTGTTATCTGAGAACGAGTTAAAGTGGTTCAGGGGGACCAGAAGGTCGCCCATGAGTGCTATTAGAATAGCTTGGAAATGAGAAAGGAGCATGTCGCCTCAGACGTAGTCCTTTAGCCAAAGATACAAAAGGTAGATGCTACGAGTTGGATCCTAGATTAGGGGCAAAAAGTGAAATGCTCACATCCACAGAAGATCTAAAAGAGGTCTGAATATGTCATTTGGATCATCAAGTCACCAAGCTAAGAATCTCCCTTTCTAATTCTGAGGAGGGGGAGTTGGTCCCATATTGAGATGGAATATAGACTTTTTCGCTTGGGAACCCTTTGACATGTCAAATATAGATACAAGAGTGGTATGTCATTGTCTTGTCGTTAATCCTCAATGAAGCTAGCATCTTAGAGAAAACTCAAGGCGGATGATAAGAAGAGAGAAACCATTGATAAAGAAGTTCAAAAGCTGAGAAGCGTCAGCTTTATAACTAAGGTCAAATACCCATCTCGATTGGTTAAATATTCTTTGTACGAAAGTCAACAAACAAATGACACATGTGGGTCTACTTCATAATCCTTAACACTACATGACCTAAAAATTCATATCCCTTACCTAATATAAATCATTTGATTGACAGTTCCTCTAGATACAAAATGTTGAGTTTCATGCACACCTATTCTGACTATAATTTGATTAAGATTGATACTATAAATGCACCTAAGATTGCATTCATGTCCAATCACAAAAATTTATATTACAATGTCATATTCTTTGGGCTAAAGAATGCACGCACTAACTATCACAGACTCATGGATGTTGTATTCTTAATGCATATTGATGATAATTCTAACAAGTGTACTAGTCTCGTCAAAGTAATAAAAATTTTTGTGTAGACATGGTTTGTGAATTAAAACAAGGAAATAACATTACGATTGAAAGTAAATAAATGGAGAGAGTTCTATAGCAATTTTGTACGAAAATAAGAACGAGAAAATTAACAGATTAAAATATGATAATGAAAGTTGATTAGATCTTTTATATTGAATCCCCTAATTATACCTATTGATAAACTGTGTATTAATTCAATTATAATTATGTTATTATCTTACCGCAAATTAACAAGGTCACTCTACCCAATTCCTTGGTGTATGGATCACTAATTTACATAATAATATCCTAATTATTTAGGTCAATTCAGAGTTAAACTAGGTATTCTACGTTCGATAATTTAAAAGCCACAATTTATAATTACATATTCCTAGTTAATTACTAAGTTGAATAATTGCCATATATCTAACCGGTAAACTTACAGTCAATAATCCATACTCATCTAATATCAATTTGCACCCTCGTTAACACACAAAAGCATTAAAATCAAGAACAATTAAATAATGATAATACCATAAAAGCATAAAATTAATATCAAACAGTCAGATGGAAAATTTAACAATTACCCTAATATGAAATAACTTAGCTAACCATAGAGAATTTCACAATTACACTGAGTTGATAAGAAATCTCCATCAAAATCTATGGAAAATAAGATCTCTAATGACTCTAATCCTCTCAAAAGTGTGTTCCCAAAATCTCTTGGCCTTCACTTCCTGTCTCAAAATTGGAACCCCTAAAAAAGTAACCAACATTATCTATTTAAATCTATAAAACAAATGAGAATATGTTGCTTCATGGCGCCTGTGATGATGCTTTATCGCGTCCACAATGAAAGCATCGCGTGCATGTGAAAACAAAGGCAAATGTGTCTTATTTTTTTTATTTTCTTCACAATTTTTCTAAGTCCATTTTATTCACTCTTTTGTAACTCTGTTCAATTCTTCCACATATTTGCTTGGATTTTGCTCACTATTCCATTGATTATGTCAAAATTACTCACAAATTTTATGTGACGACAGAGTGTTATCACATATAACGTGCAATATGGAAGTATACATCGATGATATGATAGTGTACACATTAGAAGGAGAGAACCATACTGCAGATCTGGAAGACATCCTGGAATCAGTCAAGAGCTACAACATGCGCCTAAATCCTACTAAGTTCTCTTTGGCATACAAACATGTAAGTTTATAGGTTTTATGTTAACCAAGAGAGGTATATAGGCGAACCCTGACAAGTTTCAAGCCATTATCAACATGAGAGGGCCATGCAACATTAAAGAATTTCAAAAACTAACATGGCGCAAAATTGATCTAGCTCGTTTCCTTTCTTGTGTAGGTGACAAGGCTTTCCATTTTGAACAAAAAGGAGAAGTTCGAGTGGAAGAGCAAGTGCAAGAAGGAATTTGTAAACTTAAAGGCCTTTCGACGTCGTCATCCATTTTAACACGCCACATAGTAGGTTTACCCCTCTACATCTATTTGTCTATTATTGACTAGGTGATGAGTTTTGTGTTAGGCCAAGAGACAAACAAAGTTAAGTGACCTGCCTATTTTTTGAGTAATGTATTTAAGGGCGGTGATGCTCGATATCAGAAGATTGAGAGGCTTGCCTTGGAAGTCGTGATAACTGTAAGAAAGCTCAGGCCAAACTTTCAAGTGCATCGAGTAATGGTAAAAACATACTACCCCATTTGACACGTTTTAAAGAATCCAGAGCTAGCAAGAAGGATGGTATCATTGGCAATTGAATTATTTGAGTACGGTATCTGATCTAAACCCAAGGAAGTATCAAGTTATAGGAATTGGATGATTTTCTAGAAGAGTTCATCTTTTCAATTGGCGAGGAGACCCCCTACGCATGGATATTATCTGCATATGGCGCCTCAAACTTAAAGGGAATTGATGTTGGGATAGTGTTGGAAGGACAATATGACCTGTTGATCAAGAAATATTTAAACTTTAAATTCAAGGATAACAACCATTAAAATGGATATAAAGCCATCATCATCAGAATAATACTCTCCCTTAAGTTGGGCGCTTCAAATTTGAAAGCTAAGAGCGACTCTGAGTTGGTGGAGAATCAGGTGGCTCAGGAATATCCGAAAAAGGAACCCAAGTTATTAAATATCTAAAAAGTGTATGTGATTTATTTGAATGTTTCAAAGATTTTGAAATAACATATGTGTCTAAGGAACAAAACTATAGGGTTAACCTTGTCTCTAATCTCTCTAGCACAAAAAAGACAGGACATAAAAACATTGTAATTCAATAGACTCTCGCCACACCCAATATCGAGGAAGATGAAACTAACTTTCTCGAAGTCGTCTAGAACACCAGTTGGATGACATTCATAATATACTATCTACAATCATATAAACTACCACTTAATGAGTTAAAAGAGAAAAAGATTTGAAAACATGCAACAAAGTACACTATGATTCCAGGAAAATTTACAAAATGAGAAGAGAACCCCTTATCCTGGGATGTCTAGGAGAACATGAAATTGCCCTAGTTCTTACTGAGGTATATCAGGGGGCTTGCAATAGTCACTTTGGTGGGTGATCCTTGGCCCACAAATTACTAAGGGCAGACTATTATTGGTCCACTTTCATGAAAGATAGTGCAACATTTATTGGGAAATATGACAAATTCCAGAAACACGTCAATCTGCATCATGCACCAGCTGAAATCCTCCACTCGGTCACCTCACATTGGACTTTTAACCAATGGATCATGGACATTTTGGATCCTGTCCCACTAGCTCTCGACCAACTAAAGTTTTCATCTTTGGGGGTAGACTACTTCACAAAGTGGATAGAGTATGAAGTCGTTTCCAAGATCATAACAGAAAGAGTCCACTGCTTTTATTGGCAATGGCTCATGTCCAAGTTTGAATTTACTAGGAGTTATTATTTAAAACAATGAAACTCAATTTGACAGCTCTATGGTGATAAGCGTATATCGTGACCTTGAAGGGAAGACACAATTTATCTTTGTTATCCATCCATAGACAAATGGACAGGTCGAGTCAGCAAACAAAGTGATATTAAGCAAAATAAAGAAAATGTTGGATGAAGCCAAAGGACTATGGGACTAATAACTTCATGAAGCACAATGGTCGTATTATACCACATCTCATTCAACCACCAAAGAGACTCCATTTATAATGGTATATAACATTGACGCCATGCTACCTGTTGAAATTGAAACACTCACATGGCGACAGTCTCAGTTTGATGAAAAGGAGAATGGGGCAAGGCTTAGATGCATAGTCGACTGGATTGAAAATACCTGAGATGTCTCCTATGTCAAGGAGTTTTATGCCAAGCGAAAGCAGGCTAAGAGATACAAATCAAAGGTGGTCCCGAGATAAACGTGATAAGGTGACGTCGTACCCAAATAGGTTATCGTTTCTGCTCTATAGAGGAAGCTACAACTAATTGGGAAGGTTCATACCGCGTATGTCAAAAACTACCTCATGGGGCCTACAAGCTTAAGGAGCTAAAAATAAAATTCACCCCAAGGATACGGAACTCAGTTAATCTGAGATATTATTACAGTTAGCTATTTCTTTGTTATTGTCTTAAGGAGAAAGGTGATTGGCCAATCAATATAGGAATCCCTTTAAAAAAACTTATTGATGTCATATTTACATCAAGATATTCCATTTCTCAGGCAATATAAATGTTGAACTTACATTAATAGATCATTGTCGCTCTCAAACGACAATATAAATATTGGACTTCCATTGGAAGATATTTGCCGCTTTCTAAGGGCAATATAAATGCCAGACTTTCATTAAAAGATTTGTGTCGCCCTTAAAGGGAAATATAAATGATGGACTTCCATTTGAAGATCCTTGCAGCCCTTGATGGGCAATATAAATGTTGAAATTTCGTTGAAAGATCATTGTCGTCCTCAAAATGCAATATAAATGTTGGACTTCCACTGGAAAATCCTTGTCACCCTCAAAGAGAAATATGAATATCGGACTTTAATGAGAAGATTCCTACGATACTAGGAGCGATAAATAAAATTAAATTCTTTCGCGAGGAACCCAACTTAAAGTATCGCATGAGGGACTCAAATATAAAATCTCATCTGAGGGACTCAACTTAAAGTCTCGCCTGAGGGACTTAACTTAAAGTCTTGTCTGAGAGACTAAACTTAAAGTCTCACTTTAGGGACTAACTTAAAGTCTTGTCTGAGGAACTCAACTTAAAGTCTTTCCTGAAGAACTCAACTTAAAGTCTCGCCAACGAGATTCAACTTAAAGTCTCACTTGAAGGATTCAACTTAAAATCTCGCCTGGGAAACTCCAAATGTAACTTTGCATAGGAGTAGCAGACCAAATCACTTTTCCTTTTACAAGGCCTCGTGTTTGAGAGATTGTGTACTAGTATATTTTTAGATAATATATGGTAGGCAACACAATATCCCCCAAGACCAAGTGGGTAATGCCAATCGCCTAAAACAAGGCCCATAGTCGCCTTTCGTTTGCCTGTTTATCATAATAAGCGCTTTTTGATTGGATTGCTAGCCCACCTGTGAAGATGTATGGAGTGACGTGTTCACCCTAAGTAATGACATTAAAAAAAAACAGTCAAAGGCGAGAGACATGTTTTTTAGAAGAATAATAACCCATATTCCATACTCTTAGGGTATTACTCCCCTAGAGGCTAAAATACAGGCACATAGAATTCTTATAAATATATCAACTCGTTGAGAAAAAAAATTCAATTTCACCTAACAAAACACTAGTATACAAATATTTTCACTAACTTGTGTGATATGCTCTAACACCATAATCATCACAAAAACCTTTGACAACCTTTAACCTCTAGAAGTTATCTTGGAATGTACTTCTAACAACTACATATATATATATATATTTCTGGCAAATATACGATTATATATTTAAAGATAAACTCTTGATATTTTTAATAAAAAAATATAATTTTCTTAAATGTTGTTTAATAAAATTTATGTTGATCAATATCGCAATATCTTCTATTGAACTAATGCATCTTAGACACGCCCATACTTAATACGTGTTAAAGGCATAGTTGAAGCATGACAAAACATCATTGAGATAATGTATTAAATGTAAATTATTGAGGATAGCCAATGTATGGCTGGGTGAAGATAAAATTGTATTTATGGATAAATATCTTTTTAATTTGAAATTATAAATTATTTATACATCACCAGGTTACGTACATGTTTCTGATTGTTATATATATATATATATATATATATATATATATATATATATATATATATATATATATATATATATATATATATATATATATATATATATATATATATATATAAAAGTTTGACTTTGGTCAACTCTCCATTAGCCATGTGATGCAATTAAATTCGGTTCATGAGTTTGTTAGGCGATTATGAGTTGGTTATGCATGTTGTTGCTTTCAGTTAGAGTAATAGTTCAAATATCCAAAACTTAAATAAAGGGATAATTGCAATAGTTTCAGTTTGAGATGATGAATGAATACGTTGAAAATATGTAGAGCTATTTTACAGTCTAATATGGTATTAATCGCCTTTGATCCACCTTCTCTTTCGCTACTCACATCATCTTCTTCCTTTCTCATTGACTATTGAGCTTCAGAGAAGCTCAATCCTTGAGCATGCATCAAGTTTCGTAGAAACTTTCAGATTTGCACTATCGTTTCTTGCTACTCTTCAGAGAAGATATTGCCATGGCCGATTCGCAGCAAGATTCGCATCTTCAACATCACACATCTCAATCGCAACCACCCCAATTCCCAAATTCATCAAATCAAAGTGTTTTTGGACCAAAACTCTCTATCAAACTTTAGTAGAACAACTTTCTCCTATGAAATCAACATGTCTAAGGAGTTATTCTCTTGTACAAGCTTCACAGATTCGTTGCAAATCCTCAAATTCCTCTGATTTTCAAGACTGCTGAAGATCACTTGGAGAACATCATATCAGAAGAGTATGAATCTTGGATTGTCCAAGATCAAGCTCTCTTCACATGGCTTTTCTCCATAGTTTATGAATCTATGCTTCCTAGGACTCTATCTTGCAAACATTCATATTAAATCTAAGATCAAATTCACAAGCATGTCAATGCTCTCGTGAGAGCTATGATTTATTAGCGCAGATCTGAATTGAAAATCACAAAGAAGGAAAATCGATCAATTTCTGATTACGTCTTACACATTTGTGAAATTGCAAATGCACTTCTTGCCATTGGAGATCCTATCTTTGAGAGGGATCCGATTGATGCAATATTTCCAGGACTTCTAGAAGAATACAATCCATTTGTCATGATGATTTACGGTAAATTGAAACTTAAACACTATATGACATTGAGACATTTCTTTATGTTCAAGAGGATCAGCTAGATAAGTATCATCGAGAACTCTATATAACAAATTCCACAACAAATCTCGCTCTCACTGATGATAATTCGAGTTCTAAAACCACCAAAGGTGGTTTTGAACAAGTCAGAGCCAGAGGAAACACCATAGGTAGGCGCTATGGCAAAACTCGAGTGAACTATACAACAAGGAAAATACCTATGTGTCAACTATGTGGTAAGTATGGCCACTTTGTTATTGATTGTTGGCATTGTTATGATGAGTATTTTGAACCAACATAGCCAAGAACTCAACCTAATTCTTAATCTACTCATGCCAAAGAAGATCAGAAAAATCAAGCATCAACCTCAATACAAGCTTCAACATTCTTGGCACGCCAGGATTATTTTAACATACCATCAAATCTAGAATCACAAGCGTGGTTCTCTGACTCAGGTTCCTCTCACCACCTAACCTCTCATAATTCTTACTTACACCACAAGCAACCCTATCTAGGCACAAATGAGGTTCTTGTAGGTAATGGTCAAGGCTTAAATATTAAGTCACTTAGCTCGGAAAAGATTAAGTTTCATATCACACCATACTCCATGTTGTCCATAAATAATTTTATTCATGTACCTAACATAACTCACAATTTAATTTATGTGTCCAAGTTGGCCAAAGATTATAATGTCTTTTTTGAGTTTCACAACAAATGTTTTTTCAAATCCCGGGCATCTAAGGAGATGCTTTTAGAGGGATTCCTTGATGCTATTGTATTGTATTGCTTTAACAATCTACCCATGGAGTCCACACTTCAGCCAATGTCTAACTCAGATAGTGTTTCCCTCAATAAACAAACCACACATGCTTTAAATTCAGGTTCAAATAAATTATCTCTTTGGCACACTAGACTACATTACGCGAATGTTATAAATGTAAGAACAATGATAAATTTTTGTAATATTTCCTTAAGCAATAAGTATTGTGTTGAATCATGTAGTTCTTGCTATTTAGGAAAGTCCCATAGACTTTATGCACCTCTATCTCACATTATTTATACAAGTCTATAATACGGTGGGAGAACTGACTTGGTTTTGCATTTTATCGCAAATATGCGGATAGCAAGAGTCGCCACCGACTTTTCTTTTATCCAATAAGGAAAGAGTGCAAAGAACAGGAAAGACCCACTAGTGCAGAAATGACTTTTTACATCGGTTTTGGGTCCGATGTAAAGTCAGACGATATAGTAAATCAGAGACTTTTTACATCGGTTCTAGGACCGATGTAAAAAGTCCCCTTTTTACATCGGTTATAATATCAGAACCGATGTAATAACCTGTTATTATGCACATTTTTTAAAAAATTGATCCAGTTTTTTACATTGGTTGGAAGTAATACCCGATGTAAAAAGTACCTTTTTTACATCGGTTATAATATATGAACTGATGTAAGAAACAATTATTATGCACATTTTTTTAAAAAATTGATCCAGTTTTTTACATCGGTTGGAAGTAATACCCGATGTAAAAAGTCCTCAGTGACGCGACTTTTTACATCGGTTATTATCTCCAACCGATGTAAAAAGTCCCTTTTTGAAAGTTTTTACATCAGTTTTTACTAATAACCGATGTAAAATGTATGAAATTTTTTTGGAATAGATTATTTATTTTCTGGGTTTCCCTATACAAATATAATTTGTACCCATTTTTTCATATTTTTCCAATATCAAACAGACTATATTTATGTCGCTATATAGATTTCATAGCTTTCCAACATCACATATATCACATTTAGGACGATGTTTTCATATTTTTCACAACAAACTTACAAATTGAACAATTGTATTGCAAACTTGTATTGTATTACAACATACAAACTTATAATTACAAATTCTTCACAAAATATAAAACAATATTCAACTATTTATAAGTCTTTTTCAAAACTTACAATTACATAATATTCACAAAATATACATATACAAAAATATTCAACTATTTCTAAGTTTCCAAACTTGAATTACCAATATAAAATCTTCGGTAGACAACACCAAAATCATATTGCCTGACAATAAATAATAACAATTAACATCAGCAAAAAAATCAAGAAACTCAACACATGAGCAAAAACCACATGTATTGTGCAAAAACCACAACTTATACAATTCTATAAAACTCACCAAGCTAAACTTAAGTTCCATGTAACTCAAAGAAACATTTTGCCCAACGAAGTCGCAAATCATACAAATCATCTGGTGTTAATTCTGTTGGGTCATCAAATACCTATAATACATAAATATAACAATATAGAGTTATTTTTAAAAAATTCATATTAAGTCGAAAAACAAAAAGTAAAGAACAAAGTAAAGTTATTTTTAGTACCTGCATCCAATTCTCGGTTATATTAGCAGAGACAATATCCAACATATTTTTCATCACATAGTATCCACAATCATTAGAGTTATGTTGTTGCCTTGTCTACAATTGAATGCCATAATTAGTGAATATTTATCGTATATATTTAACTATAGAATTACAATTTACATCACACTTACATTGGGATGAAGCCATGTAGCCTTTTTTCTATTTCCATTTGCCATTTGATGAATCCCAAAAGAACTAATACAGAAAGATATAAACATCACATAACTAAATATACTCGCCAATGAAAAATCACATAACTATTAGTTGTCAATGAAAGTCACATGAAAGATAAACTTACTTTGTAATAATTTTCTTCGTGTTCTGGTCAATTTCCCGATGAAGTGAACAAAATACGACAACTAAATTGTCTCTTGGACACATGACTATTAATTGCCAATGTCTCCTATACGTGTGTGTGGAAACAGAAAAGTCGCATAAAATATATTTGTTATCAAAATTAAATAATATAAAACACAATTTCATAAAAATTCTTACCCATGAATTAATGGTAGTAAGTGGCACGCTCTGTTTTCATCACGTAACTTTTCTAGCACGTAATTTTTAACATCTTCTTGAGATTTCGCTACATTATCATTATAAATACACCTAGCAGGGTCCATAAATCCATATAATTCTGAAATGGAATTCTCAAGACAAACACGATGAATATACCTAAATAATTTTAAAATTAACATTAGAATCAAAGTGATGAGAGATATAACATATTAATAGAGATTGACTTTAATAAAACAATAAAATGTACTTACGTGCACCAAATTTGAAGAATAGACACGTCAAGCCAATGACCTAAACCCACCAATAACTCTCTGATACATTTAGCTGAAACATAAAAATTAGAGACACTCGCACAATGACTTAATTGTATTGCCAAATGGTTATCATCCAATTTCAAAACCATGAGTAACAATCTCTGAACATCATCAACTTCCACGTCTTTTGTGCTCTCTTTTGTGCTTCCCTTTGCAGCTGAACAACTTCCTTTTCCGCTTCCATCAATAATTTCCAATTTTTGAATGCATTTAATATCACCTGTGCTTTGTGATAAACCCATAGACTTAAGTGTCTCCATTAATGATTGCTGAAACATCTTACGCTCTTCAACTAACTTTTCTTCAAGTTCAGCTCTAAGTTTTGTTTCCAATATTGCAAGTTGTTCATTTACGTCGATATGTTGACTTTTTCTTCCAAAGTAAGTGCTTTGTTTATGGTGTTTTCCAACACCACGAACACGACCTCCATGCTCAGATGTTCCAATGGCTAATGATAAGATATCGTTACGTCCATCTGGAACAATTGCACCTTTTTCAGCTTCTTGAACAAGAGAATCCTACAAAATGCAAAAACATCAATTAATCAATCACAAATATAATGATACTTTGTAATAATTTTTCGTTGTTTACTTACAATTTTTTCAGCAACCTCTTGTGTAGATTTTGATGTGTATTCTCCTCCTTTCTTTTGTCGTGCTCTCTTCTATAACTCATGGCGTGATGGTGGAGATGGACTATCATTATCATCTAATGTGGAATTATCTCTCGATGATGACTTTTCTTTCATAATTTTCTCCTCAAGTAAGCGATACCCTCCACGAGACAATACATGTGGGTATAAATTCTTGGCCACATTATCCTTACCCTTCTGACTTTTTTCCTATTATAAACTCAAACAAATAATTAATCACTAAATATAATAAAAATGTTATGCACACAAAAACATATAACTCCTACTAACCTTAAATTCAGGGGTATCTCGAATCTTGAGAAACTCTTTCCAGGCGTCTTCTGTAATAAAGTTATACTTGACATATGGAGGAGGATCATTTTCTATGGGATGATGAATATATATATCTGTGAGTTGTGTCTTAAAACCTCTCCATCGCTCTCCCGCATATTTAATCCATTCTTTCTTCAACCTATCATTCTTTGGATCTTTACATTCTGGAATAGTAAAATGAGCCTACAAATGTAGTATATGTCATATGTTGTTAATTAGTATATGATTATAAAATATAATAAAGTATTGTATTTAAAATACCTGAATATCAGTCCAAATAGCATCTTTTATGCCTTCATCTACTTCTTTCCAATCATTTTTCACAATGCTACAATACTGTCGAGCAAGAGATGCTATATAACTCTTGAAATTTGTAGCATTTTTACCAACACCAATACATTCATAGGTTCTTGCATTAAACTCGACCTTTATCTTTTCACCTGTTTGATGAACTTTGTCAATTTATGTCATTAAAGTGGGACCTCTAACTCTTCTTTTATTGGGGTTTGAATCACCCATGTATCTGTTTACACAAAACAAAAATAATTAGAAATAATATTAAGCACAAAATAAAAACAATTAGAAATAAAATTAAGCACAAAATAAAAACAATTAGAAAATAAAGTAACGTGAAATTAACTTATACAAAAAATCTTACTAGTCCTCCCATATCCCTTCTTCATGGTCTATGCGAATAGCATGCACATCATCCCCTTCATTTTCTTCAATGAATGTAGTCACATTTGTTGAGAAAGGATGAGTTTCAGAAATATCAAGATTCTCATCATGATTTTCATCACTATCATGGACCTTTCCTTGTAAAACCACTGACCACTTTTTATTAGAAGGATCTGTGACATAAAACACTTGTTTTGCTTGAGATTCCATGATGAATGGTTCGTTCGCATAAGCTAACTTGCTAAGATCAACCAGTGTAACTCCAAATTCATCGATTCTGACACCACTGTTGATATCAATCCATTTGCATTTAAATACAGGAACTTTAAACACAACATAATTAACTTCTCGAATCTCTTCAATCACCCCAAAGTACGGCGTAGATGCCATAACCGGGTTTTTATCTTTAGCACTAGAGAAGTGCATGGACTCGGCCACAATCATTACCCCACTATTTTGCGTGGTACTACGGTCATCCTTTGACTTTGTATAAAAAGAGGTTTTATTAATATCATATCCACTCCAAGTTATTAGGTTACATTTAGGCCCATAAGACAACCACTTAATTGTATTAGAAACACTATCTTCATTAGCAATTCTTTCTTTAAACCACTCAGAGAAACTCTTATTATGCTCTTTTAACAACCCTCTTTCATTCATCTTGGGGTACTTTTTCTTTACGATGCTTTTGTGAGCAGATAAGTAAGGTTGAACTTCATCTATGTTATTCAATATATACAAATGCGCTTGAACAACCACATCAATACTTAAGCTCTTGACTTTTAAACCTTGTGTACCCACACCCTCATATCTTCCATCATGACGAGACTTGGGAACCCCTACAACATCCACTCCTGACAAATAGTTAGAACAAAACTCAATTGCTTCTTCTGCAATGTACCTCTCAATAATCGATGCTTCTGGACGGTGTGGGTTTTTTGTATACCCTTTTAGAATCTTCATGTATCGCTCTATTGGATACATCCACCGTAAAAAAACTGGACCACATAATCTAATCTCCCTTACTAGATGAACAATCAAGTGAACCATAATGTCAAAAAATGAAGGAGGAAAATACATCTCTAATTGGCACAAGATAACTGCAGCCTCATTTTCCAAATCGTCTAACTTTAGTGGATCAATGGTTTTACAACAAATTGCATTGAAAAATAAGCATAACCTAGTTATGGTCTTCCTTACGTTGTTAGGCAATATCCCACGAATAGCCAATGGTAGTAGTTGTTGCATTAAGACATGACAGTCGTGAGATTTTAAGCCAACTAATTTAAAATCTTTAACTGATACAAGCCTCTTGACATTTGATGAGTAACCATGCGGCACTTTGATACTTTGTAAACACTCACAAAAACTTGTTTTCTCTTTTTTAGACAAAGTGTAGCAGGCAGGAGGCAAATATGTCTTGTTACCTATATATTGTGGGGTTAACTCTTCTCGTATACCCATCAAACCCAAATCCAGACGAGCATTAATACCATCTTTTGTCTTGCCTTGAATGTTGAGAAGTGTTCCGATTACACTATCGCATACATTTTTCTCCACATGCATCACATCAATACAATGTCTTACATCAAGACTAGACCAATATGGAAGATCGAAGAAAATAGATCTCTTTTTCCATACATTTTTCACAGTAGATCGTTTTTGGTACTTTCCAAAGATAACATCAAGTCCCTGTTGTCGCTGATAAACTTCCTCTCCAGACAAGGGCTTTGGAGCAACACCATGCTCTTGTTCCCCATTGAAAGCTTTCCGCAATCTACGATATGGATGATAACGTTTTAGAAATTTTCGATTCCCGAGATAAACGGTCTTCTTTCCTTTTTCAAGCTGATGGTAACAAGTGTCTTTTTCACATATAGGACACGCATTATGCCCTTTAACTTTATACCCAGACAAATTACCATATGCCGGAAAATCATTGATGGTGCAAAACAACATGGCACGCATATTAAACTGTTCGCCAGAATACGCATCAAAAACATCCACCCCTTCCTCCCACAGCATTCTTAAATCATCAATCAGTGGACTTAGATAAACGTCTATGTCATTTCCTAGTTGTTTTGGGCCCGATATCATCATCGATAACATAATATATTTACGCTTCATGCACAGCCTAGGAGATAGGTTGTAAATCATCAAGAGAACAGGCCAAGAACTATGGTTAGTACTCAGATTACCGAACAGATTCATTCCATCAGTAGCAAGTCCAAGTCTAAGGTTTCTCGACTCTTTGCCAAAATTTGGAAACAAAGTATCTATTTTCTTCCATTGCAAAGAATCAGCTACATGACGAATTTGTCCATCATGTTTTCTTTCTTCTGCATGCCATCTAAGATTCTTTGCGTCATCTGCATTGGCGAATAATCTCTTGAACCTTGAAATTATTGGTAGGTACCATACCACTTTCGCAGGAGGACCCTTTTTTACCACCTCATCATCAATTGACTCGCCATCTTTCTTTTTGTAGCGTGAAGCCTTACACTTTGGACAATGATTATACTTTTCATACTCTTTTCTGTATAATATGCAATCATTAGGGCATGCATGTATCTTTTCATACTCCAAACCCATCGGACATAATATTTTCTTCGCCTCGTAATAACGACTTGGCATTACATTACCTTCTGGAAGCATTTCGGTCAACAATTCAAGCAACTCGGTAAAACTTTTGTCAGTCCACCCATTCTTTGCCTTCAGATTAAATAATTTTAACACGACTGACAGACGTGTAAATTTTTTGCATCCCGGGTACAATGGTTTATCCTTGTCATTGCATATAGTATCATACGTATGTGCCCTCTTAAACGAATCTTGTCCAATATCACGCATCATGTCTTCTAGACGATCATCCATTTCTTCACTAACATCATCTCTTTGAGACACGTTAGACTTTTCTACTACTTCACCGTGCCATATCCATTTTGTATAACTTTGACAAATCCCTACACAAATTAGATGATCCATGATTTCTTTCTTACTACGTTTTGGTTCTTTATTTGCACAACAAATACATGGACAAAGAAAAACCGTAGGAAGACTTTTGTCAGCATTACTTTTAGCAAACTGTAGAAATTCCATCACTCCATGTTCTTACTCGTCACTTAATCAATTAGCTCTCATCCAACTACGATCCATAACTATGTTCACACGGAGGAAGGTCTGACGAACGGTGTGTCCGCGGCTGCGCTACTTCACGGAGATTCCGAGATTGCAAGTTGCGCTGCTTCGCGGAGAAAGAAAAATAGAATCAAATTTCAATGGCAAGGTGATAACTCTATTAAGTTTGATAGGTTAAATATAAACAACGTGTTTCTGAGAGGACCATTAATTCTTTTAGCACAATTGATTACATGTTATTTTTTTATTACAGAAGAACACCTTTAAGAAACTACTTTAATTACTGTTGTGTTCATCCACATATATAGTTAATTTACTCTTGAGTAACAATTGAGTGGAATGAATACTTTTTTACATGTAAATTTTGTTGGAGAGCATATATGTCTCTGCATTTTAGGATAGCATTATTCTGCACTAAAAATCATATTTTCTCTTTATTTTCTTTTGTTTTAATTAAAATAATTAAACATTTTTAATTAAAATAATTAAAAATCATTAACTTTTGTTCTTAATTAAAACCATGTTTGTGTATGAAATTGAGACTTAACCTTTGTTTACTGATTTTATTACACAGGAGCTACTAAAGTCACTTAAAAATGTGGTGCTGCATCCCTATATATCACCTATATGCAACTTCTTATTTTCTTACACTATTATGTATCTATCAAATGGTATTACATTGTTAATGGCCTATATAATTATTATATTAGATTTTTTCTAAACAAAAATAATATACTAACACTAACAACTTTATCATTTAAATAAAATATTATATCTATACTACTAATATTAGATACTCCCTTCCACTATTTCTCTCTTTTCAATCTCTTCTTACAATCTAACATACTTTAAATATAAACTCGTATTAAAACCCTTACTAACCCACAAAAAATCCAACAAAACAGATTAACAAAATAAAAAACATAATTAGAACAACAACAACATAGTACTTAGAATTTTTTCGATCAGAACAATCAACAAAAATTTCTCTCTTACAGTTGAAACTCAAAGAGGAATAATGCTAATAATTCATTTTTTAAACAAAAATTTGCACTTACAGTTGAAACGGCGAGCGAAGAGTCGTGAAGGTGAGCCGTTGACGGTGGGCGTCGGAGGAGAGACGACGAAGTGGGACGGTCGTTGACGGCGACGACGGTGGGCGTCGGAGGGAGACGGCGTCGCGGCAGTGGTGTGCGCCGGAGGAGAGAAGTCGAAGTGGGACGGTCGTTGACGGTGACGACGGTGGGTCGGAGGAGGAGAGACGGCGAAATGGCGCGGAGATACGGCAGTGGTGGGCGAAAATCTTGTCGCGGCGAAAATGGGTCAGAAAAAATGGTTAGGAAAAATGGAGGAGACTGTACAGTTCTCAAGTTTTTAATTTTGTTTTTATTACCTTTTACATTGGTGGATATTGCACCCGATGTCATATCTTGCCACGTATGTGCTATTACATCGGTGGATACTGCACCCGATGTAATAGCTTGCCACGCGTTGATTTTTTTTTATTACTTTATTACATCGGTGGATATTGCAGCCGATGTAATAGCTTGCCACGCGTTGATTTTTTTCATTTGTTTTTATTACTTTATTACATCGGTGGATATTTCACCCGATGTAATAGCTTGCCACGCGTTGATTTTTTTCATTTGTTTTTATTACTTTATTACATCGGTGGATAGTCCAACCGATGTAATAGCTTGTGTTGACACGCGTTGGTTTTTTCTCCTTTTTTTAATATATCTTTTATACTAAATCCAGCGAGTTTATTACATCGGTCGAAAGTCCAACCAATGTAATAGCTTTCTTATATTTTTTTAACGTTTTAGACACGTTGTTTCTTATTTACAAAAATGCCACCGTGTTTTTTTTGGAAATCTTTTACATCGGTGGATGAGATTGCCCGATGTAATAGGTGACGAAAAAAATTTTTTTCCTTATTTTTTATATCATTGTAAATAAATACCTGATGTAAAAAGTTCGTTAACTGTATTTTTTACATCACATATTTTGATACCCGATGTAAAAACTTTTTCTGAAATGTCTTTTTTTTAGTAGTGACCTTGAAGATTTTTTGAGTTCGAGAGGTAGGTTATGAAAAGGGAAGGTGTTAGCACCATTTTCATCTGTAGTTATCTACAGGCTCTTAATCGCTAGCTCACTTTTGTTTTGAAAATGCTTTGTGAATGTGTTTTGAAAATATTTTGAAAAAAATGCCTAAGTACGAAAACTTTGTAATGATTCTTGTATCAGTTAAGAATGCGTACAAAGTATTTATTTTTGAAAATATTTCAGAGAAAAGTGTTTGTGAAAAAGATGTTTTGAAATGTTCGCGAGCAAGCGATTAAGAACTATCTACCTACTCAAAGTTTTTCGTGTTATTTTCCTCCTCCTTTAGATAGTTCTATCCTACCATTAGTTAGTAGAAATCCCTATTGTTGGATGTTTTAGGAATAGGCGTGGATAATCGTACAGTCATAAAAGCAACTCGTAGAGGCGCTTTAGCAATTTATCGTAAGGGACTAAGATCGTTTACCGAAGGCAGCATCGAAGGGTCATCGAGGGACTCCAATCTTTTTAACCGAGGGTCTTTGCTAAAGCGTCCCCACATTCGAGGGACATGAATGTGTTTCTGAAGGCAACAAGTGAGGTTACCCTAGAGGTGCAAGTATGACGAGTGATTCATGTTCAGTTATTTTAGTCTTGCAATTAGGGTTATCTATCGATTGCTTTTAGATCTTGCCATACATGCCTAGTTACTAGCAGTTGGATATATCAATAATGACAAGCAGTAAAGTGCGGGAAATAAAATTCTACGCTATTACAAGGCTTCGGGAGTGGGGGGTACAAAAATAGTGAAAAATGGGGGGAGATAGAAAACCCTAATTAAACTATTACAAACTATGGGCAGATAAATAATTGGAAAAAATAATGAAACGCGCGACAGTAATAAAATAAGCGAACTTGTAAAATAAAAAGAAACGGGAAAAGAAATTATTTTGTGATTTTTTGATAGAAAAAAAAGTTTGGTAATTAACCTAAAACCCTAATTAGTTTTAATTAAAAAAAGAATTAATGAATTAAACCTAAAACCTAAATTAATTTTAATTAAAAAGAAAGGTTTTAAAAAAATAATTAAATAAATAAAAAAATGGAATTAATTTAATTATTATTAAAAAAAATTATTAAATTAATTAAAACCTAAAGTCTAAATTTATTTTAATTAAAAAACAACTAACCTAATTGTGTTAAAAAAAGAAATAATAGTTAAGCAAATAAAAAAAGATTGGGCATGTATTGAGGCAAACTGGGGGGTGTGAGTAGCAAAGGGAGTTCAAGCCCAAAGAGAAAGAGGCCCAGAAGACCTGCGTTCGATCCGGTGAGACGACTCCAGGAGATCTATTGTAAATGCGCAGATCTAGAACGTTGGATCTAGATCTGTTGAGATCTGATGGTGTTGATGAGAGAGCATATGATGGACGCGCGAGAATTTGCTACATTGAATCTGCAATAGAAAAAACATATGAAAACAAATACCAGAGGCAGGGATCAAACTCGTGCCCTGGTACAATAATATCTTATTACACACGCTGCTACCGTTGGGGCGGCTATACTTCTATTAACTTGTATCAACCAATAAATATATAATATAAACAAGTTTCCTGAACTGGAGAGGCTCCGGATCCCTAGCTCCGATCGTCTTCTCTGGTGACCTTCTTTTGCTCAACCTGCAAAATAACCAAGATTAGTAATCCAAAAACATCATACCCCCTAAATCGAGGGCTACGAGTTTGATGGGATACTTATTTTGGTCTAAAAATCCATGGTTTTTAAGTTATGAAGAAAAACCTATGAATCAGTGTAGCTATGGTGATTCACGATCCTGATTGCATGGGACCTCCGTGATTATTCTATCCTGCACTACCAAACCTCCTGAACACATTAGTGACACTAGTACATGTTAAAGCAAACAGAAAATCAAGATATGAATGTTATGAAAATTATCAAATCAGCGATGTCATGCAATGAGATTTCATACGTTTTGGACCATCCAATTTGGTTCACACTTACTCTATATGCCTGCTGGAAGTGAATGAAGTGGATGTTTTGTAGTGAAAGGGCTTGTGATAAGGGTTTCAAGATTTTAGGGTTCTTGAAATTCTTGATATTTTGACAAATATTTGAGGCAAGGGTTTTTCGTGTCTTTGTATGAGAATGAATGGGAGAATATATAGGTTGAAATTAGGGCAAAGATATGGGCTTGGTCTTTGTGTAAGAAGACCTTGTCTTATTTCATTTAATTTTGACTTTTAAATGAATAAAAAATAAAAATTAAATAAAACAATTCAAAGGGAGGTGCATAAATAAGTCTTGAGGTACACATGAGATATAGAGCACGTTTGGACTCTGAAATAATATCCCAATAGCCTAAAATATTAAGTTTGCTCAATTTGAACTTCATGCATTTGCTCAAGTTTTCCCAACTTGCACTAGTCATAACTCTCTCAATTTTCATCTTTTGAATGTGATCTTAGACTTTTTCGAAATCTTAAGATGTCCTCTACAATTTCTATGTTGATCATTTTTTCTTTTGAAGACTTTATCGAGATGTAAGTTGTCTTGACAAAAAGTGTCTTTTTGTTGACTTTTTGAAATGACCTGTAATGTATTGACTCATATCTCTCAAATGAAGCACTTTTTAGACTTGATCTTAGAGATACTAAGTTGTAGAGAATTTAGTTTCCTTCAAGATGGACTTTGGTTGGGGAAAAGTTGATGAAGCATGTGAAAGTTATGCTTGGTCAAAGTTCAGTTGACTTCTCCTAAGGAAATCCTAATTTGACAACTTTTGACTTTTGATGATTTGAGGGTTTTTCTTGAGGAATCATTATCAACCCTTGATAAAATTATGAACGTGGCTTCAAAATATTTTTGTTGACTAAATATCTTGAGGTTTGACTGTATGTTGACCACAGTTGACTTTTTACCCAATACCGTTGAGTTTCAGTCATCTGAGCCATTGATTGAGCAAACTTGTGACGTAAGGCTTGAAACTTGGTATGAGAATCCTTGGGTACATATGAAGAACAATGAAAACTACTTGAGACCTTAGAAACCCAAATTTCCTTGTGAAAGATGAAACCCTAGTTGTAAGTCCATTGCTTAGGAGGAGAATTTGTCTGATCAATTCTTGAGCATCCTTGAGCATTTGAGAACCCAAGGAGAATGTCTTGAAGAAAAAGGGAGGGAAAATTTTAAGGTACAACCTCTGCCCCTGTTCAATCTTCTTAAACCTGAAGAGTTAGATTGGCATGTCCGTCATTCGTGACTTGAAGGTAAAAGATGATTGAACACTTAAGTGCCCAAAAATTTGCACTCGCATGTGCAGGAGATAACGCTGTTGGTTGATAATATTGCTTAAATGGGATTAAAGATGCCATTTAGAGAGGTGACAGAGGCGTCAAAGATGGGCTTATATATGCCATCCAAAGTTCCTGTTGATAGAAGTATCAGAATGAGTCTATGCTTCACTGTATCTGAAGAATGTTTTTCAGAATGAATCTATTCGATCCTATTTGAGGGTGTTGTACCCCAAAATTTTCCCTCTCATTTCTCAAGGCATTTCTCACAAGGATTCTCAAAGTTCAAGCTTGAACAAAGTACAATTGGAGGAAACTGTTAAAAAGGGAAAAACAGATAAAAATAATCTTTTCAACAAAATTGGAGAAAATAAAGTTTTCTTCGATTCCCCTTGCTTCGATTGGATTTTTGGTCCCCTGAAAATCTACTTTGATTCACAAGGCTTCGATTGGACTTTTGTCTCCTTCTGGCCTTCTTCGATTTCCCTTGTGTTGTACCCCAAAATTTGCCCTCTCATTTCATCAACATTTTCCCACCACAAGACCCTTGGAGCTCAAGATCAAGTTAGGGTTTGCTCTGCTCAAGACCCCTCCTCGCACTGTTGACCCAAATTAGGGTTTGAGTTTGCACAAAGATGTTTTGACCCAAAATTCCCAAGGTGACTTTCATGCTTCATGGTAGACTCACAAGTTTATCCATACCAAGTTTCAAGCCTTGATTCCAATCTTTGCCCAGTCAATTGGACAGTTGACCTAGAAATCAGCTGTATTGAAGAAAAAGTCAACTGTGGTCAATTAACAGTCAAACCTCATGAAATTTTACCCACATCAACATTATGAACTCATATGAACGATTTGGTCAAGTTTGGATCACAATTCCACAAGAAATTTGATCAGATCACCAAAAGGGCAAAATGGTCATTTTTAGGGTTTTGACTGCACAAAGGCAATTTTTGACTGTTTGACTTAACCAATGGCAAACCAAGCTCACATATGGACTCAAGGACTCAATGGCATTGTCTTGACACATTCCACAAGTTCAAAAGATCCCAAATGCACAGGATTGACAGATAAATTTTCCAGTCAACTGATCAAAATTTGACTGTATACTGAAAAGTCAAACTTTGACTTTTTGGTCAAAATCAAGTGCCAAGATTCATTTTTCATCAAGACATGTCAAATTATGAAACTTGTTCATCAAGAAACCCAAAATTGCAAATTAGGGTTTAAAATGAGAAAATTTCATAACTTAGAATTTTTCTAAGTTATGAAAATTCCTTATTTTTTTCCTAACTTTGTCCCATTTTTTAACCAAGATGCAAATGGATTCAAACAAAACTCAAAACATGAAAGTTGTAGTCCATTGAAAAATCTACAACTTTGATTCACAAAGTTTTTTCAAAAGAAGCTTGTAGCTCAAGTTATGATTTTTGGAATACGGGTGCAAAACATTCTTAACTTAGAAAATTTTTGACCTATTTTAGGCAGGATTTTTGCCCAACTTCATGGCCACTTTTCACATGCTTCCACTTGGAATTTCAACTTGCATTACAAAGATAGATTGTAGTACACATTCCAAGCTTTCCAAATTATCCAAGAACTTCTCAAACACCCTTGTGGTTAGGGAGAATCGAATTTGCAAAGTGGGGAAAAATCCACTTTTGTTCTTGACCAAGGCATGTTCATACACTTTGCATTTTCAAACTCAGCATAGTTCAAGCTAGATTAAAGGCCTCTAATCCCATTCACACTCAATAATTAAATGCCAATCCATTGTGTTCTATCATTATTTTGTTCATATAGTCATTACACAAAGAATTAACCTTTAAATGGAAAAAGCAAGTTTGCCATTTTGAAAAAGCAATGCTTTATGTCAAAGTCCATATCTTGGAAGTACAAGCAGATCTTTGAGGCACAAGTTTGTGGACAAATCCCACTGATCAAGAAGAGAAAATGCAGCATGCTTGAGGGACCTGCATTGGCCTATAACCCAGCTTGACTATCTTTGCTTATCTTAGAAGAAAACTTACATATTGAACCATAACTCACATTCCTGCAAAGACCAACAAAAACAAACTTTGTAAACACATTTCATACTCTCTAACTGACCTAAAGCACGATCAAAATACCCTTGATCCCTCCTCATACAGAAAATCACAGTTTTGTGGCAAAACAGGGCATAACCTGCAACTTGAATCCCACAGTCCATTCCTGTCGTGCGTTTTGGCTAAAACCTCTTCAAACACATTCCCTACCATCCATTAAAGCTATTCCAAGCATTGAACTTGAACTGTAACATCCATAACCAAGGTTGCCATTTTCACTTTTCAGCTGTGCAGATTGACTTCCATAGCTTGATTCAGTTAGTTTCAAAGCAAGCTAGAGGTTGGAGGAGCATCCTTGGACTTCAGGCAAGCTGTACAAATCCTCAAACTCCATTGAAGGTACCTCCATTGCTGCACACGACTCAAGCTGAACAGGTAAAATTTTGAACTTCTATCTCTCTATCCAGGCATAGTTAGGCTTAAGTTTGTGAAGAAAGCATGTTTTACTCATAGCCCTGAAGCCATCCATGTAGTTACTTTTCATTTATATTGTGTGTGCTGTGAGAATTTTGAACTTAAACATGGAAGAAAAGTTAGGTCAGAAATTGGGGGAGGAGAAATTCTCTCTCGTTTCTGAGAGTTAGAACAACTTTTTTATATGTTTGAAATCGTGACTTGATGCTCTACATTATTGATGTTGTAAGTTTTTGTTAAAAGTCAAGGAATCAGGATCTGTGATTGACAAGAAGAAACGCGCGTTTTTGTTTCTGTTTGAATGGCTGGAGGTTGAAGACAAGCCACTTGGGCTGGGCCTGAGTTGTTTTTCTGTTTGCACCACTTTTCTCATTTTGCACCCCCTTGGCCCATTGTGTGATATTTTGATTATTTTTGACTTTTTATTTTTTCTTCTGACTTGATATTTTTTGTCAACACATAAAAACATTAAAAATATTTTTTTCACATTATTTTATATTTTTTTGGCATTTATTTGCTTATTTAAACATGTGCATGTAAATAAATATATATATACTTTTATTTAAGACACTAAAAAATAATACAAAATATATTTATTTTCAGTTATTATTTTATTTTACCTTTTGAAAACATTTTCTCAAAATATACTTTTTTTTGGTAAATAATAAATATTTTATTTTTATACATATTTAGTTTATTAAATATACATAAATATACTTATACATATTTATTAGAATATTTAGGACAAAAACATGAAAATAATACTCTTTTATTTTTATTAATATTTGACATCAAAAAATACTTTTTATAATATACTTTTTATTTTTGTATATAATTAATAAATATTAATAAGTAAAATACCATTTATTCAAAAAATTAGGGTTTTACCCTAAAGCCATAAAAATATCAAAAATTAACCTTTTCATTTTTGTTTATATTTTACATTGAAAAACACTTTTACATACATAAAAAACCATTTTTTGTGCATAATACATTTTTGCATTTTTTATCTGTATTTATTCAATTATTGTACAATTAAATTATCTGTCTATTCAATATGGATGTAATAGCTTAGATTTAAATTTCTTGCTAAATATACCCCATTCAAACATTTGTACCCCCTCCCTATATCATGATGTAATAGCTTAGTATTTAAATTTCCGCATTTAAACGCTTTCTAATTATGCCATGATAGACCTAGGGTTTGTATGCAAAATCAACCAACAAATAGCTTGACTAATTCAAAGACAAAAAAGCATGAAAATGGACAACACAATGCACACTTGCACCCTTAGGGTTACTCCACTTGTTGCCTTCAAAAAATGGGCCATGTTGCATGTTGAGTTCTTTGGCAAAACAAACAAATCAAATGATCATAGTCCCTCGATGACACTTTCAAAGTTGCATAAAAAAATGATCAAGTCCCTTAAAGGAAAATTTGCCAAAGACACTTGGCATTATTGCATTCATGGTCTAAACGATGACCCGCGCCCGTCCCTTTAACATCCTAACACAAGATTGTCCACCAAATACAATGGTGGAACAATACTGTTAAAAGGGTTAAAACATAGAAAAAATCTTTGAGTAAAAATAGGGTAGACAACTCTTAGTTACTTGATCAAAACTTGCAAAGAAAACATCCTTGCTACTTTTCAAAAACACACCTCACAATACAATTTCCAAACAACTTTTCAAAACATTGAAAAACTTTCAAAACACTCAAACACGAGTCATTTCAAAGGTTGCCACAACAATGGCCTCTTTTCAAAACAAACTTTCAAAATACTCAAACACGAGTCATTTCAAAGGTTGCCACAACAATGGCCTCTTTTCAAAACAAACTTTCAAAACACTCAAACACGAGTCATTTCAAAGGTTGCCACAACAATGGCCTCTTTTTCAAAACATTTTCAAAACCACACACAAAGCACTATTTCAAACAATTGAAAATGCAAAGCAAGTGATCTAAGCAAGTAACTAAGAGCCCATGGATAACCATGGATAGAAAGGGTGCTAATACCTTCCATTTCTATAATCTACTCCCCGAACCCACGAAACATCTCAAAGGTTTTTCCTGTGCTTTTTAACCTTTCCTTTAGGATAAAATAAAAAGTTGGTGGCGACTCTTGCTCAACCGAAACATTTGCGAAAACAAACGCAAACCTCAAGTCAGTTCTCCCACCGTATCACACCTTGTTTCATTTGGACTTTAGTCTCTTTCAAGACTGCTTCGATTGGACTAGGAATTCTTTCTTGCTTCCTTCGATTCATAAGACAGTAGCATCCTTTAAGCCTCTTTCGAATCTGGACATTTTAGCCTCCTACATGCACCTTTCGTTTGGGAATGTGGTTCCTTCAGTACAAGCTACTGGTCACACCCTTTGTTTGGGCACATGAATCTTTCAGTACAAGCTACTGGTCACACCTTTCATTTGGGCATGTTGGATCCCTTCATGCAAGCTTCGTTTGAACATAAATATTTTGCATGTTGGCATGAAGTCACAAGGCAGTGACCTCCTGCATACACCCTTTCATTTGGGTATCTAGACCCTCTAGAAGGCAAGCCTTCGATTGGAGAAGAGTCATCTATATACAAAGCTTCGGTTGGAGTTTTGATTCCCTTTGAATCAACATATTTCGAACCCAACTCTGGACCATTCAAAGCAAGCTTGTTTGAAGAACATTGAGCAAATCTCACAGCCTTATCTTCCAAATCTCACTTGTCAGGCTATGTTACTTCCAAATCTTCACATAATAAGAGGTTTACACAAGTTTGTGATACATTACATAAAGGTTCGAAGCCTTGTCTACTGGATAATACCATCCTTGGATGAAATGACAAAAGCTACGTACCCTTTTTTCATAGAGAGTACTTTTATCACAAAAGCAGCTTCTAACCTGATTTTTGTCTGAACACAAGCAATGCCAGAATCCTAAGTCCAATCTTCTTCCAGCAGGCCCCCGCTTGTACTGGAAACGTGGGAACAACGAAAAGGGACAAGACTTGTTTCACCCTTAACCAAACCATGGTTTATCATCATACAAACCTGGTTACTTCAAAAACACCTTCAACCTTTTCTCTATAAATAGAGAAACATTTGCAAAGAAAGGGGGACTTTTTGGCCAGAGGAACGAATCTCCAAAATTTTCTCAAACACAACAAAACTCTAAAACACTCAAACACTTGTGAAAGCAAAAACCCAGAATCTAACATTTACCTCTTTCGATTCTGAAGAGTCCCACACATTTTATTCCCTTTCGAATCCAGTAGAAAAGACATCTCATTTGTTTTTCTCCTTCAAATCAAACAGTAGAAACGCCGCCTCTGGTCCCTTCCTTTGAATCCAACAGCATTCAAGGAAACCACTTCAAGGTCCAACACACCCTCCAGCAAGGTAAGTTGTTCCAAACCTTGAGCTTTCCGTTTCTTGTATAACATGTAAATAGGATTTTCTTTCGTTTTAAGCATGTATATACCATTTTTCTTTTCGTTTCCACCCCTTTAATATGTTTTCAGAGCTAACCCTTTCGTTTTTCTTCTTGTTTACCTAAACATGCATTAAGTATTAAACTGGTTGTAAGGCAATGCTAGCATGGCCTTAGGCCATGTTTCTATTTAAGAGTTCAAACGAAAGAGACAGGAAACAGGAAGTAGGAAACGAAGCTTCTAGCTTCTACCCCATTCTCCAGGTCAAACGAAAGAGGCAACCAGAAGGCACACCATGCTGGCTTCCAGGCCCAGACAAAAAGCATGCCTACACTGATTCCAGGCCCATTCGAAAGACACCCCCTCACTGCTTTCAACTCCCAGTCGAAGGAGGCAAAAAGGCAGATTGCATCTTGCACTGGTTCCAGGCCCATTCAAAAGGAAAAACATGCTGACCCCTAGGCCTCAGTCGAAAGCCACACCTTCACCCCTTCTAGGCCAGATCGAAAGAAGCCAGGAAGAGAAGAATTGAAGGATGCTGCTGCCTGGATCGAAAAGGCTTATTTTCCCTTCTTTATTTTGTTTTTGTCTTTACATTTTATTGCTATTCAATATGGTTGTAATAATGTGGGATATTTATTTTCTGCATTTTTATTGCTTTATATAAATGTTAGTAATTAGGATGTATGGCAAGATAAAAACAACAAGTAGACCACCCCTAATAAAAAACTAAAGGCATGCAATCAAACACACTTTGCACATATGCACCTCTAGGGTAATCTCACTTGTTGCCTCGGAAAAATAGTCATGCCCCTCGAATATGGGCATTTTAGCAAAGACCCTCGATAAAAGATCATAGTCCCTCGATGACCCTCAGTGTTGTCTTCGGTAAACGATCTAGTCCCTAAACGACATTGCTAAAAACGTCCCATAGGTTGCCTTCTATGACTATACAAATGACCCACACCCGTCCCTTCACATCCAATGATTGGGCTTCTTACCAAATCAATGGTAAGATAACAACATCTAAAGGAGGAGGAAAAGAACATAAAAGACCTTTTGAGTAGGTAGGTTGCTCCTAGTTGCTCGCTTGCTCACAACAAAAACATTTTATACACCAACACTTTCATTTTGAAACATTTTCAAAAGAAAACGCTTTGTATTCATTCTTATAGAGACGAGAACCATTACAAAGACACCCTTTTCAAAATCACTTTCAAAAACACATTACACAAACACTTCTTTAAACTATTTTCCAAACAACACTTTATATGTGTTCTCATAGAAACGAGAATCATTACAAAGGCACGTTTTCAAAATAATTTCAAAACCAAACCACAAGCACATTTTCAATCAAAAGCAAGTGATCTAGCAAGCAATTAAGATCCCATAGATAACTATGGATGAAAAGGGTGCTAACACCTTCCCTTTTCATAATCTACCCCTCGAACTCAAGAAATAACCTTGAAAGGTCTTTTCTGTTTGTTTCAGCCTTTCCTTATTGGATAAAAGAAAAGTCGGTGGTGACTCTTGCTATCCACAACAATTGCGATCAAACGCAAAACATCCCAAGTCAGTTCTCCCACCGTATTACAGAACTGGCGACTCTGCTGGGGAATATTACTTAAAAGTGGGGTTACCTTAGGGCTAGATCACCTTTACTTGCTTTCCTTGTTTGATTTGCTTGCTTTACATTATGGTTCCTTGTTTGGGCTTATTTTGATCCTCTACCCGGATTTAGGCACCTTTTTAGGTAAGTAGCAATATATTATGGAAACTGCAAGGCGTAAACCGATATGGTTAAAGTAATGGCTACATTAGTGTGACACATTTGTTGGTACCGGTATCCCTTGTGTTGAATCGAGGAAAATATGGGGCCACTGAGCGGTGTCATAAAGCACTAACTGACCTTAGAACCTTAATTGAACAACTTGGCCATTAGGAAGTAGTGAGATAGCTGATTTCGATGGAAAGCTGAAAATTGGTTGATACTCGATACTACACTCATTGAGATTGGACTTTTGGGTTATCTCGGCCGCAAGAAAAGATTGATTGTGCTGAGACAATGCCTAAAAGAAAGGTTAGTGATATTGAGATCCTTTAGAAGCCGATTACTATTACTAGGACAGGTTGAGCCAACTAAACTTCAAGAGGGTACTTACCTATCAAACTCCATGAAAGCCTAAACCTAAGGACTTGTCTGCTTTGTGTGTATATGATTATTTGTACATAACAACTTGCTTACTTTGCATACTTGTACATAACATCATAACATCATATCATAGCATTTTCAATAACCATTTCAAGGATCTCAAGGGCCTATGATGCAGGGTCACGTTGAACCAGACGTCTATCAAGGGGCACAAGGATTTATTTTCCTCTAACCAAATGCCATCAAGACCAAAGCACGGTAACTTGAGTCAAGGGCTATGACCCACTTGACATGGTGAACTTGATTCTCGTGGAAATACATCTGTCGATACGAAATTCCCCAATCAAAGTTGTTGATCAACGTTCAAATTCTAACATCTTCTTATGTTTACCCTGCGAGATCCTTGAAAACATTGCATCCACATATCATGCATATCATGACAGGTTTCTCCCATACAGGTCTCCTTATATTCTTACTGTTTATTTCAGTAGAGATGACCCTAGAACAGACCATCAAGAGCATTCAGATTCAAAATGCTCAACTACAAGAGATGTTCTTGAACATGTCCAAGGGGCAAGAAGAGTTGAAAACACTGTTTATTGAGAACGTGACCAATGACAATCCTGAAGGCGATAAGGAAAGTCAGATAAGACAATTTCAAGCGAAGGTAGCAACAATGAGAATCCATATGTTGGGACAAATGACTCTCATCCAAAACTTAGCTCAGGGACAAGAAGAGCTAAGGACCCTCGTCAACAAGCTCCATCAAGACGGAATCAACCGTATGAAACCAACGGTCAGACTGAGGATCAAGTCATTGATCAGTCTTCAAAGAGAAAAGAGGTTGGCTTGGTGGAGAGTAGACCTTTCCAATTTTCTACTGCGTCACGAGCCCAACAACCACCTCGTCAATAAGGACAGGGTAATCGAAGTAAACTGGTCCCATCCGGTAGGCAGTTTACCAAACTTGACATGCCAATATTGTAAGTCTTGCAACACTTGCTGGAGTTGAATTTGGTCACGTTCAGAGATCCTCCTTAGAATCCCAATACCTTCGCTCCTAGCTATCATCCTGATGCAAGGTGTGCGTACCATTCTAATAATCCTGGACATGATACGAATAGTTGTTGGGCATTGAAAAATAAGATTCAAGACTTGATCAACAAAGAAGTGCTGGAGTTCATACAAGACGGTCAGACTAAATTCTTCTTCCGTCCCTCAAAGGCTCACCACCTGAAGTGACAAGTTCAGACAAAGAGGCTTTTGTTCATTTTAATTTTCAATTGTAATCTCTTTTTGTTCAAACACTTATCTATTAATGTCAAACTTTGTTTCATTAATGCATTGCATATGTTTGCCTTGAATTAATCCATTCGTTTTCACTATATTTAAACTATGCTTTTTACTCCCTTTATATTCGACTCTTGTTTTAAAAGTCGCAAGCCTTTAGAGGGAGGATGACGAAAATAATTCCTTAATCTCATACAGTATGCTTTTTGACAGACCTTGCTGACGATGTACAGGAGTTCTTTCAAATCCTAAACACTGGAGTTATAAGGAAGATAATCCATAGTCAACCCCTTTGAGCCAAAGAAGTAGGAGTTTACTTTTTACACAAATTGAAACCTTTAATCAAAACCTGGGGAAGGGTAGTCTCTCAGTTAATTCAAATACGCGCTCAGTCGTAAACTTTCACTTCGTAATACAACAAATGAAATAAAAAACATTCCTCTGGAATCAAAAAACGGTGATGTTCCCTATCACATAGGCAGTCATTATCTCTCAAAAGAAAAGCCCACTAAGTCAAAACTTGCGAAGGAGACTTAAGGAAAACTGGGGCATCCCGCTGACTGTAATCTCAAAAACGTGAACAGTCAGGCAAAAATCAGGGATAACAAATCAAAAAAAGGGAGATCACTGCAAATCCTCAAAAACATGAAAAATGTTGCAAAAATGTCTGCCTTCCGATAAACTAAACTTGTCTGAACCATCACCAAAATGTCATTAGAGTTCAAACGTACAATTAACTAAGTTTAGGACCGAAGAACATCACAAAGAACAGGTGGATACAAATAAAATTTGAGCCTTTATCCTTTGTTTCTTAAACCGTGAACCAAGCCACGTTATAACCCTTCAAAAGTCCTAATTGAAGGATGGGTTAATTCGAAGCATATTGTTACAAAAGGTATCCTGACTCCTGTAAGGCTTTACTCTAAATCCTGAGTTAAATTCATATTCTTACAAAAATTATTTTATCTGCCAAAACGCATTTTCAAAACTTCGAGACAAGTATAAACTTTACATTATTTTGAATACCGCTGTTTGCATATGGCTATTTGTTTGACAGCAGAGAAATTCGTACGACGAATATCCAGTGAACAAAAAACCCTCTCAATGAACAAAATCACTTCAAGTGGGATGACACTCACAATGACAGATCTCCTGTAAGCAAGGGGGGCATCAACATGATCACTATCCAACACACCTGGGGCAGTCCAGTCATAATTCCAAGAAATCTCTCAAGAAACATTGAATATACCAGGGGCAGGTCTCTATCTAAATCACTTGGGGAATTGGACATGAGTTCCAGCAACGAATCATGTACGATCAAACAAACATCTTCTGGAGGTGCGGAAACACCTGCTACCAGGGGCAGTGATAAATCTCCCCTGAAATCCTGTTCATAGGATGACCCCCAACCAGGGTTTTAATCTCTGAAAACTTCTCCCAAACTGAGTTGATCTCAAGAATCCTCGAGGATTTCTGCCAAAAGAAGGCACCTCCTCAACAGACTAGCGGCATGGTTTATTTACCCAACAAACTACAGATTCCACAGCTTAGGTTTGCCTCTCTGACTATTACAAATCAAGGGACCACAACTCCTCTTTCTCAGTAGACTTTTCTACAATCCTCAGTAAGTTACTGCAAAACCTGGACCCGACCAGATATCAATTCAACTTCATCCTTTCTAGCAAGTTACTGCAAATCCTGGACCCGACCAGATATCAGTTCAACTTCATCCTTTCTAGCAAGTTATTGCAAAGCCTGGAGTCTGACCAGATAACAGTTTAACTTCACTCTCCCAAGAAGTTTTCCGCGAAGCCTGGAATCCGACCAGATAACAGTTAATTTAATCTTCCCCAGTAAGTCGTTGTGAAGCCTAGAATACGATTGGATAACAGTCAACTTCATTTATCCTCAACAATTTGCTGCCAAGCCTGAATTTCAACCAAATAACAGCTAATTTTGATTCTCTCCAGTTAGGAATAACTCCCCAATAGAGCAAGGAGTAACTAAGACTCCTAAAATCTTTTCCCCAAACAGAGATTAAAACTCTCTACAGAGCCTTCTTAAACAAGCCAGTATTCCCCAACAAAGTTTCTCCTCAAACAACAAAATAGGAATTCCCAGTGGAAACATTCTAAAACAATGTTTGAAGACACACCTACTCTTCAACAACAGTCTGAGATTTAATGACTCCCCAACATTTGTCAAGGATTTATTTTCCAAGACAAAATTACATTCCAACAACATTTCATGCATGATTAAATGCATACAACATAATCTCATTTATTTTGAGAAACATCATTACATGATGCATTTTATCCATCATGACATTGCATACAACTTTTTCTTTACCTTTTCAGGAAAAGGTCAACAGATAAGTGTCATTAATCTGTAAATTTCTCCAAGACAAAATCAAGCTTGGATTTCTTCATTATCTGCTGAGGTAGTAATCATCCAAGATTCCTTCGTCATCCTGCTGAGGTAGTAATCTTCAAAGATTCCTTCATCATCCTGCTGAGGTAGTAATCATCCAAGATTCCTTCATCATCCTGTTGGAGTAGCAATCGTCCCAGATTTCTTCATCATCCTGCTGAGGCAGTAATCGTCCAAGGTTCCTTCATCATCGTGTTGGAGTAGCAATCGTCCAAGATTCCTTCATTGTGATCGGTGGATCTGGAACTGACTGTTTAACGCTAGTTCGCGAAATGTCGCGGAAGCAAGAGTCGCCACCGTCTTTTATTTTCTCCAAATGGAAAGGACAAAAGCACAGAAAAATTCCTTAAAGAGATTGCTCTCGGTTCGGGAGGTAGGTTATAGAAAGGGAAGGTGTTAGCACCCTTTCTATCCATGGTTATCCATGGGCTCTTAGATACTTGCTCATTTGTGTTTTCAAAAATGGTTTGTTTGCTTTTCAACTGTGGGTTTTAAAAAGTTTCTTTGAAAATTTCAGCTCGACTCTTGTATCGGTCCTCAAGAGTGTTTGAAAAATTGATTTCGAAAGCTTTTTGAAAAGGTGTCGGTGTGAAAAGTATTTTTGAATTTGTTTTGAAATTAGAGCAAGTATCTACGAGAACCTACCTACCCTAAGGAATTCGTCTGTGTAAATGTCCTTTAAAGTAGTGCCATCCCACCATTGAGAGGTAGGTAGCACCACCGTTGGAGGTGTTCGGGTCAATTCGAGGTTCGGGACATGGTGATCACCAGAGCAATGGGAAGACACCTTAGAAGCTACCCTCATGCCAGGTTCCCGGATCATGAGGACTTACTAAGACATCCTCTACTCGACGATCACCTTTCGAGGCAAGGCAAAAGTGAGGCGTACCCTAGGGGTGGTGTGTGATTCGTGTGTCGGATTCAAATATTCTATCTTGTCATGTTTATTGGTGTTCTACGCTTGATTTTATTTTGTCCATACATTCTTTCATGCTTTGGATTAACAATTAAAATATTTGCGGAAAAGTAAATTCTAAGCTATTACAAATGGCGCGGGTCCACATCGCCAAAATTAAACCGGACCCGATTTGACAGAAAAGTAAAGAATTAAAAGTGCGAGAAGTAATTACAAGGCTTTGGGAGAGGTACATAATTATTTAAATGACATAAAATAAATATGCGAAGAACTAAAAGATTATGAACGAGGGCGTTGGACCCTTTTGCAAAATATTAAAATTACATGAATTAATTAATTAAGAAAAGAAATTGTTTTTGTTTTTTTGGTATTTTTAGGTTTTTTAAGATTTAATAGAAAAAAGAAAGAATTAACTAAAATTAACTACTAACCCTAATTCTACTTTATTTTAATTTATTAAGAAAACATTAAAATTTAACCTAAATTAAACCTAATTTTTTATGTGCAATTTTAATTATGAAAATAAATAACATTAAAAAAGAAATTAAAAGGAATAAAAACATTAATTAAACCTATTTCTATATTTTTTGTTATTAAAAGAATTACAATTAAAAAAAAACCTAATTTAAGCTAATTAATTTACATGCATTTATTTACAAGAAAATATTAAAATAAATATTCATTATGTTTTTTTATCTTTTTCTGAGTTTTTTATGATGTTTTTGTATTTTGTAAAAATAATTAATTAATTTAAACAAATAAAGAAAATAAAATAATAATTGAAAAAGATAAAAATATGAGGAAAATTGCAAACCAGGGGGGGGGGGGGTGGAAGTCCCCAAAGTGGAGGTATAACTTGGAATAATCTGGCCCAAAAACCCTGGGTCCGTTTGACCTTTTTGAATAGTATGCTGAAGCGTTGACTAGGGCGTAGCGTGTTCTTGAGATCCATGCCCTTGATCTGATTTCCCAGGACGCGTGGACGTTGGATAATGAAGGTGTATGGTGAACCACCCTACTGAGCCTGCATATGAACGTACATGGAAAAGTAATATTGAAAATAATCCAGACCTGGGACTCGAACCCAGGTCATATGCTTTGTCAAACCTCACGCTTGCCATCTGATCTAAACGCGCACTTTGTATATACAACAACAAATAAATAATAAAACAAAAATTAGTTAGTGGCATAAAAACATAAAAAACGCGCGCTGATTTAAAAAAGGCCAATCACAGCTGGCCACGACTTCATCTTCTTCACGTGTTCCTGAAAATAAAAACATGAGGCAACGGTTTTCATGACGTTCTCTTAGGCCGTTTTTGGGAAAATAGCGACTAGAGCTCAGGCATTCATAAATTGGGCGCGATAGGTGTTTCCTCTTCGTCTGAACGTGCTGAATCTAATGGTGGTGGTTTGGAGTCTCAATTTTTCCTCGTTTGAAAATCCCCAATTCCAACCTCTGAAAACCCTAGAAATCGAACATGGTACAATCGCATATAGCAAATAAAAAGGCAATTAAATGCATTGGTTAGCTTCAAAACATCATAATGAACATGAATCCATGAATAAAAATTACAAAAGATGCTTAAATCATGATGCACGATTGTCAATTTTTCTCTGTACAGGGGAGGTTCTCGTTACCAATTCCTTGAGCTTTGGTGAATGTTTTTGATTGGAATGTGATCAGTAATCTTTGAGGAAGCTATTGAAACAAATTTCGTGCCTTGAATCCACCTGAAAAGTGGTTTTCAGTTTTGGTTTCTTCACCAAAAATTCAAGTTTTGCCAATGCTTTTGGGCGCAGCTGAGAGTTCAGCATGATTAGGTTTATGATCAGGTATTTGTATGGAGTCTATTAGGTTAACAAAACTCAATCAAATCCATTGCCTTTATTGATTTTGGAAATTTGATTTCTTAAGATCTTTTCCATATCTTTTCCATGTGTTCTTGTGTCAATTAGGATCCAATCAAGCCAAATCTTTCCACATTTGCATATGCACGAAATATTGAGCCTAAAACATGCATAAAAAGATTGGTTTGGTTAAGTTAACTATTTTTCATATATTTAAATGATTTAAATGAATTAATATAAATAAAAATTCAAATAAATAAATAAAAAATGAGAAAATACTTCCCTTTGGGCCAAGTGGTCGTGCACATGCTTGGAATGATGAATCATGGAAGAAAAATGGGCCCATTAGCAATTTTAGGTCATTTGAAGTAGTGTTGACTTTTCAAAATATCCAAACATTTCCCAACTTCCACAAGGCATAACTTGCTCAATTTTTAAGATTTTCTCATGTTCTTGGACATTTTGGAAAGGTCTTTGAGTCCTCTAACCAATGCCTTTGGTCCCATGTCATTTTGATTTACCAATCTCAAGGTATGGCCTTTGACTTAAAGTCCCTTTTTGTTGACTTTTGAAAATGACCTATAATGTTGAAATTGATAACTTTTTGTGAGAGCATTTATTGGACTTGAAGTATTAAGATGAGTTGTAGGAAATGTCTTTCTCTTCAAAATGAGCTTTGGATGGGATTTTTCTGATAATCCATGTGAAAGTTATGCCCTGGTCAATTTCAGTTGACTTTTTCAGCTGTCCAAATAAGAAAACTTTTGCATCTTGATGATTTCTGAGCCAAATTTTGAGAATCATGATCAAGCATTGATCAAATGATGTTTGTGGCTTCAAAATGATATGTTGACCAAAAATTTGAACTTTTGACTGCCAAATGACCATTTTGCCCCTACAGTTGACTGTAGTGCAATTTAGGGTTTTGACTGTGCAATTTTGAGCTGAATGCCTTGAAACTTGATATGAGGATACTTGACCATGTTTGTAGGCATATGAGACTTGATTGGGCCTTTGATAACTTTCTTTTCTTGATCAGAACACCAACCCTAGTTTTGACTGTATAGGAGACCTTTGCACTGTGCAACCCTTGGGGGAGATTTGAAGCTTGGCTTGGCAATTTCTTGAAGAATATGGGAGGGCAAATTTTGGGGTGCAACAGTTGCCCCTGTTCAATCTTCTTAGACCTGAGGATGCAGATTGGCGGACGTGCCTTTCGTAATCCGAGGGTGGAAGATGATTGAACACTAGAGTGCCCAGAAATTTGCGCTCACATAGTAGCAGTGATGGTGGAATGGGCTTATAGATGCCATTTAGAGGATTGATGAATAGGGTGATGGGCTTATAGATGCCATCTGGATGTTGATTGCGTAAGAGATTCCTTAGCGAGAACCTGCATACCTGCAAAAGAAACATGAGTACCTGACACGTTGCAGGAGTTGATTTCAGATGCTTGATATAGATATGTCCTGACTGATTACAGGAGCTGAGTCTGGAGCTTCAAAAGATGATGAATGAACCAGGGATGGTTACTACCTTAGCATGAATGGTAAGAGGACCTTGGGTGATTTTAACTTCAACAACGCTCGTTGAGAAAATCTTGGTGGGAATTACCATCTTTGCAGTATCGGGGATAGAACCAATAGGCCATTATAATCTGAAAAGGGAACTGTCACCTCACTCACCGTCGGAGAGGGAACCATAAGAAAAGGAATTATCCCCTCACTCACCGTCGGAGAGGGAAACATCTGAAAAGGAATGATCGCCTCACTCACCGTCGGAGAGGGAACCATCTGGGATAACTTCTACTGAGTCTTTATCAGAAAAATCTGTTGGGAGTCGATTTAGCTGGACTGGAGAAGGCCTTGGACGGGATAACAACAGAGAATCTTAGGGTCGATTAACTGAACTGGTCTAGGTCTTGAAATGTCTTTAACTGGAATAAGTGTCAGAATGTCACCATATCTGGTTCATATCTGGACTATATCTGGAAGGAAATCTGGAAGCAGCGTCAGAACGTCGCCATATCTGGGTCATATCTGAAACTATATCTAGAAGGAAATCTGGAAGCAGCATCAGAACGTCACCATATCTAGTTTACATCTGAAACTATATCTAGAAGGAAATCTGGAAGCAGTATCAGAACGTCACCATATCTGGTTTACATCTGAAACTATATCTGGGAGGAAATCTGGAAGCAGTATCAGAACGTCGCCATATCTGGTTTACATCTGAAACTATATCTAGAAGGATATCTGGAAGCAGCATCAGAACGTTACCATATCTGGGTCATATCTGAAACTATATCTGGAAGCAGTATCAGAACGTCACCATATCTGGTTTACATCTGAAACTATATCTGGGAGGAAATCTGGAAGCAGTATCAGAACGTCGCCATATCTGGTTTACATCTGAAACTATATCTAGAAGGATATCTGGAAGCAGCATCAGAACGTCACCATATCTGGGTCATATATGAAACTATATCTAGAAGGATATCTGGAAGCAGCATCAGAACGTCACCATATCTGGGTCATATCTGAAACTATATCTAGAAGGATATCTGGAAGCAGTATCAGAACGTCACCATCTCTGGGTCATATCTAAAACTATATCTAGAAGGATATCTGGAAGCAGCATCAGAACGTCACCATATCTGGGTCATATCTGAAACTATATCTAGACGGATATCTGGAAGCAGCATCAGAACATCACCATATCTGAAACTATATCTAGAAGGATATCTGGAAGCAGCATCAGAACGTCACCATATCTGGGTCATATCTGAAACTATATCTAGAAGGAAATCTGGAAGCAGCATCAGAACGTCACCATCTCTGGGTCATATCTGAAACTATATCTAGAAAGAATTGCGATAGTTGATAGTAATCATTTTTGTATTGACCTTTCCTGAAAGGTAAAGCATTAGTTGTATGCAAGATCATGATGCATGAACTGCATGATTTCAACATGTCCTCAAAATTAATGAGATTCGTGTAGTATGATGCATATGCATGCTATAATGTATGAAGATGTGATGTTTATGAATGTATTTTTGTCTAAGAAAGTAAATCCTTGACGGGTGCCGGGAAGTCACTCCTGGGCTGATGTTGAAGAATAGGTTTTGCTTCCGCCGGGGATGATAGTTGCAAGAATTCCGATAGGAGAAGATAACTCTATTGGGGAATAAACTTGGCGAATGGGTTACTCTGCGGGGAGACAAATACTCTAGTAACCTTGCTGGGGAGCAATACTCTGTGGGGAGAGAGACACTCTGTTGATTGTTGATAGTAACTTGCTGAGGATATCCTTGTTGTTGGAAGTGTTGATGGACTTCGCTGGGGATACGAAGGCTTCGTTGACGACGCTCTTTCCGTGGCTTTTGGCTGAGGATAACCCAATTATATCCTGGTAGGGAAATAACTCTTTGAATAAAGCCGGGAGACGCGTTCGTGCTCTGCGAGGATAAGCTTCCAAAATCAACTGGGGATAAGCTTACTGCTTGGGGAGATGGATTCCATCTTTCCTGGGGAAGCTGGATTGGACTCTCTTGGGGAAGTATTGAACTGTATTGGTTATGTTCTTCAACGGAACCTACCCTGATACCTTGGAGGATAGAACAATCAGATTGCTTAGACCACTCTTTATTGCCCCTGTTTCTATGGGGGAGGCACTTGTGGGGTGCTGACAGTTGTTGATGGACAAACCTTCTTCTGGTAGACAGATGGCAGGACATAGTCGTACGCTTTAATCCCTAACTTTTGCCTGGACCGCCCTTTCGGGTTTTCAGTCCACCGGGATACCCATTTTTGCTCAAGCCGCCTTTTCAGGTTTTCGACTTGCCGGGTGTACAGATTTTTTCATTTCATCCCTTCATTTTGCCCGAACCCTTTTGGTTCGCCGGGAAGCCCTTATTTTTGCCTAGGTGTGTCAACCTAGTGGGTCTTTGATTTTGCGTAGTATTTTTCGACTATGCCCACGCTCTTAGAATGCAGGTAGGTGCCCCTGGCTGCTTGTGTTGCCATATTACCAGAAGGTGTCTGATCGCGCAAGATTCGTTGCTGGAGTGCCCCAAGTGACTCAGGCAGAGATTTGCCCCAGGCTTTTTGGCCTTTTGAGAGATTCTCTGGATCTTGACTTAACTGCCCCAGATGGTAGACCATGATCATGCCGTGCCCCTTGATTGGAGATACTCTTGTTCATTAGACTTTCGTCATGCGAATTTCTATGCTGTTCAAACAAAAAGTCATATGCAAACAAGGTTATGTTAAAAATGCAAAGCTTATGTCTGTCTCAAAGATTTTGAAAATGCATTCTTTTTTTCATAAAACAAGTGAATGTTTGTAAAACGTGATGTCAACTCCGTATTTACCGTAGGCCTTAAGGAGTCAGGATACCTTTCGTGACAGTATGCTTTCGAGCTAACCCATGCTTCAGCTAGGACTTTTGAGGGTTATAACATGGCCTGGTTCACGGTTTAAGAAACAAAGGATAAAGGCTCAAATTATTTGTACCCACCCGCTCTTCGTGATGTTCTCCAAACCTAAACTCAGTTGATCATACGTTAGACCTGGTTTGAGTCTTTGCTCCGATTTTCCGGTGATGGTTCGGATGTTGACAATTTATTTTGAATAGGCAGTCATCTCCTTTTTTGTTTGTTGAGGTTTTGTAGGACCTCTTTCTTGATTTTTGTTATCCCTTTCCTTTTTTGCCTGACCTGTTTCTTTTTTGGAATTACAGTCAGCGGGATGCCCCAGTTTCGTAAGTCCCCTTTATAGGTTTTGACTTTTTGGCTTTTCATTTATGAATTTGATAATGACTGCCTGTCTTTATCGTTTATTCGGAACCATCACTGTCTTTTGTCTTGTAAGGATCTCTTTGGTGCCATTCGTCATGCACTTGGATCAACTGAGAGAACTACCCTGCCCCAGGTTATGATAAAGGGTTTTAATTTTCGAAAAGAAAAACTCCTACTTCTTTGGCTCAGAGGGGTTGACGAGGGATTATCATCCTTATAACTCCAGTGTTTAGGGATTGAAACAATGCCTGTACCTCATCAGCGGGGTCTGTTCAAAAGCATACTGTAAAGATCGTGGTATCGTTTTCGTCATCCTCCCTCAAGAGGCTTAGAATTTTAGATCCAGAGTTGACATCAGAAAAAATATGAAAAGAAATTTGAACATAATGAAAACAATTGTATTAATTCCCAAAACATACGTATGCGATGCATTGATAGAATAAAAGAGTTTGCTATGACATTAATTGTTTGTATAAGCAAAGAAAAATACAACTCAAAAATTCAAATAAACAAAAGGCTTCAATGATTGGGCAACGGAGCAGTGATTATATTCGGAGTCTCAGGCACTTCAAACTGAATCTCCCCGGCGTCGATCATGTCTTGAATTTTGTTCTTGAGAGGCCAGCAGTTGTCCGTAGTATGCCCCGGGCTATCAGAATGATATGCGCACCTATCATTGGGATGATAGTTGGGAGCAGAAGTGTTCGGATTCCGAAGAGGAGCCCTTAAGGTGATCAGCCCTGCCTTCAACATTTGTTGCAGTGCTTGATCCAGCGACATGTTGATTTTGGTGTACTGTCGTTTCTCCTTGCGCTGCTGCCCCTGTCCTTGTTGAGCAGGTCCGAGATTGGAGATCTGGATTGCCCCTACCTCATGACGGCTCTTTTTACCGTGCACAACATTGGATTCTTTCTTTCCATGATGAGGCTTTCTATCAGAAGGTGCAGCCTCTTGAATTTTCCCAGACCGGATGCCAGCTTCTATTCGCTCTCCAGTCAAGATAAGATCTGTGAATCCAGCAGACGAATTCCCAATTAGGTGGTTGTAGAACGGACCAGACAGGGTCCCCAAGAACATATCGACAAGTTCCCGATTAGTCAGAGGTGGTTGTACCCTTCCAGCAAGATCCCTCCATTTCTGCGCATATTCCTTAAAACCTTCACTTCGATCCTAACGACATACCCTGGAGTTGGGTACGCGTAGGAGCAAGGTCGGCATTATATTGATACTGCTTGTAGAAAGCAGTAGCCAACTCCTCCCAGTTACGAACCTTGGTCCCATCTAGCTGATAGAACCATTCGAGATGAGTCCCTGAAAGACTCTCCTGGAAGAAGTGGATCCACAAATTCTTGTCCACCGTATATGGTTGAATCTTCCGAACATAGGACCTGAGATGTAACTTGGGACAAGACGCCCCGTCATACTTGGTAAAGGATGGTGCTTTGAACTTCCGAGGAATAATCACACCAGTTGACAAACCCAGATCTCCAAAATCCAGCCCAGGTACCTGTTGGATCTCCATAGCATTCAGCCTATCCTCCAACTGTTTGTACTTGTCTTCGGCAGGAGGGTATTGTTCGTCGTTGAAATCTGTCTCGTTGTCGGAGACCACTGGACTGGGAACCCTTTCCTCCTGATGACTACCTTCCCTCACAGATGGAGTTGTCCTCTCAGTTTCAATCTGCGGTGTATTCCCAGATCTGCGTCTAGGGCTGAACAAAACAGTTCTCTTCTTCTTCTTTTCTTTCTTCAAGAGCAAAGCCTTCAGATCTTGTTGCCCCTGGGTCAAATTCATGATCAGCCCTTGGAACTGGGCGTTCTGAGCCTGGAGGGCCTTGATGGACTGCTCAGCTGATGATTCAGGATTCATGACGATCAGCTGAAATAAACAGCAAAGAAGGGTAAGCAACCTGTCAAAGGGATACCTGCGATGCAATGAGATGTATGACATGCATGTAATGTTTTCAAGGACCTCGCGGGATAAACAAGACAGTTTGTTAGAATTGGAAACCGGTAGCTTGATTGAAGGAACTTCATGTTGTTGAGAATCCTTCTTCAAGGGTCAAAGGCTCACCATATCCAGTGGGTCATAGCCCCTGACATCCTTAGCTAGAGGAAAATAAATCCTCTTTCCCCTTGCTAGATGTTTGATTTATCATGACCTGCATCACAAGCCCTTGAGATCCTTGAAATGGGTTAGGATGTATGCAATGGTATGATGTTATGGTATGCATGGGATGATGTAGGTAAACCCTGTTATGAGTCCCAATTAAGGACTATAAACAAACCCTGCAAGAAATTCAGTATACTTTGTTATGAGTCCCAATTAAGGACTATAAACAAAACCTGCAAGAAACTTAGTACACTCTTGTTATGAGTCCCAATTAAGGACTATAAACAAAACCTGCAAGAAACTTAGTAAACCCTGTTATGAGTCCCAATTAAGGACTATAAACAAAACCTGCAAGTAGTTCATGTGTCAGATAACCAGCATGCAAGTAGTCAAGTACGAAGGCACACAAGTCACACAAGAGAAACCCTTAGAGTTTAGGCCAGCATGAGGTCTGGGTATTACCCTCTTGAAGTTGGTGGGCTCAACCTGTCCTATTAGAAGTAACCGGGTTCTAAGGGTCCCAATATCACGGGATTGCTTTCATTGTTCATCGTTTCGATTTAGCCACTGAACTGGCGACCGAAATATTCCAGGAAAGCAACTCTCAATTGAGTGTAGTATCGAGTATCAACCAACCTCGGACTGCACCAAAGTCAGTTATCTCACTACCCTAAAGAGGCCAAGATAGTTCAATTAAGGTTCCTAAGGTCTGTTGATGCTTCATGACACCACGCGGAGGCCCCGTACTCTCCTTGACTGAACTCAAGGGTTACCGGTACACACCAAAGTGCCACATCAACGTAGCAGACTATTTCAACCATGTCGGTATACCCCGCACAGTTCCCTCACAGCCTTGTTGCTACTTTCTACGAAAGGTATCCCCCAGATCCGGGTTAGGATCTATAGAACTCCCAAGACAATACCCACAATTTAAAGCAAGCAAAGCAATACAATTGAAAACACAGTTATGAACTAACCCTAAGGTACACCTCACTTTATAAAGATCTCCCCAGCAGAGTCGCCAGTTCTGTGATCGGTGGATCTGGAACTGACTGTTTAACGCTGGTTCACGAAATGTCGCAGAAGCAAGAGTCGCCACCGTCTTTTATTTTCTCCAAATGGAAAGGACAAAAGCACAGAAAAATTCCTTAAAGAGATTGCTCTCGGTTCGGGAGGTAGGTTATAGAAAGGGAAGGTGTTAGCACCCTTTCTATCCATGGTTATCCATGGGCTCTTAGATACTTGCTCATTTGTGTTTTCAAAAATGGTTTGTTTGCTTTTCAACTGTGGGTTTTAAAAAGTTTCTTTGAAAATTTCAGTTCGACTCTTGTATCGGTCCTCAAGAGTGTTTGAAAAATTGCTTTCGAAAGCTTTTTGAAAAGGTGTCGGTGTGAAAAGTATTTTTGAATTTCTTTTGAAATTAGAGCAAGTATCTACGAGAACCTACCTACCCTAAGGAATTCGTCTGTGTAAATGTCCTTTAAAGTAGTGCCATCCCACCATTGAGAGGTAGGTAGCACCACCGTTGGAGGTGTTCGGGTCAATTCGAGGTTCGGGACATGGTGATCACCAGAGCAATGGGAAGACACCTTAGAAGCTACCCTCATGCCAGGTTCCCGGATCATGAGGACTTACTAAGACATCCTCTACTCGACGATCACCTTTCGAGGCAAGGCAAAAGTGAGGCGTACCCTAGGGGTGGTGTGTGATTCGTGTGTCGGATTCAAATATTCTATCTTGTCATGTTTATTGGTGTTCTACGCTTGATTTTATTTTGTCCATACATTCTTTCATGCTTTGGATTAACAATTAAAATATTTGCGGAAAAGTAAATTCTAAGCTATTACAAATGGCGCGGGTCCACATCGCCAAAATTAAACCGGACCCGATTTGACAGAAAAGTAAAGAATTAAAAGTGCGAGAAGTAATTACAAGGCTTTGGGAGAGGTACATAATTATTTAAATGACATAAAATAAATATGCGAAGAACTAAAAGATTATGAACGAGGGCGTTGGACCCTTTTGCAAAATATTAAAATTACATGAATTAATTAATTAAGAAAAGAAATTGTTTTTGTTTTTTTGGTATTTTTAGGTTTTTTAAGATTTAATAGAAAAAAGAAAGAATTAACTAAAATTAACTACTAACCCTAATTCTACTTTATTTTAATTTATTAAGAAAACATTAAAATTTAACCTAAATTAAACCTAATTTTTTATGTGCAATTTTAATTATGAAAATAAATAACATTAAAAAAGAAATTAAAAGGAATAAAAACATTAATTAAACCTATTTCTATATTTTTTGTTATTAAAAGAATTACAATTAAAAAAAAACCTAATTTAAGCTAATTAATTTACATGCATTTATTTACAAGAAAATATTAAAATATATATTCATTATGTTTTTTTATCTTTTTCTGAGTTTTTTATGATGTTTTTGTATTTTGTAAAAATAATTAATTAATTTAAACAAATAAAGAAAATAAAATAATAATTGAAAAAGATAAAAATATGAGGAAAATTGCAAACCAGGGGGGGTGGAAGTCCCCAAAGTGGAGGTATAACTTGGAATAATCTGGCCCAAAAACCCTGGGTCCGTTTGACCTTTTTGAATAGTATGCTGAAGCGTTGACTAGGGCATAGCGTGTTCTTGAGATCCATGCCCTTGATCTGATTTCCCAGGACGCGTGGACGGTGGATAATGAAGGTGTATGGTGAACCACCCTACTGAGCCTGCATATGAACGTACATGGAAAAGTAATATTGAAAATAATCCAGACCTGGGACTCGAACCCAGGTCATATGCTTTGTCAAACCTCACGCTTGCCATCTGATCTAAACGCGCACTTTGTATATACAACAACAAATAAATAATAAAAACAAAAATTAGTTAGTGGCATAAAAACATAAAAAACGCGCGCTGATTTAAAAAAGGCCAATCACAGCTGGCCACGACTTCATCTTCTTCACGTGTTCCTAAAAATAAAAACATGAGGCAACAGTTTTCATGACGTTCTCTTAGGCCGTTTTTGGGAAAATAGCGACTAGAGCTCAGGCATTCATAAATTGGGCGCGATAGGTGTTTCCTCTTCGTCTGAACGTGCTGAATCTAATGGTGGTGGTTTGGAGTCTCAATTTTTCCTCGTTTGAAAATCCCAAATTCCAACCTCTGAAAACCCTAGAAATCGAACATGGTACAATCGCATATAGCAAATAAAAAGGCAATTAAATGCATTGGTTAGCTTCAAAACATCATAATGAACATGAATCCATGAATAAAAATTACAAAAGATGCTTAAATCATGATGCACGATTGTCAATTTTTCTCTGTACAGGGGAGGTTCTCGTTACCAATTCCTTGAGCTTTGGTGAATGTTTTTGATTGGAATGTGATCAGTAATCTTTGAGGAAGCTATTGAAACAAATTTCGTGCCTTGAATCCACCTGAAAAGTGGTTTTCAGTTTTGACTTTCTTCACCAAAAATTCAAGTTTTGCCAATGCTTTTGGGCGCAGCTGAGAGTTCAGCATGATTAGGTTTATGATCAGGTATTTGTATGGAGTCTATTAGGTTAACAAAACTCAATCAAATCCATTGCCTTTATTGATTTTGGAAATTTGATTTCTTAAGATCTTTTCCATATCTTTTCCATGTGTTCTTATGTCAATTAGGATCCAATCAAGCCAAATCTTTCCACATTTGCATATGCACGAAATATTGAGCCTAAAACATGTATAAAAAGATTGGTTTGGTTAAGTTAACTATTTTTCATATATTTAAATGATTTAAATGAATTAATATAAATAAAAATTCAAATAAATAAATAAAAAATGAGAAAATACTTCCCTTTGGGCCAAGTGGTCGTGCACATGCTTGGAATGATGAATCATGGAAGAAAAATGGGCCCATTAGCAATTTTAGGTCATTTGAAGTAGTGTTGACTTTTCAAAATATCCAAAAATTTCCCAACTTCCACAAGGCATAACTTGCTCAATTTTTAAGCTTTTCTCATGTTCTTGGACATTTTGGAAAGGTCTTTGAGTCCTCTAACCAATGCCTTTGGTCCCATGTCATTTTGATTTACCAATCTCAAGTTATGGCCTTTGACTTAAAGTCCCTTTTTGTTGACTTTTGAAAATGACCTATAATGTTGAAATTGATAACTTTTTGTGAGAGCATTTCTTGGACTTGAAGTATTAAGATGAGTTTTAGGAAATGTCTTTCTCTTCAAAATGAGCTTTGGATGGGATTTTTCTGATAATCCATGTGAAAGTTATGCCCTGGTCAATTTCAGTTGACTTTTTCAATTGTCCAAATAAGAAAACTTTTGCATCTTGATGATTTCTGAGCCAAATTTTGAGAATCATGATCAAGCATTGATCAAATGATGTTTGTGGCTTCAAAATGATATGTTGACCAAAAATTTGAACTTTTGACTGCCAAATGACCATTTTGCCCCTACAGTTGACTGTAGTGCAATTTAGGGTTTTGACTGTGCAATTTTGAGCTGAATGCCTTGAAACTTGATATGAGGATACTTGACCATGTTTTTAGGCATATGAGACTTGATTGGGCCTTTGATAACTTTCTTTTCTTGATCAGAACACCAACCCTAGTTTTGACTGTATAGGAGACCTTTGCACTGTGCAACCCTTGGGGGAGATTTGAAGCTTGGCTTGGCAATTTCTTGAAGAATATGGGAGGGCAAATTTTGGGGTGCAACATTCATCATCCTGTTGGAGTAGAAATTATCCCAGATTACTTCATCATCCTGCTGAGGTAGTAATCGTCCAAGATTCCTTCATCATCCTGTTGGAGTAGCAATCATCCCAGATTTCTTCATCATCCTGTTGAGGTAGTAATCGTCCAAGATTCCTTCATCATCCTTCTTAGGTAGTAATTGTCCCATATTCCTTCATCATCTTGTTGGAGTAGCAATCGTCCCAGATTCCTTCATCATCCTGTTGAGGTAGTAATCATCTCAGATTCCTTCATCATCTTTTTGGAGTAGTAATCCTCCAGGATTCCTTCATCACATATCACTACCTGAAACAAGGCATTCGTCTGTGAACAAATTGATTGTAGATCGATTCCTGAAACAGGACAATGTGACTATCTACATGACAAACACTTCCTTCAGACCTTCTACTATTTCAATATAAATCGACCCAAAGATTTATCCTGATACCTTCCACAATCACTCTGGATGGCATCTATAAGCCCATCTCCAACAACTTTCCATCATTTCTATAAATGGCATCTTTAAGCCCATTTCCTACACAGTTAACTAACATATCATCGAGTGCAAATTTCTGGGCACTTTAGTGTTCAATCATCTTCCACCTTCAAGTCACGAATGGCAGGCTTGCCAGTCTAACTCTTCAGGTTTAAGAAGATTGAACATGGGCAGCTGTTGTACCCCCAAAATTTTCCCTCTCATTTATCAAGGCATTTCTCACAAGGATTCTCAAAGTTCAAGCTTGCACAAAGTACAATTGGAGGAAACTGTTAAAAAGGGAAAAACATATAAAAATAATCTTTTCAACAAAATTGGAGAAAATAAAGTTTTCTTCGATTCCCCTTGCTTCGATTGGATTTTTGGTCCCCTGCAAATCTACTTCGATTCACAAGGCTTCGATTGGACTTTGGTCTCCATCAGGCCTTCTTTGATTTCCCTTGTTTCGTTTGGACTTTAGTCTCTTTCAAGACTGCTTCGATTGGACCAGGACTTCTTTCTTGCTTCCTTCGATTCATAAGACAGTACCATCCTTTGTGCCTTTTTTGAATATGGACATTTTGGCCTCCTACATGCACCTTTCATTTGGGCATGTGGTTCCTTCAGTACAAGCTACTGGTCACACCCTTTGTTTGGGCACATGAATCTTTCAGTACAAGCTAATGGTCACACCTTTCGTTTGGGCATGTTGGTCCCCTTCATGCAAGCTTTGTTTGAACATAGATCTTTTGCATGTTGGCATGAAGTCACAAGGCAGTGACCTCCTGCATACACCCTTTAGTTTGGGCATCTAGACCCTCTGGCAGGCAAGCCTTCGATTGGACAAGAGCCACCTACATATAAAGCTTCGATTGGAGTTTTGATTCCCTTCGAATCAGCATATTTCGAACCCAATTCTGGACCATTCGAAGCAAGCTTATTTGAAGAACATTGAGCAAATCTCATAGCCTTATCTTCCAAATCTCACTTGTCAGGCTATGTTACTTCTAAATCTTCACATAATCATAGGTTTACACAAGTTTGCGATACATTACATAAATGTTTGAAGCTTTGTCTAATGGATAATACCATCCTTGGATGAAATGACAAAAGCTACGTACCCTTTTTTTCATAGAGAGTACTTTTATCACAAAAGAAGCTTCCAACCTGATTTTTGTCTGAACACAAGCAATGCCAGAAGCATAAGTCCAATCTTCTGCCAGCAGGCCTCCACTTGTACTGGAAACGTGGGAACAAAGAAAAGGGACAAGACTTGTTTCACCCTTAACTAAACCATGGTTTGTCATCATACAAACCTGGTTACTTAAAAAACACCTTCAACCTTTTCTCTATAAATAGAGAAACATTTGCAAAGAAAGGGGGACTTTTTGGCCAGAGGAACGAATCTCCAAATTTTCTCAAACACAACAAGACTCTCAAACACTCAAACACTTGTGAAAGCAAAAACCCAGAATCTAACATTTACCTCTTTCGATTCTGAAGAGTCCCACACATTTTATTCCCTTTCGAATCCAGTAGAAAAGACATCTCATTTGTTTTTCCCCTTCGAATCAAATAGTAGAAACGCTTCCTCTGGTTCCTTCATTCGAATCCAACAACATTCAAGAAAACCACTTCAAGGTCCATCACACCCTTCAACAAGGTAAGTTGTTCCAAACCTTGAGCTTTTCGTTTCTTGTATAACATGTAAATAGGCTTTTCTTTCATTTCAAGCATGTACATACCATTGTTATTTTCTTTTCCACCCCTTTAATATGTTTTTAGAGCTAACCCTTTCATTTTGCTTCTTGTTTACCTAAACATGCATTAAGTATTAAACTGGTTGTAAGGCAATGCTAGCATGGCCTTAGGCCATGTTTCTATTTAAGAGTTCAAACGAAACAGACAGGAAACAGGAAGTAGTAAACAAAGCTTCTAGCTTATACCCCATTCTCCAAGTTAAACGAAAGAGGCAACCAGAAGGCACACCATCCTGACTTCTAGGCCCAGATGAAAAGCATGCCTACACTGATTCCAGGCCTAGTCGAAAGACACTCCCTCACTGCTTTCAACCCCCAGTCGAAGGAGGCAAAAAGGCAGATTGCATCTTACACTGGTTCCAGGCCCAGTCGAAAGGTAAAACATGCAGACCCCAAGGCCTCAGTCGAAAGCCACGCCTTCACCCCTTCTAGGCCAGATCGAAAGAAGCCAGGAAGAGCAGAATCGAAGGATGCTATTGCCTGGATCGAAAAGGCTTATTTTCCGTTCTTTATTTTGTTTTTGTCTTTACATTTTCTTGCTATTCAATATGGTTGTAATAGTGTAGGATATTTATTTTCTGCATTTTTATTTCTTTATATAAATGTTAGTAATTAGGATGTATGGCAAGATAAAAACAACAAGTAGACCACCCCTAATCAAAAACTAAAGGCATGTAATGAAACACACTTTGCACACATGCACCTCTAGGGTAATCTCACTTGTTGCCTCGGAAAAATAGTCATGCCCCTCGAATATGGGCGTTTTAGCAAAGACCCTCGATAAAAGATCGTAGTCCCTTGATGGCCCTCAATGTTGCCTTCGGTAAACGATCTAGTCCCTAAACGATATTGCTAAAAACGTCCCATAGGTTGCCTTCTATGACTATACAAATGACCCACGCTCGTCCCTTCACATCCAATGATGGGACTTCTTACCAAATCAATGGTAAGATAGCAACATCTAAAGGAGGAGGAAAAGAACATAAAAGACCTTTTGAGTAGGTAGGTTGCTCCTAGTTTCTCGCTTGCTCACAACAAAAACATTTTATACACCATCACTTTCATTTTGAAACATTTTCAAAAGACAATGCTTTGTATGCGTTCTTATAGAGACGAGAACCATTACAAAGACACCCTTTTACAAATCACTTTCAAAAACACATTACACAAACACTTCTTTGAACTATTTTTTAAACAAAACTTTGTATATGTTCTCATAGAAACGAGAATCATTACAAAGGCACGTTTTCAAAATACTTTTGAAACTACACCACAAGCACATTTTCAAACAAAAGAAGGTGATCTAGCAAGCAACTAAGAGCCCATAGATAACTATGGATGAAAATGGTGCTAACACCTTCCCTTTTCATAATCTGCCCCCCGAACTCAAGAAATAATCTTGAAAGGTATTTCTTGTTCTTTTCAGCCTTTCCTTATTGGATAAAAGAAAAGTCGGTGGCGACTCTTGCTATCCGCAACAATTGTGATCAAACGCAAAACATCCCAAGTCAGTTCTCCCGCCGTATTATCGAGGGAAACGCTTTTTAGAATAAATTTCTGAAGGAAATGTTTTTCAGAATAAATCTCTTAAGGAAAATGCTTTTCAGAATAAATCTTTGAAAGAATATGCTTTTCAGAATAAATCTCTGAAGGGAAGTGTTTGTCATGTAGATAGTTTCCCCGTCATGTTTTGGAAATTGATATACAATTTGTTTTTGTTGGTAAATCCATCCTGTTTCGGGAGTTCATACCACTTGGTGATAAACATATTTGCCTCGTCCTGTTTCGGGAATTGATCTTCATCTGTCCATAGAAAGATAGTTTCCCCGTCCTATTTCAGGAGTTAATCTTTGCTCGGTTGTATAGATAGTTTCCTCGTTCTGTTTCGGGAGTTAATATTTAACCTATTCATGTAGATAGTCACCCCGTCCTATTTCGAGAATTGATCTACACTTTATTTTCATAAATAGTTGCCATGTCTTTTTTCAAGAATCAATCTGTGTCTGGTCATACAAATAGTTGCCCTGTCTTGTTTCAGGAATCAATCTGCGACTTATTTTGAAAATTGTTGATGATATTCGTCTGTTTGTAGACTTTACCTGAAAAGATAAAGAGTTAGCTGTATGCAATGTCATGATGTATGAAATGCATTGCGTAATGATGCTCTCGAAGTAAATGAGAGTGTGCTATATACGTTTCGTATGCATATGTTATGGTATTTGTAAATGGTGTATAATTGTGAAATGTCTTTTAAGCGTTTTGGTAGCTTCGTATAACATCTTCGATTGGGAAAATAAATCTCTGAGTTCTTCTGGTGATGAAGAATACGTATAATCTTTGATCTTGTCTAGAATGTTTCTGCTGGGGTTTCCCGCTTTCTGTTTGAGGAAACTCCGTTGGGGAATGTTTGACTTCTGCTTGGGGAGAAGAGTTTAGGAACATTGGTCGTTCACCGCTCTACTGGGGAATTTAATTCTTATATACCATGTGTAATTCGGTGGCAGAACCGACTGTTATACTGTTTTTGCGTTTGTATTCGCAAATGTTGCGGTAAGAAAGAGTCGCCACCGACTTTTCTTTTATCCAACAAAGAAAGGGTGAAAAGAACAGGAAAAGACCTTTCGAGAGTTTTCTGAGTAAGGGGGTAGATTATGGAAAGGGAAGGTGTTAGCACCCTTTCCATTTGTAGTTATCTACGGGCTCTTAGATGTTTAGCTCATTTTTTAAATACCTTGTGCTTTCGTGTGTTTTTGAAAAGTATTTTGAAATGCCAATAGTGAGGCAGTTTGCTTTATGATAACTCTTGTATCAGTCCTCAAGAGTGTTGATAAAGCATTTTTTTTGAAAATGTTTTAGAAAGAATTTTGTGTATGTGTAAAAGTTTGTTTTTGAGCATAGCATCTAGGAACTATCTACTTTACTCGAAAGGTTCGTTCTTTTCCTCTTTTCCTTTAGACAGTGCTACCCTACTATTAGTGAGTAGGTAGGCCTAGTCGTTGGATGTATGAGGGACATTCGAAGGGACGTTTATAGTCACGAAGGCAATTTGGCAAGAAATCTTAGTAACTACCCTAGGGTTTTAAGATCATTTTTACCAAGGCAACATCGAGGGGGTAATCAAGGGACTTATGATCTTTTTAAACTGGAGGGTAGCCACTAAAATCTCTCGTGTTTCGAGAGTTGTGACTATTTTTCCGAAGGCAACCAAAGTGGGAGTACCCTAGAGGTGCGCATGTGCGATTGTATTGTGTTTCAACTATTTATCTTAATGTTATGTTTGCTAACGTTTCATTTTTAATCTTGTCATGCAATCCTATTAATCATACATTTAAACAGTTAATATATGTACAGAAAATATAAAGTGCGGGAATTGTAAATCCTAGCTATTACATGGCTTCAGGGAGAGGGATTAATTACACATCCAAAACTTTGGGGGAAATAAAGCAAAAAAAGTAAATGTCCTAATTTAAACTATTACATCCCAGTAGGCAGTTACAAAAATATGAAATAATAATACTAAAATAAAATCGCGCGCAAATTGGAAATACGTCTAAAACCCTAAGAAGAAGAGTCCTTTTGTTTGTTTTTTCATTTAATAAAAGAATAATAAAAATCTAAGTCTACTTAATTTTAATTTTAAGAAAAATGTTAAAGTAATTAAATAATTAATTAACAAAATTAATTTTAATAAAAAAAAACTAAAACCTAATTTTTGTGATTTTTTATCTGGTTTTTATAGTTAAATAAAAAATAACTAAAAAAAGAACAAAAATAAACATGAAAAGGGGAAGGCAGCAAAAGTAAGCAAGGGGTGATGTTTAAAAACGTAGGCCCAAAGTGAGAGGAGGCCAAATCTGCAGTTGGATCCAGTGAGGGGATCTTTTGAGGGTGCATGGTGAGCTACACGTATGGGGGCATTGGATTTGATCAAATGGGATCTCCTGGTTATGATCTGAAGGTGCATAATATGCACATTAGATTTGCAAGTCTGGTATCTGGAATACAATTGTTAGAACAAAAAAAAAATGCATGACCTGGGTGTTGAATCCAGGACTTTCCCTCAATTCGAACCCTCCTAATTCAAACTCCCTGAGTTCGAATCTGGATTTTTTTGGGCCTGAAATGGCCTACATCATGAGTTTCAAAGACAATAAGCTTTGAAGGCCCTAACAATGGTCCCCTGGCATTTGGACACTGCAACTTACATGTATTACGTTAAATCATTCACAAAAAAAAAACAATAATAATACTAATATGCAATCAAAAATGGGTTTAAATTAGAGATTGAATGAGTTTGAGATTTGAATTTTTTTTACCAAACAGAGGTGCTTCGATCTGCAGTTCTGGGCGTGGGATGGCTATCTGGAAGTCTTAGGAGAACAAATCTAGTATTCGTTTGGACTGAGGGAGTTTGCAAAGCTTTTCAAATTTGGAAACTTTGATGTATTTTTATGATTTCTTGTGGCTCTTTGAGGTGGTCTCTTTCCTGTGTGGGTGCAATGCGTGTGTGTCCAGGAAAAATGTTTTCATCCCTGCAAAAATGTTTCTTTCTTTTCGTCGTCGGCAATGTGTCTTTAGCTCTGTATTTATAATGAGTAATGGTGAATGGAAATGGCAAGAGACAACCATTAATCAGGCTTTGAAGGAAGAATCGAAAGCCTTAAACAAGTTTCCTTTTTTGAGGATTTTCTACCCTTTTGGGTTTTGAATGAACCTGGACAGGTTTTCCTCCTTGACTCCTTCGAATGCCCTCAAGCCTTGTTATTCGATTGGCTCTGAGTGGCTTCCTTCGAATGCCCTCAAGCCTTGTTCTTCGATTGGCTCTGAGTGGCTTCCTTCGATGGCTCTGAGCTTCAATTCGATTTGCTAATGGTTTCATCCTCATGGCTCCTTCGATTGAGTCCATCTACGTTAGTTGTCTAACCTGGAAAATTCTCCTTTTAGCCCAATCGAACACTTTATTCTGACCAGACGAAGCTTCTTTTGTTATTTCCTTCTAATGTAATTGTGCAGGAGGCTTGGGCTTGGCAGCATGTAGGACTTTGGCTAGCAAGCATCTTGGACCAGACTCATCAAAAGACAAAATAAAACTTGTTTCCAACAATTGTGTGTCCTTCAAATGAACCAATTGTATGTCCTTCGAAGGAACCATTTGTGTGTCCTTCGAATAGACCAATTTTATGTCCTTCGAAGGCACCACTTGTATGTTTCTTCGAATATCCCATATGCACCCCTTGTGCGTTCTTTGAATGGGCCACCAATGTGTGTTCATAATGTAGGAATTGTTTGTTGAAGGGTTCAAAGGTGGAATAGAAGCAAGTCGTTTCAAAGGGAGCCATTACCCATTCGAAGCTAGCACAAAGGAAGCCAATGCCTTGTGGATGCTAGTGTCATAACCCAAATTTATCCTACCGCGACGATTACATTTTTTGAGATTGAAACTAAGAAAATACTTAAGTAAAGACGATATAATATTATCTGATGGTCCGTCTTTATCCGGCTAAGGGGTGTATTTGTAATTCAGGAAAATGGGGCTTTCTAAATCAGAAAGACTCGCGTATCCGTGAATCCATTCACGAGGCATGTTGGCCATTGGCCCGTGCGATTCCTAAATGGAAATTAGTGGAGTAATTGTAAAGTTCTTAATTATGGAACAGTTGTTATTAAAAAGAAAAATGGGAAATTAAACGGTCACTAAGTTAGCCCATTTGGCATTCGGGAGCAAAATTATTAGTTTGATTCTGAGTAAGAGTTTTAAATCATTTTTATTATGTAATAAAGGATTTTGTAAAGGGTGTTATTAGCAAGACTCTTTGGTCTTATTATTAAAGATAAATGCATATCATGAAGAAAATTATAAGTGTCGACAAGTTCCATTTTTTATAAAAGAAAATTGTTTATTATTCTTAAGTAGATAAATAAACAATGTATTTTCTTTTTTAAGAAAAGACTAAAACATTTTACTATAACTTCGGGTTCTGAAATATGTTTGCTTTAAAAGATATTCAAACCCATTAAGATTTTTAGGCCCATTAGATGTTGCTGTTTGTTACTGTTGTAATAAAAAGATAGGTAGTAAACAATATGCAAAACATGATTAGTATTACTTGCTGATAATTTTAAAGGAGATTAAATTAAGTTGATTTTTATTAAGGATTCTTGTATAGCAAAATTATGTTTGGATAAAAAAATGTAGAGCCTAACTTATTAGAGCATACTGGCTGTAACAAAGACATTGATGGTTGGGCTAAGGGATAAAAATGCAGCAGGCCCAATTTGCGTAAAAAAAACGCATGACAAAAATCCAGAATCTGGCCCAAATCACAAAAAAACCAGTACTGTTCAAATCTAACCAAGGATTGCGCACTCTTTGTTGGATTAACATATATTGCACAAATCATTTTGGACCAAATCTTCTACAAGCAAGTTTACAACAATCAATTGCAGAAAGTTAAAATCTGCATTAAATAAAATCTAAGAATATTTATTTACAAAATAAAATAATTCCTCAATCAAATCCAGAATCAATAAACAAAATTCATTACAACAACAGGAAAAAACAAAATCAAATATATTCTGAATCGACTACAAGAACTGAAGCTCCAATTACATTCAATGCATAATCAATTTAACAATCTAATCCCTAATTTATGCTAACTATAACAGCAAACTGTTCAAAACCCTAAAAAAGAAAACTATACAAATAGAGAGATAATACATAGATGGAGGGTCGTCGAACAAGAACAAAGACGTACAAAAGAACATAGTGGGGGCGCAAAGACAGAAAACAAGAAGGAAGGAAATTGAAGAAGAACCAAAACCTTGACGTTAAAAGAAGAAGCGATTAGAGTTTCCAGATCATAAACCCTAATCGCTAATCGTTGAAATAGCCACACGGTCAACCTTGCAACCTCCGTCTCCTCCCGATCTACACATCCTCCGTTGTTCTCCCTCCTCGGCGCCGGAAGTCCCTGTACTTACAGATTCCATCCGTGAAATCCATAACACCGAGCGCCTCCGCGAGTTCTTCGCCTCCCGGTTTCTCTTTTCACTCTCCACATTATTTATGTCAATGGATTTGGTTGGACGAGTTAATTTGTATGATTCTTGGATCTGATTGAAAGAAGGTAAGAAAAAGTGCAGAAGAAGATGAAGTGGTGTGAACTCTGTAAAATGGAAAAACGAAAGTGAACAAGAAAACAACAAATTATGTTATCTGGTCTCATCATGTGTCCATGCACCCACGATAGTAATCGTGGTCTCTCGTTATCATCCGCATGATATAGATCAAACGGCCGTAAGGCCAGGTTCATCATAAGATTCGTGCACCTCGCAATATACAACCAACCAGACCCCTTTTAACATCCATGTTGGGCCTAGCCCACACGCTATTTGAACCCCTTTTGCCTTATTTCTAAAATAAAACAACAACGTGCACCCCCCTGTCCGGAATGGATAATGGGCCTAGCCCAACTTACTATTGTCACCCCCTGTTTTTACTTGTAACTGGGATTACACCCCCTAGGTTTGCTTAAATAATTATTATTTTATTTCTTTTATTTCTTTTTATATATTATATTTTATTTATATTATATTTTATTAATGACTCATTCCTTTTTATTAATAATTATAATTATTACTATTAATTTTTATTATCATATTTTAAATATTAATTATTATTTATTATATGTAAGTATTATTATATTATCAAATAAATCATTTTATAACACAATTGCATATATTATTTTATATATTATTTTCATTAAATTTTTCTCTAATCATGCATTAATCAAGCTCTTCGCAAATAATACGATTAAAAAACACAAACAAATCATCAAACTATTTTTTCGCAATAAACTAAGCTAATCAATTGTTTTTTGCAAAAGGGTTTCAAACTAGTTTTGACTTACTGCGCATTCAGTCAAAATCTCCGCAATCACTACTCCCGACCAAGTGCGAGGTGATTCAAAATATGTTTGCAAACCCCTAAAAAACACCAACCCCATACGAACTACGAATTGAGACTATGATTCCTCATAAAAGGATACGTAGGCATACGATCAAAAATCGTGGCGAGTCTTACTAATTAAAACTTAAAACCCAGTTTATCCTAAACCTAAACCTAGAGCTTAATATCCTTGTGAACAAGGTGGATGAAAGGTGACTAACACCTTTCTTTCGTTTAATTGAATCCGAAACCTAGAATCTCTGTCTGCGAATTAGGGTTTTATGTTAGATTCCCTTCCCTAGGATAAAAACTAATAGTGGCGACTCTTGATTTAAAAACCAGTCGCAATAGCTAGCGTGAGGGAGGCCATTGCTTTGTGGATTAAAGAAGGAACAAAGGAGGCCGTTGCCTAGTGAATAGAATTAGGCACGAAGGAAGTATTTTCCTAGTGAACCGAAGGCAAGCACAAAGGAAGCCTTTGCCTTATGGATCGAAGGCAAGTTGAAGGAGCCTTTGCCTTGTGGATAGAAGGTAAGTTGAAGGAGCCTTTGCCTTATGGATTGAAGGCAAGCACAGAGGAAGCCTTTGCCTTGTGGATCGAAGGCAAGTTGAAGGAGCCTTTGCCTTGTGGATCGAAGGAAAGTTGAAGGAGCTTTTGCCTTGTGGATCGAAAGCAAGCATATAGGAAGCCTTTGCCTTATGGATCGAAGTCAAGTTAAAGGAGCCTTTAGTCTAATCGAAGCTTGGGAAATCGAAGCAAACTTGAAGGAGACCACAATCCAGTTAAAGCTTGGGAAATTGAAGCAAGCTTGCTTTTCTTTGATTTGATACTTGAAAGCCCAATGTGATCCATGGAAACTATATGGGGCATCAAAAATCCAATTGTATTTGTGCAAACTTGGACTTTTGAAAATCCTCGTGAGAAAATGTCTTGAGAAAAGAGAGGGCAAATTTTGGGATACAACAGCTACCCTTGTTCAATATTCTTAAACCTGAAGAGTTAGATTGGCGAGTCCGCCATTCGTGATTTAAAGGTGGAAGATGATTGAACACTAGAGTGCCCATAAATTTTCACTCACATGTAGTAACACCGTTGGTCGATGATATCTGGAATGGGATTACAGATTCCATTTGGAGAAGATGATTGAGAGTTTCCAGAGATGGGCTTAAAGATGCCATCCAAAGTAGATGTTGACTTCATAAGAGGTCTTTTTGTAGGGATTCTTGTCCCTTTTGTCTGAGGAGGACTCTGTCGGGGAATGTTTATTTCTGTTATTCTCCTGCTTGAGGAAAACTCTGTGGGGAATAAAGTCTAGGAGCTTTAGTTGTCCACGGCTCTACTAAGGAGTTATCTCTGGACCGGAGAGATGAAAGTTTCCTATTTTTTGGTTGAAATCCAGGCTTCACAGTAACTTGCTGGGGAGAATGAAATTAACTTGTTATCTGAATGTGTATTAGAAGGAAACTGTGTAAGGCTGTTTCATCTGGTCGTGTAGATAGTCATCCCGTCTTGTTTCGGGAATTAATCCATAATCATCTATTCACAGATAGTTATCCTGTCTTGTTTCAGGTATTAATCTGGAACTTGTTTTTGTCGGTCGTTGAGATAGTTGTCCTGTCTGGTTTCAGGTATTAATCTCTGACCTCAAAGAAAGGAAGATAGTTTCCCCGTCCTCTTTCGGGAGTTAATCTTAAATCTGCTCATGTAGATAGTTGTCATGTCTGGTTTCAGGTATTAATCTACAATCGGTCGTCCACAAATAGTTGTCTTGTCTGGCTTCAGGTATTAATTTGAAACTTATTTTGTGTTGGTCATTTAGATAGTTGCCCTGTCTGGTTTTAGGAATTAATCTCTAACCTTTAGAGAAAGAAAGATAGTTACCATGTCCTGTTTTAGGAGTTAATCTTCAATCTGCTCACGTAGATAGTTGTCCTGTCTGGTTTCAGGTATTAATCTATAATCGGTAGTCCATAGATAGTTGTCCTGTCTGGCTTCAGGTATTAATCTGGAACTTATTTTGTGTTGGTCATTGAGATAGTTTCCTTGTCTACTTTCAGGAATTAATCTCTAACCTTTAGAGAAAGAAAGATAGTTTCCCTGTCCTGTTTCGGGAGTTAATCTTCAATCTGCTCACATAGATAGTTATCCTGTCTGGTTTCAGGTATTAATATACAATCGGCCGTTCATTGATAGTTGTCCTGTCTGGTTTCAAGTATTAATCTGGAACTTATCTTGTGTTGGTCATTGAGATAGTTGCCCTGTCTGATTTCAGGAATTAATCTCTAACCTTTAGAAGAAAAAAGATAGTTTCCCCGTCCTGTTTCGGGAGTTAATCTTCAATCTGCTTACATAGATAGTTGTCATGTCTGGTTTCAGGTATTAATCTACAATCGTTCGTTCGCAGATAGTTGTCCTGTCTGGTTTCAGGTATTAATCTGGAACTGTTAAAAATTGGTGATGATGTTTGTCTGCCTGCTAACTTTCTTGAAAAAGGTAAAGAGTCAGCTGTACACAGTGTCATGATGCATGGGATGCATCGGGTAATGATGTTCTCAAAATAAATGAGATTTTGATATATGCATTTGTGTTGCATATGCTACGATGTTTGTAGAATGATTTATGAATGCAATGTATGAACGTATCAGTTGTTCTACTGTAGTGTTGCTGAACTGGGGAAAATAAATCCCTGACTGTTGTTGGGGATGAAGAGTGTAGGTCTTAAAAGTTTTTGTTGAAGTTGAATTGCTGGGAGATGGATATCCGTTATTAGAGAAATAAACTCTGTTGAGGAAGGGGAACTCCATGAACCGCTTGGGGATTTTTATGAAATCCTGCTGGGGTATCTTGAAAAGCTTATGAACCACGCTAGGAAATTCTTTAAGATATCGGGGCAGTAATTGGAGATTCTTGCTCTGCCAGGGATATAAGAACACCTTGACATCATTAGATTATATGATGAGTATATGGCAGTGACTTCATAGTAGGATGCCCTTGCCTCTGTATCTGCTGGAGAAGGTATCTGCTGGGGACTTTGTGGATGGTTTGAATGTCATCCCAATTCTTGGAGTTTCAAGTAAATGTTGATCAGGGCGATAAGTCTTCTACTGATAGACAAGTGACAAGACGACGGGACATAATCGTATGCTTTAATCCCTAACTTTTTCCTGGACCGCCCTTTCGGGTTTTCAGTCCACTGGGATACCCCTTTTTGCCCAAGCCGCCTTTTCAGGTTTTTGACTTGTCGGATGTATAGATTTTTCATATGTATATCCCTAATTTTTGTTCGAACCCTTTTGGTTTGTCGAGATGCCCTTGTTTTTGCCTAAGCCAATAAACCTAGTGGGCCTTTTACATGTGTAGTATCTTCTGACTATGTCCACATTCATAGGGTGCGGAAAATTGTCATTGTCCACAGTAGTAAGTGTTGCAGCATTGCCAGAAATATGCACGCTTGATCACACATAACCCTTTGCTGGAATTCATGTCTAATGCCCAAATTAATTTAGATAGAGATATGCCCCTGGTTATTTGGCACTTTTGAGAGATTCCCTGAATCTTGACTCGACTGCCCCAGATCAGGTGGACACCATGCCATGCCCATTGATTATGAAAGGTCTGTTATTGGAAATGTCTTTCCATCTGAGGTGATTTTGTTCATTGAGAGGACTTCTGTTCATCGAATATCCATTGTGCGAATTTCTCTACTGTTGAACGATTAGTTATATGCAAATAGTGGTATTAAAATGCAAAGTTTATGTTTGTCTTGAAGTTTTTGAAAATTCATTTCTTAGTAAAACAAACAAATTTTGTAAGAATGTGATATCAACTCAGGATTTGTAGCAAACCTTACAGGAGTTAGGATGCCTTTTGTGACAGTATGCTTTCGAACTAACCCATGCTTCAACTAGGACTTTTAAGGGTTGCAACGTGGCATGGTTCACGGTTTAAGAAACAAAGGATAAAGGCTCAAACTTTATTTGTGCCCAACTAGTTCTTCGTGATGTTCTTCAATCCTACACTTAGTTAACTGTGTGTTTAGATCCCAATTGAGTCTGAAATCTTGGCCCTGATGTTCCGGTGATGGTTCAGAAATTGAATGTTTGTTTTGAGAAGGCAATCAATTTTATAACCTTTACTTTTTGTTGAGGATTTTGTAACGACCTCATTTTTTGATTTTATTATCCCCACTTTTTGCCTGAACTATTTCTTTTATGATTACAGCCAGCGGGATGTCCCTGTTTTTTCTTCTTAAGTCTCCTTCATAGGTTTTGACTTAGCGGGCTTTTCTTCTGAGATATAATGACCGCCTGTTTTATTGATTATGTGGAACCATCGCCATATTTTGTTTTGGAAGGGCGTCTTCAACACCACTTGTCGTGTATGAAGAGAAAGCTTGTGATTAAATGCACATTAGAAATAACTGAAAAACTACCCTGCCCTAGGTTATGATTAAGGGTTTTAATTTGTGAGAAAAGAAAAACTCCTACTTCTTAGGCTCAAAGGGGTTGAGTAGGGATTATCTTCCTTATAACTCCACTGTTTAGGATTTGAAAGAATGCATGTACATCATCAACAAGGTCTGTTCAAAAGCACACTGTAGAGATTATGGTATCATTTTCGTCATCCTCCCTCTAAAGGCTTACAACTTTTAATCAAGAGTTGATTATCACAAACAGGAAGTAAAAGCACAGTTTAAGTATAGTGAAAACGCATGTATTCATTCAAAACGAACATATGCAATGCATTAATGAAAGTAACCAAAGTCTGACATAAAGGTAAGTGTTTAAACAAAACAAAGAAATTACAACTAAAAATTCAAATGAACAAAAATTTCTCTACCTAAACTTCATCACTTCAGATGATGTGCCTTGGAGGGATGACAGAAAAATTACAGTTGACCATCTTGTGCGAATTCCAACACTTCTTCATCAATCAGGTTTTGAATCTTATATTTCAACATCCAATAAATATCAGTATCATACCCCAGACTGTTGGAGTGATATGAATATCTTTCATTGGGATTGTAACTATGAGCGGAAGTATTAGGATTCCAAGGAGGATCCTTCAATGTGACCAATTTCAACTTTAACATGTGTTACAAGACTTGTGACATTGGCATGTTGAGTTCGGTATATTGCCCATTGGATGTATCCTGCTTATGCTGATTACACTGTCATTGTTGGCGAGGTTGTGTTGGGCTCGTGACGTAGCAACAATTTGGAAAGGTATACTCTCCACCAAGCCAACTTTTTGTCTCATTAAGGGCTGATTAACGACTTGATCCCCAGCCTCGACTATTTGCTTCATACAGTTGCATCCGTCTTGATGAAGCTTACTGACGAGAATCCACAACTCTTCTTGTCCCCGAGCTAAATTTTGGATAAGAGCCATCTGACTACCCATCTGGATTCTCATCCTTTCCATCTCAGCTTGCAGTTGTTCCACCTGGTCATTCTTGTTGTCATCAAGAGTTTTCTTGGTCAAGTTCCTAGCGAGGAGTGCTTTCAATTCTTCCTGCCCCTTGGATAGGTTTAGGAGCATTTCTTTGAACTAAGCATCTTGAGTTTGGAGATCTCTATCGATCTGTTTGAGAGCCATTTTCCTTGCTGAAATAAACAACGAGAAAATGAGAAACCTGTACTGGAAGACCTGTTATGTAATGTCATGTATGCAATATTTTCAAGGATCTCATGGGGTAAACACAAGAAAATGTTAGAATCTAACTGCAACTTTGATTTAAGAACTTTCGTATCGTTGAAGGCCCTTCCACGAGAATCAAGCTCACCATGTCGAGTGGGTCATAGCTTCTGACTCAAGTTATCGTGTTTTGGTCTTTTGATGGCATTGGCTAGAGGAAAATAAATCCCCTTTCCCCTTGCTATACGTCTGGTTCATCATGACCTGCATTACAGACCCTTGAGATCCTTGAAATGGTTAAGGAAATGATGTTATGATGTGTATGCTATGCATCAAGCAAAAATGTAAGGTGATGAAGACAAGTACGTCTTGCAAAAAATCCGAGTTATCAGATAATGACTACAAACAAGTCCTCTAAGGAGTACAAACAAAGCCCTACAATAAGTTCAATTTGTTAGACAGTGAAAGCAAACAAGTCACACAAGTAGCCTTAGGTTCAGGCTTGCATGGGGTTTGCAGGTAAGTACCCTCTTGAAGTATAGTTGGTTCAACTTGTCCTAGAAAGTAAACAAGTTCTAGGGAATCTAAATATCACTGATCTTTCTTCATCGGGCATTGTTTCAGCACAAGCCTCTTTATTGGCGACCGAAGTATCCCGAAAGTAAGATCTCAATGAGTGTAGTATCGATTATCAACCAACTTCGGATTACACCAAAGTCGGATATCTCACTACTTCCTAATGGCCAAGTTGTTCAATTAAAGGTTCTAAGGTCAGTTGGTGCTTCATTACACCGCATAGCAGCCCCGTATTCTCTTTGACTACTCAAGGGCTACCGATACCAACAAATATGTCACACCAATATAACTATTGTTTTAACCGTGTCGGTATACCCTGCACAGTCCCCATGATCTGTTGCTACTTACCTAAAAGGTTCTCTGATCTGGGTGTAGGATCTTTTAGTAACAACCCAAACAAGCCCTCAAAAGTAAAGCATACAAAACACACAATGTAAAGAAAAAAATGATCTAACTCTTAAGGAAACCCCACTTTATAAGATTTCTGTCCCCAGCAGAGTCGTCAGTTCTATAATACGGTGGCAGAATCGACTATTATATTGGTTTTGCATTTGTATTCGCAAATGTTATGGTAAGCAAGATTCACCACCGACTTTTCTTTTATCCAACAAAGGAAAGGGTGAAAAGAACAGAAAAAGACCTTTCGAGAGTTTTCTGAGTAAGGGGGGTAGATTATGGAAAAGGAAGGTGTTAGCACCCTTTCCATCCGTAGTTATCTACGGGCTCTTAGATGCTTAGCTCATTTTTGAAATACCTTGTGCTTTCGTGTGTTTTTGAAAAGTATTTTGAAATTCCAATAGTGAGGCAATTTGCTTTATGATAACTCTTGTATCAGTCCTCAAGAGTGTTGATAAAGCGTTTTTTTGAAAATGTTTTTGAAAGAATTTTGTGTATCTGTAAAAGTTTTTTTTGAGCATAGCATCTAGGAACTATCTACTTTAGTCGAAAGGTTTGTTCTTTTCCTCTTTTCCTTTAGACAATGCTACCCTACTATTAGTGAGTAGGTAGCCCTAGTCGTTGGATGTATGAGGGATATTCGAAGGAACGTTTATAGTCACGAAGGCAACTTGGTAAGAAATCTTAGTAACTATCCTAGGGTTTTAAGATCATTTTTATTGAGGAAACATTAAGAGGGTCATTGAGGGACTTATGATCTTTTTAAACCGGAGGATAGCCACTAAAATCTCTCGCGTTTCGAGAATTGTGACTATTTTTCCAAAGGCAACCAAAGTGGGAGTACCCTAGAGGTGCGCATGTGCGTATGTATTATGTTTCATTTATTTATCTTGATGTTATGTTTGCTAATGTTTCATTATTAATCTTGTCATGCAATCCTATTAATCATACATCTAAATAGTTAATATATGTACAGGAAATATAAAGTGCGGGAATTGTAAATCCTAGCTATTACATGGCTTCGAGGAGAGAGATTAATTGCACATCCAAAACTTTGGGGGAAATAAAGAAAAAAAGTAAAGGTCCTAATTTAAACAATTACATCCCAGTAGGAAGTTACAATAGTATGAAAAATAATAATACTAAAATAAAATCGCGTGCGAATTGGAAATACGTCTAAAACCCTAAGAAGAAGAGTCCTTTTGTTTGTTTTTTCATTTAATAAAAGAATAATAAAAATCTAAGTCTACTTAATTTTAATTTTAAGAAAAATGTTAAAGTAATTAAATAATTAATTAACAAAATTAATTTTAATAAAAAAAAACTAAAACCTAATTTTTGTGATTTTTTATCTAATTTTTATAGTTAAATAAAAAGTAACTAAAAAAATAACAAAAATAAACATATGAAAAGGGGCAGGCAGCAAAAGTAAGCAAGGGGTGATGTTTAAAAACGTAGGCCCAAAGTGAGAGGAGCCCAAATCTGCATTTGGATCCAGTGAGGGGAAATTTTGAGGGTGCATGTTGAGCTACACGCCTGGGGGCGCTGGATCTGATCAAATGGGATCTCCTGGTCATGATCTGAAGGTGCATAATGTGCATGTTAGATCTGCAAGTCTTGAATCTGAAATACAATTGTTAGAACAAAAAAAAAACAAAATGCATGACCTGGGTGTCGAACCAGGACTTTACCTTTAATTCGAACCCCCTAATTCGAACTCCCTAAGTTCGAGACTGGATTTGTTTTGGCCTAAAATGGCCTACATCATGAGTTTCGAAGACAATTAGCTTCGAAGGCCCTAACAATGGTCCCCTGGCATTTGGACACTGCAACTTACATGTATTATGTTAAATCATTCACAAAAAAACAATAATAATACTAATATGCAATCAAAAATGGGTTTAAATCATAGATTGAATGAGTTTGAGATTGGAAACTTTCTTTACCCAACGAAGGTGCTTCGATCTGCAATTCTGGGTGTGGGATGGCTGCCTGGAAGTCTTAGGAGAATGAATCTGGTATTCGTTTGGACTGAGGGAGTTTGCAAAGCTTTTCGAATTTGGAAAATTTGATGTATTTTTATGATTTTTTGTGGCTCTTTGAGGTGGTCTCTTTCCTGTGTGGGTGCAATGCGTGTGTGTCTAGGAAAAATGTTTTCGTCCCTGCAAAAATGTTTCTTTGTTTTTCGCCGTCGGTAATGTGTCTTTAGATATGTACTTATAGGGAGTAATGGTGAATGGAAATGGCAAGAGACAACCATTAATCAGGATTTAAAGGCATAATCGAAAGCCTTAAACAGGTTGCCTTTTTTGAGGATTTTCTACCCTTTTGGGTTTTGAATAAACCTGAATAGGTTTTACTCCTTGACTCCTTCGAATGCCCTCAAGCCTTGTTCTTCGATTGGCTCTGAGTGGCTTCCTTTGAATGCCCTCAAGCCATGTTCTTCGATTGGCTCTGAGTGGTTTCCTTCGATGGCTCTGGGCTTCAATTCGATTTGCTAATGGTTTCATCCTCATGGCTCCTTCGATTTAGTCCATCTACGTTGGTTGTCTGACCTAGAAAATTCTCCTATTAGCCCAATCGAAGACTTCATTCTGGCCAGTTGAAGCTTCTTTTGTTATTTCCTTCGAATGTAATTGTGCAAGAGGATTGGGCTTGGCAGCATGTAGGACTTTGGCCAGCAAGCATCTTGGACCAGACTCATCAAGAGACAAAATAAAACTTGTTTCCAATAGTCTAAAGACGTTTTCCTATCCTTTCATCCTGTCAGTAATTGTTCTCTTCCATCCTGTTTATTTGTAAACAGTAATTATGATCAAATGCATATGTTCATCAATGAATCATTGGACGTTCTTGCAAATAAAAACACAACTGTAAAAGAAAAAGACAAATAGTTTTTTGCACTTTGAAAGAGACATCTTTGTATTTACTTTGAATAAGTATTTATGTACAAAGGAGACAGACATCTTAGTAAGAGGATAGTGTCATAAAAATAAGAAAAATTTTATACAAAGAAAGATAGCTATGTGTAAAAAATCCCATGGGGTTCCCATTCTGCTATAGCCTTCGTAACTCTGAATATCTTGTCCATCCGTTGCTTCGTCCGAAGATGATTGGATTGATCAGAAGCTCAGAGTTTGTTAGTGAAGAGATTGTCCTTAAAGTGACCCGACGAGACATAATCATACGCTTTAATTCCCTAACTTTTGCCTGGACCGCCCTTTCGGGTTTTCAGTCCACCGGGAAACCCTTTTTTGCCCAAGTCGCCCTCTCGGGTTTTCAACTTGCCGGGTGTACAATTTTTTTTTATTTATCCCTAATTTTTACCTGAACTGCCCTTTCGGGTTTTCAATTCACCGGGATGCCCTTTTTTTCCTAGGTGTGTCAACCTAGCGGGTCATTTATGCGTAGTATCTTTTGACTATGTCTGCGTTCGTAGGGTGCGGCAAGTCGTCGCCATCCATGGTGGTTAAGATCATTGCCCCACCAGAAAAGATGTTCATGATCACAAATGGTCCTTCGTAGGTAGGAGTCCATTTGCCCCTGGGATCACTTTGCGGCAAGATGATGCGCTTGATTATAAGATCCCCGACTTGATATGTCTGGCGTCTGACCTTCTTGTTGAAAGCTTTGATCATCCGTTTTTGATACGTCTGACCGTGGAAAACAACAGTAAGTCTCTTTTCATCAATCAAGTTTAGCTGATCAAGCCGGGTCTAAATCTAATCGTCTTCACTCAAACCAACATCCTTCATGATTTTAAAGGAGGGAATCTGAACCTCGATAGGTAAAATAGCCTCCATGACATATACCAAAGAATAAGGTGTTGCCCCAGTTGATGTGCGTGCCGTGGTATGGTACCCATGAAGAGCAAACGGTAACATTTCATGCCAGTCCTTGTAGGTGACTGTCATCTTTTGTATGATCTTCTTGATATTTTTGTTCGCAGCTTCGACAACACCGTTCATCTTTGGACGGTAGGGAGATGAATTGTGATGTTGAATTTTGAACTGCTCGCATAAAGTGTTAATCATAGTATTGTTAAGGTTTGTACCGTTGTCAGTGATGATCCTTTCAGGGATACTGTACCGACAAATAAGGTTCTGCTTGATGAAGCGGGCAACCATATTCTTAGTAACGGATACGAAGGAAGCTGCTTCGACCCACTTGGTGAAATAGTCAATGGCCACCAAGATGAAGCGGTGTCCATTGGATGATGTAGGCTTGATCTCTCCAATCATATCGATTCCCCACATAGCGAATGGCCAAGGAGCTGTTAGGACATTTAGAGGAACAGGAGGCACATGTACCTTGTCGGCATAGATTTGACATTTGTGACAAGTGCGGGAGTGTTGATAACAGTCAGCTTCCATGGTAGACCAATAGTAGTCTGCCCGTAGAATCTTCTTAGCCATCGTATGCCCGCTAGAGTGAGTGCCGAAGGTACCTTCATGCAATTCAGCCATAATTCTTCCAGCTTCAACTTTTTCCATGCAACGGAGCAGAACAGAATCATGATTGCGCTTGTACAAGATGCCATTGCTCAAGAAGAACTTTGTCGAGAATCTCCTTAAGAACTTTTTGTCGTTGACTAAAGCTCCTTCAGGGTATTCTTGCGCCTCGAGATACCTTTTGACTTCATGAAACCAGGGGTGGTCCACTACTTCTTCGGTATTAATCTCGTTACAATGTGAAGGTTCGACCATCCGTTCAATGGAGATTTGGGGAGCCTCATTGTCCCAGTTTAGTTTAAACATGGATGACATTGTAGCTAGTGCATCTGCTAGCTGATTCTCTTCTCGCGGGAAGTGCTCGAAGGTAATCTGCTCAAAATGTGGTAACAATGTCAAGACATGTTCTTTGTAAGGGATGAGGTTTGGATGTTTAGCATCCCACTCTCCTTTGATCTGACTGATGACCAAAGATGAGTCCCCAAACACAATCAAGGATTTGATTCCCAAGTCTATGGCAGCCTTGAGTCTAAAGATGCAAGCTTCATACTCTGCCATGTTGTTCGTACAGTTGAAGCAAAGCCTGGCCGTGAAAGGTGTATGGCAACCTTCTGGGGAGATGAGTACCGCGCCGATACCTTTTCCAAGTGCATTGGAGGCCCCATCAAAGTACAGGGTCCATCGGGATCCTTGTTCAGGTCTGTCATATGGTCTGAAACCTTCAACGTTGTCCAATGTCATGATGTCTTCATCGGGGAAGTCGAACCTCATGGATTGGTAATCTTCGACAGCTTGATGAGCCAAATGGTCATCTAGAACACTCCCCTTTATAACTTTTTGGGTCGTGTACTGTATGCCATATTCCGTTAGGATCATCTGCCATCTAGCTATTCTTTCAGATAGAGCAGGCTTCTCAAAGATGTACTTGATCGGATCCATCTTAGATATCAGCAAAGTGGTATGAGTCAACATATACTGCCTTAGCCGGCGAGCAGCCCATACCAAAGCGCAACAAGTTTTCTCGAGCAGTGAGTATCGGGTCTCACAGTCGATAAACTTTTTGCTAAGGTAATAAATGGCATGCTCTTTTCGGCCAGACTCGTCATGTTGGCCCAGTACGCACCCCATTGAATTCTCTAAGACGGTCAGATACATGATTAGCGGTCTCCCTTCGACGGGTGGCATCAGGATAAGAGGTTCTAGCAAATACTCCTTGATTTTATCGAAAGCAATTTGACAGTCATCATTCCAATTAACTACCTGATCTTTCTTCAACAACTTGAAGATTGGTTCACAGGTAGATGTTAAGGGAGAAATGAACCTTGCAATGTAGTTTAGGCGTCCCAAGAAACCTCTGACCTCCTTCTCAGTGCGAGGAGCTGGAATTTCTTGTATAGCTTTGACTTTGGCAGGATCAACCTCGATGCCTTTGTTGCTGATATTGAAACTCAAGAGTTTACCGGACCGGACTCCAAATGTACACTTGTTTGGATTCAGTTTGAGCTTGTACTACTTCAATCTGACAAACAGCTTTTGCAAGTGATCAAGGTGTTCTTCTTCAGTTTGTGATCGGGCTATCATGTCATCTACGTAGACCTCTATCTCATGATGTATCATATCATGAAACAAAGCTACTGTTGTACCCCAAAATTTGCCCTCCCATATTCTCCAAGAAATTATCAAGTCAAGCTTCAAAATTCCCCAAGGGTTGCACAGTGCAAAGGTCTCCTATACAGTCAAGATTAGGGTTTTTGTTCTGATCAAGAAAATGAAGTTTTCAAAGGTCCAATCAAGTCTCACATGCCTATAAACATGGTCAAGCATCCTCATATCAAGTTTCAAGACATTCAGCTCAAAGTTGCACAGTCAAAAACCCTAATTGCACTACAGTCAACTGTAGGGGCAAAATGGTCATTTGACAGTCAAAAGTTCAAATTTTTGGTCAACATATCATTTTGAAGCCACAAACATCATTTGATCAATGCTTGATCATGATTCTCAAAGTTTGGCTCAGAAATCATCAAAATGCAAAAAGTTTCCTTATTTGGACAGTTGAAAAAGTCAACTGAAATTGACCAGGGCATAACTTTCACATGGATTATCAGAAAAATTCCATCCAAAGCTCATTTTGAAGAGAAAGACATTTACTACAACTCATCTTCATACTTCAAGTCCAAGAAATGCTCTCACAAAAAGTTATCAATTTCAACATTATAGGTCATTTTCAAAAGTCAACAAAAAGGGACTTTAAGTCAAAGGCCATAACTTGAGATTGGTAAATCAAAATGACATGGGACCAAAGGCATTGGTTATAGGACTCAAAGACCTTTCCAAAATGTCCAAGAACATGAGAAAAGCTTAAAAATTGAGCAAGTTATGCCTTGTGGAAGTTGGGGAATTTTTGGATATTTTGAAAAGTCAACATTGATTCAAATGACCTAAAATTGCTAATGGGCCCATTTTTCCTCCATAATTCATCATCCATGGCATGTACACGACCACTTGGCCCAAAGGGAAGTATTTTCTCATTTTTTATTTATTTATTTGAATTTTTATTTATAATAATTCACTTAAATTAATTAAATATGTGAAAAATATTTAAACTAACCTAACAAATCTTTTTATACATGTTTTAGCCTCAAGATTTCGTGTATATGCAAATAAGGAAAGATTTGGGTTGATTGATCATGATTGAGAACAAAGAACACATGGAAAAAGATTGAAAAAATCTTAGAAAATCAAATTTCCAAAATTAATGAATGCAATGGATTTGATTGGTTTTTCTTAACCTAATTCATTCAGTATATGAGCCTGATGACAACCCTAATCAGAATACACACTAAGCTGCGCAAGAAGGCCATTGAAAAACTTGAAAAAATTGTCAAAAAACTCAATTCTGAAAACAACCTTCCTGGACGATTCAGGTCTCAATTCTTGTTCCAATAGCTTCCTCAAGCATCCCTGGACAGATTCCAATCACAAACATTCATCCCAGCTTCAAGAATTGGTAACAGGAGTGCCCACTGTATCAAGAAAAACTCATAATCGTATATCACGATTCATGCATCCTTTATAGTTTTTAATGCTTGATTTACATTCCTTGTGAAGTTTTGAAGCTAACCAATGCATTCAATTATGTTTTTATGCTGTATACACGATTTCACCATGTTTGCGTTTTAGGGTTTACAGGACCTCCAATTGGGGATTTTGTAATGGGGAAAAATTAGCCCTCAAGACCACCACCATTGGAATCAACGCATCTGGACGAATCTAAACATACCCTCGCGTCTAATTTATGAGTGACCTAGGCTTATTCGCTATTTTCTCAAAACTGGCCTAAGAGAACATACAAGAAACCGTTGCCTCATGTTTTTGTATTTCAGGAATATGAAGAAGACGAAGTCGTGTCAAATGGTGATAGGCCAGTTCAAAAATTCGCGCGCGTTTCCAAGCCATTAACCCACTTTCTTTTATATTATTTGTTTGTTTATTATATATCAAAACGCGTGATAGTGGTCCAGTGGCAAGGTGTGAACGTTGGTAATGCATATGACCTGGGTTCGAGTCCCAGGTCTACGTTAATTTCCATATTATTTTGCAATATATATTCATATGCAGTTTCAAAGGTGGAGCGCACCATACATCCTCTTAATCCAGTCATCCACGTGCACATTGGAATCAGATCAAAGGCTGAGAATTGGAGAGTACGCGACGCCCTAGTCAACATGCCAACACGTGATTCAAAAAGTCCACCAGGCCTTGCTAAATGGGCCAGATTACTAAGGCCAAACCTCCAAATTGGGGTCTGAACCCCCAGGTTTGCACTTTTTTTATTTTTTATTTATTTCTTTTTTTGTATTGTTATTTTTTTATTCCTTTTTATTATTATTTATCCAATTTAATTAATTATTTTCATAAAATCATAAAACACATAAAAAAGTCAGAAAAGAGCAAAAATAATCAATATTTTTATTTCTAGTATTTTTATAAATAAATTGTATAATTATTTAGTTTTAAATTAGGTTTTGCAATTTTAATTCTTTTCATAATAAAATCCAAAAAAAAAACAAAGAAATAGGTTAATTAATAATTTTTCACCCTTTTTATTTTTCTTTCAAACAATTAAATATTTATTTTATTCATTTTTATAATCAAATTTGCATGTAAAAATTAGGTTTAATTTAGGTTTAATTCTAATGCTTTTCTTAATAAAATAAAGAAGAATTAGGGTTAGTAGTTAATTTTAATTAATTCTTTCTTTTTTCTATTAAATCCTAAAATACTAAAAAATACCAAAAACATCTTTTTTTAATTAATTAACTTCATCATTAATTTGATTTTTTGCAAAAGGGTCCAACGCCCTCGTTCCGATTTAATTCCTATTTCGCATATTTATTTTATTTTGCTTAAATAATTATGTACCTCTCCCAAAGCCCTGTAAATTACTTCTCGTACGCTCAATTCTTTATTTACTTTGTTTATTTATTCTCTGTCAAATCGGGTCCTGGTTAATTTTGGCGATGTGGACCCGCGCCATTTGTAATAGCTTTAGATTTACTTTTCCTCGCGAATATTTTTAACTGTTAATCAAAAGCATGCAAGAATGAATGTCCAAATAAAAGCAATGCGTAGAACACCAAAAACATGACAAGACAAATACAAATGAAAACGACACACAAATCACACACCACCCCTAGGGTACGCCTCACTGTTGCCTTGCCTTGAAAGGTGATCGTCGAGTAGAGGATGTCTTAGTAAGTCCTCATGATCCGGGAACCTGGCATGAGGGTAGCTTCTAAGGTGTCTTCCTATTACTCCGGTGATCACACTGTTGCCTTGTCCCTCGAAACGTGGTCGTCGACTATAGGACGTCTTAGTGAGTCCTTATGTCCCATTGATCGGGTTGCCTTAAAATAAGTTGCCTCGGAACAAGTTGCCTCGGAATAAAAGATCAATGGCATAAGGGTAGCTCCTAAGGTATCTTACCTCTGCTCGGTGACCACATTGTCCCAAAACTCGAATTGACCCGAACACCTCCAACGGTGGTGCTACCTACCTCTCAATGGTGGGATGGCACTACTTTAAAGGACATTTACACAGACGAATTCCTTAGGGTAGGTAGGTTCTCGTAGATACTTGCTCTAAATTTCAAAACAAATCAAAAAATACTTTTCACACCGACACCTTTTCAAAAAGCTTTCGAAAGCAACTTTTCAAACACTCTTGAGGACCGATACAAGAGTCGAACTGGAATTTTCAAAGAAACTTTTTTAAAACCCACAGTTGAAAAGCAAACAAACCATTTTTGAAAACACAAGTGAGCAAGTATCTAAGAGCCCATGGATAACCATGGATAGAAAGGGTGCTAACACCTTCCCTTTCTATAATCTACCTCCCGAACCGAGAGCAATCTCTTTAAGGAATTTTTCTGTGCTTTTGTCCTTTCCATTCGGAGAAAATAAAAGACGGTGGCGACTCTTGCTTACCGCGACATTTCGCGAACCAGCTTTAAACAGTCAGTTCCAGATCCACCGATCACAGAACTGGCGACTCTGCTGGGGACTTATCTTAAAGTGAGGTGTACCTTAGGGATAGTTCATAACTGTGTTTTCACTTGTATTGATTTGCTTGCTTTATTATTGTGGGTTGCATGGGAGTTACATAGATCCTAACCCGGATCTGGGGATACCCTGTTTAGGTAGCATAAGCTGTGAGGGACCTGTCCGGCGTAGACCGACACAGGTGAAGCAGTGGCTACGTTGGTGTGGCACCTTGGTCTGTACCGATATCCCTTGTGTCGCAACAAGGAGAATATGGGTCTTCTAAGGAGTCATTAAGCACCAACAACCTTAGAACCTTAATTGACACAACTTGGCCTTTAGAATAGTAGCAGTATGCTACGCCCATTGAGGCTAAACTCTCGTGATGGTTCTGGCCGCAAGAAAAGATTGCGATGCTGGAGTTATGACCGATTGAGGGTAGTCAATGATATTGGGATCCTCTAAGAACCCGGTTACTTTGATAGGACAGGTATGAACCCACAAACTGAAAGAGGGTAGTACCCAGACCTCATGCTGGCCTTAAACTCTAAGGGCTTCTCTTGTTTGACTTGTGTGCCTTCGTACTTGACGACTTGCATGCTTGTTATCTGACATCCGAACTTCTTGCAGGTTTTGTTTATAGTCCTTAATAAGGACTCATAACAGGGTACCTAAGTTTCTTACAGGTTTTGGTTTGCAGTCCTTAATTAGGACTCCTAACAGGGTTTACCGAGTTTCTTGCAGGTTTTGTTTTTAGTCCTTAACTGGGACTCATGACAGGTTTTACCTGAGTTTCTTGCAGGTCTCTGTTTATAGTCCTTAATAAGGGCTCATAACAGGGTTTATTCATATTACCCCATGCATCATGACATCATACCATTGCATACATCCTAACCCATTTCAAGGATCTCAAGGGCTTGTGATGCAGGTCCTGATAAATCAAACATCTAGCAAGGGGCAAAGAGGATTTATTTTCCTCTAGCCAAAGTGGTCAGGGGCTATGACCCACTGGATATGGTGAGCTCTGACTCCTGAAGAAGGTTCCCCTAACCAAGGTTGTTTGGAAATCAAAACCAACATGATGACTAAAGTCAGGGGCTATGACCCACTGGATATGGTGAGCCTTTGACCCTTGAAGAAGAACTCTCAACAAATATGAAGTTCTTTCAATCAAGCTACCGGATCCCAATTCTAACAGATTTTCTTGTTTATCCCGCGAGATCCTTGAAAACATTGCATATACATATCATGCACATCATTGCATAACAGGTACCCTTTTGCAGGTCACTTACCTTTCTCGCTGTTTATTTCAGCAATGGCTTCCCAACAAGATAACCAGGACTTTCTTGCTCAAAAGACTCGGTTCGGGGAAATCCTCCTGAATCTATCCAAGGGGCAGGAGGAGCTAAGGACACTTCTCATGGAGACTTTGGTCAGGAACAGTGCTGAGGATGAAAGGCTGAAACACCTGCAAGCTGAGGTGGATGCATTGAAAGTCCAGATGCTGGGGCAGGTGACTGCCATTCAAGGGATAGCTCAAAGACAAGATGAGCTCGGGGTTCTCGTCAACCAACTGCTTCAGAGTAACCAACTGGGGCAAACGTCTAAGGGTAAAGAGCCAGTCATCGTTCAACCACCTTTGAGGCAAGGAAATAAGGGGAGAGCTCCTCAAATGGCTCCAGTGTCACCAATTCAGCATCAACCTCACCAGCTTCAGCCAGACAAGCCTAGGAGGCAATTCACCCAGCTCAACATGTCGCTGTTTCAAGCTTTACAACGTATGTTGAGGTTGAATCTAATCACATTAAGGGCTCATCCCCGGAATCCCAACACAACATCTCCTGTCTATGATCCCAATAAAAGGTGTGCCTACCACTCTGCCAGTCCAGGACATGATACAAATGAGTGTTGGGCTCTGAAGAACAAGATCCAGGACCTGATTGATGAAGGGGCATTGGAGTTCACACAAGATGGTCAGGCTGAATTTTTCTACCATCCCTCAAAGACTCACCATTTGAAGTAACAAGCCCTGAGATGAAAAGACTTTTGTTCATTAGGATTTTTCAAAGTTGTAATTTTCCTTTGTTCAAACATTTACTCATGTTAAACGTTGTTATTTCATTAATGCATCGCATATGTCTGTTTTGAAGCAATATATTCGTATTCACTATATGCAAATTATTTTCATTTTTTCCGATGATCAACTCTTGACTAATAATTCTAAGCCTCTTGAGGGAGGATGACGAAAACGATACCACAATCTACAGTATGCTTTTGAACAGACCCCGCTGATGAGGTACAGGCATTGTTTCAATTCCTAAACACTGGAGTTATAAGGAAGATAATCCCTCGTCAACCCCTCTGAGCCAAAGAAGTAGGAGTTTTTCTTTTCGAAATTTGAAACCCTTAATCATAACCCGGGGCAGGGTAGTTCTCTCAGTTGATCCAAGTGCATAACAAATGGCACCAAAGAGATCCTTACAAAAAAGATAGTGATGGTTCCGAATATTCAATAAAGAAAGGCAGTCATTATCTCAAAAAATTAAAAACCCATTAAGTCAAAACCTATGAAGGAGACTTACGAAGCTGGGGCATCCCGCTGACTGTAATTCCAAAAAAAGGAAACAGTTCAGGCAAAAAAAAAAACAGGGATAACAAAATCAAAAAGAAAGAGGTCCTACAAACCCTCGACAAAAAAAAAGGAAATGACTGTCTATTCAGAATAAATCATCAATATCCGAATCATCATTGGAACATCAGAGCAAAGACTCAAACAAGGTCTAACGTATGATCAACTGAGTTTAGGTTTGGAGAACATCACGAAGAGCGGGTGGGTACAAATAATTTGAGCCTTTATCCTTTGTTTCTTAAACCGTGAACCAGGCCACGTTATAACCCTTAAAAGTCCTAGCTGAAGCATGGGTTAGTTCGAAAGCATAATGTGACGAAAGGTATCCTGACTCCTTAAGGCTCACGGTAAAATACGGAGTTGACATCACGTTTTACAAACATTCACTTGCTTTATGAAAAAGAATGAATTTTCAAAATCTTCAAGACAGACATAAGCTTTGCATTTTTGATATAACATTGTTTACATATGACTATTTGTTTGAACAGCAGGGAAATTCGCACGAGGAATACCTAGTGAACAAAAGCACTTCCAATCAAGGGGCATGGCATGACCATGGTCCATCATCTGGGGCAGTTAAGTCAATTCAGAGAATCTCTCAAAGGTCAAATAGCCTGGGGCAAGTCTCCGCCTGAGTTACTTGGGGCATTCCAACAACAAATCTTGCCTGATCAAATATCTTCTGGTGGCATGACAAAACACTTCTAACAGGGGCAACTCCCTACTTTCTGAGAGCGTGGACATAATCGGAAAAATACTACGCAAAATCAAAGACCCGCTAGGTTGACACACCTAGGCAAAAATAAGGGCTTCCCGGCGAACCAAAAGGGTTCGGGCAAAAATAAGGGATGAAATGAAAAAAATCTGTACACCCGGCAAGTCGAAAACCTGAAAAGGCGGCTTGGGCAAAAATGGGTATCCCGGTGGACTGAAAACTCGAAAGGGCGGTCCAGACAAAAGTTAGGGATTAAAGAGTACGACTATGTCCTGTCATCCTGTCACCTGCCTACCAGAAGAAGGTTTGTCCATCAACAAGCTATCAGCACCTCTTAGGTCTTCCTCTCCCACCTCAGAAACAGGGGCAATAAGGAGTTGTCTAAAAGCAATCTAATTGTTCTGTCCTCCAGGGTACCAAGATGGGTTCAGCGGAAGAACGTAACCAGATATCTTAATCCCCCAGAGAGTGAGCCAGCAAGTCAGTGCACTCTCCCCAAGCGAAGCTATAGTATCAAACTTAAGGAAGTTGGGTGTCCTCCAGCAGATCTCAATATTCCCCAGCACATCACTCTTAAACAAGCATCCCCGGCAATCTTGGTCTAAAGATTGTTCCCCGGCGGTATATCAAACATTCAGTGGAGTCACTTCCCCGATACAGCTCAAAACTTCCCTAAGAGAGTCCAATCCAGTTCCCCAGGAAAGTTGGAATCCATCTCCCTAAGCAGTAAGCTTATCCCCAGTAGATTCTGGAAGCTTACCCCCGCAGAGCACGAACGCGTCTCCCGGCTTTATTCAAAAGAGTTATTTCCTCGCCAGGATATAACTGGGTTATCCTCAGCCAAAAGCCACGGAAAGATCGTCGTCGACAGAATCTTCTTATCCCCAGCGAAGTCTATCAGCACTTCCAATACAGCAGAGATATCCTCAGCAAGTCATTCTCAACAATTCAGCAAAAGCATCTCTGTCCCCACAGAATATCACTCCCCAGCATGGTCGCTAGAGTATTTTTCTCCCCGCAGAATCTTCCATTTGCCAAGTTTATTCCTCAACGGAGTCATCTTCTCCTACCGGTATTCTTGCAGTTATCATCCCCAGCGGAAGCAAAATCCGTTCTCCAACATCAGCCCAGGATATGACTCCCCGGCACCCGTCAAGGATTTACTTTCCTAGACGAAAACATACATTCATAAAACATCACATACATCATTATAGCATGCATAGACGCATTATATCATACAAATCTCATTTATGTTGAGGACATCATTGCTTGATCCATATCATGCATTGCATATGACTGACCTTTACCTTTCAGGAAAGATGCAGTTGAAATTCTCAATCATATTTCAAGACCTAGACCGGTTCAGTTAATCGACTCCAAAGATTTCTTATCCAGTCCCAGGCCTTCTCTAGTCCAACTAAATCGACTCCTAACAGATTTTTCTGATAAAGACTTAGTAGAAGTTATTTTAAGGTTTTTCTTTAAGATTATAATTTCCTACTGGTTCTCTCTCCGACGGTGCATGAGATTTCCATTTTAGGTTTTACTTTGAGATTATAATTTCCTACTGGTTCCCTCTCCGACGGTGAGTGAGGTGGTAAGTCCTTTTCAGATGTTTCCCTCTCCGACGGTGAGTGAGGTGATAGTCTCCTACGGTTCCCTCTCCGACGGTGAGTGAGGTGGTAAGTCCTTTTCAGATGTTTCCCTCTCCAACGGTGAGTGAGGTGATAGTCTCCTACGGTTCCCTCTCCGACAGTGAGTGAGGTGGTAAGTCCTTTTCAGATGTTTCCCTCTCCGACGGTGAGTGAGATGATAGTCTCCTACGGTTCCCTCTCCGACGGTGAGTGAGGTGGTAAGTCCTTTTCAGATGTTTCCCTCTCCAACGGTGAGTGAGGTGATAGTCTCCTACGGTTCCCTCTCCGACGGTGAGTGAGGTGGTAAGTCCTTTTCAGATGTTTCCCTCTCCAACAGTGAGTGAGGTGATAGTCTCCTACGGTTCCCTCTCTGACGGTGAGTGAGGTGGTAAGTCCTTTTCAGATGTTTCCCTCTCCAACGGTGAGTGAGGTGATAGTCTCCTACGGTTCCCTCTCCGACGGTGAGTGAGGTGGTAAGTCCTTTTCAGATGTTTCCCTCTCCGACGGTGAGTGAGGTGATAGTCTCCTACGGTTCCCTCTCCGACGGTGAGTGAGGTGGTAAGTCCTTTTCAGATGTTTCCCTCTCCGACGGTGAGTGAGGTGATAGTCTCCTACGGTTCCCTCTCCGACGGTGAGTGAGGTGGTAAGTCCTTTTCATATGTTTCCCTCTCCAACGGTGAGTGAGGTGATAGTCTCCTACGGTTCCCTCTCCGACGGTGAGTGAGGTGGTAAGTCCTTTTCAGATGTTTCCCTCTCCAACGGTGAGTGAGGTGATAGTCTCCTACGGTTCCCTCTCCGACGGTGAGTGAGGTGGTAAGTCCTTTTCAGATGTTTCCCTCTCCAACGGTGAGTGAGGTGATAGTCTCCTACGGTTCCCTCTCCGACGGTGAGTGAGGTGGTAAGTCCTTTTCAGATGTTTCCCTCTCCAACGGTGAGTGAGGTGATAGTCTCCTACGGTTCCCTCTCCGACGGTGAGTGAGGTGGTAAGTCCTTTTCAGATGTTTCCCTCTCCAACGGTGAGTGAGGTGATAGTCTCCTACGGTTCCCTCTCCGACGGTGAGTGAGGTGGTAATCCCTTTTCAGATGATTCCCTCTCCGACGGTGAGTGAGGTGATAATCTCCTATGGTTCCCTCTCCGATGGTGAGTGAGGTGATAATTCCTTTTTCTATGGTTCCCTCTCCGACGGTGAGTGAGATGATAATTCCCTTTCAGATTATAATTCCCTTTGGTTCTCTTCCCGATACTGCAAAGATGGTAATTCCCGCTAAGATTTTTCTCAACGAGCGTTGTTGAAGTTAAAGTCGCCCAAGGTTCTCTTACCATTCATACTAAGGTAGTAACCATCCCTGGTTCATTCATCATCTTGTGAAGCTCCAGACCCAACTCCTGTAACCAGTCAGGACATATCTATGCCAAGCATCTGAAATCAACTCCTGCAACGTGTCAGGTACTCATGTTTCTTTTGCAGGTATGCAGGTTCTCGCTAAGGAATCTCATACGCGATCAACATCCAGATGGCATCTATAAGCCCATCATCCTATTCATCAATCCCCAAATGGCATCTATAAGCCCATTCCACCATCACTGCTACTATGTGAGCGTAAATTTCTGGGCACTCTAGTGTTCAATCATCTTCTACCATCGGATTACGAAAGGCACGTCAGCCAATCTGCATCCTCAGGTCTAATAAGATTTAACAGGGGCAACTGTTGTACCCCAAAATTTGCCCTCCCATATTCTCCAAGAAATTATCAAGTCAAGCTTCAAAATTCCCCAAGGGTTGCACAGTGCAAAGGTCTCCTATACAGTCAAGATTAGGGTTTTTGTTCTGATCAAGAAAATGAAGTTTTCAAAGGTCCAATCAAGTCTCACATGCCTATAAACATGGTCAAGCATCCTCATATCAAGTTTCAAGACATTCAGCTCAAAGTTGCACAGTCAAAAACCCTAATTGCACTACAGTCAACTGTAGGGGCAAAATGGTCATTTGACAGTCAAAAGTTCAAATTTTTGGTCAACATATCATTTTGAAGCCACAAACATCATTTGATCAATGCTTGATCATGATTCTCAAAGTTTGGCTCAGAAATCATCAAAATGCAAAAAGTTTCCTTATTTGGACAGCTGAAAAAGTCAACTGAAATTGACCAGGGCATAACTTTCACATGGATTATCAGAAAAATTCCATCCAAAGCTCATTTTGAAGAGAAAGACATTTACTACAACTCATCTTCATACTTCAAGTCCAAGAAATGCTCTCACAAAAAGTTATCAATTTCAACATTATAGGTCATTTTCAAAAGTCAACAAAAAGGGACTTTAAGTCAAAGGCCATAACTTGAGATTGGTAAATCAAAATGACATGGGACCAAAGGCATTGGTTAGAGGACTCAAAGACCTTTCCAAAATGTCCAAGAACATGAGAAAAGCTTAAAAATTGAGCAAGTTATGCCTTGTGGAAGTTGGGGAATTTTTGGATATTTTGAAAAGTCAACATTGATTCAAATGACCTAAAATTGCTAATGGGCCCATTTTTCCTCCATAATTCATCATCCATGGCATGTACACGACCACTTGGCCCAAAGGGAAGTATTTTCTCATTTTTTATTTATTTATTTGAATTTTTATTTATAATAATTCACTTAAATTAATTAAATATGTGAAAAATATTTAAACTAACCTAACAAATCTTTTTATACATGTTTTAGCCTCAAGATTTCGTGTATATGCAAATAAGGAAAGATTTGGGTTGATTGATCATGATTGAGAACAAAGAACACATGGAAAAAGATTGAAAAAATCTTAGAAAATCAAATTTCCAAAATTAATGAATGCAATGGATTTGATTGGTTTTTCTTAACCTAATTCATTCAGTATATGAGCCTGATGACAACCCTAATCAGAATACACACTAAGCTGCGCAAGAAGGCCATTGAAAAACTTGAAAAAATTGTCAAAAAACTCAATTCTGAAAACAGCCTTCCTAGACGATTCAGGTCTCAATTCTTGTTCCAATAGCTTCCTCAAGCATCCCTGGACAGATTCCAATCACAAACATTCATCCCGGCTTCAAGAATTGGTAACAGGAGTGCCCACTGTATCAAGAAAAACTCATAATCGTATATCACGATTCATGCATCCTTTATAGTTTTTAATGCTTGATTTACATTCCTTGTGAAGTTTTGAAGCTAACCAATGCATTCAATTATGTTTTTATGCTGTATACACGATTTCACCATGTTTGCGTTTTAGGGTTTACAGGACCTCCAATTGAGGATTTTGTAATGGGGAAAAATTAGCCCTCAAGACCACCACCATTGGAATCAACGCATCTGGACGAATCTAAACATACCCTCGCGCCTAACTTATGAGTGACCTAGGCTTATTCGCTATTTTCTCAAAACTGGCCTAAGAGAACATACAAGAAACCGTTGCCTCATGTTTTTGTATTTCAGGAATATGAAGAAGACGAAGTCGTGTCAAATGGTGATAGGCCAGTTCAAAAATTCGCGCGCGTTTCCAAGCCATTAACCCACTTTCTTTTATATTATTTGTTTGTTTATTATATATCAAAACGCGTGATAGTGGTCCAGTGGCAAGGTGTGAACGTTGGTAATGCATATGACCTGGGTTCGAGTCCCAGGTCTACGTTAATTTCCATATTATTTTGCAATATATATTCATATGCAGTTTCAAAGGTGGAGCGCACCATACATCCTCTTAATCCAGTCATCCACGTGCACATTGGAATCAGATCAAAGGCTGAGAATTGGAGAGTACGCGACGCCCTAGTCAACATGCCAACACGTGATTCAAAAAGTCCACCAGGCCTTGCTAAATGGGCCAGATTACTAAGGCCAAACCTCCAAATTGGGGTCTGAACCCCCAGGTTTGCACTTTTTTTATTTTATTTTTATTTCTTTTTTTGTATTGTTATTTTTTTATTCCTTTTTATTATTATTTATCCAATTTAATTAATTATTTTCATAAAATCATAAAACACATAAAAAAGTCAGAAAAGAGCAAAAATAATCAATATTTTTATTTCTAGTATTTTTATAAATAAATTGTATAATTATTTAGTTTTAAATTAGGTTTTGCAATTTTAATTCTTTTCATAATAAAATCCAAAAAAAAACAAAGAAATAGGTTAATTAATAATTTTTCACCATTTTTATTTTTCTTTCAAACAATTAAATATTTATTTTATTCATTTTTATAATCAAATTTGCATGTAAAAATTAGGTTTAATTTAGGTTTAATTCTAATGCTTTTCTTAATAAAATAAAGAAGAATTAGGGTTAGTAGTTAATTTTAATTAATTCTTTCTTTTTTCTATTAAATCCTAAAATACTAAAAAATACCAAAAACATCTTTTTTTAATTAATTAACTTCATCATTAATTTGATTTTTTGCAAAAGGGTCCAACGCCCTCGTTCCGATTTAATTCCTATTTCGCATATTTATTTTATTTTGCTTAAATAATTATGTACCTCTCCCAAAGCCCTGTAAATTACTTCTCGTACGCTCAATTCTTTATTTACTTTGTTTATTTATTCTCTGTCAAATCGGGTCCTGGTTAATTTTGGCGATGTGGACCCGCGCCATTTGTAATAGCTTTAGATTTACTTTTCCTCGCGAATATTTTTAACTGTTAATCAAAAGCATGCAAGAATGAATGTCCAAATAAAAGCAATGCGTAGAACACCAAAAACATGACAAGACAAATACAAATGAAAACGACACACAAATCACACACCACCCCTAGGGTACGCTTCACTGTTGCCTTGCCTCGAAAGGTGATCGTCGAGTAGAGGATGTCTTAGTAAGTCCTCATGATCCGGGAACCTGGCATGAGGGTAGCTTCTAAGGTGTCTTCCTATTACTCCGGTGATCACACTGTTGCCTTGTCCCTCGAAACGTGGTCGTCGACTATAGGACGTCTTAGTGAGTCCTTATGTCCCATTGATCGGGTTGCCTTAAAATAAGTTGCCTCGGAACAAGTTGCCTCAGAATAAAAGATCAATGGCATAAGGGTAGCTCCTAAGGTATCTTACCTCTGCTCGGTGACCACATTGTCCCAAAACTCGAATTGACCCGAACACCTCCAACGGTGGTGCTACCTACCTCTAAATGGTGGGATGGCACTACTTTAAAGGACATTTACACAGACGAATTCCTTAAGGTAGGTAGGTTCTCGTAGATACTTGCTCTAAATTTCAAAACAAATCAAAAAATACTTTTCACACCGACACCTTTTCAAAAAGCTTTCGAAAGCAACTTTTCAAACACTCTTGAGGACCGATACAAGAGTCGAACTGGAATTTTCAAAGAAACTTTTTTAAAACCCACAGTTGAAAAGCAAACAAACCATTTTTGAAAACACAAGTGAGCAAGTATCTAAGAGCCCATGGATAACCATGGATAGAAAGGGTGCTAACACCTTCCCTTTCTATAATCTACCTCCCGAACCGAGAGCAATCTCTTTAAGGAATTTTTCTGTGCTTTTGTCCTTTCCATTTGGAGAAAATAAAAGACGGTGGCGACTCTTGCTTACCGCGACATTTCGCGAACCAGCTTTAAACAGTCAGTTCCAGATCCACCGATCACAGCTACCATGGCGCGTTGATAGGTTGCCCCGACATTCTTCAGTCCGAATGGCATCACTTTGTAGCAGAATGTACCCCACTGTGTAACAAAAGTAGTTTTCTCCATGTCCTCAGATGCCATTTTGATCTGGTTATAGCCTGAGAATCCGTCCATGAAAGAAAATACTTTGTGCTGAGCTGTGTTTTCGACCAGGATGTCAATGTGCGGTAGTGGAAAGTCATCTTTAGGGCTGGCCCTGTTTAAGTCTCTATAATCCACGCACATTCTCACTTTGCCATCCTTCTTAGGCACGGGCACAATGTTAGCAACCCATTATGGATAGGAAGTAACAGCCAGAAATCCAGCATTGAACTGCTTCATCACTTCTGCTTTGATCTTCTCTTACATGTCAGGTCTCATGCGGTGGACCTTTTGTTTCACTGGTGGACAATCTTCTCTTGTGGGGAGACGATGAACCACAATGTCTGTATCAAGTCCCGACATGTCTTCGTATGACCAGGCGAAGATCTCAATATAATCATGTAGTAGCTGAATTAGGCACTCCTTGACACTCGGCTCTAGATTGACACCTATCTTGATTTCCTTTTTGTCATCCTCAGTTCCCAAGTTAATTGTGTCCAACTGCTCTTCATGAGGCTGAATTGCTCTTTCCTCTTGTTGTAGAAGTCTGGTCAATTCCCCTGGCATCTCACAATCTTCCTCACCTTCATATTCAGCTTAGTTGATCAGATCTTCAGAGTCACTGAAGGCTATAGCAGTATCGTTACCCATGGGTTCCAGAATGAAAGGGTACCTGCATTTGTGAGTGTGGATGTGTGTAAGGGATACCCATCTTAAAACAACAAAATGTAAAAGAAAGACAATGAGAAAAAAGGTTTAAATATGAAAAGCGTCCATGATTCATTAAAATGACATATGAAATGAAATAAGAACCCTTACAAATGGACCTATGTGCCTCGGGTAAGACACATGGTTGAAAAAGTACGAATTGTTTGTGAATTATTACAGTCCAACAGAAATGGAAAAGATAAATTACTGATTTATGAAAGTAATCGGAACAAAGTCTTTTGCTTCCCAGTTGCACAGTCCTCCGTCAACAGTAGGGAAAATCCAGTCTTCCAAGTTGCCCTCTTCTTCACTGTCCTCTAGCGCATTAACCCCTCGGTGGCTGATCTTCACAGGTGGCCCTCCGGCACAGGAGCAACGCACAGCCTTCTGACTAGCCGAAGTAAATCCCAAGCCGAATTTGTCTGCTTTGAAAGGAAAATCGGGAAGCTGCCCCCAGATTGTGGATCCGCCTTCTTCCACAACTGCTCTAGCATCCTTGAGAGACGACATCCGAGGCGGAGGTCTGGTAACTGTGGGTATAGAGGACACTGTCTTGGTTGCCGCTATCTCCTCAGATAACTCTTCGAAGTGTTGGAAATGGGTCTCTATGAATTCTCCATCCAATTCTACATAACGGAAAGAATTAAGATGACTGATCATGTATTCCTCTTCGCCATGAACAATTATAATTTTCCCCTGGACAGGGTACTTGAGCATTTGATGCAGAGTAGAAGTGACAGCTCCAGCATGGTGGATCCAAGGTCTTCCCAATAGGCAAGAATAGGAAGGACGGATGTCCATCACGTAAAATGTTGAATTGAACGTCTGGGTACCCATCTTGATCGGGATGTCCACCAATCCATGGACCATCCTCTTAGAACCATCAAAGGCTCTGACAATTATATTGCTGGGTGTGATACAGTGGGAGAACTGACTATGGTTTTGCGTTTGTTTTCGCAAATGTTTCGGTTGAGCAAGAGTCGCCACCGACTTTTTATTTTATCCTAAGGAAAGGTTTAAAAAGCACAGCAAAAACCTTTGAGATTTTTTCTTGGGTTCGGGGAGTAGATTATAGAAAGGGAAGGTATTAGCACCCTTTCTATCCATGGTTATCCATGGGCTCTTAGGTACTTGCTTAGATCAACTTGCCTTGGTTTTCAATTGTTTGAAATGGTGCTTTGTGTGTGGCTTTGAAAAGGTTTTGAAAAAGATGCCTTGTATAGGCTACCCTTGTAACAATTCTTTACTCGAATGTTTTACAAAAGGTGTTTGTCTTTTTGAAAAGATGTCCAAGGGTTTTTTTTTTTTGAAAGTTTGTTTTGAAAGTGTTTATGAAGTGTGGTTTGAAATTAGGCAAGTGTTTTCTTTGCAAATTGACAAGTACCTAAGAGTTTATCTACCCTAAAGTTTTCTCAAAGATTTTGTTTATGTTTTAAACCTTTTGACAATTTTGTTCCACCATTGCATTTGGTGGACAATCTTGTATTAGGAGGTGAAAGGGACGGGCGCGGGTCATCGTTTAGACCATGATTGCAATAGTGTTAAATGTCTTTGGGCAATTTTTCTTTAAAAGGGACTTGATCATTTTAGGCAACTTTTCGAAAGCGTCATCGAGGGACTATGATCATTTTGATTGTTTGTTTTTACCCAAAGAAACCTAACATGCAATATGGCCCAATTATTTGAAGGCAACAAAGTGGAATACCCTAGGGGTGCAAGTGTGAGATGTGTTGTCCATTTTCATGCTTTGATTATCTTAAGATTAGGTCAAACTATTTTTTTGTTCGTTTTATTTGCATACAAACCCTAATTCTAGCATGATATATTTAGAAAGCGTTAAAGTGCGAAAAACTAAAGTTCCTACACTATTACAACACAATAATATGGGAGGGGGGTACAAATGTTCAAATGGGGGATATTTAGACAAGAAATTAAACCTAGCTATTACATCATTTTCTTTGAATATTTACAATATAATTAAAGGCATAAATTAAATAGAAATAAAACAAACATGCAAAAATGCAAAAAGTTTTTATATGTATATAAAAAAAGTATTATTTATGTCAAATAAATAAAATAAAATAAAAAGTATTATTTTTGGAGTATTTACCTATTTTGGGCAAAACCCTAATTTTAATCAAAAGGGTATTAATTTTTTTAATATAAGTAATATTTATTATTTATATACAAAAATAAAATAAAAATGAAGTATATTTGTAAAAATGTATTTTTAGTGTTAAATATTAATAAAATAAAAATATGTATATTTTTGGTATTTTATCCTAAGTGTATTAATATATATATATATATATATATATATATATATATATATATATATATATATATATATATATATATATATATATATATATATATATATATATATATATATATATATATATATATATATATATATATATATATATATATATATATATATATATATATATATATATATATATATATATATATATATATATATATATATATATATATATATATATATATATATATATATATATATATATATATATATATATATATATATATATATATATATATATATATATATATATATATATATATCTATTATTTACTAAATAAATATCATATATATAAGATAATAATAATTAATATTTATAAAAAAAAAGTATGTTTTGTATAAAATATTTTAAGAAGATAAAACAAAATAAAAATGAAAATAAAATGTGTTTACATTGTTTTTCTCTATTTATTCTAAATAATATATTATTTACTTATTTGTATATAAATATCAATATAATCAAATAAATGCCTAAAAAATATAAAAATGATGCAAAAAATATTTTTTATGTTTTTAATATGATAAGAAAAAATAAATGAGTCAGAATGAAAAAGGAAAAATCAAAAAATCATAAAAATACACAAAATGGGCTTGGGGGGTATGAAAGTGGAAACAGGGTGTGAAAAGAAATAACAAACAGGCCCAGCCCAGAAAGTTGTTGTCTTCAACCTTCAGACCAAACATGTTCCAAAACGCGCGCGCCTGTACTCAAGTTCAAACGTCCTAATTCTTTGTGCTTTTGCACAAACTTTCAACACAAAAAATGTTAAGCATTGAATCACGATTCCAAATATATAAAGAACACCTCCTAACTCTCAGAAATGAGAGAGAATTTCGACATTCCCAAATCCTGACCTAAGTTTTCTGCCATTTTCAAACCTTAAATTCTCACAGCTCAAGCAAAAGAAATGAAAAGTAAAAGTATGTACAGGTTCAGTGGCATGAGTAGAACATTTCTTATTCACAAACCTAGAGCTAATGATGACTATACTAAGAGTTAGAAGTTCACCAAAATACCTGTTCAGTTGAAGTTCTATCTGGCAATGGGGAAGCTTTCAGTGCAAGGTAATGGTTGGTATAGCTTCCTTGAGGTGTGGTGATGCTGTTCCAATGTTTACTTTGCCTTGAGACACCTTGAATCGAGCTGTGGAACGTCAACTGCAAAATGAGAAAGTGAAAATGGTGGAACTTGTTAGAGGAATTACAGATCGTGTTTCAGGTCTTGGTTAACTTGCATTGATGCTAGGGAAGGTGTGTGAACTGGTTTGGGCAAGAAAGCTTGAGGGGAATGAGAGATGGCACTCAAACTGCAGGCCTTGCCCTGTTCTTGCAGTTTGAAGGTGATTCTGGGAATGGGAGTGTATGAGGGATGTTAGGGTCGTGTACTAGCTCAGTTGGGATGTCCTGAATGTGTTTCACAAGTTTGTTTAAGGGTTTGCAAGCTGATATTGAAGTTATGTTGAACAATGCAATGTTTCTTAACACTTAAGCAAAGAAGGTCAAGTTGGTGTTTAGGCAGCTAGAGGCCCCCATAACATGCTGCATAACTCAGTCTTGATCAGTGTGATTAATCCCTAAACTTGTGCCAAAGAGATCTTAACTGTACTTCTTGGATTTTCAATTGGACATAAAGCTACCTTTTGCAAAAATGGAAGAAATGCTTTATCTATTTATGGACTAATCCAACATGTAATGCTTAAATTCAAGAAACAAGGTCTTAGCACAATGAACGTGCATTAAATTATTGAGTGTTGGATGGTTTAAGGACCTGTAATGTAGCACAAACCAAGCTGACTTGAAAATGGCATAAGTTATGAACATGTACATGACCAATTCAAAAGTGAGTTTTTGCCATATTGTGAAATTCGATTCTCTCAAGTTATGAGGTTGTTTGATGAGTTCTTGGACATTTTGGAAAGCTTGGAATGTTTACTACAATCCATCTTTGAAATGAAAATTGAAATTCCAAGTGGAAGTGTATGGAAAATGGCCTTGAAGTTAGGTAGAAAACCTTGCCAAAATAGGTTAAAATTTCACTAAGTTAAGAATGGTTTAGTACCCTTATTCAAAAAATTGTAACTTGAGATACAAGCTTCATTTGGGAAAAATTTGTGAATCAAAGTTGTAGATTATGCAACAAGCTACAACTTTCATGTTTTGACTTTTGTTTGAATCCAAATGAATCATGGTGAGAAAGTGGGGCAAAGTTGGAAAAAAAATTAGGGTTTTTCATAACTTAGAAAAATTCTAAGTTATGAAAAATTCTCATTTCTAACCCTAATTTGCATTTTTGATTTCTTGGTGAACAAGTTTCATGATTTGGCATGCTTTGATGAAAAATGAATCTTGACTCTTGATTTTGACCAAAAAGTCAAAGTTTGACTTTTCAATATACAGTCAAAATTGATCAATTGACTGGGAAATTCAACTGTCAATCTTGTGCATTTGGGATCTTTTGAACTTGTTGAGCATGTCAAGATAATTCCATGGGGTCCTTGAATCCATATGTGAGCTTGGTTTGCCATTGGTTGGGTCAAACTGTCAAAAATTGCCTTTGTGCAGTCAAAACCCTAAAAATGACCATTTTGCCCTTTTGGTGATCTGATCAAATTTCTTATGGAATTGTGATCCAAATTTGATCAAATGGTCCATATGAGTTCATAATGTTGATGTGGGTCAATTTTCATGAGGTTTGACTGTCAATTGGCCACAGTTGACTTTTTCCCCAATACAGTTGATTTCTAGGTCAACTGTCCAATTGACTGGCCAAAGATTGGAATCAAGGCTTGAAACTTGATGTGGATAAACTTGGGAGTCCAACATGAAGCAAGAAAGTCATCTTAGGCTTTTTAGGTCAAAGTCAAAATATCTTTGTGCAAACATAAACCCTAATTTGGGTCAATAGTGCAAGGAGAAGTCTTGAGCAGATGAAACCCTAATTGGATCTTGATCTTCAAAGGATTTGTGATGAGAAATCATTTAGAAATGGGAGGGCAAATTTTGGGGTACAACACTGGGTTTCAGGGTTAGGCCTTCACAATCCAACCTATCCAAGGCTTTCTTCGGTAAGACATTTAGAGATGACCCAATATCAACCAAAACATGAGCTAGGGTGGTTCCCCTACACTCCACCGATACATGTAGCGCGTCATTATGTTTTCTCCCTTTGGAGGTCAAGTCTGCATCGGAGAATCCTAGACCATTGTCAGCTGTTAAGCTGGCCACACATTCCTGGAATTGATCAGCGGAGGTTTCTTGTGGCACGTGGGCCGTCTCCAAAAACTTGACCAAAGCTTTAGCATGTGCCTCAGAGCACAGCAACAGGGCTAACATAGATATTTTGGAGGGGGTCTGCCCCAGTTGTTCTACCACATCATAATCACTTTTCTTGATAATCCTCAGAATCTCTTCCACCTCTTTCTGGGATATTTCAGGAATGACTAATGACTGAGCCTTCGTCAAGACAGGCTCCTCTTGAACATTCTTTCCTTTTTTCTCGGCAGCGGAAGCAGGGATGGGAATTGTATTGTTATTGTTGGCGGGTACACTTGTAGGTACAGTTACTGGTTTAGGTGTAATCTTCGGGATGGCCGCGGGTCCAAAGACTGCTGTTAGAGGAGCAATCTCTGGAGAAAAGATTCTCCCACTACGAGTAATTTTGCTTGTTTCGGCAATGTTAATGACGTCAGGATTATCTTACTCAGAGCTTTCTTCTTCAATGGTTTGTTCAATCTGTTTGACACCATGGTAGTAGATTTCTCCACCATAGTTCCATGGTACCATTTTGTCGGATTTGTATGTGGTTGGTTCGGGCATTGTTATCTTCAACGGAGTAGTCACTGGAGCAGATGTAATCCTAACGGGTTTTTTAGGAACCCTGGAAGGATTGGCGTATATGGTTATTATTGAAACTTCTGGAACTGGAATGGGTGAGACAGGAGCTTTCTCAAACAAAATTTCCTTGTTATCAATCAGATGTTGGATTCTCTTCTTCAATAGAGGACAGTCAAATGGAGAGGACAGGCAAGCAAGGCAATCTTGGTCACAACTTGGGAACACCTCAACCTTCAACAAATTCAGCTTGATGGTTAGGAGAGGAGTTGACAGTTCATCCACAGGAAAAATAAACAAATCTTCTTCCACAGCATTGGCATTATGCCCATGCCTCGGCATTGGGGCGGAGATAACATTCAGATTTTTGGGAGCTTCAAATTCAACTTCCTTTGCGTCAATTAGATCCTGAATCTTATTCTTCAGGGCCCAACAGTTGTTGGTGTCGTGCCCTGGACTTTCTGAGTGGTACGCACATCTGGCGTTGGGATGGTAATATGGAGATGAAGTGTTAGGATTTTTAGGGACCTCTTTTAGCATGGCCAAATTCAACTTCAAGAGATGTGGTAAGACTTGAGCAGGAGTCATGTTTATCTTGGTGAATTGCCTTACAACCTTTCCACCCTTTGCTGGTTATTCCTCGGCTGATTATTTCTCGGTTGGTCTGATGCAGACTTCTGAATTATAACAGCCCTCACAGTTAGTCGTCTTTCAACTCTTCCCTGATTTCTCTAGGCATAGACAGCTGGCACTTCCTTCTTTGCAATGAAGGGCTTCTTTGCAACAGCAGAGGTAGATGCATCTTTCTGAATTTCACCGCTTCTAATACCGGCTTCCACCCTTTCGCCAGTTAAAATCAACTCAGTGAAACCTGCAGAGGAGCTTCCAATCAGGTGATTAAAGAAAGGACCTGACAGAGTCCCCAAGAACATGTCCACAAGCTCTCTTTCAGATAAAGGTGGTTGCACCCTTCCGGCCAAATCCCTCCATTTTTGGGCGTAGTCTTTGAAACCCTCGTTGGTAGCCATAGCCATACTCTGTAGCTGAGTACGGGTTGGCGCCAAGTCGGTGTTATATTGATATTGTTTATAGAATGCGGCTGCCAAATCTTCCCAATTATGCACATCAGACCTCTTCAACTGGTAAAACCAATCCAGCTGCGTTCCCGAAAAACTGTCCTTGAAAAAGTGGACCCATAGGTCTTTGTCAGAAGAATGTGGTTGAATTTTCCTGACATAAGATCGTAGGTGCATCTTGGGACAAGACACCCCATCGTACTTAGAAAACAGTGGTACTTTAAACTTAGGAGGGATTACAATTCCAGAAACCAACCCTAACTCTTCAAAGTCCAGCCCAGGCACTCTTTGTATCTCCATGGCAGCTAGACGTTCTTCCAAGTTCTTGTATTTGTCATCGGCCGGAGGGTATTGCTGTTCAGAATAGTCCTCATCTTCTTTTTCTTCTTCTTCCTCAGAATCAGATGGCACTGCAACTCCCTTTCCTTTTCCTACCCCTTCATCAGATGTTGAGGGGAATTCCAAAGTCCGTCTGGCTTGTCCTTCAAATCTTCTTCCCATGAGAACCATACCAGCTCTCTTCTTCTTCTTTTTCTGTTTTTCCTTCTCTAGTAGAGTCTTGAGCTCCTCCTGCCCCTTGGCCAAGGTCAAGAGTAGCTGTTGAAATTGTGAATTCTGAGCTTGCAAATCTTTGACCGTTTGTTCAATATCCATCTTGCTGAAATAAACAGCAGAGAGATGAGGAAACTTGGTGTGAAGACCTGCTTATGCATATGATGAATGATATGTATTCATGTAATGCATTCAAGGATTTAGAAATTCAAATTTGTTTTAAAAAAAAAAATAAACACACGTCATATTAATAAGATAGAATTTGTTAGTACATCAATGCCCCATGGGCAAAATAATACAAAATTCTAAGGTAAAAAGACGTTGCGCATCCTCTTTGGTGCAATGTAGGTGTTGAGAGTTTGCTCTTTGTGAAGTTGACGGGTGAGTTCCAAAACCTTCTTCTCGCTTGCATAGAATTGGGCTTCAAAAGTATCGTGCTCTCCCTTGAGCTGTATCCACCTCCTTTGTAGGTCTTCTAGTGATGTTGGCATGTCAGGATGTATGAGGGTGTATGGAACCTTTCCTTTCATAACAGGCTCTATAATCACAGGGAGAATGTAGGGGTAAGGCATCATAAGACTTTGGGCGCGGGTTCGTACCCACTTGAGATAAGGCTCAAGAGGGATGGAATTCTTGTGTCCCAAGGTCTTACTGTCCACCTTGTTTAGAATTCTCCAAGCTCGGACGAACCTTTGTCGGAGTCCTTGGTTGTCATTGTCGAAGTCGAAAACCAAACCTTGAATCAGCATGTCATGTGGGCCATCCCTTCGGGCATACCCAAACTGTCTTAGAGCCAAGAAAGGGTTGTAGGTGATGCCTCCCCTAATGCCAAGTAGAGGGACATTAGGGAATTCCCCACAACGGTCAATGATAATGACATTCTCTCTAGATCGAGAACACCAATGAATATCTGAATGTGTAAGGGTCATCAACCGTTGTGGCCACCTCAAACCTTGCTCATTCTTCAAAACTGATTGGGAAAGATGAGAAATAAACCATCTTGCCAGTAGAGGAGTGAAACACATGAGAACACCTCTTTTCCTCATTGTACGAGTGTCAAAAGAGTGGAGGATATCCCCAAGCAATGTAGGCACCGGGTTTCGAGTCATGAAGATTTTGACAGCACTTACATCTATAAGTTGGTCAGGGTTAGGGAACAAGACCATCCCATAGATGAGAAGAGCTACAATCTCCTCAAAAGCTTGCAAGTCTAGAGAATTCCAACAGCTTTGGGCCTTCTCAAACAGAAACTTTGACAAGAAGCCTTTGACACCACTTCTAGTTTCCCAATGTGTTGAGACATCAGATGAGTGCAAGTGTAGGGCTTGAGAAATCTCTTCCGGCTTTGGATCTCTTTCCGTACCATTGAAGGGTAGTTAATTGAGAATAGGAATCCTCAGGAGTTGAGAAAATTCCTCCAAAGTAGGCACAAGCTGGTAGTCAGGAAATGTAAAGCAATGATGCAAAGGGTCAAAGAACTGGAAGAAAACTTTCAGCATATCCTCCTCAGTGTTGGTGGTGACCAAGTTGAGAAGACGACCATGCCTCTCGGTAAATGGAGAATTCTCAGGAATCCTTGAAGCTAGCTCCTTGAGTTGTGGAGGAACTCTTACAAGGTTGACTTGGATAGTTTTCCTGCGAAGTGAATCCATAACCTACAAAACAGGAACAAAGATGAAAATCCAAAATCCTTGAAATGGTTAGTGGATGCATACGATGCTTCATGATGTCCATGATGTTATGCGCAAGTATATATGTACAAGCAAATCACACAAGTTCCTAGTTTAGGCTTGCATGGGGTTTCATAGGTAAGTACCCTCTTGAAGTTTAGTTGGCTCAACCTATCCTATAAATAGTAACTGGGTTCTAAGGAGCTCAATATCACTGGATTGTTTCCTTGTTCATTGTTTCAATTCAGCCTCTTTACTGGCGACCGAAATATTCCAAGGAACCAACCCTCAATGAGTGTAGTATTGAATATCTACCAACTTCGGACTGTACCAAAGCTGGTCATCTCACTACATCCTAAAAGGCCAAGTTGGTCAAGTAAAGGTTCTAAAAGTCCATTAGTGCTTCATGACATCACTCAGCGGCCCCGTATTCTCTTTGATTGACTCAAAGGCTACCGGTACCCACAAATATGTCGCACTAATATAGCTATTGCTTAGACCATGTCGGTATACCGCGCACAATTTCCACAACGTATTGCTATTTACCTATGAATGTTTCCCAAATCCGGGTAGAGGATTCAAACCCAAACAATAGAACCAAAGTGTAAAGAAACCAAGTCAAGCAAGATAAGCATGTAAAGGTGATCTAAAACCCTAAGGTAACCCCACTTTTATCCATCTCCCCAGCAGAGTCGCCAGTTTTGTGATGCGGTGGGAGAACTGACTTGAGGTTTTGCGTTTGTGTTTGCAAATGTTGCGGTTTAGCAAGAGTCGCCACCAACTTTTATTTTATCCAAAAGGAAAGGTAAAAAAGCACAGGAAAGACCTTTGAGATTGTTTTTGGGTTCGGGGGGTAGATTATGAAAAGGGAGGGTGCTAGCACCCTTTTCATCCATGGTTTTCCATGGGCTCTTAGTTACTTGTTTTAGATCACTTGCTTTGCTTTTTCAATTGTTTGAAATGGTGCTTTATGTGGTTTTGAAAGTATTTTGAAAAGAGGCCTTTGTTTAGGCAATCTTTGTAATGGTTCTTGTTTGTAAGAATGTATACAAAGATGTTTTGTCTTTTGAAAAATGTTTCAATGTTTTGAAAGTTGTTTGGAAATTATTTTGAAATGTGTGTGTGTTTGTTTGAAAATAGCAAGAATTGTTTGAAATAGATCAAGTAACTAGGAGTTATCTACCCTACTCAAAAGTCTTTCTTATAAATTTTTATTCCTTTGATATTGTTTACCTACCATTGTTTTGATAAACAACCCTATATTTGGATGTTAAACGGGACGGGCGTGGGTCATCGTATGACCATGATAACAATATTGCCAAGTATCTTAGCAAGTTTTGAGGGACTTAAGATCATTTGTTTTAGGCAACTTTTCTAGCGTCATCGAGGGACTATGATCTTTTGTTTTGTATTGTTTTGCCAAGATACCTAGCATGCATACCATGGCCATGTTTTAAGGTAGCCAAGTGGATGAAACCCTATAGGTGCTTGTGTGCAATGTATTGTCATTTTTCATGCATCTTTGTCTTGAATTAGGTCATGCTATTTGTTTGATTTTGTCTTATCATACAAACCCTAGTTTTTACTAAACATGCATATAATGCGATATATTGCGTAAAGTAAATCTAAACAATTACAACAATATTATGGGGAGGGGGATACAAGTTTTGAATGGGGATATTTGCACAAAATAAAACCCTAGTTTACTATTACAACCCAATTGAATTTATTGTACAATAAATAAATAAACAATTATTTAAATATGCAATAAAATGAAAATATGCAAAAAGTTTTGTAATTGTTTTATGTATGTGAAAAATAAATTATTTAAGTATAAAAATAAGAAAAAATATTGTGAATATTTTTGAAAGGGTGAAAAACCCTAATTTCTTTTGAAAGAAAATATTGTTTTCTAATTATTCTATTCATTTTTTTTGTTTAAGAAAAAATAATAATAATATTATGTACAAATATTAAATATTAAATATATATGAGAAAATAATATTTTATGCGTATAATATAATAAAATAAAATATTTAAGTATTTTAATATTATTTACAAGTTTATTTGAGAAAATAAATTCTATTTAACCTAATAAACTATTTTCATGCTATAAAAATAATAAAAATAATAAAATAAAATGCAAAAAATTAAGAAAATGTTTTTTTGATTTTATAATGTTCAGAAAATAAATAAATGCAAGTTAAAATATAAAATATGCAAGAAAATATAAAAAATAAAAAGAAATGCAAAGGGGGTGCAGAAGTAAAATAGGGGGTGCAAAAGTAGAGACAGCAAGCCCAAGCCCAAGCTCACTTCATCCCTGATCTCCAGACCACAAACGCGTGTGTTTCCTCTTCAACCTGTATCTATTGCATACGTGCATAAAAACAAAATCTTGCAACATGAAACTTGTAGCATGTTAACTCACGATTCCAATGATATAAAAATCATGACCTAACTCTAAAAGATGAAGGAGAATTTTATCACCCCCAATTTCTGACCTAAAATTTTCATGAACTTTAAGCTTCAAATTCTCACTACTCAGCTAATATAAATAAAAACTATGCATATGTACAGTTCAAGCATGTTAAGGACCACATCTTTGCTTCACAAACCTAAGCTTAAAGATGCCTAAATAGAGAGATAGAAACTTGAAAAATACCTTGTTCAGTTGAGTTTGGATATGGAAATGTGGGAACTTTGAGTGAGGCCTGAAGTACTTGTGAGCTTCCTTGAAGTTCCCTCAAGCTTCTCCAATGCTCAGCTTGCCTTGTAGATGCCTGAATCTTGCTGCACAAGTCAACCTGCAAACCTTCAAAATGAAAATGGTGAAGCTTGAAACAGGGGTTACAGTTGCAAGACAAAGGCCTGGATAGTTTTGGTAGGAGGTATGGAATGTGTTTGAAGTGATTCAAAGAAAAATGCACGAGGCAATATGGAAATGGCTTGTGATTTGCAGAGACTGCCCTGTTTGGGCAGAAAATAGTGTTTTTTGTGTTTGAGAGAGTTTCAAATGCTATGATCTTGTGTATTGGCTTGTTACAAGGTTCTGAGGTCGTTTGAAATGAGTCCAAACCTTGTCTTTATCAGATACACAAGTTCTATTGACTTTTGCAAGTTTCTTGCTTTTGAAGAAAAGTTGGAAGTGACAATGCCAAAGCCTGTACAGGCTTGCTTGCTAGCTGCACATAGTTGGTACAAGTTGCCTGATATTTGTGGATATTGTTTGCAACAAAAGATTAGGTCCATGGCTCAAGATATGAAAAGTTGCATAAAGCATGCTTTATCAAAGTAGCAATGTGAACTTTATGCTATAAATGGATTAATTCATTGTGCAAAGCTTCAAAGATCAGAATAAAGCCAAAATCCAATGTGTTTGCATTTAATTAATGAGTGTAAAATGGATTAGTACCTGTAAAACCAAGTACAAGCATGTTTGAAACTAATTTGCAACTTGTAACATGGTGAAAATGCCTTGGACAAAAGTGATAATTTTCCATTTTCATTTCTTCGATTCTACCTAACCATAAATGATCTTAGAGAGTTCTTGGACATTTTGGAAATCTTGTAACATGATCTACAATCCATATTTGAAATGAAACTTGAGATTCTTCTTGGAACTAGGTGAAAAGTTGCCATGAAGTTAGATCAAAAATCTGCCTAAACTAGGGCAAAATTTCACTAAGTTAAAAAGTTTATGGACCCTTATTCATAAAATCATAACTTGAGATCCAAGCATCTTTTGGGAAAACTTTGTGAATCAAAGTTGTATATGTCATGAAGGACTACAACTTTCATGTTGGAAGTTTTCTTTGAATCCAATTTTATCATGGTGAAAAAGTTGTGGAAAGTTGGGAAAAAATAAGAAATTTTCCATAACTTAGAAAAATTCTGTTATGAATATTTCAAACTAAAACCCTAATTTTCAATTTTAGGTTTCTTGGCCAACAAGTTTCACATTTTGACATATCTTGATGAATTATGACCCTTGGCATTTGATTTTGACCAAAAAGTCAAGGTTTGACTTTTCAGTGTATAGTTGATTTTTGATTAGTTGACTGGAAAATTCATCTGTCAATCCAATGCTTTTGAGATCTTTTGAACTATGTGATTAGGTCAAGATGGTGCTATTGAGTCCCTGAAATCATGCTTGAACCCAATTGGTCATTGGCTAGGTTAAAAATCATAAATTGCCCTTTCTCAGTCAAAACCCTAATTTTGACCATTTTGCCCTTTTGATGATCTGATCAAATTTCTTGAGGAGTTGTGGTACAAACTTGATCAAATGGTATATAGGAGCCTATAATGTTGGTGTGGATAAAAAATTATGAAGTTTGACTGTAAATTGGCCATGGTTGATTTTTTCCCCAATACAGCTGATTTTTAGGTCAACTGTCCAATTGACTGGGCAAAAATGTGATTCAAGGCTTGAAACTTAGTATGAGCAATCTTAGGGGTCCAAGATGGTGTATGAAAGTCACATTAAGCATTGATGGTCCAAAAATCCTTGTGCAAACTCAAACCCTAATTTCAGGTCATCAGTGCAAGGAGATGTCTTGAGCTGAGCAAACCCTAATCCAGTCTGGAGTTCAAGAAGTCTGGTGAGGAAAAATCTTGATAATATGAGAGGGAAAATTTTGGGGTACAACATGAAGCAAGCTTGATTTTTTTCGATTTGATGCTTGAAAGCCCAATGTAATCCATGGAAACCATATGTGGCATCAAAAATCCAATTGTATTTGTGTAAACTTGGACTTTTAAAAATCCTTGTTAGAAAATGTTTTAAGAAAAGAGAGGGAAAATTTTGGGGTACAACACCCTGACTGGGGATAAAAGAGATGGATAACCTTCTGAAGCACTGTCTGGCCAAGTTTTCGATATGGATGCCGACTCGTTTGGGGAGGATAAGATTAACTGATATCTTGTCTGGTTTCAGATTCAGTAGCAACTCTATAGGGATAGCAACCTGGATTGCCCTTTACTGGAGAGGGGAATTTTGCAAGTGATTTGCAGTAGTCAAAGAAATAGACTGAAGATGGAGAGACTGGATTTGTTAGGGAAATAAATCCTGCTGGAGAAATAAAGCCCGTTGGAGAAATACTCTGCTAAGGGAATTATCCCTTCAGGGGAAGATAATTCAGCAGGGGATTTTATAGTTTTGGAGAAATAAACTCAGCTGTAGAAGAGAATTTCTATGAACTGTGATGATGTCATAATCTCTGACAAAGATTGGGACTCCGTAGGTTGGCGACATTGCCGGGGAAAAGATCATACTCCTTTGTCCACTAGGGGGATCTGTTGGTGAGTATGATTAGGGTATTTCAGACTTGCGGGGAATGTGTCGAGTTTGTGAAGATGGCTCTGTGGGGACTATTCTGTGGAGGTTGTTCTGTGGCGATTTGTGGATGACTTGAACGTTATCCCGTCTCCTAGAGTCTTGAGTAAATACTTATTCATGTTTTTATGCATATATTTGTTAACAGTAATCGTATTCATATGAATATGTTCATTCAATTTAGTCATTGGACGTTTTGCGAACAAAACATAAAAAGTAAAACAAAATTTGAATTTTGAAATTGTGTTTATATTGATAGTTTTCCTATAAACAACCGTATGTTGTACAAAGAGACAGAAATCCTAGTAAGAGGAAATCGTCCTGAAATGAAAAGAGTACAAAGTGAAAACAAAATATATAACTATGTGTAAATAATCTTGTCGGGTTTCAACTCTGCTATTGCCCCTATGTCTTCAAGCTTCTCATCCCTTGCTGCTGGAAGAAGTTGACTGAATTAATTTGTACCCTTCGAACTTGACATTGGTAATAAAGTTGGCTGTAAGTGATCCAATGGGACATAGTCGTACGCTTTAATCCCTAATTTTTTCCTGGACCTTCCTTTCGGGTTTTCAGTCCATCGGGATACCCTTTTTTGCCCAAGCCGCCTTTTCAGGTTTTCGACTTGTCGGGTGTACAGTCTTTAATATATACATCCCTGATTTTTTCCCGAACCATTTTGGTTCGCTGGGATACCCTTATTTTTTCCTAGGCCAGTCAACCCAGCGTGTCATTTTCATGCGTAGTATCTTTTGACTATGTCTGTGTTCACATGGTACGAAAAATATTCACCGTCCATGGCTGTAAGTATCATAGCGCCGCCCAAAAATATCTTCTTGATTATAAATGGCCCTTCGTAGGTGGGAGTCCATTTTCCTCTGGGGTCACTATTGTACCCCAAAATTTTGCCTCCCATTTTCTTCAAGGCATTCTTCTAAGATTCTCAAATACTCAAGAATTCTCAATAGTTGATCAAACAAACTCACCTCCTAAGCATTGGGTCCACAACTAGGGTTTCATCTTGTACAAGGAAGATTGGGTTGAAAAGGTCTCAAATAACTTTCGTGGTTCTTAATAGGTCATCAATAATGCTTATGTCAAGTTTCAATCTTGCATCACATGTTTGCTCAGTCAACGGCCCAGATGATTGAAAATCAACTGTATTGGGTAAAAAGTCAACTATGGTCAACATACAATCAAACTTCAAATTTTTGTCAACATTAACATTTTGAGGATATATTCATCATTTTATCAAGGGTTGACTATGATTCCTCAAGGAAAGCCCTCAAATCATCAAAGGTCAAAAATTGCCAAAATTAGGGTTTTGACTGAAGATGACTGATCATTGACTGTTGACCTAGTGCATGACCTAATCATTTGAAGCATGACCTCAAGAGCTCAAATACAACATATTGACCTAATTACATGGCTCAAAACATTTCCAAAGATGCAAGTGATTGATAGTTTAAGAATTGAATCAATTGATGAAAAAGTCAACAGTCACATAAAAGTCAAACTTTGACTTTTGGTCAATATTGGAGTTCAAAAATCAAGAATCATCAAGATATTCAAAACTATCAAAATTGATCATCAAGAATCAAGAAAGTCAACAAAAGTCAAAAGTTAAGATTTTCAAACACTTAGAAAAAATTCAAGTGTTTTGTACCTAAAAAACCCTAACTTCACAAGTAAGTTTCCTCAAGATACAAGCTGATTCAAGGAAAACTTACAACATGAAAGTTTTAGGCATTGATGAATTCTACAACTTTTTAATGTGGGATGATCCTCAAAAAATGCTTAATTTAAGATATATGAGCTCATGAAGTTATGATGATTTTTATCCAACACTTATAAAATTTTTAACAAGTTTTGATCAATTTTTTATCCCAACTTCATGGCCATTTTCACCAAGATCCCATTTGATTTAGCCAAAATGGTCAACATGAAAGTTGAAGATCATGTTTCAAGCTTTCCAAAATGTCCAAGATCATAAAAAGATCATGCTTGAGCTAGAAGTTTCAAAGAGATGAAGTTGGATATCTAAGGTTGCATTATAGGTCATTTTTGTGACAAGTTCATAACCAAATCTTCAAGCCATGCTGCATAGTCCCAGTTTTCAGGCCTTAAATATCCATATCTATCCATAATCATAGGATTACACACACTTTTGAGTCATTATCCAAGTGATTAAAGCTTTGTCCAATCCATTTTGCCATTAAGGGAAGAAAGCCAAGACTTCCATTTTAGAAAAGCAAGCTTTAATCACAATGTCACCTCCTTGAGCCTCTCAATTGTTTCTTCTGCACACACACAATGTCAAAGCCAAAAGTAACATGTCTAGATCCTCTAACCACTTCATATCCTTTGGTACTATGCATTGGAACAATATTTCTTCAAAGTTACTTCAAATCTAAGCAACCAAACAATAACATGCTATCTTTCAAATCTGATCAGCCCTTGCCCTCAGACCTTTTCTCTATAAATAGATAGGTCATTTGCAAGCTAACATGCGAATTGAAAAGCCCTAAAACACTCCCAAACTCATAATCACTTAGAAAACTCCATTGTTTCACATTTGAAGCTTCCAACACCCAACTTCAAATCCACTCGTGCGTTTTCCTCTTTTATCATTAAAATACCTTTTATCCATCAAATAGAAGTTATCCAAACACTCTTGGCACGACTGTAACACCTCTACCACCATTGTCCAAACCTCACTTTACACCTCTTCAACTTGACTTGTCCAAAAGAATCGAGGCACTCTCATTCCAAGGTAGGCATTGCAAAAGCTTCCTGGGAGTTCAGTGAAGCTATCCAGATCATTATAACACCTCCAGAAGTGCTCTAACTTCAAACTCGATTCTCACTTCGGTGGTAAGTTTTCTGAACTTTGAAATCTCTCTACAAGCATCATTTGCATTTATTTTCTAAAGCAAAAACATAGATATTAATGCCCTGAAACTAACCATGCCCTTAGTTTTCGTTTAAGTTGATTGTGTCATGATAATTTTGGAATTGAAGTTTCTGAAATATTAGGTTTCAGTTTGGTACCAAAAAAAATCATCCTAACCATTGATTTATAGCTTTTGAAAGTTATATGGTTGGGTTCGTGGTGAAAAATCAAGAAACTTTCATGTTTATATTTTTTAAAATGGTTGAGAAATGAGAGTTTTACATATTCAAAAATGGTGTTGTTGTTGGTCTGTTCGCGTGCGAGGAAGAAGATGAAGTTTATTTATGAAAACTTGTTCATTTTATATTTATTGATTATTGTTTTACAACCGGGTGTAACAACCACCCCAATGGCAGCATGCGCGTGTTTAATTCATACCTATGACCAGTCTTGGGTTCGATCCAGGCGTGGAGCATTTTATTTTTCTAACATTTTCTTTATAGATCCAGTGTGAGCAAGCCTAGCGCGCCTATCATGAGCCTCATTCCATCACCATCAAATCATCATACAATTAGATCTAGCGCCCCAAATGCGTGCCCCATGATGCACCCTCAGAAAACTATCCTCACTGAATCATAAGAGTGCCTGGGCTCTCTATCTTGGGCCTGAAATTTTTGCTTTCTTTTCACCCCTCATTCTACTTGTTTACACTCAGTCCCATTAAATTTCTTTTTTGGTTTTTTTTGATTAACTATTTTCTTTTCTTTTAAATATTTTTATTTAAAATCAGAAAAAATCATAGAAAATATAAAAAATTAGATTTAGTATTTTAATTAATTATTTTAATTTTTGACAAATAAAAATTAATTTATTTTAATCACCTTGATTTTATTTTATTAAGACTAGGTTTTTATACTTCAATTATTTTTTCTAAACAAAAAAATACAAAAATATTTTCTTAATACTTAGAAATTTTTAGGTTTTAATTAATTTATTTAAATTTCATAAATAAAATTAATTAATTTAATCACACTTTATTTTAAATAATTAAATTGTAAATTAACTTAGAATTGAGTCTAACTTTTTATCTCATATTTCAAATATTTTCTAAACAAAGAAACAACAAAATATTTTCTTAAAATACTTAGAACTTTTTGGGTTTTTGCATCTTTCCCATGTCTATCTCTGCACATTCATTTATTTTTCATATTAATACAATTATGTAACTGTCAAAGGTTTGTAATAGATAATTAGGGTTTATTGCTTTCCTCTCCCATTCATAAATTTATACCCCCACTCCCGAAGCGTTGTAATAGCGTATGACATTTAATTTCTGCAATTTACTGTTTTCCTTATTACTGTTAGTAATTAGGGTTTGTATGACAAAGACTAAAAACAAAACATTAGAAAACCTAATCTCAAGATAAATACTTGAAATCAAAACACTTTGCACACATGTACCTCTAGGGTGACCCTCACTTGTTGCCTCAGATATAAATAGTCATGTCTCTCGAGCGTGGGATTCTTTAGCAAAGATCCTCAATTAAAATATCATAGTCCCTCGATGACCCTTCGATGCTGCCTTCGGCAAACGATCTTAGTCCCTTACCAAAATTGCTAAAGCGTCCTACAAGTTGCCTTCTATGACTGTATGATGACCCATGTCTGTCCCTCACATCCAATGATAGGGCTTCCTACTAACTAATAGTAGTATAACACTATCTAAAGGAGAAGGAAAAGAACAAAGACTTTTTGAGTAGGTAGACCGCTCGTAATCGCTTGCTCACAAACTAAACAATTTTAACACCTCACACTTTCAAAGACAACAACTTTCTAAACACTTTATAAACACTCTTGAGGACTGATACAAGGGTTCTTATAAAGCAAATTGCCTTGCATTGGAATTTTCAAAACACTTTCCACAAAACAACACTATTTTCCAATAAATATTTTCAAAACAAACATTTTATATACATTCTTAAAATGATACGAGAATCATTATATAATTGCCGCACTTAGGCATTTTCAAATATTTTCAACATACACAAGCACAAAGCATTTTCAAAGTGAGCTAGCAATTAAGAGCCCGTAGATAACTACAGATGAAAAGGGTGCTAATACCTTCCCTTTTCATAACCTACCCCCCGAACTCAGACAATTCTCAAAGGTCTTTCCTGTTCTTTTCACCCTTTCCTTTATTAAATAAAATAAAAGTCGGTGGTTACTCTTGCTATCCACAACATTTGCGATAAAATGTAAAAACCAAAAGTCAATTCTCCCACCGTATTACAAAACTGGCGACTATGCTGGGGACATTAAACTAAAAGTTGGGTTACCTTAGAGATAGTTCACATTTAAATGCTTTTATTGTTTGATTTGCCTGCTTTACTTTTGAAGGGTTGTTTGGGTTTATTTACTATATAGATCTTATACCCGGTTCTGGGGGAATTTTAGGTAAGTAGCAATAGATCATGAAGACTGTATGGCGTAGACCGATATGGTTAAAACGATTTCTACGTTAGTGCGACACATTGGTTGGTGCTGGTTTCCCTTGAGTAAGTCAAGGAGAATGTTGGGCTGTTGCGTGGTGCCATAAGCACTAACTGACCTTAGAACCTTAGTTGACATAACTTAGCCATTAGAAAGTAGTGAGATGGCCGACTATGGTGCAGACTGAAGTTGGTTTATACTCGATGCTACACTTATTGAGATTGAACTCTCGGGATATTTCGTTCTTAATTTAGATGCTTGTGCTGAAACAACGCCTAAGAGAAAGATCAGTGATATTGAGGCTCCTAGAACCCAGTTACTTCTTTTAGGACAGGTTGAGCCAACTAAAACTTCAAGAGGGTACTTACCTACAAACTCCGTGCAAGCTTTAACCTAAGGCCTTATGTGTTTTGTTTGTGTATGATTAATTGTTCATGACATTATAACATCATGACATCATTATACATATAATTTTCACTAACTATTTCAAGGACCTTGGGATTTATCTTTGTTCTGTTTTGTAGGTTATGGCCTCCGCTCGCAGGAATACTATCTGTATCAGTTTTGTGAAGATACCTTCTCAACTTAAGGAGTTAGTCTCAAGGGTTCTCGAAAGTTCTCCATTCATCAAAAGGCATGGTCGATTACTCAGTTTGGTTACCTCGGGTTTTGAAGAAGATATGATGAGTGTTCTATTCCAATTCTTTGATCCTGCACATCACTGCTTCACCTTTCCGGATTATCAGTTGGTCCCATAATGGAGGAGTTTTCTCAATTACTGGGAGTACCTGTTCTCAATCAAATACCTTTCAGTGGTTTAGAGAAAGATCCACAACCTGAAGAAATTGCAGAATCCTTATATGTGAAGCGGTCCAACATCGTGTCAAATTAGGAAACAAGGAGTGGAGTCAAGGGTTTTGTTGCTAAATTTCTGTTAGAGAAGGCTCGACTATTTCTGGATGCTATGAGTTTTCAAGCTTTTGAAGAAATCTTGGCTTTGTTAATCTATGGGTTGGTGTTGTTCCCTAATCCAGACCAACTCATAGATGTTAACACCATCAAAATATTTCTTTCTCGTAACCTTGTGCCTACTTTGCTCGACGACATTCTGTATTTTATTCACATCCGTACTATGAGGAAGCGAGGGACTCTTATATTTTGCATACCTCTGCTATCTAGGTGGTTTATTTTACACCTTCCTTGATCAGTATTGAAGAATGAACAAGGTCTGAGGTGGTATCAAAGGATGATGTCGCTCTCTCATTCAGATATCTATTGGTGTTCCCGATCTTAGGAAGATGTTTCTATCATTGACCATTGCGGGGAATTCCCTAATGTTCCACTCCTTGGCATTATGGAAGGTATTACTTACAACCCTTCTCTGGCTCTATGACAATTTTGTTATGCTCGAAGAGATGGTCCTCATGATACACTTATCCAGGGTATTGTGTTTAACTACGGAGATGATCCTCGAGGTTATCGTCAAAGGTTTATACGTGCTTGGGGCATGCTGAACAAGGTTGATAGCAAAACTTTAGGACAAAAGAATTCTATCCCTTTTGAGCCCTATCTCAAATGGGTACGAACTCGCGCTCAAAACCTTATGATGCCATATCCAGTTGTTCTACCTGTGATCTTAGAGCCTGTTGTTCAAGGAGACGTTTATCGCATCATCCTCGATCCAGACATGCCCACTCACCTCAAAGAATTGTAGAAGTCCTGGATTCAACTCAAGTTGAACAGGAAACCTTTAAACTCAATTCTATGTAAGTGAAAATAAAGTGTTTGAGCTTACAAAGAAACTTCACGAGGAGCAAAGCCTTAATGCATACATCGACACGAAAAGGAAGCGTCCGTGGGAGACTTGAGTCTTAGGTAAAATGAGTTTATATTGTTGTCTCCTTGAGACCCTTTTGCTTTTCATTGTAAGCCTAGAAGGCAGTTGTAATCCTGAACTTATTAATGAAACCTTTATTTCTGTTTCCTTTTGGCTAGCAAATTTAAATCTCCTAAAGGTCCTTGAAAACAATGCATCCACATATCATGCATCATTTCATAAGCAGGTTTCCTAATACAGGTTTCCACATCTATTTACTGTTTATTTCAGTATAACATGGCTCTCGAACAAACTGTCAAGGATCTCCAAACTCAACATGCACAATTTCGAGAGACTTTTCTGAATCTGGCCAAAGGGCAAAAAGAGATGATGGTGCTCCTCACACGAAAAAGAAGAATAAGAAGTGGGTTGTTATCCTCAACATGGGGAGAAGATTTTAAGTTCCTGCTCAACCAGTTCAAGTGAATGATGTTTCCTCTGAGGAATACGACAACCAAGACGAGGATGGCAGAAGTGTTAGGGGCGAAGATAGAAATAATCAAGTTTCTGAGAATGAAGACTTCTCCGATGAACAATACCCTCCCGCAGATGACAAGTACAAGCATTTAGAAGACCGTCTTAAAGCTGTGGAAATTCAGAAATTGCTTGGATTGGATTTTGGAGAGCTAGGTTTGATCTCGGGGGTGGTCATCCCTCACAAATTCAAGGTCCCTATCTTTGCTAAATATGATGGGGTCTCCTGTCCCAAACTTCATCTGAGGTCGTATGTTCGAAAAATCCAACCTCATACTGCTGATTGGAAGTTATGGTTCCATTTCTTTCTAGAAAGTTTGTCCAGTACTCAACTTGAATGGTTCTATCTGCTGGAAGGGACCAACTTTTACACATGGGAAGACTTGGCTGCTGCTTTCTACAAGCAGTATCAATATAATGCTGACCTTGCACCGACTTGTGTATAATTGCAAAACATGTTCATGAGCTCAAATGAAGGGTTCAAAGAGCATGCCCAAAAATGGAGGGACCTATATGGAAGGGTGCAACCTCCTTTGACTGATCGGGAGTTGGTGGATATGTTCACGGGCACTCTGACGTGTCCATTCTTTAATTTGCTGATTAGGAGTTCTTCATCCGGATTTACTGAGCTGATTCTGACTGGCGAGCGAGTCGAAAGTGGTATCAAGAGCGGGAAGATTCCAATGGATATATCTTCTAATGTTGTGAAGAAGCCCTTTGTTGGTAAGAAAGAAACCAATGTTGTCTATGGCTAGAAAATTCAGAGTAAAAATGACTGCCATCAGTCTGTGGGAGCAATGTTGATCTCTAATCCGATGCCTGTTCAACAACAACAAAAGGGAAACCAGCATAGGTTAGACGCTCCGAGGAGGAAATTCACCAGAATTAATATGCCATTGGCTCAAGAATTACAACATTTGTTAATGGCTGACTGATGTACCCCAACTTTTGCACCTAAGATCCCTCTATCATCTCATGTCAACTCAATCACAACAAGATCACACTAGGGTTTAGTTCTTCTCTCTATCTTAAGGTTTGCTCATGGGGGATCACCAAGCACCTTGATTTATATGTGACTATATATGTTTTGTATTAATTAACTTTTAACTAATAAGTACAATGAATGTTTTCCCTAATTGATGATATTATAGGTGAGAGCATAACACATTCCATCAAGTTGATCTATAGGTTCATGAGTTTATTTGCATGCCTTCTTCAACAAAGCTTCATTGAGATTCAAGATTCATCATTGGAGATACTTTGAAGTAATATCATGACAAGGTCTACTTTTATTCATCATGCCTCAATTTTTCAAAGAAATTTAAAGGATGCAAGAGTTGATTGAAGAAGTTTGTCCTAATTGGACAAATTCTTGATTTCTTGATCACAAATGCATAGTTCCCTCAATTATTAACATTTGGGAGTGGTTATGGTTGATATGTATTCTCATTATCGTCCTCAACAACTTCTATCTACATGGAAAAAGTATTTTTGCAAGTAAGGTTGCAAAAATTGAAAAGGGTTTCCAAGGCATTTTGGTGCTCTAGGAGCTAGGGTTTTGAACTTCTAAGGGCTATATCTTGCTCATCTTTTGGTATTTTTAAGTGATTCCAAATAAATGCTTCTCTTTAAAGGTTTATCAATAAATAACTTCAAAAGTTTCAAGAAGATTTGATGTGGAAGACGCCTAATGATGAAGAAAGATTACAAGTCCTCTAGATATGCCATTAAATTCCCTTATGTGACTTCAAAAGATCATAACTTGGTCAATTTGTATCTCCTTGAGCCTATTATTTTTCCACAATGATCTTAAGGATGTGAACTTCAACTCTTTTTTATGTGCAAAGCTTGAAAGTGGATGGAAGATGCCATAAGGATGCAAAAGATTATAGGTCATCTCATGAATTTTTACCAATTTTGCAAGACCATAACTTTTTACATACTTGGTATTTTTGAGTGATTCAAGTTTCACAATTATCTTTAGGAAGTTTAATTCAATCTAGCATCATTTATCAAAGCAATATTTTGGAGGAAGGCCTTGTTTGGAATCAAAACATTATAGGTCATTTTTGAAGAGAAAAGTTGAAATTTTTCTAAGTATAGAAGTCAGCATATTTTTCTCAACTTTGACTCATCACAACTTTTGGCTCAAGCATCTATTTTATTCCATTCCTTGCACATTGTAAAGTTTGTGACCTCATATTTCTAAAGCTTCAAGAATCATGCCCTAAGACCCCTTGAGCTGTGAATACCATTGTTTCGAAGTGGGTACCTTGGAACTGAAGTTTCACTTCGAGTCATATCACAATTTTCATAATGTGGCTTCTAATCATCAAATTACCACACATTTTTCACTTAAGCATGATCAACAAAGATAATTAGATTATTTAGAGTGACAAAACACATCAATTAGATGAGTTTTGATGCACATGAGAGCATGCTTTGCTTGTGTACACAGGTGTGCATGAATTCATTTGAATTTTCATCATTCGCCCCTCCTCTTGACCCCATTCGCTTCTCCTATAAATAAAGGCTCTATCCCGCTCATTTTGGCAAGCTTGAAGATCCAAAATCACTCTGTGAAACTCCCTCTATAACACCATTTTCTGAGATTTCAAATTCCTATTTTCTCCATTTTTTCAATTTAATTTCTTCATTGATCTTTGATCCTTTAACTTCCTTGAAGCTAACAGAAGAAGAATCAAGCCTTGAGGTGTCCGAAATCATGCTAGCCAAGTCCATTTATAGAGCAACTTCATCTGACTTCGTTCAGGTAGTTTAAGGCACCGAATCTTCTAACTCAAATTACTGGAATGGTCTATGATGGTCACCGATGCTTGCTATTATCTTAATTTTGGTGAAAATGCATTTGATGCTTCTGATTTTCGATTTCAACAGTTTCAAACATCTCTGGTTTTTTCCAAATCGACTATGCTATGCTTTATAAAAATTCTTCGCGAGCATATGATTGTGATCATCTCAAATAGACGCATCTAATGGTACCACTATGAATGCATAAATTTACAGATTCAAGGATTTGAGATTTGCCCTATTTGTAGGAGGCTGGAGGTTGAAGACGACCTACATGTCGTTCTTCAACCAATGACATTAGGCCAATTGTTTTATTTTCATTGGTTGGATTTTATTGTGATACACGCGCGTACTCTGCCTTGGGTCCATGATGCTCCCTCACCTCAGATACGTTGGATTTACCAGCGTGTGTTAGTGAGAAATATCCAACCCGCGTGGTTTTTTCTTATTTGTGTTATTTTACAAAATTATTTTTTAAATTCCTTTTATCTTTAAAAATTCATAACTCTTTTATTTTTTATCCAAAAATTATTAAAAAAATATACAAAAATACTTTGAATTATTTCTGATTTTGTGAATATTTTTTCATATTTTTATTTTAATGTTTGATATTTTTCATAACTTTTGTTTTGTTTTCTTTATTTTAATTGTTTTAAAAATACTTTTTGACCTTTTTTAAATTCTGATCTTTTTTTATATAAGCTGTATTTCTTACATTTGACCTTCTGAAATTTTTCTAGAATTTTATTTTGACTTCTACTATTTTTAATCTTTTCTTCACTTATTTGAGTAATTTTAATTAGTTTAAAAATACTTTTCTGATTTAAAAAATTACCAAAAAATTTATAAAAATATTTGAGATCATTTCTGATTTTTCTATTGTCTCTTTTAATTTTACTTTGATATTTTGAATATAGTTTTCAATTTTCTCTTTTATTTTCATTTTAAAAACATGTTAAAAATCATTTTTATTTTTATTTTATTTTTATTCATTAAATGCATTTTTCTTTTTGTACATATTCTGACTATTTGACTTTTGATCATGGATTTCATTAACATCATTGGATCTTGGGTGTTGAGTTTAACTCCACCAAAATGGATGAATGATTTTAATGATAGTTTGATTAAATTTTTATTTCAAATATATCCATTCCCTATTCATCTTATCCCTTTCTCATTGTACTACATATTGTTAGAGGGTGATCTACATATCATCTCTCCAAACATATGCCACATAGATTGCTATTGACCGACCTCAAAATAGGTGCGACTTCTATATAAGTCTACTTACGATTGTTTAACATAGCGCTAAATTTTGTCCTGATTCGAGAAATGATCATTCGTGGCCCAAACCCTAGTTTGCAAGCCCAATGATGTTTAATTTTAAACCTTTGATCAAATAACCTTGAGCTTCATTTTTAGGAAGCTTTGGTCTTATCAATCCTCTAATGAATCTTCATAAACTTTGGTATAAGTGGATCATTTAAACATTATTGATTATATGTTGTTACATTGAGAACTTGAAATGAATGGTATACTTGACAAAAAGAAAATGAAACTTATTGTTGAGAGGCTTTGATTTTATCAATTTTTTAATGAGTTTTCAAATGCAAGTTTCAAGATAGTCATTCAACTAACCTCTAATTACTAATTAATTAACATTTGACTTTTACTTTATGCCCCTTTGTTTTGTGCTTTTATTTTATGTCTTTACTTTATGAACCATTTTATTTTAGCATTTACATTTCATGTTATTTTCATCTTTGCTCACTTGAGTATTTACTTTTATGTCATTTTTATTTTGCTCACTTGAGCTTCTCATTTATTTTTGAAGATACCTAATAATCAACTTGAACCATAAAAAACTTTAATGTTACTTGGACTATTTGGTTACTATCCTTGGCATTATGAATTGATGGACTTCTTGGACTTAGTATTATAGACCTTGACCTACCTTGAGACCTTGTAACTTTCATTTCTATTTTGTCTGGAGTTCTTTGGATTTACCCCAAGACATTAGGTTGTTTGTTTTATTTGTGTGCAGGTTATTATGATTACATGCTTTGCCTATGATTGGGAATTCATATGTATACAGCCGTTACTCTGCCCAATTTTTGTGAAGACTTAATGTATTTGGAGTTTTATTCTCAAGAGGTTATATTGTCCTTTCTTGTTTGGTTTCAATCCAAAGAATGGGAATTCTACATTGACTCATTATGTCAAGTGTTGGCTTCTTGTTGGTTAGACGGTTCTTTTCTCTAGCTTTTACCTTTATGATTTAGGATAGCCCCTTCATCTCCTCCCACTTTCTTTAATTTCAAAAATCTCCTGAATTTTTTTTTGAATAACCATGTATTAAAAAAAATTCACAAATAACCGCGTTTCGGAAAAAATTACGCAAATAACCATGTTTCAGATGACTCCCCAAAGGAGGAGCCATCTGAATTGGCGCCTACTCCCATTGTTTAAGGGGAGGCGCCATCTCACTTGGCGCCTATGTGCTTAGGGTATGCCCTAAGCCAAGTGAGATGGCGCCTAGGTGTTAATTTAGGGTAAAAATTGATTTTTTTTTGTCCGGTGCGTTGCGTGTTGGATACAGGATCAACAAAATGGACTTTTTATTAATAAATAAATAAATACATCCAACTGTATTACATTAAAAAAACAGATAAAAAAAACAGATAAAAAAAAAATAGATAAAAAAATACAGATAAAAAAATACAGAAAAAAAATAGATAAATCAGTGATCCCCCGGAACCCGGTAATGACCCTCGGTTCCGCATCCCCGTCCTCGTCTTTCCCGTGCTGGGTAATGACCCTCCAGAATATGTTTTCCAACCATGTCTATTCTGGGTACGACTCTATTGAGTTGTACGTTATGCTGCGAGAGCCTCAGGTGACACAAGAGGTTGATCCTTTGGAGAATGAACAAGCTGAGGTAGATGCAGTTGATGATGAAGAAGAAGATGACGAGTTAGAGTTTAATGAAATGGGGAATGATGATTCCGACGATGATGGCATCCCTAGTATTCCTGCAAACGAAATCTACACACCACCTCCGCACATGACAAACTTCAACATGGGCGGAGATGAACCTTCTACTGACTTATTTTTCAATCCGTATATGCAGTCGGATGAAAATTTAAAAGAGAAGGAGAAGTTTCGTAATAGAGAGGAATGCATCAGAGCCATACAAAAATTCCACATGCTCAACTTGGTTGATTTTAAGGTGGACCGTGTCAACCCAGAAAGGTACAAGATCAAGTGTGTCCACCCTGACTGTATGTTCAAGCTGACCGCATCATACAGATTAAGAGGTGACTGCTGGGTCATAGGTTCCATGACTACCCACACTTGTGTAAGTTCCACTCAATCACAGGACCACCAAAAACTCAACTACGATCTCATATGTCAAGAAATCCTACCCCTGGTCAGCAACGACCCATCTTTGAAGGTGAAAACAATCATCTCCCACATCACCACGGTTTTTAACTACACTCCGTCTTACCATAAGGCGTGGTTAGAAAAGACTAAGGCGATTGAAAGGGTGTACGGAAACTGGGAGGAGTCATACCAAGAACTTCCCCGCTACCTGAATGCACTCAAGACATATTCTCCAGGTAGTGTTTACATTCTGGAAACAGTGCCAGCATACGCCCAAGATGGTAGTCTACTAAATGGCAACGGAATATTCAGTCGAGTGTTTTGGGCATTTCAACCATGCATCACAGGGTTTGCATCATGCAAACAAATTATACAAATTGATGGGACTTGGTTGTATGGGAAGTACAAAGGCACGCTACTGATGGCAGTTGCACAAGATGGCAACAACAACATTTTCCCCATTGCCTTTGCCCTTGTCGAGGGGGAGACCGGTGGTGCTTGGAGCTTTTTTTTGAAAAATCTGCGGACACACGTGGCTCCTCAACCAGATCTCTGTTTGATCTCGGACAGACATGCCTCCATTGAAAGTGCCTACAATAATCCTGCAAACGGTTGGCATGACCCTCCTTCTACGCATGTCTATTGCGTTAGGCATATCATCCAGAATTTCACGAGGGAGATCAAGGACAAAACATTGAGGAAAGAGGTTATGAATGCGGGATATGCATTGACACAACCCACATTCAAATATTACCGTAACGAGATCCGTTTGTCAAATCCGGAAGCCGGTAGGTGGATCGACAATATTCCGGTGGAAAAATGGACTAGGTCATACGAAAATGGCCAAAGATGGGGGCATATGACAACGAATCTTATTGAATCAATGAATGGGGTATTCAAAGGCATACGAAACCTCCCAATCACTGCCTTGGTAAAATCTACGTATTTTAGGATGGCTGTGTTATTTGCCAAAAGAGGTGAAATGTGGAATGCGGTGTTGCAATCTGGACAACTATGGAGTGAAAGCTGCATGAAATACATTAAGGTTGAAAGTGCTAAAGCCAACACTCATATTGTTATACAGTTTGACCGACACAGCCACAACTTCATTATGAAAGAGACAATCGACCACAACGAAGGCCTGCCAAGACAAGAATATAGGGTCATGCTACCTTCTCGTTGGTGCGATTGTGGCAGGTTTCAAGCATTTCGTATGCCTTGCTCTCATGTCATTGCCGCTTGTGCTCATACCCATCAAGACGCGCTGCAACTTCTGTCAAACATTTACAAATCTGAAACGTTGCTCAATGTTTACAACAACAACTTTCCTTTGGTGGCAAAACCAGATTATTGGCCTGCATACGACGGCGAAATAGTGTGGCACAATGACCAAATGCGAAGGAACAAGAAGGGTCGTCCCAAAAGTAAGCGCATCACAACAGAAATAGACGATCTTGACAAGTTGGAAAGAAAGTGTGGTTTATGCCGTCAGGTCGGACACAATCACAAAAATTGTCCGAATCGGGCGTCTGCCTCGACCATATAAAAATTGTAATACATAAAATCTTTCCTTAATTGTGTTGTAAACATTAGGGTTTTCTGTTAACAGATTTTGCTAAAATTAATAAAACGCGTACAAGAAAAATTAACGATATTCCGTCTACGAAATTACAACTGGTAACACAATTTCATCTGACCCATGCATCATCAACATTACATCGCTGTATGTTTTGACTTCCTCCAACCATACATTAGGTCTTCCTGTCGCATGTGAGGTTGTTGTTCGTTTTCGCTGGATCCTTCGAATTTTTCCCCCTCCGCAATGTCTCCATCTAGCCATCGCATCAACTCCCGCTTCAGACGCTCCATGGAGTGAATGTGCCAGAATTTCATTTTCATCGCAGGTTTCGTGGTGGAGAAGATAACGTAACCATCTCTGTTAAAAATCATAGGCGACGTCATGACGCAAATAACAGAGTAAAAAATAAAAATACAGTGCGAGAAAGTGTGCGAAATTTCAGAGAAACGGACGAATTATTTATAAAACATCATTTTGCCCTAGTTTTGCCCTAGGAGCCAAGTGAGATGGCGCCTCCTCTCACTTTTAAGGAGCATGCGCCATCTCACTTGGCTAAAAGTGAAAGGAGGCGCCAAGTGAGATGGCGCCTAGGGCAAAAGTAGAGGTGGAGGCGCCAATTCAGATGGCTCCTCCTTTGTGGAGTCATCTGAAACATGGTTATTTGCGTAATTTTTTCCGAAACGCGGTTATTTGCGATTTTTTTTAATACATGGTTATTGTTTAAAAAAATTCAAATCTCCTCCCTCCTTTGAAAAATTCTTCTTGTTTTTTAAACTTGAACCACTTTCATAATAAACTTGGACTTAGTTACATGCCCTTTTCAAAATATTTTTCTTAATCAAATTTTAATCAACTTAATCATATTTTGACATTTTTTGTGAGAAGGCTAAAAGTCAATCAATCTCATTCAAATCATTTTGCCATTTTGGCTTTTTACTTTAAAACTTTTCTCAAAAGATTAGACTCTTGTCAATCCTTGTAGTGATGCGAGCTACTATACTTCTACGATATGTAGTGAAGTGAGATATTTTCCACTTGGGTGTTCAGTGAGGCTTTGTTCATTTTAAAATCCAAGCTATATCCTCCACTTTGAGATGACACAAATTCTCCTTTCTCATAATCGTGGATATTAAGTATGTTCTTCCACTCGGATAAGATGATGATGTCTCGTCTCTTAAAATTAACCAACACATTTGTGTTTTAAAATTTTTAAAGGTGAACTACGAGTACCCTGATCCCCTATTTCACGAAAGGTGGTACGTAGGCACTAAAGATTCGCAACTGCGGCGGGTGCAAAAATTGTAAAATAAACTTCTCTTTTTATCCCCATAATTTATTTTCATATACAACTTTTATAGCCAAAATACACAGATTTTCAAAGAGGTTCCTGTGGAGTACCGTAGATGTTAGGTTGCTAATACCTTCCCTTTACATAACCAACCCCCGAACTTAGATTCTCCCCCCCTTCTTTGGGTTATTCGCTCTTTTCCCATTCCTTTGGAAACAATAAAGCACAATGGCGATTTTTATTTTGATTTGCGCGAGCCAAGTCAATCCAATGGCTTAGTCTCAACATTTTTACCGCTATACTGACCTCATAACACTACGGGATCCTCCTCCTAATCCAAACACATCCTCTCCGAAGTAAAATCCAATTGCAAGATGTGCCTATCTGTTGTATCCCAAAATTTTCCCTCCCATATTCTTCAAAGTTTTGACAAGCATCATTTCAATTTGCTCAAGTATACTCAAGAGTTGCACAGTTCAAACCATCCTCCTAAGCCAGTCAAATTAGGGTTTTCGTTCTTGCAAGGAAGTTGAGGTTTTCAAGGGCTCAATCAAGTCCCATATTCTCATATACATTGTCAAGCACCTACATTTCAAGTTTCAAGGCTCACAAGGTCAAGTTACACAGTCAAAAACCCTAATTGCTTCACAATCAACTGTAGGGGCAAAATGGTCATTTGGCAGTCAAAAGTCAAATTTTTTGGTCAACATCTTATTTTGAAGCCACAATCATCATTTGGTCAAATCTTGACCATGATTTCACAAGAATGGCTCAAAAATCATCAAGGTGTCAAAAGTTTCTATTTTTGGAAAGCTGAAAAGTCAACTGTAACTTGACCAAGGCATAACTTTTTCATGGTTCATCAGAAAAATCCCACCCAATGCTTATTTTGAAGGGGATGACATTTCGTACAACTCATCTTCACATTCCAAGTCCAAGAAATGCTCTCACAAAAAGTTATCAATTTCAACATTATAGGTCATTTTCAAAAGTCAACAAAAAGGCACTTTAAGTCAAAGACCATAACTTGAGATTGGTAAATCAAAATGACATGGGACCAAATGCATTGGTTAGAGGACTTCAAGACCTTTCCAAAATGTCCAAGAACATGTTCATATGATCAAAATTGAGCAAGATATGCATTGGAGAAGTTGGGAAATGTTTGTGAAATGGCCAAAGTCAACTATCCTTGAAACTTCAATTTTTGACAAAAGGGCCCACGTTTTCCACTTGATTCAGCCTTGTCATGCCACCCACGTGTCCCATGATTAATTTCAAGATTAAACATTAATTTTTCTATTTTGTATTTAATTTTATTGATTTAATTCATTTTAAGTCCATAAAATTCAAATAAAAATCAAAAAAATTAATTCAATGATATCTTGTGGTTTGAATGACCTTGATGAAGCATAATGCACCTACCAAATTCGTGTAAGGTCCATTTTAAGCATAAAATTCAAATTTGAACAAAATTGGCAAATTGCTTTAATGGTGGTTATGGAGAAATCCAAAGTTTAATTGCAATGGTTAAGAGCTCATAATAGTGACTGATTCTCACTCATTACTATATATACAAGCCTTGCAAGCCTCATTCAAAAACGAAAAAAAAGTGCACAAACGGCCAGAGCAAAGTTCAAAATTTGTTAAAAAAAGTGTGAGATCAAAAGGAGTTTTGCAAGCATTTTCAGGCCAAAAGGAGAACGTGACTCTCTTCTTTGCCATACCCTGAAGCTAAAGCAACCCTTGCCACGTCCTAAGGTCCATTATCAAGCACTGTAATTATTCCCAGGTCCCCTCAAAATCCCATATTATTTTTTCTTACATACTTGTGTGGAAGCTTCAAAGAAGGCTTATCATGCGCCTCACAAATCCAAAGCGCCAAGTGTCTCCAAGTGCAAATCCAATGGCCACAAAGGAAGGAGCATCATGTTCTCAGGTCAACACAGGCACAGGCAATCTCCAAAGTCAAACCAAGCTGGCTTCTGAATGGGCCTCACAATTCCATTAACACCTCCAATCTGGCCCAAAACCCCCCTTGGGTTTGCAATTTTTATTTTGTCATTTTTATATTTTATTTGTCTTATTTTATTTTTTCCCTTTTATTAACTATTAACATAATTAATTTATTTTCTATAAAAAAAAAATCAAAAAAGAACTAATATTATTATTATTATTAATTTCATTTTATTTTTGTAAATAAATACTAATAAATTGAATTAATTTTAATTAGGCAACTTTAACTTTTTTTTCTTAATAACTAAAATAAATTTAGAATTAGGTTTTATTAACTTTTAATTTTATTTCCTTTTATTTTATTTCATTAAAAACATAAAAATACAAAAAAAAACTTTTATTTTTTTTAATTAATTAATTAATTAGATTAGTTATTAATTTTAATTTCATTTAATCACAAAAAAGGACAAAAAAATTCATTTCTTTTCTTAAAAGGGTCAACACCCTAAAGACTTCCCGATTTAATTCTTTCGCGCACATTTATTTTTATTTTTATTATTTATGTAACTGTCTCCAGATATGTAATAGTTAAATAGGTTTTTACCGCTTTATTTAATTTCTCGTACTTATTTACCAAAACGGGTTTTTGTCTTTGGCGATGTATAGACCCGCGCCTTGTAATAGTTAGAATTTACATTTCTGCAATTTACTTTCCGCACTCCTAACTGTTAATAAAATGCATGAAAGAATGTATGTAAATAAAATCAATTCGTAGCTCAAAAATAACATGTACAAGATAACCTTAACTGAAACACAACACACAAAGCACATGCCACTTCTAGGGTACGCCTCACTGGTTGCCTCGAACGTGGTCATCAAGTATAGGGTGTCTTAGAGGTCGCCCTTCTGTCCAAAAGATCCAGTTGCCTCGAAACGGTTGCCTCGGATAAAAGGATCTAGGACATTAGGGTTACTTCTAAGATGTCCTACCATTGCTTCGGTGACCACACTGTCCCTTAATCGAATTGACCCGAACACCTCCAACGATGGTGCTACCTACCTCTCAATGGTGGAATAGCACTATCTAAAGGACTCTTACACAACTTAATTCCTTAGAGTAGGTAGATCTCATGGGTACTTGCTCTTTTCAAAACAAACAAACAACTTTTCGCACCCCACACTTTCAAAAAGTTTTCAAACAAAACACTTCATACACTCTTGAGGACTGATACAAGAGTTACTTAGAAGTTTTCCAAACAAACTTTTTTTTTTCAAAACCCACACACAATTGAAAAGCAAATAAATTTTGAAAACATAAGAGCAAGTACCTAAGAGCCCATGGATAACCATGGATAGAAAGGGTGCTAACACCTTCCCTTTATGTAAATTTATCTCCCGAACCGAGAAATATTCTCAAAGAAGGAATTTTGCTGTGCTTTTGTCCTTTCCATGTTGGAGAACATAAAAGACGGTGGCGACTCTTGCTTACCGTGACATTTCGCGAACCAGCTTAAAAAAACAGTCAGTTCTATTTCCACCGATCACAGAACTGGCGACTCTGCTGGGGAATTAATAAAGTGAGGTGTACCTTAGGAATAGTTCATCATCATGTTTTCAATTGCTTGATCTATTTGCTTTAAAATTGCGGGCCTGTTTTGGGAGTTTCATAGATCCTAACCCGGATCTGGGGGATACCTCTTAGAAAGTAGCAACAAACTGTGAGGAAACTGTGTGGGGTATACCGACACGGTTGAAGCAGTTTGCTACGTTGATGTGGCACTTTGGTGAGTACCGGTAACCCTTGAGTCAAGTCAAGGAGAGTACGGGGCCGCCGCGTGGTGTCGTGAAGCATCAACTGACCTTAGGAACCTTACTTGACCATCCTGGCCTCTTTAGGGGTAGTGAGATGACTGACTTTGGTGCAGTCCGAAGTTGGTTGATACTCGATACTACACTCATTGAGGGTTGTTTTCTTGGAATATTTTGATCGCCAGTTCAGTGGCTAAATCAAAACAATGAACATAGAAAACAACCCTATGATATTGAGCTCCTTAGAACCCGGTTACTTTTGATAGGACAGGTTTTGAGCCCACCAACTTCAAGAGGGTAGTATCCCAAACTTCATGCTGGCCTAAACTCTAAGGGCTCTTTGTGTGACTTGTGTGCCTTCAAACTTGACTACTTGCATACTTGTTATCTGACACTTGAGTTTCTTGCAGGTTTTGTTTACTGTCCTTAATCTGGACTCATAACAGGGTTTACCTACATTACTCCACGCATAGCATAGCATCATACCATCATACCATTGCATACATTCTACATAAAGACTAATCCATTTTAAGGATCTCAAGGGTCTGTGATGCAGGTCATGATGAATCAAAATGTATAGCAAGGGGAGAAGGGGATTCATTTTCCTCTAGCCAAGGTTGTCAGGGGCTATGACCCACTCGATATGGTGAGCCTTGACTCTTGAAGAAGGACTCTCAACAATATGCAGTTCCTTCAATCAAGCTACCGGATCCAAATCCTAACAATTTTTCTTGTTTACCCCGCGAGATCCTTGAAAACATTGCATGCATACATATCATTGCATAACAGGTACCCTTGTTACAGGTCACTTACCTTCTTCGCTATTTATTTCAGCAGTCATCATGAATCCTGAATCATCCAATGAACAAGCTATCAAGGCCCTCCAGGCCCATAACGCCCAGTTCCAGGAGCTGGTCATGAGCTTAGCCCAAGGACAACAGGAATTGAAGACTCTGCTTTTGAAGAAAAAGAAGAAGAGGACTGTTTTGTTCAACCCTGGACGCAGATCTGGGAATACACTACAGAATGAAGCTGAGCGGACTACCCCATTTGTTGGGGAAGGCAGTCACCAAGAGGGAAGGGTTCCTAGTCCCGTAGTCTCTGACACCGAGACAAATTTCAATGATGAACAGTACCCTCCTACGGAGGACAGGTACAAACTGCTGGAAGACCGGTTGAATGCTATGGAGATTCAACGTGTGCCCGGGTTGGACTTTGGAGACCTAGGCTTATCTTCTGGGGTGGTGATCCCACACAAATTCAAAGCACCTGCTTTTGCAAAATACGACGGGGCATCCTGTCCTAAGCTGCATCTCAGATCATACATAAGGAGGATCCAGCCCTACACGGCTGACAAAAATTTGTGGATTCACTTCTTTCAGGATAGTCTGTCGGGGACTCAACTCGAGTGGTTCTATCAGCTGGATGGAGCCAGTATCCACAACTGGGAGGACCTTGCTGCTGCCTTTTACAAACAATATCAGTATAATTCCGACCACGCTCCTACGCGTACCCAACTCCAGGGTATGTCACTTGGGACGGGTGAAGGATTCAAGGAATATGCACAAAAGTGGAGAGACCAGGCCGGAAGGGTGCAGCCACCCTTAATTGACCATGAGCTTGTGGATATGTTCCTGGGGACCCTGTCTGGTCCATTCTTCAACCATCTGATTGGAAATTCTTCTGCTGGGTTTACAGACCTGATCTTGACTGGGGAAAGAATTGAAGTCGGTATCAAGTCGGGGAAGATACATAATGGTGATTCCTCGAACACTGAGAAGAAACTGTCCAAGAAAGAATCTAGTGCTGTCAACGCCGTAGTTATTCCAAAACCGGCCGGTGCTCCTCAACATCGCAACCAACAAAGGGAAGAGAGACCTAAAAGGAAATTCACTCCCCTCGGCATGACCTTATCCCAGATATTGCCACAGCTGCTGGAGACCAAGTTGGTAACTCTAAGGGACCCTCCTAAGAATCCCAACAGGACACCTTCAAGGTATAACCCCAATGTTCGCTGCGCTTATCATTCTGACAGCCCGGGGCATGCTACAGATGATTGTTGGACTTTGAGAAACAAGGTTCAGGATCTGATCGACGCAAAGGAAGTCCAGTTCGACTCTCTAGAGACTCCCGATGTGATCACTGCTCCCTTTCCAAAACATGGCTAGGATTGGAAAAATTTTGTTCATTCAAATGTTCAAGTTGTATTTTTCTTTGATTGTTCAAACATTGTATTCATGTCAAACGTTGTTATTTCATTAATGCATTACACATGTCTGTTTTGAAGTAATTATTTCGTATTTACTATATGCAAACTGTTTTCATATTTTTGTGATGATCAACTCTTGATTGAAAAATTCTAAGCCTCTTGAGGGAGGATGACGAAAACGATACCACGACATTTACAGTATGCTTTTGAACAGACCCCGCTGATGAGGTACAGGCATTGTTTCAAATCCTAAACACTGGAGTTATAAGGAAGATAATCCCTCGTCAACCCCTCTAAGCCAAAGAAGTAGGAGTTTTTCTTTTCAAAAATCAAAACCCTTAATCATAACCTGGGGCAGGGTAGTTCTCTCAGTTTGATCCAGATGCACAACGAGTGACACCAAAGAAGTCCTTCCAAAACAAAAGACAGTGATGGTCCTGAATAATCATAAAGACGGGAAGTCATTATCCCTCAAAATAAACGCCCAATAAGTCAAAACCTATGAAGGAGACTTACAAAACTGGGGCATCCCGCTGACTGTAATCACAAAAGAAACAGTTCAGGCAAAAACCAGGGATAATGAAATCAAAAGAAAGAGATCCTACAGACTCTCAACAAAAAAGGAAATGACTGCCTATTCAAAATAAACTGTCAATATCCGAACCATCACTGATATATCAAAGCAAAGACTCAAACAAGGTCTAATGCACGATTAGCTGAGTTTAGGTTTGAAGAACATCACGAAGAGCGGGTGGGTACAAATACATTTCGAGCCTTTATCCTTTGTTTCTAAAAACTGTGAACCAGGCCACGTTATAAACCTTAAAAAGTCCTAGCTGAAGCATGGGTTAGTTCGAAGGCATACTGTTACCAAAGGTATCCTGACTCCTTAAGGCTTGCGGTAAAATAACGAGTTAACGTCACATTTTACAAAAAAATTCACTTGTTTTTATGAAAAATGCATTTTCAAAAAACTTCAAGACAGACATAAGCTTTGCACTTTTAATATAACATTGTTTGCATATGACTACTTGTTTGAACAACATAGAAGTTCGCACGACGAATGTCTAATGAACGAAAGCACCTCCAATCAAGGGGCATGGCATGATCATTGTCCAACATCTGGGGCAGTTAGGTCAAGATTCGGAGAATCTCTTAAAAGGCCAACCAGCTTGGGGCAAATCTCCATCTGGATCACTTGGGGCATTGGACGATCAAACGAAGATCTTTTGGTGGCATGGTAACACTGCACTACTGGCAGTGACAACTCCCTGCATCCTGAGAGCACGAACATAGTCGGAAAAATGCTGCGCATAATCAAAGACCCGCTAGGTTGACACACCTAGGTAAAAATAAGGGCTTCCCGGCGAACCAAAAGGGTTCGGGCAAAAATAAGGGATGAAATGAAAAAAATCTTTACATCCGGCAAGTCGAAAACCTGAAAAGGCGGCTTGGGCAAAAATGGGTATCCCGGTGGACTGAAAACCCGAAAGGGCGGTCCAGGCAAAAGTTAGGGATCAAAAGCGTACGACTATGTTCCGTCATCTCGTCACTTTCCTACCAGAAGAAGATTTGTCAACCAGCAGTCATCAAGCGCCTCCCCAGGTATCCTCTCCCACAGAAACAGGGGCAGTAATGAGTTGTCTAAGCGATCTAGTTTCTCTGTCCACCAAAGTACCAAGGTAGGTTCGGCTGAAGAATGTAACCAGGATACCTTCACTCCCCGTTAAGTAAGACAAGATTCAACAACTCTCCCCGAGCATAGTTGGTCTCCCATCAACCCTGAAAAGGCACAACATCTCCAGCAAGTCAGCAACACTCTCCCCAAGCAGAGTTAGCCTACAGTCAGCCTAAAGGAAGTTGGGTATCTCCAGAAAATCTCAATATTCCCCAGCGGAGTATACGGATTATTCCTCAGCAAGCATCCCCGGTAGTCTTAATATAAGATTGTTCCCCGGTAGAATACAGACATCCAGTGGGGCCATTCCCCAGTACAGTCCAAAAGTCTCCCCAGGAAAGTTGAATCAATCTCTCCAGTAGATTCTGGAAGCTTATCCCCAGTAGATTTTGGAAGCTAATCCCCTGCAGAGCGCAAAAGCATCTCCCCGGCTTTATTCAAAGGTCATTCTCCACCAGAGCCTATAACTGGGTTATCCTCAGCTAATTACCACGAAAAGATTGTCCTCGACGAAGTTCTTCCTATCCCCAGCGGAGTTCATCAAATTCCTCAACATAACTTCTCAATGGAATCCCCAGCGAAGTTATCACCAAATCTCAGCGAAGTATCTCTTCCCACAGAGTAATTCCCCGCAGAGTAATCTCTTCAACAAGTTTATTCCCCAACGGAGTCGTCTTCTCCTACCGGTTTATTCTTGTAATCATCATCCCCAGCGGAAACGAAGAACTCTGTTCTTCAACATCAGCCCAAGATTCAACTTCCCGGCATGTGTCAAGGATTTACTTTCCCAGACGAAGATACATTCATAAACATCACATCATGCATATGCGTATCATGTCATACAATCTCATTTATGTCAAGAACATCATTGCTTGATCCATATCATGCATTGCATACGACTGACCTTTACCTTTCAGGAAGGATACAGTTAAATAATCAGCTATGTCAAAGTAGACAAATACAGTCAAAAGAGACCAATCCAGTCAAAAAGGACAAATCCAGTCAAAGAAGACAAATCCAGTCAAAGAAGACAAGTCCAGTTAAATCCCAAAGGTTTTTCTGATGCTCATCCAGTCAAAGAAGACAGGTCCAGTTAAATCCCAAAGGTTTTTCTGATGCTCATCCAGTCAAAGAAGACATGTCCAGTTAAATTACTTCCTAAAGTCAAAGAAGACAATCCGTCATTATAGACACCCGTCGTTATAGACACCCGTCATTATAGACACCCGTCATTGAAGACAACCCGTCATTATAGACACCCGTCATTGAAGACAACCCGTCATTATAGACACCCGTCATTGAAGACAACCCGTCATTATAGACACTCGTCATTGAAGACAACTCGTCATTTAAGACAACTCGTCATTGAAGACAACTCGTCATTTAAGACAACTCGTCATTGAAGACAACTCGTCATTGAAGACAACTCGTCATTTAAGACAACTCGTCATTTAAGACAACTCGTCATTTAAGACAACTCGTCATTGAAGACAACTCGTCATTGAAGACAACTCGTCATTTAAGACAACTCGTCATTGAAGACAACTCGTCATTTAAGACAACTCGTCATTGAAGACAACTCGTCATTAAAGACAACTCGTCATTTAAGACAACTCGTCATTGAAGACAACTCATCATTGAAGACAACTCGTCATTGAAGACAACTCGTCATTTAAGACAACTCGTCATTGAAGACAACTCGTCATTTAAGACAAATCGTCATTGAAGACAACTCGTCATTGAAGACAACTCGTCATTGAAGATAACTCGTCATTGAAGACAACTCGTCATTTAAGACAACTCGTCATTGAAGACAACTCGTCATTGAAGACAACTCGTCATTTAAGACAACTCATCATTGAAAACAACTCGTCATTGAAGACAACTCGTCATTGACGACAACTCGTCATTGAAGACAACTCGTCATTGAAGACGACTCGTCGTTGAAGACAACCCGTCCATGAAGACAACCCGTCCAAAGAGACAACTCGTAAAGAAAGACAAAACCTCCTCTGGTTCAGTTAAATCCTAAAGATTTTTCTGAGATAACCTGTCAGTAGAGACAACCCATCAACCTTTTGAAGTTCCAGATTCGATACCAGTATCTAGCCAGGACATGTCTGTGAGCGACTGAGCGAGGATCAATGTAACACCCCTTCTAAATAACCCGCGAATATATTAATTAAATCAGAGTAACATGGAAAACAGGGATGTCACAATTCAAGATAAATATAAAACCTCAAATTTACAGTTGTCATGCTTTACTGAAGGAATTATTATTATAAATATTTAAATCAACATCATGTTCTACACAGCGGAAATATCTCAAAACCAGAATAACTTCACTTCATAAGTATTCCCAACATACATTAAACAATAGAGTATAAAACAAAACTCATCATTCAAACGTTTCCCCCAGTGTTACAACCTATCAGAGCACGACACTGACACGCGGACTTAAAATAGCATAGCTCTAGAGCGATCCTCACCAACTCCTGAGCTGCTAACTTTAATCTGAAATCATTAAAGTAAGGGTGAGATTTCTCATAATTAACATGCATTATAAGTTCTCAATCAACATTATATCACAAGCATATTATTTCACCCATTTTAGCATAGACTCAGATTCAACACACAGTTCCAATCATACAAGTCATTATGCACAATCAATAATCAACCAAAGAATTGTAACACTGGAAGACATCCTAACATGTTACAATTCCATGCAAACACAAATGCAGACACTATGCATGTGGTACCAACACGTGACCAAGTCACCCATCACTGATCCATCACTCTCGGATACAACAACCATCGATCCGTCCATCACACTCGGACATGAATCCAGACGAAGCAATCATCGATTCGTCCATAACACTCAACACGAATCCAGCCTAACCACCCATCATCTCTCGGGTATCGGTTAACGGCAATACAAGTCAAATTCCACACAATGGGAATTAACTTCACCAAACGATGCATATGCATGTACATCACCAACATGCAACATCAATCAATGGAACATGATCACAACATAATTCCAAATAACTCACAAAGCCAATATATCACATGATCACATCTCAATCATAATGGATAGCAGGCACAACACATAAGTATCAGTTCTCATTCACCAAATCAGAACAATTTACAAACAATTCTACATCATTCTCAAAATACCAAGTTTACAAAAATCGGGAATTCGACTCTTTTTACAATAATTTTCATAAAATAATATTTTTCTTATTTTATAAGATAGCATTTTAAATTTAAGAAATACTGCCGAAAACGGCACTCAAATCGGACTTACGGTTTGAAAGTTATGAATTTTCAGAGTTTAATATTTTTCAAAAAGTTACGTTTCTGGAAAATGTACTGGAACTCGGTTCCTACCTATACAGGAACCGGTTCCTGAGACCAATTTTGCTAGTTTTCATAACTTAACACAGTGGAACCTGGTTCCTCCCCACTGGGAACCGGTTCCTGCGACCTAAAAAGTCAAAAACTGCTATTTTGACAGCATTTATTCATTCCAAATCCCATCCAATTCATGCCCATACGAATCCAATTCACATCAATGTCAAAACAAGTTATAGTACATGATTATAATGAGATTATAACACACCATAACATCATACAATTTCCTCATAACCTCAAATTGAATCAAAACATAATTTCATGAGATTGGGGTTTGAATTTCATAAATCCTAAATTGGGATTCCTAACATGCCTAATCAATTCTATTGATCCCAAAATCTATAAGGCATATAAAATAATCGAAATCACCCCTTACCTCGCGATGATCCTTCGAATTCACGGCGTTTGGCTTTTTCCTCTCTTCTCTTCTCTTCTCCAATTTCATGTACAATGAGTTTTTTTTCCAAAACCCTTCTTTTCCTTTTTCCTTTTTATTCTTCTTTTTCTTTTCCTTTTATTATTTGCCAAATAATAATAATAATTAGTAATTATTTTAATAGAGCTTTTTACTACACACACTCTAATTCAACTTTACACCCCTGGTCTTCCTTTTTAATTCCATAATTAATTCCTTCATTTAATCCAAAATATTATAAATTAAGCTTTTAATTAATTTAATAATTAAATTCCTAATTATTTAACAATTGAATTAAATTGGGGTGTCACAACTCTCCCCTACTAAAAGAGTTTTCGTCCTCGAAAACATACCTTAGACGAATAGTCCGAGATACGAGTCCTTCATCTGGCTCTCCAGCTCCCAGGTGACATTTCCATCTGCTGGTCCTCCCCAAGCCACTCTTACCAACGCGATCTCCTTGCCTCGCAACTGTTTCAACTTCCGATCCTCAATCCTCGCAGGTACCGCTTCCACAGTCAAATTCTCTCGTACCTGTATATCGTCTACACGAATCTCATGAGACGGATCAGCAATGTACTTCCTCAACTGAGATACATGAAAAACATCATGCAAATTTGCAAGTGACGGCGGCAAAGCAATCTGATAAGCAACTTTCCCAACTCTCTTGGTAATCTGAAACGGACCAATAAAACGTGGAGTCAACTTCTTTGACTTCAAAGCTCGACCAATACCAGTCATCGGAGTAACTCGCATAAAAACATGTTCTCCTTCGCTAAACTCAAGATCTTTCCTCCTCTTATCATGATAACTTTTCTGACGACTCTGAGAAGTCCTCATCTTCTCTTGAATCATCTTAATCTTTTCCGAAGTCTGTTGGACAATTTCCGGTCCAATCACAACACTCTCTCCAGATTCATACCAACACAACGGTGTCCGACACCTCCTACCATACAATGCCTCAAACGGAGCCATACCAATGCTCGAATGAAAACTATTGTTGTAGGTAAACTCAATCAATGGTAGATAACTATCCCAAGCTCCACCTTTCTCTAACACACAAGCTCTTAACAAATCTTCCAACGACTGAATCGTTCTCTCCGTCTGACCATTTGTCTATGGATGATAAGCGGAACTCAAACGCAACTTAGTACCCAAAGCTTCTTGCAATCCCGTCCAGAATTTAGATGTAAACCTCGGATCTCAATCCGACACAATACTAGAAGGAATACCGTGCAAACTCACAATCTTCTCAACATACAATTTTGTCAACCTTTCCATCGGATAATCCATTCTTATCGGAATAAAGTGAGCAGATTTCGTCAACCGATCAACAATAACCCAGATAGAATCACAATTCTTCGATGTCCTTGGCAAACCAGACACAAAATCCATAGAGATTCCATCCCATTTCCATTTCGGAACAAACAACGGTTCCATCAATCCTGACGGTTTCTGACGCTCAATCTTCAACTTCTGACAAACCAAACAAGCATACACAAACTCAGCAATTTCCTTTTTCATTCCCGGCCACCAAAACAACTTCTTCAAATCATGGTACATTTTAGTAGCACCAGGATGAATACTCAATCCACTACGATGTCCTTCTTCCAAAATACTCTTCCTAATATCTGCAACATCCGGAACACACACCCTATTACCAAATCTCATAACACCATTCTCATCAATCCGGAACTCGCCTCCTTGACCTTGGTTGATCAATGTCAATTTATCAACTAACCCAACATCGGACTTCTGTCCATTCCGAATTTCTTCCAGAATACCACTAGTCAGTTTTAACATACCCAATTTCACACTATTCGGAGTAGTTTCACATACCAAACTTAAATCTCTGAACTGCTCAACCAAATCTAACTCACGGACCATTAACATCGACATATGCAAGGACTTCCTACTCAAGGCATCTGCAACAACGTTTGCCTTACCAGGATGGTAATTCAAACCGAAATCATAATCCTCTAGAAATTCTAACCATCTCCTCTGCCTCATATTCAACTCTTTCTGATCAAAGAGATACCTCAGACTTTTGTGATCACTGAACACCTCAAACCGAGAACCATATAAATAATGCCTCCACAACTTCAAAACAAACACAACAGCTGCCAACTCCAAATCATGAGTCGGATAATTCCTTTCATGTACTTTCAATTGTCTCGAAGCGTAAGCCACCACCTGCTTATCTTGCATCAACATACCACCTAATCCCATTAATGATGCGTCACAATACACAACAAAAGACTTAGTCGGATTTGGAAAAATCAAGATCGGAGCACTTGTCAACCTCCTCTCCAGCTCTTGAAATCCTTTCTCACATTCAACATCCCAAACAAACATCTGACCCTTCCTGGTCAACTTAGTCAATGGTAACGCTAATTTGGAAAATCCTTCTATAAACTTCCTGTAATAACCTGCAAGACCCAGAAAACTACGGATCTCAGAAGCATTCTTCGGCGCTTCCCACTGAGATACTGCTTCTACCTTCGTAGGATCTACAACAATTCCATTCTTGGAAATTACATGGCCAAGAAAACTTACTTCACTTAACCAGAATTCACACTTGGACAACTTCGCATAAAGCTTCTTCTCTTTCAACAATTCCAACACAACTCTGAGATGTTCTGCATGCTCTTCATCGCTCTTCGAATAAATTAGAATATCATCAATGAACACCACTACAAACTTATCAAGATACGGATGAAATATCCAGTTCATATACTCCAATAAAACACCAGGTGCATTAGTAACTCCAAACGGCATAACAGAATACTCGTAATGTCCATACCTCGTTCTAAATGCAGTTTTCTGAATATCTTCCAACTTCACACGAATCTGATGATATCCAGATCTCAGATCAATCTTACTAAATACACAAGCTCCAACTAGTTGATCCATCAAATCATCGATCCTCGGAAAAGGATACCGATTCTTGATTGTAACTTTATTCAGTTGTCTGTAATCAACACATAATCTCATTGAACCTTCTTTCTTCTTAACCAACAACACCGGAGCACCCCACGGCGAAACACTCGGACGAATAAACTTCTTCTCAAGCAAATCCTCAAGTTGACTCTTCAACTTTCTCAATCTAGAAGCAAACCTCTTATAGGCATCCTCGAATTCGAACTAGTTCTAGTAACAAAACCCATTAAGACTTCACCTTGCACTCTCACACCGTTCCACCTACTTCATCACGGAACACTTCATAAAAAAAATTACATCCAATAGGTCACATGCCTTTATCTTGCTCTCGCCGAGATCTAAATCTCTTGTTACGCAAACCATAATGCTTCTCTTCTTGCTGACTCAACTAATTTCACACACTGTAAAGCTGGCACAATAAGTACATCCCATCCAACGCGATCCCGACTACTATCAACAAGAGATTAAGGGTGATCAGTTCCTCAATTTGTCAATAGATAGTCAACAATCATGAGGTGGCCTCAACCATCGTTACCAAACCACAACAGCATCTTCAATCTTACCCTTCAAGCTACTTAAACATAACCATGCTTGAAGCATCAACTGCTCGGCAATACTTACATCTTACAATCGGCGGTATACTGAACCAACCTCTTGCACAAAACTTCAGAGAAGAAACTTCTCCCCCACTTATTTCACACGTACCTCTGCAGACAACGAAAAGGAAACAATCAAGTACCGACAGTGTTTCACACACATGTCGCATACCAAAAGGGAGTAAACACATAAATAACCTGGCCGATAGACCGACCTACTCTGATACCACTATTGTAACACCCCTTCTAAATAACCCGCGAATATATTAATTAAATCAGAGTAACATGGAAAACAGGGATGTCACAATTCAAGATAAATATAAAACCTCAAATTTACAGTTGTCATGCTTTACTGAAGGAATTATTATTATAAATATTTAAATCAACATCATGTTCTACACAGCGGAAATATCTCAAAACCAGAATAACTTCACTTCATAAGTATTCCCAACATACATTAAACAATAGAGTATAAAACAAAACTCATCATTCAAACGTTTCCCCCAGTGTTACAACCTATCAGAGCACGACACTGACACGCGGACTTAAAATAGCATAGCTCTAGAGCCATCCTCACCAACTCCTGAGCTGCTAACTTTAATCTGAAATCATTAAAGTAAGGGTGATATTTCTCATAATTAACATGCATTATAAGTTCTCAATCAACATTATATCACAAGCATATTATTTCACCCATTTTAGCATAGACTCAGATTCAACACACAGTTCCAATCATACAAGTCATTATGCACAATCAATAATCAACCAAAGAATTGTAACACTGGAAGACATCCTAACATGTTACAATTCCATGCAAACACAAATGCAGACACTATGCATGTGGTACCAACACGTGACCAAGTCACCCATCACTGATCCATCACTCTCGGATACAGCAACCATCGATTCGTCCATCACACTCGGACATGAATCCAGCCGAAGCAATCATCGATTCGTCCATAACACTCGGACACGAATCCAGCCTAACCACCCATCATCTCTCGGGTATCGTTTAACGGCAATACAAGTCAAATTCCACACAATGGGAATTAACTTCACCAAACGATGCATATGCATGTACATCACCAACATGCAACATCAATCAATGGAACATGATCACAACATAATTCCAAATAACTCACAAAGCCAATATATCACATGATCACATCTCAATCATAATGGATAGCAGGCACAACACATAAGTATCAGTTCTCATTCACCAAATCAGAACAATTTACAAACAATTCTACATCATTCTCAAAATACCAAGTTTACAAAAATCGGGAATTCGACTCTTTTTACAATAATTTTCATAAAATAATATTTTTCTTATTTTATAAGATAGCATTTTAAATTTAAGAAATACTGCCGAAAACGACACTCAAATCGGACTTACGGTTTGAAAGTTATGAATTTTCAAAGTTTAATATTTTTCAAAAAGTTACGTTTCTGGAAAATGTACTGGAAATCGGTTCCTACCTATACAGGAACCGGTTCCTGAGACTAATTTTGCTATTTTTCATAACTTAACACAGTGGAACCCGATTCCTCCCCACCGGGAACCGGTTCCTGCGACCTAAAAAGTCAAAAACTGCTATTTTGACAGCATTTATTCATTCCAAATCCCATCCAATTCATGCCCATACGAATCCAATTCACAGCAATGTCAAAACAAGTTATAGTACATGATTCTAATGAGATTATAACACACCATAACATCATACAATTTCCTCATAACCTCAAATTGAATCAAAACATAATTTCATGAGATTGGGGTTTGAATTTCATAAATCCTAAATTGGGATTCCTAACATGCCTAATCAATTCTATTGATCCCAAAATCTATAAGGCATATTAAATAATCGAAATCACCCCTTACCTCGCGATGATCCTTCGAATTCACGGTGTTTGGCTTTTTCCTCTCTTCTCTTCTCTTCTCCAATTTCACGTACAATTAGTTTTTTTCCAAAACCCTTCTTTTCCTTTTTCCTTTTTATTCTTCTTTTTCTTTTCCATTTATTATTTGCCAAATAATAATAATAATAATTAGTAATTATTTTAATAGAGCTTTTTACTACACACACTCTAATTCAACTTTACACCCCTGGTCTTCCTTTTTAATTCCATAATTAATTCCTTCATTTAATCCAAAATATTATAAATTAAGCCTTTAATTAATTTAATAATTAAATTCCTAATTATTTAACAATTGAATTAAATTGGGGTGTCACAATCAACACCTGTAACAGGCCAGGAAATTATCTTTCTCAGGTACGCAAGTTCTCGCAAAGGAATCTCTTACGCGATCTACACCTAGATGGCATCTATAAGCCCATCCACATACCAACAGTCTCCAAATGGCATCTATAAGCCCATTCCCGACAAGGTTCTGTCACATCTCCAGATGGCATCTATAAGCCCATCCTCCTATCCACCATCTCTCCAAATGGCATTTGTAAGCCCATTCCCGACATCACACTACTGGTACTCTACTATGTGAGTGCAAATTTCTGGGCACTCTAGTGTTCAATCATCTTCCACCTTCGGATCACGAAAGGCACGAAAGCCAATCTACATCCTCAGGTCTAAGAAGATTGAACAGGGGCAACTGTTGTACCCCAAAATTTGCCCTCCCATATTCTTCAAAGTTTTGACAAGCATCATTTCAATTTGCTCAAGTCTACTCAAGAGTTGCACAGTTCAAACCATCCTCCTAAGCCAGTCAAATTAGGGTTTTGGTTCTTGCAAGGAAGTTGAGGTTTTCAAGGGCTCAATCAAGTCCTATATGATCATATACATTGTCAAGCACCTACATGTCAAGTTTCAAGGCTCACAAGGTCAAGTTGCACAGTCAAAAACCCTAATTGCTTCACAATCAACTGTAGGGGCAAAATGGTCATTTGGCAGTTAAAAGTCAAATTTTTTGGTCAACATCTTATTTTGAAGCCACAATCATCATTTGGTCAAATCTTGACCATGATTTCACAAGAATGGCTCAAAAATCATCAAGGTGTCAAAAGTTTCTATTTTTGGACAGCTGAAAAGTCAATTGTAACTTGACCAAGGCATAACTTTTTCATGGTTCATCAGAAAAATCCCATCCAATGCTCATTTTGAAGGGGATGACATTTCCTACAACTCATCTTCACATTCCAAGTCCAAGAAATGCTCTCACAAAAAGTTATCAATTTCAACATTATAGGTCATTTTCAAAAGTCAACAAAAAGGCACTTTAAGTAAAAGACCATAACTTGAGATTGGTAAATCAAAATGACATGGGACCAAAGGAATTGGTTAGAGGACTTCAATACCTTTCCAAAATGTCAAAGAACATGTTCATATGATCAAAATTGAGCAAGATATGCATTGGAGAAGTTGGGAAATGTTTGTGAAATGGCCAAAGTCAACTATCCTTGAAACTTCAATTTTTGACAAAAGGGCCCACTTTTTCCACTTGATTCAGCCTTGTCATGCCACCCACGTGTCCCATGATTAATTTCAAGATTAAACATTAATTTTTCTATTTTTTATTTAATTTTATTGATTTAATTCATTTTAAATCCATAAAATTCAAATAAAAATCAAAAAAATTAATTCAATGATATCTTGTGGTTTGAATGACCTTGATGAAGCATAATGCACCTACCAAATTCGTGTAAGGTCCATTTTAAGCATAAAATTCAAATTTGAACAAAATTGGCAAATTGCTTTAATGGTGGTTATGGAGAAATCCAAAGTTTAATTGCAATGGTTAATAGCTCATAATAGTGACTGATTCTCACTCATTACTATATATACAAGCCTTGCAAGCCTCATTCAAAAACGAAAAAAGTGCACAAACGGCCAGAGAAAAGTTCAAAATTTGTCAAAAAAAGTGTGAGATCAAAAGGAGTTTTGCAAGCATTTTCAGGCCAAAAGGAGAACGTGACTCTCTTCTTTGCCATACCCTGAAGCTAAAGCAACCCTTGCCACGTCCTAAGGTCCATTATCAAGCACTGTAAGTATTCTCAGGTCCCCTCAAAATCCCATATTATTTTTTCTTACATACTTGTGTGCAGGCTTCAAAGAAGGCTTATCATGCGCCTCACAAATCCAAAGCGCCAAGTGTCTCCAAGTGCAAATCCAATGGCCACAAGGGAAGGAGCATCATGTTCTCAGGTCAACACAGGCGCAGGCAATCTCCAAAGTCAAACCAAGCTGACTTCTGAATGGGCCTCACAATTCCATTAACACCTCCAATCTGGCCCAAAACCCCCCTTGGGTTTGCAATTTTTATTTTGTCATTTTTATATTTTGTTTGTCTTATTTTATTTTTTCCCTTTTATTAACTATTAACATAATTAATTTATTTTCTATAAAAAAAAATCAAAAAAGAACTAATATTATTATTATTATTAATTTCATTTTATTTTTGTAAATAAATACTAATAAATTGAATTAATTTTAATTAGGCAACTTTAACTTTTTTTTCTTAATAACTAAAATAAATTTAGAATTAGGTTTTATTAACTTTTAATTTTATTTCCTTTTATTTTATTTCATTATAAACATAAAAATACAAAAAAAACATTTATTTTTTTTAATTAATTAATTAATTAGATTAGTTATTAATTTTAATTTCATTTAATCACAAAAAAGGACAAAAAAATTCATTTCTTTTCTTAAAAGGGTCAACACCCTAAAGACTTCCCGATTTCATTCTTTCGCGCGCATTTATTTTTATTTTTATTATTTATGTAACTGTCTCCAGATATGTAATAGTTAAATAGGTTTTTACCGCTTTATTTAATTTCTCGTACTTATTTACCAAAACGGGTTTTTGTCTTTGGCGATGTATAGACCCGCGCCTTGTAATAGTTAGAATTTACATTTATGCAATTTACTTTCCGCACTCCTAACTGTTAATAAAATGCATGAAAGAATGTATGTAAATAAAATCAATCTGTAGCTCACAAATAACATGTACAAGATAACCTTAACTGAAACACAACACACAAAGCACGTGCCACTTCTAGGGTACGCCTCACTGGTTGCCTCGAACGTGGTCATCAAGTATAGGGTGTCTTAGAGGTCGCCCTTCTGTCCAAAAGATCCAGTTGCCTCGAAACGGTTGCCTCAGATAAAAGGATCTAGGACATTAGGGTTACTTCTAAGATGTCCTACCATTGCTTCGGTGACCACACTGTCCCTTAATCGAATTGACCCGAACACCTCCAACGATGGTGCTACCTACCTCTCAATAGTGGGATAACACTATCTAAAGGACTCTTACACAGCTTAATTCCTTAGAGTAGGTAGATCTCATGGGTACTTGCTCTTTTCAAAACAAACAAACAACTTTTCGCACCCCACACTTTCAAAAAGTTTTCAAACAAAACACTTCATACACTCTTGAGGACTGATACAAGAGTTACTTAGAAGTTTTCCAAACAAACTTTTTTTTTCAAAACCCACACACACTTGAAAAGCAAATAAATTTTGAAAACATAAGAGCAAGTACCTAAGAGCCCATGGATAACCATGGATAGAAAGGGTGCTAACACCTTCCCTTTCTGTAAATCTACCTCCCGAACCGAGAAATATTCTCAAAGAAGGAATTTTGCTGTGCTTTTGTCCTTTCCATGTTGGAGAACATAAAAGACGGTGGCGACTCTTGCTTACCGCGACATTTCGCGAACCAGCTTAAAAAAACAGTCAGTTCTATTTCCACCGATCACACTATCATTTGAACAATCCCGAGCATGACACCAACAACTGATGGGCCTTGAAAAACAAAGTTCAAGACATGATTGATAACAAGGAAATTAAGTTCGACCCTCCTGAGACTCCGAACGTGATTACTGCTCCAATTCTGAAGCATGACAAAGGCATAAGTGCTATTAAAGATGTTTTGTATGTTACCTCCATAAGTGATGTGATTACCCCTATCTCAACAGTCAATAAGAATTTGCTACGAGCCGATTTATTTCCCGATTGTTTTAAAGAATGTTTTTGCTGTGCAGTTCAGCCTAATGACTGCGGGTTACTGAAGGAAGGCATTCAACGCCTGATGGATGAACATGTAATTTTGATTGAAAAAGTTTTGTGTATTGAGAATTTGTGCCGAGATTTGTCTTTCATATCTGGTACTCCTTTCAAGATCACCTCCAAGGGTCCTGTAATGATTATTGCCAATCCAAAAGTTGTTCCTTTAATCATTACAACCCCTGGGCCCATCCCGTATTCCTCGGAGAAGGTTATTCCATGGAATTATGGGTCTGAAGTTTATTACCATGGTGTTAAACAAGAGTTGTCTGATAAAGATAATGAAGAGGTTGATCCCAATATTGACAATATTGCAGGGACAAGCAAAATTACTATAAGCGGAAAGATTTTCTCCTCGAAAATATCTCCACCTGTTCAAGTCCCAGTTACTAAGACAATTGTCGAGGCTCGGGGTAAAGAGCCAATGATAGAGTCTGCCCGGACGGAGGCACCAAAAGAAGCTACAGTCATGGATACCTTTGTGCAGGAAATGGAAGAGGTTTTGAAGATAATTCATAGAAGCGATTATAAAATTGTTGAACAGCTGGGGCAAACCCGGTCCAAAATCTCCATGATATCTTTACTACTTTGTCTCGAAGCGCATGCGGAAGATTTAATGAAATTTTTGAAGACTACTCATGTACCACAAGAAATTTCTGCCGATCAATTTGGAAGTTGTGTTGCTAGCTTAACGACTGATAATGGATTAGGTTTCTCTGATGCTGACCTGACTCCGGAGGGGAGAAATCATAATAGGGTCCTGTATGTCTCTATTGAATGCAGGGGTACTACATTGGCTCATGTGTTAGTTGATACTGGCTCTTCTCTGAATGTTCTGCCAAAGGGCGCTCTTGACAGACTAGATTGTGAAGGGGTTGTGCTGAAACCTAGCGACATCACAGTTCGAGCCTTTGATGGATCAAAATGAATGGTACATGAAGAAGTGGACCTCCCGATCAAGTTAGGTTCACAAATCTTTGAATCCACCTTTTATGTAATGGTCATCCGGCCAACTTATTCTTGTATGTTAGGACGCCTCTGGATCTATGGGGCAGGCACTGTTACCTCCACCTTGCACCAGAAATTAAAGTATTTTGTGAAAGGGAAGATTGTTACTGTCTGTAGAGAGGAGGAGTACATGGTCATCCACCTGAATTCATTCTGGTATGTAGAAATGGGCGGTGAATTCATCGAGACTCCTTGTCAAGCTTTTGAAGTGATTTCCCCTGCTGATGTTGAAGATGTTTCTACCATTCCTAAGACTACCAGGGTTCCGCATAAGATGGCTTCCTTGAAAGATGTCAAAGCTACTATAGAAGAAGGTGGTTGCATAATTCGGGGTCAACTTCCTGATATCCCCTACAAATCTGACAAGTTAGGTCTGGGATTTACTGCAGAAGGTCAAAGGGTTGTTCGTCGCGCTCGAGCTGGAAGACCTCCATTCCACATCAGTAACAACGAACTCAATGCTATAGAGGATGCTGACAGTGATAGTGACTTCGACAATTGGATCTTTCCTACCATTGGCAACTGACTCAACAATTGGAAAGCAGAGGACATCATCTCAATTTCCTTTGGTCAGGAGTAATAGTTATTTCTTTTTTAATGCTTTAAGAAGTTTGGTTATGTAATTTCTTTTAAAACAATGACTTTAAACCTTGTGTCTTGCCCGTGGCACAATGGCTCATTTGTTAAGGGTTGTCATTTCATGTGTCATATTTTCATTTAATGAATACATTTGATGTTTTGCATTCAAATTTTGCACTCTCTGTCTTTTCTTTTACTTTATTTCACTTTCAAATATCTATGTGTTCTTACACACACCCACACACTACATTGCAGATCCCCATCCACCCTGAATCTCATTGATAACGATTATGACTTTGAAAATCCAATATACCAAGCCGAAGACGAAGGTGAGGAAGATTGTGAAATACCTGGAGAACTTTCCAAAATCTTAATGCAAGAAGAAAAGGTTATCCAACCGCATGAAGAGCTGGTCGAAGTGGTAAACTTAGGTTCCGAGACAGATAAGAAAGAAGTTAAGATTGGCGCCAACTTAGAGGACAATGTCAAGAACATGTTGATTCAGATATTGCACGACTATGTTGAGGTATTTTCTTGGTCATACAAACACATTCCAGGTCTCGATACAGATATTATGGTTCACCGTCTGCCGATGAAAGAGGGTTATTCTCCGATTAAGCAGAAGGTTTGTCACATGCATCCTGAAATGTCAGAAAAGATCAAAGCCAGGGTTATGAAGCAATTCGATGCAGGTTTCTTAGCAGTGATGTCATATCCTCAATGGGTTGATAATGTTGTTTCGGTGCCAAAGAAAGATGGAAAGGTACGCATGTGTGTAGATTACAGGGATCTGAGCAGGGCGAGCCCCAAAGATGACTTCCCCCTTCCACATATTGATGTTCTGGTCGACAACACTGCTCAGCATAAGGTATTCTCTTTCATGGATGGTTTCTCGAGTTATAATCAGATTATGATGGCGCCTGAAGACATGGAGAAAACTACCTTCGTCACACAGTGGGGCACTTTCTGTTACAAGGTCATGCCTTTTGGGTTGAAGAATGTCGGGGTAACTTATCAGTGTGCGATGGTAGCTTTATTCCATGACATGATTCATCACGAGATAGAAGACTACGTCGACGACATGATATCAAGATCACAAACTGAAGAAGAACATCTTGATCATCTGCATAAGTTATTTAAAAGGCTGAAGAAGTACAAACTAAGGCTAAATCTGAACAAATGCACTTTTGGGGTGAGATCCGGTAAACTCCTTGGTTTCATCGTCAATGGTAAAGGTATTGAAGTTGATATTGAAAAAGTCAAAGATATTCAAGAAATGCTTTCTCCCCATAATGAGAAGGAGGACAGAGGTTTCTTAGGACGACTAAACTACATTGCTCGATTCATTTCTCATTTGAGTGCTACTTGTGAGCCAATCCTTAAGCTATTGAAGAAAGATCAAGTAGTAAGATGGAACGACGACATTCAAATAGATTTTGATAAAATCAAGGAGTACTTATAAGAACCTCTGGTTCTGATGCCACTAGTTGAAGTAAGACCTTTAATCATGTACCTAACAGTACTAGAGAATTCAACGGGGTGTGTACTGGGGCAACATGACGAGTCTGGTCGAAAAGAGCATGCAATATACTACCTTAGAAAAAAGTTTACCGACTATGAAACAAGATATTTACTGCTCGAGAAAATTTGTTGCGCTTTAGCATGGGCTGATCGCCGACTAAGACAGTACATGTTGACTCATACTACTTTATTGATTTCTAAAATGGATCCCATCAAGTACATTTTCGAGAAGCCAGCTCTCTCTGGAAGAATAGCCCGATGGAAAATGATCTTAACAGAATACGACATTCAGTATACCACTTAAAAAGCAAACAAAGGAAGTATGCTGGCAGATCATTTGGCACATCAAGTTGTAGACGACTACCAATCTATGAACTTCGAATTCCCGGATGAGAATATTATACAAGTTACGGATTGTGAAGAACCTGGACCGTATGAAGGACCTGAGTTAGGATCCCAGTGGACTATGGTTTTTGAAGGAGCTTCTAACGCATTTGGCAATGGAATTAGTCATGTAATTATCTCTCCTCAAGGTTGCCATACACTCTTCACTGCCAGACTTTGCTATGACTGCACAAACAATATGGTTGAATATGAAGCACATATTCTGGGAATTAAAGCTGCTATTTACCGGAGAATCAAATTCTGGAGCGTATATGGGGATTTAGCCTTAGTACTCAGTCAGGTCAAGGGAGAGTGGGATACGAAGCATCTGAATCTTATCCCTTACCGAGAACATGTGCTAACCTTGATTATGTACTTCAAAGAGATTACTTTTGAGCATATCCCAAGAGAAGAAAATCAGTTGGCGTACGCCTTAACTACCATGTCATCCATGTTCAAGCTCAAATGGGACAACGTGGCTCCCATAATTACCATTGAAAGATTCGACGAACCAACACACCGCCATGAAATTGACACTGATGGAGTAGAAGAAAAACCTTGGTTTCATGAAGTGAAAAGGCACCTTGGAGATCAAAAATACCCTGAATGGGCATTGATCAATGACAAGAAATTCCTACGGAGGTTCTCGTCCAAGTTCTTCTTGAGGAACATAATTTTATACAAGCGTAATCATGATTCAACTCTGCTTCGTTGTGTGGAGAAGAAGGAAGCAGAGAAAATTATGGAAGATATGCATGAAGGCATCTTTAGTACTCACTCCAGCGGGCATACTATTGCTAATAAAATTTTGAGAGCATGTTACTATTGGTCGACTATGGAAACCGACTGTCACCACCACTCGAGAATTTGTCATAAGTGCCAGATCTACACTGATAAATTTCATGTGCCTCTAGTACCTTTGAACGTCATGACTTATACTTGTCCATTCGCAATGTGGGGCATTGATATGATCGGAGAAATCAAGCCTACTGCTTCTAACAGACATCGCTTCATTCTCTTTGCCATTGATTACTTCACAAAATGGGTTGAAGCAGCCTTGTTCGCCTCTGTTACCAATAATGTGGTAGCTCGATTCATTAAACATAACCTTATCTGTTGGTATGGCATCCCCGAGAGAATCATTACGGACAATGGTACCAACCTCAACAACAATATGATCACTGAACTCTACACGCAGTTCAAGATCAAGAACCACAACTCTTCTTCGTATCGACCAAAGATGAATGGCGCAGTGGAAGCCGCTAACAAGAATTTTAAGAAGATCATACAAAAGATGGTTGTGACTTTCAAAGACTGGCACGAGATGTTACCATTTGCTCTTCATGGCTATCTCACTTCGGCGCGAACTTCAACTGGGGCAACCCCATTCTCTCTGGTTTATGACATGGAAGTTGTCTTACCTGTCGATATTCAAATTCCTTCTCTGAGGATTATGAAATATGCGGACTTAAACGAAGATGAGTAGATTCAGACCAGGCTAGTCCAGTTGAATCTGATTGACGAAAAAAGGCTTGCGGCTGTCTGTCACAATCAGATGTATCAGAAACGTATGATCAAGGCATTCAACAAGAAAATCAAGCATCGGGTATATCAGGCTGGTGACTTGGTAATAAAGCGCATCATTCTACCGCAAGGTGATCCCAGGGGAAAATGGTCTCCCACTTATGAAGGGCCATTTATTGTCAAAAAATTATTTTTGGATGTTGTGATCGGTAGAAATAGAACTGACTGTTTTTTAGTTGGTTTCGCGAAATATCGCAGAAGCAAGAGTCGCCACCGTCTTTTATGTTCTCCGACATGGAAAGGACAAAAGCACAGCAAAATTCCTTATTAAGAATGTTTCTCGGTTCGGGAGGTAGATTTATAGAAAGGGAAGGTGTTAGCACCCTTTCTATCCGTGGTTATCCACGGGCTCTTAGGTACTTGCTCTTATGTTTTCAAAAATTTGTTTGCTTTTCAAGTGTGTGTGGGTTTTTAAAAAGTTCATTTGAAAGATTTCTAAGTAACTCTTGTATCTGTCCTCAAGAGTGTATAAAAAATTTGTTTGAAAACTTTTTGAAAGTGTAAGGTGTGAAAAGTATTTTTTTTGTTTTGTTTATTTTGAAAAGAGCAAGTACCCATGAGAATCTACCTGCCCTAAGGAATTAGGCTGTGTAAGAGTCCTTTAGATAGTGCTATCCCACCATTGAGAGGTAGGTAGCACCGTCGTTGGAGGTGTTCGGGTCAATTCGATTAAGGGACAGTGTGGTCACCGAAGCAATAGTAGGACACCTTAGAAGTAACCCTAGTGTCTTTAGATCCTTTTTAATCCGAGGCAACCGTTTTGAGGCAACTGGATCTTAGACATAAGGGCGACCTCTAAAACAACCTATACTTGACGACCACGTTCGAGGCAACCAGTGAGGCGTACCCTAAGAGTGGCATGTGCATGTGTGTTGTTTTTCAGTTAAGTGTCTTTGTACATGTTATTTGTGAGCTACGGATTGGTTTTATTTTTCATACATTCTTTCATGCATTTTTTTTAACAGTTAGGAGTGTGGAAAATAAATTGCGGAAAGATAAATTCTAACTATTACAAGGCGCGAGTCTATACATCGCCAAAAAAACAAAGACCCGTTTTTGGTAAATAAAGTGCGAGAATAAAGCAATAAAGGAGGTCCTAATTAACTATTACATCCGGAAACAATTACATTAAAATAATGAATTAAAAATATGCGCGCGAATTAAATTGGAACGTCCTTAGGGTGTTGACCCTTTTTGAGAAAGAAATTAAGTTTTGTCCTTTTTTTTTGTATTTAAATGAAATTAAGCCTAATTACTAATTAATTAATTTAATTAAAAGGAAAAAATATTTTTGTGTTTTTTATGTTTTTATGAAATAAAATAAAAAAAGAATTAAAAATGTCAAAAGAAAAAGCCTAAGTCTAAATTTGTTTTTATTTATTGTGAAAAAAGGTTAAAATTAACTAATTAAACTAATTAATTTGTTAGTATTTTATTTACAAAAATAATTACTAAAGTGAAATTAATAATAATAATAATAATTATATTTTTTTTGTTTTTTTTCTGAATTTATGAAAATAATTATTTGTGAACTAACTAAATAATAATAATAATTAATAAAAGGAAAGAAAATAAGAAAAGAAATGCTAAACCAAGGAGGTGAAGGCCGGATTTTGGAGGTTTTACTCAAAATTATCCTTAGGCATCAAAAATTCCATCTAAGCCCATGGTTGTGATCGTCCATGTCTCCTGATCACGTCTATGCTTATGGTTTGTCCCAATTTCACCTGTAGACAAAATACCTAAAAACAAAACCAACGAACCCTAGGCACGGGTATTGTTATACGAAGCCTAAAAATGAAATTGAATATAGCAGTTACATTGGAAATCAGGCATGGAGTATGAATATGCTATTATTTTCCAGAAAAAGTGCAAGAATGGAGAAACATGATTTCGTGTACAGGGGTGAGTTTGAGACAACTTACAGTGCTTGGTAGTGGACCTTAGGACGCGTTTGTGGTTGCTTTGGCTTCAGGGAGTGGCAAGGAAGAAGGCCACGTGCTTGCTTTGATCTGAAAATGTTTGCAACACCGCTTTAGATCTCTCACTTTTTTGGACAAATTTTGAACTTTTCCTCTGGCCGTTTGTGCACACTCTAGGTCTTGAATGAGGTTGGGAAGGCTTGCATATGTATGTATCAATGAGAATTAAGTCACATTTAGGAGCCTTAAACTTGTGCAATTATGTTTGGGATTTTGTTTGACCACCATTAAAAGGACATTCCATACTTGAAATTAATCATGGGACACGTGTATGGCATGACAAGGCTGAATCAAGTGGAAGAAAGTGGGCCCTTTTGTCAAAAATTGAAGTTTCAAGGATATTTGACTTTTGCCATTTCTCAAAAATTTCCCAACTTCTCCAATGCATATCTTGCTCAATTTTGATCATATGAACATGTTCTTGGACATTTTGGGAAGGTCTTGAAGTCCTCTAACCAATGCCTTTGGTCCCATGTCATTTTGATTTACCAATCTCAAGTTATGGTCTTTGACTTAAAGTGCCTTTTTGTTGACTTTTGAAAATGACCTATAATGTTGAAATTGATAACCTTTTGTGAGAGCATTTCTTGGACTTGGAATGTGAAGATGAGTTGTAGGAACTGTCACCCCCTTCAAAATGAGCATTGGATGGTATTTTTCTGATGAACCATGAAAAAGTTATGCCTTGGTCAAGTTACAGTTGACTTTTCAACTGTCCAAAAATGGAAACTTTTGCATCTTTGATGATTTCTGAGCCATTCTTGTGGAATCATGATCAAGACTTGATCAAATGATGATTGTGGCTTCAAAATAAGATGTTGACCAAAAATTCTGACTTTTGACTGCCAAATGACCATTTTACCCCTACAGTTGACTGTGAAGCAATTAGGGCTTTTGACTGTGCAACTTGACCTTGTGAGCCTTGAAACTTGGCATGTAGATGCTTGACAATGTATATAGGCACATGAGACTTGATTAAGCCATTGAAAACCTCAACTTCTTTGCAAGAACCAAAACCCTAGTTTGACTTGGCTTAGGAGGATGTTTGACTGTGCAACCCCTTGAGTAGACTTGAGCAAATTGAGATGATGCTTGTCAAAACTTTGAAGAATATGGGAGGGAAAATTTTGGGGTACAACAGTTGCCCCTGTTCAATCTTCTTAAACCTGAGGATGTAGATTGGCTTGCGTGCCTTTCGTGATCCGAAGGTGGAAGATGATTGAACACTAAAGTGCCCAGAAATTTGCACTCGCATAGTAGAGTATCAACAATGTGATGACGGGAATGGGCTTAAAGATGCCATTTGGAGATGTGGTGGATAGGAGGATGGGCTTAAAGATGCCATCTGGGGATGTGACAGAACCTTGTCGGGAATGGGCTTATAGATGCCATTTGGAACTGTAATGGATAGTTGTGGAGATGGGCTTAAAGATGCCATCCGAAGGTGTCGATCGCGTAAGAGATTCCTTAGCGAGAATTTGCGTACCTGAGAAAGAAAGATAATTACCTAGCCTGTTACAGAGGTTGATCTTCAATCTCCTCATGCAGATGTGCCCTGGCTAGATACAGGAATCGAATCTGGAATTAGTCGTCTATAGATTTGCCCTGGCTGGATACAGGAATCGAATCTTCAAACTCTTCAGACGTGCCCTGGCTAGATGCAGGAGTCGAATCTGGAACTTCAAAAGGTTGGTAGGTTGTCTATACTGACAGGTTGTCTCAGAAAATCTTTAGGAATTGATTTAACTACACCGGGGAGGTTTTGTCTTCTTGGACGAGTTGTCTCTTTCAACGGGTTGTCTTCAAGGATGGGTTGTCTATAACAATGAGTGTCTATAACGACAGGCGTCTATGACGACGGGTGTCTATGACGACGGGTGTCTATAACGACGGGTGTCTATGACGACGGGTGTCTATGACGACGGGTGTCTATGACGACGGTTGTCTATGACGACGGGTGTCTATGACGACGGGTGTCTATGACAACGGGTGTCTATGACGACGGGTGTCTATGACGACGGGTGTCTATGACGACGGGTGTCTATGACGACGGGTGTCTATAACGACGGGTGTCTATAACGACGGGTGTCTATAACGACGGGTGTCTATAACGACGGGTGTCTATGACGACGGGTGTCTATAACGACGGGTGTCTATGACGACGGGTGTCTATAACGACGGGTGTCTATGACGACGGGTGTCTATAACGACGGGTGTCTATGACGACGGGTGTCTATGACGACAGGTGTCTATGACGACGGGTGTCTATGATGACGGGTGTCTATAACGACGGGTGTCTATGACGACGGGTGTCTATAACAACGGGTGTCTATGACGACGGGTGTCTATAACGACGGGTGTCTATAACGACGGATGTCTATGACGACGGGTGTCTATGACGACGGGTGTCTATAACGACAGGTTGTCTATAACGACGGGTGTCTATGACGACGGGTGTCTATAATGACGGGTGTCTATAACGACGGGATTGATCACAGATGTGCCCTGGCTAGATACAGGTATCGAATCTGGAATTGCGACAGCTGATAGTAATTATCTTTTGATTGACCTTTTTCCTGAAAAGGCAAAACATCAATTGTATGCAAAGTCATGATTTATGAAATGCATGAGGTCATGATGCTCAAAATGAGATAGTGTCGTATGCACTTTATCATGTATGTAAGCAGGATGTATAAAATGTGAAATGTTTATGAATGTATTTTCGTCTGGGAAATAAATCCTTGACGAATGTCGGGAGCTTGTTGAATCCTGGGCTGATGCTGAAGAGTAGAGTTCTTCATTTCCGCTGGGGATGATGATTGCAAGAATAAACCGGTAGGAGAAGATGACTCCGTTGGGGAATAAACTTGTTGGGGAGATTACTCTGCGGGGAAACTACTCTGTGGGGAGAGATACTTCGCTGAGATTTTGATGATAACTCCACTGGGGATATCGTTGATAAGTTGTGTTGGAGGATTTGATGAACTCCGCTGGGGGATAGGAAGAACTTCGCCGAGGACGATCTTTCCGTGGTAATTAGCTGAGGATAACCCAGTTATAAGCTCTGGTGAGGAATAACCTTTGGATATGGTCGGGGAGATGCTTGTACTCTGCAGGTGATAAGCTTCCAGAATCTACTGGGGAGATTGATTCAATTCTCCTGGGGAAACTTTTGGACCGTACCGGGGAAGTGGCTCCACTAGGGTGTCTGGTATTCCACCGGGGAACAATCTTATATTAAGACTGTCGGGGACGCTTGCTTGAGAACATCTGCATATTCTTCTGGGGAATGTTGAGATCTTCTGGGGATACCCAACTTCTTTAGGGCTGACAGTAGACTAACTCTGCTTGGGGAGAGTATTGCTGACTTGTTAGGGATACTGTGCCTTTTCAGGGCTGATGGGAGACCAACTCTGCTCGGGGAGAATTGTTGAATCTTGTCTTACTCTGCGGGGAGTGAAGGTATCTTGGTCATGTTCTTCAGCTGAACTTACCTGGTACCTGGTGGACAGAGCGACTAGATCGTTCAGACAATTCTTATTGCCCCAGTTTCTGCGGGAGAAGAAGACCTGTGAGGTGCTGATGACCGCTGATTGACAATTCTTCTTCTGGTAGGCAAGTAACGAGATGCCGGGACATAGTCGTACGCTTTTGATCCCTAATTTTTGCCTGGACCGCCCTTTCGGGTTTTCAGCCCACCGGGATACCCTTTTTTGCCCAAGCCGCCTTTTCAGGTTTTCGACTTGTCGGGTGTACAAATCTTTTCATTTTCATCCCTTATTTTTGCCCGAACCTTTTTGGTTCACCGGGGAGCCCTTATTTTTGCCTAGGTGTGTCAACCTAGCGGGTCTTTGATTATGCGTAGTGTTTTTTTCGACTATGTCCATGCTCTCAGGATGTAGGGAGGTGCCCCTGTCAGTAGTGTTGCGTTGTCATACCACCAGAAGATCTTCGTTTGATTATCCAATGCCCCAAGTGATCCAGATGGAGATTTGCCCCAAGCTGGTTGTCCTTTTGAGAGATTCTCCGAATCTTGACTGGACTGCCCCAGATGATGGACACTGATCATGCCATGCCCCTTGATTGGAGGTGTTTTCTCCATTTGAGGTGACCTCTTTATTGAGAAGACTTTTGTTCACTGGATATTCATCGTGCAAAGTTCTCTGCTGTTCAAACAAATAGTCATATGCAAACAATGTTATTTTAAGAATGCAAAAGCTTATGTCTGTTTCGAAGTTTTTGAAAATGCATTTTTTCATAAAAACAAGTGAATTTTGTAAACTGTGATGTCAACTCGTTATTTTACCGCAAGCCTTAAGGAGTCAGGATACCTTTGTTACATTATGCTTTCGAATTAAACCATGCTTCAGCTAGGGCTTTTAAGGGTTATAATGTGGTTTGGTTCACGGTTTTAAGAAACAAAGGATAAAGGCTCAAATTTTATTTGTACCCACTCGTTCTTCATGATGTTCTTCAACCCTAAACTCAGTTGATCGTGCGTTAGACCTTGTTTGAATCTTTGCTTTGATATTCTGGTGATGGTTCGGACACTAAACGTTTATTTTGAATAGGCAGTCATTTCTCTTTTTTTTTTTGTTGAGGGTTTGTAGGACCTCTTTCTTTTTGATTTCATTATCCCTGTCTTTTGCCTGACCTGTTTTTTTTTGTGATTACAGTCAGCGGGATGCCCCAATTTTGCAAGTCTCCTTCATAGGTTTTGACTTATTGGGCTCTTGTTTTGAAAGATAACGATTGCCTGTCCTTATGATTTTTCGGAATCATCACTGTCTTTTGATTCGGAAAGACTTCTTTGATGCCGTTCGTTGTGCACCTGGATCAACTAAGAGAACTACCCTGCCCCGGGTTATAATTAAGGGTTTTAATTTTTGAAAAGAAAAACTCCGACTTTTTTGGCTCAAAGGGGGTTGACGAGGGATTATCTTCCTTATAACTCCAGTGTTTAGGAATTGAAGCAATGCCTGGACCTCATCAGTGGGGTCTGTTCAAAAGCATACTGTAAATTGTGGTATCGTTTTCGTCATCCTCCCTCAAGAGGCTTAGAATTATTAATCGAGAGTTTGAACATCACGAAAATGAAAGCAGTTTGAATATAGCGAATGCGAATATATTGATTCAAAACAGACATATGCGATGCATTGATAAAGTAATAAAGTTTGCTATGACAATAATTGTTTGAACAATAAAAAGAAAATTACAACTTGAACATTCGAATGAACAAAAGTTTTCTTTTCAATCCTAGCCATGTTTTGGCAAGGGAGCAGTGGTCACATTGGGAGCTTCGGGCGCTTCGAACTGGACCTCCTTTACGTCGATCAGGTCCTGAACCTTGTTCCTCAGAGTCCAACAATCATCTGTAGCATGCCCCGGGCTGTCAGAATGATAAGCGCAACGGGCGTTGGGGTTATACCTTGAAGGTGTCCTGTTGGGATTCTTAGGAGGATCCCTTAGAGTTACCAAGCTGGTCTCCAGCAACTGTGGCAATATCTGGGCCAAGGTCATGCTAAGGGGAGTGAATTGCCTTTTAGGTCTCTCTTCCCTTTGTTGGTTGCGATGTTGAGGAGCACCGGCCGGTTTTGAAATAACCACCGCGTTGGCAGCTTGGTGGTGTTCAGCACTGGATTCTTTCTTGAATGGCTTCTTCTCAGTGTTCGAGGAGTCACCCTTTGGTATCTTCCCAGACTTGATATCGGCTTCTATTCTTTCCCCAGTCAAGATCAGATCTGTAAACCCAGCAGAAGAATTCCCAATCAGGTGGTTGAAGAACGGACCAGACAGGGTCCCCAAGAACATATCAACGAGCTCACGGTCGGTCAGAGGTGGTTGCACCCTTCCAGCAAGGTCTCTCCACTTTTGCGCATACTCCTTAAAACCTTCACCCGTCCCTAGTGACATACCCTGGAGTTAGGTACGCGTAGGAGCGAGGTCGACATTATACTGATACTGCTTGTAGAACGCAGTAGCCAAGTCCTCCCAGTTACGAATGCTGGCTCCATCTAGTTGATAGAACCACTCGAGTTGAGTCCCTGAAAGACTTTCCTGGAAGAAATGGATCCATAACTTCTTGTCAGCTGTATAAGGTTGAATCTTCCTTGCATAGGATCTGAGATGCAGCTTTGGGCAGGAGACTCCGTCATACTTTGCGAAAGCAGGTGCCTTGAACTTATGCGGGATCACCACCCCAGAGGATAGACCTAGATCTTTGAAGTCCAGGCCGGGAACTTTCTATATCTCCATGGCATTCAGGCGGTCCTCCAACTGTTTGTATTTATCCTCAACATGAGGGTACTGTTCATCATTGAAATCTGTCTCGCTGTCGGAGACTACAAACTTTGGGGACTGTCTTCCCTAACAGATGGAGTAGCCTGATCAGCTTCATTCTGCAGTGTATTCCCAAACCTCCGTCCAGTGTTAAACAACACAGTCCTTCTCTTCTTCTTCTTCTTTTCCTTCAAGAGCAGAGTCTTCAACTCCTGTTGCCCCTGGGCTAAGCTCATGACCAGCTTCTGGAACTGGGCGTTCTAGGCCTGAAGGGCCTTGATAGCTTGCTCGTTGGATGATTCAGGATTCATGATGACTGCTGAAATAAACAGTGAAGAAGGTAAGTGTCCTGTCAAAAAGGGTACCTGTGATGCAATGTTATGTATGCATGCAATGTTTTCAAGGATCTCGCGGAGTAAACCGAGAAACTTGTTAGAATTTGAATTTGGGTAGCTTGATTGAAGGAACTTCATGTTGCTGAGAGCCCTTCTTCAAGAATCAAGGGTCACCATATCGATTGGGTCATAGCCCCTGACAACCTCGGCTAGAGGAAAATAAATCCCCTTTGCCCCTGCTAGACACTTTGATTTATCATGACCTGCATCACAAGCCCTTGAGATCCTTGAAATGGATTAGTTTTTATGCAAGATGCATGCAATGGTATGATGTTATGCTATGCATGGAGTGATGTAAGTAGGCCCTGTAATGAGTCCCAATTAAGGACTGTAAACAAAACCTGCAAGGAACTCATGTGTTAGATAACAAGCATGCAAGTAGTTCAAGTATGAAGGCACACAAGTCACACAAGACAACCCTTAGAGTTTAGGCCAGCATGAAGTTCAGGTACTACCCTCTTTCAGTTTCGTTGGTTAAGACCTGTCCTATCAAAAGTAACCGGGTTCTAGAGGATCCCAATATCACTAACTACCCTCAACCGATCATAACTCCAGCGTCGCAATCTTTTCTTGCGGCCAGAACCATCGCGAGAGTTTAGCCTCAATGGGTGTAGCATACTGCTACTGTTCTATGGCCAAATTGGGTCACATTAGGGTTCTAAGGTCGGTTGGTGCTTAATGACTCCTTCGAAGACCCATATTCTCCTCGTTGCAACACAAGGGATATCGGTACAGACCAAGGTGCCACACCAACGTAGCCACTGCTTCACCCGTGTCGGTCTATGCCGGACAGGTCCCTCACAGCTTATGCTACCTAAAAGGGTATCCCCAGATCCGAGTTAGGATCTATGAAACTCCGATGCAAAGCCCACAAATATAAAGCAATCAAAGCAAAGCAATTGAAAACATAAGTATGATCTAATCCTAAGGTACACCTCACTTTTTTAATTCCCCAGCAGAGTCGCCAGTTCTGTGATCGGTGGAAATAGAACTGACTGTTTTTTAGTTGGTTTCGCGAAATGTCGCGGAAGCAAAAGTCGCCACCGTCTTTTATGTTCTCCAACATGGAAAGGACAAAAGCACAGCAAAATTCCTTATTGAGAATGTTTCTCGGTTCGGGAGGTAGATTTATAGAAAGGGAAGGTGTTAGAACCCTTTCTATCCGTGGTTATCCACGGGCTCTTAGGTACTTGCTCTTATGTTTTCAAAAATTTGTTTGCTTTTCAAGTGTGTGTGGGTTTTGAAAAAGTTAGTTTGAAAGATTTCTAAGTAACTCTTGTATCTGTCCTCAAGAGTGTATGAAAAATTTGTTTGAAAACTTTTTGAAAGTGTAAGGTGTGAAAAGTATTTTTTTTGTTTTGTTTGTTTTGAAAAGAGCAAGTACCCATGAGAATCTACCTACCCTAAGGAATTAGGCTGTGTAAGAGTCCTTTAGATAGTGCTATCCCACCATTGAGAGGTAGGTAGCACCGTCGTTGGAGGTGTTCGGGTCAATTCGATTAAGGGACAGTGTGGTCACCGAAGCAATAGTAGGACACCTTAGAAGTAACCCTAGTGTCTTTAGATCCTTTTTAATCCGAGGCAACCGTTTTGAGGCAACTGGATCTTAGACATAAGGGCGACCTCTAAAACACCCTATACTTGACGACCACGTTCGAGGCAACCAGTGAGGCGTACCCTAAGAGTGGCAAGTGCATGTGTGTTGTTTTTCAGTTAAGTGTCTTTGTACATGTTATTTGTGAGCTACGGATTGGTTTTATTTTTCATACATTCTTTCATGCATTTTTTTTAACAGTTAGGAGTGCGGAAAATAAATTGCAGAAAGATAAATTCTAACTATTACAAGGCGCGAGTCTATACATCGCCAAAAAACAAAGACCGGTTTTTGGTAAATAAAGTGCGAGAATATAAAGCAATAAAGGAGGTCCTAATTAACTATTACATCCGGAAACAATTACATTAAAATAATGAATTAAAAATATGCGCGCGAATTAAATTGGAACGTCCTTAGGGTGTTGACCCTTTTTGAGAAAGAAATTAAGTTTTGTCCTTTTTTTTTTGTATTTAAATGAAATTAAGCCTAATTACTAATTAATTAATTTAATTAAAAGGAAAAAATATTTTTGTGTTTTTTATGTTTTTATGAAATAAAATAAAAAAAGAATTAAAAATGTCAAAAGAAAAAGCCTAAGTCTAAATTTGTTTTTATTTATTGTGAAAAAAAGTTAAAATTAACTAATTAAACTAATTAATTTGTTAGTATTTTATTTACAAAAATAATTACTAAAGTGAAATTAATAATAATAATAATAATTACATTTTTTTTGTTTTTTTTCTGAATTTATGAAAATAATTATTTGTGAACTAACTAAATAATAATAATAATTAATAAAAGGAAAGAAAATAAGAAAAGAAATGCTAAACCAAGGAGGTGAAGGCCGGATTTTAGAGGTTTTACTCAAAATTATCCTTAGGCATCAAAAATTTCATCTAAGCCCATGGTTGTGATCGTCCATGTCTCCTGATCACGTCTATGCTTATGGTTTGTCCCAATTTCACCTGTAGACAAAATACCTAAAAACAAAACCAACGAACCCTAGGCACGGGTATTGTTATACGAAGCCTAAAAATGAAATTGAATATAGCAGTTACATTAGAAATCAGGCATGGAGTATGAATATGCTATTATTTTCCAGAAAAAGTGCAAGAATGGAGAAACATGATTTCGTGTACAGGGGTGAGTTTGAGACAACTTACAGCGCTTGGTAGTGGACCTTAGGACGCGTTTGTGGTTGCTTTGGCTTCAGGGAGTGGCAAGGAAGAAGGCCACATGCTTGCTTTGATCTGAAAATGTTTGCAACACCGCTTTAGATCTCTCACTTTTTTGGACAAATTTTGAACTTTTCCTCTGGCCGTTTGTGCACACTCTAGGTCTTGAATGAGGTTGGGAAGACTTGCATATGTATGTATCAATGAGAATTAAGTCACATTTAGGAGCCTTAAACTTGTGCAATTATGTTTGGGATTTTGTTTGACCACCATTAAAAGGACATTCCATACTTGGTTCAAATTCAAAATTTTGTGTACAAAAATAAGCTTTCACGAATTTGGCAGCTAGAAAATGGCATATAAAGGTCATTCAAACCACAAAGATTCCCTTTAATTAATTTTTTTTGATTTTATTTGAATTTTATGGATTTAAAATGAATTAAATCAATAAAAATTAAATAAAATAGAAAAATTAATTTTTAATCTTGAAATTAATCATGGGACACGTGTATGGCATGACAAGGCTGAATCAAGTGGGCCCTTTTGTCAAAAATTGAAGTTTCAAGGATATTTGACTTTTGCCATTTCTCAAAAATTTCCCAACTTCTCCAATGCATATCTTGCTCAATTTTGATCATATGAACATGTTCTTGGACATTTTGGAAAGGTCTTGAAGTCCTCTAACCAATGCCTTTGGTACCATGTCATTTTGATTTACCAATCTCAAGTTATGGTCTTTGACTTAAAGTGCCTTTTTGTTGACTTTTGAAAATGACCTATAATGTTGAAATTGATAACCTTTTGTGAGAGCATTTCTTGGACTTGGAATGTGAAGATGAGTTGTAGGAAATGTCACCCCCTTCAAAATGAGCATTGGATGGGATTTTTCTGATGAACCATGAAAAAGTTATGCCTTGGTCAAGTTACAGTTGACTTTTCAGCTATCCAAAAATGGAAACTTTTGCATCTTTGATGATTTCTGAGCCATTCTTGTGGAATCATGATCAAGACTTGATCAAATGATGATTGTGGCTTCAAAATAAGATGTTGACCAAAAATTTTGACTTTTGACTGCCAAATGACCATTTTACCCCTACAGTTGACTGTGAAGCAATTAGGGCTTTTGACTGTGCAACTTGACCTTGCGAGCCTTGAAACTTGGCATGTAGATGCTTGACAATGTATATAGGCACATGAGACTTGATTAAGCCATTGAAAACCTCAACTTCTTTGCAAGAACCAAAACCCTAGTTTGACTTGGCTTAGGAGGATGTTTGACTGTGCAACCCCTTGAGTAGACTTGAGCAAATTGAGATGATGCTTGTCAAAACTTTGAAGAATATGGGAGGGCAAATTTTGGGGTACAATAGATGTTGCTATGATACTAACCACCATAGACGGTGAAGATTTCCCGCACCCTGTGAAGTGGACATATTTAAAAGATACTACGCATGAAAACGACCTTCTAGGTTGACTGGCCTAGGAAAAAATAAGGGCATCCCAGCGAACCAAAAAGGTTCGGGCAAAAATTAGGGATATATATAAAAGATTGTACACCCGGCAAGTCGAAAACCTGGAAAGACGGCTTGGGCAAAAAAGGGTATCCTGGTGGATTGAAAACCCGAAAGGGAGGTCCAGGCAAAAGTCAGGGATTAAATCGTACGACTATGCCCCGTTGGATCACCTACAACAAGCTTTATTAGAAAAGTCAAAAGTTCAAATGGTACAGATCAATTCAACCAACTTCTTCCGACAATAAGGGATAAGATGTCGAAGGCATAAGGGAAATAGCGGAGTTGGAACCCAACGAGATCATTTCCACATAGCTATATGTTTTTTTGTTTTCACTTTGTACTCTTTTCATTTCATGACAATTTCCTCTTACTAGAATTTGTGTCTCTTTGTACGAAATCTCCTGTTTATAGGCAATCTATCAATACAAATACACCCTAAAATTCAAACTTTTTGTTTTTAATTTTTCTGTTTTGTTTGCAAAAAAAACGCCCAATGACTAAAATTGAATGAACATATGCATATGGACATGATTAACTGTTAACAAATATATCCGTAAGAATAGGAATAAGCATTTACTTGAAACTCTAGGAATTGGGATGACATTCAAGCCATCCACAAATCCCCACAGAGCAACTTCCATGATGTTATCCCTTAAAGTAATCTCCACAACTTCATCCTCAATGAAGATACATTCCTTGCAATTTCCTCGACGGATCGCTCCAACAGGTAAAAGAATATGATCTTTTTCTCGGTAATATCACCAACCTACGGAGTTTCAATCAGTACAATTCATGGAAGTTTTCTTCCCCAGCTAAGTTTATTCTTCCGAAACTGTAAAACCCCTTTGCAAATTTCTTCTCTCCAACAAAGCTTGTTTCCTCAGCAGAGTATTTCTCCATCAACAGGGTTTATTTCCCCAACAGATTACAGTCTCCCCATCTTGATTGTATTCTTCAGATTGCTATGAATCACCGGCAAAATTCCTCTCCCCAGTGAAATCTCCATTATCCTTAAAGAGTTGCTACGAAACCTGGAACCAGACCAAATATCAGTCAACTTTATTTTCCCCAGACGAGTTGGAAGGTTATCCATCTCTTTTATCCCCAGTCAGGGTATATAAGAATTATCCTCCCCAGATGAGTCGAAAGGTTATCCATCTCTTTTATCCCCAGTCAGAGTATATAAGAATTGAACTCCCCAATAGAGGGATGAATGAATAATGTTCCTGAACCCTTCTCCCCAAACAGAAGTCAACATTCCCCAGCGAAGTCTCCTCAAACAGCAAGCAGGAAACCCCAGCGTAAGAATTATAGACAAGGTTGAAGATTACACATGTTCTTCATCCCCAGCTCCAGTCAGAGATTAATTCTCCCCAGTAGGGTATCATACGGAGTTGTTGATACACTTCCATTAACATTTCACATTCATACATCATTTACCAATATCATAGAATCACTACAAGAAAATTGGCAGATTGCGACAGGTATTTTTGTAGATTACGACGGTTAAAATCGTCGCAATTTTCTTTCCACGACGGTTGCTTTACCGTCGCAGAAGTGTGTGTCCCCAACCTATTTCGCGACGGTTACAAAAACTGTCGTTCAAGTTTACGACGGGTTGATACCGTCGTGACTATCTTTTGAGTTTCTTTTAATTATTGATGGCGACGGTTCGATACTGTCGTGAATATCTTTTGAAATTGATTAAATTGTTTATGGCGACGGTTCAATACCGTCATGACTTTTGTTGATTATTTTTAATTGTTGATTACGACGGTTCGGTACTGTCGCCATGACTTTTGTTTATGTCTTGATTTTTTTTTATTTTTCTATTATATATATTTTTTATTTAAATTATTATCTATGTAAAAAATTTTAAATATAGTTTTTTTTTGTGTTATTTTTTTCTTTAATAAATTTATTTATAGTATTATTTTTTGTTTTATTTTCTATCACTTTGTAATATAGTAAAAATAATTTCAATAAAAAATATTTAACATCAAATAAGCATTATAATATCCAAAAAAATGTGTGTTCCATAATCATGTAAAATGCGAGTTCCATAATCATGTCAAGTAGTACAAAAAACCCAAAATATATCAATTCCTAATCTTATAATAATAAGTATCATTATGCCAAAAATACATGAGAAAGTTCACAATCTAATTATCTCGATCATAGCAAAGTCTAATTTGTCCCCCCTGAAGTTCCATTATCTCCAATACGGTAGCTAGACTCAGATGAACGTCTACCATCAGCGGGTGATTCCAATCCCTAAAAAAAGGTATTAAAATAATAATCTTTAAAATAATACTCATAAAATTTAACTTTAAATGCGTCAAAATAATATACCTGTCTTCCACTAAAATTCTGCATTTGCATTAAGAGTTCAATTTCCTTTGTCCTCGCCTTGTCCCTTTGCGTTAAGAATATGATTGCCTGTGTTAATTCATCAAATTTTGAACAAAGAACTTTCCCAATACATAGTATAGTTCTGTCATCCAGTAGTTAAAATAATGATAAAAGCAATTGTGTTTTGTTTTATGGCAGTTTGTAACTAAGAACTGCTATAACTTCTAAAGTAAAGTTGTTGATGTTATAATAAGCCTTAGGGAATCAAGGGTGTTATATCCCTCCCTTTCTTTATTGTCAACAAAATATTCCCTCTGTAAGAAGACACTACGGCGATTATTCAGTGTCACCTTCCATTTTTTCCTTTTAAAGGGAGATGGAAAAATAAGGAACTAAAATACAGGTAGATCTAATTAAACTACATATAGCTAAAATATATATTGCTACAGATTACAAAAAGAAAACTTTCTTTTTAAAGGGAGATGGTGGCAATAAGGAACTAATATAATTAGAATGTGGTATTGCTAGGTATTACAGCATTTTTTTTCCTTTTAGAAGTCTCTATTCTTTCCCTTGCCCTTTTCTCTAAAATCCCTATATCTAAAACAACAGTGTGACAGGTTTGCTTCCACGTGAAGATAGAACACTTCTTTTCCATATTAAGAAAACTGAGTAATATACTTCAGGTATGAACGAATAATGCACAGGCACTAATCTGTTTATATAGACTAGTTTAACCTAATGGGCCAAATACAAATTACTAATAATAATTATTTTAAAAAATACATTATTTACAACGAATATCATACAACAATTAAATAATTTTTCCGGGTATCAAGAACTAACCTCCACATGGAGGGAGAGCTTGTCGATTTGTTCACTGTATTGTGGAAGTGCTTGAAAATAATCATAATCATAATCATAATAATAATAATAATACATTTTTTGGGGGACACTTGTCTGACACGTGTCGTAAGAGTGTCATACAAGTGCAGGACACTGACACATGTCAGACACTGCGACACGTCTACTCCTAGAGTTGTACATGCTTCATAGGCACTTAATCATCGACCTATTTACTTTTCAACTTTGTGTTTTCTCTCCAATATTGATTCATTATAAAGAACTCATAACTTTTGTAAAACAATCTAGAACTAAATAGTGCTAGTGTTAATATATCAGTAAAAGAAATGAAATTTAAAATAATACATGTAAGCCATGCACAATACATATCTATATTGTTAGATAAAACTACTTTTCAGGGTAATTTTAAAACTACTTTGGAAATGTAGTTCTGTGACTAGAAGGTCTCCATTCAAGTCGTGAAATCAGCCTCTTGCAAATACACGATAGATCTGACCCTTCCTTTGACGCTACCATGGTGAAAGTTTTATAGCACCAGGTTCCTTTTTTGGCAATATTGTAATGCCAACTGTGATCGGTGGATCTGGAACTGACTGTTTTAAAGCTGGTTCGCGAAATGTCGCGGAAGCAAGAGTCGCCACCGTCTTTTATTTTCTCCAAATGGAAAGGACAAAAGCACAGAAAAATTCCTTAAAGAGATTGCTCTCGGTTCGGGAGGTAGGTTATAGAAAGGGAAGGTGTTAGCACCCTTTCTATCCATGGTTATCCATGGGCTCTTAGGTGCTTGCTCATTGTGTTTTCAAAATTGTTTGTTTGCTTTTCAATGTGGGTTTTAAAAGTTTCTTTGAAAAATTTCAGTTCGACTCGTACGTCAGAGTGTTTGAAAAATTTGCTTTGAAAGCTTTTGAAAAGTGTTGGTGTGAAAAGTCTTTGAATTTTTGTTTTGAAGAGAGCAAGTATCCATGAGTCGTCTACCTACCCTAAGGAATTCGTCTGTGTAAATGTCCTTTAAAGTAGTGCCATCCCACCATTGAGAGGTAGGTAGCACCACCGTTGGAGGTGTTCGGGTCAATCCGAGTTTGTAGGGACATGGTGACCACCAGAGCAATGGGAAGACACCTTAGAAGCTACCCTCATGCCAGGTTCCTGGATCATGAGGACTTACTAAGACGTACTCTACTCGACGATCACTTTTCGAAGGGCAAGGCAACAGTGAGGCGTACCCTAGGGGTGGTGTGTGATTTGTGTGTCGTTTTCATTTGCATTTGTCTTGTCATATTTATTGGTGATCTACGCTTGATTTTATTTTATCCATTCATTCTTGCATGCTTTGTTTAACAGTTAATATTTGCGGGAAAATAAATCTAAACTAATTACAAATGGCGCGGGTCCACATCGCCAAAATTAAACCGGACCCGATTTGACGGAAAGTAAAGAAAGCAAATAAAAGTGCGAAAAGTAAATGTTACAACGCTTTGGGAGAGATACATAATTATTTAAGCAAGTAAAAATAAATGTGCGAATTAAATAAATTACGAACGAGGGCGTTGGACCCTTTTGCAAAAAATTAAAGTTAATGAGGAATTAAAATTAAAATTAAAAGAAAATGTTTTTTTTTTGATATTTTTGTGTTTTTTAAGTTTAATAGAAAAAAGAGAATTAATTATGATGAAAATAAAATGTCAAACCCTAGTTCTAATTATTTTTTTAGTTATTAAGAAAACATTGAAATTTTTAACTAAATGAAACCCTAATTTTTATGTACAATTTAATTATGAAAATAAATAAAGTAAATAATATTATGGTGAAAAAAGAAAATTAAAAAAGGAATAAAAAATTATTAAACCTAATTCTATATTTTTATATTTTTATGAAAAGAATTAAAGTTGCAACCTAAATTAATACTAAATTAATTTACATGTTAATTTATTGATGAAAATAATTAAATTAAATATTTATTATATTTGACATCTTTCCTGATTTTTTGTGATATTTTTATATATATGGTAAAAATAATTTATTAAATTAAAACAATAAAATAAATAAAATAAGAATTGAAAACAAAATAAATAAAAAAGAAATTGCAAACCAGGGGGGGTAGAAGTCCCAATTTGGAGGTGTTGGCCTTAGAATTCTGGCCCATTTGCCTTTGAAATTCGCTGACTTTTCCAAGCATTTTATGGCACATTGACTAGGGTTGAGGGTGTTCTTGAGATCCCTGCCCTTGATTTGATCTGCCAGGCACGTGGATGGATAGATAATGAGGGAATATGGTGTGCATCACTGTTGTGCCTGCATAGGAGTAGGAATTGAAAAATAGCATGAAATATTATACAGACCTGGGAATCGAACCCAGGTCTTGCACCTCACCAGCCAACACCTGGACCACTACGCCATTTGGTGCGTTGTTAATATATAATAACAATTAAACAATATAAAAGAAAAGCAAAGTTAGTGGGAGTCAACGCGCCAATTTTTAAACCAACGAATCACTGGTTAACACGATGTCGTCTTCTTCACGTTCCCTGTAACATAAACATTCAGCAACGGTTTTAGACGCGTTGCTTTAGGCAGGCTATTGGAAAAATAGCGAATAGGGCTATGATGGCCATAAATTCATCGCGAATAGTGCTTCTTGTTCGTCCAGGCTTGCTGAGTACAACCATCATATTCTTGAGGGCTAATTTTACTTGGTCTTAAAAGCCCTAATTTGTCATCCTGAAAACCCTAGAAATCAAGTATGGTATAATCTCATATATAGCACAAAAACGCAATTGGACCACATGGTTAGTTTCAAAACTTGACAAGGAACATGAATGTACAATTAAAATGCAATGAGGATGTCTAAAACTGAAAACACGATCATCACTTTTTTGCTGTCCAGGGAAGGTTCTATATACCAATTCCTGGGGTTTGAGTTGATGTTAGGGATTGGAATACGTTCAGGAATTGTCAAGGAAGCTTTTGGAATAGGTTTTGTGCCTTGAATCCACCACTATCAATGAATTCAGTTTTGAGTTTTTATGGCAATTTTTCAAGTTAGCAATGGTGTCTCCTGCGCAGCATTCAGTGTGTGGGCATTAGGTTTTGACTCAGCACTTATGAGGGAAGGGAATTAGGTCATTAGCTGGCCTTGATCCATGCCCATGAGAGAATTAGTCTTAGGTCTTTCACCATTAACCAACTTTCCCTTTTTTAAGCAAAACCAAGACTTGGTGTACAACCTAACCCTAGCATGAGTTTGTGAGTTGGCACATGATATATGGAAGCCATTCCAATTCAAATGACACTATTCCATTGGTTTTTAAATTTTATTTGAATTTTTAAAGATTTAAAATGAATTAAATTATCAAAAATTAAATAAAATAGAAAAATCCATGTTTGATCTTGAAATTAATCATGGGACACGTGTGTGGCATGACAAGGCTGAATCAAGTGGAAGAAAGTGGGCCCTTTTGTCAAAAATTGAAGTTTCAAGGATAGTTGACTTTTGCCATTTCACAAAAATTTCCCAACTTCTCCAATGCATAACTTGCTCAATGTTTAAGCTTTTCTCATGTTCTTGGACATTTTGGAAAGGTCTTTGAGTCCTTTAACCAATGCCTTTGGTCCCATGTCATTTTGATTTTCCAATCTCAAGTTATGGCCTTTGACTTAAAGTCCCTTTTTGTTGACTTTTGAAAATGACCTATAATGTTGAAATTGATAACTTTTTGTGAGAGCATTTCTTGGACTTGAAGTATGAAGATGAATTGTAGGAAATGTCTTTCTATTCAAAATGAGCTTTGGATGAAATTTTTCTGATAATCCATGTGAAAGTTATGCCCTGGTCAATTTCAGTTGACTTTTTCAGCTGTCCCAATAAGGAAACTTTTGCATCTTGATGATTTTCTGAGCCAAATTTTGAGAATCATGATCAAGCATTGGTCAAATGATGTTTGTGGCTTCAAAATGATATGTTGACCAAAAATTTGAACTTTTGACTGTCAAATGACCATTTTGCCCCTACAGTTGACTGTAGTGCAATTTAGGGTTTTGACTGTGCAATTTTGAGCTGAATGCCTTGAAACTTGATATGAGGATGCTTGACCATGTTTGTAAGCATATGAGACTTGATTGGGCCTTTGAAAACTACCTTTTCTTGGTCAGAACACAAACCCTAGTTTTGACTGTATAGGAGACAGTTGGACTGTGCAACCCTTGGGGGAGTTTTATGACTTGGCTTGGCAATTTCTTGAAGAATATGGGAGGGCAAATTTTGGGGTATAACAGTTGCCCCTGTTCAATCTTCTTACACCTGAGGATGCAGATTGGCGGACGTGCCTTTCGTAATCCGAGGGTAGAAGATGATTGGACACTAGAGTGCCCAGAAATTTGCGCTCACATAGTGGCAGTGATGGTGGAATGGGCTTATAGATGCCATCTGGATGTTTGATTGCGTAGGAGATTCCTTGGCGAGAACCTGTATACCTGCAAAACAGAAAATGAGTACCTGACACGTTGCAGGAGCTGATTTTTAGACGCCTGGTATAGATGTGTCCTGACTGGTTACAGGAGCTGAGTCTGGAGCTTCAAACGGCGATGAAAGAACCAGGGATGGTTACTACCTTAGCATGAACGGTAAGAGAACCTTGGGCGACTTTAACTTCAACAACGCTCGTTGAGAAAAAATCTTGGGTGACTTTAACTTCAACAACGCTCGTTGAGAAAAAAAAATCTTGGATGTCTTCTACTGGAATAAGAATCAGGGAGATCTTAGGGTCGATCTGACTGAACCAGAGAGGCCTTTGACTGGGTAAGAATCAGGAAAATCTTAGGGTCGATTTAACTGAACCGGACAAGGTCTTGAAATATCTTCAACTGGATAAGCATCAGGGAGATCTTAGGGTCGATCTGACTGAATCAGAGAAGGCCTTTGACTGGATAAGCATCAGGAAAATCTTAGGGTCGATTTAACTGAACCGGACAAGGTCTTGAAATATCTTTAACTGGATAAGCATCAGGGAGATCTTAGGGTCGATCTGACTGAACCAGAGAAGGCCTTTGACTGGATAAGCATCAGGAAAATCTTAGGGTCGATTTAACTGAACCGGACAAGGTCTTGAAATATCTTCAACTGGATAAGCATCAGGGAGATCTTAGGGTCGATCTGACTGAACCAGAGAAGGCCTTTGACTGGATAAGCATCAGGAAAATCTTAGGGTCGATTTAACTGAACCGGACAAGGTCTTGGAATATCTTCAATTGGATAAGCATCAGGGAGATCTTAGGGTCGATCTGACTGAACCAAGAGAAGCCCTTTGACTGGATAAGCATCAGGAAAATCTTAGGGTCGATTTAACTGAACCGGTCTAGGTCTTGAAATGTAGCTTGAGAACTTTAACTGGATCTTTCCTGAAATGTAAAAGTCAGCCATATGCAATGCATGATATGGATCAAGTAATGATGTTCTCAACATAAATGAGATTCGTAGGATATGATGCGTCTATGCATGCTATAATGATGTATGTGATGTTTTATGTATGTTTTTGTCTAGGAAAGTGAATCCTTGACGGGTGCCGGGAGGTCGTATCCTGGGCTGATGTTGAAGAGTAGATTTTGCTTCCGCTGGGGATGATAACTGCAAGAATACCGGTAGGAGAAGATGACTCCGTTGCGGAATAAACTTGGTAAATGAAGGATTCTGCGGGGAGAAAAGATACTCTAGCGACCATGCTGGGAAGCAATACTCTGTGGGGATAGAGATGCTTTGCTGAGTGTTGATAATAGTTTGCTGGGGATAGGAAGACTTTGTCGACGACACTCTTTCCGTGGCTTTTGGCTGAGGATAACCCAGTTATATCCTGTTAAGGAAATAACTCTTTAAATCAAGCCGGACGACGCGTTCGTGCTCTGCGAGGGATAAGCTTCCAGAATCTACTGGGGATAAGCTTACTGCTTGGGGATATGAATTCCAACCTTCCTGGGGAACTGGATTGGACTCTTCTGGGGAGTTTTGACATGCTGGGGAAGTGATTCCTCTGAATGTTGACGTATGCCGCCGGGGAACAATCTTTAGACCAAGACTGCCGGGGATGCTTGTTAAGAATATATGCTGCTGGGGAATGTTGAGATCTACGGGAGGACACCCAACTTCCTTAAGGTTGATAACTGTTTTGCTTGAGGAGAGTATACTGCTTGCTGTCTCACTCTCTGGGGAATTTAAGATGCCTGGTTATGTTCTTTAGCTGAACCTACCTTGGTACTTTGGAGGATAGAACAATTAGATTGCCTAGACAACTCCTTATTGCCCCTGTTTCTAATGTCCCCTGTAATTAATTCTTTGTTTCGTATGCAAATATTTATGAGCTAGCAAATTATTGTCAATGCATATATCACAAATTGAACCTTGGACGTTCTTCGCAAAACAAAATAGAAAAGGAAAAAACAAAAGGCACATTTTAACTGAAAAGTATATTTGTATTGATTTTTGAGTGGCCTGTGAATAGGCATTTTGTATACAAGAGGCTGACGTCCTAATAAGAGAACGCCACCAAGCAAAAAGGGTTTATACAAATTTTGTACAAAAGAAAATAAAACAGCTGTGTGAAACGAATGATCCACTGGGTTTCAACTCTGCTATTGCCTTTATAACTCCGAGCGTCTCATCACTTGATGACCTTGGTTGAAGGTGAAGCTGACTGATCGATGCCGTCTGATCTTGATGTAGATACCGGATTCTGGATGCAAAGTGATCAATGAGACATAGCATTACGCTTTTATCCCTAATTTTTGCCTGGACCGCCCTTTCGGGTTTTCAGTCCACCGGGATATCCATTTTTGCCCAAGCCGCCCTTTCAGGTTTTCGACTTGCCGGGTGTACAGATTTTTCCATTTTCATCCCTTCATTTTGCCCGAACCCTTTTGGTTCGACGGGAAGCCCTGATTTTTGCCTAGGCATGTCAGCCTAACGGGTCCCTTTTTTTTTCATGCGTAATATTTTTTTACTATGTCTGCATTGGCGGGGTGAGGAAGGTCGTCACCATCCATATTGGTTAATATCATTGCTCCTCCTGAGAACACATGCTTAACCACAAATGGCCCTTCGTACGTAGGGGTCCATTTGCCCCTTGGATCACTCTGAGGAAGGATGATTCGCTTGATTACCAGATCCCCGACTCGATATTCTTGTGGTTTGACCTTTTTGTTAAATGCCCTGATCATCCGTTTCTGATACGTCTGACCATGACAGATAGCAGCAAGTCTCTTTTCATCAATAAGGTTGAGCTGATCAAGTCGTGTCTGGATCCAATCATCTTCGTTCAGATTTGCATCCTTCATTATCCGGAGAGAGGGTATTTGCACTTCGATTGGCAAGACTGCCTCCATACCATAAACCAAAGAGAAAGGAGTTGCCCCGGTTGACGTCCTAGCTGAGGTACGGTACCCATGTAGAGCGAACGGTAACATCTCGTGCCAATCTTTATAAGTTACTGTCATCTTCTGCACGATCTTCTTGATGTTCTTATTCGCTGCTTCTACAGCCCCATTCATCTTCGGTCTATAAGGAGAAGAGTTGTGGTGCTGTATCTTGAACTGTTCGCAGAGCTCAGCGATCATCTTATTGTTTAGATTGGTACCGTTGTCTGTAATAATTCTCTCAGGGACGCCGTACCGACAGATCAGGTTATGCCGAATGAACCGTGCTACAACAGTCTTTGTTACCGTAGCATAGGATGCTGCCTCAACCCACTTCGTGAAGTAATCAATTGCCACTAGGATGAAGCGATGTCCATTAGATGCCGTAGGTTTAATCTCGCCGATCATGTCTATGCCCCACATTGCAAACGGCCAAGGCGCAGTCAGAACATTCAGGGGAACCGGAGGAACATGCACCTTGTCTGCATAAATCTGGCACTTGTGGCATGTCCTGGAATGTTGGTAACAGTCAGCTTCCATTGTAGACCAATAGTATCCTGCCCGTAGGATTTTCTTAGCCATAGTGTGTCCACTGGAATGTGTACCAAAGGTCCCTTCATGTAGCTCTTCCATGATCCTTTCTGCTTCAATTTTATCCACACAGCGCAGTAAGGTTGAATCATGGTTTCGCTTGTACAGGATGCCGTTGCTTAGGAAGAACTTGGCTGCAAACCTCCTCAGGAACTTCTTATCATTGACAGATGCACCTTCAGGGTATTCCTGAGTTTCCAGATATCTCTTCACTTCGTGGTACCAAGGCTTCTCAGACACCAATTCAGTTTCGAGATCACAACAGTATGCCGGCTCGTCCAGTTTCCAGATGATGATCCGGGGAGCCTCATTATCCCATTTGACCTTAAACATTGAAGACATTGTAGCTAACGCGTCCGCCAACTGATTCTCTTCTCTTGGAAAGTGCTCAAATGTTATCTCTGTGAAGTGGGGGATCAGGGTCAACACACATTCTCTGTAAGGAATCAAGTTTGGATGTTTCGTATCCCACTCTCCTTTGATCTGATTGATCACAAGAGCGGAATCTCCGAAGACACTCAGAAATTTGATCCTCAGGTCGATCGCAGCTTGAAGACCCATGATACACGCCTCATACTCCGCCATGTTGTTGGTACAGTTGAAACACAGCCGGGCGGTGAGTGGAGTATGAGTACCTTGTGGAGATATGATGATGGCGCCAATACCATTTCCCAAAGCGTTGGATGCTCCGTCAAAATGCATAGACCATCGGGATCCTGGTTCAGGTCCTTCATCCGGTCCAGGTACTTCACAGTCAGTTACTATCATAATGCTTTCATCCGGAAACTCGAAGTTCATTGATTGGTAGTCATCTACAGCTTGATGTGCTAAGTGGTCTGCCAATACACTTCCCTTGATGGCTTTTTGGGTTGTGTACTGAATGTCGTATTCCGTCAAGATCATCTGCCATCTTGCAATTCTCCCAGACAGAGCAGGCTTTTCGAATATGTACTTTATAGGATCCATTTTTGAGATCAACAAGGTAGTGTGAGTCAGCATATACTGTCTCAGCCGGTGAGCAGCCCATACCAAAGCGCAGCAAGTTTTCTCAAGCAGTGAGTATCGGGTCTCACAGTCGGTAAACTTTTTGCTAAGGTAATAAATGGCATGCTCTTTTCGGCCAGACTCGTCATGCTGCCCCAGCACACACCCCATTGAATTATCAAGCACTGTCAGGTAAAGTATCAAAGGTCTCCCTTCAACTGGTGGCATAAGGATGGGTGGTTCTTGGAGATATTCTTTGATTCTGTCAAAAGCAGCCTGACATTCATCATTCCAACGTACTACCTGATCTTTCTTCAGCAGCTTGAAGATTGGTTCACAGGTAGCGGTTAGGTGTGAGATGAACCGAGCAATGTAATTCAGACGTCCTAGAAAGCCTCTGACTTCCTTCTCTGTCTTAGGAACTGGCATCTCTTGAATGGCTTTGACCTTAGCAGGGTCCACTTGAATTCCTTTGTCACTTACCACGAAGCCTAGCAACTTTCCAGATCTTACCCCGAAGGTGCACTTGTTCGGGTTTAACCTCAGCTTGTACAGTTTTAAACGGTCAAACAGTTTCTGCAGATGATCAAGGTGTTCTTCCTCAGTCTGGGACCTAGCGATCATGTCGTCAACATACACTTCTATCTCATGATGGATCATGTCATGAAATAAAGCAACCATGGCGCGTTGGTAGGTTGCCCCAGCATTCTTTAGTCCAAAAGGCATGACTTTGTAGCAGAAAGTGCCCCACTGAGTAACAAATGTAGTCTTTTCCATGTCTTCAGGAGCCATCTTGATCTGATTGTAGCCTGAAAAACCATCCATAAAAGAGAACACTTTATGCTGAGCTGTATTATCAACAAGGACATCAATGTGAGGTAGAGGGAAGTCATCCTTGGGGCTGGCCCTGTTCAGATCCCTGTAATCGACACACATTCTGACCTTGCCGTCCTTCTTAGGTACCGGCACCACATTAGCAACCCACTGAGGGTAAGAAGTCACTGCAAGAAACCCGGCATCAAACTGCTTCATAACCTCGGCTTTAATCTTCTCAGACATCTCTGGACGCATACGGCGGACCTTTTGCTTAACCGGAGGGCAATCCTCTTTAGTTGGTAAGTGATGGACCACAATGTCGGTATCTAATCCGGGCATATCTTCGTAGGACCAGGCAAAGATCTCCATATAGTCATGCAGCATCTGAGTCAACCGTTGCTTCGCGCTGAGCTCTAGGTTGGCACCAATCTTTACCCCTTTCTTGTCTTCTTCAGTACCCAAGTTTATTATTTCCACTGGCTCTTCATGGGGTTGAATTGCCCTCTCTTCCTGTTGTAACAGTCTTGCAAGTTCACCAGGCACTTCGCAATTATCTTCACCTTCGTCTTCGGCTAAGTTGATCGGATTTTCGAAGTCATAACTGGCAGTAGCAGAGTCGTTACCAGCGAGATCCATAGTGGATTGAAACCTGTATGAGTGAGTGTGTGTGTAAATACAGCTGTTTTGCAATATGTAAAGAAAGGAAAGAAAAGGAGCGCAAAATTTGAAATGTGAAAAACGTCCAATGCTTTTACTTATGATATATGACAGTGACAAACAAAAGCCCTCATAAACAAAACCACGGTGCCCCGGGTAAGACACCGGGCCATATAGTTTCAAATTATTGTTTATTACAAATCCAAAACAAAGAAGTTCATTACTGGGGAACAAAAGTTATGGGTGTAAAGTCTTTAGCAGTCCAATTGGTCAATCCACCGTCGGTCGTCGGGTAGATCCAGCTATCGAACTCTGACTCTTCCACTTCGTCTTCCTCTCCAATAGCATTCACTTCTGAATGGGTGATGAGCACAGGAGGTCTTCCAATTCTCGCCTTGCGCACTGCTTTCTGAGCTTCTGTGGTGAAACCCAGCCCAAACTTGTTAGTCTTAGGAGTAAGATCAGGGAGCTTGCCCCAGTTTGCACATTCACCTCTTTCGATCACAGCCCGGGCGTCCTTTAAGGAGGCCATCTTCAAAGGAGAAACCTCTTCATCCACTGCTTCTGTTGCTGCCAAGGTTTGTGGCACTTCCTCAAAATGTTGAAAGGGGGTTTCAATGAACTCCCCATCCATTTCTACGTATCTGAAGGAGTTGAGGTGGCTGACCATGTACTCCTCTTCCCCTTGCACCGTTACGATCTTCCCCCTGACCGGGTACTTGAGCTTCTGATGCAACGTGGAGGTCACAGCTCCAGCCTTGTGGATCCACGGGCGACCCAGCAAACAAGAATAGGACGGATGGATGTCCATCACATAGAATTTTGAATCAAATACCTGTGACCCAACCCTGATTGGGATGTCCACCTCACCATGCACCATTCTCTTGGACCCGTCAAAGGCCCGGACAACAATGTTACTTGGTTTGAGCTCTAGACCCTCACAATCCAGCCTATCCAGAGCCTTCTTGGGCAGCACGTTTAATGAAGAACCTGTGTCAACCAGCACATGAGCAAGAGTAGTGCCCCTGCATTCAATGGAGACATGCAGGGCGTCATTATGGTTCTTCCCCTTTGCTGTCAGATCGGCATCAGAGAAACCCAGGCCATTATCAGCGGTTAGGTTGGCCATACAGTCAGTGAACTGGTCAGCAGACGTCTCTTGGGGTACGTGGGCTGTCTTTAAGAAAGCAATCAGAGCCTTGGCGTGGGCCTCTGAACACAGCAGCAGTGACAACATGGAGATTTTAGAGGGGGTGTGCCCCAGCTGTTCTACAACGTTGAAATCACTTTTCTTTATTATCTTGAGGATTTCTTCCATTTCCTGCCTGGAAGCCTCAACAGTGGTCTTTGGTGCCTCCGTCCTGGCAGGCACATCAGCAGCAATCCCCTTGCCCCGAGTATCAGATGACTCGGTAGCAGGGGTGGATACTTGGTCAGGGGGAGAAACAGGCACCCTGGCAGGTGTGAAGACCAAAGGTCTATGAATTACCGGAGGAGCAATGTCTGGCGAGAACAGTCTTCCACTACGAGTGGCCTTAGCAGGCCCAGTGATGTTGGAGACACCAGCATCAATGTTGAACTCTTGTTTCACACCCAGAACATAAACATCCGCCCCATAGTGCCATGGGACAGCCTTATCAGATTTGTAGGGGATAGGCCCCGGAACAGTAATGGTGATGGGAGCAATCTTGTGAACCGGCAAAATTTAGACAGGCTTCTTTGAAGGAGCCTTGGAAGGGTTGTTGAAGATGGTAACGATCGACACTTCTTCAACAGGAGCAGCAGGAACAACAGTCTTTCTGAACAAAATCTCTCTACTATCTATCAGGTTTTGGACGCCTGACTTCAGCAGAGAACAACCAGCAGGGGAAGCAACACATAGAGGGCAACCTTCGCTACATCCCGGAAATAAACCGGCTAGCAACAGGTTCCTCTTGACCGTCAGCAGCGGAGTAGCAACATCATCCACCGAAGCTACATACAAATCCTCCTCAACAGCATTCACTCCATGCTGGGGCATGGGAGCGGTTACAACATTCGGCCTCTCGGGCGCCTCAAACTGTATTTCCTTTGCATCAATGAGGTCTTGAACCTTATTCTTTAGGGCCCAACAGTCATCTGTGCTATGCCCCGGGCTATCAGAGTGGTAAGCACAGTGAGCATTTGGATTAAACTTGGGGGATGCAGTATTGGGAAACTTTGGAGCCTCCCTGACAGTCACTAAATTGGTGGATAGCAACTGTGGCAGGATCTGTGATAGGGTCATGCTTAACCGGGTAAACTCTCTCCGGGGTCTTTCAAACTTTTGAGGATTAGTTGGCCGAGGAGCGGCAGCAGGTTTGGCAATCATTACCGCACTGACAGATTGGCGGCGTTCAGGTTGCTCTGGTCTCCGGGAGCTATATACAGCACTAGCCTCCTTTTTGAAGGGTTTCTTTTCAATACTGGAGGAGGCAACCTTCTGTATCTTCCCCGATTTTATACCGGCCTCGATCCTTTCACCAGTCAGGATCAGATCAGTAAACCCAGCAGAGGAATTACCAATGAGATGATTGAAAAATGGACCAGATAGGGTCCCCAAGAACATATCTACCAGCTCCCGGTCCGTCAATGGTGGCTGCACCCTGCCAGCCAGGTCTCTCCATTTCTGGGCGTACTCCTTAAAACCTTCACCCGACCCTAGCGACATACCCTGGAGCTGGGTACGCGTAGGGGCGAGGTCGGAATTATATTGATACTGCTTGTAAAAAGCAGTGGCCAGATCCTCCCAGTTACGAATGCTGATTCCATCCAGCTGATAGAACCATTCGAGGTGAGTCCCTGAAAGACTCTCCTGGAAGAAGTGGATCCAAAGGTTCTTGTCTGCTGTGTAAGGCTGGATCTTCCTTACATAAGAACGGAGGTGCATCTTGGGACAGGAAGCCCCGTCATACTTCACAAAGGCAGGTGCCTTGAACTTGTGTGGGATCACCACCCCAGTAGATAACCCCAAGTCTCCGAAATCTAGTCCAGGCACCCGCTGAACTTCCATAGCCTTTAATCTGTCCTCCAACTGCTTGTACCGGTCTTCAGCAGGAGGGTACTGTTCGTCGTTGAAGTCTGTTTCAGTATCAGAGCCCACAGGAGTAGGGACCTCCCTTTCTTGGTGACTACCTTCCCCCACAGATGGGGTAGTCCTTTCAGCCTCAACCTGTAAGGTGTTCCCGAGTCTGCGCCCAGTGTTAAATAGCACAGTCCTCCTCTTCTTCTTAGTCTTCTTCAGAAGCATGGTCTTCAACTCTTGTTGACCCTGAGCCAAGCCCTTGATCAGCTCCTGAAATTGGGCGTTCTGCGCCTGAAGAGCCTTGATAGATGCCTCAGTTGATGATTCAGGGTTCATGATGCTGAAATAAACAGCGAAGAACAGTAAGCCACCTGAAAAGAAGAGTACCTGTGATGCACATGATGAATGATATGTGTTTATGCAATGCATTCAAGAGTTCGAAAATTCAAATTTGTTGTAGACCAAAAGGAACACATGTTATTATTAAGAAAATCATTGTTTAATACATCAAAGCCTCATGGGCAAAAGTACAAAAGATCAAATCAATCCCAAAATATGCTGCGCATCCTCTTTGGAGCTATGTAAGTGTTGAGGTTCCTCTCCTTATGCAACAGGCGGGTGAGCTCCAAGACCTTCTTTTCACTGGCACGCAGACTAGTCTCAAGAGAATTCCGCTCTTCCTTAAGCTGGATCCAGCTCTTCTGCATCTCTTCCCAGGATGTGGGCATATCAGGATGCTGAATAGTGTAGGACACTTCCCCTTCCAAGACAGGCTCTTTGATCACTGGGAGCATATGAGGATAAGGCATCACTAACTTCTGGGAGTGGGATCGTACCCACTTGAGATAAGGCTCCAAAGGGATGGAGTTCCTGTGCCCCAGTGTCTTGCTGTCTATCCTACTAGGCATCCTCCAGGCTCTGATAAATCTCTGGCGAAGTCCTTGAGTATCGTTGTCGAAATCAAAAACTATGTCAGGAATTAACATGTCATGAGGACCATCCCTCCGAGCATAACCAAATTGTCTCCAAGCCAGGCATGGGCTATAAGTAATACCCCCTCTGATTCCAAGTAAAGGAACATTAGGATACTCCCCGCAACGATCAATGATAGTGACATCTTCTCTGGACCTAGGGCACCAATGTATATCTGCATGTGTAAGAGTCATCAACCGTTGTGACCATCTCAAACCCCGCTCATTCTTCAAGACTGATTGTGGAAGGTGCGAAATAAACCACCTTCCCAGGAGAGGAGTGCAACACATAAGGACACCTCTTTTTCTCATGGTTCGAGTGTAACATGAGTGAAGGATGTCCCCCAGCAACGTAGGTATAGGATTCCTGGACATAAAGATCTGGACAGCACTGATATCAATGAGCTGATCTGGGTTAGGGAACAACACCAAACCATAAACAAGGAGGGCCACAACCTCTTCAAAAGCTTGCAAGTCAAGGGAGTTCCAACATTCATAGGCCTTTTCAAACAGAAACCTGGCTAAGAACCCTTTAATACCACTTCTGACTTCCCAATGTCCCTTGAGGTCAGATGACTGTAGGTGCAAGGCTTTAGCAATCTCTTCAAGCTTAGGTTCCTTTTCTGTACCGTTGAAGGGTAGCTGATCAAGGATAGGGATCTTCAGGAGCCGGGAGAACTCCTCCAATGTAGGTACCAACTGATAATCCAAGAAGGTAAAACAGTGATGCAGAGGGTCAAAGAACTGGAACAAGACCTTTATCATATCTTCCTCAATGTTGGTGTTGACCAAGCTGATGAGGCTTCCATGCCTTTCACTGAATGAAGAGTTCTCGGGAATCCTGGATATAAGCTCCTTAAGCTGAGGAGGTACCCTTACAAGACTGATTTGAATTGTCTTTCTACGAACAGTTTCCATGTCCTACAAAACAAGAACAAAGATGAAAATTCGAACCCCTGAAATGGTTAGTTAATGCATATGATGCTGGATGATGTCATGATGCTATGATTAAACACACCACAGATATGTACAAAGACAAACATGTAAGGCACACAAGGCACACAAGACAAGCCCTTAAGGTTTAAGGCCAGCATGGGGTCTGGGTAGTACCCTCTTGAAGTTGGTGAGTTCAACCTGTCCTAATCAAAGTAACCGGGTTCTAAGGTTCCCAATATCACGGGATTGCTTTCATTGTTCATCGTTTCGATTTAGCCACTGAACTGGCGACCGAAATATTCCAGGAAAGCAACCCTCAATTGAGCGTAGTATCGAGTATCAACCAACCTCGGACTGCACCAAAGTCAGTTATCTCACTACCCTAAAGAGGCCAAGATGGTTCAATTAAGGTTCCTAAGGTCTGTTGATGCTTCATGACACCACATGGAGGCCCCGTACTCTCCTTGACTGAACTCAAGGGTTACCGGTACACACCAAAGTGCCACATCAACGTAGCAGACTGCTTCAACCATGTCGGTATACCCCGCACAGTTCCCTCACAGCCTTGTTGCTACTTTCTAAGAAGGTATCCCCAGATCCGGGTTAGGATCTATAGCACTCCCAAGCAACCCACAATAATAAAGCAAGCAAGGAAAGCAATTGAAAACACAGTGATCTTAGTCCTAAGGTACACCTCACTTTAAAAGGGTCCCCAGCAGAGTCGCCAGTTCTGTGATCGGTGGATCTGGAACTGACTGTTTTAAAGCTGGTTCGCGAAATGTCGCGGAAGCAAGAGTCGCCACCGTCTTTTATTTTCTCCAAATGGAAAGGACAAAAGCACAGAAAAATTCCTTAAAGAGATTGCTCTCGGTTCGGGAGGTAGGTTATAGAAAGGGAAGGTGTTAGCACCCTTTCTATCCATGGTTATCCATGGGCTCTTAGGTGCTTGCTCATTGTGTTTTCAAAATTGTTTGTTTGCTTTTCAATGTGGGTTTTAAAAGTTTCTTTGAAAAATTTCAGTTCGACTCGTACGTCAGAGTGTTTGAAAAATTTGCTTTGAAAGCTTTTGAAAAGTGTTGGTGTGAAAAGTCTTTGAATTTTTGTTTTGAAGAGAGCAAGTATCCATGAGTCGTCTACCTACCCTAAGGAATTCGTCTGTGTAAATGTCCTTTAAAGTAGTGCCATCCCACCATTGAGAGGTAGGTAGCACCACCGTTGGAGGTGTTCGGGTCAATCCGAGTTTGTAGGGACATGGTGACCACCAGAGCAATGGGAAGACACCTTAGAAGCTACCCTCATGCCAGGTTCCCGGATCATGAGGACTTACTAAGACGTACTCTACTCGACGATCACTTTTCGAAGGGCAAGGCAACAGTGAGGCGTACCCTAGGGGTGGTGTGTGATTTGTGTGTCGTTTTCATTTGCATTTGTCTTGTCATATTTATTGGTGATCTACGCTTGATTTTATTTTATCCATTCATTCTTGCATGCTTTGTTTAACAGTTAATATTTGCGGGAAAATAAATCTAAACTAATTACAAATGGCGCGGGTCCACATCGCCAAAATTAAACCGGACCCGATTTGACGGAAAGTAAAGAAAGCAAATAAAAGTGCGAAAAGTAAATGTTACAACGCTTTGGGAGAGATACATAATTATTTAAGCAAGTAAAAATAAATGTGCGAATTAAATAAATTACGAACGAGGGCGTTGGACCCTTTTGCAAAAAATTAAAGTTAATGAGGAATTAAAATTAAAATTAAAAGAAAATGTTTTTTTTTTGATATTTTTGTGTTTTTTAAGTTTAATAGAAAAAAGAGAATTAATTATGATGAAAATAAAATGTCAAACCCTAGTTCTAATTATTTTTTTAGTTATTAAGAAAACATTGAAATTTTTAACTAAATGAAACCCTAATTTTTATGTACAATTTAATTATGAAAATAAATAAAGTAAATAATATTATGGTGAAAAAAGAAAATTAAAAAAGGAATAAAAAATTATTAAACCTAATTCTATATTTTTATATTTTTATGAAAAGAATTAAAGTTGCAACCTAAATTAATACTAAATTAATTTACATGTTAATTTATTGATGAAAATAATTAAATTAAATATTTATTATATTTGACATCTTTCCTGATTTTTTGTGATATTTTTATATATATGGTAAAAATAATTTATTAAATTAAAACAATAAAATAAATAAAATAAGAATTGAAAACAAAATAAATAAAAAAGAAATTGCAAACCGGGGGGGGGGGGGGGGTAGAAGTCCCAATTTGGAGGTGTTGGCCTTAGAATTCTGGCCCATTTGCCTTTGAAATTCGCTGACTTTTCCAAGCATTTTATGGCACATTGACTAGGGTTGAGGGTGTTCTTGAGATCCCTGCCCTTGATTTGATCTGCCAGGCACGTGGATGGATAGATAATGAGGGAATATGGTGTGCATCACTGTTGTGCCTGCATAGGAGTAGGAATTGAAAAATAGCATGAAATATTATACAGACCTGGGAATCGAACCCAGGTCTTGCACCTCACCAGCCAACACCTGGACCACTACGCCATTTGGTGCGTTGTTAATATATAATAACAATTAAACAATATAAAAGAAAAGCAAAGTTAGTGGGAGTCAACGCGCCAATTTTTAAACCAACAAATCACTGGTTGACACGATGTCGTCTTCTTCACGTTCCCTGTAACATAAACATTCAGCAACGGTTTTAGACGCGTTGCTTTAGGCAGGCTATTGGAAAATAGCGAATAGGGCTATGATGGCCATAAATTCATCGCGAATAGTGCTTCTTGTTCGTCCAGGCTTGCTGAGTACAACCATCATAGTCTTGAGGGCTAATTTTACTTGGTCTTAAAAGCCCTAATTTGTCATCCTGAAAACCCTAGAAATCAAGTATGGTATAATCTCATATATAGCACAAAAACGCAATTGGACCACATGGTTAGTTTCAAAACTTGACAAGGAACATGAATGTACAATTAAAATGCAATGAGGATGTCTAAAACTGAAAACACGATCATCACTTTTTTGCTGTCCAGGGAAGGTTCTATATACCAATTCCTGGGGTTTGAGTTGATGTTAGGGATTGGAATACGTTCAGGAATTGTCAAGGAAGCTTTTGGAATAGGTTTTGTGCCTTGAATCCACCACTATCAATGAATTCAGTTTTGAGTTTTTATGGCAATTTTTCAAGTTAGCAATGGTGTCTCCTGCGCAGCATTCAGTGTGTGGGCATTAGGTTTTGACTCAGCACTTATGAGGGAAGGGAATTAGGTCATTAGCTGGCCTTGATCCATGCCCATGAGAGAATTAGTCTTAGGTCTTTCACCATTAACCAACTTTCCCTTTTTTAAGCAAAACCAAGACTTGGTGTACAACCTAACCCTAGCATGAGTTTGTGAGTTGGCACATGATATATGGAAGCCATTCCAATTCAAATGACACTATTCCATTGGTTTTTAAATTTTATTTGAATTTTTAAAGATTTAAAATGAATTAAATTATCAAAAATTAAATAAAATAGAAAAATCCATGTTTGATCTTGAAATTAATCATGGGACACGTGTGTGGCATGACAAGGCTGAATCAAGTGGAAGAAAGTGGGCCCTTTTGTCAAAAATTGAAGTTTCAAGGATAGTTGACTTTTGCCATTTCACAAAAATTTCCCAACTTCTCCAATGCATAACTTGCTCAATTTTTAAGCTTTTCTCATGTTCTTGGACATTTTGGAAAGGTCTTTGAGTCCTTTAACCAATGCCTTTGGTCCCATGTCATTTTGATTTTCCAATCTCAAGTTATGGCCTTTGACTTAAAGTCCCTTTTTGTTGACTTTTGAAAATGACCTATAATGTTGAAATTGATAACTTTTTGTGAGAGCATTTCTTGGACTTGAAGTATGAAGATGAATTGTAGGAAATGTCTTTCTCTTCAAAATGAGCTTTGGATGAAATTTTTCTGATAATCCATGTGAAAGTTATGCCCTGGTCAATTTCAGTTGACTTTTTCAGTTGTCCCAATAAGGAAACTTTTGCATCTTGATGATTTTCTGAGCCAAATTTTGAGAATCATGATCAAGCATTGGTCAAATGATGTTTGTGGCTTCAAAATGATATGTTGACCAAAAATTTGAACTTTTGACTGTCAAATGACCATTTTGCCCCTATAGTTGACTGTAGTGCAATTTAGGGTTTTGACTGTGCAATTTTGAGTTGAATGCCTTGAAACTTGATATGAGGATGCTTGACCATGTTTGTAAGCATATGAGACTTGATTGGGCCTTTGAAAACTACCTTTTCTTGGTCAGAACACAAACCCTAGTTTTGACTGTATAGGAGACAGTTGGACTGTGCAACCCTTGGGGGAGTTTTATGACTTGGCTTGGCAATTTCTTGAAGAATATGGGAGGGCAAATTTTGGGGTATAACACCAACCCCCAGGATGAATGTATGAATGGATGTTTGAAAATGACAGGAACTTCTCCCAGAAATTCTGTTTATAATGTTAGAAGAGGAGCCCGAGGTTCCTTTTAGAGGGAAGATAAAAAAGTTCAAACTGGTCTACTTACATATTCAAGTGTCACAAACATCATAGGAAAAAAACATCCAAATATCAGCCTAGGGTGGTTAGTATTAGAGGTGTGGCTGAAATATTTAATGAAAACAGATAAACAGCAAAGTTGGCACAGTGTGCACAAAAGAGAAGAGTTTCTCTCCGTCATATCCAGACTCAATCAAATATCATAAACAAAAAATCTGTCATGATTTTTCAGGTCATAGAAACATTCCAAATTAGGCAACAATGTTATTTTCAATAATGATTGAATCATTAATACAGTGAGTACAGAATCAAAATCCTGTCAGATTGCAATGTCATTGATGAAAAACTTCCAGAAAATTATTACTCACCTTGAACCATGTTGGATCTGTGCAGCTTTATTCTTTGAAATGAAGTTGGTCATTTTCTCATGCAACCGTACACTAGCCTGGCAAGGCCATCAAAATCACTAGGCATTCAGGTTGCATAACTAACAAAAAGTAGACATGATTCACATAGTAGATCCTAAAGCCTAAACAATAGATACTAAACAAAAAATATCTGAACATACATCGGCAATATGTGCATAACGAAGTTCAAGCCATATAGGATCATGATCTTCCAACAGAACCTCTTTTCTCTCAGGTTGACCACCATTCTTGCCAGGAATCTAGAGAAAAAGTAGATTTGTGTTAATATAGTGGGCACAATTTTAGATGGAAAAAAGAGAAATTGTGGAATACCTCGTGAACATATTTATTTCCCTCCATATTCAACAAATCATGGCACATTGCATCATAAGTCCACTCGTGTATCAAAGGAGCAATCTATAACATCCATAATAGAACCCCCATTGTAAGCAATATGATACAGATTATTGAAATAATCTACAAGCCCGTGAGCAAGAAAATAGAGATAAAAACCTGATCGATAGTTCTATCAATGATAAGCAGCTCGCATGTCTCAGTCTGAGGAAAATTAGGTATACTTTTTTTATATTTCATAAGAGAGTCCCAGACACCAGCAGCAAGCTTTGTAGGAATAAGATCATGAAGAGTAGTCATTGTGTTCGCATCTAGTGACCGGGCAGCATGAAATCGAACAAAAGGAAATTCCTAGAGAAAATTACATGATTTAGAACATTGACATACTATGGGAAACTATTAAAATTTTCAAATTCCTACGGCAAAGAGTCAAAGAGCATTGACTACATACTCTTAATGAAGAAAAAACAGAAGCAACTCGAGTAGCCATCACATTCAAACATGCAACAGCTTTTTTATTGTTCTCCTCGTCCCCATATAGCTCCTCTAAAGCTTTCTCATTGTTTGTAACGAAACCCTGCATTAACAGGACAAAATGACAACACAAAATAACGAGATAATCACAAGAATGAGAAAATACACTAAAAAACTTCCTACTGAGCACATTTGAAGGTTAATAAATTTTCTTAAATGAAATAATCTCAACAAGCCGATTTCATGAATTTTGAGCTTAAAAAGTATAGCTACACTATACCTTTTTAGAGAGACGCTATTAGAACAAAATACAAGAATGATTAAAATATCCAATTTGCACAAATCATTGGACGTTCGATCCATTTCCATGATTTTTCCATTTTTACTGCGTGAAAATTACTCCATTATAAATCCTCGACAAGTCTCTAATTTTGCAGATTCAGTCAAAGGCATAATTGTTTGTAATATTTATTCAAAGTATACTGGAATTTGAATCTGAAGAACAAACTTTGTATCTATTTTGCAGACGTGTTTTTTCAACAGCTAATAGATTCTAATAAGTTATTATAACTGAAATAGTTGACCTGAGCTAATGGCTATGTACATTAATATTGTATATGTGGAAGTGGACAAATACTAGGTGCATGTCTACACTTAATAAGTTTTGAAAATTTCTAATACTGCTTATATAACTATGAAAGGGAAGAGAGTAATCTCATTCATATGAGCAAAGATGTAAAGAGTGGAAGGCAAGATAAATGAAGTACAACCACATACCACATACCTGACTGTCGATGGCAAAATATTCTAAATTCATCTGCCATGCACAGTGAAAGAAAAAAAATCACAATAAGCAACATATGAAATTGTTTTCGACAATATTCAATTTAACATAGAGTTCATAAACATTTTTAAAACAAAAACAAAACTTCACCTCTCTTAATGCACCAATGCGAGGCAAAACCAGTGTATCTTTCTTAATCTCCAACACCAATTCTCTGGCAATAGGTGAACTAAAGAAAACAAATGCTCTACAAAAACACATAATATAACAGGCTTGAAAACCAATAAGTAGAAGTGAAGGTGAAATCGCAAAAAAAAAGGTACGAAAGAACACATACTTCCTGTATAAAGGTTTTCTTCCAGACATATCTGACAAAAACATTATTACACTGCCAACACAGAGGGAGAATCAATAAGAAACAATTCTATAAAACCAGGTGGAATAGGTTAACTAAAACCATTTTCAAAGCAGCTAATTGAAACTATCATAGACACAAGTTTATAATATTCCAAATATGCATTATTAGAAGAGAGATAGTGCGCTTTTACCATCTCTTCTTCTCTTTCCCAGTGCCGATTTCAAATCTACACCACAAAATTCATAAAATTTACATGCATTTCAAAAAAATATAAACAATTTCTGATACTAAAATACACGAAAATACCGTCTTCTTCGAGGTCACTGCCGGAATCGTTGGGGTCATCAGAGACAGAAGGAGGAGCTCGAAGAGAATCGGTGAGGGAGTTATGGTCATTGACGACGCCGAAGGAATTGTAGTTTTGTGTGACGCTGCCTTTTTCATCCCATTTAGGGTCTTCTACAAGGGATTGTAACAGTTTTGGAGGAATGGTGAAAGCGGGTTTCAAAACTTTAGGGTTCTTCTTTAGAAGACCCACACGAACCTTAGGTCGAGAATTCTTGTATTTTCTTCGTGAGTAGAAAAAGTGAACGCAGGAGTAGAAAGTGAATTGATGTTTTATGTATTTTAAGAGCTTTTTAACTTTTTTACGGCGACGGGTGTTTTACCGTCGTGCCCGTGAGAATTTTTAAAGGTTTTGGGTGCGACGGTTGTTTTACCGTCGTGAAATGAATTTTAGGACGGATAATTTTACCGTTGTGAAATGAATTTTAGGACGGATAATTTTACCGTCGTGAAAGGTTTAAGGGTGCGACGGGTGCTTTACCGTCGTGATATGCCTTTTAGGACGGTTAATTTTACCGTCGTGACTAATTGTTGGTGAAAAATCAATGTTAAAAGTGTTAAATGGGGGCCGACGGTTGTTTTACCGTCGTAATAATAATATTATGATGGTTAATTATACCATCGCAAAATAAATATTAGGGACGGTTGGTGTCAACTGTCGTAAACACTGTCTCTATATGTCAATTACGACAGTTATCACATAACTGTCGCAATTTTTGTGTCGTTAAACACTAATTTTCTTGTAGTGAATATGCATACAAACGCATAAAACACAGTCTCATTTATTTTGAGAATATCATTATGACATTGCATACAACTAACTCTTTACCTTTTCAGGAAAGAACAATCAACACACAAATATCATAAAAAATTCTCAAGTGGGTTCCAGATTAATTCCTGAAACAAGACGGGGAAACTATCTATACAACCGAGCACAGATTAACTCCCAAAACAGGACGGGGAAATTATCTTTCTTTCTTTATGGTCAGATGAAGATCAATTCTCGAAACAAGAAGGGGAGTCTATCTTTATCACCAAGTGGTATGAACTCCCGAAACAGGACGAGTTTACCAATAAAAACAGATTGTTGATCAATTCCCGAAACACGACGGGGCGACTATCTACATGAAAAACATTTCTTCCAGTAGACCTTTTCTGGCTCAGATTAAATCGACCAAAGATTTATTCTGATACTTCTCCCAGTTAAAGACAAACGCAGACATCTTCTGGCTCATATTAAATCAAGCGTATATTTATTCTAATACTTCTTCCAGTAGACATTTTCTAGTTCAGATTAAATCGACCATAGATATATCCTGATACTTCTCCCAATTAAAGACAGGCGTAGACATCCTCTAGCTCATATTAAATCAAGCGTAGATTTATTCTGATACTTCTTCCAGTCGAAGGCAAGCGTAGACGTAGTCTAAGTTATATCAACAATTACTTTGGGTTGCATATATAAGCCTATCTCTGATGACTCACCGTCACCTCTCCAAATGGCATATTTAAGCCCATTCCCTATGTAATCAATCAACAACATTACTTCGTGCACTGGAGAGTGCAAATTTCTGGTTTAAGAAGATTGAACAGCGTTACTTCTACCTTCAAGTCACGAATGGCGGACATTCCAATCTAACTCTTCAGGTTTAAGAAGATTGAACAGGGGAAGCTGTTCTACCCCAAAATTTCCCCTCCTATTTTCTTCAAGGCATTCTTCTAAGATTCTCAAATACTCAAGGATTCTCAAGAGTTGATCAAACAAACCCACCTCCTAAGCATTGGGTCCATAACTAGGGTTTCATCTTGTACAAGTAATATTGGGTTGAAAAGGTCTCAAATGACTTTAATGGTTCATCATAGGTCCTCAATAATGCTTATGTCAAGTTTTAAATCTTGCATCACATGTTTGCTCATTCAACGACTCAAGTGATTGAAAATCAATTGTATTGGGTAAAAAGTCAATTATGGTCAACATACAGTCAAACTTCAAATTATTTTGTCAACATCAACATTTTGAGTAGATATTCATCATTTGATCAAGGGTTTACCATGATTCCTCAAGGAAAGCCCTCAAATCATCAAAGGTAAAAAATTGCCAAAATTAGGGTTTTGAGTGAAGATGACTGATCATTGAATGTTGACCTAGTGCATGACCTAATGGTTTGAAGCATGATCTCAAGAGCTCAAATGTAACATCTTGACCTAATTACATGGCTCAAAACATTTCCAAAGATTAAAGTGATTGATAGTTGAAGAATTGAATCAATTGATGAAAAGTCAACAGTCACACAAAAGTCAAACTTTGACTTTTTGGTCAACATTGGAGTTCAAAAATCAAGAATCATCAAGATATTCAAAACTATCAAACTTGATCATCAAGAATCAAGAAAGTCAACAAAATTCAAAAGTCAAGATTTTCAAACACTTCGAAAAAATTCAAGTGTTTTGTACCTAAAAAACCCTAACTTCACAAGCAAGTTTCCTCAAGATACAAGTTGATTCAAGGAAAACTTTTAGGGATTGATGAATTCTACAACTTTGTTAATGTGGGGTAATCCTAAAAAAGTGCTTAATTTAAGAGATATGAGCCCATGAAATTATGATATTTTTTATCCAACATTTAGAAAATTTTTAACAAGTTTTGATCAATTTTTTGTCCTAACTTCATGGTCATTTTTCACCAAGATCCCATTTGATTTAGCCAAATCATCCTAACACCTCCAGAAGTGCTCTAACTTCAAACTCGATTCTCACTTCAGAGGTAAGTTTTCTAAACTTTGAAATCTCTGTACAAGCATCATTTGCATTTATTTTCTAAAGCAAAAATGTAGATATCAATGCCCTGAAACTAACCATGCCCTTAGTTTTCATTTATGTTGATTGTGTGATGACAATTTTGGAATTGAAGTTTCTGAAATATTAGGTTTCAGTTTGGTACCAAACAAAATTCGTCCTAACCATTGATCTATAGCTTTTGAAAGTTGTATAGTTGGGTTCGTGGTGAAAACTCAAGCAACTTTCATGTTTACATTTTTTAAAATGGTTGAGAAATGAGAGTTTTACAAATTCAAAAATGTTGTTGTTGTTGGTCTTTTCGCGCGCGAGGAAGAAGATGAAGTTCATTTTTGAAATACAATCGGATATTACATCCACCCCAGTGGCAGCGCACGCGTGTCTAATTCATACCTATGCCCGATCCTGGGTTCGATCCAGGCATGGGGAATTTTATTTTTCTAACATTTTCTCTACATATCCAATGTGAGCAAGCCTAGCGCGCCTATCATGAGCCCCATGCCATCACTATCAGATCATCATGCAATCAGATCTAGCGCCCCAAATGTGTGCCCCGTGATGCACCCTCAGAAAACCACCCTCACTGAATCATAACAGTGCTTGGGCTCTCTATCTTGGGCCTGGAATTTTTGCTTTCTTTTCACCCCTCATTCTACTTGTTTACACTTAGGCCCATTAAATTTTTTTTTTTGTTTTTTTTAATTAACTATTTTCTTTTCTTTTAAACATTTTTATTTAAAATCAGAAAAAATCATAGAAAATGATAAAAAATTAGATTTAGTTATTTAATTAATTATTTTAATTTTTGACAAATAAAAATTAATTTATTTTAATCACCTTGATTTTATTTTATTAAGACTAGGTTTTTATACTTCAATTATTTTTTCTAAACAAAAAAATACAAAAATATTTTATAAATACTTGGAATTCTTTAGGTTTTAATTTATTTATTTAAATTTCATAAATAAAATTAATTAATTTAACCATACTTTATTTAAATAATTAAATTGTAAATTAACTTAGAATTAAGTCTAACTTTTTATCTCATATTTCAAATATTTTCTAAATAAAGAAACAACAAAATATTTTCTTAAAATACTTAGAACTTTTTGGGTTTTTGCATCTTTCCCATGTCTATCTCCGCGCATTCGTTTATTTTTCGCATTAATACAATTATATAACTGTCAAAGGTTTGTAATAGATAATTAGGGTTTATTGCTTTCCTCCCCCATTCATAAATTTGTACCCCCACTCCCGAAGCGTTGTAATAGCGTAGGACATTTAATTTCCGTAATTTACTGTTTTCCTTATTACTGTTAGTAATTAGGGTTTGTATGACAAAGACTAAAAACAAAACATTAGAAAACCTAATTTCAAGACAAATACTTGAAATCAAAACACTTTGCACACATGCACCTCTAGGGTGACCCTCACTTGTTGCTTCGGATTTAAACAGTCATGTCCCTCGAACATGGGATGCTTTAGCAAAGACCCTCGATTAAAATATCGTAGTCCCTCGATGACCCTTTGATGCTACCTCTGGTAAACGATCTTAGTCCCTTATGAAAATTGCTAAAGCATCCTACAAGTTGCCTTCTATGATTGTACGATGACCCACACATGTCCCTCACATCCAATGATAAGGCTTCCTACTAAGTAATAGTAGTATAACACTATTTAAAGGAGGAGGAAAATAACAAAGACTTTTAGAGTAGGTAGATCGCTCGTAATCGTTTGCTCACAAACTAAACAATTTTCACACCTCACACTTTCAATAACAACAACTTTCAAAATACTTTATAAACACTCTTGAGGACTGATACAAGGGTTATTATAAAGCAAATTGCCTTACATTGGCATTTTCAAAATACTTTCCATAAAACAACATTTTTTCTAATAAATATTTTCAAAACAAACATTTTGTATACATTCTTAACTACGAATGAAAAGGGTCTAATACCTTCCCTTTTCATAAACTACCCCCGGAAGTCAGAAAATTCTCAAAGGTCTTTCCTGTTCTTTTCACCCTTTCCTTTATTGGATAAAAGAAAAGTCGGTGGTGGCTCTTGCTATCTGCAACATTTATGATAAAACACAAAAACCAAAAGTCAGTTCTCCCACCGTATTACAGCCACCTTGCAGTAGGATGATGCACTTTATTACTAAGTCCCCAGCCTGATATACTCGATGCTTGACTTTCTTGTTGAACATTTTGATCATACGTTTCTGGTACATCTAACCATGAAAGTTAACCGCGAGCCTTTTCTCGTCAATCGGATTCAACTGGTCCAACCTAGTCTGAATCCATTCATATTTTTCTAAATCTGCCTTCTTCATAATTCTCAGAGAAGGAACCTGAACTTCGACAGGTAAGACAACCTCTATACCATAGACCAGAGAGAATGAGGTTTCTCCAGTCGATGTTCGTGTCTAAGTGAGGTAGCCATGAAGAGCAAATGGTAACATCTCATGCTAATCTTTATACGTCACCATCATTTTCTGTATAATCTTCTTAAGGTTTTTATTGACGGCTTCCACTGCGCCATTCATCTTCGGTCGATACGGAGAGGAATTGTGGTGCTTGATCTTGAATTGCATACAGAGTTCCGTGATCATAGTGTTATTGAGATTGGTACCATTGTCTGTGATAATCCTCTCGGGGACGCCATACTGGCATATAAGGTTATGATTAATGAATCGGGGGACTACATTCTTGGTAACAGAGGAAAACTAGGCTGCTTTAACCCACTTTGTGAAGTAATCAATGGAGACGAGGAGAAAGCGATGTCCGTTAGAGGCAGTAGGCTTGATTTCTCCAATCATATCAATGCTCCACATTGTGAACAACGAAGGAGAATTCAATACATTCAGAGGTACTGGAGGTACATGTACTTTATCAGCATAGATTTGACATTTGTGATAAGTTCTTGAGTGGTGGGGACAGTAGGTTTCCATAGTCGACGAATAGTAACCCGCTCTTATAATCTTCTTAGCCATAGTATGTCCACTGGAATGAGTACCAAATATACCTTCATGCATATCTTCCATAATCTTATCTTCCTCTTTCTTGTCCATACAACAAAGCAGAGCCGAATCGTGGTTGCACCTGTAGAGAATTCCGTTACTCAGGAAGAACTTAGCAGAGAACCTCCATAGGAATTTCTTGTCATTGATATATTACCCCTCAGGGTACTCTTGAGACTCAATGTATCTTTTCACTTCATGAAACCAAGGCCTTTCTTCTACTCCGCCAGTGTCAACTTTTTAGCAGTGTGCCGGTTTGTCTAGCCTTTCAATAGTAATTTTGGAAGCCTAGTTGTCCCATATGACCTTGAACATAGATGACATTGTAGCTAGCGTGTCTGCCAAATGATTCTCTTCTCGTGGGATGTGCTCAAAAGTGATCTCCTCGAAGTACAAAATTAAGGTCAGCACATGCTCTCTATAAGGAATGATGTAACGCCCGTTAATTTAATTAATTATTTAATTAAATTATTTTTGGATTATTTATTGAAAAGTTGTGAGATGTTAAGAATTGTTGGTATAAGTTGTTAGATTATTATTAATGAATTAATTAGTTGATTAATAATAATAATGTTGGAATTAATGAAATAATTATGTTGGGCTTATGTTTTTGGTTGGAAGTAGTAAAGTAGGGGTGTGAAAGTTACGCCTAATAGGATTAATGGTATAAGGTTAAGCTGACACAAGGATTTGGTTATTTGGTAGAATAATAAGTCTTGTGTGTGACCGTGTGAAGCTGTGCAGAAGAGAAGCAAGGTTGCACGGTTGTCGAGCAAAGTTGCACGATTGTCAAGCATCGCAAAGCAAGGTTGTCGGCTGGGAGTTTGGTAGAACGACCTTCAAACCAGGTAAGGGTGGGGTTCTGACTTTATAATGGGATCAATGATGATAGTTATGTGGGAATATGTCATATTTATGACTATTGTACGTTGATGTTCGTGATCTGTTATTGAAGTTGCCTGTTTCTTCATGTTGTGGTCGTTTAGGGAGTTATCGTGTAACTGTCTCGTATTATTAATGAACCTGTTATAGGAAGTTTCCCGTTAGTCGTGTTGTGGGCATTTTAAGTTGTCTGTATAATTTCATGGTATAATCGATGAATAAGTTAGTGTAGATTGTTACTTCATGAGATGGTCATTAGGTTGCTATATCTTCCGAGCGGTTGGCAGGAAATTAGTAAATTGTTGTTGTGGTCATTTTAGGAAGGTTTCTGCGTGACTGTCTTGTACAATTAATGAATTTGTTGATAGGAAATATAGTTGTCTGTTGATGCGGTATTCTGAGCGCTTGGCTGGAAATTATGGGTTGTATTAGTATGGTCGTTATGATGTTGTATTGTTTCATGTTGTTGGCCAAAATTAATGGTCGAAGAGGATGCTGATGGTGTTAGGTGTTGAGTGGCATTTAGGCTGCGAGTTGTACCGGGGATTATATGTGTTGGATGTCGAGCGGCATTAGGCTGCAAGGCGTGCCAAGGAGAAAAATATTGTTGTCGAGCTGCACGAAGTTACAAGTTGTGTCGAGGAGCGCAAATTAGTTATTATTTTGTCTTAGTTGCTGTGCATATCGAGGGGCACGTAGTTCCTCTTTATCCCTATTGCCCGTGCTGTTTTGGTCGATACCAGTGTTGTGTAAGTTGTTATGAGTTAAGAAATAACAGATTGATGATTTATGTTGAGATGCCTCTAATTATGGGCAGATATTAAGTTGTAGGCTTATGGACAATGTTGAATTAAGTTGAATTATTATTGTTGTTGTTATTACGTTCATGTTGTTAATGCACACATAGCATATCATGTTGAAGCTGATGCTCGTTAAGTTGGCCTGGATTGGCAAATATAAAGTTAAAGGCTTATGCCTTGTTGATGCCTCTATTTATTCGCATATTTCTAATTTAGGAGTTCTCCTCCATTGGTACCACATGCATGTGCATAAAAACAAGTAAGATTCCATGTTGCATTTTGAGTTGTTGTATGGATGAATTCATGATGATAATGTGGTTAAATAGCTGCAAGTGGTGATTTTGTATGAACTGTTTCTAACATATTATTTATCATGCGTTCTATTATAATATTTGATATCACACCCCTTCTGCTTGAATGTTACCCATATGTTGGTAACGTGTAGGTAATCCAGGGTGAAGGCAATTTACCTTCAGTAGTTCGAGTCAGTTTCTTTGCTCTGATACGTAACACTCGGGGGATGAACGCTTGTTGCTTTATTATTGTTATTACTTCAGTTGTTGAATTTTAAGTTGATTTTCGTTGCGTACTTGTTATTTGGAGTCGTTTCAGTTCGATAAATATGTTATGACCTTTTTAGTTGAATATTATGATTCTGCTGCGTAGTTATGAAAGTTGTTGGTTTTAAAAGATTAATTTACATTGATGTTGGTTCATCCAAGTTTAATGTGTTATATATCAGTAATGAATGCCGTTGTTTTAAGTTGAGATTGTAGCATCCCGATTTAGTTGTTGTTGAATTTTTATAACTCTGATTTTATAATAATTGTCGGGTAGAATTGGGGTGTTACAAGTTGGTATCAGAGCAATTAGGTCCGTCCGACCAAGTTGTCGAGTCGTAGTTTTGCCTAACAATCGAGTATTGTTAACTTCTGTTCTAACCGTCGTTTATGTTGTAGTGATAAGTTGTGATGGATGGAAGGAATGATGTTGCACTTGCTGCTGCTTTAGAAGCAATTACGCATGCTATGAAGAATCAGTCGAACACTGTTTGGAATGCTGGATCTCGTAGTTTGGCGACTTTCCAAAGGGAGATTCCGCCTACCTTCAAGGGTAAGTATGATCTTGACGGAGCGTTGGATTGGTTGAAATAGATTAAGAGAATATTCCGTGTGATGGACAAAACTCTAGAATAGAAGGTTCGATATGGCACTCATATGCTAGCAATTGAAGCTAATGATTGGTGGCTAGAGACATGTCAGAAGTTGGAAGCTGCAGGTGAAAATGTCACTTGGGCTACGTTTCGTAGGGAATTTATGAGGAAGTATTTCCCTGAAGACGTTCATGGTAAGAAGGAAATTAAGTTTCTTGAGCTGAAGCAAGGGAGTATGTCGGTTGTTGAATATGCTGCAAAGTTTGCTGAGTTGGCTAAGTTTTATCCGCACTATAGTGAGGAAAATGCTGATTTTTCAAAGTGCATCAAGTTTGAGAACGGGTTGCACCCAGAGATCAAGAAGGAAGTTGGATACCAGAAGATTCATGTCTTTTCTGATTTGATCGATAGTTGCAGGATCTTTGAGGAAGATAATAATGCTCACTATAAGATTATCAATAAGAAAAGAGGTAAGCACCAACAAAACCGTGGTAAGCCCTATGATGCCTCAGTTGGTAAAGGTAAACAGAAAGTTGCTCAGGGTCAGAGAACTAGTGGGGGAGATGCCCCTGCTGGTGTGGTTTGTTTTAAATGTGGAAAACCTTGGCATAAGAGAAATATGTGTACTACTGAGGTAAAGAGGTGTTTTTGTTGTGGTAAAACTGGACATGCTATATCTGAGTACAAGCATAAAGATATGATTTACTACAATTATGGTGAAGAAGAACACATTGGTAGTCAGTGTTAGAAACCAAAGAAGGTGCAAACCAGTGTAAAATTGTTCGCTTTGGCTGAGAGTAAGATAACTAATAAGGACAGACTAATCAGAGGTACATGTTTCATTAATAGTGCTCATTTAATTACTATTATTGATACTGGTGCTAATCATTGCTTTATTGATGCTGATTGTGTTGAAAGATTGGTTCTTATGTTGTCTTCTATGAATGGAGAGGTGGTCATCGACACTCCAGCCAAGGGTTCGGTGACTACTTCTTTTATGTGTTTAAAGTGTCCTTTATCGATCTTTGATGGAGACTTTGCTGTTGATTTGGTTTGTTTGCCTTTAAGTGGGTTAGATGTGATTCTAGGTATGAACTGGTTAGAGCATAACTATGTTCATATTAACTATTATAACAAGTCTGTGAGGTTTTCTACTCCTAAAGAAGAGGAAGATGGTCTGTTGTCTGCTAGACAGTTGCGACAGTTGATGCAAGAAGAGGCTCAGATGTTCTCGTTGATGGCGTTGCTATATGTCGAGAATCAAGCTATAATTGAGGAATTTCGAGTGGTACATGAATTTCCTGAAGTTTTCCTTGATAAAATTCCTGATGTACCACCAGAGAGAGAAGTTGAATTTGCTATTGATCTTGTACCTGGTACCAGACCTGTTTCTATGGCACCATACAGGATGTCTACATCTGAATTGTCAGAATTAAAGAAGCAATTGGAAAATTTACTTGAAAAGAAGTTTGTAAGACCAAGTGTATCGCCGTGGGGAGATCTAGTGTTGCTAGTAAAGAAGAAAGATGGAAGTATGACACTTTGTATTGATTATAGATAATTGAATAAAGTGACGATTAAGAACAAGTATCCGCTTCTGAGAATAGATGACTTGATGGATCAATTGGTGGGTGCTCGAGTGTTTAGTAAAATTGATTTGAGGTCGGGTTATCATAATATTAAAGTGAAGGATGAAGATGTCTAGAAAACGATTTTTAGAACGCGTTATGGACATTATGAGTATTCGGTGATGCCTTTCGGCGTTACTAATGCCCCAGGAGTATTCATGGAGTACATGAACCGTATCTTTCATACTTATTTGGATCGGTAAGTAGTTGTGTTTAATGATGATATTTTGATTTACTCTAAATCAGAAGAAGAGCATGCAGAACACTTAAGAATAATATTGTAAGTTTTAAAAGAGAAGAAGTTGTATGCAAAGCTGTCCAAGTGTGAATTTTGGTTAAAGGAGATTAGTTTTCTTGGTCATGTTATCTCGGGTAGTGGCATTGTTGTAGATCCATATAAAGTAGATGTTGTGTTGCAGTGTGAAACTCCAAAGTCGGCTACCGAGATTAAAAGCTTTTTGAGATTAGCTGGTTATTATAGAAGGTTTATCGAAGGTTTTTCTAAGTTGGAACTTCCGTTAACTAAGTCGACTTGTAAAGGTAGAGCTTTTGTGCGGGATGTTGAAGATTAACAATGAATTTATGGACAATATTAGAGAAGCTCAGAAGTTGGATGTAAAATTGGTAGATTTTATGGCTGGGATCGACTAGTCCGAGAATAGTGATTTTAAGTTAGATGCATAAGCTGTGTTGAGATTCCGTAATCGAATTTGTATTCCTGATGATACGGAGATGAAGAAAGTGATTCTTGAGGAAAGTCATATAAGCAAGTTAAGCATTCATCTGGGAGCAATAAAATTGTATCAAGATTTGAAGAATTTGTTTTGGTGGCCTGGAATGAAGAGTGATGTGGCTCGGTTTGTGTGTGCATGTTTAACTTGTCAGAAGTCGAAAGTTGAACATCAGAAGCCCACAGGGTTGATGCAACCGTTAGAAGTTCCAGAATGGAAATGAGATAGCATTTCGATGGACTTTGTGACGGGGTTACCTAATACTCCAAGGGGACATGATTTGATTTGGGTGATTTTTGATAGGCTTACGACGTCGGCTCATTTTATTCCTATTAATATTAGTTTTCCAGTATCAAAGTTGGCAGAGATTTATACCAGTGTAAATGTAAAGCTGCATAGTTTTCCTTTGTGTATTGTGTCGGATAGAGATCTGAGGTTTATTTTTTATTTTTGGAAGAGTTTGCAAGAGGAGTTGGGTTCTAAGTTGAGGTTGAGTTCGGTGTATCATCCTTAGACGGATGGTTAGACAGAGAGGACTATTCAGTCATTAGAAGATTTGTTGAGAGCATGTGTTCTTGAGCAGGGAGGTTCGTGGGATACTGATTCGCTATCGCGCGCGGATTAAAATGAGTATTTTTCAAAACTGTAGTATTTAACGACAACTGTAACTCGGATATCGTTCTCACAAGGATTCTTGATTTTATTAAACAACAGAAATCGAATTGGGGGGGTTTGGTTTTAAGGACGATTTATAAAAAAAACAGAAAATAAGCGCTTAAAATAAGTGATTATGAAATAAGTCGATCTACTGTTTCGGGTTCCTACTATCATCGATTAATACAATTTAACTTCCCTAAGCGGATTCCTATTTAAATTCGATACAATTTCATCCAACAAGCGAGAATGAAAAAAAATAAGAATTATATTCCCTTTTCACTGAATTAAGCAAATGGTTAATCAACAAACGGAATAACGAATTAAGCATACGATATAACGCAATTATAATTGGGAAACATAATTCAATCGAACCAACAAGATTACTCTAAGATAATTCGAATTAAGCAAACGAATATAAAAGGCAAAATTGATATGAATAGAAATTGAATTGTAAATTATATTAACCTCAAGTTTTGGAAACCAAGTTACAGCAGATTAACTCTAACATATTAGTTCTCCATTCCCATTCGTACAAAATTGTTTTCTCCCTTTGTCTACAGTAAAAACGTGATCCATCCGCCGTTATGCGGCTGCCTCCCGGTTAAAGAGGAACAATCCATTCGGTTTACAAACCAACTGGGTTGAAAACATAACCCTGGCCCAAAACTACTAACCAAAAACTTAAAAGTCTAAAGCTGCAACTTCAACGACTTTTTCAACCTTTCTGAACTTTGAATCAGCTTCTGGCCAAAACTATAAAGTTGTAGGCCATTTTCTTATCTTTCCAACACATGGTCAAACGCCTCTATCCGATTTTTGTAGAATTAGTTATGAATTTTTCCGCGAAAGCTGCAGTTGCTGAAAATAAAATACAAAAATTAATTAAATGTAAAAATAAAATAAATTAGCAAAACATATTAAAACATAAAAATAAACACAATAAACTAAATAAATGCATTAGTACAATCGTGGAAGGACGTGCATCAAAATGCACTGATCAAATTCCCCCACACTTGAACTTTTGCACTCCGAGCAAAATGCAATCAAAAGAAACGCAAAAGCATCATCAATTACTCATCCTAGGCTACAAATTCATCTTCGGTCAAGATTGCATCAACAGGTACTAGTCTCGTACACTAAGAATATCGTAGGAACACTAGTCTTGCCTCCTGAATATACAAACCAATATGAATCATATTATTATGCAAAAACCTAACTTACTCATCCTCATTTTTTTTCTTTTTCATTCCGGCGCAATTACATTAAGCCTGTTATCTCCACACACTCATAGCAAAGCGACCGGTTAGTGACTCTGATCCTTTTTTGCACGGGGTTCTGGTACTTACATGGCATAACCCTTTTATTACTCAGTTACAGTTGTGGGGGATCGGACCGTAATCCGTCCTACCAAGTTCAGCACCAGAAACCGCTGAACCAACTAACAACGAGTCTTATTCTCAAAAATAAATTTGTAGGCACTACGACCGTTGGGTTAAGTGACCGGGTGAGGATCACCAAATTTAGAAGGTGCATTCCTTTTTTTCTTTTTCTTTTTAAAACACTTTTTTTCTGGAACACTCACTTATATTCATCGGCTTCCTTGCGTAGAGTGTGTGAGATGGTGCTGACTGCTGAAATAAACTACTCAAGAGCTATTAGAGAGTGAGAATTCAAGGCTCATACATAATAAGATTTCAAATCAATTTCCATATGCAGGAGACTTATAGTGTTAAGACGATACCGATCTTGTGAGCTTTTTCCAAGTCTCCACAAACATAACCTCAAATTAGTCTGCAACCCAAAACTTTCAAATAGATGCATTTTTTTATTAACCCAAAACAAAACAAAACAAAAATTAAATAAAGGAATCCCTCCCCCACACTTAAAACAGACATTGTCCTCAATGAAAGGACAACTATTTAAAATAGATAGAAGGAAAGAAAAACTCCCTGGTCAAGTTGCAGGGTAGTTTGGTGCCTCCAAAGAAAGATCTTCTGTGGTTGCATCTTCAGCTACTGCACTTTCATGAAATAGCTTTAGGCGCTGCCCATTGACCTTAAAAACTTTGTTGGTACCTGCACTTTTAATTTCTACTGCACCATGAGGGAAAACATTAGTAACAACAAAAGGGCCAATCCATTTGGATCGGAGTTTCCCAACCATAAGCTTAAGGCGGGAGTTAAACAATAAAACTTGTTGGCTCACGGAAAATTCCTTCCTATAAATCATTTTGTCATGGAAGTGTTTTGTTTTCTCTTTATAAATCCTAGAGCTCTTATAAGCCTCTAGTCTCAGCTCTTCAAGCTGTTGCAATTGGAGTTTTCTTTCAATACCTGCTTGTTGCATCTCCAAATTACAACTTTTCACCGCCCAATAAGCACGGTGTTCTAACTCAACAGGAAGATGACATGCCTTACCAAAGACAAGTCGAAAGGGAGACATCCCAATGGGAGGCTTGAAAGCCGTTCTTTAAGCCCAAAGCGCGTCTTCTAGACGACGACTCCAATCTTTCCTGTTTGGTTGCACCATTTTCTCTAAAGCCTGCTTGATCTCCCTATTTGAAATCTCAGCCTGCCCATTACTCTGTGGGTGATATGCAGTAGACACTCTATGCACGACTCCATACTTCCTGAGCAAAGCTTCCATGGTGTGGTTGCAGAAATGAGTGCCTTGGTCACTTATGATAGCTCGCGGTATTCCAAACCTGCAAAATATATTAAACTTGACAAAATCTGCAACAACTCTAGAATCATTAGTCCTAGTGGGGATAGCTTCCACCCACTTTGAAACATAGTCAACAACAAGTAAAATATAAAGGAAACCAAATGATACAGGAAAGGGACCCATGAAATCAATTCCCCATACATCAAATACCTCACAGAAAAGCATAGGCTGCTGAGGCATTTCACTCCTGCGAGTGATGTTTGCACCTTCTATCTGGTACTCTTTACATGTGCGGTAAGTCTCAAAAGCGTCCTTAAAGATGATGGGCCAGTAGAATCCGGAATCTAAGACTTTTCTAGCAATTCTTTGCGGGCCAAAGTGTCCTCCAACTTGAGATGAATGAGCAAAATTCAAAATAGATTTGATCTCATAGTCAGGGACACATCTCCTGATTACCTGATCACTACCAAACTTCCAAAGATATGGATCATCCCAGACATAATATTTGGCATCACTCTTGAGTTTGTGGATTTGTGACCGGGATGCACCTGTAGGAAAAACACCAGCAACAAGATAATTAACAATGTCAGCAAACCAAGGAGTTACCCCATGCAAAAGTAAAAGCTGCTCATCAGGAAAGTCATCTTGAATGGGGAAAGGATCTTCATCTCTTTCTATCCTGCTTAAATGATCAGCCACTAAGTTTTCAGCACCACTCTTGTCTTTAATCTCTACATTAAACTCTTGGAGCAACAGCATCCACCGAATCAATCTTGGTTTTGTATCTGGCTTTTTCAACAAATACTTCAAAGCTGCATGGTCAGTAAAAACAACAACCTTGGAACCTAGCAAATATGATCTGAATTTATCGAGAGCAAAAACAATAGCTAGAAGTTCCTTTTCAGTGGTAGTGTAATTTGACTGTGCAGAATCTAAAGTCCTAAAAGCATGGTAAATAACATGGGCAACCTTGTCAACTCTTTATGCAAGAACAGCGCCAACAGCATAATTAGAAGCATCACACATAAGCTCGAAAGGGAGGGTCCAGTCAGGAGGTTGGATTATCGGAGCGGAGGTCAATGCTTTCTTCAAGAATTCAAACACTTGCTTGCATTTGTCATCGATGTTGAAAGTAACATCATTCTTCAACAGGTTTGACAGCGGAAGAGCTATCTTGCTAAAATCCTTGATGAAGCGCCTATAAAATTCTGCATGACTAAGAAAAGAACGAATCTCGCGAACGCAAGAAGGGTAAGGCAATGTAGAAATCACATCAATTTTAGCAGGGTCAACAGAAATACCTTCCTCGGAAATTATGTGACCGAGAACAATTCCTTGCTTAACCATAAAATGACATTTTTCGTAATTTAACACAAGGTTAGTCTAAATTCATCTTTCCAAAACCATATTCAAGCTACTCAAACATGCATCAAAAGAGGAACCATAAACAATGAAGTCATCCATGAAAACTTCCATGCAATTTTCAATGAAATCAGAGAAAATGCTAATCATGCACCGTTGGAAAGTGCCAGGAGCGTTGCAAAGACCAAAAGGCATCTTCCGATATGCAAAAGTACCAAAGGGACAAGTAAAAATGGTTTTCTCTTGATCTTCCGGTGCAATATGAATCTGAAAATAACCTGAAAAACCATCAAGAAAACAATAATGTGATTTACCAGCTAGCCGTTCAAGCATCTGGTCAATGAACGGCAAAGGAAAATGGTCCTTTCAAGTCGCTTGGTTCAATCTCCTGTAATCAATACAAACTCTCCAACTGTTCTGAACTCTAGTGGGAACAAGTTCGTTCTTTTCATTTTTCACTACTGTGAGTCCAGATTTCTTAGGTACAACCTGCACTGGACTTACCCATTTGTTGTCAGAGATAGGATAAATGATACCTGCTTGCAAGAGTTTGGTTACCTCTTTCTTCATAACATCGAGGATAAAAGGATTAAGCCTCCTTTGGGGCTGCCTTACTGTTTTCGCTCCCTCCTCAAGTAAAATCCTGTGCATGCACATGGACGGACTAATACCAGGAAGGTCGGCTAATGTCCACCCGATTTCCTTCTTGTGCTTTTTCAGAACCTGCAAGAGTTTATTTTCTTGATTGAGATCAAGGTTAGAAGAGATAATAACAGGAATTTTTTCGTTATTCTCCAAATAAACATATTTCAGATTTTCTGGAAGTTGTTTCAGCTCTAAGGACGGGGGCTTCTCTATGGGTGGAGCATTTGGGGCAGCCGGGATGTCAAGGGTATCAACTGTAAAAACAGCTTCATTAGCAACAACTTCACTGGTGGGAAACACATCATCCTACAAGGCAACCTCTTTTTTAGCACACACAACACATAAGTTATTATCAGTACAATCAGAACACAAGTAAACATCATCAAATCCAGATAGAGAAGGAAAATCAATGGAAAATAAATCATAACAAGTGTCATCGACCAATTCCAAAATTAATTCGATGTGAAAAACCGAATGCTCCTCCGAAGGATGTTTCATGGCATCAAAAATGTTGAATTTCACGACAATGTCACCAAACTCCATGGACATGGTTCCATCGTCAACATCAATCTTTGTTTTTGCCGTTTTCATGAATGGTCTGCCTAAAATGATGGGAGCTCGGCTGGACTTTGTTTCTCCTTCCATGTCTATAATGTAGAAATCTGCAGGAAAAATCAAATCGTTAACTTGAACAAGGAAGTCTTCGACTATGCCGGTGGGGCGGGCATTACTCCTATTTTCCAACTGAATGATTAAACCTGTACGCTGTAGAGGACCGAGACAAAGGTTATTATAAACAGAAGTGGGTATAACATTAATGCCCGCTCCTAAATCAAGCATGCAATTATCAAATTTACTGTTCCCGATGGTGCAAGGAATATCATATGTTCCTGGATCCTTCTGCTTTTGTGGTAGAACCTGAATGGTGGTGAGGGTTGAAACATTTTGCTCACCCATAACTTTTTCGGATGAAGGTTTAGGCTGAATAAAAGCAGAAATATTTCGGCACAAGTTAACTCTTTCACTTCCCTTAATCCTTCTCTTGTTGGTACACAAATCCTTCAAAAACTTCGCATACTTCGGAACCTGTTTAATCACATCAAGGAGCGGAATATTTACTGCAACTTTTCGGAAAACATCCAAAATCTATTTTTCTTTCTCTCCTTCCTCAATTCTTTTATTTTTCAGAATTCTATGTGGGAAAGGAACTGGTGGTACATAGTCTCTTTCTGTAATTCTTTCAATTTCCACCGCAATAGGAGAAGGTGGAGAAGGTTCAGATGAAACAGATTCAGAAGGTGAAGAAGTAAAAAGTTCAGATGTTACCCCAATATTTTTCTCAGGGGTTGTTCCTGCTACCTTTCTAGATCGCAAAGAGATTGCGCTAACATTGGCATTAGGACCACCATTCGGATTGGCAACATTTTGGGCTGGAAGTTGGTTCGACCCTTGGGATTGCATTGTGTTCATTTGAGTAACAAGTTGTCCCATCTGTGTGTGCAAGGTTTGAATGCTAGAATCGGTCCTTTGTTGGAACTGAAGGTTGTTGACAACCATTTGTTTAACAAGATCCTCTAAGGACGATCCGGAAGGTGCAGGGGCAACCAGTTGAGGTGAGTGTTGTTGTTGGCTGGTTTGTGGATTTCCATATCGAAGGTTGGGATGATTCCTCCAATTCGAATGATATTTGTTGGTGGACAGGTCAAGAATGTTGTTGTACCTGTTTTGGTTGTAAAGGTTGGCTGCATAAGCTTGGGGCAGCTCAGTGATAGATTCATCTCTCAGAATGGGACATGTATCAGTTGGGTGCTCAGGGGAAGTACAAATACCACACAAAGTTGATGTTTGAGTTTTTGCTACTGCTAGTTGTTTGACTAATGACGTGAGCTCATCAATTATGGTCTCTAAAGCTTTGTTGGAAGAAGAAGCTTGAATTTGATTCACTCCTTTGCTTTGTGCAGAATTGTCTCTAGTGGTAAATTGCTGAGAATTAAGAGACATATTCTCTATTAGAGCTTTGGCAGTAGCTGGAGTTTTATCAACAAGTACTCCACCACTAGCAGCATAAAGAATGTTTCGGTCCATCGATATCAACCCCTCATAAAAGTACTGGATGAGTAATTGCTCGGTGATCTGATGTTGAGGACAGCTGGATACCAAGTGCTTGAACCTCTCCCAATACTCAGTGAGTGACTCATTACCTTGTTTGATACCGCAAATTTCCTTTCTTATTGAGGCAGCTCTAGAGGCAGGAAAATATCGCTCCAAAAACACCTTTTTCAGCGCATTCCAGCTTGCAATTGAATTTTGCTCGAGGCAGTACAACCAATCCTTTGCTGCACCCTGCAATGAAAAAGGAAAAGCTCGAAGTTTGATGTGATCTTCAGTGATCCCTTCAGGCTTCGATGGTGTAGAGCATACAACCTGAAACTCTTTCAAATGTTTGTGCGGATCCTCAACTGCAAGACCACTAAACTTGGGCAACAAGTGTATTAAACCCGATTTTAATTCAAAAGGAGCAGCAACATCATCATAATCAATACACATGCCATTATAATTTATATCAGGGGCAGCCAATTTCCTTAAGGTTCTTTGGTCGGTCATATCAATAACAACTTCAGAATCAGAATCAAACAGATAGTGCAAGTAATCAGAATCAACCTCAGACTCAAACTCAATTGTGGGTGGTGGACTAGTGTTAACTTGGACTCTCCTACGTTGTGTGTGCAATGTTCTTTCTACTTCTGGATCAAAAGCAACAAGCTCAGGACAGCAGGACCTAGTAGCCAGGACTAAAACGCAGCAATGGTAACAAAGCCCAAAATACCAACAATGTCCCTAAAAGCAAAAACAAACACAAAGAAGGAAAACGATTAAATTTTTTTCAAAAAAATAAACTGAACACGAAATTCTTCTAATGGGCGAAAAATAGAATTTTGATAATTTTTTTGATTTTTTCCGACTCTATAAAAACAGTAAATAAATCATAAAAATAGAAAAATGATGAATTTGGGAAATTGAGACCAAAGTCCCATAACTACTTTGTAGTAAGGGATAAATGAGCGGAGAATTTTTTCGCAAGGGATGGTCAAGGCAGAATTCTAATCGGATGCGATTTACCCAAAAACCGATTTTTTTTTACTATTTCGACTCTACAACGCGAATTGGACGAAATCGCGATGAAACTAACGTCTAGACTCAAAGAAACTGACCCTATGACTCTAAAAATAACTAATAATACCAAGAATCCCCGGTGTGATGCGGTGGGAGAACTGACTTGAGGTTTTGCGTTTTTTGTTCGCAAATGTTTCGGTTTAGCAAGAGTCGCCAGCGACTTTTTATTTATCCAAAGGAAAGGTCAAAAAGCACAGGAAAAACCTTTGAGATGTTTTCTTGGGTTCGGGGGGTAGATTATGAAAAGGGAAGGTGCTAGCACCCTTTTCATCCATGGTTTTCCATGGGCTCTTAGTTACTTGTTTTAGATCACTTGCTTTTGCTTTTTAATTGTTTGAAATGGTGCTTTTGTGTGCGATTTTGAAAGTATTTTGAAAAGAGGCCATCGTTGTGGCAACCTTTGTAATGATTATTGTTTGAATGTATACAAAAGTGTTTTGTCTTTTGAAAAATGTTTCATTGTTTGAAAGTTTGATTTGGGAAATGTTTTGAAATTGTGTTGTGATGTGTGTTTGAAAATAGCAAGGATGTTTGCAAGTTTGATCAAGTAACTAGGAGCATCTACCTACCTACTCAAAAGTCTTTCCTACATTTTTAACCCTTTGACATTGTTGTTTTACCTTTGTATTTGGTAAACAACCTTGTGTTTGGATGTTAAACGGGACAGGCGCGGGTCATCGTATTGACCATGATAGCAATTGTGCTAAGTATCTTTAGAAAAATTTTGAGGGACTAGATCATTTTGTTTAGGCAACCAAGATAGCGTCATCGAGGGACTATGATCTTTTTGTTTTGATTTTGTTTTGCCAAGACACCTAGCATGCATACCATGGCCATTTTAAGGCAACAAGTGGATGAAACCCTAGGGGTGCTTGTATGCATTGTGTTGTCAATTTTCATGCATTTTTATCTTGTATTAGGTCTAGCTATTTGTTTGATTTTGGATTTTTGCATACAAACCCTAATCTCTATCATGGCATATTTGAAAGCAATAAAGTGCGTAAAAATAAATCTACGACTATTACAACATTGATATGGGGAAAGGGATACAAGTTTGAATAGGGGATATTTGCAAGAAATAAAAACCCTAAAATTATTACAACCATATTGAATTCTTTGTTCAAATAATAAATAAGCCAATATTTAAATGGACAATTAAATAAATATGCAACATATTATAAATATGCAAAAAATGTTTTTGTATTATTTTTATGTATGTAAAAATAAGCTATTTAATGCATTAAAAATAATAAAATAAAAGATTATTTTTATTAAGAGTGGAAACCCTAATTTGTTTTAAGAAAGTATATATATTAATTATATTATTTATGTACAATAAAATAAATAAAAATATATACAAATGTTAAAAAAAACAAAAATAATGTGAGAAAATATTATTTAAGTATATAAATAATAAAAATAAAATATATAATATTTTTTGTATTATTTACAAATTTTTATTTAAGGGAATAAATATATTAAACTTAATAAACTAAATATTATGCCAAAATAAAAAAAAATGTAATAAAAATGTGAAATTTTAAGAAAAATATTTTTGATATTTTTTTATGTTTAGAAAAATAAAATAAGGTCAGAAACTATAAAGAAAATAGAAAAATATACAAAAGTAAATTAAATGGGCCAAGGGGGTGTGAGAAGCAAGTCAGGGGTGCAAATAATGAAAAATCCCAGGCCCAGCCCAAGTGGCCTTCATCTTCAACCTTGTGACAGCAAGAACGCGCGCCAATGTTCAATATTCGTATCTCCTGCATTTGTGCTTAAAAACGAAAACTTGCAACATGAAAGTTATAGAGCATGATCATACGATTCTAACCATATAAAAAACTTAATCTAACTCTCAAAGACCAGAGAGAATTTCTCTGGCCCTAATTTCTAACCTAGTTTTTTCAGAAAGTTCATCATTCAAATTCTCCCAACTCAGTTAACTTAAATGAAATCTATGCATATGTACAGCTTAAGGGCAATGAATACTACATTTTTTATTCACAAACCTAAGCCTAATGTTTCCTAAATAGAGAGATAGAAGTTTGAACTTTACCTGTTTCAGTTGAGCTCGAGCATGGCAATGCAGGGGTTTTCAGTGAGGCCTGAGATGCTTGGGGCTTGCTTGAAGTTCCTTTGACCTTCCCCAATGCTTAGTTTGATTTGAACTTGCTTGAATCTCTCTGTGGAACTCAACCTGCAAAGTCAGAATTCAAAAATGGTGAAGCTTGAAAACAAGGTTACAGTTGCTGGCCAATGGTTGGGATAGCTTAGGTGGGTTGTATGGAGTGTGTTGGAAGAGGTTTGGGTAAAAACGCACGAGTGGTTTGTGATTTGGAAACCAAAATGCAGAAGCTGCCCTGTTTTGCAAGAAAATGGAGTTTTGGTGTTTTGGAAGGCTTGAGGACTTTCTAGCTCGTGCTTCTGACTTAAGGCAATATGCAAAACTTGTTTGAAAAGGTTACAAGTCTTGGTTATATCAGATTGCAAGAGTTCTGTCCTTTTTGCAAGTTGACTTGGTTTTGAAGAAAAGTGTGAAATGATCAAGCAAAGAGCTTGTACGGGCCTCCTTCCTAGCTGCACAAAGTTGTTGTACTTTGCCCTGAGTTTGTGGAGTTGTTTTGCTGCAAAAGGCTTGGTGCAATGCTCAAGAGAAACAAATTGACATAAAGCCAACTTTATCAAAGTGGCAATGCTACCTTTTTTCCATTTTTAGACTAATTCAATGTGTAAACTTCTAAAGATCAGAACAATGCCTTAATCCATTGAGTTTGCATTCAATTTTTGAGTGTGTAAGGGTTTAAGGACCTGTAAACAAGTACAAGCATGGCTGGACAGAAATTGCAACTTGTGTCAACATGAAAAATGCCATGAACCAAAGTGATATTTTGCCAAATTCAAACCTTCGATTCTTCCTAACCACAAATGATTTTGGAGAGTTATTGGACATTTTAGAAAGCTTGTAACATGCTCTAAAATCCATATTTGAAATTAAATTTTATATTCCAATTGGAACTAGGTGAAAATTTTCCAAGAAGATAGGTCAAAATCCTGCCTAAACTAGGGCAAAATTTCATTAAGTTAAAAGTTTCATGGACCCTTGTTCATAAAATCATAACATGAGATCCAAGCATCTTTTTAGAAAACTTTGTGAATCAAAGTTTTAGATTTTTTTGAGGACTACAACTTTCATGTTGGAAGTTTTGTTTGAATCCAATTGCGTCATGGTGAAAATGTTGGGCAAAGTTGGGAAAAAATAAGAAAATTTCATAACTTAGAAAAATTCTAAGATGAAATTTTTCAATCTTAAACCCTAATTTGCAAAATTAAGTTTCTTGATGAACAAGTTTCATGTTTTGACACATCTTGATGAAAAATGACCCTTGGCACTTGATTTTGACCAAAAAGTCAAAGTTTGACTTTTTAGTGTACAGTTGATTTTTGATGAGTTGACTGGAAAATTCATCTGTCAATCCAATGCATTTGAGATCTTTTGAACCTTGTGATTAGGTCAAGATGATGCCATTGAGTCCTTGAATCCATGCTTGAACCCAATTTGCCATTGGCTAGGTGAAAAATCAGAAATTGCCCTTCTGTAGTCTAAAACCCTAAAAATGACCATTTTGCCCTTTTGGTGATCTGATCAAATTTCTTGAGGAGTTGTGGTTCAAAATTGATCAAATGGTTCATGTGAGCCTACAATCTTGTTGTGGATCAAAAATTATGAGATTTGACTGTAAATTGGCCACAATTGACTTTTTCCCAAATACAACTGATTTCTAGGTCAACTGTCCAATTGACTGGGCAAAAATTTGATTCAAGGCTTGAAACTTGATATGGGCAATCTTATAAGTCCAACATGAAGTATGAAAGTCACTTTAGGCATTGGAAGTCCAAAAATCCCTGTGCAAACTCAAACCCTAATTCAGGTCAACAGTGCAAGGAGATGTCTTGAGCAGAGCAAACCCTAATCCTGTCTGGAGTCCAAAGAGTCTTGTGATGAAAATCTTGATAAAATGAGAGGGCAAATTTTGGGGTACAACACCCGGTAACTGTGCCAATTTGATCCGCTGTCGCGCGCGGATCAAAACGAGTATTTTTCAAAACTTTAGTATTTAACGACAACTGTAACTCGGATATCGTTCTCACAAGGATTCTTGATTTTATTAAACAACAGAAATCGAATTGGGGGGGGGGGGTTGGTTTTAAGGAAGATTTATAAAAAAAAACAGAAAATAAGCGCTTAAAATAAGTGATTATGAAATAAGTCGATATACTATTTCGGGTTCCTACTATCATCGATTAATACAATTTAACTTCCCTAAGCGGATTCCTATTCAAATTCGATCACTATTTCAACCAACAAGCGAGAATGAAAAAAAATAAGAATTATGTTCCCTTTTCACCGAATTAAGCAAACGGTTAATCAACAAACGGAATAACGAATTAAGTATACGATATAACACAATTATAATTGGGAAACATAATTCAATCGAACCAACAAGATTACTCTAAGATAATTCGAATTAAGCAAACGAATATAAAAGGCAAAATTGATATGAATAGAAATTGAATTGTAAATTATATTAACCTCAAGTTTTGGAAACCAAGTTACAGTAGATCAACTCTAACGGATTAGTTCTTCATTCCCATTCGTACAAAATTGTTTTCTCCCTTTGTCTACAGTAAAAATGTGATCCATCTGCCGTTATGCGGCTGCCCCCCGGTTAAAGAGGAACAATCCATTCGGTTCACAAACCAACTGGGTTGAAAACATAACCCAGGCCCAAAACTACTAACCCAAAACTTAAAAGTCTAAAGTTGTAACTTCAACGACTTTTTCAACCTTTCTGCACTTTGAATCAGCTTATGGCCAAAACTAAAAAGTTGTAGGCCATTTTCTTAGCTTTCCAACGTATGGTCAAACGCGTCGATCTGATTTTTGTAGAATTAGTTATGAATTTTTCCGTGAAAGCTGCAGTTGCTGAAAATAAAATACGAAAATTAATTAAATGCAAAAATAAAATAAATTAGCAAAACATATTAAAACATAAAAATAAACACAATAAACTAAAGAAATGCATTAGTACAGTCGTGGAAGGATGTGCATCAAAATGCACTGATCAGATACTTATCTTCTGTTAATAGAGTTCACTTATAATAACAATTACCATTCTAGTATTAGAATGACACCTTTTGAAGCGTTGTATGGTCAGAGATGTAGAACTCCTTTATGTTGGCATGAATCTGGAGAAAGTGGTGCTTGGACCTGAACTTGTTCGTGAGACTAGTGAGAAGGTGAAGTTAATTCGAGAAAAGATGAAAGCTTCCCAAAGTAGACAAAAGAGTTATCATGACAAGCGAAGGAAAGATTTAGAATTTCAAGCAGGTGACCATGTGTTTCTGAGAGTTACACATGTGACCGGTGTTGGGAGAGCATTGAAGTCTAAGAAGCCCACTTCTCGTTTTATTGGTCCGTATCAGATTTCGGATAGAGTTAGAAACATTGCTTATAGAGTGGCTTTACTGCCTAATCTTTCTAATTTTCACGATGTGTTCCATGTGTTACAACTCCGGAAGTATATTTCAGATCCATCTCATGTGATTTATATGGATGATATGCAAGTACGGGATAATCTCACTGTGGAGATGATGCTTGTACGAATCGCAGATCATTAAATGAAGACTCTAAGAGGAAAGGAGATTGCTTTAGTGAAAGTAGTCTGGTTAGGAGCTTCCGGAGAAAGCATAACATGGGAGTTGCAAAGCAGGACGTGAGACTCCTATCCTGAGTTGTTTGAATAAGGTAAATTTTCGAGGACGGAAATATTCTAAGTGGGAGAGAGTTGTAACGCCCGTTAATTTAATTAATTATTTAATAGAATTATTTTTGGATTATTTGTTGAAAAGTTATGAGATGTTGAGAATTGTTGATATAAGTTGTTAGATTATTATTAATGAATTAATTTGTTGATTAATATAATAATAATGTTGGAATTAATGAAATAATTATGTTGGGCTTATGTTTTTGGTTGGAAGTAGTAAAGTAGGGGTGTGAAAGTTACGCCTAATAGGATTAATGGTATAAGGTTAAGCTGACACAAGGATTTGGTTATTTGGTAGAATAATAAGTCTTGTGTGTGACCGTGTGAAGCTGTGCAGAAGAGAAGCAAGGTTGCACGGTTGTCGAGCAAAGTTGCACTATTGTCGAGCAGTTTGGTATAGAGACCTTCAAACCGGGTAAGAGTGGGGTTCTGACCTTATAATGGGATCGATGATGATTATTATGTGGGAATCAGTCGTATTTATGACAGTTGTACTTTGATGTTCGTGATTCGTGATTGAAGTTTCTTGTTTTTTCATGTTGTGGTTGTTTAGGGAGTTATCATGTGACTGTCTCGTATGATTAATGAACCTGTTATAGGAAGTTTCCCGTTAGTCGTGTTGTGGGCGTTTTGAGTTGTCTGTATAATTGTGCAGTATAATCGATGAATAAGTTAGTCTAGATTGTTACTTGTTGATTTGGTTATTAGGTTGTTGTATATTCCGAGCGGTTGGCAGGAAATTATTAAATTGTTGTTGTGGTCATTTTAGGAAGGTTTCTGCGTGACTGTCTTGTACAATTAATGAACCTGTTGATAGGAAATATAGTTACCCGTTGCTGTGGTATTCCGAGCGGTTTACCAGAAATTATGGGTTGTATTGGTGTGTTCGTTATGACGTTGTATTGTTTCATGTTGTTGTCCAGAATTAGTGGTCGAGGAGGATGTTTGTGGTGTTAGGTGTCGAGTGGCATTTAGGCTGCAAGGTGTGTCGGGGAATATAAGTGTTAGATGTCGAGCGGCATTAGGCTGCAAGGCGTGCCGAGGAGCACATTATTGTCGTCGAGCTGCACAAAGTTGCAAGCTGTGTCGAGGAGCACAAATTAGTCGTTATTCTGTCTTGGTTGCTGTGCATGTCGAGGGGCACGTAGTTCCTCCCTATCCATATTGTCCGTGCATGTTGTTTTGGTCGATACCAGTGTTGTGTAAGTTGTTATGAGTTGAGAGATAGCATATTGATGATTTATGTTGAGATGCCTCTAATTATGGGCAGATATTAAGTTGTAGACTTATGGCCAATGTTAAATTAAGTTGAATTATTGTTGTTGTTGTTATTACGTTCATGTTGTTAATGCATATATAGCATATCATGTTGGAGCTGATGCTCGTTAAGTTGGCATGGATTGGAAAATATAAAGTGGAAGTCTTATGCCTTGTTGATGCCTCTATTTATTGGCATATTTCTAAGTTGAGAGTTATGCTCCATTGGTACCACATGCATGTGCATAAAAACAAGTCGCATTCCATGTTTCATTCTGAGTTGTTGTATGGATGAATTCATGATGATAATGTGGTTAAATAGCTGTGAAGTGGTAATTTTGTATGAATTGTTTCTAACGTATTATTTATCATGCGTTCTATTATAATGTTCGATATCTCAACCCTTATGTTTAAATGTTACCCATATGTTGGTAACGTGCATGTAATCTAGAGTGAAGGTGGTTTACTTTCAGTAGTTTGAGTCAGTGTCTTTGCTCTGATATGTAACACTCGGGGGGATGAACGCTTGTTACTTTATTATTGTTATTACTTCAGTTGTTGAATTTTAAGTTGATTTTTGTTATGTACTTGTTATTTGGAGTCGTTTCAGTTGGATAAAGATGTTACGCCTTTTTAGTTGAATATTATGATTCCGCTGCGTAGTTATGAAAGTTGTTGGTTTTAAAAGATTAATTTATATTGTTATTGGTTCATCCAAGTTTAATGTGTTACGTATTAGTAATGAATGCCGTTGTTTTAAGTTGAGATTGTAGCATCCCGATTTAGTTGCTGAATTTTTATAACTCGGATTTTTATAATAATTGTCGAGTAGAATTGGGGTGTTACAAATGAGGTTCAGGTGCTTCGTATCCCATTCTTCCTTAATCTGGATGATCACCATGTTTGAGTCCCCATATACGCTCAAGAACTTGATTCTCGGGTCAATAGCAGCTTTAATACCCATGATGTGTGCTTCGTATTCAACCATGTTGTTGGTACAGTCAAAGCATAATCTGGCGATGAATGGCGTATGGTAACCCTGAGGAGAGATAATTACAACACCAATTTTGTTTCCAAGTGCATTAGAAGCTCCATCAAAAACCATAGCCCATCGGGATCCTGGCTCAGGTCCTTCATACGGTCCAGGTTCTTCATAATATGTAACTAGCATAATGTTCTCATTTGGGAATTCAAAATTCACAGATTAGTAGTCGTCTACGGCTTGATGAGCCAAATGATCTGCTAGTACACTTTCTTTGATTGCTTTCTGAGCGGTGTACTGAATGTCGTATTCTGTCAAGACCATTTGCCATCTGGCTATTCTTCCAGAGAGAGCGGGTTTCTCGAATATGTATTTGATGGGATACATTTTATAGTTTAATAAAGTAGTATGAGTCAACATATACTGTTTTAGTCAGCGAGCAGCCCATGCCAAAGCGCAACAAGTTTTATCGAGCAGTGAGTATCTTGTTTCATAGTCGGTAAACTTTTTTCTAAGGTAGTATATTGCATGCTCTTTTCTACCAGAATCGTCATGCTGGTCGAGTACACACCCACATTGAATTCTCTAGCACTGTTAGGTAGATGTCTTCCTTCAAATGGTGGCATCATAATTGGAGGTTCCTATTGGTAGTCCTTGATTTTGTCAAAGGCTATCTGACATTCGTCGTTCCATTTTACTACCTGATCTTTCTTCAGCAACTTGAAGATCGACTCACAAGTAGCAGTCAAATGAGAAATGAACCGGGCAATATAATCCAGTCGTCCCAAGAAACCTCTGACTTCCTTCTCAATACGGGGAGTGAGCATTTCTTGAATAGCTTTAACTTTAGCGCGATCAACCTCAATACCTTTATCGCTGATGACGAAACCTAGGAGTTTACCGGATCTCACCCCAAAGGTGCATTTGTTCAGATTCAACCTCAACTTGTACTTCATCAGTCTCTCAAACAACTTATGTAGGTGGTCGAGGTGCTCTTCTTCAGTCTGAGATATGGCTATCATGTCATCAACATAAACCTCTATCTCGTGATGTATCATGTCATGGAACAAAGTTACCATGACACGCTGATAAGTTGTGTCGGAGTTGTTCAACCCAAAAGCCATAACCTTGTAGCAAAAATTGCCCCACTGTGTGATGAAGGTTGTTTTCTCCATGTCTTCAGGTGCCATCTTGATCTGATTATACCCTGAGAAACCTCCCATGAAGGAGAATACCTTGTTCTAAGCGGTGTTATCGACCAAAACATCAATATGTGAAGGTGGGAAGTCATATTTGGGGCTTGCCCTATTCAGATCCATGTAGTCCACACACATACGTACTTTGTCATCTTTCTTCGGTACCAGAACCACATTTGCAACCCATTGAGGATAGGATGTAACAACCAAGAAACCTGCACTGAATTTTTTCATAACCTCAACCTTGACCTTCTCTGACATATCGAGATGCATGCGACAAACCTTCTGCTTAATTTGAGAACAACCTTCTTTCATCGGTAAACGGTGAACCATAATATTGGTGTTGAGCCCTGACATGTCTTTGTATGACCAAGCAAAGATCTCAACATATTAATGCAACATCTAGATCAACTTGTTCTTGACACTTCCCTCTAGCTTGGCGCTTATCTTGACTTCTTTCCTGGTTATCTCAGTACCCAAATTTACAACTTTAATTGGGTCTTCATGTGGTTGAATAGTCTTTTCCTCTTGAATTAACAGTCTGGAAAGTTCTCCAGGTGTTTCACAATATTTCTCACCTTCGTCCTCGGATTGGTAGATCGTATTTTCAAAGTCATAAGTGGCGATAACAAAGTTATTATCAACGGGATCCAGAGTGGATGTGGATCTACAATTTATTGTGTGGTGTGTGTAAGAACACATAGCTATTTGAAAGTGATAAAAAGAAATGCAAAAAGCATAAAATTTGAATGCAAAATGTCAAATGCTTTTATTAAATGAAAATATGTTTATGACATGACAACCCTTAACAAATGGACCATTGTTCCCCAGGTAAGACACGAGGTTTAAAGTCATTGTTCAAAAATTACATAACCTAAACTTTGAAATCAATAAAAACATAAATGTAGCTATTACTCCTGACCAAATGAGATAGAGATAATGTCTTCGGCCTTCCAGTTGCTGAGCTCGTTGCCAATGGTAGGAAAGATCTAGCTATCAAGGTCATAATCACTGTCAGCATCTTCTATAGCATTAACTCCATTGTTGCTGACGCGGAATGGTAGTCTTCCAGCATGAGCACGACGCATAGCTCTCTAACCCTCTGTAGTGAAACCCAAACCAAATTTGTAAGATTTATACGGAATGTCAGGAAGCTGACCCCAAATAGTACAACCACCTTCTTCCACAGCAGATTTAGCATCTTTCAACGAATCCATCCTGGGAGGAACCCTGGTAACCAAGGGAATGGCATAAACATCTTCAATAGTGGCTGGAGGGATAACTTCAAAAGTCTGACAGTGAGTCTCGATGAACTCGGCGTCCATCTCTACGTACCGGAATGAGTTCAGGTGGCTAACCATATATTCTTCTTTGCCACAGACTGTAAAAACCTTCCCTTGCACATGATACTTTAGCTTCTGGTGTAGGGTCAAGGTGACAGCGCCTGCCTCATGGATCCAGGGGCGCCCCAATAAGCAAGAATAAGCTGGTCAAATATCCATTACATAGAAGGTAGATTTAAAGATCTACGAACCTACCTTGATCGGAAGATCCACTTCTCCGTGTACCATCCTCTTTGACCTGTCAAAGGCTCCAACTATAATATCACTGGGTTTCAGTACAACCCCTTCACAATCAAGTATGTCCAGAGCGCCTTTCAATAGAACATTTAATGAGGAACTAGTGTCAACCAATACCTGAGCCTAAGTATTGTCCCTGCATTCAATAGAGACATACATGGCCTTATTGTGATTTCTTCCTTCCAGAGTCAGATCAACGTCAGAGAAACCTAATGCATTGTTAGTCGTTAAGCTAGCAACATAACTTCCAAATTGATCGGCAGAAATCTATTGTGGCATATGAGCAGTCTTCAAGAATTTTACTAAATCCTGTGCATGAGCTTCAGAACACTAACAGAGATAACATGGAGATCTTAGATGGGGTCTGCCCCAGCTATTCAACAATCTTGTAGTCGCTTTTACAGATAATCTTCAACACTTCTTCCAACTCTTGCCTAGAGGTGTCTTCAACTGAAACTTCTTTAGGTACCTCTGTCTGGGATGGCTTTGTTATTTGTTCTTTGCCCTGAGCCTCAATAGTTGACTCGGTAACGGTAACTCTAACTGGCGTAACAACAGTCTTCGGAGATATTTCCAGAGAGAAAACCCTTCCACTTCTAGTAACCTTACTGGTCCTGGCAATATTGTCAATGGTGGGATCAGCAACTTCAGGACCTTCACATTCAATAGTCAATAGTTCTTGCTTGACGCCATGGTAGTAGATGTCGACTCAATAGTTACAAGGAATAACTTTGTCCGAGGAGTATGGAATTGGTCCAGGTGTAGAAATTATTAGAGGAGCAACTTTGGTATTGGTAGTGATCCTTACAGTACCCTTGGAAATGATCCTGATAGGAGTGTCAGATATTACAGATATGTCTTGAAACAGATTCTCAGCAGACGAAATCTTCTCAACCAGAATTATGTGATTGTTCATTAGGCGTGAATATATTCTTCCAGCAACTTGCAGCCATTGGGTTGGGCTGTGCAGCAGTAACATATTTCAATACAGCCTAGAAATAAACCGACCTGCAATAGATTCTTCTTGATAATTGGGAGGGGAGTAACCAATTCACTTACAGTAGAAACATAAAGAACATCATCAATAGCACTTATGCCTTTGTCATGCTTCGACATCGGTGCAGTAACTACATTCGAGGTCTCGGGAGAATCAAACTCAATCTCTTTGTTGTCAATCATGTCTTGAATTTTGTTTTTTAAGGCCCAATAGTTATTAGTGTCGTGCCCAGGACTATTGGAATGGTAGGCACACTTCACATTTGGATTATAACGAGGAGATAAGGTGTTGGGGTTCTGAGGAGGCTCCCTCAATGCTATTAGTTCCGCTTTCAATAAATGTTGCAATGCCTGAGACAATGGCATACTGATCTTCGCAAACTGTCTTCTTGGAGCGTCTGACCTATGCTGCTTGCCTTGTTGTTGTTGTTGAGCAGGCGCTAAATTAGAAATTAGCACCACCCCTAAAGACTGATTGTGGTCACTTTTAACACGGCCCTTCTAGCCATAAACAACTTTGGTTTCCTTCTTACCACTGAATTTCTTCTTCACATCACTTGAAGATGAAACCACTAGAATTTTTCCGCTCTTGATACCACTTTCGACATGTTCTCCAATTAGAATCAGCTCAGTGAAACCAGATGAGGAGCTTCCAATCATATGGTTAAAGAATGGACATGTCAAAGTGCCCATGAACATATCCACCAGCTACCTATCAGACAGTGGAGGTTGAACTCGTCCAGCTAGATCTCTCCACTTTTGGGAATATTCTTTGAACCCTTCATTTGAACCCATAGACATATTTTGTAATTAGACACAAGTTGGTGCAAGGTCAGCATTATATTTGATATTGCTTGTAAAAAGAAACAGCTAGGTCTTCCTAAGTATGGATGTTGGTTCCTTCCAATTGATAGAACCATTCAAGTTGTGTACCAGACAAACTTTCTTGAAAGAAGTGAACCCATAACTTTCTGTCAGTAGTATGGGGTTGGATCTTCCGAACATAAAACCGCAGATGGAGCTTTGGACATTACACACCATCATATTTGGCAAAGGTAGGAACTTTGAACTTATGAGGGATAACAACCCCCAAGATAAGACCCAACTCTTTAAAGTCCAGTCCAAGCACTTTCTGGATTTCCATGAACTTGAGGTGATCTTCCAACTGTTTGTATATATCATCCGCGGGAGGATACTGTTCATCAGAATAGTCTTTATCCTTAGGAATTTTCCCAAAACCTTGATTGCTTCCACCTTCAGCCTTAACACTTCTACCATCTTCCTCTTGATTGTCATCTTCATCAGAGGAAATATCAGCAGTTTGAACCAGTTTAGCGAGACCTTTGAACCTTCTCCCCATATTGAGGATAACAACTGGCTTTTGAGTCTTCTTCTTTTTGGCGATGAGTGCCATCATCTCTCTCTGCCCCTGGGCTAAGTTCAAGAGTGTTTCCTGGAATTGGGCATTCTGTGCTTGGAGTTTCTTGATAGTCTGTTCTAGAGCCATCTTTAACTGAAATAAACAGCAAGAAGATGAGAAAACCTACTTATAGAGTACCTGTTATGTGATGATATGCATGATATGCAAATGCAAGTTCAATGTTTTCTAGGACCGTTGTAGGATTTAAATTTGTTTAAACAAGAGGCAACAAAAGAAATTTTAGTAACAAGCTTAAATTATAACTGCTTTCAATAAAAAGAGTTACAAAATAGAAAAATATGAATTCAAGTCTCCCATGGATGCTTCCTCTTTGTGTTGACATATGCGTTAAGGCTTTGTTCTTTGTGGAGTCGTTTCGTCAGCTCTAGTACTTTCTTCTCACTAGCATAGATTGATCCTCAAAGGTATCTTTTTCCTTCTTAAGCTGAATCTAGGACTTTTGTAGGTCTTCGAAGTCGGTAGGCATATCGAGATGAAGAACGGTATGAGAAACATACCCTTCAACAACAGGCTTTATGATCATTGGTAAGATAGCGGGATATGGCATTTTAAGATTCTGAGCATGATACCGCACCCATATGAGGTAAGGCTCTAGAGGAATGGAATTCTTGTGTCCCAAAGCCTTGCTATCAATTTTGTTGACCGTGCCCCAAGCATGTATAAACCTTTAATGGTAATTTTGAGGATTGTTCTCATAGTCGAACACAATACCCAGGAAGAGAATATCACGAGGACCACCCCTTCGAGCATAACCAAACTGACGCAGAGCTAGAGAAGGGTTGTAAGTGATGCCCCATCTTATACCAAGGAGTGGTACATTAGGGAATTCGCCACATCGATCAATAATAGTGACATCTGTCTGAGATCGAGAACACCAATCGATATCTGCATGAGTGAGTGACATCAACCTTTGAGACCACCTCAAACCTTGTTTGTTATTTATCACTGATCGCGGCAGGTGCGAAATAAACCACCTGGATAATAGAGGTATGCAACACATAAGAGTTTCTCAATTTTTAATAGTACGGGTGTGGAGAGAATGCAGGACATATCCCAGTAAAGTAGGTACTAGATTATGAGTGAGAAATATTTTGATGGCATTCACATTGTTGTACCCCTAAATTTTCCCTCTAATTTCTCACGGCATTTTCTCACAAGAATTTTAAAAAGCTCAAAATTTGCACAAATACAAAGCAGACAAAAAGGGCAAAATAGACAAAAAATGATTTTTGACAAAATTGAATAAAACAAGCTTGCTTCGACTCATTCATCCTTCGAATGAACATTTTGGCTTCTTCGATGCAACCTTGATTCACACGCTTCGACTGAACATGAGGCCTCCTGCATGCAAGCTTTAAACTCAGGGAGCAATGACCTCTTGCAGGAAAGCTTCGATTCAGAGAGAAATGGCCTCTTGAATGTTTGCCTCATAAAGCATTTACCTTCTGCATGCTAGCTTCGACTAGGCATTATGACCTTCATATTAGCTTCCTTCTGAAGAAACTTCCTTCGATTCAGAAAGAGATGACCTTCTGAAATCTTTCTTCGATTCAGAGGGCAATGGCATTCTGAAGGTTTTCCATTGACACAAAGCATGGACCTCCCGCATGTTGGTTTTGATTGCACCATTGGCTTCGTACGTGTTTGCTTTGATTCACAAGGCAGGAGTTTTTCCTCATGTTAGCATGCACAAGGCATTGTCATTTGCATGTCTCCTTCGAATATGCCTACATGCTGGCTTCGAATCAATCTCCAGAGTTGTTTCAAATCCATTTTCATGTAAAGCTTCGAATCATCCTACAAACTTGTATGCACAAGGCAAGAGTTTCTCTCATGCTAGCACCCATAAAGCAATGATTCCCTTTTAAATTGCTTCGAATACACCTACATACTGGCTCCGAATCCACTTTCAGGATTGTTTAAAGTCACCTTCATATCACTTTCGAATCCACCTTTCAAGATTGTCTTTAATCATTTTCGTATCACCTTCGAATCCATCTGCAGACCCTTCAACACACATAGCACTGCATTATGATACACAACTCGGTGGCCCATTCGAAGGACTTGCCATGGTTGGGAAATAATTGGTTTTGTTTACTTCTGGGTCTGGTCGAAAGGTTGGGCTTAAGTGATCAAAAGCAAGAAGAGTCAGTGGCATATCCAGCTGAAGGTGGCCCATTCGAAGAACACACAGTTGGCCCATTCGAAGGATACACAACTGGTGGAAACAAATGTTGTTTTGATTAAGTCTGGTCGAAGGCTATGGAAAAATGAAGGATTCGATTCAAAGAGTCAAGTTGTCCATAGGTCAGGCTACATAGGCCTCCAACTTGTGCCTCACTCCATATTAAATTATTCTTCAAGCCAACTTGCTCTTGATGACATCACTACCTTTTTAGAAAGTTCTTGAGCCTTGCGTCCGCCTCTTCTGCACACTTTCCCCCCTATAAACTAGGAGCCACCCATCTCAACCATTGATTTTAGTGCTTTTATCTTGGGATTATAAGAAGTTGACACAATTGGATGTTGACCTTTCAAAGAAACTATATTTTATTCCTTCACAAAGCTGTTCATTCAACATTTTCTCTATAAATAGAGAGTTCACTTGCACTTCAAAGGGGGCAAAAAAAAAGAAAGAAAAAAGAGAAGAACGCTGAAGAGGATTTTTGCTGTGTGTAAAAAAATCATCAAAAAACTCTCAAAAACTTTCAAACACTTAACACCCTCCCAAACCCAGAACTTGAAGAAGCACCACACTTGTTTCTTTAAAATCCAGAAGTAAACAAACACAAGCCAACTTTTCTTGGTTTTCGAATCTAGCCAAAGAAACACCACGTTTGCTTCTTCCTCTTCGAATCCAAGAGCGCCCAGGGAAACAACTCAAGTCCAAAACCCACATTCCAGATTCAAGCAAGGTAAGTTCTCTTGACCTTAACATTTCGTTCAAGCATAACATATGAATACTCATCTCTTTTAGTTTCAAGCATCATCATTATTTATTTTTTGTCTTTATTTTCACCTTCTTCGTTTGCTTTCTTTGCTAAGTCTTTTGGTTTATTTTCTTTACTTATCAAACATATCTTTAAGAATTAATCTGGCCATGAAGCAATATTAGCATGTACTCACCCCATGCTGCTACTTAGTCCCCAAACGAAGAAAATAGGAAGAAGGTTGTGTGAATCGAAGCCTTGTAGGTTTCACCCCATGCTGCTATCTAAAACGAAAGAGGTATGGTCAAAGGACATAAGTTCATTTTTCCTTGCAGGTCCAATCGAAGTAAGCAGCGAAAAGGGGAATGATCGAAGGATACATACAATTCATTTCTGTTTTGCAGGCCCAGTCGAAAGAAGCTGAAACAGGATGAATCGAAGGAGCATAATGCCTGGGTCGAAGGACTCACTTTTCCTATTTTTCTTTTGTTTTTCATGATTGCAATAGCTTAGTATTTATTCTTTTCATTTTTATTATTAGTAACTAGGCTATGTGGAAAAATAAAATCAATAAATAGATAACTTTCAAATTCAAGACAAAAATGCATGAAATCAAACACACTATTCACACACATGCACCTTTAGGGTAATCTCACTTGTTGCCTCAAAAAATAGTCACGTCCCTCGAATATGGGCGTTTTAGCAAAAGTCCCTCGATAAAAAAAAGATCTTAGTCCCTCGATGTCCCTCAATGTTGCCTTCGGTAAATGATCTAGTCCCTAAACTAAAATTGCTAAAACGTCTCATAAGTTACCTTCTATGACTATACAATTGACCCACGCCTATCCCTCTACATCCAAAGACACGACTTCTTATCAATCAATGGTAAGATAGAAATATCAAAGGAAGGAAGAAATGAAAAAAATACTTTTGGGTAAGGTATAAATTTCTTAGTTGCTTGCTCACAATCTATTCTCAAAAACAAAACATTTTTCAAACACACCAAACACTTTTCAAAAATATGAAATATTTTCAAAAGTCCAACACTTTGTATACATTCTTATAGAGACGAGAATCATTACAAAGTTTTCCTAAACGAAGGAGATTTTCAAAAATACTTTCAAAATCCACCACAAACACATATTCAAACAAAGCAAGTGATCTAGCGAGCAACTAAGAGACCGTAGGTAACTACGGATGAAAATGGTGCTAATACCTCCCCTTTTTATAACCTACCCCCCTAACTCAAGAAAACTTCTCAAAGGTATTTCCCGTTCTTTTCACCCTTTCCTTATTGGATAAAAGAAAAGTCGCTGGCGACTCTTGCTATCCACAACAATTGCGATCAAATGCAAAAACACCAATTCAGTTCTCCCACCGTATTACAGAACTGGAGACTCTGCTGGGGATATATCTTAAAAGTGGGGTTACCTTAGAATCAGCTCACATTTACTTGCTTTCATTATTTGATTTATCTACTTTACATTATGGTTCCTTGTTTGGGTTGTATTGATCCTCTACCCGGATCGGGGAACACCTTTTAGGTAAGTAGCAATAGATTATGGAAACTGTGTGGGGTATGCCGACATGGTTGAATCAATAGCTACGTTAGTGTGACATATTTGTTGGTACCGGTAGCCCTTGAGTAGTCAAGGAGAATACGGGGCCGTTGTATGGTGTCATGAAGCACTAACTGACCTTAGAACCTTTAATTGAACAACTTGGCCATTAGGAAGTAGTGAGATAGTCGACTTTAGTGAATTCCGAAATTGGTTGATACTCGATACTACACTCATTGAGATCTGAATCTTGGGATATTTCGGTCGCCAATAAAGAGGCTTACGCTGAAAAATGTCCGATGAAGAAGGATCAGTGATATTGAGATCCCTTAGAACCCGGTTACTTTCTAGGACAGGATAAGCCAACTAAAAGGGTACTTACCTGTGAACCCAATACAAGCCTAAGACTAAGGGCTTGTTTTCTTTGCTTATATATTTGTGCATAAATATCATGACATCATACCATGGCATTTTGCATTAACCATTTCAAGGACCTAGGGATTTATTTTGTTCTATTTTGTAGGACATGACTCCCACTCGAAGAAATACTATCCAAGTCAACCTCATAAGAGTACCTCCTCAACTCCAAGAATTAGCATCAAGGGTTCCTGAGAATTCTTCATTTACCAAGAGACATGGTCGACTTCTCAACCTGTTCACTTCAAGCTATGATGAAGACATGATGAAAGTACTTTTCCAATTCTTCGAACCCTTGCACCATTGCTTTCCCTTTCTTGATTACCAGCTTGTGCCCACTATGGAAGAATTTTCTCGACTCTTGGGGATCCCTATACTTGATCAACTACCCTTCAACGGTATTGAAATAGACCCAAGACCTGAGGTTATTGCTCGAGCTTTACATTTGCAACGATCTAATGTTATGGCCAATTGGGAAACAAGAAGTGGCGTCAAAGGGTTTTTGGCCAAGTTTTTGTTTGAAAGGGCTCAATTATTTTGTGATGCTTTAGATTTACAAGCCTTTAAAGAAGTGTTGGCTCTTCTCATCTATGGGATGGTCCTGTTCCCCAATCCTGACCAACTTATAGATGTGAACGCTATCAAAAAATTTCTATCTCACAATCCCGTGCCCACTTTACTTGGGGATATCTTGCATTCTTTTCACTCCAGCACCATGAAGAGAAGAGGTCTCCTAATATGTTGCACTCCTCTTTTAGCTAGGTGGTTTATTTCGCACCTACCCGAATCTACTATAAAAAACAAGCAAGGTTTAAGATGGTCTAGTAGGTTGATGTCACTTACATATTCAGATATATATTGGTGCGCGCGATCTATGGAAAGCATTACTATTATTGATCATTATGGAGAATTCCCTAATGTCCCTCTACTTGGCATTAGGGGAGGTATCACTTACAATCCTTGTTTTGCATTGCGAAGTTTGGGTATGCTAGGAGGGACGGTCCTCATGATGCACTGGTTCAGGGAATTGCATTCGACTATGAGAATGATGTTCAAGGGTACCGTCAGAGGTTCATTCGTGCTTGGGGGTATGGTGAACAAAATGGATAGCAAAACATTGGGGTATAAGAATTCCATCCCTTTAGAGCCTTATCTTAAATGGGTGCGAGCAGCGGTCAAAATCTTATGATGCCTTACCCACCATTTTACCTATCATCATGGAACCTGTTGTCGAAGGAGACGTTCCATATATTGTCTTCTATCCGGATATGCCAACAAACTTCGAAGAATTGAAAAAGTCTTGGGTCCAGCTCAAAGAAGAATGAGATACCTTTAAGACCCAATTCTATGCCAGTTAGAAGAAAGTGCTGGAGCTCACAAAATAACTTCATGAAGAGCGAAATTTGAACGCCTACGTCGCGCCGAAGAGGATGTGCTCGACCTTTTTATCTTAAAGAAGTTGTTTTATGTTTATTCCTTCCATTGTAATCCCAAGAGGCATGTTTGTAATCGAATCAAACTTATTAATACAAATGATGCTTATTCTTTTTGTCTAAGCAAATTTAAATCTTCTAAGTCCTTGAAATCATTTGCATACAGATTTTTCATGCACCATGACATAAACAGGTTCTTCACAGCAGGCTTTGTAACACCCCAGTTTCAATTATTTGATTTATTTAAATTTGGGAAATTATTTTATTAGAATTAATAAAATAAAAAGGAATTATTTATTTTGAAATATGGAGGAAAATAAAAGAAATAAGAAAATGTTGAGTTTTTAAGTTATTGGGCTTGGATGTTGATAGTAAAGAGTGGGGGTGAAAAAGAAGTAAGATATGTTTTGGAACTCAAGTTATTTTTCTCATTTTTCACGATAAACAGATTTGGGAGTTATTGGGGAAATAGAGCTCTGAAGGTGAGAAGAACGAAGAACATCGCTCAAGAACTCAAGCTGCTAATTGATAAGGTAAGGGGGGCTATTACTCGATTTACCTTTGTTTATGGGTTTACGTACGGTTGATTTGGGTAATCGTAGGGAAAAACCCAATTGTTAGATGTTATTAGGGATCGATACCCTTAGGATTGAACTTTGTTAAAGAGGGTTTAGGTTCTCAATTTTATGAAATCAATTAACGATTTTAGGTTCCTAATGGTGGATTGGAAGTATATCTGCATGATCGTGAATTTACCTTAGAAGTTATAGGGATAACCCCAATGTTAGCAGATTTCCCCAAAATGAACGACTAATCACTTCTAAGGTTACTATAATGATTGTTGGTAATTAGGAAATTGAGGTGTTGTTTTGAATTATACAAACTCGATGTCGTTAGGTACCGAAATGCGCGTTTAGCTGGCATTTTTCCGCGTTTGGCTGCTATTCTGAGCTGCTGCAGGTACAGGAAAATTCTGTACGCGCTCAGCAACACGGGCTGTGTTGCACAACACGGGAACCCGTGTTGTTCTTCTGTGTTGGTGAGATAATGTGTTTTCTGGACACATTACAACACGGGCCGTGTTGTTTAACACGGGCACCCGTGTTGATGCTACTGTGTTGATTTTCTGAACTTTGTTTTCAGTGCTTGATTGTGGATTTTATTGCCATGCTTTTAGATAATGTTATCAAGCATGAATTATGATATAACTTGATGTGATTGATGTTAAATAGTATGCTGAGTGATTACATGCTATCCATATCCTGTTATGATTGATGTTGTTGATGTTGCATGATATGTTGATTGATGTTCATAGTATGCTGAGTGTTACATACTTTACATATCATGTTGCATTTGTTAATTCCCATTGTGTGGAATTAACATGGTGGCCAATATACGTGTCCGCGATTTAATGGAACGTTGAGGTGGTAGCCGTGTCCGCGATATAATGGAACGGTGAGTTATCCGTGACCCGAGATTTAATGGGGCGGTAAAGTGGTACCACATGCATGGGTGTGTTGCATTACCTTGAATATAACATGAATGGATGATTTTTCCAATGTTGTATTTGATTGTTTGTAGGCACGTATGGTTGCTAAATTGTTGACGATATTTGATGTTAATTACAAATATGAAAAATAATATATATGGGTATATGAATTGTAAAGATTTTTGTAAACTATGAAATATGCTAATTGTTGGGTGATGCTTATGGTTTCCTGAATTGGTTGTTATGAACGTATAATCAAATGTATAATTGAGATGCTCACCCTTACTGTTGAATATTTCAGATTGAGGAGCTTCGTTCAGGTGCTTGGCGAAGGCTCGTCGTTTCTAGTTTATTTTCGTTTTAGTATTGTCCGGGTCATGCTCTGATAGTTGTAACTCCGGGAACGTTTGTTTGTCGAGCTGTTTTAATCAGACTCGTTTAATTCCTTATGTTTGGTTATAATATGACGTTGACATTTTCCAGGTGTAAATCCCTGATGATTTTGAAAATATTATAACATTGATTTTATTAATTGAATTATTCCGCTGTGTAAACATGTATGAGTTACTACTACGTTATGCATGACAGGAATTTGTTTTATTAAAAGAGAATTGTAGCATCCTCGATTATACATGTACTCTGAAATTATGATTTTAATATTTGCGAAAATTTATTCGGGGTTTTAGAGGGTGTTACAATAGTGGTATCAGAGCATAGTCGGTCGTTGCGACCGGAGTCTTGAGTCAGTCATCCCTTTTGTATGCGATTAGTGTAAGGTAACACTGTCGATACTGTATTCTGATGAAGAGTATGTTTTGATTCTCAGGAACATGGCTGGAAGAGGTAACGGACGAAATGATGCTGCACTAGCTGAGGCTTTGGGGATGTTAGCTGGTGTACTTGCTGGAAACCCAACTGGAGGCGTGATTGGTGCTGATAGGCAATTGGGAAATTTCCAAAGGAACAATCCTCCGTTGTTCAAAGGTACACATGACCCTGAAGGTGCTCAGAAGTGGCTGAAGGAAATCGAAAGGATTTTCCGTGTGATTGATTGTGCTGAAGATCTGAAGGTCAGATATGGTACGCATATGTTGGCAGAAGAGGCCGACGACTGGTGGGTTGCCACAAGGACCGAGATGGTTCAGGATGGAGAGGCACTGACTTGGGCTAACTTCAGAAGAGCTTTTCTGAGGAGGTACTTTCCTGAAGATGTTCGGGGAAGAAAGGAAATTGAGTTTTTGGAGCTTAAGCAGGGCAATCTGACTGTTAGTGAGTATGCTACTAAGTTCACTGAGCTGGCAAAGTATTATGCTCACTACAACAATGATGAGGCTGGAGAATTCTCTAAATGTATCAAATTTGAGAATGGTCTCCGAGATGAGATTAAGCAGGGAATCAGGTACCAGCGTATTCGTAGATTTTCTGATCTGGTGGATTGTAGCAGAATCCTGGAAGAAGATATTACCAAGAATAGGTCGTCTCACTCTCGTGGGGCTATTGATAAAAGAGGAAAGCAACATATGGACCGTGGCAAGCCATATGGTAGAGATAACCAGAAATCAGGTGGATGGAAAAGGCCTAGTGGGGGAGATTCTAAGGCTCCTATCAGATGCTACAGGTGTGGTGAGTCTGGTCATCACATTCGAGATTGCAAGAGTGATGAGAAGAAGTGCTATAAATGTAGAAAGGCTGGTCATTTGTCTATTGATTGCAAAGGGAAGTCTGTTACTTGTTACAATTGTGGCGAAGAAGGTCACATTCGTCCGCAGTGTCCTAAGCCTAGGAAGGATCAGTCAGGTGGAAAAGTGTTTGCTTTGTCTGGATCTGAGACTACCCCAGAGGATCGATTGATTAAAGGTACGTGTTTTATTCATGGCACGCCTTTAGTTGCAATTATTGATACTGGTGCAACTCATTCTTTCATTTCTTTGGATTGTGCTGAGAGGTTGAAACTGGACATATCTGGTATGCAAGGTAGCATGATTGTTGATACTCCTGCATCGGGTTCAGTGACAACTTCACTTGTATGTAGGAATTGTCCTATTGAGATTTTTGGTAGAGGTTTCGGTATGGATTTAGTGTGCCTACCGCTTGAACAAATTGATATTATCCTTGGGATGAACTGGTTGGAATTCAACCGGGTTCATCTGAACTGCTTTGCTAAGACGGTGATTTTTCCAGAAGCAGTTGGTGTCGAGAATTTGACTATGACTGCTAGGCAGGTACAAGAAGCAATGGAAGACGGTGCTAATGTGTTTATGTTACTTGCTTCGTTAGATGCAACAGGAAAGGTCAGGAGTGGGGAATTGCCAGTGGTGTGTGAATTTCCAGAAGTCTTTCCTGATGATGTTGGTGAGTTACCTCCAGAGAGAGAAGTGGAATTTTCTATAGATTTGATTCCTGGTACGAGACCGGTGTCGATGGCGCCATATCGTATGTCTGCGTCTGAGTTGGCTGAATTGAAGAGTCAGTTGGAAGATTTACTGGAGAAGAAGTTTATTCGTCCAAGTGTTTCGCCTTGGGGTGCTCCGGTATTGTTGGTTAAGAAGAAAGAAGGTTCTATGAGACTGTGTGTTGATTACAGGCAATTGAACAAGGTAACCATTAAGAATCGGTACCCGTTACCGAGGATTGATGATTTAATGGATCAGCTAATTGGAGCCAGTGTATTCAGTAACATTGACTTGAGATCTGGATATCATCAGATTCGTGTGAAAGCGGAAGATATTCAAAAGACTGCTTTTCGAACGAGGTATGGGCATTATGAATATTCTGTTATGCCGTTCGGAGTTACTAATGCACCTGGTGTTTTCATGGAATATATGAATAGGATTTTTCATCCGTATCTGGATAAATTTGTTGTGGTTTTTATTGATGACATTCTGATTTATTCCAAGAACGACAAAGAGCATGCGGAACATCTCAGAATTGTGTTAGAGTTGTTGAAAGATAGGAAGTTGTATGCAAAGTTGTCCAAATGTGAGTTCTGGCTGAATGAAGTTAGTTTTCTTGGACATGTGATTTCTAAGAATGGTATTGCCGTGGATCCTACAAAAGTAGAAGCAGTATCTCAGTGGGAAGCGCCGAAGACTGTTTCTGAAATCAGAAGTTTTCTTGGTCTTGCAGGTTATTACAGAAAGTTTATCGAAGGATTCTCAAAGTTAGCTTTGCCGTTGACGAAGTTGACTCGTAAAGGACAAGCGTTTATTTGGGATTCGGAATGTGAGAAAGGTTTCCAAGAATTGAAGCGGAGATTGACTAGTGCTCCTATTCTGATTTTGCCGAATCCAGTGGAATCTTTTGTGGTCTATTGCGACGCATCTCTGTTGGGTTTAGGTGGTGTTTTAATGCAGAATCAGCAGGTAGTTGCGTATGCTTCGAGACAGTTGAAGGTTCATGAAAGGAACTATCCTACTCATGATTTAGAGTTGGCAGCAGTTGTGTTTGTCTTGAAATTGTGGAGACATTATCTGTATGGTTCGAGATTTGAAGTGTATAGCGATCATAAGAGTTTGAAGTATCTTTTCGATCAGAAAGAGCTCAATATGAGGCAAAGAAGGTGGTTGGAATTTCTCAAAGATTATGATTTTGGTTTGAATTACCATCCTGGTAAGGCAAATGTGGTTGCGGATGCTTTGAGCAGGAAATCCTTGCATATGTCTATGATGATGGTTCGTGAATTGGATTTAATTGAACAATTCCGAGATTTGAGTTTAGTTTGTGAAAGTACTCCGAAGTGTGTTCGTTTGGGTATGTTGAAACTTACTAGTGGTATTCTAGAAGAGATCAGGATCGGGCAGAAATCTGATGTTAATTTATTTGATAAATTGACATTGATCAACCAAGATCAAGGTGGTGAATTTAGAATTGATGAAAATGATGTTATGAGATTTGGCGATAGAGTTTGTGTTCCTGATGTCGCAGAAATCAAGAAGAGTATATTAGAGGAAGGACATCGCAGTGGGATGAGTATTCATCCGGGTGCCACGAAAATGTATCATGATTTGGAGAAATTGTTTTGGTGGCCGGGAATGAAAAAGGAAATAGTTGAATTTGTGTATGCATGTTTAATCTGTCAGAAATCGAAGATTGAGCATCAGAAGCCGTCTGGATTTATGCAACCAATGTTTATTCCAGAATGGAAGTGGGATAGTATTTCTATGGATTTTGTATCTGGGTTGCCGAGGACTCCTATGAATTGTGAAGCGATATGGGTCGTTGTGGATAGACTGACTAAGTCTGCTCATTTTATACCGGTGCGAATGGATTACTCAATGGAGAGATTGGCACAGTTATATATTGAGAAAATAGTGAGTTTGCATGGAGTTCCTTCTAGTATATAGAGATCCGAGATTCACTTCGAAATTTTGGGAAGGATTGCAGAAAGCTTTGGGTACTAAATTGAGGTTGAGTTCAGCTTACCATCCTCAGACTGATGGACAGACGGAGAGGACGATTCAATCGTTAGAAGATTTGTTGCGTGCTTGTGTTTTAGAGAAGGGTGGAGCTTGGGATAGCTATTTGCCATTGATTGAATTTACTTATAACAATAGTTACCATTCGAGTATTGGTATGGCTCCGTTCGAGGCATTGTATGGTAGACGGTGTAGAACACCTCTGTGTTGGTATGAATCTGGAGAGAGTTCGGTAATTGGGCCAGAGATTGTTCAGCAGACTACTGAAAAGATCAAATTGATTCAAGAGAAGATGAGAGCTTCTCAGAGTCGTCAGAAAAGTTATCATGATAAGAGGAGAAAGAATTTAGAATTCAGTGCTGGAGATCATGTGTTTATGAGAGTTACTCCGATGACGGGTATTGGTCGAGCGTTGAAATCTAAGAAGTTGACTCCGCGTTTTATTGGTCCGTTTCAGATTACGGAAAGAGTTGGAGAAGTTGCTTATCGTATTGCTTTACCTCCGAGACTTGCGAATTTGCACGATGTTTTTCATGTTTCTCAGTTGAGGAGATACATTCCAGACCCATCTCATGTAATCCAAATAGATGATGTACAGGTGAGAGATAACCTGACAGTAGAAACATTGCCTATGAGGATAGAAGATCGGGAAGTGAAACAGTTAAGAGGTAAAGAGATAGCATTAGTGAAGGTTGCTTGGGGAGGTCCAGCAGATGGAAATATCACTTGGGAGCTGGAGAGTCAAATGAAAGAGGCTTATTCGGAACTGTTCGTCTAAGGTATGTTTTCGAGGACGAAAACTCTTTTAGTGGGGGAGAGTTGTAACACCCCAGTTTCAATTATTTGATTTATTTAAATTTGGGAAATTATTTTATTAGAATTAATAAAATAAAAAGGAATTATTTATTTTGAAATATGGAGGAAAATAAAAGAAATAAGAAAATGCTGAGTTTTTAAGTTATTGGGCTTGGATGTTGATAGTAAAGAGTGGGGGTGAAAAAGAAGTAAGATATGTTTTGGAACTCAAGTTATTTTTCTCATTTTTCACGATAAACAGATTTGGGAGTTATTGGGGAAATAGAGCTCTGAAGGTGAGAAGAACGAAGAACATCGCTCAAGAACTCAAGCTGCTAATTGATAAGGTAAGGGGGGCTATTACTCGATTTACCTTTGTTTATGGGTTTACGTACGGTTGATTTGGGTAATCGTAGGGAAAAACCCAATTGTTAGATGTTATTAGGGATCGATACCCTTAGGATTGAACTTTGTTAAAGAGGGTTTAGGTTCTCAATTTTATGAAATCAATTAACGATTTTAGGTTCCTAATGGTGGATTGGAAGTATATCTGCATGATCGTGAATTTACCTTAGAAGTTATAGGGATAACCCCAATGTTAGCAGATTTCCCCAAAATGAACGACTAATCACTTCTAAGGTTACTATAATGATTGTTGGTAATTAGGAAATTGAGGTGTTGTTTTGAATTATACAAACTCGATGTCGTTAGGTACCGAAATGCGCGTTTAGCTGGCATTTTTCCGCGTTTGGCTGCTATTCTGAGCTGCTGCAGGTACAGGAAAATTCTGTACGCGCTCAGCAACACGGGCCGTGTTGCACAACACGGGCACCCGTGTTGTTCTTCTGTGTTGGTGAGATAATGTGTTTTCTGGACACATTACAACACGGGCCGTGTTGTTTAACACGAGCACCCGTGTTGATGCTACTGTGTTGATTTTCTGAACTTTGTTTTCAGTGCTTGATTGTGGATTTTATTGCCATGCTTTTAGATAATGTTATCAAGCATGAATTATGATATAACTTGATGTGATTGATGTTAAATAGTATGCTGAGTGATTACATGCTATCCATATCCTGTTATGATTGATGTTGTTGATGTTGCATGATATGTTGATTGATGTTCATAGTATGCTGAGTGTTACATACTTTACATATCATGTTGCATTTGTTAATTCCCATTGTGTGGAATTAACATGGTGGCCAATATACGTGTCCGCGATTTAATGGAACGTTGAGGTGGTAGCCGTGTCCGCGATATAATGGAACGGTGAGTTATCCGTGACCCGAGATTTAATGGGGCGGTAAAGTGGTACCACATGCATGGGTGTGTTGCATTACCTTGAATATAACATGAATGGATGATTTTTCAATGTTGTATTTGATTGTTTGTAGGCACGTATGGTTGCTAAATTGTTGACGATATTTGATGTTAATTACAAATATGAAAAATAATATATATGGGTATATGAATTGTAAAGATTTTTGTAAACTATGAAATATGCTAATTGTTGGGTGATGCTTATGGTTTCCTGAATTGGTTGTTATGAACGTATAATCAAATGTATAATTGAGATGCTCACCCTTACTGTTGAATATTTCAGATTGAGGAGCTTCGTTCAGGTGCTTGGCGAAGGCTCGTCGTTTCTAGTTTATTTTCGTTTTAGTATTGTCCGGGTCATGCTCTGATAGTTGTAACTCCGGGAACGTTTGTTTGTCGAGCTGTTTTAATCAGACTCGTTTAATTCCTTATGTTTGGTTATAATATGACGTTGACATTTTCCAGGTGTAAATCCCTGATGATTTTGAAAATATTATAACATTGATTTTATTAATTGAATTATTCCGCTGTGTAAACATGTATGAGTTACTACTACGTTATGCATGACAGGAATTTGTTTTATTAAAAGAGAATTGTAGCATCCTCGATTATACATGTACTCTGAAATTATGATTTTAATATTTGCGAAAATTTATTCGGGGTTTTAGAGGGTGTTACAGGCTTCCTTATCTCTCTACTGTTTATTTCAGTAAGATGAATATCGAATAAACAGTGAAGGACTTGCAAGCTTAGAATGCCCAATTCCAAGCAACTTTGTTGACCCTGGCTAAGGGACAACAAGATATGGTGGCAATGCTAACAACCAAAAAGAAGACCAAAAAGAAGGCCCTCATCAACATGGGTAGGAGATTTAAAGGTTCGATTCGTCAAGTACAAGTAGTTGAGGAGTCGTCTGAAGAGGACGAAGATCAAGACAAGGAGGTAAGAAGCACCCATGTTGAAGTTGCAAATAATCAAGATTCTGAAGATGAAGCTACTTTGATGAGCAATACCCATCTGCCGAGGATAGATACAAACAGTTGGAGGATAGGCTAAAAGCTGTTGAAATTCAAGCCGTACCTGGTTTGGATTTTTGCGATTTGGGTTTAGTGCCTGGGGTCGTCATTCCTTGTAAACTCAAAATACCAGTTTTCGCCAAATATGATGGGGTCTCCTACCAAAAACTTCACCTAAGATCTTACGTGTGCAAGATGCAACCGCACACCATCGACAAAAAGCTCTGGACCCACTTCTTCCAAGAGAGTCTGACTGGGACTCAACTAGAATGGTTCTATCAATTGGAGAGTTCCCGTATTCACACATGGGAAGATCTAGCCACCGCTTTCTATTATCAATACAATACCGACTTGGCACCAACCAGAGTTCAACTTCAAGGTATGGCAATGGGTGCAAATGAGGGGTTTAAGGAGTATGCACAAAAATGGAGAGATCTTGCTGGTAGGATCCAACCACCGCTCACTGGCAGAGAATTATTTGACATGTTCATGGGTACATTGACTGGCCCATTTTTCAACCTATTAATTAGCAGTTCCTCATCTGGCTTCAATGAGTTAATACTGACCGGTGAAAGGGTAGAAAGCGGTATTAAGAGCGGAAAAATACCAATGGCATATGCTTCCACTTCCAACACTGCAAAGAAACCTTTCATTGGAAAGAAAGAAGCAAATGTTGTGTATGGGGCAAGGGCCCACGCCAAGAAGGATCATCGACCTTCTGTTAATGCTGTGTTAATATCCAACCCTCCGTCCACTCAAAGACAATCCTTCAACAATCAACGACCCGAAATTCCATGAAGACAATTCACAAAGATTAGCATGTCATTGTCCCAAGACTTGCAACATCTGTTGAAGGCCAATCTAGTGACACTGCGTGATCCACCATCCAATCCAAACACTTCATCACCTAAATACAATCCAAATGCCAAGTGTGCATATCATTCCAACAGCCCCGGGCATGAAAACGATCAGTGATTGGCTCTGAAGAATAAGATAGACAACAAGATAATTGAATTTGATCCACCCACTACTCCTAATGTAATAACCGCACTGATGCCAAACCATGGAAAAAGTGTTAATGCAGTTGATGATACCACTTTTGTTTCCTCCATTAAAGATTTAACAACTCCGTTAACTATCGTGAAGGTTAACTTGTTAAAAGCCGAGGTTTTCCCTGGCTGTTCTAAAGATTGTGTCTATTGTGATCAACAAGTGAGTGGGTGCAAGCGATTGAAGGAAGGTGTGCAACGCTTGGTAAATAGTCGCGAGATTCTATTTGAAAAGATTCCTACCATCAAGAGTTTGACCAACAGAATTAAAGACCTGTCTGTGATAACAATTTCCAATAAGCCTTTTAGGATCCCCTCAAAGGGTCCTATTAGGATTTCAAATGAACTAACCATAGCCCCTTTAATAATCATTGTCGCTGGGCCCATCCCCTATTCCTCTGACAGAGTAGTTCCATGGAACTATGGTGCTGACATTTATTACCACGGGATAAAACAAGATTCTTGGATCGACGAAAATAAAGCTGATGTCACCAACATCGCCGGTTCTAGTAAAGTAACAAGAATAGGAAGGATCTTTTCCCATGATATTTCACCACCCGTTGCTACAACAATTCCCGCCCGCATAACTAATAACAAGTCCAGTACCAACACCAAAGACAAAGGAAGAAAAGGTGAGCCTTCTAGGATAGAGGCACCTACCAAAGAGGCTAATGCTGAAGAACCCTCCAATCAAGAGATGGAGGAAATATTAAAAATCATAAAGAAAAGTGACTTTAAAATAGTGGAGCAGCTGGGGCATACCCCTTCCAAAATTTCCATGTTGTCATTATTACTGTGTTCAGACATTCATGCTCAAGCCTTGATCAAATTCTTGAAGAAGGCCCACGTACCTCAGGAAACCACCGCTGACCAGTTTGAGAATTGTGTGGCAAGTTTAATGGCTGGTAATGGATTAGGATTCTCTGACATTGATCTGACTCCTATGGTAAGAAATCACAATAAATCCTTACATATCTTTGTTGAATGCAAGGGGACTACCCTAGCTCATGTCTTAGTTGATACTGGCTCATCATTAAATGTGCTACCCAAGGGTGCTATGGATCGCCTGGATTGTGAAGGACTGGTTTTAAAGCCAAGCGATATTGTCGTGAGGGCTTTCGATGGGACTAAGATATTGGTTCATGGAGAGGTGGATCTCCCAATTAAAGTTGGCTCACAGACTTTCAAATCTACCTTTTACATAATGGACATACGTCCCGCCTATTCTTGTCTGCTTGGACGCCCTTGGATCCATGGGGCAGGGGCAGGGGCAGTGACATCCACCCTTAATCAAAAACTAAAGTATCCAGTCCAAGGGAAGATCATTATTGTCAGCGGTGAAGAAGAATTTATGGTGATCCATCTTAATTCCTTCAAATATGTGGAAATGGATGGCGAATTCATAGAAACTTCATGCCAGGCCTTTGAAATTGTTCCTCCTATGGTCGCCAACATCAAAGCCTCCTCCATTGTGTCAAAAGCTAATAAAGTTGTACCAAGAATGATTTCGCTCAAGGATGCCTGTGCCATGGTCGAGGCGGGAGATTGTACTATTTGGGGCCAACTTCCCGACATCCCGTTTAAAACAGACAAGTTCGGATTGGGGTTCACCATTCAAGCTCAAAAAGAGGTTAGACGCGCTCGTGTGGGAAAGATACCTCTCTGCATCAGAAATCATGAAGTGAATATTGTAGAAGATTCTGACAATGAATGCCCTTTTGAAGAATGGATTTACCCTACTGTCAAAGGAAAGCTCGCCAACTGGAAGGAAAAATACTTCACACCCATCTCCTTCATATAGGAGTAATTATTGTTTACCATTTTCTTCCAATTCAAGAATTTATGTTTGTAATATTAAATTCCAAAGCAATGGTTGTTAAGCCACGTGCCTTGCCCGGGGCACTTTGGTCTATTTTGTTAAAGGGTTTTGTTCATGTTCATCTATCATATTATCATTTAATATAAACCATTGGACATTTTGGCATTTAAATTTTCGCTTTCATTGTCTTTCTTTCCCTTTATTGCATTTTTCTCAAAATAGCCATGTACCTTACATGCGCACACACACACACTTGTAGATCGTCATCCACTCCGGATCTCATTACCCATGACTCTACTATTGCCAGTTATGATTTCGAACATCCAGTTAACCAAGCCAAAGACGAAGGCGAGGAAGATTGTGAAATACCAGGAGAATTAGCCAGACTTCTAATGCAAGAAGAGAAAGCTATTCAACCTCACAAAGAATCGGTTGAAGTTATCAACTTAGGCACTGAGACAGATGAAAGAGAGGTCAAGATCAGTGCCAACCTAAAAAATGGTATTAAAAGCATATTGGTTCAGATGTTACATGATTACGTTGAAGTGTTTGCTTGGTCATATGAAGATATGCCCGGGTTGGATAATGACATTATGGTGCACCGTCTGCCAACGAAGGAAGATTGTCTCCCTGCTAAGCAAAAGATTCGTCGCATGCGGCCTGACATGTCCAAAAATATAAAAGCCGAGGTAATGGAGCAATTTGATGCAGGTTTTCTAGCCGTCAAATCTTATCCTCAATGGGTGGAAAACGTGGTCCCCGTGCCAAAGAAAGATGGAAAGGTTCGCATGTGTGTGGACTATAGAGATCTGAATAGGGAAAGCCCCAAGGATGATTTCCCTCTATCACATATTGACGTATTGGTTGAAAACACCACTCAACATAAATTCTTCTCCTTCATGGATGGATTTTCTGGCTACAACCAAATCAAGATGGCTCTCGAAGACATGGAAAAGACCACTTTTGTTACACAATGGGGCACCTTTTGTTATAAAGTTATGCCATTTGGATTAAAGAATGCAGGGGCAACATATCAAAGGGCTATGGTAGCTTTATTTCATGATATGATTCATCATGAAATAGAAGTCTATGTGGATGATATGATTGTAAGACCGCAAACCAGAGAAGAGCATCTCGATCACCTACACAAGCTATTTGAGAGGCTAAAGAAGTACAAATTAAGGTTGAATCCTAATAAATGCACATTCGGAGTAAGGTCTGGAAAGCTTCTAGGTTTCATCGTCAGTGGAAAAGGAATCGAAGTTGATCCTACAAAAGTAAATGTCATTCAAGAAATGTCAGTTCCCCATTCTGAAAAGGAGGTCAGATGATTCTTGGGTCATCTTAATTACACTGGTCGCTTCATCTCTCATTTAACTGCTACTTGTGAGCCAATCTTAAAACTCTTGAAAAAAGATCAATTAGTAAAATGGAACGACGACTGCCAAGTTGCCTTCAACAAAATCAAGGAATATTTGCAAGAGCCTCATATCCTCGTGCCTCCAGTTAAAGGAAGACCTTTGATCATGTACTTGACTGTGCTAGATAATTCTATGGGGTGTGTGTTGGGCCAACATGACGAGTCTGGCCAAAAAGAGCATGCAATTTACTACCTGAGCAAAAATTTTACCGATTGTGAAACCAGATATTCACTACTCGAGAAAACTTGATGCGCTCTGGCATGGGCTGCTCGCTGGCTAAGATAGTATATGCTGACTCACACCACTCTATTGATCTCTAAAATGGACTATATCAAATACATCTTCAAAAAGCCTGCTCTCTCCGAACGTATAGCTAGATGGAAAATGATTTTGACTGAATATGACATCCAGTATACAACAAAAAAGGCCATCAAAGGAAGTATATTAGCAGATCATTTGGCTCACCAAGCTGTTAATGACTATCAATCTATGAACTTTGAATTCCCAGATGAGAATATCATGTTAGTGACTGAATGTGCAAACCCTGGACGGTATGAGGGACCTGAACAAGGATCCCGATGGACTATAGTTTTTGATGGGGCCTCCAATGCTCTGGGTAACGGAATTGGTGCTGTGATAATCTCTCCTGAAGGTTGTCACACTCCTTTCACTACTAGATCATGCTTTGATTGTACGAATAACATGGATGAGTACGAACCATGCATCTTAGGTCTGAAGGCTGCCATTGACTTGAGGATCAAACACTTGGAGGTATTTGGAGATTCCGATCTAGTAATCAGCCAAGTAAAGGGAGAATGGGACACCAAGCATACTAACCTCTTTCCCTACAAAGAGCTTGTGTTAACTCTGATTCCATACTTCGAGGAGATCACCTTTGAGCATTTCCCTAGGGAGGAAAATCAGTTAGCCAATGTTTTGGCCACAATGTCTTCCATGTTCAGTATCTAATGGGACAAAGAAGCTCCTATAATAACAATTGAAAGATTCGATGAACCCGCACACTACTACGAGCTTAACACTGACGAAAAGAAACCATGGTATCATGAGGTGCAAAGATATCTTGAAGCACATGAATACCCTGAAGGGGCTTCCGTCAACGATAATAAGTTTTTGCAAAGATTCTCAGCCAACTTCTTTCTAAGCAACAGAACCCTATACAAGCGCAATCATGATTCTACTCTACTCCGATGTATGGACAAGAAGGAGGAAGAGAAAATTATGGAAGACATGCACGATGGCCTCTTTGGGACTCACTCTAGTGGTCATACTATAGCCAAGAAAATCCTAAGGGCTAGTTACTATTGATCCACAATGGAAACTGATTGTCATCATCACTCAAGAACTTGCCATAAATGTCAAATCTATGCTGACAAGGTCCATGTACCACCTATTCCCTTAAATGCCATGACTGCTCCGTGGCCGTTTGCAATGTGGGGCATTAACATGATTGGATAAATCAAACCTACTGCCTCAAATGGACACCGTTTCATTCTTGTTGCCATTGATTATTTTACCAAGTGGGTCGAAGCTGCTTCATATGCCTCAGTTACTAAGAACGTTGTAGCCAAGTTTATTAAGCATAATCTTATCTGTCGTTATGGCATCCCCGAAAGGATTATCACTAACAATGGAACTAATCTTAATAATACTATTATTACGGAACTTTGTACTCATTTCAAAATCAAGCATCACAATTCTTCTCCATATAGACCCAAGATGAATGGCACAGTGGAAGTTGCCAATAAAAATATCAAGAAGATTGTGCAAAAGATAGTGGTAACCTACAAAGATTAGCATGAGATGTTACCATTTTCTCTTTATGGCTATCGTACTTAGGCTCGCACGTCAACTGGGGAAACTCCTTTCTCTTTGGTCTATGGCATGGAAGTCGTCTTGCCCATAGAAGTTCAAATTCCTTCTTTAAGGATAATGAAAGAAGCAGGTCTAGGCGAGGATGAATGGATTCATACTAGGTTGGATCAACTGAACTTGATCAACGAGAAATGGCTGACTGTTGTTTGCCATGGTCAGGTGTATCAAAGGCGTATGATCAAAGCGTTCAACAAAAAGATCAATCCTCGAGTGTATCAAACTGGCGAATTGGTAATAAAACACATCATTCTTCCACAAGGTGACCCCAGGGGAAAATGGACTCCCACATACGAAGGGCCATTTTTTGTAAAGAAGGTCTTCTCTGGTTGTGCCATGATGCTGACTACTATGGATGGCGAAGATTTCCCACATCCCGTAAACGCGGACATAGTAAAAAAATACTATGCATAAAATGACCCGCTAGGTTGACACACCTAGGCAAAAATAAGGGCATCCCGGTGAACCAAAAGGGTTCGGGAAAAAATAGGGATATATGCAAAAGATTGTACACCCGGAAAGTCAAAAACCTGAAAGGGCGACTTGGACAAAAATGGGTATCCTGGTGGGCTAAAAACCCGAAAGGGCGGTCCAAGCAAAAGTTAAGGATTAAAGCGTATGATTATATCCGTGGAATCCCTACAGTCAATTTTATTACCAAAAATCTGAAAGTTCAAATGGTCCAAAATCAATCCAATCGAATTCGTTCAACGACAAAGGTTTATTCGAAGACATAAATGCCATAGCAGTGTGGAGACAATGAGATCACTTTCACACGGCTATTATTTTTGTTTTCACTATGAACACTTTTCATTTCTTTTGGCAATTTCCTCTTACTAGGATTTTTGTCTCTTTGTACAAAGAGCCTATTTATGGGCAAAACATCAATACAAATATACTTTGAAGTACAAACCTTTTGTTTTTTCTGTTTTGAATGCGAAGAGGTCCAATGACTAAAATTGAATGAACATATGCATACGAACATGATTAAACTTTTTAGTAAACATATTTTTCAAAACAAACATCTCCCTAGTTGCATTCCAGACATCTCCATAGAGTTTTTCCATTAGCATTATCCTCATGAAGTTGGATCCATGAACTCCCTAGTCAGAGTTTCAATCCCTGGAAAACTCTTTTCCCAGCTGAGTTGGTCATAAAAAGAAGTCTTGAGGAGTTTTGTCAAAAGAATACATCTCCCTCAGCAGCTCATCAAATATTCCTCAACAAGGTTTATTTCCCCAACAAACAACAAATTTCTCAGCTGAGTCTGTCTTCCCCAACTGAGTTTATCTTCCACAACTGAGTCTGTCCTCTCCAGCTTGAGTTTACCTCTCAGACTATTACGAATCAATGGATCACAACCCCTAATCCCCAGTGAAAAGTCACCAATAGAGTCTTTGCTATCTCCGAAAGTTGCTGAAAAGCCTGGAACCCGACCAGATAACAGTCAGGTTCATCCTTTCAAGCAAGTTACTATGAAAACTGGACCCGACCAGATACTAGTTCAACTTCACCCTACCCTCAATTTACTGTGAAGACTGGGTCCAACCAGATAACAGTAAAACCATTTTTCCAAGTTGCTAAAGCCTGGACCCGACCAGATAACAGTTAATCACAAGTCCAACTTATTGTGAAGACCAGATCCGACTGAATAACAGTAAACCACAATTCCAAGTTACTAAAGCATGGGCCCGACCAGATAATAGTTTAACTTCTTTATTTGATGAAACCCGGATCCAACCGAATAACAATCAATCCCCTTTTAAGTTGCTGAAGCTTGGACCCGACCAAATAACAGTTAACCACCAGTCCAACTTACTGTGAAGACCGGATCCGACCGGATAACAGTAAACCATAATTCCAAGTTACTGAAGCCTGGACCCGACCAGATAACAGTTAATCTCGTTCCAAGTTGTTGAAGCCCGGATCCGACCGGATAACAGTCAATCCCATTTTTAAAGTTGCTGAAGCCTAGACCCGACCAGATAATAGTTAACCTCTAGTTCAAATTGTTAAAACCTGGACCCGACCAGATAAAAGTTTGACTTTTGCAAATAACTAAACAAAACTCTTCTTCCCCAGTAGACGTTTCTACAATCCCTGACGAGTTACTGTAAAACCTAGAAAACAACCAGATAACCCTCAACTTCTCAATCCCCAACAAGTCATTGTGAAACCTGGAGTCCGACCATATAACAACTGACTTTCAAGAGATAATTCACCAGTAGAGCAATAGACAATTAAGACTCTTGAGCTCTTTTCTCCAGACATGAGATCAACATTCTCCTCAGAGTCTTCTAAAACAAAACAACATTCCCCAGCAGAAACATCCTAAAACAAAGTTTGAAGAGGAACGTGCTCTTCATTCCTAGCAACAGTCCAGAATTCAACTTCCCAAGATAAGGATGCACTTCAAACATATTTCATCTTCATGCATTTGTCAAGGATTTATTTTCCCAGATAAGGATGCACTTCAAACATATTTCATCTTCATGCATCATACAACATACGCATACAGCATAATCTCATTTATTTTGAGAACATCATTACGCCATGCATATTTCTGCATGCAACTAACTCTCTTCCTTGTAGGAAAAGACAGGAAAAATATATACCTTTTCTATCATTATGAATAGCATCTTTAAGCCCGTTTCCAACAAATCTCCATCATCTCTCCAAATGGCATCTATAAGCCCATTCCCAATTCAACGCGTCAAAGGCAAATTTTTGGGCACTTTAAGTGTTCAATCATCTTTCACCTTCAAGTCACGAAAGGAAGATCTGTCAATCTCACTCTTCAGGTTCAAGAAGATTGAATAGGGGCAACTGTTGTACCTCAAAATTTGCCCTCTCATTTCTCAAGGCATTTTCTCACAAGAATTTTCAAAAGCTCAAAATTTGCAGAAATACAAAGTAGACAAAAAGGGAAAAATAGATAAAAAATGATTTTTGACAAAATTGAAGAAAAACAAGCTTGCTTCGACTCATTCATCCTTCGAATGAACATTTTGGCTTATTCGACGCAACCTTGATTCACACGCTTCGACTGGACATGAGGCCTCCTGCATGAAAGCTTTAAACTCAGAGAGCAATGACCTCCTGCAGGTTTGCTTTGATTCACTAAAATGGTCCCTGTAGGCAAGCTTCGATTCAGAGAGCAATGGCCTCCTAAATGTTTGCCTCACAAAGAATTTGCCTTCTGCATGCTAGCTTTGACTAGGCATTATGACCTTCATATTAGCTTCCTTCTTAAGAAACTTCCTTCGATTCAGAAAGAGATGACCTTCTGAAATTTTTCTTCGATTCAGAGGGCAATGGCCTTCTGAAGGTTTTCCATTGACACAAAGCATAGACCTCCCGCATGTTGGTTTAGATTGCACCATTGGCTTCGTACGTGTTTTCTTTGATTCACAAGGCATGAGTTTTTCCTCATGTTAGCATGCACAAGGCATTGTCACCTGCATGTCTCCTTCGGATACGCCTACATGCTGGCTTCAAATCAATCTTCAGGCTTATTTCAAATCCATTTTCATGTAAACCTTTGAATCCTCCTACAAACTTGTATGCACAAGGCAAGAGTTTATCTCATGCTAGCACCCATAAAGCAATTATTCCCTTTTAAATTCCTTAGAATACACCTACATACTAGCTTCGAATCCACCTTCAGGATTGTTTGGAGTCACCTTCATATCACTTTCGAATCCATATTTCAAGATTGTCTTGAATCAATTTCGTATCACCTTCGAATCCATTTGCAGACCCTTCAACACATATAGCGTTACATTATGATACATAAATTGGTGGCCCATTCGAAGGACTTGCCATGGTTGGGAAATAATTGGTTTTGTTTACTTCTAGGTCTGGTCGAAAGGTTGAGCTTAAGTAATCAAAAGCAAGAAGACTCAGTGGCATATTCAGCTGAAGGCGGCCCATTCAAAGAACACACAGTTGGCCCATTCGAAGGATATACAACTGGTGGAAACAAATGTTGTTTTGATTAAGTCTGGTCGAAGGCTATGGAAAAATGAAGGATTCGATTCAAAGAGTCAAGTTGTCCATATGTCAGGCTACATAGGCCTCCAACTTGTGCCTCACTCAATATTAAATTGTTCTTCAAGCCAACTTGCTCTTGATGACATCACTGCCTTTTTAGAAAGTTCTTGAGCCTTGCGTCTGCCTCTTCTGCACACTTCCCCCCTATAAATTAGGAGCCACCGATCTCAACCATTGATTTTAGTGCTTTTATCTTGGGATTATAAAAAGTTGACACAAGTGGATGTTGGCCTTTCAAAGAAACTATATTTTATTCCTTCACAAATTTGTTCATTCAAAATTTTCTCTATAAAAAGAGAGTTCACTTGCACTTCAAAGGGGGTAAAAAAAAAAGAAAGAAAAAAGAGAAGAATGTTGAAGAGGATTTTTGCTGTGTGTAAAAAAATCATCAAAAAACTCTCAAAAACTTTCAAACACTTAACACCCTCCCAAACCCATAACTTGAAGAAGCACCACACTTGTTTCTTTAAAATCCAGAAATAAACAAACACAAGCCAACTTTTCTTGGTTTTCGAATCTAGCCAAAGAAACACCACGTTTGCTTCTTCCCCTTTGAATCCAAGAGCGCTTAGGGAAACAACTTAAGTCCAAAACCCACATTCCATCTTCAAGCAAGGTAAGTTCTCTTGACCTTAACCTTTTGTTCAACCATAACATATGAATACTCATCTCTTTTCATTTCAAGCATCATCATTATTTTTTTTGTTTGTCTTTATTTTCACCTTCTTTGTTTGCTTTCTTTGCTAAGTCTTTTGGTTTGTTTTCTTTACTTATCAAACATATCTTTAAGAATTAATCTGTCCATGAAGCAATATTAGCATGACCTCACCCCATGCTGCTACTTAGTCCCCAAACAAAGAAAACATGAAGAAGGTTGTGTGAATCAAAGCCTTGTAGGCTTCACCCTATGTTGTTACCTAAAACGAAAGAGGTATAGTCAAAGGACATATGTTTATTTTTCCGTGCAGGTCCAATCGAAGTAAGCAGAGAAAAAGGGCATGATCGAAGGATACATATACATTCATTTCTGTTTTGTAGGCCTAGTCGAAAGAAGCTGAAATAGGGTGAATCGAAGGAGCATAATGCCTGGATCGAAGGACTCACTTTTCCTATTTTTCTTTTGTTTTTCATGGTTACAATAGCTTAGGATTTATTCTTTGCATTTTTATTATTAGTAACTAGGCTATGTGACAAAATAAAATCAACAAATAGATAACTTTCAAATTCAAGATAAAAATGCATGAAATCAAACACACTATTCACACACATGTACCTTTAGGGTAGTCTCACTTGTTGCCTCGGAAAATAGTCATGTCCCTCGAATATGGGCGTTTTAGCAAAAGTCCCTTGATAAAAAAAGATTGTAGTCCCTCGATGTCCCTCAATGTTGCCTTCGGTAAACGATCTAGTCCCTAAATGAAAATTGTTAAAACATCTCATAAGTTGCCTTCAATGAATATACAATTGACCCACGCCTGTCCCTTTACATCCAAAGATACGACTTCTCACCAATCAATGGTAAGATAGCAATATCAAAGGAAGGAAGAAATGAACAAAAGACTTTTGGGTAAGGTAGAACGTTCTTAGTTGCTTGCTCACAATCTATTCTCAAAAACAAAACATTTTTCAAACACACCAAACACTTTTCAAAAATATGAAATATTTTCAAAAGTCTAACACTTTGTATACATTCTTATAGACACGGGAGTCATTACAAAGTTTTCCTAAACGAAGGCGCTTTTCAAAAATACTTTCAAAATCTACCACAGACACATATTCAAATAAAGTAAGTGATCTAGCGATCAACCAAGAGCCCGTAGGTAACTATGGATGAAAAGGGTGCTAACAACTTCCCTTTTCATAACCTACCCCCCGAACTCAAGAAAACATCTCAAAGGTCTTTCCTGCTCTTTTCACCCTTTCCTTATTGGATAAAAGAAAAGTCGATGGCGACTCTTGCTATCCGCAGCAATTGCAATCAAACGCAAAAATACCAAGTCAGTTCTCCCACTGTATTACACACATCTATGAATTGGTCCGGATTAGGGAACAGTACCAAACCATAGATCAGCAAAGCAAAAATATCTTCAAAAGCTCGAAAATTCATGGCTTCTAGAAACCATTGAGCCTTCTCTATCAAAAATTTAGGAGAAAAACCCTTGACTCCATTCCTTGTTTCCCAATTAGATAAAATGTCTGATTGTTTCAGATGTAAGGCTACTGCAACATCTTCAGATTTCGGAACTTGCTCTAGGTTGGTAAAGGGTATCTGATCAAGAATAGGCACTTCGAGCAACTTAGAGAATTCTTCCATCATGGGCACCAACTGATAATCCGAGAAGGTAAAATAGTGATTCTTCGGATCAAAGAACTGGAAAAGAATGCACATCATGTCTTCCTGGAAGCCAGTAGTAACCAAACTGAGTAGATGACCATGTCTCTTAGTGAATTGAGAATTTTCGGGTACCTTTGAGACTAATTCCTCAAGCTTGGAAGGTATCCTTATGAAGTTGATCTGGGTGGTATTCCTACGACTAGAAGCCATGACCCTGCAACACAGAACAAATATAAATCCCCTAGATCCTTGAAATGGTTAGTCATTATATGATGTTATAATGTGATGATGTCATGTTCAAATATATAATCAAACACAAGCAAAGCACGCAAAGGCCTTAGGTTAAAGGCTTGCATGGGGTTTGTAGGTAAGTACCATCTTGAAGTTTGGTTGGCTCAACCTGTCCTAAAGAAGTAATCGGGTTCTAGGGATCTCAATATCACTGATTTCTCCCACAAGTTTTGTCTAGCACGTCAATTGACTTGCCACCAAACAAAACCTGAGAGTCGAATCTCAATGAGCGTAGCATCGAGTATCAACCAACTTAGGACTGCACCAAATCCGGCTATCTCACTACCTTTTAATGGATAAGTTGGGTCAATTAAGGTTCTAAAGGTCAGTTAGTGCTTATGACACCACGCGGCAGCCTAGTATTCTCCTCGACTAACTCGAGGGACACCAGTACAAACCAATGTGTCGCACTAACATAGCCATCACTTTAACCATATCGATATATGCCGTATAGTTTCCATGGTCTATTGCTACTTACCTAAAATGCCCCCAGATCTGGGTGTAGGATATTTGCAAGAAAATAAACCCGAGCAAGCCCTAAAATGTAAAGCAAACAAAACAAATAAGGAAAGCGTTTAAAAATGATCTAACTCTAAAGGTAACCCCATTTTAGTTTTCCCCAGCAGAGTCACTAGTTTTGTAATACAGTGGAAGAACTGACTTGGTTTTGCATTTTTTCGGAAATGTGCGGATAACAAGAGTTGCCACCGACTTTTCTTTTATCCAATAAGGAAAGGGTGAAAATAACAGGAAAGACCTTGAAGATTTTTTGAGTTCGAGGGGTAGGTTATGAAAAGGGAAGGTGTTAGCATCCTTTTCATCCTTAGTTATCTACGAGCTCTTAATCGCTAGCTCAATTTTGTTTTGAAAATACTTTGTGAATGTGTTTTAAAAATATTTATTAAAAAATGCCTAAGTACGACAACTTTGTAAAAACCCTAATTAAACTATTACAAACTGTGGGCAGATGATAAGTGCAAATTGTAGCTATTTTTGTATATACTTTTTGTTGAACTTATCGACACTTTTGTTAATATTCTTTGAATAATTCCCCGCATTGTTTGTAAATACGTACACCAGATGCTGCTATCTTTTTTCTGCATCTGGTGTAGCGCGCTAAGCACGCTCCAGGCCGCTTAGCACGCTCTACTGTGCAGAGCTAGTAAATTATTTTTAGATTTTTGCTCGGCTTTTATTTTTCCCACTTCCACCTAGGCCTTGTAGTAGTAAATATTATTAGTAAAATTAATTCTTTTGTTGTTGTTTGGACTCAATTTTGGTTCGATAGCTTGAAGTCGCTTTTGGTGGTTTTCCAAGTTTGAGTGTTTCAACTTGTGAATGCATGGTAATGACTTTGTTAAAGTTTTGTACACGTTCGAGGTATGTGTTTATCGCTTTCTATACCTTAACATATTCATGATACTTAGACTTTTTACAATTTTATGCCATTCATTCTTTTGTATACTTGTTCATTTGGGAATCACTTTAGTTCCTACCCTTTTTGTGAGGTAGCTTTCCATTATTCACATATGCTGGAGACCACAACTCTTGTTTTAACTGGATTTTATTATGCTTAATATTTTATTTGTGTTGGTTGTATGAAAGCATGAAAATGATCAAGGCATTTTTTTGTTCCATTTTGAGCACAAGTACCTTGGCCAAATAGTCAATTCACCTTGTGAGTGTGTGATCATTAGTAACCCCTTTGAGCTTTTTATTGATATCCATGTTGTATTTGCTAAATGCTTGTCTATGAGTGTTTAGTTTCCCTTTTTGCATGGATGTTAATTCGTTGTTTTCTTGAACCCTTAACCATTATTTTGGATTGAACTTTTACCTTGACTTAGAAAGTAGGGAGTATTCACTTTAATGTATGGTTGGATTCAAGTTGGGGAGAAAAATGATTGTGTAGTTTTGAAGTTTTTGCTATGAGGTTGAAAAGAAAAAGAAAAGAAAGATAAAAAAATAGAAAAAGAAAGAAAAAAATTGAAAAAAGCTTTGAAAAAGAAAAACAAAAAGAGTTCGAATAATATTGTGTTAATAAGTGATGTGCTTTGGTGTGAAATTTGGGATTCATAAGAAGTTTAATTGGATTTTTTTTGAATCTTTGGTGAATTGATTACTCCCTTAGGTTTAGGAAAGTTTTTGTTTTGATTAGCCTTAGGAATTATCCCTTGTTTGTTCACTTGATCATATTACAACCTTGAAAAGCCCTTGAGATTTTTGCCTTTGTATTTTCAATGTAAATTTTTGGATGAATGCATAATTTAGTCTATTGTTTGCAAGATTGTTGGATGAGTGAAAATACCCTATTTTTGTATGTTTTTCATCTACCGATGATTGTGTTTTCTAGGTGTGATTCATTTATGAACTAGTATTATTTTAGAATGTTTGGCACAATTTTTGTATTTAGCATTTGTCTCATGTTTATGTTATCGTCATAGTTTAGTGGTAAGTATGTTTCTTCGTGTGTACCATTTTTCAATTGAGCCATTGCATTTGTTTTCCGTTTTTCAAAACTTGTTGATGCATGATTCTTTGGTTTATTACTTTTAGTTCTCTGAGTTGTTTGGCCTTGTTTGAGGACAAACAAAGTTTAAGTTGGGGAGAGTTTGATAAGTTCAAATTGCAGCTATTTTTGTATATACTTTTTGTTGCACTTATCGATACTTTTGTTAATATTCTTTGAATAATTCCCCGCTTTGTTTGTAAATATGTTTACTTTGCGAATAATTGCATTTTTATGTAAGTAGTGTACCGTTTGATATTTTTGGTTTATTTTGTAGGTATTTGTTGCATCTTGGAGCATTGAGGAAAAATGTGTCAAAGGCACAACTCTGGATGCGTGTTTTTGGAATAAAAGATCAGTTTTGGGACTTGCTGTTCAGGAGAGCCTGCTTAGCACGCAGGAGGTCGCTAAGCGCGAGTCGCGCTTAACATATTTTGTAGTGTGCTGCTTGCGTTCTACTATTTTGGAAGAACCAAAGTTTTGAAGCCCGCTTAGAAAGGATAGTGCACTTAGCGCGGTTTAAGTCAGTTTAATGTGTAAATATTGCGCAGCCCACTTAGTGCACTGAGGCCGCTTAGCGCGGTTTGCTGAGATTTGTTTTATAACTTCATTTTTAGTCATTTTTAGGTTATGGTTTTGGGGAAGTGTTTGCTCCCAACTCCACCACATGTAAATTTTGTTAGGATTAGCTTAGATAATAACTATGGAGCTTGCATACAGATGATCCGGGATGGATTGCTCTTCGATCGGTGCTAACAAACCAGTAGATATATAGTTCATTTCTCTTCCTCTTTGTGTAATCTTATATGGTTGGGTTTGTATGTATATTTTCTTTGATCTAGTGTATATTTGTCACCCTTGGCGTTATATAAAACTTGCTTTACGAATCTTTATGGATTGTTGTCCTAGATTTTTTCTTTGTGCTAGAGATTTGAGTTGTTATAGACATATACTACTTAGGTTCTTATCTAGGATGATTAATCTATTAGTTTCTGAACTCTAGAGATAGATTTAGAGTTGCCAATCTACTTGGGTATTAGAGGTTAAAGCATTTGTGTTGTTTGTGTCATTTTGAGAGATCGTAGACACGGGCGAGCACAGTTGACTTCTGTGTTGTCGAAGTGGTTGAGAGATTTCTATCGAGGTGATGCAATCGACCTCTCAATTTGGGTTAGAAATGACTTAGGTTGTGAGTGATACATAGTGACATTGATGAGTAATGTTAGGTTGAGTGTAGCAGGTCGATAGGTTTAAGTCAGTGAGAAGTAGTATATATGCATACCTGATAAATTCTTCCTTAGTTTTTCCTTTTGTCTACATTCGTTTTCTGTTAATAACGTTTTCTTTACAAAACCCATTTATCCCCAAACTTATTAACAATAATTTGTCGAACGGCGAATCAATAACCAATATATGTGGACATGATACGATATAACCTAAATATCACCCGGTAAAATTAATAACTTACTTTTTGCTTGCCGCTCTACAACAGCAACAACAAGTACATAATTGGAAAAAAATAATGAAACATGCGACAGCAATAAAATAGGCGAACTTGTAAAATAAAAAGAAACGGGAATAGAAATTGTTTTGTGATTTTTTTATAGAAAAAAAAGTTTGGTGATTAACCTAAAACCCTAATTAGTTTTAATTAAAAAAAGAATTAATGAATTAAACCTAAAACCTAAGTTAATTTTAATTAAAAAGAAAGGTTTTTAAAAAAGAACTAAATAAATAAATAAATGGAATTAATTTAATTATTATTAAAAAAATTTGTTAAATTAATTAAAACCTAAATTCTAAATTAATTTTAATTTTAAAAAAAACTAACCTAATTGTGTTAAAATAAATAAATAATAGTTAAGCAAATAAAAAAAGATTGGGCATGTATTGAGGCAAACTGGGGGGTGTGAGTAGCAAAGGGAGTTCAGGCCCAAAGAGAAAGAGGCCCAGAAGACATGTGTTCGATCCAGTGAGACGGCTTCAGGAGATCTATTGTGAATACGCAGATCTGGAACACTAGATCTGGATCTGTTGTGATCTGATGGTATTGATGAGAGATCATATGGTGGACGCACGAGAATTTGCTACATTGAATCTGCAATAGAAAAAATATATGAAAACAAATACCAGAGGGAGGGATCGAACCCGTTCCCTGGTACAATAATGTCTTATTATGCGCGTTGCTACAGCTGGGGTGACTATACTTCCATTAACTTGTATCGACCAATAAATATATAATATAAACAAGTTGCCTAAACTAGAGAGGCGCCAAAGCCCTAGCTCTGGTCGTCTTCTCTGGTGACCTTCTTTTGCTCAAACTGCAAAATAACCAAGATTAGTAATCCAAAAACATCCTACCCCCTAAATCGGGGGCTGCGAGTTTGATGGGATACTTATTTTGGTCTAAAAGTCCATGGTTTTTAAGTTATGAATAAAAACGCATGAATCAGTGTAACTATGGTGATTCACGATCCTGATTGCATGGGACCTCCACGATTGTTCTACCATGCACTACCAAACCTCCTGAACACATTAGTGACACTAGTACATGTTAAAGCAATCAGAAAATCAAGATATGAATGTTATGAAAATTATCAAATCGTCGATTTCATGCAATGAGATTTCATACATTTTGGACCATCCAATTTGGTCCACATTTACTCTATATGCTTGCTGGAAGTGAATGGAGTGGATGTTTTGTAGTGAAAGGGCTTGTGATAAGGGTTTTAAGATTTTAGGTTCTTGAAATTCTGGATATTTTGACAAATATTTGAAGCAAGGATTTTTCGTGTCTTTGTATGAGAATGAATGAGAGAATATATAGGTTAAAATTAGGGCAAAGATATGGGCTTGGTCTTTGTGTAAGAAGGCCTTATCTTATTTCATTTAATTTTTACTTTTAAATGAATAAAAAATCAAAAATAAATAAAATAAATCAAAGGGAGGTGTATATATAAGTCTTTAGGCGCACATGAGATATAGAACACGTTTGGACTCTGAAATAATAGCCCAATAGCCCAAAATATTAAGTTTGCTCAATTTGAACTTCATGTATTTGCTCAAAATTTCCCAACTTGCACTGGTCATAACTCTATCAATTTTCATCTTTTGAAGGTGATCTGAGACTTTTTGGAAAGCTCAAGATATACTCTACAATCTATATGTTGATCATTTTTGCTTTTGGATAACTTATCTTGATGTAAGTTTCCTTGACAAAAAGTGTCTTTTTGTTAATTTTTTGAAATAACCTATAATGTATTGACTCATATCTCTCAAATGAAGCACTTTTTGGACTTGAGCTTAGAGATACAAAGTTGTAGATAATTGAATTTCCTTCAAGATGGACTTTTGTTGGGGAAAATTTGATGAAGCATGTGAAAGTTATGCTTGGTCAAAGTTTAGTTGACTTCTCATAAGGAAACCCTAATTTGGCAACTTTTGACTTTTGATGATTTGAGGGTTTTTCTTGAGGAACCATGATCAAACCTTGATAAAATGATGAATATCGCTTCAAAATCTTTATGTTTACCAAAATTCTTGAGGTTTGACTATATGTTGACCACAATTGACTTTTTACCCAATATTTGATTTCTAGTCATCTGAGTTATTGACTGAGCAAAGTTGTGATGCATGGCTTGAAACTTGGTATGAGCATCCTTGGGGACATATGAAGAACCATGAAAACCACTTGAGACCTTAGAAACCCAAATTTCCTTATGAAAGATGAAACTCTAGTTGTAAGTCCATTGCTTAGGAGGAGAATTTGTCTGATCAATTCTTGAGCATCCTTGAGCATTTGAGAACCCTAGGAGAATGTCTTGAAGAAAAATGAGAGGGAAAATTTTAGGGTACAACAAAGTCCTTTTTAAGTTACTCATATAGAATTATGGGGACCCTCCCCTAATCTCTCTAGTAAAGGCTACTCATATTAACTAGCCTTTATGTGTGTGTGTGTGTGTGTGTATATACACACACACACACAAAGTATACTTGGGTGTACTTCCTGATATATATATATATATATATATATATATATATATATATATATATATATATATATATATATATATATATATATATATATATATATATATATATATATATATATATATATATATATATATATATATATATATATATATATATATATATATATATATATATATATATATATATATATATATATATATATATACACACGCACACACACACACACACACACAAAGTATACTTGGGTGTACTTCCTGAAATAGAAGTCTGAGGCCTTGGGAGTCTTCAAACAATTCCTAACTTATGTCCAAACCCAATTTCAAACCAAAATAAAAGCTATCCAATGTCACTTTGAGGGTGAATTTAGACCCTTTACCAAATATCTAAATGAGTTTGGCATAATTCATAAACTAACATGCCCACACACCTCTCACAAAATGGGACTTTAGAGAGAAAACATAGAAACATACTGGAGATGGGATTAACACTCTTATCTCATGCTAGTCTTCCTATGGAATATTGGGACCATAGATTTACTACAACTATCCATTTCATAAATATTTTACCTACATCCACCTTTCTAAAGTACACATACCTTTATCATGCTCTCTTTAATCACATACTTGACTATACAATCCTTAGAACCTTTGGGTGTTCATTCTTCTCTCCTTTGAGACAAGGGGTGGCAAAACGGGTCCGATCCATTGGGCATGCCCGTTTTATCCACACTTTAGTGTAGGGTGGGCCAAGGGTTTTGGCCCTTACCCTCTAATGTGTCCGCCCCACCCCGCCTAACCCTGTTTTTATATAGGCTTTTGCAGGCACATGCCTTTACATAAATTTTGTGTTTTTAAGCTTAAAATGTGCAGTGCCCGCGGGCTTTCCCCATCTCACTCTCACTTTTTTGCAGGGCGGAGATAGGTTTTAGACCCGCATCCTCAATAATGCCCACTCCGCCCCGCCCTGTTTTTTTGCGAGCTTTTACGGGACAGGGCTAAACGGGACGGGCATGCCCGTTTTCCACCAGTACTTGAGACCCTATAACAAGAATACACTTAACCTAAGAAGCTCTGGGTGTGTTTATATTGGGATATCTTCACATCATAAGGGTTATAAGTGTCTAAGTAAGGAAGGAAATATATATTTCAATGGATGTAGTCTTTGATGAAAAACAGACAAATAAGGACAACTCAAAAGGCATATCCGAGTAGGAGTACATACCAATTCCCTTCACCATATTCCCTATGACTGCTCAGGATATCCCTCCCAATAGTGACAACAGACTTCCTACTAAGAGTAGTTCTGCACACCCTGTCATCTCTTTACCCACTAATTTGCCCAGTGCAGAACATGTCAATATCAACTTTGATTTCTCTGCTCATAATGCTCAACAACCTTCACCGGTCCTTGACCAACAACCATCAGTCACTCCCAATATTCAAGAAAATATCCCATGTCTAATGAATCTATAAACATTACACACCAAAGTGTCCCTTAACATTCTTCTCCTTCTATCACCAAATCATCACAAAATAACCATACAATGTCTCTCAACAGTGAGCCTTCCTTTATGTACATCAAAAACCACAACACGGAGAGTTCCTTGTTTGTTTCCTTCCATGATGACCATCCAAAATCCCCTAGTCACTAATAAGCATGATATGATTACTCGAGGTAAAACATGACACTTAAAACCAAAAACTTTCTTGGCTCATGCTGAACCAATAACAGTCAAGCAAGCATTAGCTCAACCAAATGGTTTGAGGCTGTGCAACAAGAGTATGATGCTCTTGTATCCAATAACACTTGGACCTTTACAACACTCTGATAGAAACTTGATATCCTTATTATAAGGCAACATTGTGAGAAGATTGATCATAATGGCATCAACCTAACTTAAAATAACATCATCTATCAAATTTGTGTCTTGACTGATTCCTGCATAACATAAAATGTTATTGAAAAGTTCATATCATGATATGCAACCTATGAGATTGTTAAGTGTGGATCTCACCTCCATTTTTCAAAATAGAGGTTAAGTTGATTGAGTTTTTGATTTTGACCATCTTATAGAAGAAAGCAATGTTTTTATCTCCATCAGAATGCCATTTGATTTTGAATTTCAAAAGCCAAAAATGTTCCTCTGTAGCCAAAATATTATCATATTTAGATTGGTTCAACTTTTCCTACCCCTCTCAGTTCTACCCTTTGAATGAATTTGAATTTGTATAGTGCTAAAGAATTCAGTTGTAGTTTTCATCAAACTATGGATTTTCCCAAAATACTTCTTTGCTCCATATTCTTAAGTTGCTTTTGAGCAATTGAAGATTTTTACATAAAATATACTATTTATAATTAGGTGTTTTATTATATTTTATATTGATTTAAATTCACTCACAAAACTTATTTATAAAGTGAAAAACACACCTTTTTTTTTTATAAATTTTGTATATATGAAATTTCAAAATTTTCCCAAATATACTTTATTATATTAAACACAATTACTATTTTTTAGATTGAGTACTTTTTATCGGTAATTTATTTTATATTTTAGAAAAAAACTAATTCTTATATACATAATATAAAAATATTTTACACAATTATCAAATCAAAGTATACAGTCTTTTTTTATAAAATAAAAAAATTGACTTAAATACAATTTGTCTCTCTATTTTACTTTATTCACAAAATTAATCATTTGATTTTAAATTTAAATAATTTTGACTCCTTTATATTAGTTTGACTAAATTACAATTTTGATTTTCTTATTTTGATCAATTTGTGAAATCACCCTACTATTTATTTTTTAAACAGTTTTGATCCTCATGTCAAATTTTCATCTAAAAAATGTTGTTGTTTCATTTTTTTGTATATGTGACATAGTTTCTAAACGAGAGAGAACATAGAGAACATTTTCTGGAGAACGAATAAGATGAACGAATAAGCTGAGCGAAAAAAAAGATGAAGAAGACGATCAGAGAATACGACTGGAGGAAGAAAACATCGTTGAAAATGCAATGAATAATTAATCTTTCTTATTCCAAGTCATTAAAGATATGTCACATATCTAAAAAATAGTACACAATAATGTTTTTTGAATAAAAAATGGACATGGGGGAGCAAAACTGTTTAAAAAATAAATAGGAGGATTGATTTCGTGAGTTGGATAAAATAGAAGGATCAAAACTGTAGTTTAGCCTATTAATTTTGTATTTAAAATTGACAATGTGTCAATTTTAAATGACTTGTTATTTGTGAAACGGAAATAAAAATAACAATTATACGTCATTAAAAATAGAGTAGTTTAAAAAATATGAAAAGATAGTAAAAAAACTTTTAAATTTATATATATATATATATATATATATATATATATATATATATATATATATATATATATATATATATATATATATATATATATATATATATATATATATATATATATATATATATATATATATATATAATTTTTAGTGAATAATTTTTAAAACATAGGGTTAAATATGTCAGTGGTCTCTATAAATATGCGATCCTGTAAATTTAATCCCTATAAAAATTTTCTTCAATGAACGGTCTTCTCAAACTTTTCTGTCCCCAACACTGGCCCTCCCGTTAGTTTCCACTAACGGAGGCTGGCATGACTTGTCAATTGTGTTTTGTTTCATTGGCATGTAGGATAATGTTTAGAATAATATTTTTTGTTTTATATTTAAGTAAAAATCCAAAATCCTAAAACCATTTCCTCATTTCTTATCTGCAGAAAAATCATTCTCTATTAAATTCTTCATCAGTTCGTCGTTGCTCTTCTTCTTCATCATTCTTCATTGTGCTCAGTAATAACACAAGGTATGTCATCTTCTTCAACTAGAAGCAAATTAGTATCCTTTCAGCCAACAAGTGTGAGCAACCGTCCATGGAGAATGCGTGGCTGAAATGTTCGTATGATTTCCATCGCTGCAAGAACGAACGTAATCGAGGGAGACTCTTCTGGAGATGTCCCTTTTGGCAAAACAAGGAAACGTGCAATCTTTTCTAATGGGATGATGATATGGCACAATGGCATGATGTAATTAATACTGCAGATGAAGGATGAAGAAATGATTCGAGCAAGATGAGGGAGATGCAATCTATTGAAACATTGAAGGAGTTGTATGAATCTGCAATGAAGAAGAATGTGGAATTGCAGATCCAGTTGAAGTCAGATCGCTTTTGTAGAAAGATGAAGACAATTTGCCTTATTTTTTTCGTTTATTGTCAATTTGTACTTGTTAGTAAAATGTAAAAGTTGAAAGGTTATGGTATAATTGTTGTGTTTTTCTACTTATAATCTTTAGTATGATTTAACATAACATGTAAGTTGGTTTAGCAAGGTTTAGTTGACCTATAATTTTGTAAGCTTAATGTGGAATCTATTGAAATGTTCGATGTAGTTTAATTTTGCAAATGACCTATGATGTTGTTGTTTAATGATTTTTTGGACTGACTTATAATTTGAAGTGAACTATAATTTGGTCACAAAAATAAATGAGTTATAATTTGAAGTGACCTATAATTTAGTCACTACAATAAGTGACCCATATATTTTGGAAATTTTGACAAAGTTTCCACACAATTTGCACAACTTTTACATTATTTTCATAATTTGACCTAATGTTGCAAATGACCTATAATGTTGTAGTTTAATAACAGTTTGGACTGACCTAAAATTTGAAGTGACCGGTAATTTGATCACTATAATAAATAAACTATAATTTTACAGAACTTCCATAATGTGCATAACTTTGACATAATCTGCATAAGTTTGATATAATTTTGACCTTAAATAAGGTTCATAAGTAGTACATTACAAAAGGTTTGACCTTACATCTTGTTCACCTGCAATACATCAAAACATCAACTAAGTTCCTTAACAGTACAATAAAACATCAATTAAGTTCCAAGACAATACAACACTGACATGTTGCTTCCCTATTTCTTCTGTGATAAACATGTTCCTAACTAGTTCAGTTGGGGCAACAACACAAGGAACTAGTTCATTTCTATGTTCAACATCAACACTTGCATCAACCATGTCATCAATTTCTTCATCAAAACCTTTCATCCTCCCCTCCACACTATCATCAAAGTGCACATCCCCGACTGATTCATCACTAGATTCATCACTACTGAACTCACTTAATTTTGCATCCTCTCCATCACGTGGTTTACACTTCTCTTTCTCTCTAACCCTATACATAAAGATACGAAGTACATATTTATAACATTACAAACAATCATATTCCAACTCTACCATTACTAAAGAGGGGACAACGTGAAATATCTGAGACCAGAAGACACGAGGGAACCAAAGGAAACGAGGTACCACACATGGATAAGAAAACGAGGAACAACACAATAGGGACCACCACCACACAATCGTTGTCTGGAACGCAACTTCTAGGACTTCGATACAATGAACATAACTTGACAAGAAGTATTTTTTAAGATTTTGGAAATGAATGGCTAGCAAGTGGATTTCATCACTTAACATTATCTTATTCCATGCTGACGATTTTTTTTTTAAAATTCAATGTCACACATGCCACGTAAGTCTCCGTTAGTGGGAACTAACGGGAGAGACCAATTATTATGCGAACAATAAATTTAACATAGACCATTATTCGAAGAAAAAATTTAAAATGGTCAAAATTGAAGGATCACATATTTATAGGGACTAAAAAAATATTTATAAAATGTGATTTGACTAAATATATATATAGAATTTTTTCTGATATTTAAAGTAAATTATATTTAAAATTATAAAAATAGTAAATATTTTAATTTTTAAAAGAACCCCGTCAAACAAAAAATTGTCAAAAAAATAAATAGTTTAACTCAATTTTTGTTTTGTTTAGAAGTATCAACAATTATTTACATTAGTATATTATAGTAAATATAAATAAGATATTATTGTCAGATATTAAATTTAGGAATTTCTTTTAATTTGTTAGTATTTCTCGGTTTTTTTATTATAAAACATTGTTAGAAATACTCTGATTCATTTAATAATTTATAAGTGATTTTTTATATTATTAGTTGAAAAATTATAAATAATTTATTTAATAATAAAAAATATTTTAAAATATTTTATTACATTTGATAGATAAATTATGTATAATTTTTAAAAGGACCGTCTATACATCACTTAAAAAATATATACAAATATGTTTTATCAATAATATTATTATTCAACTATAAATATAATAATTTATAAAAAAAATATATGGCGTTGTTTCTTGAAAAGGATATTTAGAAACACATTGGTGATCGGTTTGCATAGTTATTTTCTTTATCTTCTTGCTTTCACAATTTTGTGATTAAGATGTAGTCAGAAAAATTACGAAAGTGTAATAATTTTTCTCATCTTTTTCTTTTAAAGTTGTAAAAAATATTATTTAAGACCCGAATGATTTATTTTTAGTGAAAGTTTATTTTTTACTAAAGTCTATATATTTAATTGTTCATCATAAAACTTTTTTTTGAAAATATGAATTTTTATTTAATATTTCAATATAATTCAAATGTTAAGAGCTTGACATTATTGTATTTTATAAATTTTATAATACTGAATTTAAATTCTTTAGAAACTATTGTAAAAGATTTATTAACTTTACTTATAATTAATTTATTGATATTTTATTTTGTCTAAATAAAGTTAATCAAATTCAAAATATAAATAAACATTTAAATAAAGTTAATCAAATTCAAAATATAAATAAATATTTAAATAAATATTTAAAAATCTTCAAATTGAATTAAGATTTTAAGATCAAAATTGATTGTAAAAAGATTTTTTAAAGATTTATTTTACGAGAAAAATAAATAAGTGTGGTAAAATAATTGATGAATTTAAAAGGCACGAAAACAAAAAATAATTTAAATGATTTGGAATATAAAGTGTTAATAAACTAATAAATTTAAAAACATTGATGTGAAAGATAAAAGCTTCAAACATATAAAAAAATGTAAAAGACACTGATGGCCTGATTCATTGTCTATCACGCTAAGACCAAAGGCAGCGTCTTTAGTGATGAACATGTTACTTTTCTATTTTATGAAACTTTTTTTTGCATTATAAAATTTGTGGATTACATGGCAAATTTCCTTCACCATATGTTTTTATTTGTCTTCTAGAGGATCTTATTCTTGTAAGGTGTAATTCCAACATCTTGTTAATCGGGAGATTAACCCTTCTTGATTCTTTGACTTGTCAAACTTTGAGGCTTTTTCTAGATTATAGCTTTGGCGTTACTTCTTGGGTCACCAAATTTTATTAGCCAATTATCCTGGTGTAAAAAAGGATTCACAATAGTCTACCTTTCCATGACCATGCCTCTTCTGATGGGACTATACCAAACTATTCCCTATCCATTTTCTCTTGATCGAAGAGTTTTAGCAATTATCTTAGAGGTCTCTGTTGGGCTTGGACTCCCTTCTTATGTAGAGAAAGATTCAAATATGAATAGCTTATTTGTCTATTTATTTAAGTGGAGAGTGTCAATTTAGGGTTAAGAGAAATAGAGAGAAAATAAGAATTCAAAAGAGGAGAGAAACTCATTTCCGTTTTTCTGCACCTGTCTCACTAAATCAGCGATTTCCGATTCGTTAGCCATCAGATCGAGCTCAAATTTGGAGGGTAGGTTCGCAACACCTATATATAACTTTTGATCGTTGGGATATTCAAAATAAAGTATGAGCTGAGAGATAACTGCTTCAGACTGAAGTTGCATATTTGGGTAATTTTTCAGCTTTTTGGATTCTTGTTTGTAAGCTAGTTTACTTTGTGATTTGCGGTTGTTATCACTATTTTGTGAATCACTTTAAGACTCTCTTATACCCTCAATTGATTATATTTAAGCTATTTCTTTGGTTTGGACGACTCGTGATTTTTACTCTCATGTTGAGGAGTTTTCCACGTTAAAAATATATGTGTTTTTGTGCCTTTATTTGTTCGATTTGCCATCTTATATTTGTTGTTGATCCTCAAGATTTCTACAAGTGTGAAGAATTCTATATCCACTGCATATTGTTATGTTATTTTTTCTTAATTTCCAATCAGCCTCTACTCCACATGTTTTCATTCGTCTCCCACGATATACATCCAATCTTGATGATCACATCATATTTATCTTGGGTTAGCTTCAATCGCCTCTCTCAGAGGTTGAATCCCGAGAACTTAATAGTTTTGAGTCCAAGAGTTTAGTTATCTGGATTAAACCTCATGTTATATTATCAGACAAGCACTACTATGGAAGAGCCCTTTCTCCACGGTTTGTAAAGGGATACCATCACGGTTGATCAACCGTGGTAAGGTAAGGTGTGAAAGTATGTGTCACCTTTACCACCACGGGCTGAAAACTGTAGTAAGAACCTAGTAGCACGTTACATATCACTACGGTTGTAAAACTTAACCATAGAAAAATATGGAGGTCAGGGGTTCGATAACGGTACCAAAATTTCAATGGTTTTTCAACATTTCTCTACGGTTATAAACAACGACCACAGTGAAAGACTTAACGTATAATACTTTATAATTAGCAACCGTTGTGATATGTATACTTGAGTTTATTATAACTTATGTGAAATGTTTATTTCACCAACTTGTCAATGAATATATTGCCTTGCAATTTAATTTAGAAATTAATAATATGATAAATTAAGTTATATTAGAAGAAAAAGTTACACTAATAAATATTTTCGAGCTTTTTATAATTTGTTATTTGTATATCGCCTTTTGACTATTAAAATTTGGTTTAATGCTTGTAGTTCTTCAACCAACACTTCCTTTTTTACTATTTCAATCTACAAAGTTAATAGTTTGCATAATAAACTAGTAAAAAAGAAATTGTTGATTGAAAAACTATAAACATTAAATCAAATTCTAACTCAAAGAACGAGATACAGATAATGAACGGAAGAAAGCTTGTAAAATATTGATTAATGTAAGTTGTTTTCTAATATAAATTAATTTTTCATATTACTAATTTATAATTCAATTCAAAAAATTACTCCATCCGTTTCTTTTTAAGTGTCATTTTAGCATAAAACTCTTCAACCAAGATATTAAATTATAAGAGTTATTTTTCCTATTATACCCTCATTTATTTTCTCTTTCCAAATAAATTCAATCATACACCATCTCCCTTTTTCCAATAACTAATTGAGAAAATAATTAATTTTATGGAAAATATGAAGTGGAGTTATTGAGAAAGTAGGGATATAATTGACAAATGATAACATTAAACTATAAAACGACACTTAAATAGAAATAAAAAAATTCTTCTAAAATGACACTTAAAAAGGAACGGATGGAGTATATATTAAATGAGGGGTTGGTAAAACACTCAAACCACATACAATATAATAAACTCATATTCTAGGACATGTTAAATGAACAACATGATAGTTGTAGCGTCCAAATAATAACATTATCAATATTATAAACATAAACATCAATATACTTATACAAACACAAATCATAAGTCAACCTTAACATAAATATAAGACATTTATCAAACACACCTCAACAATAATATTTATCCACATACCTAACAAAAACATCAACATACTTCAACAAAAAATATGTAATCAAAATCATAAGCTTAAACAACATAAAAATTTTATTAACAAAAACAAAATCATCAACAACATACAACATTTTCAACAAAAATAAAATCATCAACAACATATAAAACTTTCATAAAAAATAGCATACAACATAGCTCAACAAAAACAAAATCATCAACAACATAGAGCTTTTATCAACAACAACATACCTTAAACAACATAGAACTTTTATCAACAAAAACAAAATCATGAACAACATAGAACTTTTATCAACAACAACATACAATATAACTCAACAAAAAACAAAATCATCAACAACATAGAACTTTTATCAACAAAAACAAAATAATCAACACCATAGAACTTTTATGAACAATAACATAATTTAAACAACATACAACATAGCTCAAGAAAAACATTAACATATCCCAACAAAAATATCAAAAATATCACAACTCATAACATAAAAGGTGGAAACATCTACGTACCTTAAATGTGAAGAAGAAGCGAAAGAAATGAGTTTTGTGTAACATCTTTCCTTGATCCTTAAGAGTTGAAGAAGATATATTGGAATTTTATGAAGAAGTGGTAGGCAAACATTCATGGAGTAAGGATAAGGCGTGAGAGAGTGTTAGGGTTTTATTAAGAGAGAGATGGTTGTTATGTCCTGAAAGAGCGAATTTTTGCTTAAATATAAATTAAACTTTTCACCACGGTTGATAAAAATGATCATGGTTAAATATTTCACAATAGTTGTTATTTTAGACCATAGTGAAAGGTCTTTTAATTTTAATATAAATATTAAGATTATAAGTGACATGCCTTTTTTGTAATCAAAAAAAGAAAACTTGTTGGTGCTGAGACTCGAAGCCTGTAAGCCTTAATATATCACTACGGTTATTAATATGGGCGATAACAAAATGTCTTTTAATAAAATAAATAAAAAAGCATGCTCCTAAATAAAAGTTATTACTTCGATTGACTTAATAACTGAGGTAGAACATGTTACGTTAAGTATATTTTGTAGTAGTGAAGATTGAATATGCAAGTAAGGTGGCTTTCATATAGTTGTTACTCACCGAATTTGACTAATATGTCATCCACATACACCTCAAGCCTATCACCAATCTCTTGATCAAAGATTTTGTTCATCATCCCTTAATATTTTGCATTTGCATTTTTCAAACCAAGGGGGATTACATTATACCTATAATTGGCGTGTTTTCTCATGAAGAAAGTCTTGTCGCAGTCATTCTTGTTTATGGGGATATAATTGTATATGGAGCAGGCCTCCATAAACGATAACAACTTGTACCTTGTAGATTTATCCATAAATTTGTCACTGTTGGGAAGAGAATAAATGTCTTTGGAGAAGGCCTTGTTAAGGTTACTATAATTGATGCACATGCACCACTATCCAGACACTCTCTTGACCAATAATATATTAACTAACCACTTTCTATGTTGTAGCTCGAATATGAAGTTTTCTTGGAGGATTCCATCAACAGTGTTTCTGGTGGCACCAACTTTCTCCAGCTACTTGCATCGTTTTCTCTAGGAAATGTACCTAACAGAATAATAGATATTCAGATAGTGTCTTGCAACATTTAGGTCAATTCCCAATATCTCCTTAGTGGAAACAACAAAAAATAAACATTGGCTTTGAGGAGTTTGACAAATTTCTCTTCCAGAGAACTTAGGAGATTCAATCCAATTTTATAGTGTGTGTCTGGTTTTTGTCAAGTTGAATGGATACAAAATCATCGTCAGAGACCGGCCTCGGGATTTTCATTCTAGCTTCAACGGGAGGAGTTCTTTTGGATACATTTTTATCCTTTGATATGCCTTCCTTTACACGTGCATTGAGGTACACATCATTGATGTCTAAAGGGTGTTGTCTAGAAAAACTGACCTCTTTTACTTTCTCCCTTTCTTAGATGGCAACAACATCTTAGTTTCTATATTGAGATTAATGGTAGCGGTGTTCTCCTTCCAAATATGCACAAATAATAATTGGTTTGTCATGAAAGTTGTGATACTTAAAATAATCATTGGTTTGTCATGAAAGTTGTGATACTTAGAATAATCATTGGTGTGTCCAGAGCTTCCACAAAAGGTCTCCCTAAGATGAAATTGTATATGCTTTTGCAGTGGACCACCAAAAATTGAATGTCCTTTGTCCTAACATATCTCCTTTCTTAATAGATCATCATAAGTTCAATGAATTCCCATGGGAGGGTTATTGATTTATTGAATACTTGAAAATCATTATTTGTGTAGGGTGAAGACCTCTATCTCATTAAGCCTAACTTGGTGAATAGTCTGACACACGAGCTTTAGCCATCAACGAATATCATCAATACCTCAAAGTTAGATATATTGGCCATTATTAGTAAGTGAAATATTTATTTGGGGATGCCCTGCCTTTTCACTGTATTTGAATCCTAGGAAGGGTCATTAATGCATCTCTCTTGAAGATGGTTACCCTTTCCTATCTACTACCAATAATTGTGCTATCTTTCTCGGCACGGTTCCCTTGGATGACATCTTTGGGTGTTAGAATTTTCCAATGATAGACTCAGTAAAATGATAACCTCCACAGATGGAGGCTATGAATGGTTGATTTCTCTTCATGTCATTCTCATCCTCGTTGTTGTATTTTTCGTTGTCGCTGCCTTCAACAACTTCAATCATCTTCCTTGGCAACTGTAATACGGTGGAAGAACTGACTTGTTTTGCATTTTATTTCAAATGTTGCGGATAGCAAGAGTCGCCACCGACTTTTATTTTTTCTAACATGGGAAGGGTGAAAAGAACAGGAAAGACCTTTTAAGATTTTGAGTTCGGGGGGTAAGTTATGAAAAGGGAAGGTGTTAGCACCCTTTTCATCCATAGTTATCTACGGGCTCTTAATCGCTTAGCTCACTTTGAAATTTACTTTGTGTGTGTGATTTGAAAAATATTTTGAAATGCCAATGTAAGGCAAACTTTGTAATCATTCTTGTATCAGCCCTCAAGAATGCATACAAAGTATTTGTTTGAAAATATTTTGAAATTGTTTGTGAAATGTTTTGTTTTGAAATATTTGTGAGCAAGCGATTAATAGTATCTACCCACTCAAGGTCGTTCTTGTATTTTTCCTTCTCCTTTAGATAGTGTTATCCGTACCATTAGTTAGTAGGAATCCCTATCGTTGAATGTGAAGGGACATGCGTATGGTCATCGTACAGTCATCGAAGGCAACTAGTAAGAATGCTTTAGAAATTTTCGTAAGGGACTAGATCATTTATCGAAAGACAACATCGAAGGATCATTGAGGGACTATGATCTTTGATTCGAGGGACTTTTCTAAAGCGTCCCCACTTTCGAGGGACATGATTGTTTAATCGAAAGGTAACAAGAGAGGCTACCCTGGAGGTGCGCATGTGCAAGTGTTTTGTATTAAGTTATTTTGTATTGAAGTTAGGTCATCTGTCAATTGGTTTTTATCTTTCCATACAACCCTAATTACTAAGCAGTAATATGGAATATATAAGAAAGCCGTAAAGGTGCGGAAAGTAAAGGCAGAAAAGATAAACCTAAACCTATTACGCGGCTTTGGGATAATACATAATAGAAAGCGGAAAGTAAAAACCCTAAGCTATTACAAACCGGAAAATAGGTACATCATAATGAAAAAGGAAAGCGAGAACTAAAGCTAGCTATTACGTTTGCAAAACACCTATACATTCGATAGAAGTAAGATAAAAATAGAAAAGAAAAATATTTTTAGTGATTTTTTATGAAAAAGTTTTTTTGATGATGATTAAGATAAAACCTAAAAATTATAATTGATTTAAAAATTGAAAAAAGGTTAATTGATTAAATTAAAGGGTTAATAAAAAAACCTAAAAATTAATTAATTTAATTAATAAAAGGGTTAATTAAAAAAGTTAACTAAGAAAAACCTAAAACCTAATTATTTAGGGTTTTAGAAAAGATTAAAATTGATTAGTGGTTAATTAAGAAAATAATTATGAAAGTGGAAAGGAAATTAGGGTTAATAAACATAAAAAAACAAAATGCATGGGGTGGGACTTGAACCCACACCCTCAGCCTCCAGGATTGTGCCCTTTACCACTAGGCTATGGTGTTGCTTGTGTTCAAGAATAGGACGCGCTCAACATGTTACAAATATGCGTTAAAAACTACAACACAAAGAAAAAAGTGACAAAAGTTGGGATCGAACCCATGCTCCTTACTATGCCAGTCACGCTTCTTACCATCAGGCCAATTGTGTTATGCGTTGGTTTAATTAACACCATTCAATATATTAGAAACAAATAATTAAAGATATTAATCAGATAACATGCGCGCTTCAGTGGGGCCAGGCATATTTGAATGAAGGAATAAAGGGATGCCACGTAGCCCAGGGAGTCTCCAATCACCACACACGGAGGAGGAGATTATCTTCTCCGATGAGGCGTTTTTTGAAAACCTGTCAACATCGATTGAAAAACAAAAACTAATGACCCTTGTTAGGTAATTAGACCCCTGCAAATTCAATGGTCACATTTGTTTAGTTCGAAAACCATCGTAGCTAGGGTTTTGAAGAAGCACGATCTCGGTGCCCTAGCCATGGAGAATTCATGTCTCTACACTAAACCTTGCAACATGTGATTCTAAATGATTCTAAACATGATTATGAACAAATATATATGCATAAAACTCATTTAAATGGAATGGTTTAATAGTTTGATATTGAAGAACACAAACCAACCAACGATGTCAAGCTGGAGGATTCTGACGTGTTGTGGACCTGAGTAAGGGTTGGGATGGAATCTAGGAGGCTAATGGGAGGCTTAAAATTGGCTAGAACTCGTTGGAGAATAGGGTTTGCTTCTGCCCTAGTTTCTTCAAAATTTTAAGGAATTTTAGGGTTTGTGTTCGAAGCTGGTATGCATCCCCTTGAGTGCATGAAGTTGCTGAGCATATATAGAGTGTATTAGGTTAAGATTTTTGTGGGCTTGGACCTCAAAATTTAATGGACATCTTATTTAATTTATTTTAATTTTAAATGGAATAAAATCATAATAAAAGAAATAAAAGTCACAAAAAATATGTGGATAGGCTTAGAGGTTCCCTAATGTGTTATGAACATATTTGGACCTGAAAATTTAGGCCCAATAACCCAAAAATTCAAGTTTGGTCACTTTTGATTTCATGTATTTGCTCAAAATTTCCTAACTTGCACCAATCATAACTCTCTAAATTTTTATCATATGAAGTTGATCATTGACTTTTTGAAAAGCTCAAGATGTCCTCTAAAATCTCTATGTTGATTATTTTTTCATTTGGAAATTTTATCTTGATATAAGTTGCCTTGACAAAAAAGTGTCTTTTTGTTGACTTTTGAAATGACCTACAATGTTTTGGCCCATATCTCTCAAATGAAGCATTTTTTGGACTTGAGCTTAGATAGAAAAAGTTGGAGAGAATTAAATTTACTTCAAAATAAGCTTTGGTTGAGAAAAATCTGATGAAGCATGTGAAAGTTGTGCTTGGTTAAAGTTCAGTTGACTTCTCCTTAAGAAAATCCTAATTTGGTAACTCTTGACTTTTGATGAATCTTGAGTTTTCTTGATGAATCATGATCATCCCTTGATCAAATGATGAATATGACTACAAAATGTTGATGTTGACCAAAAATCTTGAAGTTTGACTGTATGTTGATCATAATTGACTTTTTTGTCCAATGCAGTTGATTTTCAATCATCTGAGCAATTGACTGAGCAAACTTATGATGCAAGGCTTGAAATTTGGCATGAGCACTCTTAGGGACATATGAGAAACCATTAAATCCACTTGAGGTTTTGGAAACTCAATCTTACTTAAAAAAACAAAACCCTAGTTGTATGTCCATTGCATAAGAGGGGAATTTGTGTGATTAATTCTTGGGTAGCCTTGAGTAAATGAAAACCCTAGAAGAATGTCTTGGATAATGGGAGGGAAAATTTTGGGGTACAACAGCTGCCCTTATTCAATCTTCTTAAACCTGAGTAGTTAGATTGGCATGTCCGCCATTCGTGATCTGAAGGTGGAAGAGGATTGAACACCTAAGTGCCCAGAAATTTTCACTCGCTGGTGCATGAAGTGACGATGTGGGTTGATAGCATTGCTTGAATGGGCTTGAAGATTCCATTTGGAAAGATGACATAGTATCGTCGGAGATGAGCTTATAGATGCCATCCAAAGTAATTGTTGATAGGAGTATCATAATGAGTCTATGCTTGACTATATCTGAAGAATGCTTTTCAAAATGAACTACTGAGGAAAATGGTTGTCACATAGATAGTCGCCCTGTCCTGTTTCAGGAATTGATCTAATTTTTTTTATTGGTAAACCCATCCTGTTTCGGGAATTCATACCACCTAGTCATATCGATAGTTGCCATGTCCTGTTTTGGGAGTTAATCTCTGCCTGATTATGTAGATAGTTGCCCCGTCCTGTTTCAGGAATTTATCTTTTCCTGGTTATGTAGATAGTTACCCCGTCCTGTTTCATGAATTAATTATTGCCTGGCCATATAGATACTTTCCCCGTCTTGTTTCAGGAATTAATCTTTGACCTGCTCTTTGTTGGTAAACCCGTCTTATTTCGAGAATTCATACCACTTGATCGTATAGATAGTTTCCCCGTCCTGTTTCGGAAATTAATCTCCGACTCGCTTTTTGTTGGTAAACCAATCCTGTTTCAGGAATTCATATCGCTTGGTCATATAGATAGTTGCCTCGTCTTGTTTCTGGAATTAATCTCAGACCTGTTTTCTTGTTGGTAAACATGTCATGTTTCGGGAATTTATACCACCTGGTCATATAAATAGTTGCCCCGTCATGTTTCGAGAATTAATCTCTGACCCACTTTTTGTTGGTAAATCCGTCCTATTTCAAGAATTTATACCGCCTGGTCGTATAGATAGTTGCCCCGTCCTGTCTCGAGAATTAATCTTTGACCTGTTTGAAAATTACTGATGATATTCATCTGTTTATAGACTTTACCTGAAAAGCAAAGTTAGTCTTTATGCAATATCATGATGTATGTAATGCATTACATAATGATGTTCTCAAAGTAAATGAGAGTGTTATATACATTTCGTATATATATGCTATGATGTTTTGTAAATGATGTACAGATGCAATATGTTGTTGAAGCATATGGTAGTTTCGTGCAACATCTTTGGCTAGGGAAAATAAATTCCTGACTGTTGCTAGGGATGAGGAATATGAATCTTCAATCTTGTCTAGAATGTTTTCTCTAGAGATTCCTGCTTTCTGTTTGAGGATACTCTGCTGGAGATGTTCGATTTTAGCTTGGGGATAGAAGCATTCCAGGAACATGGGTCTTTCATCGCTCTATTGGGGAATTTAGTCCTTATATATCCTGATCGAAGATAAAAGAAATGGATATTCCTCTGACGTGATGCCTGAACAGGTTTTAGATACCGTAGCAACTCTCTGGGGATAGCAACCTTGACTACACTTTGCTGGAGAAGAGAATTTTTCCGGGCACTTACAGTAATTGAAGAAATGAACTTTGTTGGGGAAATAAACCCTGTTGGCGAAATAAACCTTGCTGGAGAAGCGAATTCTGCCGGGGATTTTGCAGTGTTAGAGAAATAGACTCCGCTGGAGAATTAGATTCCCGCAAATTGTGCAGAGGGAATCATTTTTGATTTTATAGGTTGTGCGAAGGAAGTTTCCACTATATGTTGGGGAAATGGTCATACTTCCTTGTACGCTAGGGGACCTACTGAGGGAGATGATTATGTGAACTGCTGGAAGATGTCCTAATTCCCGTTTGAAGGCATATTTGACTTGTTGGGGAACATATCTCTGTGGGGATGAGCTTGTGAAGACAACTCTGCGGGGATTTTTCTGTGGGGATTTATGGATGACTTGAACACTATCCCAACTCCTAAAGTCTTTAGTAAATGCTTATTCCTGTTTTTATGCACATATTTGTTAACAATAATCATATTCATATGCATATGTTCATTCAAATTAGTCATTGGACGTTTTTGCAAACAAAACAGAGAAAGTAAAGCAATTTTGAATTTTGAAATTGACTTGTATTGATAATTTTCCTATAAACTGGCGGTTTTGTACAAAGAGGCAGAGATCCTAGTAAGAGGAAATCGCCGTAAAGATAAAAAGAGTACAAAGTAAAACAAAGAAAAATAGCTATGTGGAAACGATCCCATCAAGTTCCAACTCTGCTATTGCCCCGATGTCTTTGAGCATCTCATCCCTTGTTGTCGGAAGAAGCTGACTGAATTGATCTGCACCAATTGAACTTATCGTTGATAATAAAGCTTGTTAAATGTAGATGGTCCAATGGGACATAGTCGTACACTTTAATCCCTAACTTTTGCCTGGACCGCCCTTTCGGATTTTTAGTCCACCGGGATACCCTTTTTTACCCAAGCTGCTCGAACCCTTTTGGTTCGCCGGGATGCCCTTAGTTCTGCCTAGGCCAGTCAACCTAGCGGGTCTCTTTTTCATGCGTAGTATTTTTTGACTATATCCTCGTATCCGCGTTCACAGGGTGCGGGAAATCTTCACCGTCCATGGTGGTAAGTACCATAGCACCGCCAGAAAATATATTCTTGATTACAAATGGCCATTCGTATGTGGGAGTCCATTTTCCTCTGGGATCACCTTGTGGTAAGATAATGCACTTTATTACCAAGTCACCAGCCTGATATGCCTGATGTTTGACTTTTTTGTTGAAGGCTTTGATCACGCGCTTCTGATACATCTGACCATGACAAACAGCCGCAAGCCTTTTCTCGTCAATTAGATTTATCTGGTCCATCCTAGCCTGAATCCACTCGTTTTTGTCTAAAACTGCGTCTTTCATAATCCTTAGAGAAGGAATCTGGACTTCGACTGGTAGGACAACTTCCATACCATAGACTACAAAGAATGGGGTTGCCCAGTTTATGTACGTATTGAGGTGCGATAACCATGAAGATTAAATGGTAACATCTCATGCCAATCTTTGTACAACACTGTCATTTTTTGTATAATCTTTTTGATGTTCTTATTGGCGGCTTCCATTGTGTCGTCCATCTTTGGTCGATACGAAGAGGAATTATGATGCTTAATCTTGAATTGCATGCAGAGTTTCATGATCATAGTATTTTTAATATTAGTACCATTGTTCATGATAATCCTTTCGGGGATGTTGTACCGATAAATAAGGTTATTCTTAATGAACCGAGCCAAAACATACTTGGTGACGGAGGCAAATGAGGCTGCTTCAACCCACTTTATGAAGTAATCAATAGCGACGAGGATGAAACGATGTTTATTAGAAGCAATAGGCTTAATTTATCCAATCATATCAATGCCCCCACATTGTAAATGGCCAAGGATCAGTCAAGATATTTAGAGGAACTGGAGGCACATGTACTTTGTCAGCATAAATCTGGCATTTGTGACAAGTTCTGGAATAGCGATGGAAATCAGTTACCATGGTCGACCAATAATAACCCGCTCTCAGAATTTTCTTAGCCACCGTGTTCCCACTGGAATAAGTATCAAATACCCATTCATGCATATCTTCCATAATCTTCTCAGCTTCCTTCTTGTCTACACAACGAAGCAGAATTGAACCATGAATGCGCTTGTATAAAATTTCATTGCTCAGGAAGAACTTAGCAGAGAACCTTCATAGAAATTTCTTGTCATTAATAGACGCCCTCTCTGGGTACTCTTGAGCCTCGAGGTATCTCTTTACTTCATGAAACCAAGTCTTTTCCTCTACTCCATTGGTGTCAATTTCTTAGCAATATGCTGGTTCATCTAGCCTTTCAATGGTAATTTGAGGAGCCTCGTTGTCCTATCTGACTTTGAACATAGATGAAATTGGTAGCCAATGCATCTACTAGTTGATTCTCTTCTCGGGGAATATGTTCAAAAGTGACTTCCTCAAAGTACATAATTAAGGTCAACACATGCTCTCGGTAAGGAATGAGATTTGGATGCTTCGTATCCCATTCTCCCTTAATCTGACTGATCATTAGGGTTGAGCCCCCATATACTTTCAAGAACTTGATTCTCATATCAATAACAGCCTTGATACCCATGATGCACGCTTCGTACTCAGCCATGTTGTTGGTACAGTCATGGCAAAGTCTGGAGGTGAAGGGCGTGTGGCAACCCTTGGGAGAGATGATCACGACACCAATTCCTTTGCCAAGTGCATTGGAGGCTTCATTGAAAACCAAAGTCCATCAGGATCCCGACTCAGGTCCTTCATACGATCCAGGTTTCATAACTTGTAACTAGCATAATGTTCTTGTCCAGGAACTAGAAATTCATAGACTGATAGTCATTTACAACTTAGTGAGCCAAATGATCTATCAGTACACTTCCTTTGATTGCTTTCTTAGTGGTGTACTGAATGTCTTATTTGGTCAAGACCATTTTCCATTTGGCTATCCTTCCAGAGAGAGCGGGTTTCTCAAATATGTACTTTATGGGATCCATTTTAGAGATCAACAAAGTGGTATGAGTCAACATATATTGTCTTAGTCGGCCAGCAGCCCATGACAAAGCACCACAAGTTTTCTCGAGCAGTGAGTATCTTGTTTCACATTCGGTAAAATTTTCGCTAAGGTAGTATATTACATGCTCTTTTTGACCAGACTCGTCATGTTGGCCCATTACACACCCCCATTGAGTTCTCTAACACTGTTAGGTACATGATCAGAGGTATTCCTTCAACCGGTGGCATCAGAATCAGAGGTTTCTGAAGGTACTCCTTATTTTGTCAAAGGAAATATGATAATCATCATTCCATTTCACTACTTGATCTTTCTTCAACAACTTGAAGATTGGCTAACGAGTAGCGGTCAAATGGGAAATAAATTTAGAGATGTAATTAAGTCGGCCCAAGAAACCTGTGACTTCCTTCTCAGTACGGGGAGCAAGCATTTCTTGAATGGCTTTGACTTTGGTGGGATCAACCTCTATACCTTTACCACTGACGATGAAACCTAAGATTTTACCGGATCTTACCCCAAAGGTACATATGTTTGGATTCAATCTCAGCTTGTACTTCTTCAATCTTTCAAACAGTTTATGTAGGTGGTCGAGATGTTCTTCTTCAGTCTGATATCTGGCTATTATGTCATCAATATAAACCTTTATCTCGCGATGGATCATGTCATAGAACAGAGCTATCATAGCATGCATATATATTGCACCGACATTCTTCAACCCAAAAGGAATAACCTTGTAACAGAAAGTGCCCCACTGTGTAACGAAGGTAGTTTTCTCCATGTCTTTAGGCGCCATCTTGATCTGATTGTACCCCAAGAAACCATCCATGAAGGATAATACTTTGTGTTGAACGGTGTTATCAACTAGAACATCAATATATGGAAGCAGAAAGTCATCTTTGGGGCTTGCTCTGTTCAGATCCCTATAGTCTACACACATACGCACCTTACCATCCTTCTTCGGTACCGGAACCACATTTGCAACCTATTGGGGATAGGGTGTAACAGCTAAGAAACATGCGTTGAACTGCTTCATAACCTCAACTTTGATCTTTTCAGACATCTCGGGACACATACGATGAACCTTCTGCCTTATTGGAGAATAACCTTCTTTCATCGGTAGATGGTAAACCACAATATCAGTATCAAGCCCTATCATGTCTTTGTATGACCAAGCAAAGATTTCAACATAGTTGCGCAACATCTGGATTAATCTACTATTTACATTGTCTTCTAGATTGGCACCTATCTTGGCTTATTTCTTGTCCTCTTCAGTACCCAAGTTCATAACCTCGACTGGCTCTTCATGTGGTTGTATGGCTCTTTCTTCTTGCATTAACAGCCTAGCAAGCTCTCCAGGTACTTCACAATCTTCGTCACCTTCGTCCTCGGCTCGGTAGATTGGATTTTTAAAGTCATAAGTAACAATAGCAAAATTGTTATCAATGGGATCCAAAATGGATGTGGATCTGCAATTTATTGCGTGGGTGTGTGTAAGAACACATAGCTATTTTGAAAGTGATAAAATAAAATAAAGACAAACAGCGCAAAATTTGAATGCAAAACGTCCAATGATTTATTGAATGAAAATATGTTAATGAAATGACAACCCTAACAAATGAATCGTTGTTCCCCGGGTAAGACACAAGGCTTAAAGTTATTTGTTTTAGAAATTACATAGCCAAACTTGAAAGCAATAAAACAAAAAGTAGCATTTACTCCTGACTAAAGGAGATTTGTATAACATCTTCAGTCTTCCATTTTCTGAGCCCATTGCCGATGGTGGGAAAAATCCAGTTGTCTAGGTCGTAATCACTATCAGCATCTTCTACCGCGTTGACTCCGTTGTTGTTGACGTTGAATGGTGGTCTTCTGGCAGTAGCACGACGAATAGTTCTCTGATCCTCTGTAGTGAAACCCAAACCAAATTTGTCAGACTTGTAAGGAATGTCAGGAAGCTGACCTCAAGTAGTGCATCCACCTTCTTCCACCATAACTCTAGCATCCTTCAAAGAAGCCATTCTGGGTGGAGCCCTGGTAACCTTGGGAATAGTAGAAACGTCTTCAGTAGCGGTAGGAGGGATAACTTCAAAATTCTGGAAGGGAGTCTCTATGAATTATTTGTTCATCTCAACATATTTGAATGAGTTTAAGTGGCTCACCATTTACTCTTCTTCGCCACAAACTGTAACAATCTTTTCTTCCACGGGATATTTCAACTTTTGATGTAATGCGGAAGTGACAGCCCCTGCCCCATGGATCCAAGGGCGTCCAAGTAAACAAGAATAGGCTGGACAAATGTCCATTACATAGAAGGTCGAGTCGAAGACCTACGAACCTACTTTGATAGGGAGATTCACCTCTTCGTGTACCATCCTCTTTGAACGGTCAAAGGCTCTGACCACAATGTTAGTGGGTCTTAGCATAACTATTTCACAATCAAGTCTGTCTAGAGAACCCTTCGGTAAGACATTCACTAAGGAGCCCGTATCCACCAACACATGAGCTAAAGTAGTTCCCCTGCATTCAATAGAAACATACAGGGCCTTGTTGTGGTTTCTTCCTTCAGGAGTCAAGTCAGCATCATAAAAGCCTAGCCATTATCAGTTGTCGGGCTAGCAACATAATTTTCAAATTTATCAGCAGAGATTTCTTGTAGCACGTGCGCAGATTTTAAGAACTTCACTAAAGCCTGAGCATGGGCTTCTGAACACAACAACAGGGATAACATGGAGATCTTGGAGGGAGTCTGTCCCAGCTATTCAACAATTTTGTAATCACTTTTCCGGATGATCTTTAATACTTCCTCCAACTCTTTCCTGGAGGCATCTTCAGTGGTAGCTTCTTTAGGTTCCTCCATTTGGGCAGGCCCTGTCATGTTTTCTTTGCCCCGAGTCTCAGTAGTTGACTCAGTAGCGGTAACACGAACTGGTGTGGCGACAATCTTTGGAGAGATTTCGGGAGAGAAAACCCTTCCACTTCTAGTAACTTTACTGGTCCCGGTAATATTGCGAATAGTGGGATCAATAACTTTAGTATCTTCACTTCCAATAGTTAAGGGTTCTTTCTTGATGCCATGGTAGTAGACGTCGACTCCATAGTTCCAAGGGATAGCTTTGTCCAAGGAATATGGAATTGGTCCGGGTGCGGTGATTATCAGAGGAGCCACTCTAGGTTCATCCTTAATCTTCACAGGGCCTTTGGCAGTGATCTTGATAGGAGTTCCAGAAATTATGGATACTTATTCAAGTTCCAAGTCTTGTAACGAATTCTCCATAGAGGGATTCTTCTCAACTAGTATTATGTGGTTGTCCATCAGACGCTAAATACCTTCTTTTAGGAGTTTACAGCCATTGAGTTGGGTTTCACAGTAGTATCATCTTTCAATGCAACTCGGAAATAAACCAGCTTGCAATAGATTCTTCTTAATAATCAGGAGTGGAGTAGTCAATTCACTTACAACAGAAACATATGAGACATCATCAATAGCACTAATGCCTTTGTCGTGGTTAGGCATGGGTGTTGTAATCACATTGGGGGTATCGGGAGGATCAAACTCAATCTCTTTGGAGTCAATCATGTCTTGAACCTTATTTTTTAAAGCCCAATAGTTATCTGTGTCGTGTCCGAGACTATTGGAATGATAGGCGCATCTTACATTAGGATTGTACTTGGGGGAGGAAGTGTTAGGATTTTGAGGAGGATCTCTTAATGTTATCAATTCTGCTCTCAATAGATGTTGTAACGCCTGAGACAATGGCATGTTGATCTTAGTAAATTTTCTCTTGGGTGCATCGATTATATGTTGATTATTCTATTGTTGTTGTTGCGCTGGTGCAGGATTAGAAATTAGCACAACTCCCACAGACTGGTTGCTGTCATTTCTAGCACGACCCTTTTGGCCATACACAACATTAGTTTCTTTATTATTGTTGAACGTATTCTTCACAGTACTTGAAGATGCAACCACTTGAATTTTTTCACTCATGATTCCACATTCAACATGTTCCTCTGTTAATATCAGCTCGGTGAACCTGGTTGAAGAGCTTCCGATCAGATGATTGAAGAAAGGACCTATAAAAGTTTCCATAAACATATCAACTAGCTCCCTATCAGATAAAGGAGGTTGAACTCTTCCTGCTAGGTCTCTCCATTTCTGGACATACTCCTTGAAGCTCGTTCGAGCCCATAGTCATACTTGGTAATTGCACGCGAGTTGGTGCAAGATCAGCATTGTGCTGGTATTGTTTTTAAAAAGCAGCAACCAAGTCTTCTCAAGTATGGATATTGGTCCCCTCCAATTGATAGAACCACTCCAATTGTGTTCTCGACAAGTTTTCTTGAAAGAAATGTACCCATTACTTCATGTCAGCAGTATGGGGTTAAATCTTCCAAACATACAACCTTAGATAAAGCTTTGGATAGGAAACACCATCATACTTTGCAAAAGTAGGGACCTTGAATTTATGAGGAATCACAACTCCCAAGATTATACCCAAATCTTCAAAATCCAGCCCAGGTAATCTCTGAATCTCCATATCATTCAAATGATCTTCCAGCTGTTTGTATTTGTCATTGGTAGGAGGATACTGTTCATCTGAATAGTCTGCTTCTTCTTCATCAAAACTCTGGTTTTTATTCTCCTTAGTTATCACACTCTTATCATCTTCCTCTTGGTTATCATCTTCATTTAATGGGACCTCAAAATAGAGCCCTTCTGACCGGACTTTGAATCTTCTAACCATATTAAGGATGATAGCTGGCTTCTTAGTCTTTTTCTTCTTGGTGATGAGCGCCATCAGTTCTTTCTTCCCCTTGGCGAAGTTCAGGAACGTCTCTTGGAATTGAGTGTTTTGAGCTAGAAGTTCTTTCACGATTTGTTCGAGAGCCATCTTTTACTGAAATAAACAGCAAGAAGATGAGAAAACTTGTCTTGGGAATACCTGATATGATATGATGTGTATGGTATGTGAATGCATATGAAATGTTTTCAAAGATCTCGCGAGATAAATAAAAATGAAATGTTAGAAGTTGATTCTGGCTACAGCTTTGAATGAAGAACTTTGCATCTTTGAACATTGTGATACGGTGGGAGAACTGACTTGAGGTTTTGCGTTTGTTTTCGCAAATGTTTCGGTTGAGCAAGAGTCGCCACCGACTTTTTATTTTATCCTAAGGAAAGGTTAAAAAGCACAGCAAAAACCTTTGGGATATTTTCTTGGGTTCGTGGAGTAGATTATAGAAAGGGAAGGTATTAGCACCCTTTATATCCATGGTTATCCATGGGCTCTTAGTTACTTGCTTAGATCAACTTGCCTTGATTTTCAATTGTTTGAAATGGTGCTTTCAATTGTTTGAAATGGTGCTTTGTGTGTGTGGGTTTGAAAATGTTTTGTAAAGAGGCCAATGTGGTGGTGTTGTACCCCAAAATTTGCCCTCCCATATTTCTCAAAACATTTCAAGAAAAATTCACAAGTCCAACCCGGTGCGTCATATTCAGCTGTTCTTTCGCCAAGATATCTCTGATAACGTATTCTAAAATTCAGGTTCGGCTCAAGAGTCAATTCTTTAAAGAAGGTATCCAAATGTGTGAGTTTTCTCGAAGAAATATGGTGAAAAAGTGTGCTGAAAGTGCAGTTTTTACGCGCTAAAAAAATTCATAACTTGAAGATCGTGGCTCGTTTTGAACCCGTTTCGGTGGCCAAAATTCCGTCTTGACATTATCTACGTTTTCATCTCTCACGGCTGGAAGCCAATTTCGATCAGAAGGTCTTCAAAAATGTGGATTTATCAAGTATTTTCATACAGAAAATTTGTGACAGAAGTTTATTTGCCTCATGTTCAGAAAATCATAACTTGGTCGATTTTCATCGTATCGAGCTGGTTCCGGCGCCAAAATTTCACAAATTGATTTGGCTACATTTTCACAGAAGGTATTAAGTTCAACCGGTATTCAAAAGGCCTTCGTTTTTTGCTCAGAGTGCGTGACACGCTGAAAATCCTGAATGCTGAATATTATTTTATCTGGGCCGAAACTTCGAAAATTCATAACTCGGTCAATTTTCATCGGATTGGGCTCATATTTTTACACAAGGTCACTGACTCATAGATCAACAACTTTGCTTCAAAAGTCGAGACCAAATTATGCACCGATCAATACCAGTTTTTTATTGAAGAACGTGTCAGAGTCGACACTAGAGCCCAAAATAAGTTTGTCTGAGATGAAACTTCAAAAATTCATAACTAATTCACCATTTATCCAATTGAGCCGATTTTCAGACAGGAGTTAGTTCTCGATATAGGCTACATTTTGTTTTCACATTTCAACTTCAAAAATTGCACTTAAGTCCCTGCGATTTAGCCTGGAAAGCGACGAACTCAAGTGAACATTGGAGGCCCAATTGCACATTCAAAGCCCATTTTCTTTACCCTAATTTCCATTATATAATCACATTCTTTTCACACAAACAAAAAGAGAGAAAAAAACTTTGCCACAACACTGTCAGAATATCAAATTCTTTCAAGAACCCTAAAACCTTGAAATTCTTATTACAAACCAACATCTCACTACAAACAAGCCATCTCAATTACAAACCAACATCTCACTACTTCTTCAGGGAGGGTAAGGCTGGCTTGATCTCCATGATCAAAAGGGCATAAAAGCATTCAAAGCATTCATGTCACTACATTTCCAGTAAGGGTAAGGTTGATTTGATCTCAATGATCAAAAGGGTATAATCATTCATACATGCCATATTGACCTAAACATTAAATTTCTTCATATATTGGCTTTATTTGTATATAGTAATTTATTTAATGTGTTCATGAGATTCAACATTGCAGATTTAGACAGGATCCCATGCATGTTCATTAAGGAACGTTGAGGCCAAAACACAAATGGCCAAAAGCCAAAAGCCAAATGGCCAAAACGGAACAGCTTACACATAACACCAATACATGGCGAGGCAGACATCTTGAGAAGGTTAAGGAACGTTGAGGCCAGAACACAAATGGCCAAAAGGCAAAACACAAATGGCCAAAACAAAACAGTTTACACATGACACCAATAACTGTTTCATCCCTCCAATCAGGCTCGTATACTCATAAACTCTCTCTCTATTTGTATTATGTTCCTTTAATTAATTAATCGTTATTATTTTTATTAATCACTAACCAATTAACATTTTTTCCTAATAAAATCAAAAACACAAAAAATATTTTATTTATTAAAATTAACTTCATCACTTTTATTTTTGTAAATAAATTAATTTAATCAATTTAGCTTTAATTAGATTTAACTTTTAATATTTTTTGCAATATTTAAAATCAATTTAGAATATTAGGTTTTTATTAGCATTAATTCAATTTATTTTATTTCTTTAAAAACTCAAAAATCCAAAAATATTTTCATTATTTAATTTAATTTAATTGTTCATTTAATTTAATTCCATTTAATTCAAAAATAAACAAAAATCCTTTCTTTAATAAAAAAAGGGTCAAAACCCAAAAAACTCGCATCCGATTTAATTTCTCGCACGCGATCCATTTTATCATATTATTGTATCTGTTTCCCGGAATGTAATAGCTTTTAATTAGGACTTTAATTATTTACCGCTTTATTTTACTTTCCGCAATTTAAATTAAAGGGTTTGTTTTTGGCGATGTAAATACCCGACGCCTTGTAATAGCTTAGATTTAATTTCCCGCAATTTACTTCCCGCAAATTATTAAACTGTTAATTATGCATGACAAGATTTGTATGACAAATAAAACCAACCCGTAGCTCACAATGATACATGTACAAGATAAACATAAACTGAAACAACACACGTGCACATGCCACTCCTAGGGTACGCCTCACTGGTTGCCTCGAACGTGGTCATTGAGTATATGGTGTTTTAGAGGTCGCCCTCTTGTCCAAAGATCACATGTTGCCTCGGAAAAATGATCTAAGACATTAGGGTTCCCGCTAAGGCGTCCTACTATTTCTTTGGTGACCACACATGTCCCTATAATCGAATTGACCCGAATAACTCCAACGGTGGTGCTACCTACCTCTCAATGGTGGGATAGCACTATCTAAAGGACTCTTACACAGCCTAATTCCTTAGAGTAGGTAGATTCTCATGGGTACTTGCTCTCTCAAAAACAAACAAAATACTTTTCACACCTACACTTTCTAAAAGTTTTCAAACAAATTTTTCATACACTCTTGAGGACAGATACAAGAGTTACTTAGAAATTTTTGGAACGAAACTTTTTTTCAAAACCCACACACACTTGAAAAGTAAACAAATTTTTGAAAACATAAGAGCAAGTACCTAAGAGCCCGTGGATAACCACTGATAGAAAGGGTGCTAACACCTTCCCTTTCTATAAATCTACCTCCCGAACCGAGAGACATCTCGAATAAGGAATTTTGCTGTGCTTTTGTCCTTTCCATATTGGAGAACATAAAAGACGGTGGCAACTCTTGCTTACCGCGACATTTTGCGAACCAGCTTTAAATAGTCAGTTCTATTTCCACCGATCACAGAACTGGCGACTCTACTGGGGATACTTAATAAGTGAGGTGTACCTTAGGATTAGACCACTCTTGTTTTCAATTGATTGCTTTGTTTGCTTTTATATTTGTGGGCTTTGCATCGGAGTTTCATAGATCCTAACCCGGATCTGGGGAATACCCTTTTAGGTAGCATAAGCTGTGAGGGACCTGTCCGGCGTAGACCGACACGGGTGAAGCAGTGGCTACATTGGTGTGACACCTTGGTCTGTACCGATATCCCTTGTGTTGCAACGAGGAGAATATGGGTCTTCTGAGGAGTCATTAAGCACCAACCGACCTTAGAACCCTAAATTGATCCAACTTGGCCATAGAACAGTAGCAGTATGCTACACTCATTGAGGCTAAACTCTCGCGATGGTTCTGGCCGCAAGAAAACGCTGGAGTTATGACCGATTGAGGATAGTCGATGATATTGAGATCCTCTAGAACCCGGTTACTTTTGATAGGACAGGTCTTAACCAACGAAACTGAAAGAGGGTAGTACCTAAACTTCATGCTGGCCTAAACTCTAAGGGCTGTCTTGTATGACTTGTGTGCCTTCAAACTTGACTACTTGCATGTTCTTATTATCTGACACATGAGTTCCTTTCAGGTGTTGTTTACAGTCCTTAATCTGGGCTTATAACAGGGCTTACTTACATCATTCCACGCATAGCATAACATCATACCATCATACCATTGCATACATCCTGCATAAGGACTAACCCATTTCAAGGATCTCAAGGGCTTGTGATGCAGGTTATGATGAACCAAAATATCTAGCAAGGGGCAAAGGGGATTTATTTTCCTCTAGCCAGGTTGATGACTTGAGTCAGGGGCTATGACCCACTCGATATGGTGAGCCTTGACTCTTGAAGAAAGACTCTCTATAATATGCAGTTCCTTCAATCAAGCTACCAGATTCCAACTCTAACAATTTTCTTGTTTACCCCGCAAGATCCTTGAAAACATTGCATGCATATCTTACATATCATTGCATTACAGGTACCCTTTTGACAGGTCACTTATCTTCTTCGCTGTTTATTTCAGCAATCATCATGAATCCTGAATCAGCCAATGAACAAGCCATCAAGGCCCTCCAGGCCCAGAATGCCCAGTTCCAGGAGTTGGTTATGAGCCTAGCCCAGGGTCAACAGGAATTGAAGACTCTGCTTATGAAGAAGAAGAAGAAGAAGAAGAGGACTGTGTTGTTCAACCCTAGACGCAAATCTGGGAATGGATCACAAAATGAAGCTGAGCTGACTACCCCGTCTGTTGGGAAAGACAGTCCCCAAGAGGGAGAGGTTCCTAGTACAGTGGTCTCCGACAACGAGACCGATTACAATGATGAACAGTACCCTCCAGCTGAGGACAGGTATAAACAGCTAGAAGACCGACTAAGTGCTATGGAGATACAGAAAGTGCCCGACCTAGACTTCGAAGATCTAGGTCTATCCTCCGGGGTGGTGATCCCACACAAGTTCAAGGCACCTGCCTTTGCAAAGTACGACGGAGCCTCCTGTCCTAAGTTGCACCTCCGTTCATACATAAGGAAGATCCAGCCCTACACGGCCGACAAGAAATTGTGGATTCACTTCTTTCAGGATAGTCTGGCAGGGACTCAACTCGAGTGGTTCTATCAGCTGGATGGAGCCAATATCCGTACCTGGGAAGACTTGGCTACTGCGTTCTATAAGCAGTATCAATATAATTCCGACCTCGCTCCTACGCGTACCCAACTCCAGGGTATGTCACTAGGGATGGGTGAAGGATTCAAAGAGTATGCGCAAAAGTGGAGAGACCTTGCTGGAAGGGTGCGACCACCTTTGACTGACCGTGAGCTCGACATGTTCTTGGGGACCCTGTCTGGTCCATTCTTCAACCATCTGATTGGGAATTCTTCTGCTGGGTTTACAGATCTGATCTTGACTGGGGAAAGAATTGAAGCTGGCATCAAGAGTGGGAAGATTCAAGAAGCCACACCTTCTGATGCTCATAAAAAGCCATACCATGGAAGAAAAGAGTCCAATGTTGTGCATGGTAAAAAAGGCCGTCATGATCAACATGTGGGGGCAACCCAGATCTCTAATCCTATGCCTGCTCAGCAAAGACAGGGGCAGCAACGTAAGGAGGTCACACCCAAACGACAGTTCACCAAGATCAACATGTCACTGGATCAAGCGCTACAACAAATGTTGAAGGCAGGGCTGATTACCTTAAGGGCTCCTCTCCAGAATCCAAACACTGCTGCTCCTAACTATCATCCCAGCGATAGGTGCGCATACCATTCTGATAGCCCGGGGCATACTACGGACAACTGTTGGGCTTTGAAGAACAAGGTCCAAGACATGATTGACGCCAAGGAAATCCAGTTTGAAGCACCAGAGACTCCAAGCATAATCACTGCTCCTTTGCCAAATCACTGAAGGCTTTTGTTTTATTTGAATTTTCGAGTTGTATTTTTCTTTGCTTACACAAACAATTAATGTCATAGCAAACTCTTTTATTCCATTAATGCATCGCATATGTCTGTTTTGAATTAATCCAATTATATTCACTATATTCAAATTGCTTTCATATTTTTTGTGATGATCAACGCTCGGTTAATAATTCTAAGCCTCTTGAGGGAGGATGACGAAAACGATACCACAATCTACAGTATGCTTTTGAACCGACCCCGCTGATGAGGTACATGCATTGTTTTAATTCCTAAACACTAGAGTTATAAGGAAGATAATCCCTCGTCAACCCCCTTCGAGCCAAAGAAGTAGGAGTCTTTTTTTCTTTTCAAAAATTTAAAACCCTTAATCATAACCTGGGGCAGGGTAGTTCTCTCAGCTGATCCGAGTGCATAACGAATGATATCAAAGGAGTCCTTCCAAAACAAGAGACGGTGATGGTTCCGTATAATCATAAAGACAGGCAGTCATTATCTCTCAGAAATAAAAGCCCATTAAAGTCAAAACCTATGAAGGAGACTTACAAAAACTGGGGCATCCCGCTGACTGTAATCACAAAAGAAACTGTTCAGGCAAAAACAGGGATAATAAAATATAAAAAAAGGGAAAGAGGTCCTACAAACCCTCAACAAAAAAGAAATGACTGCCTATTCAAAATAAACTGTCAATATCTGAACCATCACTGGTATATCAAAGCAAAGACTCAAACAAAGGTCTAACGCACGATTAGCTGAGTTTAGGTTTGAAGAACATCATGAAGAGCGGGTGGGTACAAATAAAATTTGAGCCTTTATCCTTTGTTTCTTAAACCGTGAACCAGGCCACGCTACAACCTTTAAAAGTCCTAGCTGAAGCATGGGTTAGTTCGAAATCATACTGTTACGAAAGGTATCCTAACTCCTTAAGGCTTGCGGTAAAATAACGAGTTGACATCACATTTTACAAAACTTGCTTGTTTTACTAAAAAATACATTTTCAAAAAAAAAACTTCAAGACAGACATAAGCCTTGCATTTTTAATATAATACTGTTTGCATATGACCTTTTGTTCGAACAGCAGGGAAATTCGCACGAAGAATATCTAAGGAACAAAAGCACTCCCAACCAAGAGGTGGACATGATCATTGTCTGTCATCTGGGGCAGTCAAGTCAAGATTCAGAGAATCTCTCAAATGCCAAATAACCAGGGGCAGACCTCCATCTGAGTCACTTGGGGCATTGGATCTGAATTCCAGCTACGAATCCTGCATGATCAAACGAAGATCTTCCGGCAACACAACAATACTGACAGTGACAACTTCCTACATCCTGAGAGCATGGACATAGTCGAAAAATACTACGCATAATCAAAGACCCGCTAGGTTGACACACCTAGGCAAAAATAAGGGCTTCTCGGCGAACCAAAAGGGTTCGGGCAAAAATAAGGGATGAAAATGAAAAAATCTGTACACCCGGCAAGTCGAAAACCTGAAAAGGAGGCTTGGGCAAAAATGGGTATCCCGATGGACTGAAAACCCGAAAGGGCGGTCCAGGAAAAAGTTAGGGATCAAAGCGTACGACTATGTCCCGTCATCTCGTCACTTGCTTACCAGAAGAGGATTCGACACTCAGCAGTTATCAAGCACCACGTAGGCCTTCTTCTCCCGCATAAACTGGGGCAATAATGAATTGTCTAAGCAATCTAGTTGCTCTGTCCACCAAGGTACCAAGGTAGGTTCAGCTGAAGAATGTAACCAAGATACTTTCACTCCCCGCATAGTAAGACAAGGTTCCGCAATACTCTCCCCCGAGCAGAGTTGGTCTCCCAATTAGCCCTGAAAAGGCACGGTAGCTCCAGCAAGTCAGCAATACTCTCCCCAAGCAGAGTTAGTCTACTGACAGCCTTAAGGAAGTCGAGTACCCCCAGAAGATCTCAATATTCCCCAGCGGAGTATACATATGTTCCTAAGCAAGCATCCCCGGCAGTCTTGATCTAAGATTGTTCCCCGGCGGAATACCAGACACCCCAGTGGAGCCATTCCCCAATACAGTCCTCAAAAGTATCCCCAGTAGATCCTGGAAGCTTATCCCCAGTAGATTCTGGAAGCTTATCCCCAGTATATTCTGGAAGCTTATCACCTGCAGAGTACATGCATCTCTCCCTGACCATGTTAAAAGGTTATTCCCCACCAGGGCCTATAACTGGGTTATCCTCAGCTAATAACAACGGAAAGATCGTCCTCGGCGAAATTCTTCCTATCCCCCAGCGGAGTTCATCAAATTCCCCAGCATAACTTATCAATGGAATCCCCATCGGAGTTCTCATCAAAACCTCAACGAAGTATCTCTTCCCACAGAGTAATTCCCTGCAGAGTAATCTCTCCAACAAGTTTATTCACCAACGGAGTCATCTTCTCCTAACGGTTTATTCTTGCACTCATCATCCCCAGCGGAAACGAAGAACTCTACTCTTCAACATCAGCCCAGGATTTAACTTCCCGACATTCGTCAAGGATTTATTTTCCGGGACGAAAATACAATTCATAAACATTTACATACATAATGCATGCATACACGCATCATATCACACAATCTCATTTATTCTCGGAACATCATGACATCATGCATTTGATACATCATGACATTGCGTACTACTGATGTTTTGCCTTTTCAGAAAAAAGGTCAATCCAAAGATGATTACTATCAACTGTCGCAATTCCAGATTCAATACCTGTATCTAGCCAGGGCATATCTGTGAGCGATTGATTATGGATTCAATACCTGTATCTAGCCAGAGCATGTCTGCATGAAGAGTTTAGAGATTCGATTCCTGTATCCAGCCAGGGCATATCTGTAGACGACCAATTCCAGATTCGATTCCTGTATCTAGCCAGGGCATATCTGTGAGCGATTGATTATGGATTCGATACCTGTATCTAGCCAGGGCATATCTAAATTAAAGAGATCAAAGAGATAGCTGGGAAATGCTCTAGAGATGGATGTTGTTCTTTTGCTTATTCAGATTTTCTCTTCAGAGATGGCTTGGAAATGCTCCAGAGATGGATGCTATTCTTTTGCTTATTCAAGAGTTTCCTTTCAGATATAGCTGGGAAATGCTCCAGAGATGGATGCTGTTCTTTTTCTTATTCAGATTTTCTCTTCAGAGATGGCTTGGAAATGCTCCAGAGATGGATGCTATTCTTTTGCTTATTCAAGAGTTTCCTTTCAGATATAGCTGGGAAATGCTCCAGAGATGGATGCTGTTCTTTTGCTTATTCAGATTTTCTCTTCAGAGATGGCTTGGAAATGCTCCAGAGATGGATACTATTCTTTTGCTTATTCAAGAGTTTCCTTTCAGATATAGCTGGGAAATGCTCCAGAGATGGATGTTGTTCTTTTGCTTATTCAGATTTTCTCTTCAGAGATGGCTTGGAAATGCTCCTGATATGGATGCTATTCTTTTGCTTATTCAAGAGTTTCCTTTCAGATATAGCTGGGAAATGCTCCAGATATGGATGCTATTCTTTTGCTTATTCAGAGTTGCTCTCCAGAGATAACTTAGAGATGCTCCAACCACGGATGCTATTCTATTGTTTATTCAGAGATGTCCTTCTAGAGATGGTTCAGATGCGATCCAGACATGGCCACATTCTGATACTTATTCCAGATTCCCTTCTAGAGATGGTTCAGATGCGACCCAGATATGGCTACATTCTGATACTTATTCCAGATTCCCTTTCGGAGATAGCTTGGAAATGCTCCAGATATGGATGCTATTCTTTCGCTTATTCAAGAGTTTCCTTTCAGATATAGCTGGGAAATGCTCCCGACGCGGATGATATTCTATTGCTTATTCAGATTCCCTTTCAGAGATAGCTTAGAGATGCTCCCGACGCGGATGATATTCTATTGCTTATTCAGATTCCCTTTCAGAGATAGCTTAGAGATGCTCCCGACGCGGATGATATTCTACTGCTTATTCAGATTTCTCTCCAGAGATGGCCTAGAGATGCTCCTGACCCGGATGTTATTCTACTGCTTATTCAGATTCAAACTTCTAAAGACAACTTAGAGACGCTCCAGACCCGGAGGCTATTCTATTGTTTAGTCCAGATTCCTTCAAGAGACAGTCCAGATACGATCCAGATTCGGATGACATTCTGTCACTCACTCAGATAGAATATGGATATACCCCAGACGCGGCGGTCATTCTACTATTTTTTCAGACGTCAACAATTAGATATAGACTAGATATGCTCCAGACACGGAAGCTATTCTATTTCTTATTCAGATTCAACTATCCATTACACTTCCAAATGGCATCTATAAGCCCATTCCCGACAAGGTTCTGTCACATTTCCAGATGGCATCTTTAAGCCCATCCTCATATCCATCATCTCTCCAAATGGCATCTGTAAGCCCATTCCCGACATCACACTGCTGATACTCTACTATGCGAGTGAAAATTTCTGGGCACTCTAGTGTTCAATCATCTTCCACCTTCGGATCACGAAAGGCACGCAAGCCAATCTACATCCTCAGGTTTAAGAAGATTGAACAGGGGCAACTGCTGTACCCCAAAATTTGCCCTCCCATATTTCTCAAAACATTTCAAGAAATATTCACAAGTCCAACCCGGTGCGTCATATTCAGGTGTTCTTTCGCCAAGATATCTCTGATAACGTATTCTCAAATTCAGGTTCGGATCAAGAGTCAATTCTTTAAAGAAGGTATCCGAATGTGTGAGTTTTCTCGAAGAAATATGGTGAAAAAGTGTGCTGAAAGTGCAGTTTTTACGCGCTAAAAAAATTCATAACTTGAAGATCGTGGCTCGTTTTGAACCCGTTTCGGTGGCCAAAATTCCGTCTTGACATTATCTACGTTTTCATCTCTCATGGCTGGAAGCCAATTTCGATCAGAAGGTCTTCAAAAATGTGGATTTATCAAGTATTTTCATACAGAAAATTTGTGACAGAAGTTTATTTGCCTCATGTTCAGAAAATCATAACTTGGTCGCTTTTCATCGTATCGAGCTGGTTCCAGCGCCAAAATTTCACAAATTGAGTTGGCTACATTTTCACAGAAGGTATTGAGTTCAAACGGTATTCAAAAGGCCTTCGTTTTTTGCTCAGAGTGCGTGACACGCTGAAAATCCTGAATGCTGAATATTATTTCATCTGGGCCGAAACTTCGAAAATTCATAACTCGGTCAATTTTCATCGGATTGGGCTCATATTTTTACACAAGGTCACTGACTCATAGATCTACAACTTTGCTTCAAAAGTCGAGACCAAATTATGCACCGATCAATACCAGTTTTTTATTGAAGAACCTGTCAGAGTCGACACTGGAGCCCAAAATAAGTTTGTCTGAGCTGAAACTTCAAAAATTCATAACTAACTCACCGTTTATCCAATTGAGCCGATTTTCAGACAGGAGTTAGTTCTCGATATAGGCTACATTTTGTTTTCACATTTCAACTTCAAAAATTGCACTTAAGTCCCTGCGATTTAGCCTGGAAAGTGACGAACTCAAGTGAATATTGGAGGCCCAATTGCACATTCAAAGCCCATTTTCTTTACCCTAATTTCCATTATATAATCACATTCTTTTCACACAAACAAAAAGAGAGAAAAAAACTTTGCCACAACACTGTCAGAATATCAAATTCTTTCAAAAACCCTATGTTGTACCCCAAAATTTGCCCTCCCATATTCATCAAGAATTGTCAAAGTCAAGGTCACAAAATTCCCCAAGGGTTGTGCAGCTCAACTGTCTCCTATACAGTCAAAACTAGGGTTTGAGTTCTGGTCAAGCAAATGAACTTTTCAAAGGCCCAATCAAGTCTCATATGCTCACAAATGTGGTCAAGCATCCTCATGTCAAGTTTCAAGGTATTCAGCTCAAAATTGCACAGTCAAAACCCTAGATTGCACTACAGTCAACTGTAGGGGCAAAATGGTCATTTGGCAGTCAAAAGTTCAAATTTTTGGTCAACATATCATTTTGAAGCCACAAACATCATTTGATCAATGCTTGATCATGATTCTCAAAATTTGGCTCAGAAATCATCAAAGATGCAAAAGTTGCTATATTTGGACAGCTGAAAAAGTCAACTGAAATTGACCAGGGCATAACTTTCACATGGATTATCAGAAAAATTCCATCCAAAGCTCATTTTGAAGAGAAAGACATTTCCTACAATTCATCTTCATGTTCCAAGTCCAAGAAATGCTCTCACAAAAAGTTATCAATTTCAACATTATAGGTCATTTTCAAAAGTCAACAAAAAGTGACTTTAAGTCAAAGGCCATAACTTGAGATTGGTAAATCAAAATGACATGGGACAAAAAGCATTGGTTAAAGGACTCAAAGACCTTTCCAAAATGTCCAAGAACATGTGAAAAGCTTGAAAATTGAGCAAGTTATGCCTTGTGGAAGTTGGGAAATGTTTAGGAATTTTGAAAAGTCAACATTGATGCAAAAGGCCTAAAAATGCAAATGGGCCCATTTTTCTTCCAAGTTTCTCCATGCCAAGCCTATGCACGACCATTAGGCCCAAAGGGAAGTATTTTCATATTTTTTAATTATTTATTTGAATTTATATTAATATTAATTCATTTAAATTATTTTAATACATGAAAAATATAAACCTAACCTAAAAAAATCTTTTTATGCACATTCCAAGGTCAATATTTCGTGCACTTCTTAATTAGGCAAGTTTTTATGAGAATTGATCAGATTTGAACCAAAATGCATATGGAAAAGATTGGAAAAGATATTAAAAAAATCAAAGATTGAAAACAATTATTGCTTTGGATTTTATTCAATATTTTTAACCTAATAGCTTCCCTATATGATCAGAATCAAAGACCTAATGAAAAAAGACTGCAAGCTGCGCAGGAAACCAACATACAAACTTGAGAAAATTGCCTTAAAACTGAAATCTGAAATCAAGGTTCTAGGTGAATTCAAGCTTCAATTCTCGTTCTATCATCATCCTGAGACATCCTTGAACGTTTCTCAATCATTAACAACAACCAAAACGCCTTGAATTGGTACCCCTAAGTCAAACTGTACATCAAAATTTCTGAATTCGCATAGCATGATTCAAGCATATTTGTGCATTTTTATTTATGTATTCATGATCACAATGATGTTTCTAAGCTAACTGACATGTTTGATTGCATTTTCATTAGCCATACGTGAATCCACCATGCACGTTTTTTAGGGTTACAGGTTTCTTGAAATAGGGCTTTTGCGTAGAGGAAAAATTAGAACTCATGAATGCCATGGTTGGATTCAGCACTTCAAGACGAAGATATCTTGACCCTCGCGCCTAATTTATGTTGAGAAACGAGCTAATCGCTATTTTTTGTAAACTGGCTTAATGCAACGTTTCTAAAACCGTTGCTGTATGCTTATGTTTCAGAAAAAATAAAAAAAGGGATGAAGACGATGATGCGTTGGCAGGCCCTGGTTGGGTGTTTCAAATTTACGCGCGTTTTGCCCATTATGCGTTGATTTTGCTTTTTGTTATTTAATTGATATAATATGTTAAATAAAACGTAATGGCTCAGCTGGCAGGTACTAATGCATGCAACCTTCAAGACCTGGGTTCAAGTCCCAGGTCTGGCAAATTCCAATGCTATTTTTCAATATGAAATTCCATGCTACGCTAACATCCAGGTACACCATATTCCCTCCATCATCAACATGCCACGTCCGCTTGGAGGTCAGTCTAAAGGTTGGAAGCTGAAGAACACCTACGCCTGGTCAAACGCATCATACACGATCCAGAAAGTCAACGAAGTCCAAATCAAATGGGCCAGAATTACCAGGCCTATACCTCCTGAATTGGGGACTACCCCCCCTGGTTTGCCTTATTATTTTTTTTCTTTCTTTAATTTTTCTTTTTATTTCTTTTATTTTGCTATTTATTCAGTTAATTATTTTTACTAAATATATAAAAACATCATAAAATCAGAAAAGGCCAAATATAATATTTATTTCTTTTAATTATTTTCATAAATAAATTATATGTAAATATTTAGTTTAATTAGGTTATAATTTTAATCTTTTTAATAAAAATCCAAAAAAAAATAGAATTTAGGTTTAATAACTTTTTATTTTCTTTTTTTTAATTTTTCCCTTTTTTCCACAATAATAATTATTATCTATTTATTTATTTTCCTATTTAAATTTGTACATAAATTAGGGTTTAATGTAGATTATATTTTAATTCTTTCATAATAAATAAAAATATTAGAATTAGGGTTTGCCTTTTAATTTAATTTCAATTAACTCCTTTTTCTCATTAAATCTAAAAACACAAAAATACCATTTTCATTTAATTTTAATTTTAATTTCCTCATTAATTTTAATTGTTTGTAAACGGGTCCAACGCCCATTGTTTAATCATTTAATTTCGCATGATTTATTTTTATTGTTTATTATAATTATGTATCTCTCCCAAAGCCATGTAACTTTACTTTTCGCACTTTATTTTTTCGCTTTATTTATTTTCCGCTAAATCGGGTCCGGTTTAATTTTGGCGATGTGGACCCGCGCCATTTGTAATAGCTGTAGATTTATTTTCCCGCAAATTTTATAACTGTTAAATATGCATGCAAGAATGAATGGACAAATTAAAATCAAGCGTAGAACACGACAAACATGACAAGACAAATAACTGAAACACGACACACAATTCGCACACACCACCCCTAGGGTACGCCTCACTGTTGCCTTTCGAAAGGTGATCGTCGAGTAGAGGACGTCTCAGTAAGTCCTCATGATCCGGGAACCTGGCATGAGGGTAGCTTCTAAGGTGTCTTCCCATTGCTCTGGTGATCACCATGTCCCTAAAACTCGAATTGACCCGAATACCTCCAACGGTGGTGCTACCTACCTCTCAATGGTGGGATGGCACTACTTTTAAGGACATCTACACAGACGAATTCCTTAGGGTAGGTAGGTTCTCATGGATACTTGCTCTCTTCAAAAACAAACAAAAAAAACTCTTTTCACACCAACACATTTTCAAAAGCTTTCAAAGCAAATTTTTCAAACACTCTGACGTATGAGTCGAACTGAAATTTTTCAAAAGAAACTTTTTAAACCCACATTGAAAAGCAAACAAACGATTTTGAAAACACATTGAGCAAGTACCTAAGAGCCCATGGATAACCATGGATAGAAAGGGTGCTAACACCTTCCCTTTCTATAACCTACCTCCCGAACCGAGAGCAATCTCTTTTAAGGAATTTTTCTGTGCTTTTGTCCTTTCCACTTGGAGAAAATAAAAGACGGTGGCGACTCTTGCTTCCGCGACATTTCGCGAACCAGCGTTAAACAGTCAGTTCCAGATCCACCGATCACAGAACTGGCGACTCTGCTGGGGATAATCTTAAAGTGAGGTGTACCTTAGGGCTAGCTTATAACTATGTTTTCAATTGTTTTCAATTGTTTTCCTTGTGTGCTTTAAATTGTGGGTTGCTCGGGAGTTCTATAGATCCTAACCCGGATCTGGGGGATACCTTCTTAGAAAGTAGCAACAAGGCTGTGAGGGAACTGTGCGGGGTATACCGACATGGTTGAAATAGTCTGCTACGTTGATGTGGCACTTTGGTGTGTACCGGTAACCCTTGAGTTCAGTCAAGGAGAGTACGGGGCCTCCGCGTGGTGTCATGAAGCATCAACAGACCTTAGGAACCTTAATTGAACTATCTTGGCCTCTTTAGGGTAGTGAGATAACTGACTTTGGTGCAGTCCGAGGTTGGTTGATACTCGATACTACACTCAATTGAGGGTTGCTTTCCTGGAATATTTCGGTCGCCAGTTCAGTGGCTAAATCGAAACGATGAACAATGAAAGCAATCCCGTGATATTGGGAACCTTAGAACCCGGTTACTTTGATTAGGACAGGTTGAACCCACCAACTTCAAGAGGGTACTACCCAGACCCCATGTTGGCCTTAAACCTTAAGGGCTTGTCTTGTGTGCCTTGTGTGCCTTACATGTTTGTCTTTGTAAATATCTGTGGTGTGTTTAATCATAACATCATGACATCATCCAGCATCATATGCATTGACTAACCATTTCAGGGGTTCGGATGTTCATCGTTGTTCTTGTTTTGTAGGACATGGAAACTGTTCGTAGAAAGACCATTCAAGTCAGTCTTGTAAGGATCCCTCCTCAGCTTAAGGAGCTCATATCCAGGATTCCCGAGAACTCTTCATTCAGTGAAAGGCATGGAAGCCTCATCAGCTTGGTCAACACCAACATTGAGGAAGATATGATAAAGGTCTTGTTCCAATTCTTTGACCCTCTGCATCACTGCTTTACCTTCTTGGACTATCAGTTGGTACCTACATTGGAGGAGTTCTCCCGGCTCCTGAAGATCCCTATCCTTGACCAGCTACCCTTCAACGGTACAGAAAAGGAACCTAAGCTTGAAGAGATTGCTAAAGCTTTGCACCTACAGTCATCTGACCTCAAGGGACATTGGGAAGTCAGAAGTGGTATCAAAGGATTCTTAGCCAGGTCCCTGTTTGAGAAGGCCCTTGAATGTTGGAACTCCCTTGACTTGCAAGCTTTTGAAGAGGTTGTGGCCCTCCTTGTTTATGGTTTGGTGTTGTTTCCTAACCCAGATCAGCTCATTGACATCAGTGCCGTTCAGATCTTTATGTCCAGGAATCCTATACCTACATTGCTGGGGGACATCCTTCACTCATGTTACACTCGAACCATGAGAAAAAGAGGTGTCCTTATGTGTTGCACTCCTCTCCTGGGAAGGTGGTTTATTTCGCACCTTCCGCAATCAGTCCTGAAGAATGAGCGGGGTTTGAGATGGTCACAACGGTTGATGACTCTTACACTGCAGATATACATTGGTGTCCTAGATCCAGAGGAGATGTCACTATCATTGATTGTTATGGGGAGTACCCTAATGTTCCTTTACTTGGAATCAGAGGAGGTATTACTTATAGCCCATGCCTGGCTTGGAGACAGTTTGGTTATGCTCGGAGGGACGGTCCTCATGACATGTTAATTCCTGACATAGTTTTTGACTTCGACAATGATACTCAAGGACTTCGTCAGAGATTTATCAGAGCCTGGAGGATGCCCAGTAGGATAGACAGCAAGACACTGGGGCATAGGAACTCCATCCCTTTGGAGCCTTATCTCAAATGGGTACGCGCCCGCTCTCAGAAGTTAGTGATGCCTTATCCTCACATGCTTCCAGTAATCAAAGAACCTGTCTTGGAAGGGGAAGCGTCTCATGTCATTCAGCACCCTGATATGCCCACATCCTGGGAAGAGATGCAGAAGAGCTGGATCCAGCTTAAGGAAGAGCGGAATTCTCTTGAGACTAGTCTGCATGCCAGTGAAAAGAAGGTCTTGGAGCTCACTCGCCTGTTGCATGAGGAGAGGAACCTCAACACCTACATAGCTCCGAAGAGGATGCGCAGTGTATTTTGGGATTGACTTGATTTTTGTACTTTTGCCCATGAGGCCTTGATGTATTAAACAATGATTTCTTTAATGATAACGTGTGTTCTTTTCTTGTCTACAACAAATTTGAACTTTCGAACCCTCGAATGCATTGCATACGCATTTCATACATCATGTGCATAGCAGGTTTTTCCTCTTTTTCAGGTTGCTTACAGTTCTTCGCTGTTTATTTCAGCATCATGAATCCCGGATCTGAATCAACAGAGACATCAATCAAGGCTCTCCAGGCGCAGAATGCGCAGTTTCAAGAGCTAATCATGGGTCTAGCTAAAGGCCAAGAAGAACTAAAGACTATGCTCCTGAAGAAGGAGAAGAAGAAGAAAAGAAGAACTGTTCTATTCAACTCGGGCCGAAGGTTGGGTAATACTCTGCACCATGAAGAGGCTGGTTCTTCTGTTGGCAGGAGTCCTTCTCAGGCAGAAGTCAAGGTTCCTACTCCAGTGGTCTCCGACAACGAGACAGATTTTGATGAGGAACAGTACCCTCCTGCAGATGACAGGTACAAACAACTGGAGGACAGGTTGAAGGCTATGGAGGTGCAACAGGCACCTGGGCTGGATTTCGGAGATCTGGGTTTGTCGACTGGTATAATTATCCCGCATAAATTCAAAGCTCCCACTTTCTCCAAGTATGACGGGGCATCCTGTCCCAAGCTGCATTTGAGGTCCTATGTTCGAAAAATTCAGCCGTACTCTGCGGACAAGAATCTATGGATCCACTTCTTCCAGGAGAGTCTTTCAGGGACTCATCTCGAATGGTTCTATCAGCTGGATGGGACCAAAGTTCGTAACTGGGAGGAGCTGGCTACTGCTTTCTACAAGCAGTATCAGTATAATGCCGACCTTGCACCCACACGTACCCAACTCCAGGGTATGGCGTTAGGTGCGAGCGAAGGTTTTAAGGAGTACGCTCAGAAGTGGAGAGACCTGGCTGGCAGGGTGCAGCCACCATTGACTGATCGGGAGTTGGTTGACATGTTCTTGGGGACCCTATCTGGGCCATTCTTTAACCATCTCATTGGGAACTCCTCTGCTGGTTTCACTGATCTAATCTTGACTGGAGAGAGGATTGAAGCTGGGCTGAAATCTGGGAAGATTGCAAAGGGTGCATCCTCATCTAGTGCGGACAAGAAACCCTTCAAAAAGGAGTCTAGTGCAGTGTATGGTTCCAGGAGATCAGAAAGACATGAACACCGCCAATCTGTCAGTGCGGTCATGATTGCTAAGCCTGCTGCCGCTCCCCGGCCAAACAATGCTCAGAAGGTGGAAAGACCCCGGAGAGAATTCACCCGGTTAAACATGACCTTGTCACAGATACTGCCACAGTTGCTCGCAACTAATTTAGTGACTGTCAGGGAGGCGCCAAAGTTCCCCAATACTGCATCCCCCAAGTACAACCCGAATGCTCGTTGTACTTATCATTCAGAAAGCCCGGGACACTCTACTGATGACTGCTGGGCATTAAAGAATAAGGTGCAAGACCTTATTGATGCAAAGGAGATACAATTCGAGACGCCTGCAAAGCCGAATGTAGTTACTGCCCCTATGCCTCAGCACGGGGTAAATGCTGTTGATGAAGATGTTTATGCTGTTTCTGTGGATGATCTAGCCACTCCTTTAAAGATCATTAAGAAGAACCTACTGCAGGCCGGTTTATTTCCGGGTTGTAGTGAGGGTTGCCTGTTCTGTGTTGTGTCCCCATCCGGTTGTCCCTTGCTAAAGTTAGGCATCCAAAGCTTAATGGATAGCAAGGAGATTCTATTCAAGAAGTCTGCTGTTCGTATGGTTCCAATGGAAGAAGTCTCTGTGGTGACTATCTTCAACAATCCGATCCCGGCTCTCCAGAAGAAGCCCGTTCAAATTCTGACCGTTGCACCTGTTACTATCACTGTTCCTGGGCCCCTGCCCTATGTATCCAACAAAGCTGTCCCTTGGCACTATGGGGCAGATGTATATATAAACGGGGTTAAACAAGAGCTCAACGCTGGCGCCAGCATCTGTGACATCACTGGCCCGGCCAAAGTTACCCGCAGTGGCAGGCTCTTCTCGCCTGACATTGCGCCACCGGCTGCCCGAAGACCACTCCTGATAATTCCTGCAAGTACACCTACTCCCGTTGCTGATCAAGTTGTTGTTCCTGCTGCTGATCCAGTTGTTTCTCCTGCCGCCGAGTCATCCAATGCTCGGGGCAAGGGAATTGAAACTGAGCCTGCCCAGATGGAGGCACCCATACCCATAGCTGCTGAGGCCTCCCCACAAGAGATGGAGGAGATTTTGAAGATTATAAAGAAGAGCGATTTTAATGTTGTGGAACAGCTGGGGCATACGCCCTCCAAGATCTCCATGCTCTCTTTACTGCTGTGCTCTGAGGCCCATGCAAAGGCCCTCATCTCATTCCTCAAGACGGCCCACGTGCCACATGAAACCTCTGCAGTCCAGTTCACCGATTGCGTGGCAAGCCTAACGGCAGATAACGGCTTGGGTTTCTCAGATGCTGATTTGACCACAAAGGGGAGAGATCATAATGATGCTCTGCATGTCTCAATCGAATGCAGGGGCACCACCTTGGCACATGTGTTGGTTGATACTGGGTCATCTTTGAATGTGCTACCCAAGAAGGCTCTGGATCGTCTAGATTGTGAAGGCCTGGATTTGAAACCCAGCAACATCATTGTCAGGGCCTTTGACGGTTCGAAGAGGATGGTCCACGGGGAGGTTGACATTCCGATTCGCATGGGTTCTCAGGTGTTCGACTCCACTTTTTACGTGATGGATATCCGTCCATCTTACTCTTGTCTGCTGGGTCGACCCTTGATACATAAGGCTGGGGCAGTGACCTCTACCTTGCATCAAAAGCTGAAGTACCCCGTCAGAGGGAAGATTGTCACCGTGCAAGGTGAGGAAGAATATATGGTGAGTCACCTGAACTCGTTCAGATACATTGAGATGGATGGGGAGTTTATTGAGACCCCCTTTCAGCATTTCGAGGAGGTGTTTCCAATCGCAGCAGAAACAGCAGAAGCAGGTGGTCCTCTGAAGATGGCTTCCCTAAAGGATGCCAGGGCTGTGGTGCAGAAGGGTGAAGGTGCCAACTGGGGCAGACTTCCAGACTTCACCCAGAAGACTGATAAACTTGGGCTGGGTTTCACCTCAGAAGGGCAGAGAGCTATGAGGAAAGAGAAGATCGGAAGGCCTCCGGTATTTATTAAAGGTTCAGAAGTGAATGCTGTCGGGGAAGACCTTGAAGTGGACGAAGCCGAATTCAACAGCTGGATTTATCCAACGGCCGAAGACGGATTGAACAATTGGAGTGCAAAGGACCATACCCCTGTTACCTTTGTGACGCAGTAATAAGTTTCTTTGTTTCGTTATCTTTTTGTAATAAACAATGATAAACTCTATGGCCCGGTGTCTTACCCGAGGCACCGTGGTTCTATTTGTGAGGGCATATGAACTGCCATTTTATACATCATGAATGAAAATCTTGGACGTTTTTTCGCATTGCAAATATTGTGTTCCTTTTCTGTCTTTCTTTTCCTTTACATAAATTTTCAAAACAGCTGTATTTACACACACACTCACTCATACAGGTTCCAATCCACTCTGGATCTCACTGATAACAGCTCTGCTAATGCCAATTATGACTTCGAAAATCCGATCAACTTAGCCGAAGACGAAGGTGAAGATGATTGCGAAGTGCCTGGCGAGCTTGCAAGACTGTTACTTCAGGAAGAGAGGGCAATTCAACCCCATGAAGAGCCAGTGGAAACCATAAACCTGGGTACTGAAGCAGACAGGAAAGAGGTAAAGATTGGTGCTAACCTAGAGCTCAGCGTGAAGCAACGGTTAACCAAGATGCTGCATGACTATATGGAGATCTTTGCCTGGTCCTACGAAGACATGCCAGGGTTGGATACCGATATTGTCGTTCATCATTTGCCGACTAAGGAAGACTGCCCTCCAGTTAAACAAAAGGTTCGTCGGATGCGTCCAGAGATGTCAGAGAAGATTAAGGCCGAGGTCATGAAACAGTTTGATGCCGGTTTCCTTGCAGTAACTTCTTACCCTCAGTGGGTTGCTAATGTGGTGCCGGTACCTAAAAAGGACGGCAAGGTCAGAATGTGTGTTGATTACAGGGATCTGAACAGGGCCAGCCCCAAGGATGACTTCCCCTTACCTCACATTGATGTCCTCGTTGATAATACAGCCCAACACAAAGTGTTCTCTTTCATGGACGGCTTTTCAGGTTACAATCAAATCAAGATGGCACCTGAAGACATGGAAAAGACTACATTCGTTACTCAGTGGGGCACCTTCTGTTACAAGGTCATGCCGTTCGGATTGAAGAATGCTGGGGCAACCTACCAACGTGCCATGGTTGCCTTATTTCATGACATGATCCATCACGAGATAGAAGTGTATGTGGACGACATGATCGCTAGGTCCCAGACTGAGGAAGAGAATCTAGATCATCTGCAGAAGTTGTTTGACCGGTTGAAACTATACAAGCTGAGATTGAACCCGAACAAGTGCACCTTCGGGGTAAGATCTGGGAAGTTGCTAGGCTTCGTGGTCAGTGATAAAGGTATTCAAGTGGACCCTGCTAAGGTCAAAGCTAGTCAAGAGATGCCAGTCCCTAAGACAGAGAAGGAAGTCAGAGGTTTTTTAGGACGCCTGAATTACATTGCTCGATTCATCTCTCATCTGACTGCTACCTGTGAGCCAATCTTCAAGCTACTGAAGAAAGATCAGGTAGTGCGTTGGAACGATGAATGTCAGGCCGCTTTTGACAGAATCAAAGAGTATCTCCAAGAACCACCTATCCTCATGCCACCGGTTGAAGGGAGACCTCTGATACTATACCTGACAGTGCTCGACAAGTCAATGGGGTGTGTGCGGGGGCAGCATGACGAGTCTGGCCGAAAAGAGCATGCCACTTATTACCTTAGCAAAAAGTTTACCGACTGTGAGACCCGATACTCACTGCTTGAGAAAACTTGCTGCGCTTTGGTATGGGCTGCTCGCCGGCTAAGACAGTATATGCTGACTCACACCACCTTGTTGATCTCAAAGATGGATCCGATAAAATACATATTCGAAAAGCCTGCTCTGTCTGGGAGAATTGCAAGATGGCAAATGATCTTGACGGAATACGACATTCAGTACACAACCCAGAAAGCCATCAAGGGAAGTGTATTGGCAGACCACCTGGCTCATCAAGCTGTAGATGACTACCAATCAATGAACTTTGAGTTTCCGGATGAAAGCATCATGATTGTAACTGACTATGAAGTACCTGGACCGGATGAAGGACCTGAACCAGGATCCCGATGGTCTATGCACTTTGACGGAGCCTCCAATGCTTTGGGAAATGGTATCGGCGCCATTATCATATCTCCACAAGGTACTCATACTCCACTCACCGCCCGGCTGTGTTTCAACTGTACCAACAACATGGCGGAGTATGAGGCGTGTATCATGGGTCTTCAAGCTGCGATTGACCTAAGGATCAAATTTCTAAGCGTCTTCGGAGATTCCGCTCTTGTGATCAATCAGATCAACGGAGAGTGGGATACGAAACATCCAAACTTGATTCCTTACAAAGAATGTGTGTTGACCCTGATTCCCCACTTCACAGAGATAACCTTTGAGCACTTTCCAAGAGAAGAGAATCAGTTAGCGGACGCGTTAGCTACAATGTCTTCAATGTTCAAGGTTAAATGGGATAATGAAGCTCCCCGGATCATCATCTGGAAACTGGACGAACCGGCATACTGTTGTGATCTCGAAACCGAATTGGTAACTGAGAAGCCTTGGTACCACGAAGTGAAGAGATATCTGGAAGCTCAGGAATACCCTGAAGGTGCCTCTATCAATGATAAGAAATTCCTGAGGAGGTTCGCAGCAAAATTCTTCCTAAGCAACGGCGTCTTGTACAAGAGAAACCATGATTCAACCTTACTGCGTTGTGTGGATAAGACTGAAGCAGAACGAATCATGGAAGAGCTACATGAAGGGACCTTTGGTACGCATTCCAGTGGACACACTATGGCTAAGAAGATCCTACGGGCAGGATATTATTGGTCCACCATGGAAGCTGACTGCTACCAACATTCTAGGACATGCCACAAGTGCCAGATCTATGCAGATAAGGTGCATGTTCCTCCGGTTCCCCTGAATGTTCTGACTGCGCCTTGGCCGTTTGCAATGTGGGGCATAGACATGATCGGCGAGATAAAACCTACGGCATCCAATGGACATCGCTTCATCCTAGTGGCGATTGACTATTTTACAAAGTGGGTTGAGGCAGCATCCTATGCTACAGTAACCAAGACTGTTGTGGCACGGTTTATTCGGCACAATCTGATCTGTCGATACGGCGTCCCTGAGCGAATTATTACAGACAACGGTACCAATCTGAACAACAAGATGATTACTGAGCTTTGCGAACAGTTCAAGATACAGCACCACAATTCTTCTCCTTACAGACCGAAGATGAATGGGGCTGTAGAAGCAGCGAATAAGAACATCAAGAAGATCGTGCAAAAAATGACAGTAACTTACAAAGATTGGCACGAGATGTTACCGTTCGCTCTGCATGGGTACCGTACCTCAACTAGGACGTCAACCGGGGCAACTCCTTTCTCTCTGGTTTATGGCATGGAGGCAGTCTTGCCGATTGAAGTACAAATTCCCTCTCTCCGGATAATGAAGGATGCAAACCTGAACGAAGATGATTGGATCCAGACACGACTTGACCAACTCAACCTCATTGACGAAAAGAGACTTGCTGCTATCTGTCATGGTCAGACGTATCAGAAACGAATGATCAGGGCATTTAACAAAAAGGTCAGACCACAAGAATATCAAGTTGGGGATCTGGTTATCAAGAGAATCATCCTTCCTCAGAGTGATCCAAGGGGCAAATGGACCCCTACATACGAAGGGCCATTTGTGGTTAAGCATGTGTTCTCAGGAGGAGCAATGATCTTAACCAACATGGACGGTGACGACCTTCCTCACCCCGCCAATGCAGACATAGTTAAAAAATACTACGCATGAAAAAAGACCCGCTAGGCTGACATGCCTAGGCAAAGATTAGGGCTTCCCGTCGAACCAAAAGGGTTCGGGCAAAATGTAGGGATGAAAATGAAAAAATCTGTACACCCGGCAAGTCGAAAACCTGAAAAGGCGGCTTGGGCAAAAAAGGGTATCCCGGTGGACTGAAAACCCGAAAGGGCGGTCCAGGCAAAAATTAGGGATAAAGCGTAAAACTATGTCGCATTGATCACTTTGCATCCAGAATCCGGTATCTACATCAAGCTCAAACGGCATCGATCAGTCAGCTTCACCTTCAACCAAGGTCATCAAGTGATGAGACGCTCGGAGTTATAAAGGCAATAGCAGAGTTGAAACCCAGTGGATCATTCATCTTTCACACAGCTGTTTTATTTTCTTTTGTATAAAACTTGTATAAACTCTTTTGATCGGCGACGTACCTCTTACTAGGACGTCAGCCTCTTGTACACAAAACGCCTATTTTCAGGCCATTCAAAAATCAATAAAAATATATCTTCAGTTAAAAGTGCCAAGTGTTTTTTCTTTTCCTGTTTTGTTTTGCGAAGAACGTCCAAGGTTCAATTTGTGATGTATGCATTGACAATAACTTGCTAACTCATAAATATTTGCACACGAAACAAAGGAATTAATTGCAGGTGACACTGGAAACAGGGGCAATAAAGAGTGGTCTAAACAATCCAATTGCTCTATCCTCCCAGGTACCAAGGTAGGTTCAGCTAAAGAACGTGGCCAAATGTATCTTAATTCCCCAGAGAGTGGTTCAACAAAACAATACATTCTCCTCCAAGCTATTATCAAATATCAAGGAAATTGAGTATCCTCCCGTAGATCTCAAACATCCCCCAGCAAGCAATACATATATTCTTAACAAGTATCCCCGGCAGTCTTGACCTAAGGATTGTTCCCCGGCGGTACATCAACATTCAAAGGAATCACTTCCCTACAATTCAAACCTCCCCCAGAAGAGTCCAATCCAGCTTCACCAGCAAAGTTGGAAATCATATCCCCAAGCAGTAAGCTTATCCCCAGTAGATTCTGGAAGCTTATCTCCCTCGCAGAGCACGAACGTGTCGTCCGGCTTTATTTAAAGAGTTATTTCCTCAATAGGATATAACTGGGTTATCCTCAGCCAAAAGCCACGGAAAGAGCGTCGTCGACAAAATCTTCTTACCCCAGCGAAGTTCAGCAACTACTTCCTATACAACAAGGGTATCCTCAGCAAACTACTGTCAACATTCAGCGAAGCATCTCTACCCCCACAGAGTATCGCTTCCCAGCATGGTCGCTAGAGCATTTTTCTCCCCGCAGAATCTTCCATTTGCCAAGTTATTCCTCAACGGAGTTATCTTCTCCTACCGGTATTCTTGCAGTTATCATCCCCAGCGGAGGCAAAATTTATTCTTCAACGTCAGCCCAGGATACAACTTCCCGGCACCCGTCAAGGATTTACTTTCCTAGACGAAAACATACATAAAACTTCACATACATCAGTATAGCATGCATAACGCACTGCATCGTATCATACGAATCTCAGTTATGTTGAGAACGCCATTGCTTGATCCATATCATGCATTACATATGACTGACCTTTACCTTTCAGGAAAGATGCAGTTGAAATCCTCAATCACGTCTCAAGACCTAGACCGGTTCAGTTAAATCGACCCTAAGATTTTCCTGATGCTTATCCAGTCAAAGGCCTTCTCTGGTTCAGTCAGATCGACCCTAAGATCTCCCTGATGCTTATCCAGTTGAAGATATTCCAAGACCTTGTCCGGTTCAGTTAAATCGACCCTAAGATTTTCCTGATGCTTATCCAGTCAAAGGCCTTCTCTTGGTTCAGTCAGATCGACCCTAAGATCTCCCTGATGCTTATCCAGTTGAAGATAGTCCAAGACCTTGTCAGGTTCAGTTAAATCGACTCTAAGATTTACCTGATGCTTATCCAGTCAAAGGCCTTCTCTGGTTCAGTCAGATCAACCCTAAGATCTCCCTGATGCTTATCCAGTTGAAGATGTTTCAAGACCTAGACAGGTTCAGTTAAATCGACTCTAAGATTTTCCTGATGCTTATCCAGTCAAAGGCCTTCTCTTGGTTCAGTCAGATCGACCCTAAGATCTCCCTGATGCTTATCCAGTTGAAGATGTTTCAAGACCTAGACAGGTTCAGTTAAATCGACCCTAAGATTTTCCTGATGCTTATCCAGTTAAAGGCCTTCTCTGGTTCAGTCAGATCGACCCTAAGATCTCCCTGATGCTTATCCAGTTGAAGATAGTTCAAGACCTAGACCGATTCAGTTAAATCGACCCTAAGATTTTCCTGATTCTTACCCAGTCAAAGGCCTCTCTGGTTCAGTCAGATCGACCCTAAGATCTCCCTGATTCTTATTCCAGTAGAAGACACCCAAGATTTTTCTCAACGAGCGTTGTTGAAGTTAAAATCGCCTAAGGTTCCCTTACCGTTCATGCTAAGGTAGTAACCATCCCTGGTTCATTCACCAGCGTTTGAAACTCCAGATTCAGCTCCTGTAACCAGTCAGGACACATCTATACCAAGCATCTAAAATCAGCTCCTGCAACGTGTCAGGTATTCATTTTTCTTTTGCAGGTATGCAGGTTGTCGCTAAGGAATCTCTTACGCAATCAACATCCAGGTGGCATCTATAAGCCCATCATCCTATCCAGCAATCCCCTAAATGGCATCTATAAGCCCATTCCCCCCATCACTGCTATTATGTGAGCGCAAATTTCTGGGCACTCTAGTGTCCAATCATCTTCTACCCTCGGATTACGAAAGGCACGTCAGCCAATCTGCATCCTCAGGTCTAAGAAGATTGAACAGGGGCAACTGTTGTACCCCAAAATTTGCCCTCCCATATTCATCAAGAATTGTCAAAGTCAAGGTCACAAAATTCCCCAAGGGTTGTGCAGCTCAACTGTCTCCTATACAGTCAAAACTAGGGTTTGAGTTCTGGTCAAGCAAATGAACTTTTCAAAGGCCCAATCAAGTCTCATATGCTCACAAATGTGGTCAAGCATCCTCATGTCAAGTTTCAAGGTATTCAGCTCAAAATTGCACAGTCAAAACCCTAGATTGCACTACAGTCAACTGTAGGGGCAAAATGGTCATTTGGCAGTCAAAAGTTCAAATTTTTGGTCAACATATCATTTTGAAGCCACAAACATCATTTGATCAATGCTTGATCATGATTCTCAAAATTTGGCTCAGAAATCATCAAAGATGCAAAAGTTGCTATATTTGGACAGCTGAAAAAGTCAACTGAAATTGACCAGGGCATAACTTTCACATGGATTATCAGAAAAATTCCATCCAAAGCTCATTTTGAAGAGAAAGACATTTCCTACAATTCATCTTCATGTTCCAAGTCCAAGAAATGCTCTCACAAAAAGTTATCAATTTCAACATTATAGGTCATTTTCAAAAGTCAACAAAAAGTGACTTTAAGTCAAAGGCCATAACTTGAGATTGGTAAATCAAAATGACATGGGACAAAAAGCATTGGTTAAAGGACTCAAAGACCTTTCCAAAATGTCCAAGAACATGTGAAAAGCTTGAAAATTGAGCAAGTTATGCCTTGTGGAAGTTGGGAAATGTTTAGGAATTTTGAAAAGTCAACATTGATGCAAAAGGCCTAAAAATGCAAATGGGCCCATTTTTCTTCCAAGTTTCTCCATGCCAAGCCTATGCACGACCATTAGGCCCAAAGGGAAGTATTTTCATATTTTTTAATTATTTATTTGAATTTATATTAATATTAATTCATTTAAATTATTTTAATACATGAAAAATATAAACCTAACCTAAAAAAATCTTTTTATGCACATTCCAAGGTCAATATTTCGTGCACTTCTTAATTAGGCAAGTTTTTATGAGAATTGATCAGATTTGAACCAAAATGCATATGGAAAAGATTGGAAAAGATATTAAAAAAATCAAAGATTGAAAACAATTATTGCTTTGGATTTTATTCAATATTTTTAACCTAATAGCTTCCCTATATGATCAGAATCAAAGACCTAATGAAAAAAGACTGCAAGCTGCGCAGGAAACCAACATACAAACTTGAGAAAATTGCCTTAAAACTGAAATCTGAAATCAAGGTTCTAGGTGAATTCAAGCTTCAATTCTCGTTCTATCATCATCCTGAGACATCCTTGAACGTTTCTCAATCATTAACAACAACCAAAACGCCTTGAATTGGTACCCCTAAGTCAAACTGTACATCAAAATTTCTGAATTCGCATAGCATGATTCAAGCATATTTGTGCATTTTTATTTATGTATTCATGATCACAATGATGTTTCTAAGCTAACTGACATGTTTGATTGCATTTTCATTAGCCATACGTGAATCCACCATGCACGTTTTTTAGGGTTACAGGTTTCTTGAAATAGGGCTTTTGCGTAGAGGAAAAATTAGAACTCATGAATGCCATGGTTGGATTCAGCACTTCAAGACGAAGATATCTTGACCCTCGCGCCTAATTTATGTTGAGAAACGAGCTAATCGCTATTTTTTGTAAACTGGCTTAATGCAACGTTTCTAAAACCGTTGCTGTATGCTTATGTTTCAGAAAAAATAAAAAAAGGGATGAAGACGATGATGCGTTGGCAGGCCCTGGTTGGGTGTTTCAAATTTACGCGCGTTTTGCCCATTATGCGTTGATTTTGCTTTTTGTTATTTAATTGATATAATATGTTAAATAAAACGTAATGGCTCAGCTGGCAGGTACTAATGCATGCAACCTTCAAGACCTGGGTTCAAGTCCCAGGTCTGGCAAATTCCAATGCTATTTTTCAATATGAAATTCCATGCTACGCTAACATCCAGGTACACCATATTCCCTCCATCATCAACATGCCACGTCCGCTTGGAGGTCAGTCTAAAGGTTGGAAGCTGAAGAACACCTACGCCTGGTCAAACGCATCATACACGATCCAGAAAGTCAACGAAGTCCAAATCAAATGGGCCAGAATTACCAGGCCTATACCTCCTGAATTGGGGACTACCCCCCCTGGTTTGCCTTATTATTTTTTTTCTTTCTTTAATTTTTCTTTTTATTTCTTTTATTTTGCTATTTATTCAGTTAATTATTTTTACTAAATATATAAAAACATCATAAAATCAGAAAAGGCCAAATATAATATTTATTTCTTTTAATTATTTTCATAAATAAATTATATGTAAATATTTAGTTTAATTAGGTTATAATTTTAATCTTTTTAATAAAAATCCAAAAAAAAATAGAATTTAGGTTTAATAACTTTTTATTTTCTTTTTTTTAATTTTTCCCTTTTTTCCACAATAATAATTATTATCTATTTATTTATTTTCCTATTTAAATTTGTACATAAATTAGGGTTTAATGTAGATTATATTTTAATTCTTTCATAATAAATAAAAATATTAGAATTAGGGTTTGCCTTTTAATTTAATTTCAATTAACTCCTTTTTCTCATTAAATCTAAAAACACAAAAATACCATTTTCATTTAATTTTAATTTTAATTTCCTCATTAATTTTAATTGTTTGTAAACGGGTCCAACGCCCATTGTTTAATCATTTAATTTCGCATGATTTATTTTTATTGTTTATTATAATTATGTATCTCTCCCAAAGCCATGTAACTTTACTTTTCGCACTTTATTTTTTCGCTTTATTTATTTTCCGCTAAATCGGGTCCGGTTTAATTTTGGCGATGTGGACCCGCGCCATTTGTAATAGCTGTAGATTTATTTTCCCGCAAATTTTATAACTGTTAAATATGCATGCAAGAATGAATGGACAAATTAAAATCAAGCGTAGAACACGACAAACATGACAAGACAAATAACTGAAACACGACACACAATTCGCACACACCACCCCTAGGGTACGCCTCACTGTTGCCTTTCGAAAGGTGATCGTCGAGTAGAGGACGTCTCAGTAAGTCCTCATGATCCGGGAACCTGGCATGAGGGTAGCTTCTAAGGTGTCTTCCCATTGCTCTGGTGATCACCATGTCCCTAAAACTCGAATTGACCCGAATACCTCCAACGGTGGTGCTACCTACCTCTCAATGGTGGGATGGCACTACTTTTAAGGACATCTACACAGACGAATTCCTTAGGGTAGGTAGGTTCTCATGGATACTTGCTCTCTTCAAAAACAAACAAAAAAAACTCTTTTCACACCAACACATTTTCAAAAGCTTTCAAAGCAAATTTTTCAAACACTCTGACGTATGAGTCGAACTGAAATTTTTCAAAAGAAACTTTTTAAACCCACATTGAAAAGCAAACAAACGATTTTGAAAACACATTGAGCAAGTACCTAAGAGCACATGGATAACCATGGATAGAAAGGGTGCTAACACCTTCCCTTTCTATAACCTACCTCCCGAACCGAGAGCAATCTCTTTTAAGGAATTTTTCTGTGCTTTTGTCCTTTCCACTTGGAGAAAATAAAAGACGGTGGCGACTCTTGCTTCCGCGACATTTCGCGAACCAACGTTAAACAGTCAGTTCCAGATCCACCGATCACACCCTAAAACCTTGAAATTCTTATTACAAACCAACATCTCACTACAAACAAGCCATCTCAGTTACAAACCAACATCTCACTACTTCTTCAGTAAGGGTAAGACTGACTTGATCTCCATGATCAAAAGGGCATAAAAGAATTCAAAGCATTCATGTCACTACTTTTCCAGTAAGGGTAAGGTTGATTTGATCTCAATGATCAAAAGGGTATAATCATTCATACATGCCATATTGACCTAAACATTAAATTTCTTCATATATTGGCTTTATTTGTATATAGTAATTTATTTAATGTGTTCATGAGATTTAACATTGCAGATTTAGACAGGATCCCATGCAGGTTCATTAAGGAACGTTGAGGCCAAAACACAAATGGCCAAAGGCCAAAAGCCAAATGGCCAAAACGGAACAGCTTACACATAACACCAATACATGGCGAGGCAGACATCTTGAGAAGGTTAAGGAACGTTGAGGCCAGAACACAAATGGCGAAAAACCAAAACACAAATGGCCAAAATAAAACAGTTTACACATGACACCAATAACTGTTTCACCCCTCCAATCAGGCTCGTATACTCCTAAACTCTCTCTCTCTATTTGTATTATGTTCCTTTAATTAATTAATCGTTATTATTTTTATTAATCACTAACCAATTAACATTTTTTCCTAATAAAATCAAAAACACAAAAAATATTTTATTTATTAAAATTAACTTCATCACTTTTATTTTTGTAAATAAATTAATTTAATCAATTTAGCTTTAATTAGATTTAACTTTTAATATTTTATGCAATATTTAAAATCAATTTAGAATATTAGGTTTTTATTAGCATTAATTCAATTTATTTTATTTCTTTAAAAACTCAAAAATCCAAAAATATTTTCATTATTTAATTTAATTTAATTGTTCATTTAATTTAATTCCATTTAATTCAAAAATAAACAAAAATCCTTTCTTTAATAAAAAAAAGGTCAAAACCCAAAAAACTCGCATCCGATTTAATTTCTCGCACGCGATCCATTTTATCATATTATTGTATCTGTTTCCCGGAATGTAATAGCTTTTAATTAGGACTTTAATTATTTACCGCTTTATTTTACTTTCCACAATTTAAATTAAAGGGTTTGTTTTTGGCGATGTAAATACCCGACGCCTTGTAATAGCTTAGATTTAATTTCCCGCAATTTACTTCCCGCAAATTATTAAACTGTTAATTATGCATGACAAGATTTGTATGACAAATAAAATCAACCCGTAGCTCACAATGATAAATGTACAAGATAAACATAAACTGAAACAACACACGTGCACATGCCACTCCTAGGTTACGCCTCACTGGTTGCCTCGAACGTGGTCATTGAGTATAGGGTGTTTTAGAGGTCGCCCTCTTGTCCAAAGATCATATGTTGCCTCGAAACAGTTGCCTCGGAAAAATGATCTAAGACATTAGGATTCCCGCTAAGGCGTCCTTCTATTGCTTTTGTGACCACACATGTCCCTATAATCGAATTGACCCGAATAACTCCAACGGTGGTGCTACCTACCTCTCAATGGTGGGATAGCACTATCTAAAGGACTCTTACACAGCCTAATTCCTTAGAGTAGGTAGATTCTCATGGGTACTTGCTCTCTCAAAAACAAACAAAATACTTTTCACACCCACACTTTCTAAAAGTTTTCAAACAAATTTTTCATACACTCTTGAGGACAGATACAAGAGTTACTTAGAAATTTTTCGAACGAAATTTTTTTTCAAAACCCACACACACTTGAAAAGCAAACAAATTTTTGAAAACATAAGAGCAAGTACCTAAGAGCCCGTGGATAACCACAGATAGAAAGGGTGCTAACACCTTCCCTTTCTATAAATCTACCTCCCGAACCGAGAGACATCTCGAATAAGGAATTTTGCTGTGCTTTTGTCCTTTCCATGTTAGAGAACATAAAAGACGGTGGCGACTCTTGCTTACCGCGACATTTCGCGAACCAGCTTTAAATAGTCAGTTCTATTTCCACCGATCACAGAACTGGCGACTCTGCTAGGGATACTTAATAAGTGAGGTGTACCTTAGGATTAGACCACTCTTGTTTTCAATTGATTGCTTTGTTTGCTTTTATATTTGTGGGCTTTGCATCGGAGTTTCATAGATCCTAACCCGGATCTGGGGAATACCCTTTTAGGTAGCATAAGCTGTCAGGGACCTGTCCGGCGTAGACTGACACGGGTGAAGCAGTGGCTACATTGGTGTGACACCTTGGTCTGTACCGATATCCCTTGTGTTGCAACGAGGAGAATATGGGTCTTCTGAGGAGTCATTAAGCACCAACCGACCTTAGAACCCTAAATTGACCCAACTTGGCCATAGAACAGTAGCAGTATGCTACACTCATTGAGGCTAAACTCTCGCGATGGTTCTGGCCGCAAGAAAAGATTGCGACGCTGGAGTTATGACTGATTGAGGATAGTCGATGATATTGAGATCCTCTAGAACCCGGTTACTTTTGATAGGACAGGTCTTAACCAACGAAACTGAAAGAGGGTAGTACCTAAACTTCATGCTGGCCTAAACTCTAAGGGTTGTCTTGTATGACTTGTGTACCTTCAAACTTGACTACTTGCATGTTCTTATTATCTGACACATGAGTTCCTTACAGGTGTTGTTTACAGTCCTTAATCTGGGCTTATAACAGGGCTTACTTACATCACTCCACGCATAGCATAACATCATACCATCATACCATTGCATACATCCTGCATAAGGACTAACCCATTTCAAGGATCTCAAGGGCTTGTGATGCAGGTTATGATGAACCAAAATATCTAGCAAGGGGCAAAGGGGATTTATTTTCCTCTAGCCAGGTTGATGAATTGAGTCAGGGGCTATGACCCACTCGATATGGTGAGCCTTGACTCTTGAAGAAGGACTCTCTACAATATGCAGTTCCTTCAATCAAGCTACCGGATTCCAACTCTAACAATTTTCTTGTTTACCCCGCGAGATCCTTGAAAACATTGCATGCATATCATACATATCATTGCATTACAGGTACCCTTTTGACAGGTCACTTATCTTCTTCGCTGTTTATTTCAGCAATCATCATGAATCCTGAATCAACCAATGAACAAGCCATCAAGGCCCTCCAGGCCCAGAATGCCCAGTTCCAGGAGTTGGTTATGAGCCTAGCCCAGGGTCAACAGGAATTGAAGACTCTACTTATGAAGAAGAAGAAGAAGAGGACTGTGCCGTTAAACCCTAGATGCAAATCTGGGAATGGATCACAAAATGAAGCTGAGCTGACTACCCCGTCTGTTGGGAAAGACAGTCCCCAAGAGGGAGAGGTTCCTAGTACAGTGGTCTCCTACAACGAGACCGATTACAATGATGAACAGTACCCTCCAGCTGAGGACAGGTATAAACAGCTAGAAGACCGGCTAAGTGCTATGGAGATACAGAAAGTGCCCGACCTAGACTTCGAAGATCTAGGTCTATCCTCCGGGGTGGTGATCCCACACAAGTTCAAGGCACCTGCCTTTGCAAAGTACGACGGAGCCTCCTGTCCTAAGTTGCACCTCCGTTCATACATAAGGAAGATCCAGCCCTACACGGCCGACAAGAAATTGTGGATTCACTTCTTTCAGGATAGTCTGGCAGGGACTCAACTCGAGTGGTTCTATCAGCTGGATGGAGCCAATATCCGTACCTGGGAAGACTTGGCTACTGCGTTCTATAAGTAGTATCAATATAATTCCGACCTCGCTCCTACGCGTACCCAACTCCAGGGTATGTCACTAGGGACGGGTGAAGGATTCAAAGAGTATGCGCAAAAGTGGAGAGACCTTGCTGGAAGGGTGCGACCACCTTTGACTGACCGTGAGCTCGTTGACATGTTCTTGGGGACCCTGTCTGGTCCATTCTTCAACCATCTGATTGGGAATTCTTCTGCTGGGTTTACAGATCTGATCTTGACTGGGGAAAGAATTGAAGCTGGCATCAAGAGTGGGAAGATTCAAGAAGCCATACCTTCTGATGCTCATAAAAAGCCATACCATGGAAGAAAAGAGTCCAATGTTGTGCATGGTAAAAAAGGCCGTCATGATCAACATGTGGGGGCAACCCAGATCTCTAATCCTATGCCTGCTCAGCAAAGACAGGGGCAGCAACGTAAGGAGGTCGCACCCAAACGACAGTTCACCAAGATCAACATGTCACTGGATCAAGCGCTACAACAAATGTTGAAGGCAGGGCTGATTACCTTAAGGGCTCCTCTCCGGAATCCAAACACTGCTGCTCCTAACTATCATCCCAACGATAGGTGCGCATACCATTCTGATAGCCCGGGGCATACTACAGACAACTGTTGGGCTCTGAAGAACAAGGTCCAAGACATGATTGACGCCAAGGAAATCCAGTTTGAAGCACCAGAGACTCCAAGCATAATCACTGCTCCTTTGCCAAATCACTGAAGGCTTTTGTTTTATTTGAATTTTCGAGTTGTATTTTTCTTTGCTTACACAAACAATTAATGTCATAGCAAACTCTTTTATTCCATTAATGCATCGCATATGTCTGTTTTGAATTAATCCAATTATATTCACTATATTCAAGTTGCTTTCATATTTTTTGTGATGATCAACGCTCGGTTAATAATTCTAAGCCTCTTGAGGGAGGATGACGAAAACGATACCACAATCTACAGTATGCTTTTGAACCGACCCCGCTGATGAGGTACAGGCATTGTTTTAATTCCTAAACACTAGAGTTATAAGGAAGATAATCCCTCGTCAACCCCCTTCGAGCCAAAGAAGTAGGAGTCTTTTTTTCTTTTCAAAAATTAAAAACCCTTAATCATAACCTGGGGCAGGGTAGTTCTCTCAGCTGATCCGAGTGCATAACGAATGATATCAAAGGAGTCCTTCCAAAACAAGAGACGGTGATGGTTCCGTATAATCATAAAGACATGCAGTCATTATCTCTCAGAAATAAAAGCCCATTAAAGTCAAAACCTATGAAGGAGACTTACAAAAACTGGGGCATCCCGCTGACTGTAATCACAAAAGAAACAGTTTAGGCAAAAACAGGGATAATAAAAAAAAAGGGAAAGAGGTCCTACAAACCCTCAACAAAAAAGAAATGACTGCCTATTCAAAATAAACTGTCAATATCCGAACCATCACTGGTATATCAAAGCAAAGACTCAAACAAAGGTCTAACGCACGATTAACTAAGTTTAGGTTTGAAGAACATCATGAAGAGCGGGTGGGTACAAATAAAATTTGAGCCTTTATCCTTTGTTTCTTAAACCGTGAACCAGGCCACGCTACAACCTTTAAAAGTCCTAGCTGAAGCATGGGTTAGTTCGAAAGCATACTGTTACGAAAGGTATCCTAACTCCTTAAGGCTTGCGGTAAAATAACGAGTTGACATCACATTTTACAAAACTTGCTTGTTTTAATAAAAAATACATTTTCAAAAAAAAAAAACTTCAAGACAGACATAAGCCTTGCATTTTTAATATAATACTGTTTGCATATGACCTTTTGTTCGAACAACAGGGAAATTCGCACGAAGAATATCTAAGGAACAAAAGAACTCCCAACCAAGAGGTGGACATGATCATTGTCTGTCATCTGGGGCAGTCAAGTCAAGATTAAGAGAATCTCTCAAATGCCAAATAACCAGGGGCAGACCTCCATCTGAGTCACTTGGGGCATTGGACCTGAATTCCAGCTACGAATCCTGCATGATCAAACGAAGATCTTCCGGCAACACAACAATACTGACAGTGACAACTTCCTACATCCTGAGAGCGTGGACATAGTCGAAAAATACTACGCATAATCAAAGACCCGCTAGGTTGACACACCTAGGCAAAAATAAGGGCTTCCCGGCGAACCAAAAGGGTTCGGGCATAAGGGATGAAAATGAAAAAATATGTACACCCGACAAGTCGAAAACCTGAAAAGGAGGCTTGGGCAAAAATGGGTATCCCGATGGACTGAAAACCCGAAAGGGCGGTCCAGGTAAAAGTTAGGGATCAAAGCGTACGACTATGTCCCGTCATCTCGTCACTTGCTTACCAGAAGAGGATTCGGCACTCAACAGTTATCAAGCACCACGTAGGCCTTCTTCTCCCGCATAAACTGGGGCAATAATGAATTGTCTAAGCAATCTAGTTGCTCTGTCCACCAAGGTACCAAGGTAGGTTCAGCTGAAGAACGTAACCAAGATACTTTCACTCCTCGCATAGTAAGACAAGGTTCCGCAATACTCTCCCCCGAGCAGAGTTGGTCTCCCAATTAGCTCTGAAAAGGCACGGTAGCTCCAGCAAGTCAGCAATACTCTCCCCAAGAAGAGTTAGTCTACTGACAGCCTTAAGGAAGTCGAGTACCCCCAGAAGATCTCAATATTCCCCAGCGGAGTATACAGATGTTCCTAAGCAAGCATCCCCGGCAGTCTTGATCTAAGATTGTTCCCCGGCGGAATACCAGACACCCCAGTGGAGCCATTCCCCAATACAGTCCTCAAAAGTATCTCCAGTAGATCCTGGAAGCTTATCTCCAGTAGATTCTGGAAGCTTATCCCCAGTATATTCTGGAATCTTATCACCTGCAGAGTACATGCATCTCTCCCTGACCATGTTAAAAGGTTATTCCCCATCAGGGCCTATAACTGGGTTATCCTCAGCTAATAACAACGGAAAGATCGTCCTCGGTGAAATTCTTCCTATCCCCCAGCGGAGTTCATCAAATTCCCCAGCATAACTTATCAATGGAATCCCCAGCGAAGATCTCATCAAAACCTCAACGAAGTATCTCTTCCCACAGAGTAATTCCCCGCAGAGTAATCTCTCCAACAAGTTTATTCACCAACGGAGTCATCTTCTCCTAACGGTTTATTCTTGCACTCATCATCCCCAGCGGAAACGAAGAACTCTACTCTTCAACATCAGCTCAGGATTTAACTTCCCGACATTCGTCAAGGATTTATTTTCTGGGACGAAAATACAATTCATAAACATTTACATACATAATGCATGCATACACGCATCATATCACACAATCTCATTTATTCTCGGAACATCATGACATCATGCATTTCATACATCATGACATTGCGTACTACTGATGTTTTGCCTTTTCAGAAAAAAGGTCAATCCAAAGATGATTACAATCAACTGTCGCAATTCCAGATTCGATACCTGTATCTAGCCAGGGCATATCTGTGAGCGATTAATTATGGATTCAATACCTGTATCTAGCCAGAGCATGTCTGCATGAAGAGTTTAGAGATTCGATTCCTGTATCCAGCCAGGGCATATCTGTAGACGACCAATTCCAGATTCGATTCCTGTATCTAGCCAGGGCATATCTGTGAGCGATTGATTATGGATTCGATACCTGTATCTAGCCAGGGCATATCTACATTAAAGAGATCAAAGAGATAGCTGGGAAATGCTCTAGAGATGGATGTTGTTCTTTTGCTTATTCAGATTTTCTCTTCAGAGATGGCTTGGAAATGCTCCAGAGATGGATGCTATTCTTTTGCTTATTCAAGAGTTTCCTTTCAGATATAGCTGGGAAATGCTCCAGAGATGGATGCTGTTCTTTTTCTTATTCAGATTTTCTCTTCAGAGATGGCTTGGAAATGCTCCAGAGATGGATGCTATTCTTTTGCTTATTCAAGAGTTTCCTTTCAGATATAGCTGGGAAATGCTCCAGAGATGGATGCTGTTCTTTTGCTTATTCAGATTTTCTCTTCAGAGATGGCTTGGAAATGCTCCAGAGATGGATGCTATTCTTTTGCTTATTCAAGAGTTTCCTTTCAGATATAGCTGGGAAATGCTCCAGAGATGGATGCTGTTCTTTTGCTTATTCAGATTTTCTCTTCAGAGATGGCTTGGAAATGCTCCTGATATGGATGCTATTCTTTTGCTTATTCAAGAGTTTCCTTTCAGATAAAGCTGGGAAATGCTCCAGATATGGATGCTATTCTTTTACTTATTCAGAGTTGCTCTCCAGAGATAACTTAGAGATGCTCCAACCACGGATGCTATTCTATTGTTTATTCAGAGATGTCCTTCTAGAGATGGTTCAGATGCGATCCAGACATGGCTACATTCTGATACTTATTCCAGATTCCCTTCTAGAGATGGTTCAGATGCGACCCAGATATGGCTACATTCTGATACTTATTCCAGATTCCCTTTCGGAGATAGCTTGGAAATGCTCCAGATATGGATGCTATTCTTTCGCTTATTCAAGAGTTTCCTTTCAGATATAGCTGGGAAATGCTCCCGACGCGGATGATATTCTATTACTTATTCAGATTCCCTTTCAGAGATAGCTTAGAGATGCTCCCGACGCGGATGATATTCTATTGCTTATTCAGATTCCCTTTCAGAGATAGCTTAGAGATGCTCCTGACGCGGATGATATTCTACTGCTTATTCAGATTTCTCTCCAGAGATGGCCTAGAGATGCTCCTGACCCGGATGTTATTCTACTGCTTATTCAGATTCAAACTTCTAAAGACAACTTAGAGACGCTCCAGACCCGGAGGCTATTCTATTGTTTAGTCCAGATTCCTTCAAGAGACAGTCCAGATACGATCCAGATTCGGATGACATTCTGTCACTCACTCAGATACAATATGGATATACCCCAGACGCGGCGGTCATTCTACTATTTTTCCAGACGTCAGCAATCAGAATTAGACTAGATATGCTCCAGACACGGAAGCTATTCTATTTCTTATTCAGATTCAACTATCCATTACACTTCCAAATGGCATCTATAAGCCCATTCCCGAAAAGGTTCTGTCACATTTCCAGATGGCATCTTTAAGCCCATCCTCATATCCATCATCTCTCCAAATGGCATCTGTAAGCCCATTCCCGACATCACACTGCTGATACTCTACTATGCGAGTGAAAATTTCTGGGCACTCTAGTGTTCAATCATCTTCCACCTTCGGATCACGAAAGTCACGCAAGCCAATCTACATCCTCAGGTTTAAGAAGATTGAACAGGGGCAACTGTTGTACCCCAAAATTTGCCCTCCCATATTTCTCAAAACATTTCAAGAAAAATTCACAAGTCCAACCCGGTGCATCATATTCAGGTGTTCTTTCGCCAAGATATCTCTGATAACGTATTCTCAAATCCAGGTTCGGCTCAAGAGTCAATTCTTTAAAGAAGGTATCCGAATGTGTGAGTTTTCTCGAAGAAATATGGTGAAAAAGTGTGCTGAAAGTGCAGTTTTTACGCGCTAAAAAAATTCATAACTTGAAGATCGTGGCTCATTTTGAACCCGTTTCGGTGGCCAAAATTCCGTCTTGACATTATCTACGTTTTCATCTCTCATGGCTGGAAGCCAATTTCGATCAGAAGGTCTTCAAAAATGTGGATTTATCAAGTATTTTCATACAGAAAATTTGTGACAGAAGTTTATTTGCCTCATGTTCAGAAAATCATAACTTGGTCGATTTTCATCGTATCGAGCTGGTTCCAGCGCCAAAATTTCACAAATTGAGTTGGCTACATTTACACAGAAGGTATTGAGTTCAAATGGTATTCAAAAGGCCTTTGTTTTTTGCTCAGAGTGTGTGACACGCTGAAAATCCTGAATGCTGAATATTATTTCATCTGGGCCGAAACTTCGAAAATTCATAACTCGGTCAATTTTCATTGGATTGGGCTCATATTTTTACACAAGGTCACTGACTCATAGATCTACAATTTTGCTTCAAAAGTCGAGACCAAATTATGCACCGATCAATACTAGTTTTTTATTGAAGAACGTGTCAGAGTCGACACTGGAGTCCAAAATAAGTTTGTCTGAGCTGAAACTTCAGAAATTCATAACTAATTCACCGTTTATCCAATTGAGCCGATTTTCAGACAGGAGTTAGTTCTCGATATAGGCTACATTTTGTTTTCACATTTCAACTTCAAAAATTGCACTTAAGTCCCTGCGATTTAGCCTGGAAAGTGACGAACTCAAGTGAACATTGGAGGCCCAATTGCACATTCAAAGCCCATTTTCTTTACCCTAATTTCCATTATATAATCACATTCTTTTCACACAAACAAAAAGAGAGGAAAAAAACTTTGCCACAACACTGTCAGAATATCAAATTCTTTCAAGAACCCTAAAACCTTGAAATTCTTATTACAAACCAACATCTCACTACAAACAAGCCATCTCAGTTACAAACCAACATCTCACTACTTCTTCAGTAAGGGTAAGACTGACTTGATCTCCATGATCAAAAGGGCATAAAAGAATTCAAAGCATTCATGTCACTACTTTTCCAGTAAGGGTAAGGTTGATTTGATCTCAATGATCAAAAGGGTATAATCATTCATACATGCCATATTGACCTAAACATTAAATTTCTTCATATATTGGCTTTATTTGTATATAGTAATTTATTTAATGTGTTCATGAGATTCAACATTGCAGATTTAGACAGGATCCCATGCAGGTTCATTAAGGAACGTTGAGGCCAAAACACAAATGGCCAAAAGCCAAAAGCCAAATGGCCAAAACGGAACAGCTTACACATAACACCAATACATGGCGAGACAGACATCTTGAGAAGGTTAAGGAACGTTGAGGCCAGAACACAAATGGCCAAAAGCCAAAACACAAATGGCCAAAATAAAACAGTTTACACATGACACCAATAACTGTTTCACCCCTCCAATCAGGCTCGTATACTCCTAAACTCTCTCTCTATTTGTATTATGTTCCTTTAATTAATTAATCGTTATTATTTTTATTAATCACTAACCAATTAACATTTTTTCCTAATAAAATCAAAAACACAAAAAATATTTTATTTATTAAAATTAACTTCATCACTTTTATTTTTGTAAATAAATTAATTTAATCAATTTAGCTTTAATTAGATTTAACTTTTAATATTTTTTGCAATATTTAAAATCAATTTAGAATATTAGGTTTTTATTAGCATTAATTCAATTTATTTTATTTCTTTAAAAACTCAAAAATCCAAAAATATTTTCATTATTTAATTTAATTTAATTGTTCATTTAATTTAATTCCATTTAATTCAAAAATAAACAAAAATCCTTTCTTTAATAAAAAAAAGGTCCAAACCCAAAAAACTCGCATCCGATTTAATTTCTCGCACGCGATCCATTTTATCATATTATTGTATCTGTTTCCCGGAATGTAATAGCTTTTAATTAGGACTTTAATTATTTACCGCTTTATTTTACTTTCCACAATTTAAATTAAAGGGTTTGTTTTTGGCGATGTAAATACCCGACGCCTTGTAATAGCTTAGATTTAATTTCCCGCAATTTACTTCCCGCAAATTATTAAACTGTTAATTATGCATGACAAGATTTGTGTGACAAATAAAATCAACCCGTAGCTCACAATGATACATGTACAAGATAAACATAAACTGAAACAACACACGTGCACATGCCACTCCTAGGGTACGCCTCACTGGTTGCCTCGAACGTGGTCATTGAGTATAGGGTGTTTTAGAGGTCGCCCTCTTGTCCAAAGATCATATGTTGCCTCGAAACAGTTGCCTCGAAAAAATGATCTAAGACATTAGGGTTCCCGCTAAGGCGTCCTACTATTGCTTTGGTGACCACACATGTCCCTATAATCGAATTGACCCGAATAACTCCAACGGTGGTGCTACCTACCTCTCAATGGTGGGATAGCACTATCTAAAGGACTCTTACACAGCCTAATTCCTTAGAGTAGGTAGATTCTCATGGGTACTTGCTCTCTCAAAAACAAACAAAATACTTTTCACACCCACACTTTCTAAAAGTTTTCAAACAAATTTTTCATACACTCTTGAGGACAGATACAAGAATTACTTAGAAATTTTTCGAACGAAATTTTTTTTCAAAACCCACACACACTTGAAAAGCAAACAAATTTTTGAAAACATAAGAGCAAGTACCTAAGAGCCCGTGGATAACCACGGATAGAAAGGGTGCTAACACCTTCCCTTTCTATAAATCTACCTCCCGAACCGAGAGACATCTCGAATAAGGAATTTTGCTGTGATTTTGTCCTTTCCATGTTGGAGAACATAAAAGACGGTGGCGACTCTTGCTTACTGTGACATTTCGCGAACCAGCTTTAAACAGTCAGTTCTATTTCCACCGATCACAGGTGGCAACCTTTGTAATGATCCATGTTGGGATGTATACAAAGATGTATGTCTTTTGAAAAGTTTTCAATGTTTTTGAAAGTTGTTTTGAAAGTGTGTTGTGATGTGTGGTTTTTTTGAAAAAATAGGCAAGTGTTTTTGTTTTGCAAGTTGGCAAGTAACCAAGAGTTATCTACCCTAAATTTCTCAAAGATTCTTTCTATGTTTTAACCCTTTTAGAAATTTTGTTCCACCATTGTATTTGGTGGACAATCTTGTGTTAGGATGTGAACGGGACGGGCGCGGGTCATCGTTTAGACCATGATTGCAATGGTGCCAAGTGTCTTTGGCAACTTTTCCTTTAAGGGACTTGATCATTTGTTTAGGCAATTTTTGAAAGCGTCATCGAGGGACTATGATCATTTGATTTTGTTTTGTTTTGCCAAAGACACCTAACATGCAATATGGCCCATTATTGAAGGCAACAAGTGGAGTAACCCTAGGGGTGCAAGTGTGATTGGTGTTGTCCATTTTCATGCTTTTTGTCTTTTGTTAGGTCAAGCTAATTGTTTGGTTGATTTTTGCATACAAAACCCTAATTCTATCATGGCATATTTAGAAAGCTTTTAAATGCGGAATTTAAAGGTCCTAAATTATTACAACACAAATTATGGGATGGGGGGTACAAATGTTCAAATGGGGGATATTTAGCAAGAAAAATTAAATCTAAACTATTACATCCAAATTGAATTACACAAATTATTTAATATACAATAATTAAATAAAATACAATAAATATGCAAGATGCAAAAAATGATTTTTATATGTATGTAAAAAGTATTTTTTATGTGTCAAATAAACAAAAATAAAAAGGTTAATTTTTTGGATTTTTTTATGTTTTTAGGGCAAAACCCTAGTTTGCTAAATAAAATGTATTAATTATTTATTATATACAACATTTATTAATTATGTACAAAAAATAAATAAAAAGGAAGTATATTGTAAAAAAGTGATTTTTTAAGTTAAATATTAATAAAAATAAAAATGTATTATTTTTGTATTTTTATCCTAAATATTCTAATAAATATATAAGTATTTATATTATTTACTAAATATATTAAATATGTACAAAAATAAAATATTAATTATTTTACCAAAAAGTATATTTTTAGAAAATGTTTTCAAAAGATAAAAATAAAATAAAATCAGAAAATAGAATGTATTTTGTATTATTTTAGTATTTTAAATAAGAGTATATTATATATTTATTTACATGTATAACTAAATGAAACAAATAAAATATCAAATAAAATGCAAAAAATGTGAGAAAAAATATTTTTAATGTTTTTTCATGTTTAGATAAAAATATGAAATCAAAATCAAAAGGAAAAAATCAAAAATGACAAATATATCAAGCAATTGGCCAGGGGGGTGTATGTGTACAAAGTTGGTGCAAATAGAAAAAAGAAACAAGCCCAGCCCAAAGCAAGCTTGTCTTCAACCTCTGGCCAGATTCAAACAAGAAAACGCACGTTTTGCCTTGTCCCTGCTATCTCCTGATTCTTTGATTTTCAAGCAAAACTCATAACACCAAAAATGTAGAGCATCATGTCACGAGTTGATACATATAAAAAATTTGATCTAACTCTCAGAAATGAGAGAGAATTTCTTCTCCCCCAATTTCTGACCTAAGTTTTTGTCAATGTCCAGGTCTTAAATTCTCTCAGCATATGCAATATAAATGGAAAGTGAGGATATGGGTGGCTTCAGGGACATGAGTATGACATAACTTCTTCACAAACCTAAGCCTAGATTGTTAGAACAATGTTTGAATCTACTACCCTATATTTAAGTTTTGATGATAACAAAGTGAAAAGATATAGTATTTATAAGTTTCATGAATGAACTATCTGCTGCCTAAAATTATTATGTTCTGACTTGCAGATACTCTGATTGACATAAGCAAGATCACGTTTATTCAGCATCAGAATTTGATTTCATACACCAGCATCAGAAGTTGCTACATCAGAACGTCAAGATCAGATGATCAACTCACGTACATGCTGAAGCTTGATGAACAAGACTGCGCTCAAACACTTTGATACAGAAACACAATAGTTCATCAGCAGCGAAGCAGAATCAGAATGAGCCAAGCCAGAACGTGCATTGAAGACGCAACGGTACTGTGCATTGAACGCTAATAAATTCCAACGGCCTCATTCCAGACAAGATCTGCTCAAAAAAGGAAAGCTTGTTATTAGCATTGAATCAAGAATATTGCATTCAACGTTCATCTTCTCAAGTGCTATATAAACAAGGCTTTGAAGATTATAATGGCTAATGCTCTCCAAATCTCTACACGCACAAAGCTGAACCATAATCTTCATTCTACCAGTTTTGCTAAACCACATACTCTGATATTTCATTATTGTTTAGCAATCTAGTTTCTAAGCTTCATTTTGTGTATACATCACAGTTGTGATAAAGTTTTGTAGAAAACATCCACACACATTGTTTTATACCTTTGTAAGAAAGTGTTGCCTTGACAAACCGGGTTGTGGTTTGAATCAAGAAGGCTTTAGCAGTTGTTAAAGCAGTCTGTAATATTCAGTTGAATATAGTGAATTAAGACCTCGTTGGAGAGAGGCGAAATCACCTTGACGGGTGGACTGGAGTAGTTTGAGATCAAACGAACCAGGATAAAAATATCTTGTCAATTGCTTTAGATTTCAGTTTTACAATTCAACCCCCCCTTCTTGTGTTTTTCACCCCTTCAATTGGCATCAGAGCGCCTGGTTCTGAGCTAAAACACTTAACCGTGTCAGTACAAGATCCAGCGTCAGAAAAACACAATGGCAGGAAACAATTCTCACTTCAGCAATGACAACAATGAGGACAGAGACAGATTCAGTGGCAAACCTCCAGTCTTTGATGGAGAAAACTTTGATTACTGGAAAGACAGAATTGAAAGCTTCTTTCTAGCACATGATGCTGATCTGTGGGATATGGTGACAGATGGATACACGCACCCTGTGAATGCAAGTGGTCAGAAGATTGATAGAAAATCAATGAATGATCAACAAAAGCGTGACTTCAAGAATCACCATAAGGCCAGAACCATCCTCCTCAGTGCCATCTCCTATACTGAGTATGAAAAGATCTCCAACAGAGACACAGCAAAGAACATCTTTGATTCTCTCAGAATGACGCATGAGGGCAACGTTTAAGTCAAAGAAACAAAAGCTCTGGCGCTCATTCAGAAGTATGAGGCGTTCAAAATGGAAGAATCTGAATCCATTGAAACTATGTTCTCTAGATTCCAGATTCTAGTAGCTGGTCTCAAAGTTCTGGACAAAGGATACTCTACTGCTGACCATGTCAAGAAAATCATCAGAAGTTTACCCAAGCAGTGGAGGCCTATGGTTACTGCTCTGAAGCTAGCTAAAGATCTCAACAAAATCACTCTGGAGGAACTTATAAGCTCCCTCAGAAGTCATGAGATAGAGCTAGAAGCTGACGAGCCTCAGAAGCACGGTAAGCCTTTAGCATTAAAATCTAACAAAAAATTTGAATCTAAAGTTTTGCAGGCAGTTGAAGAAACATCTGATGGATCCTCATCAGAAGAAGACGAACTTTCCCTTCTCTCCAGAAGAGTAAATCAACTGTGGAAGCAAAGACAAAGGAAGTTCAGGAATCCCAGAAGATCTGATCAGAACGAGTCTTCTTCCAGATACAGAAGGATAGATTCTTCCTCTGGATACAGAAGATCTGAAGGCTCCTCCAGTAGCAAGAAGCCAAATACCAAAGACATCATCTGCTATGAGTGCAATGAGCAAGGACACTACAAGAGTGACTGCCCAAAGCTTCAGAGGGAAAAGCCCAAAAAGAAGTTTGGAAGAGAGAAGAAGAAAAGTCTCATGGCCACATGGGATGACTCTGACTCGTCTGAAGCTGACTCAGAATCAGATGATGAAAGGGCAAACATAGCTCTCATGGCAAACATTTCAGAAGATAGTGAAGCTTCTGAATCAGACTCAGAATCAGACACAGAAGAGGTATTTCCTAACTTCGCTGTTAACTTTACAAAGGCTGAACTTGCTGAAAGCCTTAATGAAATTCTGGAACGTTATCAGCAGATTAGAGCTAAATTCAGAGACCTGAAAAGGAATCTTGAATCTGACTCTAATAAGTCTGAGAGTCTCAAATTGGAAAATTCTGAGCTGAGAGATAAAATTTCAAAATTAGAAAACACTTTACAAAACTCTCAGAAGGAACCAATTTCTGAAACTCCCAGCAACGCTGATGAGATCATCAAGGAGTATGATCACAGTTTCCAGAAGTTCCTAGCTAAAAGCATAGATAGAAGCAGAATGGCTTCAATGATCTATGGAGTTAGCAGAAACGGCAGGAAAGGAATAGGATACCAAGGTAAGGTTCCTACACCAAAGAATGTCATGGACTTAACCATTAAACACACTCCTCTAAATTCACACTTTGTGTATGGTCACACACACGACATCAAATATACTAGCAGTAAGCACTCTGTGAAACCAAAATTCAACCAGAGTTTTGGTAAAACTAACAAGTCAGGACCCAAGAAAATCTGGGTACCTAAGGATAAAATAATACATGTTGCAGATATCTTTAGTAGCAAGTCAGAAACACCAGTCATGGTACCTGGACTCTGGCTGCTCACGACACATGACGGGAAGAAGGCATATGTTCCAAAGCCTGGAACTTAAGCCTGGAGGCCACGTTGGCTTTGGAGGCAATCAGAGGGGAAAGATAATTGGCTCTGGAACTGTAGGTAATGGAAATCTTCCCTCTATTAATAATGTTCTGCTAGTAGATGGATTGATGCATAATCTGTTATCCATAAGTCAATTAAGTGATAACGGTTATGATATAATCTTTAATCAAAAATCATGTAAAGCTGTTAGTCAGAAAGATGGGACTATCCTGTTTAATGGTAAGAGGAAAAACAACATTTACAAAATCAAACTTTCTGAACTAAAGAGTCAGAATGTAAAATGTCTTTTGTCTGTTAACAATGAGCAGTGGATCTGGCACAAAAGATTGGGGCATGTTAGTATGAGAAGAATATCTCAGATTAACAAACTCAATCTGGTCAGAGGACTTCCTAATTTGAAGTTCAATTCAGATGCTCTGTGTGAAGCATGTCAGAAAGGCAAATTTGCAAAACCTTCTTTTAAATCCAAAAATGTTATTTCCACCTCTAAGCCATTAGAACTTCTGTACATTGACTTATTTGGACCAGTTAAAACTGCTTCAGTCAGTGGTAAGAAGTATGGGTTAGTAATCGTAGATGACTATAGCATATGGACATGGGTAAAGTTCTTAAGACACAAGGACGAGTCACACTCTGTGTTTGTTACCTTCTGTAACCAAGTTCAGAATGAAAAAGATCTTAGAATCGTTAAAGTCAGAAGTGATCATGGTGGAGAATTTGAAAATAAAGATTTTGAGTCATTCTTTAATGACAAAGGCATTCTGCATGATTTCTCTTGTCCTAGAACTCCCCAACAAAATGGAGTTGTAGAACGAAAGAACAGAACATTGCAAGAAATGGCCAGAACCATGATCAATGAGACAAACGTTGCTAAGACTTTCTGGGCAGAGGCAATAAACACAGCGTGTTACATTCAGAATAGAATCTCAATAAGACCTATTCTGGAAAAGACTCCATATGAATTGTGGAAGAACAGAAAGCCCAACATTTCATATTTTCATCCATTTGGATGTACTTGCTTTATATTGAATACAAAGAATTATTTGAACAAGTTTGACTCTAAGGCACAGAAGTGTATTATGTTAGGATACTCTGAACGCTCAAGAGGGTACAGAGTATACAATACAGAAACACAGATTGTGGAAGAATCAATCAGTGTTCGTTTTGATGATAAGCTTGACTCTGAAAAGTCAAAGCAGAATGAAATTTTTGCATGTATAGAAATTGAATTTGCAGGTTCTGAAGACAAGTCATCAGAAGCTCTCAACACAGACATTCCTTCAACGTCTGAAAGGAGCACTGCTAGAAATCCTACAACAGCTGCTGATCAACCTCAGAAGAGATTACCCAGAAGCAGTTTGGATCACCCAGAAGAGACTATCCTAGGAAGAAAGGAAGATCCAATCAGAACAAGAGCAAGCTTCAGAAACTCTGAAGAAACTCTTATGGGACTTGTGTCTCTGATTGAACCTTCTTCTATTGATGAAGCACTTCTGGACAATGACTGGATTCTGGCAATGCAAGAAGAGCTGAATCAATTCACCAAAAACGACGTATGGGATCTCGTTCCCAGACCAAAAGGATTCAACGTCATTGGAACAAGATGGGTGTTCAGAAACAAGCTAAATGAACAAGGTGAAGTCATCAGAAACAAGGCACGACTGGTTGCACAAGGTTATAGTCAGCAAGAGGGGATAGACTATACAGAAACCTTTGCCCCAGTCGCCAGGTTAGAATCTATCAGACTTTTAATTTCATTTGCTGTTAATAGAGGCATCACTCTGTATCAGATGGATGTCAAAAGTGCATTCTTAAATGGTTATATAGAAGAAGAAGTTTATGTTCACCAACCCCCAGGTTTTGAAAATACAAAACATCCAGAACATGTTTTCAAACTAAAGAAGTCACTGTATGGTCTGAAACAAGCTCCCAGAGCTTGGTATGAAAGGCTAAGTAACTTTCTGCTTGAAAATGAATTCACCAGAGGGAAAGTGGACACTACTCTATTCTGTAAAACAGTTAAGAGTGACATCTTAGTCTGTCAAATTTATGTTGATGATATCATTTTTGGTTCTACTAATCCTTCTCTTGGAAGAAAATTTGCTAAGTGTATGCAGGCAGAATTTGAGATGAGCCTCATGGGGGAACTGAAATTCTTTCTAGGAATTCAGATCAATCAAACTCCAGAAGGAACTTACATTCATCAGAGCAAATACATCAGAGATCTTCTGAAGAAATTTGACCTCTCAGAATGTAAGCCATCAAAGATTCCAATGCATCCCACGTGCATTCTGGAAAGAGAAGAGGTAAGCAAAAGTGTAGAACAGAAAGTCTACAGAGGTATGATTGGTTCTCTCCTCTATCTGACTGCTTCAAGACCTGACATATTATTCAGTGTTTGCATCTGTGCTAGATTCCAATCAGATCCTAGAGAATCTCACTTAACAGCTGTTAAGCGAATTTTCAAGTATCTGAAAGGTACTACTAATCTGGGTTTGTTTTATAGAAAATCTAGTGATTACAGCTTAGTAGGCTACTGTGATGCTGATTTTGCTGGAGACAGAGTGGAACGTAAAAGTACTTCTGGAAGCTGCCAGTTTCTGGGAGAAAATCTGATCTCTTGGTCCAGCAAAAGGCAATCAACAATTGCTCTGTCAACAGCAGAAGCTGAGTACATAGCAGCAGCAGGATGTAGCACACAAATGCTCTGGATGAAAAGTCAGCTTGAAGACTTCCAGATTTTTGAGAGTAACATTCCTATACTTTGTGATAATACTTCTGCTATTTGCTTAAGTAAGAATCCTATTTTACATTCTAGAGCTAAGCATATAGAAATAAAGCATCATTTCATTAGGGACTATATTCAGAAAGGTATTTTGAACTTAAAATTTATAGATACAGACCATCAATGGGCTGATATCTTTACTAAACCCCTTTCAGAAGATAGGTTTAATTTCATTCTGAAACATCTCAGCATGAAAGTATGCCCAGAATGAAAATGTTTTAATTCCATATATTTATCTTCAGAATGTAATTATTTTTACTGTGAACTTCTGATCAATCTCCTTTCAGAAAGATAGAACATGCAGATTGTATCAGATGCAAGTCTAAAGATCTGAGAGTCTAATCTCAAAGACAGACGTGCTGATCACTACATCAAACAAGTGTCATCCAATCATCAGCATATCTCTGAAGCAGAACGCGTGCACGCTTCTGAGAAGGCAAAGCGCTGATTGGGTGCATTGAGACACATGTCTGGTAACCGTTTTTAAGTATCTTTCTCAAATCCCCCAAAATCAGCAAGCATTTAATGAAAAGTAATCACGCTTTATAAATGGCAATCATTATTTTTCTCTCTCTTAAAAACGTTTATCTTTTCAAAATAATTTTGAAAACTCTATTTAAGCACATTAATCTCTCATTCTTACTCTTTACGCTTTCTCACTATCACTCAAGCATTTTCTGCATATTTCTGAGTTCATCTCCTACAAACCTTTTTTTCTCAATTCATTCTCAAAGCTTTTTTAGTGTGAACAATGGCATCCTCCAGCATTTCTGCAGGCAATCAGAAGAAAGCAACTTCTGAGCAATATCAGGTGCCACTCAGAACTCTCCTCACTCCGGTGAAGAACCTTGAAGTGCTCTCTGAGTTAATCATCGATTTTGAAAGCTTGAAGGAAAATGGTTTTGACCTAACTGAAGAAATTAGGGCTCAAAAGTGGGAAAGGTACTTCGATAGGTTGGTTGGACCAACATTCCCAGCGCTAGTCAAGGAATTTTGGATTCACGCCAAGGTTTCAAAACATCTAGTCATCTCCTCTGTCATGGGGAAGAAGATTGTGATTTCTGAAGATCTCATTGCAAGGCTAATCGGTCAAAGTGGTGGTGGAGTCCGTTGTGTGGACATGGCTGAAAGATGCGCTGATGTAGGTGTGGTAGCCAACAGGATTTTCACTCTTGGAATGCCCAGCAGCAAGATTAAGGATCTGAAGGATCACTGCAGAGTATGGGCTAAGATTGTTCTGGGATGCTTCAACCACAGGAAACCAACAAGTTCTCCTGATTATATAAATGTGGATCAGCAGTTTCTGATCTACTTTATTGATCAGAAGATAAAGATAAATCTGGCTCACTTCCTGTTCAACCATCTCAAAACCAGTGTGAAAGAAACAAGGGAAGAAGAAAGAACCAAGAGGGACTGGATACCGTTTGGAAGGCTTATATCAGATATTCTGACAGAGAATAGGCTGATTGAACATCTGATAGAAGCTCAGGAGCTGAGCACTATTGAACCAACCATTGGGAAGCCTCTGAACGCAAAGAATCTGAAAAAGATGAAGCTGATAGAAAATATTCAGAAGGAACCCATAGCTACTTCAACTGCTGATATCTCCAGCAGAAGAGTGCCTCTGAGTGATTTTCCGGTATTTTCTGAAATGGAATCCAAACCAGAGATGTTTCTCAGGTACCCAGATGCGTACAAGGCAGAAGATACAGGTTCAAAGCTGAAGATCAAAGATCTGAGTCAACCCCAACCAGAAGTGACTTTGAAGAAGACAAAGAAGAGGAAAGCGCCATCAGAAGGATCATCTCATCAGACTCCAAAGAAAAGAGGTATTTCATCTGCTGCCCCTGTTTTAATTTCATCTACTATTCCAGCATCTGCTGCTCCTCAAACCTCCTATAGAATATCAATTCCAATCCCTACCATTGATGAAACCATACCAGAAGACCCTTCTGAAGCCTTACTACTCAGAAGACCCAGAACCAAAATCCCCAAACAACCAACAATTTCAACAACAACAGCACTTGACCAAGTACTGGCTGATATTGAGCGTGAACATGCCTCTGCTAAACCAAACTCTGAACCACCAAATGTCCCTCCTCCACAACCAGAACAACAACAACAACCAGAACCAGAACCACAACAACAACCACTCTCAGAAGAACCTCTGATCCCTGAGCAATCAGAGATTCCACCTCCCTCTCCCCAACCAGAAATAAATCCACCTTCACCACAAACAGAGTTTCACCATTCTGAAACCCCTTCTCCTCATAAATCTGACCCTCACTCACCTCAACCTTCACCGCTGGCAATCCAGTTGCCATGTGGAACCACTATTGTCATGCCCCAGTTACCATCTTCAGAAGAATCAACACCTCCAAAAACTCCCAAAACACCACCTACCCCAATCGAGATATCTGACTCTGATACCCCTCCTCCAAAACAAACAGCCTCTCAGAAAACCGCTGAAAACCCCAACAGGACTTTCATTGACTTAACCAGTCTTGAACGTCTTGCTGATTTAAGACACAAAATTGCCATCCCAAAACCAAAGCAACCAGATGTTGGCTCTGGTATTTTGAATTTTGAAACAGGTGTGCTGCAATGGTTTGCTTCTTTGAAGCAAGTCTGTCCCGGGATGATTGACCCAACTTCTTCTGATCAGCTCTGGTCACAGTTCAGACTATGGGTACGTGCTGAAGCCCTCAAGTTGCAGGATATCAACTATGAGCAGGCTCAACAGAACTTCAGCAAGCTGCTGAAGGAAGTTGAAAGTCAGCTGCCTCAGGAAGTTGTGCTCCCTCTGGACAGTGAATCTTGGTCTGAGAAACAGCAAGCTGCAAAGGTGCAATCATCAGAAGAAGACAAGACCATTCAGGCTGAAAGTCAAGCAGAAGATGCTGCTGAAAGTTCTGAGAAGCCTCCTCCTTCTGATGCTTCTCAAGCTGCCTTGGACAGGCAGACTCTGGAAGAACTAAGGCTGAATGACTTGCGTCTACAACAGCGGATGGATGAAAACGATCAGAAGATGAAAGCAAGAATGGATGTGCAAGACAGCAAGATTGACACTGTTGTCAGCATGGTTCATAAGCAAAACGAAATTTCTGAAAAGATTCAAGCGATGCTGGAGCGCCTGTTCACACGCTTGCCTCCTCAACCTTAAATCTTTTTCATGCATGACCTTTTTCATGTTTTCTTCATTTTCTGATGTACTGTTTTGATTAAGTTTTTTTGTAATTTTTTCTTGCTCTGATTCTGAACTATCTTAATATAATTTGTTTTTCTGATCTTAATTGTTTTAGCACATCACCAACACTTTTTGATTGCTGACAAAAAGGGGGAGAACAAGAATGATATTTAAATCAATAACGGGCTAACTAGACAGAAACTCTCAAACATTCTAACTCTATTACTTGAAATGTTTTTCTGCTTTGTTTAAAGTCTACAGGCACAAGGAAGCTCCTGGACACTCTGAAGACTAGAAGCTCTGATCAAAATGTAGAAGCTCTGATCAATGTTGCTCTGATCAATATGAAGTTCTGATCGACCTAACACTCTGATCCAAAGCAAAGCTCTGACAGGAAAAGCTCTGAAGCTCTGCTCTCTGATAAGTCAAAGACTCTGATAATCTGATGTTCAAAGAAAGAAAAAGATCTGATCCTGAAGAACACGTATAATCAAAGGGAAGTAATAAACTCAGGGGGAGTATTTCCTTACTCCTTATTCTTTTACTTCTTACTCTGATACTTTTTCCAGATACCTTTTCACGTTATTTTTCATTTAAAATATCTAGGTTTTGTCATCATCAAAAAGGGGGAGATTATTAGAACAATGTTTGAATCTACTACCCTATATTTAAGTTTTGATGATAACAAAGTGAAAAGATATAGTATTTATAAGTTTCATGAATGAACTATCTGCTGCCTAAAATTATTATGTTCTGACTTGCAGATACTCTGATTGACATAAGCAAGATCACGTTTATTCAGCATCAGAATTTGATTTCATACGCCAGCATCAGAAGTTGCTACATCAGAACGTCAAGATCAGATGATCAACTCACGTACATGCTGAAGCTTGATGAACAAGACTGCGCTCAAACACTCTGATACAGAAACACAATAGTTCATCAGCAGCGAAGCAGAATCAGAATGAGCCAAGCCAGAACGTGCATTGAAGAAGCAACGGTACTGTGCATTGAACGCTAATAAATTCCAACGGCCTCATTCCAGACAAGATCTGCTCAAAAAAGGAAAGCTTGTTATTAGCATTGAATCAAGAATATTGCATTCAACGTTCATCTTCTCAAGTGCTATATAAACAAGGCTTTGAAGATTATAATGGCTAATGCTCTCCAAATCTCTACACGCACAAAGCTGAACCATAATCTTCATTCTACCAGTTTTGCTAAACCACATACTCTGATATTTCATTATTGTTTAGCAATCTAGTTTCTAAGCTTCATTTTGTGTATACATCACAGTTGTGATAAAGTTTTGTAGAAAACATCCACACACATTGTTTTATACCTTTGTAAGAAAGTGTTGCCTTGACAAACCGGGTTGTGGTTTGAATCAAGAAGGCTTTAGCAGTTGTTAAAGCAGTCTGTAATATTCAGTTGAATATAGTGAATTAAGACCTCGTTGGAGAGAGGCGAAATCACCTTGACGGGTGGACTAGAGTAGTTTGAGATCAAACGAATCAGGATAAAAATATCTTGTCAATTGCTTTAGATTTCAGTTTTACAATTCAACCCCCCCTTCTTGTGTTTTTCACCCCTTCATAGATATGCCTGGATTAAGAGATAGAAGTTCAAACTTTTACCTGTTCAGCTTGATTCGTGTATGACAATGGAGGTACTTTCAAGGCAATATGAGGACTTGTACAGCTTGCTTGAAGTCCAAGGATGTTATTCCAATGCTTGGTGTGCTTTGAATCTTGCTATATCAAGCTACAAAAGTCGACCTGCAAGAGAGAAAAGTGAAAATAACACACTTGGCTATGGCTGTTACAGTTCCAGTTTAATGCTTGGAATAGTTTGTATGGATGTTATGGAAGGTGTATGAAGTGGTTTGGATGAAAATGCACGATGGAAATGAGTTGTGCCACTCAAACTGCAGGGATGCCCTGTTTTGTGCAGCAAAGTGGTGTTTCTGTGTTTGGGGAGGTATTCAAGGTGATAGGCTCGTGTTTCAGCTCAGTTATGATGTTTGGAATGTGTTCAACAAGTTTACTTAGGCTTGTTCTTGCAGCAATGTGAGATGTTGTACAAAATGCAAGTTTCTTCCTTTGTAAGCAAAAGTTGTCAACTTGGTTTCTAGGCTCCCACAGGCCCCTCAAGTATGCTGCCTAAATCACTCTTGATCAGTGGAATTTGTTCATGAACTTGTGCCCAAAAGATTTGGCCTGTACCTCTTGATTTGCAAACTTGACATAAAATGTAACTTTTCAAAAATGGATAACTTGCTTTTTCTAATTAAGGCTTAATTCTTCATGTAATGACCAAATACACAAAATAACATCTTGGCACAATGGATTGGCATTTAATTATTGAGTAAGAAAAGGATTAGAGGCCTGTAACTAGCTTGTGCAAGCTGACTTGAAAAATTGTAAAGTGTATGAACATGAAAATGGCTCATGAACAAAGTGACCTTTGCCTATATTGACAAATTCGATTCTCCCTAACCACAAGGTTGTTTGATGAGTTCTTAGACATTTTGGAAAGCTTGGAATGTGTACTACAATCCATCTTTGTAATTCAAGTTGAAATTCCAAGTGGAAGCATGTGAAAAGTGGCCATGAAGTTAGGAAAAAATCCTGCCTAGAATAGGTCAAAAATTTTCTAAGTTAAGAATGTTTTGCACCCTTGTTCCAAAAATTGTAACTTGAGCTACAAGCTTCTTTTGAGGAAACTTTGTGAATAATAGTTGTAGATTTTGCAATGGACTATAACTTTCATGTTTTGAGTTTTCCTTGAATCCAAATGTATCTTGATGAAAAGATGGGACAAAGTTAGGAAAAAATTAGGAATTTTCATAACTTAGAAAATTCTAAGTTATGAAATTTCTTCATTTCAAACCCTAATTTGTGATTTTTGATTTCTTGATGAACAAGTTTCATGATTTGACATGTTTTGATGAAAAATGAATCTTGACACTTGATTTTGACCAAAAAGTCAAAGTTTGACTTTTCAGTATACAGTCAAATTTTGCTCAGTTGACTGGAAAATTCATCTGTCAATCTTGTGCATTTGGGATCTTTTGAACTTGTTGAATATGTCAAGACAATGCCATTGAGTCCTTGAGTCCATATGGGAGCTTGGTTTGCCATTGGCTAGGTCAAACAGTCAAAAATTGCCTTTGTGCAGTCAAAACCCTAAAAATGACCATTTTGCCCTTTTGGTGATCTGATCAAATTTCTTGTGGAATTGTGATCCAAACTTGACCAAATGGTTTATATGAGTTCATGATGTTGATGTGGGTCAAAAATCATGAGGTTTGACTGTCAATTGACCACATTTGACTTTTTCCCCAACACAGCTGATCTCTTGGTCAACTGTCCAATTGACTGGGCAAAGATTGGAATCAAGGCTTGAAACTTGGTGTGATACGGTGGGAGAACTGACTTGAGGTTTTGCGTTTGTTTTCGCAAATGTTTCGGTTGAGCAAGAGTCGCCACCGACTTTTTATTTTATCCTAAGGAAAGGTTAAAAAGCACAGCAAAAACCTTTGAGATATTTTCTTGGGTTCGGGGAGTAGATTGTAGAAAGGGAAGGTATTAGCACCCTTTCTATCCATGGTTATCCATGGGCTCTTAGTTACTTGCTTAGATCAGCTTGCCTTGATTTTCAATTGTTTGAAATGGTGCTTTGTGTGTGTGTTTTGAAAATCTTTTGAAAAGAGGCCAATGTGGTGGCAACCTTTGTAATGATCCATGTTGGGATGTATACAAAGGTGTATGTCTTTTGAAAAGTTTTCAATGTTTTTTTTTGAAAATTGTTTTGAAAGTGTGTTGTGATGTATAGTTTTGAAAAATAGGCAAGTGTTTTTGTTTTGCAAGTTGGCAAGTAACCAAGAGCTATCTATCCTAAATTTCTCAAAGATCTTTCCTATGTTTTAACCCTTTTAACAATTTTTGTTCCAACAGTTGCCAAGTCAAAATGCAGAAGATACCCTGTTTTGCCACAAAACTGTGTTTTGATGAATGAGGGAGTCTTGAGGATGGCTTGGTCGTGTTTTAGGTTACTTGAGGAGTATGGAATGTGTTCACAATGTTTTCTTAGGCTTGTGATTGCAGGAATCAGAGTTGTTGTTGTATTTGCAAAGTTGCTTCTATCTTAAGTTCAAAATGCCAAGTTGAGTTACAAGCTTATGCAGGCCCCCTAAACATGCTGCAAAGCTTTGTCTTGATCAGTGGGATATGTCTATGAACTCGTGCCTCATAGATTTGCATTGTACTTCTTGGTTTGTAAACTTGACATAAAGTGTAACTTTACAAAAATGGATAACTTGCTTTTTCTAATTAAGGCTTAATTCTTCATGCAATGACCAAATGCACAAAATAATGCTAGAACACAATGGATTGGCATTTAATTATTGAGTGTAAATGAGATTAGAGGCCTGTAATTAGCTTGCACATGCTGATTTCAAAAATGCACAAGTTATGAACATGAACATGGCTTATGAACAAAGTGACTTTTGCCCATATTGACAAATTCGAATCTCCCTAACCACAAGGGTGTTTGAGAAGTTCTTGGACAATTTGGAAAGCTTGGAATGTGTACTACAATCCATCTTTTTAATGCAAGTTGAAATTCCAAGTGGAAGCATGTGAAAAGTGGCCATGAAGTTGGGCAAAAATCCTGCCTAGAATAGGTCAAAAATTTTCTAAGTTAAGAATGTTTTGCACCCTTATTCCAAAAATTGTAACTTGATCTACAAGCTTCTTTTGAGGAAACTTTGTGAATCAAAGTTGTAGATTTTGCAATGGACTACAACTTTCATGTTTTGAGTTTTCCTTGAATCCAAATGTATCTTGATGAAAAGATGGGACAAAGTTAGAAAAAAATAAGGGAATTTCATAACTTAGAAAAATTCTAAGTTATGAAATTTCTTCATTATAAACCCTAATTTGTGATTTTTGATTTCTTGATGAACAAGTTTCATAATTTGACATGTCTTGATGAAAAATGAATCTTGACACTTGATTTTTACCAAAAAGTCAAAGTTTGACTTTTCAGTATACAGTCAAAAATTGATCAGTTGATTGGAAAATTCATCTGTCAATCTTGTGTATTTGGGATCTTTTGAACTTGTTGAACATGTCAAGACAATGCCATTGAGTACTTGAGTCCATATGTGAGCTTGGTTTGCCATTGGTTAGGTCAAACAGTCAAAAATTGCCTTTGTGCAGTCAAAACCCTAAAAATGACCATTTTGCCCTTTTGGTGATCTGATCAAATTTCTTGTGGAATTGTGATCCAAACTTGACCAAATGGTTCATATGAGTTCATAATGTTGATGTGGGTCAAAAATCATGAGGTTTGACTGTCAATTGACCATAGTTGACTTTTTCCCCAATACAGCTGATTTCTTGGTCAACTGTCCAATTGACTGGGCAAAGATTTGAATCAAGGCTTGAAACTTGGTATGGATAAACTTATGGGTCCAACATGAGGCATGAAAGTCACTTTGGGCATTTTAGGTCAAAACATCTTTGTGCAAACTCAAACCCTAATTTGGGTCAACACTGCAAGGAGGAGTCTTGAGCAGAGCAAACCCTAACTTGATCTTGTGCTCCAAGGGTCTTGTGGTGAGAAAATATTGATGAAATGGGAGGGCAAATTTTGGGGTACAACACTTGGTATGGATAAACTTGTGGGTCCAACATGTAGCATGAAAGTCACTTTGGGCCTTTTAGGTCAAAACATCTTTGTGCAAACACAAACCCTAATTTGGGTCAACAGTGCAAGGAGGAGTCTTGAGCAGAGAAAATCCTAACTTGATCTTGAGCTCCAAGGGTCTTGTGGTGAGAAAATGTTGAGGAAATGGGAGGGAAAATTTTGGGGTACAACAGTTGCCCCTGTTCAATCTTCTTGAACCTGAAGAGTTAGATTGGCAAGTTTGCCTTTCGCGACTCGAGGGTAAAATGAGATTGGACACTAGAGTGCCCGGAAATTTGCACTCGCATGGCATAATACAGCAATGTGATGGCGGGAATGGGCTTATAGATGCCATTTGGAGAGATGGTGGATAGGAGGATGGGCTTATAGATGTCATCTAGAGGTGTGACAGAACCTTGTCGGGAATGGGCTTATAGATGCCATTTGGAAGTGTTGATCGCATAAGAGATTCCTTAGCGAGAACTTGCGTATTTTGAGAAAGGAAGATGGTTTCCTGGCTTGTTACAGGTGTTGATCTTCAAACTCTTCATGCAGATATGCCCTGTCTAGATACATGTATCGAATCTACAAGTAGTTGCTCACAGATGTGCCCTGGCTAGATACAAGTGTCGAATCTGGAACTTCAAAAGGTTGCTTACAGACGTGCCCTGGCTGGATACAGGTTTTGAATCTCTAAACTGTTTTTGCAGATATGCCCTGGCCGGATACAGGTGTCGAATCCACAATCAAATACTCACAGATATGCCCTGGCTGGATACAGGTATCGAATCTGGAAATTGGTCGTTTTACAGATATGCCCTGGCTGGATACAGGAATCGAATCTGGCAAATGTTGTCTACAGATATGCCCTGGCCGGATACAGGAATCGAATCTGGAATTTGCAAAAGATTGGTAGAGATGGCTTTCCTGGCTGAATACAGGTGTAGACCTCTGACCTGAGAATGAAAGATAATTTCCTGTCCTGTTACAGGGGTTGATCTCCAAACTCTTCATGCAGATATGCCCTGGCTAGATACAGGAATCGAATCTACAATCAGTCACTCACAGATGTGCCCTGGCTAGATACACGTATCGAATCTGGAATCGTGACAGTTGATAGTAATCATCTTCGGATTGATCTTTTCCTGAAAAGGAAAAACATCAGTTGTATGCAATGTCATGATGTATGAGATGCATGATGTCATGAGGTAGTGTTGTATGCACTTCATCATGTATGTAAACAGGATGTATGAAATGTGAAATGTCTATGAATGTATTTTCGTCTAGGAAAATAAATCCTTGACGACTGGCCGGGGAATCAAATCCTGGGCTGATGTTTTGAAGAGTAGAGATCTTCGCTTCTGCTGGGGATGATGGTTGCAAGAATAAATCGGTAGGAGAAGATGACTCTGTTGGGGAATAAACTTGTTGGAGAGATTACTCTGCGGGGAATTACTCTGTGGGAAGAGATACTTCGCTGAGGTTTTGATGAGAGCTCTGCTGAGGATTCCATTGATAAGTTATGTTGGAAGATTGGATGAACTCCGCTGGGGGATAGGAAGAACTTCGCCGAGGACTATCTTTCCTTGGTAATTAGCTGAGGATAACCCAGTTATACCCTGGTGGGGAAATAACCTTTGAATAAAGCCGGGGAGAGATGTTTGCACTCTGCAGGGGATAAGCTTCCAGAATCTACTGGGGATAAGCCTCAAGACCTGCTGGGGATATGGATTCCACTCTTCTGGGGAAACTTTGGATTGTACTGGGGAATGGTTCCACTGGGGAATCTGGTATTCCACCGGGGAACAATCTTATATTAAGACTGCCGGGGATGCCTGCTGAGGAATGTCTATACTCCACTGGGGAATGTTGAGATCCTCTGGGGATACCCAACTTCCTTAAAGCTGACAGTAGGCTAACTCTGCTTGGGGAGAGTATCGCTGACTTGCTAGGGGAATATTGTGCCTTTTCCGGGCTAATGGGAAACCAACTCTACTTGAGGAGAGTATTGTTGAATCTGGTCTTACTCTGTGGGGAGTTGAGGTGACTTGGTTACGTTCTTCAGCCGAACCTATCCCGGTACCTCGGTGGACAGAGCAACTAGATCGCTTAGACAATTCTTAATTGCCCCTGTTTCTGATGTCACCTGTAATCAGTCCTCTTTTTTTTGCATGCAACTATTCATGATTAGCAATTAATATCGAATGCATATATCAAAAATGAACATTGGACGTTCTTTGCAAAACGAAACAGAAAAAGCAAAACGATAAGTAATTTGTATGAAAAAATTGGACTTGTATTGATTTTGAAATTTGCCTGTAAATAGGCGTTTTATGTACAAGAGGTTGATGTCCTAGTAAGAGAACACCGCCGAGCAACATGGAGTTTATACAATTTTGAAAAGGAAACAAAACATCTATGTGAAAAATAATTCCACTGGGTTCCAACTCTGCTATCGCCTTTATGTCTTCAAGCATCTCATCACTTTGCTGCTTAGTTGAAGATGAAGTTGATTGATCGATGCCGTCTGAGCCCGATAATTGATGCCGAATTCTGGATGCAAGGTGATCCAATGAGACATAGTATTACGCTTTATCCCTAACTTTTGCCTGGACCGCCCTTTCGGGTTTTCAGTCCACTGGGATACCCATTTTTGCCCAAGCCGCCTTTTCAGGTTTTCGACTTGCCGGGTGTACAGATTTTTTTTATTTCGTCCCTTATTTTTGCCCGAACCCTTTTGGTTCGCCGGGGAGCCCTAATTTTTGCCTAGGTGTGTCAACCTAGCGGGTCTTTGATCATGCGTAGTATCTTTTTACTATGTCTGCATTGGCGGGTGAGGAAGGTCATCACCATCCATGGTGGTTAGAATCATAGCCCCTCCTGAGAAGATATGTTTAACCACAAATGGCCCTTCGTACGTAGGGGTCCATTTGCCCCTGGGGTCACCTTGAGGAAGAATGATACGCTTGATTACCAGGTCTCCGACTTGATACTCTTGTCGTCTGAATTTCTTGTTAAATGCCCTGATCATCCGTTTTTGGTACGTCTGACCATGACAAATAGCAGTGAGTCTCTTTTCGTCGATTAGGTTTAACTGATCAACTCGATTCTGGATCCAATCATCTTCGCTCAAGCCTGCATCCTTCATTATCCGGAGAGAGGGTATCTGGACTTCAATAGGCAAGACTGCCTCCATGCCATAGACCAAGGAAAATGGAGTTGCCCCTGTTGACGTCTGTGCTGAGGTACGGTAACCATGAAGAGCAAACGGCAACATTTCGTGCCAATCTTTGTAGGTCACTGTCATCTTCTGCACAATCTTCTTGATATTCTTATTTGCTGCTTCTACAGCCCCATTCATCTTCGGCCGGTAAGGAGAAGAGTTATGATGCTGTATCTTGAATTGCTCGCAGAGCTTAGTGATCATCTTGTTGTTTAGATTGGTACCATTGTCTGTAATGATCCTCTCAGGTACACCGTATCGACAGATCAGGTTGTGCCGAATGAACCGTGCCATGACGTTCTTGGTTACCGTAGCATAAGAAGCTGCTTCAACCCACTTTGTGAAGTAATCAATTGCGACTAGGATGAAGCGATGTCCGTTGGATGCCGTAGGTCGGATCTCGCCGATCATATCAATGCCCCACATTGCAAAAGGCCAAGGTGCTGTCAAGACGTTCAGAGGAACCGGAGGAATGTGCACCTTATCAGCATAGATCTGGCATTTATGACAAGTTCGAGAATGTTGGTAACAGTCGGCTTCCATTGTGGACCAGAAATATCCTGCCCGAAGCATTTTCTTTGCCATGGTATGTCCACTGGAATGTGTTCCGAAAGTACCTTCATGCAGCTCAGCCATGATCCTTTCTGCTTCAGTCTTATCCACACAACGCAGCAAGGTTGAATGATGGTTTCGCTTATAGAGAATGTCATTGTTCAGGAAGAACTTGGCCGCAAACCTTCTCAGAAACTTCTTGTCGTTGACAGATGCACCCTCGGGGTATTCTTGAGCTTCCAGGTACCTCTTCACTTCATGATACCAGGGTTTTTCTGTTACCTCTTCGGTCTCGAGATCGCAGCAATATGCAGGTTCGTCCAATTTCCAAATAATGATCCGGGGAGCCTCGTTGTCCCATTTGACTTTGAACATAGAAGACATCGTAGCCAACGCGTCCGTTAACTGTTTCTCCTCCCTTGGGAAGTGTTCAAAAGTTATCTCCTCGAAGTGGGGAAGCAATGTCAGCACATACTCCTTGTAAGGAATAAGATTTGGGTGCTTCGTATCCCACTCGCCTTTGACCTGATTGATCACGAGAGCCGAATCTCCGAAGACACTCAGAAACTTGATCCTTAAGTCAATTGCAGCTTGAAGACCCATGATGCATGCCTCATACTCCGCCATGTTGTTGGTGCAGTTGAAACATAACCGGGCGGTGAGTGGAGTATGAGTGCCTTTGGGGGATATGATCACAGCGCCGATTCCATTACCCAAAGCGTTCGAGGCTCCGTCAAAGTGCATAGACCATCAGGATCCTTCCTCAGATCCTTCATCCGGTCCAGGTACTTCACAATCAGTCACTACCATGATATCCTCGTCTGGAAATTCAAAGTTCATCGACTGGTAGTCGTCCACGGCCTGGTGTGCCAAATGGACTGCCAATACACTTCCCTTGATTTCTTTCTGAGTCGTGTACTGGATGTCGTATTCCGTCAAGATCATTTTCCATCTTTCTATTCTTCCAGACAGAGCAGGCTTTTCGAATATGTACTTGATTGGATCCATTTTTGAAATCAACAGAGTAGTGTGAGTCAACATATACTGTCTCAGCCGGCGAGCAGCCCATACCAAAGCGCAACAAGTTTTCTCGAGCAGTGAGTACCGGGTCTCACAGTCGGTAAACTTTTTGCTAAGGTAATAAATGGCGTGTTCTTTTCGACCAGACTCGTCATGCTGCCCCAACACACACCCCATTGATTTGCCCAGTACTGTCAAGTATAGTATTAGAGGTCTCCCTTCAATCGGCGGCATAAGAATGGGTGGTTCTTGGAGATACTCTTTGATCTTTTCGAAAGCGGCCTGACATTCATCATTCCAACGTACTACTTGATCTTTCTTCAGCAGCTTGAAGATTGGTTCACAGGTAGCAGTTAGATGCGAGATGAATCAGGCAATGTAGTTCAGACGTCCTAGAAAGCCTCTGACTTCTTTCTCTGTCTTGGGAGTTGGCATCTCTTGTACGGCTTTCACCTTGGCAGGGTCCACTTGAATACCTTTGTCGCTTACGACGAAGCCTAGCAATTTTCCAGATCTTACCCCAAAGGTGCACTTGTTCGGGTTCAACCTCAGCTTGTACAACTTCAAACGGTCAAACAGCTTCCGTAGATGGTCAAGGTGTTCCTCCTTAGTTTGGGACCTTGCAATCATATTGTCGACATATACTTCTATCTCGTGATGGATCATATCATGAAATAAAGCAACCATGGCACGTTGGTAGGTTGCCCCAGCATTCTTCAACCCAAAAGGCATGACCTTGTAGCAAAAGGTGCCCCACTGAGTAACAAAAGTGGTCTTCTCCATGTCTTCAGGAGCCATCTTGATCTGATTATAACCGGAGAAACCGTCCATGAAGGAGAATACTTTATGCTGAGCAGTGTTGTCAACCAGGACGTCGATATAAGGCAGAGGGAAATCATCCTTAGGGCTGGCCCTGTTCAAATCCCTGTAATCAACACACATTCGGACCTTACCATCTTTCTTCGGCACTGGAACCACGTTGGCAACCCATTGAGGGTAAGAAGTCACTGCTAGAAACCCGGCATCAAATTGTTTCATAACCTCAGCTTTGATTTTTTCGGACATTTCTGGACGCATACAGCGGACCTTATGTTTTACCGGAGGGAAATATTCCTTGGTAGGCAGGTGATGAACCACAATGTCGGTATCCAACCCAGGCATGTCTTTGTAAGACCAGGCAAAGATTTCCACATAGTCATGCAGCATCTGAATCAACCGTTGTTTCACACTGAGCTCTAGATTGGCACCAATCTTGACTTCCTTTCTGTCTGTCTCAGTACCCAGATTTACCGTTTCCACTGGCTCTTCATGTGGCTGAATGGCCCTCTCTTCCTGGAGTAGTAGTCTTGCAAGCTCACCAGGCACTTTGCAATCATCTTCACCTTCGTCTTCGGCTAAGTTGATCGGATTTTCGAAGTCATAACTGGCAGTAGCAGAGTCGTTACCAGTGAGATCCAGAGTGGATTGGAACCTGTATAGGTGAGTGTGTGTAAATATAGCTGTTTTGCAGTATATAATAAAGAAAGAAAATGAGCGCAAGATTTTGAAATGCAACGAACGTCCAATGTTTTAATTAATGATATATGAAAATGACATACAAAAGCCCTCACAAATGAAGCCACGGTGCCCCGGGTAGGGCACCGAGCCATAAAATTTTCAACATATTGTTTTTTACAAATTGAAAACAAAAGAGTTCATTACTGAGTGACAAAAGTAATAGGTGTGAAATCTTTGGCAGTCCAGTTGCTTGGTCCACTGTCGGTTGTTGGGTAGATCCAGTTGTCGAATTCAGATTCCTCCACGTCGTCTTCAATAGCATTCACTCCCGGGTTGGTGATGAACACAGGAGGTCTTCCAATCCTTGCCTTACGAACAGCCCTCTGAGCCTCTGCAGTGAAGCCCAAACCAAACTTGTCAGCCTTTGGAGTGAAATCAGGAAGTCGGCCCCAGTTTGCACACTCACCCTTCTCAATCACAGCCCGGGCATCCTTTAAGGAAGCCATCTTCAAAGGAGGGTCTTCAATCACAGTTTCAGCTGATGCCAATGTATGGGGCACCTCTTCAAAGTGTTGGAATGGAGTCTCAATGAATTCCCCATCCATTTCTATGTACCGGAACGAGTTAAGGTGGCTGACCATATATTCTTCCTCCCCCTGAACTGTAACAATTTTCCCTCTGACCGGGTACTTAAGCTTCTGATGTAGTGTGGAGGTCACAACTCCAGCCTTGTGGATCCATGGACGACCCAGCAAACAAGAATAGGATGGACGGATGTCCATCACGTAGAATGTTGAATCAAAGACCTGCGATCCAACCCTGATTGGAATGTCAACTTCCCCATGTACCATCCATTTCGAACCGTCAAAGGCTTGGACAACAATGTTACTAGGCTTGAGCTCCAAACCCTCGCAATCTAACCCGTCTAAGGCCTTCTTGGGTAATACATTCAATGAAGAACCGGTGTCTACCAACACATGGGCAAGAGTAGTGTCATTGCATTCAATGGAGACATGCAGGGCGTCATTATGGTTCTTTCCCTTGGCAGTCAGATCGGCGTCAGAGAAGCCCAAACCATTATCGGTAGTCAAGTTGGCCACACAATCGGTAAATTGATCAGCAGACGTTTCTTGCGGCACATGGGCCGTCTTCAGGAAGGAGATCAGAGCCTTGGCGTGGGCCTCTGAACACAACAATAGTGATAGCATAGAAATTTTTGATGGGGTGTGCCCCAACTGCTCAACTACATTGAAATCACTTTTCTTGATAATCTTGAGGATCTCCTCCATCTCTTGCTGGGAGGCTTCAACAGTGGTTGTCTTCGGCGCCTCCGTCAGGGCAGGCAAATCAGCAGCAATCCCTTTGCCCCGAGCGTCAGATGACTCGGCAGTAGGGGTAAAAACAGGAACTTGATTAGGAAGGGGAACAGGCACACTTGCAGGTGTGATGATAAGAGGTTTCTGAATAGCTGGTGGCGCAATATCTGGTGAAAACAACCTACCACTGCGAGTAATTTTGGCAGGCCCGGTGATGTTACTGACACCGATACTTGTATCAAACTCTTGCTTTACTCCAAGAACATAAACATCTGCCCCATAGTGCCATGGGACAGCTTTGTCGGATGTATAAGGGAGAGGCCCCAGAACAGTAATGATGATAGGAGCAATCTTCTGAGTGGACATGATTTTGACAGGCTTCTTTGAAGGAGCCTTAGGAGGTTTGTTGAAAATGGTGACAATAGAAATTTCTTCAGCAGGGGTAGCAGGGACGGCAATCTTCTCGAACAAGATTTCTTTGCTATCCATCAGGCTTTGGATACCTGATTTCAGCAAAGGACAACCAATAGGCGAAACGGCACATAGAAGGCAACCTTTACTACATCCCGGAAATAAACCGGATAGCAACAGGTTCCTTTTGACAGTCATCAACAGAGTAACAATCTCTTCCATGGAGGCTACATACCGGTCTTCTTCCACAACATTCACTCCATGCTGGGGCATGGGAGCAGTTACAACATTGGGCCTTTCGGGCGCCTCAAACTGTATTTCTTTAGCATCAATAAGGTCCTGAACCTTATTCCTCAGAGCCCAACAATCGTCAGTAGTATGCCCCGGGCTATCAGAGTGATAAGCGCAACGGGCGTTGGGGTTGTACTTCGGAGAAGCTGTGTTCACTACCTTCGGAGCTTCTTTGACAGTTACTAGATTGGTTGACAGTAGTTGCGGCAAAATCTGAGACAGGGTCATATTGATCCGAGTGTACTGCCTTTTGGGTCTCTCACCCCTTGGTTGGTTGAATTGCTGAGGAGCAGCAGCAGGCTTTGAAATTACCAATGCATTGACAGATTGGCGGAGTTCCGGTTTAACTTGTCTTCTGGGACCATAAACAACACTGGCTTCCTTCTTGAAGGGCTTCTTTTCAGTACTCGCGGAGGCACCTTTCTGTATCTTCCCCGACTTGATACCAGCTTCTATTCTCTCACCAGTTAAGATCAGGTCTGTGAACCCAGCAGAAGAATTCCCAATCAGATGATTGAAGAATGGACCAGACAGGGTCCCTAGGAACATGTCAACAAGTTCACGGTCAGTCAGCGGTGGCTGCACCCTGCCAGCCAGGTCTCTCCACTTTTGCGCATACTCCTTAAAACCTTCGCCCGTCCCCAGTGACATACCCTGAAGTTGGGTACGCGTGGGAGCGAGGTCAGAATTGTACTGATACTGTTTATAAAATGCCGTAGCCAAGTCTTCCCAGTTTCGGATACTGGCTCCATCCAGCTGATAGAACCACTCGAGTTGAGCCCCAGAAAGGCTATCCTGAAAGAAATGGATCCAAAGGTTCTTGTCTGCATTGTAAGGTTGGATCTTCCTTACATATGATCTGAGATGCATTTTCGGGCAGGACAGCCCGTCATACCTTGCAAAAACTGGCACTTTGAACTTCGGGGGAATCACAATTCCAGCAACTAATCCCAAATCTTTGAAATCTAAGCCGGGAACTCTCTGCAGCTCCATAGCTGCCAACCTGTCTTCCAAGCCTTTGTACTTATCATCGGCGGGCGGGTATTGTTGCTCAGAGTAGTCTTCGTCTTCTTCAGCCTCTCCTTCTTCAGCTTCGGATTCGGAAGGTACCGCAGCCGCATTCCCTTTACTGGTTCCCTCTTCAGATGTAGGGGGAAATTCAAGGACTCTTCTGGCTTCACCCTCAAACCTTCTTCCTAGGGTAGCCACCCCGATTCTTTTCTTCTTCTTTTTCACTTGCTCTTTATTCCCAAGCAGGGCTTTCAGATCCTCCTGACCCCTTGCCAAGGTCATCAGGAGTTGTTGAAATTGTGAGTTTTGAGACTGCAAGTCCTTGACCGTCTGTTCGAGATCCATCTTACTGTAATAAACAGCAGAAAGATAAGGAAACCTGGTGTGGAGACCTGCTTATGCGCATGATGAATGATATGCTTATGTTTATGCAATGCATTCAAGGATTTAGAAAATTCAAAATTGTTGCAAACAAAAAGAACGCACGTCATATTAATAAGAAGAAATTTGTCAGTACATAAATGCCCCATGGGCCAAATATTACAAAAACAACTTCTCAAGGTAAAAAGACGTTGCGCATCCTCTTTGGTGCGATGTAGGTGTTGAGGGTCTCCTCCTCATGGAGTCGGCGGGTAAGCTCCAAAACCTTCTTCTCACTGGCGTAGAAGCTGGCTTCAAAAGTGTTCTGTTCCTTCTTGAGTTGGATCCAACTCTTCTGCATCTCCTCCCACGATGTAGGCATGTCAGGATATAGGATGGTGTAGGGAACCTATCCTTCCTTAATGGGCTCTTTAATCACAGGGAGAACATGAGGGTAAGGCATCATTAGACTCTGGGCTCGGGTTCGTACCCACTTGAGATAAGGCTCAAGAGGGATGGAGTTCTTGTGCCCCAGTGTCTTGTTGTCTACCTTGTTAGGCATCCTCCAAGCTCTGATGAATCTTTGGCGAAGTCCTTGCGCATCATTGTTGAAGTCAAAAACTAGGTCAGGAATCAACATGTCGTGAGGGCCATCCCTCCGTGCATATCCAAATTGCCTCAAAGCTAGGCAAGGGTTGTAGGTGATGCCTCCCCTAATGCCAAGCAATGGAACATTAGGGAACTCTCCATAATGATCGACGATGATGACATTTTCTCTGGACCGAGAACACCAATGCACATTAGAGTGAGTGAGGGTCATCAACCGTTGTGACCACCTTAAGCCTTGGTCATTCTTCAAGACAGATTGTGGAAGGTGCGAAATAAACCACCTTGCAAGGAGAGGAGTACAGCACATGAGAACACCCCTCTTTCTCATTGTTCGTGTGTAAAATGAGTGAAGAATGTCCCCAAGCAATGTTGGTATTGGATTCCTGGATAAGAAGATTTTGACGGCGTTGATATCTACAAGCTGGTCAGGATTTGGTAACAAGACCAACCCATAAATGAGGAGTGCCACAATTTCTTCAAAGGCTTGTAGGTCCAATGAATTCCAACACTCTTGTGCCTTCTCAAACAAGAATTTTTCCAAGAAGCCTTTGACACCGCTTCTAGTTTCCCAATGCCCCTTGATGTCAGATGGTTGCAAGTGTAGTGCTTGAGCAACATCTTCAGGCTTTGGTTCTTTTTCCGTACCGTTGTAGGGTAGTTGATTAAGAATAGGAATTCTCAGGAGTTGAGAAAATTCCTCCAAAGTGGGCACCAATTGGTAGTCGGGGAAAGTGAAACAGTGGTGAAGGGGGTCAAAGAACTGGAACAACACCTTTACCATGTCCTCTTCAATGTTGGTGTTGACTAGGCTGAACAGTCTACCATGTCTTTCACTGAAGGGAGAGCTTTCCGAAATCCTGGATGTGAGCTCCTTGAGTTGAGGAGGGATTCTCACAAGGTTGACTTGGATAGTTTTCCTGCGAAGAATTTCCATGACCTACAAAACAAGAACAAAGATGAAGATCTAAACCCTTGAAATGGTTAGTGTATGTATATGATGCTTTATGATATTCATGATGTATGCACAAACATATGTACAAGCAATTCACACAAAACCCTAGTTTCAGGCTTGCATGGGGTTTCATAGGTAAGTACCCTCTTGAGTGTAGTTGGCTTAAAAACCTGTCCTATAAATAGTAACCGGGTTCTAAGGAGCTCAATATCATTGGATTGTTTTCCATGTTCATCGTTTTGGTTTAGCCACTTAACTAGCGACCAAAATATTCCAAGAAAACAACCCTCAATGAGTGTAGTATCGAGTATCTACCAACTTTGGACTGCACCAAAGCCGGTCATCTCACTACCCCTAATGAAAGGCCAAGATGGTCAAGTAAGGTTCTAGGTCATTAGTGCTTAGTGACATCACTCAGCGGCCCCGTACTCTCCTTGATTGAACTCAAGGGTTACCGGTACTCACAAATATGTCGCACTAATATAGCTATTGCTTCAACCGTGTCGGTATACCCCGCATAGTTTCCACAACGTATTGCTATCTATGAATGTTTCCCCAAATCCGGGTGTAGGATTTCAAGCCCAAACAAGAGAGCCAAGATGTAAAGCAATCAAAGCAAACAATTAGTCATGCAAGAGGGTGATCTAAGCCCTAAGGTTACTCCACTTTAAAAGTCTTCCCCAGCAGAGTCGCCAGTTCTGTGATACGGTGGGAGAACTGACTTGAGGTTTTGCGTTTGTTTTCGCAAATGTTTTGGTTGAGCAAGAGTCGCCACCGACTTTTTATTTTATCCTAAGGAAAGGTTAAAAAGCACAGCAAAAACCTTTGAGATGTTTTCTTGGGTTCGGGGAATAGATTATAGAAAGGGAAGGTATTAGCATCCTTTCTATCCATGGTTATCCATGGGCTCTTAGTTACTTGCTTAGATCAACTTGCCTTGATTTTCAATTGTTTGAAATGGTGCTTTCAATTGTTTGAAATGGTGCTTTGTGTGTGTGGGTTTGAAAATGTTTTGTAAAGAGGCCAATGTGGTGGCAACCTTTGTAATGATCCATGTTGGGATGTATACAAAGATGTATGTCTTTTGAAAAGTTTTCAATGTTTTTGAAAGTTGTTTTGAAAGTGTGTTGTGATGTGTGGTTTTTTTGAAAAAATAGGCAAGTGTTTTTGTTTTGCAAGTTGGCAAGTAACCAAGAGTTATCTACCCTAAATTTCTCAAAGATTCTTTCTATGTTTTAACCCATTTAGAAATTTTGTTCCACCATTGTATTTGGTGGACAATCTTGTGTTAGGATGTGAACGGGACGGGCGCGGGTCATCGTTTAGACCATGATTACAATGGTGCCAAGTGTCTTTGGCAACTTTTCCTTTAAGGGACTTGATCATTTGTTTAGGCAACTTTTGAAAGCGTCATCGAGGGACTATGATCATTTGATTTTGTTTTGTTTTGCCAAAGACACCTAACATGCAATATGGCCCATTATTGAAGGCAACAAGTGGAGTAACCCTAGGGGTGCAAGTGTGATTGGTGTTGTCCATTTTCATGCTTTTTGTCTTTTGTTAAGTCAAGCTAATTGTTTGGTTGATTTTTGCATACAAAACCCTAATTCTATCATGGCATATTTAGAAAGCTTTTAAATGCAGAATTTAAAGGTCCTAAATTATTACAACACAAATTATGGGATGGGGGGTACAAATGTTCAAATGGGGGATATTTAGCAAGAAAAATTAAATCTAAACTATTACATCCAAATTGAATTACACAAATTATTTAATATACAATAATTAAATAAAATACAATAAATATGCAAGATGCAAAAAATGATTTTTATATGTATGTAAAAAGTATTTTTTATGTGTCAAATAAACAAAAATAAAAAGGTTAATTTTTTGGGTTTTTTTATGTTTTTAGGGCAAAACCCTAGTTTGCTAAATAAAATGTATTAATTATTTATTATATACAACATTTATTAATTATGTACAAAAAATAAATAAAAAGGAAGTATATTGTAAAAAAGTGATTTTTTAAGTTAAATATTAATAAAAATAAAAATGTATTATTTTTGTATTTTTATCCTAAATATTCTAATAAATATATAAGTATTTATATTATTTACTAAATATATTAAATATGTACAAAAATAAAATATTAATTATTTTACCAAAAAGTATATTTTTAGAAAATGTTTTCAAAAGATAAAAATAAAATAAAATCAGAAAATAGAATGTATTTTGTATTATTTTAGTATTTTAAATAAGAGTATATTATATATTTATTTACATGTATAACTAAATGAAACAAATAAAATATCAAATAAAATGCAAAAAATGTGAGAAAAAATATTTTAAATGTTTTTTCATGTTTAGATAAAAATATGAAATCAAAATCAAAAGGAAAAAAATCAAAAATGACAAATATATCAAGCAATGGGCCAGGGGGGTGTATGTGTAAAAAGTTGGTGCAAATAGAAAAAAGAAACAAGCCCAGCCCAAAGCAAGCTTGTCTTCAACCTCTGGCCAGATTCAAACAAGAAAACGCGCTGTTGTACCCCAAAATTTTCCCTCCCATATTCTTCAAAGTTTTGACCAGCATCACCTCAATTTGCTCAAGTCTACTCAAGGGTTGCACAATTCAAACACCCTCCTAAGCCAGTCAAATTAGGGTTTTGGTTCTTGCAAGGAAGTTGAGGTTTCCAAGGGCTTAATCAAGTCCCATATGCTCATATACATTGTCAAGCATCTACATGCCAAGTTTCAAGGCTCACAAGGTCAAGTTGCACAATCAAAAACCCTAATTGCTTCACAATCAACTGTAGGGGCAAAATGGTCATTTGGCAGTCAAAAGTCAAAATTTTTGGTCAACATATTATTTTGAAGCCACAATCATCATTTGGTCAAAACTTGACCATGATTTCATAAGAATGGCTCAAAAATCATCAAGATGCAAAAGTTTCTATTTTTGGACAGTTGAAAAGTCAACTGTAACTTGACCAAGGCATAACTCTTTCATGTTTCATCAGAAAAATCCCATCCAATGCTCATTTTGAAGGGGAGAACATTTCTTACAATTCATCTTCACATTCCAAGTCCAAGAAATGCTCTCACAAAAAGTTATCAATTTCAACATTATAGGTCATTTTCAAAAGTCAACAAAAAGGCATTTTAAGTCAAAGACCATAACTTGAGATTGGTAATTAAAAATGACATGGGACCAAAGGCATTGGTTAGAGGACTTCAAGACCTTTCCAAAATGTCCAAGAATATGTTCATATGATCAAAATTGAGCAAGATATGCATTGGAGAAGTTGGGAAATATTTGTGAAATGGCCAAGGTCAACTATCCTTGAAACTTCAATTTTTGACAAAAGGGCCCACTTTTTTCCACTTGGTTCAGCCTTGTCATGCCACCCACGTGTCCCATGACCCATTACGAGACCAAACATTTATTTTTTCATTTTTATTTAATTTTTATGGATTTAATTCACTTTAATCCATAATAATTCAAATAAAAATCAAAAAATGAGTTAAATGGTATCTTTGAGTATTGAATGACTTTTATATGTCATGAATCACATACCAAATTCGTGCCAAGCCTATTATGAGCATGAAATTCAAATTTTGAACAAAATTGGCAAGTTGCTTTAATGGTGGTTATGGAAATCTCAAAACATAATTGCATTGGTTAAGAGCTCATAATAGTGACTGATTCTCATTCAAGCATATATGTATAAGCCTTGCATACAGGAAGCAGCAGGTAGAAACCTCTGAAACGGTAACCCTAATTCTCTCAAATTTTCCACAAAATTGACAAATTCGAATTTGTTTGTTTAGCAAGTTTCAAGGAGTTTTAAGGATTCAATCGTGTTCCTGGGCATAGCAGCGATCATTCCCAACTCTTACACGAAGCAAAATCATCCTAGATCGTGCTCCCTAGCTCTCATTGGTTTGGTAAATTTCTTGAATTCGGTTTTCATATTTCAGGCATCATTAACTGTTTTTGATTGTTTGTGTGAACTCAGGATACCTATTAGAATGTATTTGATGCATAACATGCAAGCTTTAACGCAGGAGTAAGGACTTGCCATTGTTAGGGCAGTTTTTGTTATCTTCTTCGAAACTCACCGTATAGTCGTTTTCAGGCCAAAACAATGGCACCATTGAATCCGCAGGGGTCGAATTAGGGTGATAAGGTTTTTCTTTTGCTTTGATTTTGCCTATTTTGCAGGATCGGCCATTGTGCTTGCCGGAGAAGACGATCGGAGCTAGGGCTCCGGCGTCGTTGACTGGATTGGACTCCGGCGTGGCTGGCGTGGCACGATAACGCATTCTGATTCGCTCCCATGTTACACCTGGGCCCCACGCGTGTTGACTGTGTTTGAAAATTCAAATATGCCACGTTTTCATTTTTAACCCATTGATTGCAGATTACAAACACCAAAGACAGCTAGCTCAGTTGGCAACGTGTTGGTTGATTTCTCCAGAGGGCATGAGTTCGATTCTTGGCCCTGGCATTTTCTCTTTACCATTTTTCATAACTAACATGCTTTCTATATTTTCTTTTTAATATTTTCATCCTAATTTAATTTATCTTTAAATAATCTTCTCATGCATTTAAAAAATCACAAAAAATATTTTCCTTTTGCATTTTAATCAGAAAAATGTTTATTTAATTTTTGACATTAAAATTAATATTTTTGCATGCGTATTTTAATTAATTGTTAAATAATCATTAAATTGACTTTTAATTTCTTTTAATTATCAATAAAACCAAAAAAACTAAAAAAATGTAAATACTTTATTAATTTCATTTAGGTAATTATTTTGTAAAAAAATATTAATAAATTGAATTAGTTTTAATTAGGCAACTTTAACCTTTTTTTTAATAACTAAAATAAATTTAGAATTAGGCTTTTATTAACTTTTAATTTTAATTCATTTTATTTTATTTCATTAAAAACATAAAAATACAAAAACATCTTTCTTTTAATAAATTAATTAATTAGTTATTAATTTTAATTTCATTTAATCACAAAAAAGGACAAAAACTCATAATTTTCTCAAAAGGGTCAAAAACCCTAGGACGTTCCAATTTAATTTCTTTTCGCGCGTTATTTTTATATTTTGATTATTATGTAACTGCTTCAAGAATGTAATAGTAATTAGGTTTATTGCTTTCTTTACTTTCCACACTTTATCAAAACGGGTCTTTATTTTTTTGGCGATGTATAGACCCGCGCCTTGTAATAGCGTAGCTTTACATTCCCGCAATTTATTTTCCGCACTCCTAACTGTTAAAAAATGCATGAAAGAATGTATGAACAATAAAACCAATCCGTAGCTCACAAAATAACATATACAAGAAAAACATTAACTGAAAAACAACACACAAAGCACATGCCACTCCTAGGGTACGCTTCACTGGTTGCCTCGAAACGTGGTCATCAAGTATAGGACGTCTTAGAGGTCACTCTTTGTCTAAAGATCCAGTCGCCTCGAAACGGTTGCCTCGGATAAAAGGATCTAGGACATTAGGGTTACTTCTAAGATGTCCTACCATTGCTTCGGTGACCACACATGTCCCGATAATCGAATTGACCCGAACACCTCCAACGATGGTGCTACCTACCTCTCAATGGCGGGATAGCACTATCTAAAGGACTCTTACACAGCTTAATTCCTTAGGGTAGGTAGATGACTCATGGGTACTTGCTCTTTTCAAAACAAACAAAATACTTTTCACACCTTACACTTTCAAAAAGTTTTCAAACAATACTTCATACACTCTTGAGGACTGATACAAGAGTTACCTAGAAGTTTTCGAACGAACTTTTTTTCAAAACCCACACACACTTGAAAAGCAAACAAATTTTGAAAACATAAGAGCAAGTACCTAAGAGCCCATGGATAACCATGGATAGAAAGGGTGCTAACACCTTCCTTTTCTATAAATCTACCTCCCGAACCGAGAGACATCTCGAATAAGGAATTTTGTTGTGCTTTTGTCCTTTCCATGTTGGAGAACATAAAAGACGGTGGCGACTCTTGCTTACCGCGACATTTTGCGAAACCAGCTTAAAAACAGTCAGTTCTATTTCCACCGATCACAGAACTGGCGACTCTGCTGGGGAATATAAAAGTGAGGTGTACCTTAGGATTAGATCATACTTATGTTTTCAATTGCTTTGCTTTGATTGCTTTATATTTGTGGGCTTTGCATCGGAGTTTCATAGATCCTAACCCGGATCTGGGGATACCCTTTTAGGTAGCATAAGCTGTGAGGGACCTGTCCGGCGTAGACCGACACGGGTGAAGCAGTGGCTACGTTGGTGTGGCACCTTGGTCTGTACCGATATCCCTTGTGTTCCAACGAGGAGAATATGGGTCTTCTGAGGACTCATTAAGCACCAACCGACCTTAGAACCCTAATGTGACCCAACTTGGCCATAGAACAGTAGCAGTATGCTACACCCATTGAGGCTAAACTCTCGCGATGGTTCTGGCCGCAAGAAAAGATTGCGACGCTGGAGTTATGACCGATTGAGGGTAGTCAGTGATATTGGGATCCTCTAGAACCCGGTTACTTTTGATAGGACAGGTCTTAACCAACGAAACTGAAAGAGGGTAGTACGTAAACTTCATGCTGGCCTAAACTCTAAGGGTTGTCTTGTGTGACTTGTGTGCCTTCAAACTTGACTACTTGCATACTTGTTATCTGACACACGAGTTTCTTGCAGGTTTTGTTTACAGTCCTTAATATGGGCTCATAACAGGGTTTACTTACATCACTCCACGCATAGCATAACATCATGCCATCATACCATTGCATACATCCTACATAAGGACTAATACATTTCAAGGATCTCAAGGGTTTGTGATGCAGGTCATGATGTCTAGCAAGGGGCAAAGGGGATTTATTTTCCTCTAGCCAAGGTTGATAACTTGAGTCAGGGGCTATGACCCACTCGATATGGTGAGCCTTGACTCTTGAAGAAGGACTCTCAGCAACATGAAGTTCCTTCAATCAAGCTACCCAAATTTAAATTCTAACAAGTTTCTCTATTTACCCCGCGAGATCCTTGAAAACACCGCATGCACACATACATATCATTGCATTACAGGTCCTCTGTTCTACAAGTTGCTTAATCTTCTTCGCTGTTTATTTCAGCCATCATCATGAATCCTGAATCATCCAACGAACAAGCTATCAAGGACCTCTAGGCCCAGAATGCCCAGTTCCAAGAGTTGGTAATGAGCTTGTCCCGGGGTCAACAGGAATTGAAGACTCTGATTCAGAAGAAGAAGAAGAAGAGGACTGTTTTGTTCAACCCTAGACGCAGATCTGGAAATGGATCACAGATTGAGGCTGAGCTGACCACCCCATCTGCTGGGAAGGACAACCCACAAGTGAGAGAGGCTCCTAGTCCAGTGGTCTCCGACAACGAGACCGATTACAATGATGAACAGTACCCTCCTGCGGAGGACAGGTACAAACAGCTGGAAGACCGGTTGAATGTTATGGAGATTCAACGTGTGCCCGGGTTGGACTTTGGAGACCTAGGCTTATCTCCTGGGGTGGTGATCCCACACAAATTCAAAACACCTGCTTTTGTAAAATACGACGGGGCATCCTGTCCTAAGCTGCATCTCAGATCATACATAAGGAGGATCCAGCCCTACACGGCTGACAAGAATTTGTGGATTCACTTCTTTCAGGATAGTCTATCGGGGACTCAACTCGAGTGGTTCTATTAGCTGGATGGAGCCAGTATCCGCAACTAGGAGGACCTTGTTACTGCCTTTTACAAGCAGTATCAGTATAATTCCGACCTCGCTCCTACGCGTACCCAACTCCAGGGTATGTCACTTGGGACGGGGGAAGGATTCAAGGAATATGCTCAAAAGTGGAGAGACCTTGCTGGAAGGGTGCAGCCACCTCTGACTGACCGTGAGCTTGTGGATATGTTCCTGAGGACCCTATCTGGTCCATTCTTCAACTATCTTATTGGAAATTCTTCTGCTGGGTTTACAGACCTAATCTTGACTGGGGAAAGAATTGAAGCCGGTATCAAGTCGGGGAAGATACAGAATGGTGATTCCTTGAACACTGAGAAGAAACCGTCCAAGAAAGAATCTAGTGCTGTCAACGCAGTAGTTATCTCAAAACCGGCCGGTGCTCCTCAACATCGCAACCAACAAAGGGAAGAGAGACCTAAAAGGCAATTCACTCCCCTCGGCATGACCTTGTCCCAGATATTGCCACAACTGCTGGAGACCAAGTTGGTAACTCTAAGGGACCCTCCTAAGAATCCCAACAGGACACCTTTAAGGTATAACCCCAACGTTCAATGCGCTTATCATTCTGACAGCCCGGGGCATGCTACAGATGATTGTTGGACTTTGAGAAACAAGGTTCAGGATCTGATCGACGCAAAGGAAGTCCAGTTCGACTCTCCAGAGACTCCCAATGTGATCACTGCTCCCTTGCCAAAACATGGCTAGGATTAGAATTTTTTTTTGTTCATTCGAATGTTCAAGTTGTATTTTTCTTTGATTGTTCAAACATTGTATTCATGTCAAACGTTGTTATTTCATTAATGCATTACACATGTCTGTTTTGAAGTAATTATTTCGTATTCACTATACGCAAACTGTTTTCATATTTTTGTGATGATCAACTCTTGATTGAAAAATTCTAAGCCTCTTGAGGGAGGATGACGAAAATGATACCACAATCTACAGTATGCTTTTGAACAGACCCCGCTGATGAGGTACATGTATTGTTTCAATTCCTAAACACTGGAGTTATAAGGATGATAATCCCTCGTCAACCCCTTTGAGCCAAAGAAGTAGGAGTTTTTCTTTTCGAAAATTAAAACCCTTAATCATAACCTGGGGCAGGGTAGTTCTCTCAGTTGATCCAAGTGCCCAACGAATGGCACCAAAAAGTCCTTACAAAACAGAAGACAATGATGGTTCCAATAATCATAAGGACAGGCAGTCATTATCTTTCAAGACAAAAGCCCAATAAGTCAAAACCTATGAAGGAGACTTACAAAACTGGGGCATCTCGCTGACTGTAAATACAAAAAGAAACAGTTCAGGCAAAAAACAGGGATAACAAAATCAAAAAAAGAAAGAGGTCCTACAAACCCTCAACCAAAAAAGGAATGACTACCTATTCAAAATAAACTGTCAATATCCGAACCATCATGGGAATATCAAAGCAAAGACTCAAAGAAGGTCTAACGCACGATCAACTGAGTTTAGGTTTGAAGAACATCACGAAGAACGGATGGGTACAAATATAATTTGAGCCTCTATCCTTTGTTTCTTAAACCGTGAACCAGACCACATTATAACCCTCAAAAAGTCCTAGCTGAAGCACGGGTTAGTTCGAAAGTATACTGTTACCAAAGGTATCCTGACTCCTTAAGGCTCGCTGTAAAATAACGAGTTGACATCACAGTTTACAAAATTCACTTGTTTTTATGAAAAAATGCATTTTCAAAAACTTCAAGACAGACATAAGCTTTGCATTCTTGATATAACATTGTTTGCATATGACTATTTGTTCGAACAACAGAGAAATTCGCACGACGAATATCTAAGTGAACAAAAGTACTTCCAACCAAGGGGCAGACATGATCATGGTCTATCATCTGGGGCAGTTAAGTCAAGATTCGAAGAATCTCTCAAAAGGCCAACCAACTTGGGGAAAATCTCCATCTGGATCACTTGGAGCATTGGACGATCAAACGAAGATCTTCTGGTAGTAGGGCAACACAACACTACTGACAGGGGCACCTCCCTACATCCTAAGAGCACGGACATAGTCGAAACAATACTGCGCATAATCAAAGACCCGCTAGGTTGACGCACCTAGGCAAAAATAAGGGCTTCCCGGCGGACCAAAAGGGTTCGGGCAAAATAAGGGATGAAATAGAAAAATCTGTAGACCCGACAAGTCAAAAACCTAAAAAGGCGGCTTGGGCAAAAATGGGTATCCCGATGGACTGAAAACCCGAAAGGGCGGTCCAGGCAAAAGTTAGGGATCAGAAGCGTACGACTATGTTCCGTCATCTCGTCACTTGCCTACCAGAAGAAGATTCATCAATCAGCAGTTATCAAGCACCTCCGAGGTCTTTTTCCTCAACATAACTTCTCAATGGAATCCCCAACAAAGTTATCACCAAATCTCAGCGAAGTATCTCTTCCCACAGAGTAATCCCCCGCAGAGTAATCTCTTCAACAAGTTTATTCCCCAACGGAGTCATCTTCTCCTACCGGTTTATTCTTGTAATCATCATCCCCAGCGGAAACGAAGAACTATGTTCTTCAACATCAGCCCAGGATTCAACTTCCCGGTGTGCATCAAGGATTTACTTTCCCAGACGAAGATACATTCATAAACATCACATCATGATACACGCATATGCGCATCATGTCATACAATCTCGTTTATGTCGAGAACATCATTGCTTGATCCATATCATGCATTGCATACGGCTGACCTTTACCTTTCTGGAAGGATACAGTTAAATAATCAGCTACGTCAAAGTAGACAAATACAGTCAAAAGAGACCAATCCAGTCAAAAGAGACCAATCCAGTCAAAAAAGACAAATCCAATCAAAGAAGACAAATCCAGTCAAAGAAGACAAGTCCAGTTAAATCCCAAAGGTTTTTCTGATGCTCATCTAGTCAAAGAAGACAGGTCCAGTTAAATTACTTCCTAAAGTCAAAGAAGACAACCCGTCATTATAGACAACTCGTCATTTAAGACAACTCGTCATTTAAGACAACTCGTCATTGAAGACAACTCGTCATTGAAGACAACCCGTCATTATAGACAACTCGTCATTTAAGACAACTCATCATTTAAGACAACTCGTCATTGAAGACAACTCGTCATTGAAGACAACTCGTCATTATAGACAACTCGTCATTTAAGACAACTCGTCATTGAAGACAACTCGTCATTGAAGATAACCCGTCATTGAAGACAACTCGTCATTGAAGACAACCCGTCATTGAAGACATCTCGTCATTGGAGACTACCCGTCATTGAAGACAACCCGTCATTGAAGACAACTCGTCATTGAAGACAACTCGTCATTGAAGACAACTCGTCATTGAAGACAACCTGTCATTGAAGACAACTCGTCATTGAAGACAACTCGTCATTGAAGACAACTCGTCATTTAAGACAACCCGTCAGTATAGACACCCGTCATTGAAGACATCTCGTCATTGAAGACAACCCGTCATTGAAGACAACTCGTCATTTAAGACAACTCGTCATTGAAGACAACTCGTCATTGAAGACAACTCGTTATTGAAGGCGACTCGTCATTGAAGACAACTCGTCATTGAAGATCACTCGTCGTTGAAGACAACCCGTCCATGGAGACAACTCGTCAAGAAAGACAAAACCTCCTCTGGTTCAGTTAAATCCTAAAGATTTTTCTGAGATAACCTGTCAGTAGAGACAACCCATCAACCTTTTGAAGTTCCAGATTCGATACTTGTATCTAGCCAGGGCATGTCTGTGAGCGACTGAGGGAAGATCAACACCTGTAACAGGCCAGGAAACCATCTTCCTTTCTCAAAGTACGCAAGTTCTCGCTAAGGAATCTCTTACGCGATCGACACCTCCGGATGGCATCTTTAAGCCTATCTCCACAACTATCCATTACAGTTCCAAATGGCATCTATAAGCCCATTCCCGGCAAGGTTCTGTCACATCTCCAGATGGCATCTATAAGCCCATCCTCCTATCCACCATCTCTCCAAATGGAATCTGTAAGCCCATTCCCGACATCACACTGCTGGTACTCTACTATGTGAGTGCAAATTTCTGGGCACTCTAGTGTTCAATCATCTTCCACCTTCGGATCACGAAAGGCACACAAGCCAATCTACATCCTCAGGTCTAAGAAGATTGAACAGGGGCAACTGTTGTACCCCAAAATTTTCCCTCCCATATTCTTCAAAGTTTGTCGAGAATCATCTCAATTTGCTCAAGTTTACTCAAGGGTTGCACAGTTCAAACACCCTCCTAAGCCAACCAAATTAGGGTTTTGGTTCTTGCAAGGAAGTTGAGGTTTTCAAGGGCTCAATCAAGTCCCATATGCCTATACACATTGTCAAGCATCTACATGTCAAGTTTCAAGGCTCACAAGGTCAAGTTGCACAGTCAAAAACCCTAATTGCTCCACAGTCAACTGCAGGGGTAAAATGGTCATTTGGCAGTCAAAAGTCAAAAATTTTGGTCAACATCTTATTTTGAAGCCACAATCATCATTTGGTCAAATATTGACCGTGATTTCACAAGAATGGCTCAAAAATCATCAAGGTGTCAAAAGTTTCTATTTTGGGACAGCTGAAAATTCAACTGTAACTTGACCAAGGCATAACTTTTTCATGGTTCATCAATAAAATCCCATCCAATGCTCATTTTGAAGGGGATGACATTTCCTACAACTCATCTTCACATTCCAAGTCCAAGAAATGCTCTCACAAAAAGTTATCAATTTCAACATTATAGGTCATTTTCAAAAGTCAACAAAAAGGCATTTTAAGTCAAAGCCATAACTTGATATTGGTAAATCAAAATGACATGGGACCAAAGGCATTGGTTAGAGGACTTCAAGACCTTTCCAAAATGTCCAAGAACATGTTCATATGATCAAAATTGAGCAAGATATGCATTGGAGAAGTTGGGAAATTTTTGTGAAATGGCAAAAGTCAACTATCCTTGAAACTTCAATTTTTGACAAAAGGGCCCACTTTTTTCCACTTGGTTCAGCCTTGTCATTCCACCCATGTGTCCCATGATTAATTTCAAGATTAAACAATAATTTTTCTATTTTTTATTTAATTTTATTGATTTAATTCATTTTAAATCCATAAAATTCAAATAAAAATCAAAAAAATTAATTCAATGATATCTTGTGGTTTGAATGACCTTGATGAAGCATAATGCACCTACCAAATTCGTGTAAGGTCCATTTTAAGCATAAAATTCAAATTTGAACAAAATTGGCAAGTTGCTTTAATGGTGGTTATGGAGAAATCCAAAGTTTAATTGCAATGGTTAAGAGCTCATAATAGTGACTGATTCTCACTCATTACTATATATACAAGCCTTGCAAGCCTCATTCACAACCTATAAAAAGTGCACAAACGGCCAGAGCAAAGTTCAAAATTTGTCAAAAAAAGTGTGAGATCAAAAAGAGTTTTTGCAAGCATTTTCAGGCCAAGAGGAGAACGTGACTCTCTTCTTTGCCATACCCTGAAGCTAAAGCAACCCTTGCCACGTCCTAAGGTCCATTATCAAGCACTGTAAGTATTCCCAGGTCCCCCAATTAATTGTTTCATTTTTTCCTTAACATGTTCATGTACATGCAGTCCAAAGCGTGCCACCATGCATCCTACATATCAGCGCGCCATGTGTCCATAGAAGCAGATCCAAAGGCCAAGAAAGGGATCACACCATACTCCTGGTCAACCAGCACCCCACTCAATCCAGAAAGTCAACGAGCTTTGTGCAAATGGGCCTCACAATTCCATTAACACCTCCAATCTGGCCCAAAACCCCCCTTGGGTTTGCAATTTTTATTTTTATATTTTATTTGTCTTATTTTTATTTTTCCCTTTTATTAACTATTAACATAATTAATATTTTTTTATAAAAAATCAAAAAAAGAACTAATATTATTATTATCATTAATTTCATTTTATTTTTGTAAATAAATACTAATAAATTGAATTAATTTTAATTAGGCAACTTTAACCTTTTTCTTAATAACTAAAATAAAGTTAGAATTAGGTTTTATTGACTTCTAATTTTATTTCCTTTTATTTTATTTCATTAAAAACATAAAAATACAAAAAAACATTTTTTTAATTAATTAATTAATTAGTTTAATCATTAGTTTTAATTTCATTTAATCACAAAAAAGACAAAAAAAAATTCATTTCTTTTCTTAAAAGGGTCAAAACCCTTAAGGCATTCCCGATTAATTTTTATTCGCGCGCATTTATTTTATGTTGATTATTATGTAACTGCTTCAAGAATGTAATAGTAATTAGGTTTACCGCTTTCTTTATTTTTCGCACTTTATCAAAACGGGTCTTTGTTTTTTTGGTGATGTATAGACCCGCGCCTTGTAATAGCGTAGGTTTACATTCCCGCACTTTAATTTTCCGCATCCCTAACTATTAACAATGCATGAAAGAATGTATGTAAATAAAATTAATCCGTAGCTCACAAATAACATGTACAAGACAAACATAAACTAAATACAACACACAAAGCACATGCCACTCCTAGGGTACGCCTCACTGGTTGCCTCAAACGTGGTCATCAAGTATAGGGTGTCTTAGAGGTCGCCATTTTGTCTAAAGATCCAGTTGCCTCAAAACGGTTGCCTCGGATACAAAGGATCTAGGACATTAGGGTTACTTCTAAGGTGTCCTACCATTGCTTCGGTGACCACATTGTCCCTTATAATCGAATTGACCCGAACACCTCCAACTATGGTGCTACCTACCTCTCAATGGTGGGATAGCATTATCTAAAGGACTCTTACACAGCCTAATTCCTTAGAGTAGGTAGATTTCTCTTAAGTACTTGCTCTCTTCAAACAAACAAAAATACTTTTCACACCTCACGCTTTCTAAAAGTTTTCAAACAAAACATTTCATACACTCTTGAGGACAGATACAAGAGTTACTTAGAAATTTTTCAAACGAAGCTTTTTTCAAAACCCACTCACACTTGAAAAGCATACAAATTTTGAAAACATAAGAGCAAGTACCTAAGAGCCCGTGGATAACCACGGATAGAAAGGGTGCTAACAACTTCCCTTTCTATAAATCTACCTCCCGAACCGAGAAACATTCTCAAATAAGGAATTTTGCCTGTTCTTTTGTCCTTTCCATGTTGGAGAACATAAAAGACGGTGGCGACTCTTGCTTACCGCGACATTTCGCGAAACCAGCTTAAAAACAGTCAGTTCTATTTCCACCGATCACAGAACTCTGTGATCGGTGGAAATAGAACTGACTGTTTTTAAGCTGGTTTCGCGAAATGTCGCGGTAAGCAAGGGTCGCCACCGTCTTTTATGTTCTCCAACATGGAAAGGACAAAAGCACAGCAAAATTCCTTATTCGATATGTCTCTCGGTTCGGGAGGTAGATTTATAGAAAGGGAAGGTGTTAGCACCCTTTCTATCCATGGTTATCCATGGGCTCTTAGGTACTTGCTCTTATGTTTTCAAAATTTGTTTGCTTTTCAAGTGTGTGTGGGTTTTGAAAAAAAGTTCGTTCGAAAACTTCTAGGTAACTCTTGTATCAGTCCTCAAGAGTGTATGAAGTATTGTTTGAAAACTTTTTGAAAGTGTAAGGTGTGAAAAGTATTTTGTTTGTTTTGAAAAGAGCAAGTACCCATGAGTCATCTACCTACCCTAAGGAATTAAGCTGTGTAAGAGTCCTTTAGATAGTGCTATCCCGCCATTGAGAGGTAGGTAGCACCATCGTTGGAGGTGTTCGGGTCAATTCGATTATCGGGACATGTGTGGTCACCGAACCAATGGTAGAACACCTTAGAAGTAACCCTAATGTCCTAGATCCTTTTATCCGAGGCAACCATTTCGAGGCGACTGGATCTTTAGACAAAGGGTGACCTCTAAGACGTCCTATACTTGATGACCACGTTTCGAGGCAACCAGTGAAGCGTACCCTAGGAGTGGCATGTGCTTTGTGTGTTGTTTTTCAGTTAATGTTTGTCTTGTATATGTTATTTTGTGAGCTACGGATTGGTTTTATTGTTCATACATTCTTTCATGCATTTTTTAACAGTTAGGAGTGCGGAAAATAAATTGCGGGAATGTAAAGCTACGCTATTACAAGGCGCGAGTCTATACATCGCCAAAAAAACAAAGACCAGTTTTGATAAAGTGCGGAAAGTAAAGAAAGCAATAAACCTAATTACTATTACATTCTTGAAGCAGTTACATAATAATCAAAATATAAAAATAACGCGCGAAAAGAAATTAAATTGGAACGTCCTAGGGTTTTTGACCCTTTTGAGAAAATTATGAGTTTTTGTCCTTTTTTGTGATTAAATGAAATTAAAATTAATAACTAATTAATTAATTTATTAAAAGAAAGATGTTTTTGTATTTTTATGTTTGTAATGAAATAAAATAAAATGAATTAAAATTAAAAGTTAATAAAAGCCTAATTCCAAATTTATTTTAGTTATTAAAAAAAAGGTTAAAGTTGCCTAATTAAAACTAATTCAATTTATTAATATTTTTTTACAAAATAATTACCAAAATGAAATTAATAAAGTATTTACATTTTTTTAGTTTTTTTGGTTTTATTGATAATTAAAAGCAATTAAAAGTCAATTTAATGATTATTTAACAATTAATTAAAATATGCATGCAAAAATATTAATTTTAATGTCAAAAATTAAATAAACATTTTTCTGATTAAAATGCAAAAGGAAAATATTTTTTGTGATTTTTTAAATGCATGAGAAGATTATTTAAAGATAAATTAAATTAGGATGAAAATATTAAAAAGAAAATATAGAAAGCATGTTAGTTATGAAAAATGGTAAAGAGAAAATGCCAGGGCCAAAAATCGAACTCATGCCCTCTGGAGAAATCAACCAACACGTTGCCAACTGAGCTAGCTGTCTTTGGTGTTTGTAATCTGCAATCAATGGGTTAAAAATGAAAACGTGGCATATTTGAATTTTCAAACACAGTCAACACGCGTGGGGCCCAGGTGTAACATGGGAGCGAATCAGAATGCGTTATCGTGTCACGCCAGCCACGTCGGAGTCCAATCCAGTCAACGACGCCGGAGCCCTAGCTCCGGTCGTCTTCTCCGGCAAGCACAATGGCCGATCCTGCAAAATAGGCAAAATCAAAGCAAAAGAAAAACCTTATCACCCTAATTCGACCCTGCGGATTCAATGGTGCCATTGTTTTGGCCTGAAAACGACTGTACGGTGAGTTTCGAAGAAGATAACAAAAACTGCCCTAACAATGGCAAGTCCTTACGCCTGCGTTAAAGCTTGCATGTTATGCATCAAATACATTCTAATAGGTATCCTGAGTTCACACAAACAATCAAAAACAGTTAATGATGTCTGAAATATTAAAACCGAATTCAAGAAATTTACCAAACCAATGAGAGCTAGGGAGCACGATCTGGGATGATTTTGCTTCGTGTAAGAGTTGGGAATGATCGCTGCTATGCCCAGGAACACGATTGAATCCTTAAAATTCCCTGAAACTTGCTAAATAAACAAATTCGAATTTGTCAATTTTGTGGAAACTTTGAGAGAATTAGGGTTGTCGTTTCAGAGGTTTCTACCTCCTGCTTCCTGTATGCAAGGCTTATACATATATGCTTGAATGAGAATCAGTCACTATTATGAGCTCTTAACCAATGCAATTATGTTTTGAGATTTCCATAACCACCATTAAAGCAACTTGCCAATTTTGTTCAAAATTTGAATTTCATGCTCATAATAGGCTTGGCACGAATTTGGTATGTGATTCATGACATATAAAAGTCATTCAAAACTCAAAGATACCATTTAACTCATTTTTTGATTTTTATTTGAATTATTATGGATTAAAGTGAATTAAATCCATAAATATTAAATAAAAAATGAAAAAATAAATGTTTGGTCTTGTAATGGGTCATGGGACACGTGGGTGGCATGACAAGGCTGAACCAAGTGGAAAAAAGTGGGCCCTTTTGTCAAAAATTGAAGTTTCAAGGATAGTTGACATTGGCCATTTCACAAAAATTTCCCAACTTCTCCAATGCATATCTTGCTCAATTTTGATCATATGAACATGTTCTTGGACATTTTGGAAAGGTCTTGAAGTCCTATAACCAATGCCTTTGGTCCCATGTCATTTTGATTTATCAATCTCAAGTTATGGTCTTTGACTTAAAATGCCTTTTTGTTGACTTTTGAAAATGACCTATAATGTTGAAATTGATAACTTTTTGTGAGAGCATTTCTTGGACTTGGAATGTGAAGATGAATTGTAAGAAATGTCCTCCCCTTCAAAATGAGCATTGGATGGGATTTTTATGATGAACCATGAAAGAGTTATGCCTTGGTCAAGTTACAGTTGACTTTTCAGTTGTCCAAAAATAGAAACTTTTGCATCTTGATGATTTTTGAGCCATTCTTATGAAATCATGGTCAAGTTTTGACCAAATGATGATTGTGGCTTCAAAATAAGATGTTGACCAAAAGTTTTGACTTTTGACCGCCAAATGACCATTTTGCCCCTACAGTTGATTGTGAAGCAATTAGGGTTTTTGACTGTGCAACTTGACCTTGTGAGCCTTGAAACTTGGCATGTAGATGCTTGACAATGTATATGAGCATATGGGACTTGATTAAGACCTTGGAAACCTCAACTTCCTTGCAAGAACCAAAACCCTAATTTGACTGGCTTAGGAGGGTGTTTGAATTGTGCAACCCTTGAGTAGACTTGAGCAAATTGAGGTGATGCTTGTCAAAACTTTGAAGAATATGGGAGGGAAAATTTTGGAGTACAACAGTTGCCCCTGTTCAATTTTCTTAGACCTGAGGATGTAGATTGGCTTGTGTGCCTTTCGTGATCCGAAGGTGGAAGATGATTGAACACTAGAGTGCCCAGAAATTTGCACTCACATAGTTGAGTATCAGCAGTGTGACGGCGGGAATGGGCTTATAGATGCCATTTGGAACTGTTGGTAAGTGGATGGGCTTATAGATGCCATCTAGGTGTCGATCGCGTAAGAGATTCCTTAGCGAGAACTTGCGTACCTGAGAAAGAAAGATAATCACCTGGCCTGTTACAGGGGTTGATCTTCAAACTCTTTATGTAGATATGCCCTGGCTAGATACAGGAATCGAATCTGGAATTAGTCGTCAACAGATATGCCCTGGATGGATACAGGAATCGAATCTTCAAACTCTTCAGACGTGCCCTGGCTGGATACAGGAATCGAATCTGGAATTAATCGTCAACAGATATGCCCTGACTGGATACAGGAATCAAATCTTCAAACTCTTCAGACGTGCCCTGGCTGGATACAGGAATCGAATCTGGAATTAGTCGTCAACAGATATGCCCTGGCTGGATACAGGAATCGAATCTTCAAACTCTTCAGACGTGCCCTGGCTGGATACAGGAATCGAATATGGAAATAGTTGTCAACAGATATGCCCTGGCTGGATACAAGAATCGAATCTTCAAACTCTTCAGACGTGCCCTGGCTGGATACAAGAATCGAATCTGGAATTAGTCGTTAACAGATATGCCCTGGCTGGATACAGGAATCGAATCTTCAAACTCTTCAGACGTGCCCTGGCTGGATACAGGAATCAAATTTGGAATTAGTCGTCAACAGATATGCCCTGGCTGGATATAGGAATCGAATCTTCAAACTCTTCAGACGTGCCCTGGCTGGATACAGGAATTGAATCTGGAATTAATCGTCAACAGATATGCCCTGGTTAGATACAGGAATCAAATCTTCAAACTCTTCAGACGTGCCCTGGCTGGATACAGGAATCGAATATGGAAATAGTCGTCAACAGATATGCCCTGGCTAGATACAGGAATCGAATCTTCAAACTCTTCAGACGTGCCCTGGCTGGATACAGGAATCGAATCTGGAATTAGTCGTCAACAGATATGCCCTGGCTAGATACAGGAATCGAATCTTCAAACTCTTCAGACGTGCCCTGGCTGGATACAAGAATCGAATCTGGAATTAGTCGTCAACAGATATGCCCTGGCTGGATACAGGAATCGAATCTTCAAACTCTTCAGACGTGCCCTGGCTAGATACAGGAATCGAATCTGGAATTAGTCGTCAACAGATATGCCCTGGCTGGATACAGGAATCGAATCTTCAAACTCTTCAGACGTGCCCTGGATGGATACAGGAATCGAATCTGGAATTAGTCGTCAACAGATATGCCCTGGCTGGATACAGGAATCGAATCTTCAAACTCTTCAGACGTGCCCTGGCTGGATACAGGAATCGAATCTGGAATTAGTCGTCAACAGATATGCCCTGGCTGGATATAGGAATCGAATCTTCAAACTCTTCAGACGTGCCCTGGCTGGATACAGGAATCGAATCTGGAATTAGTCGTCAACAGATATGCCCTGGCTGGATACAGGAATCGAATCTTCAAACTCTTCAGACGTGCCCTGGCTGGATACAGGAATCGAATCTGGAATTAGTCGTTAACAGATATGCCCTGGCTGGATACAGGAATCGAATCTTCAAACTCTTCATACGTGCCCTGGCTGGATACAGGAATCCAATATGGAAATAGTCGTCAACAGATATGCCCTGGCTAGATACAGGAATCGAATCTTCAAACTCTTCAGACGTGCCCTGGCTGGATACAGGAATCGAATCTGGAATTAGTCGTCGACAGATATGCCCTGGCTGGATACAGGAATCGAATCTGGAATTGCGACAGTTGATAGTAATTATCTTTGGATTGACCTTTTTCCTGAAAAGGCGAAACGTCAGTTGTATGCAATGTCATGATGTATGAAATGCATGATGTCATGATGTTCTCAAAAATAGATGAGATTGTGTGTTATGATGCGTATATGCATGTGTCATGGTGTATGATAATGTGATGTTTATGAATGTATTTTCGTCTAGGAAAATAAATCCTTGACGAATGCCGGGAAGTTGAATTCTGGGCTGATGTTGGAAGAGTAGAGTTCTTCATTTCCGCTGGGGATGAGGGTTGCCAGAATAAACCGGTAGGAGAAGATGACTCCGTTGGGGAATAAACTTGTTGGAGAGATTACTCTGAGGGGAATACTCTGTGGGAAGAGATGCTTTGCTGAGGTTTGATGATAACTCCGCTAGGGATACCGTTGATGAGTTATGTTGGAAGATTTGATGAACTCCACTGGGGGATAGGAAGAACTTCGCCGAGGACGATCTTTTCGTGGCAATTAGCTGAGGATAACCCAGTTATACCCTGGTGGGGAATAACCTTTGAATAGATCCGGGGAGACGCGTTCGTACTCTGCAGGTGATAAGCTTCCAGAATCTACTGGGGATAAGCTTCCTACTGGGGAGATTGATTCAACTCTCCTGGGGAGACTTTTTGAGACTGCACTGGGGAGTGGCTCCACTAGGGTGTCTTGTATTCTGCTGGGGAACAATCTTAGATCAAGACTGCCGGGGATGTTTTGCTTAGGAACGTCTGTGTACTCCGCTGGGGAATATTGAGATTTTCTGGGGATACCCAACTTCCTTAAAGCTGACAGTAAACTAACTCTGCTTGGGGAGAGCGTTGACTGACTTACTGGAGATGTTGTGCCTTTTTTGGGCTGATGAGAGACCAACTCTGCTCGGGGAGAGTATTTATGATTCTGGTCTAACTCAACGGGGAGTGAAGGTATCTTAGTCAAATTCTTCAACTGAATCTACCTTGTACCCGGAGGAAAGCAGCTGTACAGTTTGGGCAACTCTTATTGCCCCAGCTTCTGTGGGAGAAGGTACCTGTAGAGGTGCTTGAGGACTGCCGATTTGACAAATCTTCTTCTGGTAGGCAAGTGACAGGACGACGGGACATAGTCATACGCTTTGATCCCTAATTTTTGCCTGGACCGCCCTTTCGGGTTTTCAGCCCACCGGGATACCCATTTTTGCCCAAGCCGCCTTTTCAGGTTTTCGACTTGCTGGGTCTACAGATTTTTTCATTTCATCCCTTATTTTTTCCCGAACCCTTTTGGTTCGCCGGGAAGCCCTTATTTTTGCCTAGGTGTGTCAACCTAGCGGGTCTTTGATTGTGCGTAGTATCTTTTCGACTATGTCCACGCTCTTAGGATACAGGAAGTTGTCACTGTCAGTAGTGCAGTGTTACCATACCACCAGAAGATCTTTGTTTGATCGTCCAATGCCCCAAGTGATCCAGATGGAGATTTGCCCCAAACTGGTTGGCCTTTTGAGAGATTCTCTGAATCTTGACTTAACTGCCCCAGATGATGGACAATGATCATGCCATGCCCCTTGATTGGAGGTGCTTTTGTTCATTAGACATTCGTCGTGCGAACTTCTATGTTGTTCAAACAAATAGTCATATGCAAGCAATGTTATATTAAAAATGCAAAGTTTATGTCTGTCTTGAAGTTTTTGAAAAATGCATTTTTTTCATAAAAACAAGTGAATTTTTTTGTAAACTGTGACGTCAACTCGTTATTTTACCGCAGGCCTTAAGGAGTCAGGATACCTTTCGTAACAGTATGCTTTCGAACTAACCCATGCTTCAGCTAAGACTTTTAAGGGTTGTAACGTGGCCTGATTCATGGTTCAAGAAACAAAGGATAAAGGCTCAAATTATTTGTACCCACCCGCTCTTCGTGATGTTCTTCAAACCTAAACTCAGCTGATCGTGCGTTAGACCTTGTTTGAGTCTTTGTCCTGATATACCGGTGATGGTTCGGATGTTGCCAATTTATTTTGAACAGGCAGTCATCAGTCATTTTGTTGAGGGTTTATAGGACCTCTTTCTTTTGATTTCATTATCCCTGTTTTTTTTTGCCTGAACTGTTTCTTTTGTGATTACAGTCAGCGGGATTCCCCAGTTTTGTAAGTCTCCTTCATAGGTTTTGACTTATTGGGCTTTTATTTTGAGATAATGACTGCCCGTCCTTATGATTGTTCAGAACCATCACTGTCTTTTGTTTTGTAAGCACTCCTTTGATGCCATTCGTTATGCACCTGGATCAACTAAGAGAACCACCCTGCCCCAGGTTATGATTAAAGGGTTTTAATTTTTTTTTTAAAAAGAAAAAAAAAAACTCCTACTTCTTTGGCTCAAAGGGGTTGATGAGGGATTATCTTCCTTATAACTCCAGTGTTTAGGAATTGAAACAATTCCTGTACCTCATCAGCGGGGTCTGTTCAAAAGCATACTGTAGATTGTGGTATCGTTTTCGTCATCCTCCCTCAAGAGGCTTAGAATTATTAATTGAGAGTTGAACATCACAAAAAATGAAAGTAGTTTGAATATAGCGAATGTGAATATATTGATTCAAAACAGACATATGCGATGCATTGATAAAGTAATAAAGTTTGCTATGACAATAATTGTTTGAACAATCAAAGAAAAATACAACTTGAACATTCGAAAGACAAATGTCTTCTAGTCTCAGGGCTTGTCACTTCAAATGGTGAGTCTCGCAGGGATAGTAGAAGAACTCGACCTGACCATCTTGGGTGAATTCCACTGCTCCTTCATCGATCAGGTTTTGGATCTTGTACCTCAACTTCCAACAGTCGTCAGTATCATGCCCCGGGCTGTTAGAATGGTATGCGCACCTGGCCCCATGATTATAGTTGGGTGAAGAAGTCTTAGGATTAGGGTGAGGTCCTATCAACGTCACCAGATTCAACTTCAACAGGTGTTGCAAAGCTTGGGACAGCGACGTGTTGAGCTGGGTGAATTGCCTCCCGGGCTTGCTCTGATCAACCCATTGCTCTGGGCGAGGTTGTGGTTGGACCTGTGAAGTGGTAGTAATTTGGAGAGGTCTATTCTTCACCATACCAGACCCTTGTCCTCTTGGAAGCTGATCAATGACCTGGTCCCTGACTTGGACTGTTTGCTTCATGTTGTATCTCTCTTGGCGAAGCTGGTTGACCATGGCTTTCAACTCTTCTAGCTCCCGAGCCAAACCTTGGATAAGGGCCATCTGCCCCAGCATCTGAGTCCTCATCGTATCTACCTCAGCTTGCAGACGTTTCAACCGTTCGTCCTTATCATCTTCGGGAATTTTCTTGGCCAAATTCCCCATGAGGAGTGTCCTCAACTCTTCCTGCCCCTTGGATAGGCTTAAGAAGATCTCCCTGAACTGAGTCTCTTGAGCATGAAGACCCTGGTTATCTTGTTGGGAAGCCATTGCTGAAATAAACAGCGGAGAAGGTAAGTGTCTTGTAACAAGGGTACCTGTTATGCAATGACGTGTATGTATGCATGCAATGTTTTCAAGGACCTCGCGGGGTAAACAAGAAAATTGTTAGAATTAGGTAGCTTGATTGAGGGAACTTCATGTTGTTGAGAGTCCTTCTTCAAGAGTCAAGGCTCACCATATCCAGTGGGTCATAGCCCCTGACTCAAGTCATTAACCTTGGCTAGAGGGAAATAAATCCCCTTTTGCCCCTTGTTTGATATTTTGATTCATCATGACCTGCATCACAGACCCTTGAGATCCTTGAAATGGGTTAGTCCTTATGCAGGATGTATGCAATGGTATGATGGTATGATGCTATGCTATGTGTGGAGTAATGTAGGTAAACCCTGTTAAGAGTCCAGATTAAGGACTGTAAATAAGACCTGCAAGAAACTCAAGTGTCAGATAACAAGCATGCAAGTAGTCAAGTTTGAAGGCACATAAGTTACACCACAACCCTTAGAGTTTAGGCCAGCATGAAGTTCAGGGTACTACCCTCTTTCAGTTTCGTTGGTTAAGACCTGTCCTATCAAAAGTAACCGGGTTCTAGAGGATCCCAATATCACTGACTACCCTCAATCGGTCATAACTCCAACATCGCAATCTTTTCTTGCGGCCAGAACCATCGCGAGAGTTTAGCCTCAATGGGTGTAGCATACTGCTACTGTTCTATGGCCAAGTTGGGTCACATTAGGGTTCTAAGGTCGGTTGGTGCTTAATGACTCCTCAGAAGACCCATATTCTCCTCGTTGTAACACAAGGGATATCAGTACAGACCAAGGTGCCACACCAATGTAGCCACTGCTTCACCCGTGTCGGTCTACGCCGGACAGGTCCCTCACAGCTTATGCTACCTAAAAGGGTATCCCCAGATCCGGGTTAGGATCTATGAAACTCCGATGCAAAGCCCACAAATATAAAGCAATCAAAGTAAAGCAATTGAAAACATAAGTATGATCTAATCCTAAGGTACACCTCACTTTTATATTCCCCAGCAGAGTCGCCAGTTTTATGATCGGTGGGAATGAGAACTGACTGTTTTTTAGCTGGTTTCGCGAAATGTCGCGGTAAGCAAGAGTCGCCACCGTCTTTTATGTTCTCCAACATGGAAAGGACAAAAGCACAGGCAAAATTCCTTATTTGAGAATGTTTCTCGGTTCGGGAGGTAGATTTATAGAAAGGGAAGGTGTTAGCACCCTTTCTATCCGTGGTTATCCACGGGCTCTTAGGTACTTGCTCTTATGTTTTCAAAATTTGTTTGCTTTTCAAGTGTGAGTGGGTTTTGAAAAAAGTTTCGTTTGAAAAATTTCTAAGTAACTCTTGTATCTGTCCTCAAGAGTGTATGAAATGTTTTGTTTGAAAACTTTTAGAAAGTGTGAGGTGTGAAAAGTATTTTTGTTTGTTTGAAGAGAGAAAGTACTTAAGAGAAATCTACCTACTCTAAGGAATTAGGCAGTGTAAGAGTCCTTTAGATAATGCTATCCCACCATTGAGAGGTAGGTAGCACCATCGTTGGAGGTGTTCGGGTCAATTCGATTATAAGGGACAATGTGGTCACCGAAGCAATGGTAGGACACCTTAGAAGTAACCCTAATATCCTAGATCCTTTGTATCCGAGGCAACCGTTTCGAGGCAACTGGATCTTTAGACAAAAGGGCGACCTCTAAGACACCCTATACTTGATGACCACGTTTGAGGCAACCGGTGAGGCGTACCCTAGGAGTGGCATGTGCTTTGTGTTGTATTCAGTTTATGTTTGTCTTGTACATGTTATTTGTAAGCTACAGATTAATTTTATTTACATACATTCTTTCATGCATTGTTAACAGTTAGGGGTGCGGAAAATTAAAGTGCGGGAATGTAAAGCTACGCTATTACAAGGCGCGGGTCTATACATCACCAAAAAAACAAAGACCCATTTTGATAAAGTGCGAAAAATAAAGAAAGCGGTAAACCTAATTACTATTACATTCTTGAAGCAGTTACATAATAATCAACATAAAATAAATGCGCGCGAATAAAAATTAATCGGGAATGCCTTAAGGGTTTTGACCCTTTTAAGTAAAGAAATGAATTTTTTTTGTCTTTTTTGTGATTAAATGAAATTAAAACTAATGATTAAACTAATTAATTAATTAATTAAAAAAAATGTTTTTTTGTATTTTTATGTTTTTAATGAAATAAAATAAAAGGAAATAAAATTAGAAGTCAATAAAACCTAATTCTAACTTTATTTTAGTTATTAAGCAAAAAGGTTAAAGTTGCCTAATTAAAATTAATTCAATTTATTAGTATTTATTTACAAAAATAAAATGAAATTAATGATAATAATAATATTAGTTCTTTTTTTGATTTTTTATAAAAAATATTAATTATGTTAATAGTTAATAAAAGGGAAAAATAAAAATAAGACAAATAAAATATAAAAATAAAAATTGCAAACCCAAGGGGGGTTTTGGGCCAGATTGGAGGTGTTAATGGAATTGTGAGGCCCATTTGCACAAAGCTCGTTGACTTTCTGGATTGAGTGGGGTGCTGGTTGACCAGGAGTATGGTGTGCTCCCTTTCTTGGCCTTTGGATCTGCTTCTATGGACACATGGCGCGCTGATATGTAGGATGCATGGTGGCACGCTTTGGACTGCATGTACATGAACATGTTAAGGAAAAAATGAAACAATTAATTGGGGGACCTGGGAATACTTACAGTGCTTGATAATGGACCTTAGGACGTGGCAAGGGTTGCTTTAGCTTCAGGGTATGGCAAAGAAGAGAGTCACGTTCTCCTCTTGGCCTGAAAATGCTTGCAAAAACTCTTTTTGATCTTACACTTTTTTTGACAAATTTTGAACTTTGCTCTGGCCGTTTGTGCACTTTTTCTAGGTTGTGAATGAGGCTTGCAAGGCTTGTATATATAGTAATGAGTGAGAATCAATCACTATTATGAGCTCTTAACCATTGCAATTAAACTTTGGATTTCTCCATAACCACCATTAAAGCAACTTGCCAATTTTGTTCAAATTTGAATTTTATGCTTAAAATGGACCTTACACAAATTTGGTAGGTGCATTATGCTTCATCAAGGTCATTCAAACCACAAGATATCATTGAATTAATTTTTTTGATTTTTATTTGAATTTTATGGATTTAAAATGAATTAAATCAATAAAATTAAATAAAAAATAGAAAACTTAATGTTTAATCTTGAAATTAATCATGGGACACGTGGGTGGCATGACAAGGCTGAACCAAGTGGAAAAAAGTGGGCCCTTTTGTCAAAAATTGAAGTTTCAAGGATAATTGACTTTTGCCATTTCACAAAAATTTCCCAACTTCTCCAATGCATATCTTGCTCAATTTTGATCATATGAACATGTTCTTGGACATTTTGGAAAGGTCTTGAAGTCCTCTAACCAATGCCTTTGGTCCCATGTCATTTTTATTTACCAATATCAAGTTATGGCTTTGACTTAAAATGCCTTTTTGTTGACTTTTGAAAATGACCTATAATGTTGAAATTGATAACTTTTTGTGAGAGCATTTCTTGGACTTGGAATGTGAAGATGAGTTGTAGGAAATGTCATCCCCTTCAAAATGAGCATTGGATGGGATTTTATTGATGAACCATGAAAAAGTTATGCCTTGGTCAAGTTACAGTTGACTTTTCAGCTGTCCCAAAATAGAAATTTTTGACACCTTGATGATTTTTGAGCCATTCTTGTAAAATCATGGTCAAGATTTGACCAAATGATGATTGTGGCTTCAAAATAAGATGTTGACCAAAAATTTTGACTTTTGACTGCCAAATGACCATTTTACCCCTGTAGTTGACTGTGGAGCAATTAGGGTTTTTGACTGTGCAACTTGACCTTGTGAGCCTTGAAACTTGACATGTAGGTGCTTGACAATGTGTATAGGCATATGGGACTTGATTGAGCCCTTGAAAACCTCAACTTCCTTGCAAGAACCAAAACCCTAATTTGGCTGGCATAGGAGGGTGTTTGAACTGTGCAACCCTTGAGTAAACTTGAGCAAATTGAGATGATTCTCGACAAACTTTGAAGAATATGGGAGGGAAAATTTTGGGGTACAACACGCGCGTTTTGCCTTGTCCCTGCTATCTCCTGATTCTTTGATTTTCAAGCAAAACTCATAACACCAAAAATGTAGAGCATCATGTCACGAGTTCATACATATAAAAAACTTGATCTAACTCTCAGAAATGAGAGAGAATTTCTTCTCCCCCAATTTCTGACCTAAGTTTTTGTCAATGTTCAGGTCTTAAATTCTCTCAGCATATGCAATATAAATGGAAAGTGAGGATATGGGTGGCTTCAGGGACATGAGTATGACATAACTTCTTCACAAACCTAAGCCTAGATATGCCTGGATTAAGAGATAGAAGTTCAAACTTTTACCTGTTCAGCTTGATTCGTGTATGACAATGGAGGTACTTTCAAGGCAATATGAGGACTTGTACAGCTTGCTTGAAGTCCAGGGATGTTATTCCAATGCTTGGTGTGCTTTGAATCTTGCTATATCAAGCTACAGAAGTCGACCTGCAAGAGAGAAAAGTGAAAATGGCACACTTGGCTATGGCTGTTACAGTTCTAGTTCAATGCTTGGAATAGTTTGTATGGGTGTTATGGAAGGTGTATGAAGTGGTTTGGATGAAAATGCACGATGGAAATGAGTTGTGCCACTCAAACTGCAGGGATGCCCTGTTTTGTGCAGCAAAGTGGTGTTTCTGTGTTTGGGGAGGTATTCAAGGTGATAGGCTCGTGTTTCAGCTCAGTTATGATGTTTGGAATGTGTTCAACAAGTTTACTTAGGCTTGTTCTTGCAGCAATGTGAGATGTTGTACAAAATGCAAGTTTCTTCCTTTGTAAGCAAAAGTTGTCAACTTGGTTTCTAGGCTCCCACAGGCCCCTCAAGTATGCTGCCTAAATCACTCTTGATCAGTGGACTTTGTTCATGAACTTGTGCCCAAAAGATTTGGCTTGTACCTCTTGATTTGCAAACTTGACATAAAGTGTAACTTTTCAAAAATGGATAACTTGCTTTTTCTAATTAAGGCTTAATTCTTCATGTAATGACCAAATGCACAAAATAACATCTTGGCACAATGGATTGGCATTTAATTATTGAGTAAGAAAAGGATTAGAGGCCTGCAACTAGCTTGTGCAAGCTGACTTGAAAAATTGCAAAGTGTATGAACATGAAAATGGCTCATGAACAAAATTGACTTTTGCCTATATTGACAAATTCGATTCTCCCTAACCACAAGGTTGTTTGATGAGTTCTTGGACATTTTGGAAAGCTTGGAATGTGTACTACAATCCATCTTTGTAATGCAAGTTGAAATTCCAAGTGGAAGCATGTGAAAAGTGGCCATGAAGTTAGGCAAAAATCCTGCCTAGAATAGGTCAACAATTTTCTAAGTTACGAATGTTTTGCACCCTTGTTCCAAAAATTGTAACTTGAGCTACAAGCTTCTTTTGAGGAAACTTTGTGTATCAAAGTTGTAGATTTTGCAATGGACTATAACTTTCATATTTTGAGTTTTCCTTGAATCCAAATGTATCTTGATGAAAAGATGGGACAAAGTTAGGAAAAAATTAGGAATTTTCATAACTTAGAAAAATTCTAAGTTATGAAATTTCTTCATTTCAAACCCTAATTTGTGATTTTTGATTTCTTGATGAACAAGTTTCATGATTTGACATGTTTTGATGAAAAATGAATCTTGACACTTGATTTTGACCAAAAAGTCAAAGTTTGACTTTTCAGTATACAGTCAAATTTTGCTCAGTTGACTGGAAAATTCATCTGTCAATCTTGTACATTTGGGATCTTTTGAACTTGTTGAATATGTCAAGACAATGCCATTGAGTCCTTGAGTCCATATGGGAGCTTGGTTTGCCATTGGCTAGGTCAAACAGTCAAAAATTGCCTTTGTGCAGTCAAAACCCTAAAAATGACCATTTTGCCCTTTTGGTGATCTGATCAAATTTCTTGTGGAATTGTGATCCAAACTTGACCAAATGGTTTATATGAGTTCATGATGTTGATGTGGGTCAAAAATCATGAGGTTTGACTGTCAATTGACCACAGTTGACTTTTTCCCCAACACAGCTGATCTCTAGGTCAATTGTCCAATTGACTGGGCAAAGATTGGAATCAAGGCTTGAAACTTGGTATGGATAAACTTGTGGGTCCAACATGAAGCATGAAAGTCACTTTTGGCCTTTTAGGTCAAAACATCTTTGTGCAAACACAAACCCTAATTTGGGTCAACAGTGCAAGGATGAGTCTTGAGCAGAGCAAATCCTAACTTGATCTTGAGCTCCAAGGGTCTTGTGGTGAGAAAATGTTGAGGAAATGGGAGGGAAAATTTTGGGGTACAACAAACATCCTTCTATGAGAATCAAGCTCACCATGTCGAGTAGGTCCTAGCTTTTGACTCGAAATAACGCACTTCAGTCTTTGACGGTATCTGATTAGAGGAAAATAAATCCTCTTGCCCCTTGTCGGATGTCTGGTTCATGATAAACCTACATCACAGGTCCCTGAGATCCTTGAAATGGTCAGTAAAAATGTTATGGTATGATGTTATGATGTCATGATGTCAGATAGTAAACACAATCAAAGCACACAATAGCCTTAGGTTTAAAGGCTTGCATGAGGTTCATAGGTAAGTACCCTCTTGAAGTTCAGTTGGCTTAACCAGTCCTAAGAATAGTAACCGGGTTCTATGGATCTCATATCACAGATCTTTATCGAAGGTTTTATTTTAGTACAACAATTGATTTGCCACAAAAACATCCCGCGAGTCGAATCTCAATGAGTGTATCATCGATTATCAACCAACTTTGGGCTGCACCAAAGCCGACTAACTCACTACCTTCTAATGGCCAAGATGGGTCAATTAAGATTCTAAAAGTCAGTTAGTGCTTATGACACCACGCGGTAGCCCAATGTTATCCTTGAATGACTCAAGGAACATTAGTACAAACCAAAGTGTCACACTAACGTAGCCATCACTTCAACCATATCGGTCTACGCCGTACAATTTCCATGATCTATTGCTACTTACCTAAGGTCCTCAGATCCGGGTGTAGGATATTTGCAAGAAATTTAAACCCGAACAAAATAATCAGATAAGATCACAAGGTCTCTAATCATAGGCCAAGGTTTCTAATCTTAAGTCCAAAAAGTCCATTGCTCCATAATGCCAAGGGTAGTAACCAAATAGTTCAAGCATCATTAAATATTTTTTTAGGGTTTATGTTGATTATTAGGTGTCTTTAAAAAAAAGAAAATCTCAAGTGAGCAAAAATAAAAAATGACAAGAATATAAAGGAGCTCAAGTGAGCAAAGATGAAAAATAGCATGAAATGTAAATGCTAAAAGTAAATGGTGCATAAAGTAAAGCGCATAAAATAAAAACATAAAATAAAATTAATTATTAGTGATTAGTGGTTAGTTGGATGATCATCTTGAAACTTGCATTTGGAACTCATTAGAGAATTGGTAGAACCAAAGCCTCCACATAACAATTTGCATTTGCTTTTTGTCAAGTATATCATCCATTTGGAATCCTTATGAGTATCATTTAATGATCAACAATGTTTAAGTGATTCGCATTGACCAAAGGTGTTGTAGATCCATTAGAGGATTGGTAGAACCAAAGCCTCCACACAATGAATCTCAAGGTTATTGGATCAAAGAGATCAAATTAACATACTTGGGCTTGCAAACATAAGTTTGGGCCACGAATGATCATTTGTTCGAATCGGGATAAAATTTAGCGCTATGTTAAGCAATCGTAAGTGGAATTATATAGAAGTCGCACCTATTTTGAGGTCGGTCAATAGCAATCTATGCACCATTTGTTGAGACATGATATAGAGATCATGCTCCAACAACATTTAGTGCAATAAGAAGGGGATGAGATGAAGAGGGACGAGAGAGAATATACAAACCACTTTTGGATTAAATTTAATTAAACTATTATTAAAGTCATTCATCCATTTTTTGTGGAGTTAGACTCAACGCCATGGATCCAATAATGTTAATAAAGTTCATGATAAAAAATTTAACCCAAGATCATCCAGAAAATAATCACAAAATAATATTACATTTTAATATATACAAAAAGGTTTAAAAATAATGTTTAAAAAAATATAAATAAAAGATAAAAATATCAACTATGTCCAAATTAATCAAGAAATAAAAGTAAGACCATAGAAAAATCAGAAATGGACTAAAATAATTTTATAAATTTTTTGGAAAATTTTTTTAAGTCAGAAACTAATTTTAAAATTAAAAGAAAGGGGTAAAATAAACCAAAAATGATTAAAAAAAGCAAACTCAGAAACAAAAATAAAATAAAGTCACCAATATTTGTCACAATATCATTGAATCATTCCATAATTTTTTCAAAATTTAAAAATGCATAAAAGTATTTTTAAACATTTAAAACAATTCCAATAAAGTGTAAATTTATAAAAAATACCAAAACATAAAATTAAATTCTGAAAAAATAAAAATCAGAAAGAGAATAATCAAAAATATTTTTCATAATTTTTTTAGAGTTTTTGGACTAAAAATGAATTTTCTATGATTTTTTGAAGTTTAAAACAATTAAATATAAAAAATCAGAAAAGAAAATAAAAGTAAAAAATATGTGGACCATTGTATGAGAGTCAAAATGCGTTAGTAATCAAATCCAAGGGATTTGGCGCGTTGTGCATATCATAGTCATTAGTGAATAAAGCACTGAATCAATTATTAAATCAGAATTCAAAAATAACAAGTGGCATGCCATCATTAGTTGGAAGATGACACGTTGGTCATCTTCAACCTCCAGCCAACATGAATTGTAGGTCTCTCAAACTGTAAATCAGAAGCTCGGACCTATACCATTCGCTTTGTCTCTTCAAGACGAAGACAACCACACTCTCGTGCCAAATTTATATAAACTGTAACTCAAGCAATTTGGAAAGAAAGTTTTGAAAAGGGATTTGAAATTTCATGGTCAAAATGTGTTTCCAGTAAGAAGTAAGTGTTGCGACTAGAACCAGGGCAATGAGAGCATCACAATGATATCAAAGTTTTGAAGAATTGATGAAGGAATCTACCTATTGAAGTTGAGTTGCAGAGCTTTGAAACTGGACTTCTATGGAGCAATATAGGGCACGATTATTGAATGTAATTATATGGTTAGCTTCAGGGAAGATTAAGGAAGGTGAGTTGATGAAAAAAATGGATTGAAAAAGGCTTGAGAATGGATTTCGAAGTTGCTGAATTCTGAGTTAGGGAACAAGTTTGGCAGGGTGATTCTGGCTATCTAAGCTTGACAAAATGAATGGGGAATGACCCTCTATTTATAGGGAATCAAATGGAATGTCCAAGCGTGTGAAATGATGAAGTTTGGAGGGAAATCGTGTGAAGTTGCAAACAAGAAAAGTGTGACTTCCAATTTGATCAAAACTCATCCAAAATGCGTGTTTTGCTATGCTAATCACTTCTGGAACTTCATTAAACATGTTTAGAGTCAAAAACACGCAGAAACAAAGTGTTTAGAAGCCAAATCAAGGATTTCAAACTTCTGACTTGGTGAAAAATTCAGTTTCAAAGTGCCAACTTCTGACCAATGGCATTCTCAGCTCAAGGGGTCTTACGGCATGATTCTTGATGCTTCAGAAAGATGAGGTTACAAGCTTTGCAATGGAAAAAGAATGGAATCAGATGGATGCTTGAGCTGAAAGTTGTGTTGAGTCAAAGTTGGAGAAAAAATGTTGACTTTCCATACTTAGAAATATTTCAAATTTTTCTTCAAAAGTGACCTATAATGTCTTGCATCTAAACATAGCCTTCCACTTGGAATTTGCTCTTGACCAAAAAATATGGCATGAAGTAGATCTCTTGAATGTCATTTTGAAACTTGAACCATTCAAAATATCCAAAAATTGAGAAAGTTGTGACTTGTTGAAGTTGGTAAAATTTCATGAAATGACCTATAATCTTTTGTATCCTTAAGGAAACTTCCATCCATTTTCTCACTTTGCACATAAAAGAAGGCATAAATTTCACATCTTCAAGATTTTTATGGAAAAAGAATAGGCTCAAGGTGATAAAAATTGACCAAGTTATGATCATTTGAAGTCACACATGGAAAAATGGGGATTCATCTAGAGGACTTGTAATCTTTCTTCTTCATCAGGTTTCTTCCACATGAAAAATCCTTGGAACTTTTGAAGTGATTTGTTGATAACCCTTTTAAGATAATGATGTCTTTGGAATCACTCAAAAATACTAAAAGATGAGCAATATATGCTTCTTTGAAGTCTAAAACCCTAGCTCCTAGATTAAGAAACATGCCTTGAGGAACTTTGACAATTTTGAACAAACTTCTTGTACCAAACAAATGCTTTGTAAATATAAGTTGTTGAGGATGATAATGAGAACTCATAGCAACCACAACCACTTCTATATCTTGAGAATTGAGAGAAATATGCACTTGTGATCAATGGGAACAAGGCCTTGTCCAAGAATGACAACTCCTTCAATCATCCCCTTGTACTTTTGAATCTATCTTGATAATTTGGAAATGTAGTGAACCAAAATAACCTTGCCATGCCATCCCTTCCAAAACAACTTCCATGGTGAGGTTTGAACTTCTCAAGCTTCATTGACTAGGTCATGGAAATAAACTCATGAACACATGGATCAACTTGCTAAGCCCCATTGCCTTTATCCGCATTGTTGACAAGTAAGACAAACCAACATTGCATTTTATTAATTAAAAGGAAAGTCAAAACAAAAACATGAATAATTACAAAAGAAAAACAAGTCAAGGTGCTTGGTGATTCCTCAAAGAGCAAATCTAAAGATAGGAAGGAGAACCAAAATCCCTAATGTGATCTTGTTGTGATTGAATCAATATGGTATGGTGAAGGAATCTTAGGGGCAAAAGTTGGGGTACAATAGCTGCCCTTATTTAAGTTTCTTCTATCCGGAGATATGAAGATTAAAAATCTTCGTGTCGACGCGATCGAAGATACTTAAATATAAAACAAACCCTATTTTTTCCCTAAGATGCCATGCAATGCTTATGAATATGAGTGAACATGGACAAATTCAAAGGGACGCAAAACACCACTAGGGATGTAACAATAATAAAGAAACAAGAGAGTGACCCGACCAGGAAAATAAATTATTGGTGGATCAAAAGACCTGAGCCAGAGAGGATGGTAAAATGGTCAAAGGATACACCAACTCCTACTGGAGGTAAAGCTACCAACATTCACTGAAGGTAGAAGGAAAAGAAATATTAACACCGACATTTTCTGACGGTGAGATACCAACGTTCACTGAAGGTAGAAGGAAAAGAAATATCATAGCATCACCGTTCACTAACGATGAACTACAAACGTTCACTGAGGGTAGCAAAAAGATAACAATCATCGATGTTCACTGTCGAGGACCTACCAACTTTCACTGAAGGTAGAGAGAAAATATATCATAGCATCGCCGTTCCTGACGATGAACTACCAATGTTCACCGAGGGTAGCAAAAAGATAACAAACACCAACTTTCACTGATGGTGATCTACCAACTTTCATTGAAGGTAGAAAGAGAATATATCATAGCACCGTCGTTCACTGACGATGAACTACCAACGTTCACTGAGGGTAGCAAAAAGATAACAATCATCGACGTTTACTCCCAAGGACCTACCAACTTTCACTGAAGGTAGAGAGAAAATATATCATAGCGTCGTTGTTCACTAACGATGAACTACCAACGTTCACTGACGGTAGCAAAAAGATAACAAGTTTCCCTAGAATTCTGGCATTTCGCCTAGAACGGGTCTCAACTTCTTCTTTAACCGAGGCAATTTTCCTGGAAAGGGTAAGATGTAGGCTGTCTCAAATAAAGAGACTTCCACTTGTAAAGATTTCACAACGAGTTGTTTCTGCGTATTTAAAAGTCTTGCCCTCCACTGGCGTAAACTAACGACGAACTGCAAACTGTCCACTCATAGAGGAGATAGCAAAAAGGGTACGTCGACTTTTACAGGGAAGCACAAGTTACTCAAATAAAGGGACATGTTATTTGTTGTCATGGAGGATTATAAAAAGAAATGACTTTTCGGGGATAGAAATATGGCTTCCTGGGGAAAGAAATATGACTTCCTGGGTAAATTCCACGATATTCCCGCTGAGGAGACAAAGTCTTCTTGTGCAAAATAAATGCACAAACCAAAACTCGAAGCTTTCAGAAATCCAAAGTAAATAATATTGTTGGGGAACCACAGATTCAAACCAGAAATAAACTGGAATGGAACAGTCAACCAAAATACATCCTTTGAGAAATAAACTCAAGGGGGGAAAACCAAATCCATCCAAACAAGGAGCTGTATAGGAAGGCTAAAGCAAAAATCTTCCATGAGGGATAACTAAGTGGAGAAATTGAAAGAATATATGATTTCTGCTTAGGGCCACCACTCTATGGAAGAGAGGACAACATAACTCTGCAAAACAGGGTGATACGTCAACAAAACATTAAAAAAATGTCAACAAACAATGATTTGCCAATTTTAGCTATGCATGATGTATGTATGAATGTATGAGTGTTATCGTGCGTATGCTGACAAAACAGATACACAATCCTGGGAGTAACCAAGAAAAACCAACTCTGGAACAAATAACACTCGGCTAAACCACATCCAGGATGATTATTCCAAGAAAAAGTAAATGCCAACTGAGGAAACAAAACCTACCGCCTGCCTTAACTTTACTGGGGAGAAACATAATCCGGAACAAAACAAAGTGATAAAATAGTACAGATACAGGGATATAACATCTTTCTCCAGGCTTCACTGGGGGACAAAGGTTTTCAAAAGTAACACTTCTATTGGGGATTGCAAAACCAGTCTCAAGTAAAGCAGATGGACACCAAATCATCAAAACATTCACTGGGTAATTCAGGCCTACTTCATTAGGGAGATTAACACCACATCTTCAAAGGGAAAACCATAATACATTCTTCACTAGAGAAACCAGGGACCCGCGCTCTTCAAGAGTGATTATGGTACCTACTTCTCTGGAAAAAGAACTTCCATTAGACCGAACGAAAACTTCACTGGAGAGATCTCGGATTGAGACTTCACATCATGAAAATTCAGAAAAGAGGAGAAATGAATCCAAACTTGACTGAGGATACTGGAGTCACGAACCCAATATGGTGAATCATCCTGAGTAAACCTTCCCGAGGGGAACAAAAACTTCTTAAAACAAACTGGAATTTGTCCATTCCTGGGATCACCATTTTGTTGCCATTATTTCATCACAGATTCCAAGGTAAAAGCGAATTGTAAATTCTTTTTGAAAAATCGATTTTGTTATTTAATATTTTTGCTTTGAAAGTTATTATCAATAATAAATGGAGTCTTTGCAAGCTAAATAAAATAAGAAATACAAAGAATTGGTTAAAAGCTCAAATTTCATTAATAGAATGGTAGTCTGCGAATGGCGAGACTCCATGGATAATTACAAAGTTCGGAAAATGGTAATATATAATGGAAAAGATACATTGAGATAAAATGACCATTATCCCCTCTAACAACTTTTGAAATCTTGAGCAATAACTTCTGTTGAAATGTTATGAGAATCTGAGAAGATTGTTGCTCCAATGATCAAGTCTCTTCTGATGTAGTTACTTGCCAAGAAAGTCCCTAACTTTTGCCTAAGCTGCCCTTGTGGGTTTTCAACTTAGCAGGAAATTTATTCTGTTTATGTCTCTAATTTTTTCCTAGACCGCCCTTTCGGGTTTTTGGCCTACCGAGACGCTCTTTTTTGCCTAAGTCACCCTTTCGGGTTTTCAACTTAGTGAGCTGTTCTTTTAATTCTTTAGGCGAAGTATTTCTTGACTGCATCAACATTCATGGGACGTGGGAACTCCTCGCCATCCATAGTTTCAAGAATTAATGCACTGCTAGAGAAGGCTTTCTAGACAACATATGGGCCTTCAAAGTTGGGAGTCTACTTACCCCTAGAATCAGTGTTGAAAGACATGATCTTCCTGAGCACGAGGTCACCTTCTCTGAATTCACGAGGTTTGACCTTCTTATCAAAAGCCTTCTTCATCCTTTTCTGATATAACTGTCTATGACACAAAGCTGTCATTCTCTTCTCTTCGATCAAATTCAATTGGTCAAACCGGTTCTGGACCCATTCAGCCTCTAATAACTTGGTTTCCATTATCACATGCAAAGAGGGAATCTCAACCTCGACTTGGAGTACAACTTCCATTCCATACACCAGGGAGAATGAGGTTGCTCCTGTTGAAGTGCAGACAGATGTTCGATATCCATGTAAAGCAAAAGGGATCCTTTCATGCCAATCCTTATAAGTAACGACCATTTTCTGGATAATCTTCTTGATATTCTTATTAGAAGCTTCAACAGCCCCATTCATCTTTGGCCTGTACGGAGAGGAATTATGATGGATAATCTTGAATTCTTCGCACAGTTTTGTCATCATTTTGTTGTTCAAATTCGAGCCATTGTCAGTGATAATTCTACTCGACACACCATACTGACATATAATATTATTCATGATGAAGCGCACAACCACCTACTTAGTAACATTGGCATATGAAGCAACTTCCACCCACTTGGTGAAGTAATCAATTGCTACCAAGATAAAACAGTGTCCATTTGAAGCTTTGGGTTCTATCATCCCAATCATGTCAATACCCCACATAGAGAAAGGCCATGGGGAAGAGATCACATTGAGAAGTGTCGGAGACACATGGACCTTATCTGCATAAGCCTGACATTTATGACACTTCTTTGCAAATTTATAACAATCAGATTCCATTGTCAGCCAATAGTAACCCGCCCTTAGCATCTTTTTAACCATCGAATGTCCATTGGCATGAGTGCCAAATGAACCTTCATGAATCTCATGCATCAACATGTATGCTTCATGTCTATCCACGCATCTGAGCAAGACCATGTCATAATTTCTTTTATACAACACATTTTTAATGAGGAAGAAACTACCAACCAATCTTCTCAGTGTCTTTCTATCTTTCTTCGAAGCACCAATCGGGCATTCCTGAGTCTGAAGAAAATGCTTGATGTCATGATACCAAGGTTTTTCATCTGCTACCTCCTTGTTGTAAACACATGAGCGGGCCTATCCAGTCGTCGAACCGTAATTCGAGGTATATCATTCAAGGTATTCACTTGGTACATAAAAGCCAGAGTTACCAGAGCATCCGCCATATGATTTTCGTCTCTAGGAATGTGATGGAATTCAACTTTATTAAAGAAGGGTAACAATCTTCTAGAATAATCTTTATAAGGGATCAAGTCGGGGTGGCGAGTATGCCATTCTCCTTTAATCTGATTTATTACCAAAGTTGAATCACCATACAGATCTAGATTTTTAATTCTGAGATCAATAGCTTCTTCGAGAACCATGATGTAAGCCTCGTATTCTTCCATATTATTAGTACAATAAAACGTTAACCTTACGATAAAAGGAATGTGCGATCCATGTGGAGTGACAATCACAGCACCAATTCCTTTACCATAAGCATTCACAGCTCCATCAAATATCATACTCCAACGAGATTCAGGGTCAGGACCTTCCTCAGGAAATGGTTTATCACAATCTTTCACTTTCAGGAACATCACATCCTCATCAGGGAATTCATACTCTACAGACTGATGATCCTCCACTGGTTGGTGAGCAAGATAATATGCCAACACACTGCTTTTAATAACTTTTTGAGTGCGATATTCGATATCATATTCAGATAGCAACATCTTCCAGCGGGTAATTCTCCCAGTAAGAGTAGGCTTTTCAAAAATGTACTTGATTGGATCCATTTTGGAGATTAGCCAAGTAGTGTGATTCAACATATACTACCGCAAATGCTTTGCTGCCCAGGCCAAAGCACAACGTGTCTTTTCCAGCATGGAATACTGCGACTCATAATCAGTGAACTTTTTACTGAGGTAATAAATGGAGAACTCTTTCTTCCTTGTTTCATCCTGTTGTCCCAGAATACAACCCATAGAATTATCTAACACTGTCAGATACATAATCAAAGGTATTCCTTTGACAGGAGGGAGCAAGATAGGAGGTTCAAGCAGACATTCTTTAATACTTTCAAATGCCCTTTGGCAGTCATCCGTCCATATACAACCTTGATCTTTCTTTAACAACTTAAAGATCGGTTCACATGTTGCAGTCATGTGGGAAATGAATCTGGAAATATAATTCAAACGCCCGAGGAAACCTATGACTTGCTTTTCAGTTTTTGGCGCTGGAATATCTTGAATTGCTTTAACTTTATCAGGGTTAACTTCAATTCCTTTCTGGCTAACAATGAAACCCAACAATTTCCCTGATCGAACACCGAAGGTGCATTTATTTGGATTCAAGCGGAGATGATACTTCCTCAAATGCTGAAACAACTTCAACAAATCGTCTACATCCCCTTCTTCACTCTGGGATTTGGCAATCATACCATCAACATATACTTCGATTTCCTTGTGCATTAGATCATGGAATAGGGTTGTCATAGCCCTTTGGTACGTTGCACAAGCGTTCTTCAACCCGAAGGGAATTACTCTGTAACAGAATGTTCCCCAGGGTGTGATAAACGTTGTTTTTTCCATGTCCTCCGGAGCCATTCTTATTTGATTATACCCAGAAAATCTGTCCATGAACGAGAATACTTTGAATTTTGTTGTGTTATCCACTAACATATCAATGTGTGGCAATGGAAAATCATCTTTTGGACTAACTTTATTTAGATCTCTGTAATCTACGCATATGCGGACTTTTCCGTATTTTTTCGGTACTGGGACAATATTGGCAATCCATTGAGGATACACTGACGTCACAAGAAAACCAACTTTAATATGCTTTAAACCTCCTCTTTGATTTTCACTGCCATATCTGGGTGAGTTCTTCTCAACTTCTGTTTGATTGGCGGATACTCTGGCTTCAACGGTAAACGATGCTCCACAATATTTGTATCTAGACCAGGCATATCTTGGTAAGACCAAGCAAAAATATCCACATACTCTTTCAACAGCTCAATCAACCTGCTCTTCACATCAGGATGCAACAATGCTCCAATATTGACTTCCTTCGGATCTTCTTCTGAACCCAAATTAATCACCTCCGATGGCTCTTTATATGGCTGAATGGTATTTTCCTCGTGCTCAAGCAACCGTGAGACATCTTCTGGAATCTCATCATAATCTTCTTCTTCGGCCCCATACACAGGACATTCAAAGTTGGGAGAGGGTGTAGGGTCATTGTATTCAACGGGTTTTTTAATTAATCTGCACATATGATTTATGATTGCTTTTAGAAACTGACACATATAACAAGTGATCATGCAGATTTAATTTTAGTTATTATTTATTTTTGAAGGGTTTTTTTATTACCATTTTCCGAGAAAAAGCAGAAAATAAAGACATAATTTGGGAAACAAAGACAACTTTTATTATTGATTTTAAAGGTCACAGCAAACAGATAAGCCCTACAACATTAATACTTCCACCTTGGGCAGAGTGAAAGCTTTTTTTTCAAAAATATTAACAAAAAAAATTACTTTGAAACATGTATGCAAGAGGGAACATCAATGGTGATCCAGTTCTGGACCCTAACTCCGTGCATCACATAATCCGGCCTTTGCTGCTCTGCTTCATCTTCCACAATGGCATTAATCTTGGAAACAGTTGGATGAAGATAACCCCCACTACAGAAGATGTCTTGATACTTTCTTGCAGCAGACTTCGGCTTCATGCCCTTACCTTTTTCATTCTTCAAAGAGAACCTCAAGCCATCTCTGTTCTTGTTCACATGTGGATCCACAATTCGTCCCCACACTTCACTATGACCCTTATGTACAACCTGCTGCGCATCCTTAAGTGAAACCATGGAATTCTCATTTCCTTTTATATTTTCAATGGATAGGGCTTGGAACTGGGTTCCAACAGCAGATTCATCTGCCTCCACAATGCTAAAAGAGGACAAATGAGATATCAATAATGCTTGTTCCCCATTTATGATTACTACTTTCCCTTCACGTACAAACTTTAGTTTCTGGTGTAAAGTTAAAGTGACAGCCCCTGCCTCATGAATCCACGGTCGTCCCAAAAAACAACTATAAGTGGGAACAATGTCCATGACCTGGAAAGTAATCTGAAACAAATGTGGTCATATATGAATAGGCAAGTCCACTTCACCAATAACAGATTTCCTTGATCCATCAAACGCTTTCACAATGATTCCACTCGGGCGCATAGGTGTTCCTTGATATTTCAACTTCATAAGCGTACTCCTCGGTATAACATTCAACGCGGATCCATTATCAATTAGCACATTGGATAGTGAATCATTCTTGCAGTTCATAGAGATGTGGAGGGCCAAGTTGTGATTCCTTTCTTCATCTGGTAATTCATCATCGCAGAAACTCAAGTTATTACATGATGTAATGTTTCCTATTACACTGCTGAATTGGTCTATTAGCATATCACTTTCCACAAAATCTTGGTCCAATACCCTCATCAAGGATTCTCTATGAGAAGAAGAGTTCATTAATAAAGCTAAGTTAGATATTTTTGAAGGAGTCTGCATTAGCTGATCTACAATTCTGTAGTCGCTCATCTTGATTATTTTCAAAATATCATCCACTTCTTTCTCTAACGCAACCCCACTAGTCTCACCCGTAGCCTTCTTGGGTTCAACATTCTCAACAATTTTCTTTTCATCACTAACATCTCTTCGAACAACTGGTGCAAACACACGACCGCTGCGGGTCACCCTGCTATTTTCAGCAATATTCCCAACATCAGGCATTGACTTGATGGGAACTTCCACTCCATCCTCTAAGATTGAAGCGTTGTATTTGTAAGGCACAACCTTATCTGACTTGTAGGGGATAGGACCCGGTAAACTAATCACCAATAGGGTAACAACTGACTTGGTATAATACTTAACTTCAAGATGGGCGGGTGCCCCAAAACAAGGTACAATGACGTTTACCCCTTCTTCAACACAATCAGTCATTATTGAGTCATTTCTGGAAAACAAATCCTCATTTGAGGAGAAATACTCATCTGCGGAGACATACTCTTCATCCGAATCTTCTGCCATCAAACAAACCTCAACCATATCAACTTCATGGTAATCATCCCTCTGACTTATAACCTTGATAATTCCTTTGTCTAACAATAACATAACACCCTTCTTCACGGTTGAACATCCTCGGGAATCTCGACATCAAACTCGGCAAGATCCATATTGGTGTTCCACCTGGCCAGCCATATGGCAGAAGGTAGCATGCAATTACACAAGGTCTTCATTCATATACTCTACATCAAAAATTCTAAATTCTCCAGAACATCCAGAAACCATATTCACCTCCTCTTCATACTCTGCCCTAGGCCTGATTATGTGGATTAGGCCCTCATCCATTATCTCTTGTAAATCAGCCTTTATCTTATCGCAACCTTGTATATCTGTACTGCAAATAAAACAACCGGAATGGTCATGTGTATAGTAGCTAAATTCACAGTTCTGTATGCATTTTCACCAAATCTCCTCTAACCAGATTAATATCAAAAATCCGGAAGTCGCCTGGACAACCGACCCCCATATTCACAACATTTACTCCCCCATGCTTGCATAGAGGATTGTGTTTCACATTAAGGCCCACATACTTGAAAGATAAGATACCGGACTTCACCAATTTTTGTACTTCAGTCTTCAAAGGATAACAATTCTCAACATTATGCCCCGGTTCTCCCTGATGAAAAGCACATGTTTGGTCGGCTTTGTAGTACCAAGGCAATGGTGATGGTACGACGGGAGGTGGTCGGGTCTAAACCAGCTTCTTCTGAATCAATGCCAGTAGTAACTCTATATATCTCATAGGAATAGGGTCATAACTCTCCCTTCTCTGATTATACCCTTGATTCCCCTACTAGGATGGTCTTTGATAAGTAACGGTAGTTGGAGCTACACCCACAACTGGAGTAATTGAGGCGACTTGCTGATGACGCTGATAATTCCTTCTAGGAGTATTAACCCTCCTCTCTTGCATAACAGTATTTGTATCCCCTTCCTTCTTCTTGGTAAGCCCATAAGATGGTTTCTTCACACCTCTATAACTTTCACTCTTCGTTAAGCGGCCCTCTCTTACAGCCTCTTCTAAGCAGATATCCATTCCTACCATTTCAGTAAAATCATTTGGCGCACTTGCCACCATCCTTTCGTAGTAGAAAGCACCCAGCGTTTTCAAGAAAATCTTAGTCATCTCCTTCTCTTCCATGGGAGGAATCACTTGGGCAGCTACCTCACGCCATCGCTGTGCATATTCTTTAAATGATTCCCTGTCTTTCTGAACCATGGCCCTGAGTTGATCACGGTCAGGCGCCATGTCCATGTTGTACTTGTATTGTTTGATGAATGCTTCTCCCAAATCATTGAAAGTATGGATATTAGCGCTGTCCAAACTCATATACCACTTCAGCACAACACCAGTCAAACTATCCTGAAAAAAATGAATCAGCAGACGCTGATCATCCGTATGGGTAGACATTCTCCTCACGTACACAACCAGATGAGCATGAGGGCAAGTGTTTCCCTTGTACTTCTCAAACTCCAGGACCTTAAACTTAGGAGGTATCTTAACATTCGGGACCAAGCATAGCTCATTCACATTCTGCCCAAATAGCTCTTTTCCCCTGAGGGCCTTCATCTCTCTTTGCATATTATCAAACTACTCTTGAAAATAATCCATTCTTTCATAAAGACCCAAGTCTTCACTCGTTGGAGGAAAAGGATGACACATATCATCATTAACAAACGGAATCATATTCACTGATGGAGGCGCAGCAGGAGTAGCATGCACCACAGGAGGTGCCAGAGTAACAATAGTCTGAACAATCAGAGTATCTTGAGGACCAATATTAAAACCTTTAGGTGAAAAATTCTCTGGCATTCCCCATAGATAACCTTGAGGCATGCGATTCTGAACAGCAGCTGGAGTAGCAGATACGGGAACAGTCGGAGCTTCAGTAGTTGCCCTTGTTGGTTGAGGTTGAACACTCAGTGGCTGATTCTAAAAAGCCACTAGAGCTTCTATCAGAGTAGTCATATTAGCCATGCCAGTCTTCAAAGAAGAAACCTCCTCACATAGCTCGCGATTCTCTTGTTCTAGGTTGTCTATCTTCTTTCTGAGATTAGCCCGAGTGTTGTAGTGGTGAGTCAGCTTGCTAAATGAAGTAAAGAAGCTTGGTAAGACACCTGGATATGCATAAAAATGCAATAAATATACACAATATGATGCATGATATGCAATGCACATGATTTTATTTAATATTTTAAGGGATTTAAGATTTATGGACATATTTCAAATATCAAAGTAATAACGCATTTGAAATACTGAAAAATTTTATTATAACAATTCCAAAATGGATTACAAGTTTCAATGATCCCAAGTACAAAATGAAATAAAAATCTAAAACCCTGAGAAGTAAAACTGATGGAGATCACTCTATATGTTGGCGCTTCCCTGTGAGCCTGGCAATCTGAGCCTTCAACCTCTGGTTTTCTTCCCCGTGTCTGATGGCAACCTCCTTCCAATCACCTGAATTGGGAAGTGAGTGATCAGCATCTGATTGAGGCTTAGGAGAAAATAAATCCCCTTGCCTCTCCATAGTCTCTACCGCTCGACTCTCAAGGATCTCAATCAAGTCGTCTTTCTCCTTCAAGTCTGCTCTATAGAAAATCTCTAAAGTTTGGAACTTGTTCTTCCAAGCGTCATTTTCCTGTTGCACCCTAACCAAAGCAAGTTGTAGCTCTTCTAGATCATCTAATAAGGGAGGAGTGGTCTTTACAAACAGATCAGGCATAGGTGTTTCCCGGGAATACGACATCTTCAACTGAATAGCTCTCGTTCAGACCCACTGAAAATATGACTCCAAAGAAACAACACCCCTAGGTCCCAAATCCTTCCTACTCTTCTTATGAATGTGATGCCAGGCCTTCGCAATCTAATCCCTAGCTTCCCCATGGTCTTCTCCATCCTTCAGAAAGAAACTACTCAAATGAATACTATTTGGTTTATCCCTCATCGAATAGCCAAGTTATCGTCGTGCAAGAACATGGTTATAGTTAATTCATCCCTTTGTACCAAGAAGAGGTACATTGGGGAAAATACCACAACTGTCAATAATCTCTATATCCTGGTAAGTTCGATGATACCAATTAATATCCGAGTGAGTAAGTGCCATTATCTTAGGAGCCCAATGGGGTTCTTTCTTGACATCCCAAAAGGCATCAGACTGAGGCATATGAGAGATGAACCACTGGTACAACAGAGGCGTGCAACATATAATCATCCCCTCATGATAAGAATTCCAAAGATGAATAAATTAATAAGCATCACCCAACAAGGTAGGAACTTGGTTTCCAATCATGAAGATCCTGATAGCATTAATGTCAACAAACTTGTCCACATTAGGAAATAAGAACAACCGGTAAGCAAGTAGAGCAAATATGGCCTCAAAAGCGATTGTACTCTTCATCCTGGAAAAGTAACGAGCTTTCTCAAATAAGAACCGAGCTGGAAATCCTCAAATCCCTCCTTTAGTAGTCATATGGGCTTCCACCTCAGACTTCCCCAGATGAATCAAAGCAGCAATCTCATGTGGTTTTGGCTCACCCTTCAAACCAGTAAAAGGAACACGGTCGATAACAGGTAAATATAATAAATAAGAATACTCCTCCAGTGTGGGCATCAACTGATAGTCGGGAAAAGTAAAGCAATGATACATCGGATCATATAACTGGACCAAGGTCGAGAGAATACCCTCCTTCATCTTCAGCTTCATGAGAGGAATAATGGATCCATACTTCTTCCAAAAGTCTGCAAAACACTCAATCTCGGGAATTAGACTGATCAACTCATCTATCTTGGGATCCTTGAAACTGTACTTGCCGGTATTTCTCTTTCCATAATCCATGGTTAAAAAGTACCTGAGATATTCACAAATGGTCAACTTTTAAATCCCTTGAAATAAGATTTCTCCAAAAGATGCTTATGAGTGCATGGATGCATGATGCAGCAATCACACGCAAGATTACACATATAGGGTTCATAGGTTCAAGGTCACGAGCATGAGGTCGAAGGTACTACCCATAAGGTATTGGTCTAAAATTTATCACCTTCCAAACAAGGTTCTAGAGGTTCCCAGAGTCTACATCTTTCCTTCGGATATTACCAACTTCCCAATTAACTCGGTAATTAGTAATATTCTCAAGAAAAACTCATCTGAGCGTAGTATCGCGTGACAACTATTTCCGAATTACTCCGTTAAAGCTTCCGCACTACTCCTAAAAGGCCAAGATGGGTTAGGTATTCTACAGTCCTCAATTTCAGCAGGCTCCCATGTCGAAAGCAGTACGTCTTCTCGATTACTCGGTAAACGACACTACAGTCAAAGGGGCCTCCATTGAGTGGGGGATCTCATGCCTCCTTTTTTGGGATTACTCCCTCAAATTTAACATGACTATACCGCCTGTCCTATCTTAAAGTTTTCCCAAGTCTGGGTATAGGACTTATAAGTAATCACCAAGCACCCTGAAAACCAGGAAAATCCATACAAACATATATACAACATATAACACAAAAACAATAATAACACATATACATATATAAGCAAAGATAAGCTCAACCCACTTAGGGATGGACCAGCAAGAGGTCAATCTTTCCCCAGTGAAGTCGCCATTTTTTCTATAGCGGTAGAAATGTTTAAGACTAAGCCATTGGGTTGACTAGACTTATACAGATCAAAATAAAAACCGGCACCGCACTTTATTGTTTCCAAAGGAATGGGAAAAGAGAGAACAACCCAAAAAGAGGGGGGAAGATTCAAGGTAAGGGGGTTGGTTATGCAAAGTGAAGGTATTAACACCCTAAACATCTACGGTACTCCGCAGGAACCTCTTTGTAAAATCTGTATGTTTTGGCTATAAAATGTGTTGTATAAAATAGATGGTGGAGGTGAGAAAAGAAATATATATTTTTATGGTTTTTGCACCCACCGCGGTTGTGAACCTTTAGTGCCTACGTGTGATACGGTGGCCAGAACCGGGACGTGTTTCCCTATTTTTTCAAGGAATTTGCTAGTTTGCGTTTTGCGTTTGTTTTTGCAAAATGTCGTGGTAAGCATGAGTCGCCACCGACTTTTATTTTATCCAACAAGGAAAGGAAAAAAGCACAGAAAAATTCCTTTTTCGAGATATTTCTGAGTACGGGGGGTAGATTATAGAAAGGGAAGGTATTAGCACCCTTTCTATCCGTAGTTATCTACGGGCTCTTAGGTACTTGCTCATCATTTTCAAAATTGTTTTCTTTGTGTTTGTGGGCTTTGAAAAGTTTGTTTTGACTTCGATTTAACTCTTGCTTCTGTCTTCAAGAGTGTAATGAAGTGTTTTTTGTAAACTTTGTTTGTAAAGGAGTGTAAGTGTGAAAATTTGTTTTGACTGAGCAAGTACTTAAGAGCTAATCTACCTACTCGAAAAAAGAATCGTTCTATGTTCGTTTCCTTTAGACAACGCTATCCCACTATTAGTGAGTAGGTAGCATCGTCGTTGGAATTTTGAGGGTCAATTCGAAAGGGACGTACGGTCACTAAAGCAATGTTAGGACATCTTAGTAGTAACCCTAATGTCTTAGATCAATTTATTCGAGGCAATAATTCCGAGGCAACCATTCCGAGGTAACTTTTTCGAATCAGAACTTTGATCTTTGTTTAGACAAAAGGACAACCACTAAAGCATCCTATACTCAATGACCATTTACCGAAGGCAACCAAGTGGGAGTGTACCCTAGGAGTGCGCATGTGCGAGTGATTCAATTTCAGTTTATTTATCTTTGCACATTTAGGGTGATCTAACTGTTTTAAAATTAATCATACATTCTTGTCATGCAAACCCTAATTATTCATACATCTAACAGTTAATAATTTGCGGAATTTAAAATGCGGAAATTAAACTACGCTATTACAAGGCTTCAGGTATTTACATAGCCAAAAACAAACCCTTTGAAAATAAAGCGATGAAAAGTAAAGGTCCTAATAAAAACTATTACAAACTATGAGCAGATATAATAATTGGGTAAAAATAATAATAAAGCGCGCGAGGAAAATTAGATCGGCGAGAAACTAGGGTTTTAACCCTCTTTATCAAAAGAAAAATGTTTTTTGTTGTTTTTAATAAAAGAAATAAGTTTTCTAAATTAAATATAAAAATTAATTAGTTAATTAAATTAATAAAAATAATTACATGACCTATTTTTATGTTTTTGATTATTTTAGGAAAAAGAAAGAAAAAATAAATGTGGAATAAAAACCTAATTATTCTAATCGTTTTTAATTATGTACAAAATAATTAAAGTTGTCTAAAACTAAACCTAATTAAATTAATTAATTTATTGATGAGAAATAATACCTAAATCTAATTGGTGAAAAATAATATTTTTGGTGATTTTTTTATAAAAAGAAAGTTAATTTAATTGGTTAGTAAATAAATAAATAATTTAAATAAAACAAATAAAAAAGAATGAAGAAAGAAATTGGGCCTGAGTTTAGCAACTTTGGGGGGGGGGGGGGGGGGGGGTGAATAGCAGAATATGGGCCCATTTGAGAAGGTCCACGTTGACCTCTGAAATCTAGTGCATGCGTGTTTGACTTGGCTTTGGTGCACCTTCAGATGATGGCCATCAGATTTGGCCATCTGACACTTGGCTGGCTAGATTGGAAAGGTGTATGGTGGACCCCTGGCTTGTGCGTACATGTGATTGCCAAAAATAAAATAACATAGAGAAAAGTGGGGGACCTTAGATTCGAACCCAGGCCCCAAGGCAATTTCCAGCGCTGCACTCACCACTGTACCATTTTGCTTTTGTTGTTCATAAAATACATAATAATAATAATATACAAAAATAAGCATTAGTGAAGGACAAAAAAAATGCACGCAGAAAGTTTGAATGGGCCAATGGAATGGTGACACATAGGTCATCTTCTTCCCCTCTCTGTGGGTAAAAGTCCCAGACTTTTACCTACAGACATTTTGTCTGTTTCTATAAGCCTGGCTCGTTCCAAAATCCTCTACGTGCCATATAAATGACCTCTAATGCCATGGTTGGATCTGTCTCATCATTCTGAACATGATGGTACCTTTCATTAAGGCTAATTTCACCTGCAAGCAAAATCCCTAATTCGAAGCTATGAACCCTAACAATGGCATATTCTAGTACGGACCAAATAAATGCAAATAAATCATACAGAAAGCTTGCATATGTCTCATAGATCAAGAATATGTGATTAATTCAACCTAACAATGCCTAGATCATGCTATTCGAATTCAAGAAATGTGAGATATCGTGGCTGACTTACAGAGCTTTTTAGGACTGGAAAAGCTTGGTTCTTGATTGCTTTAGCTTGCTTGGACTCCCAGGAAATGATTGAGATAGCTGGAAAGACCTAAGGATGCCTGGAACCCTGAATTCGATCTTGCACTTTTCTTGATTTTTTTTTAGAATTTTCTCTGCTTGCTGCACCTGTTTCTAACCTAGTTTTGAGTCTGCACGTCCTCTATATGTATCAAGGAAGGGATTAGGGTTGATAACTGCTCTCAATCTTCCTTCATCAATGATTTGGATCTTTGATTTGATTCACTTTGAAAACTTTCCAAAATTGGCCTATTTCAATCTTTTTGTTCACACCATGCCTTGATACAAATTTGAATGTTTTGTAGCTGTATAATAAAACCTGAAACAAGCATAAAATCTTTGGTTTTCAATATTTTGGATTTTATATGATTTGTTTTGATTTAAATTGAATTAATTCAAATAAAAGTCAAAATAAATAATAAAAATAAGATATGGACAAGTGGAAAAGTCTAGAGCTCTTGGACTATGTTTCCAACTCAAAACAATTGAAAAAGATTGGGCCCATTTGGCAAAAATTGAAGTTTTAGGGATAGTTGACTTTTGGCAATTTTGCAAAAAAGGTCAACTTCACCAATGCATAACTTCCTCAATTTTGACTATTTAGATGTGTTCTTCGACTTTCTAGAAAGATTAATATGTCCTACAATCAAACCTTTTGGTCTCATCTCAATTTGGTATTCCATGCTCATGTATGGAGCTTTGACAAAAAAGGTGTTTTTGTTGACTTTTCAAAATGACCTATAATGTCCAAATTCATAACTTCTTGTGAGTACATATTTTGAACTTGGGAGATGAATATGGATTGTATGGAATCACATCCTATTCAAAATGATATTTTGATGGGTCATTTCTCATAAAGTATAAAAAAGTTATGCTTGGTCAAGGTTGAGTTGACTTTTCCTACAAAACCCTAATTTAGCAACTTTTGAGTCTTGATGAATTATGTGCAATCCTTGATGAATCATGATCAACCCTTGATCAAATGATGAAATATACTTCAAAATGAGGATATTGACCAAAAATCTTGAAGTTTGACTGTATGTGGGCCACAGTTGACTTTTGCCCTATCACAGTCGATTTTTGGGCCTTTGAGCAATTGACTGAGCAAACTTTCTCTGCAAGGCTTGAAACTTGACATGGATGGTCTTGAGAACATATTAGGACATTGGTGAGAATTTGGGATCACTTGGACTCAAGTATCTTGATGCAACATGAAACCCTAATTTGAGGTAGACTGCCTTAGGAGAGGACTTGTCTGGTCAACCCTTAGACTTTCTTGAGCAACTTGAAGATCTTTCTTGAAATGTTTTGAGAAATATGGGAGGGCAAGTTTTGGGGTGCAACAGCTGCCCCTATTCAATCTTCTTAAACCTGAGGATATAGATTGGCTTTCGTGCCTTTCGTGATCCGAAGGTGGAAGATGATTGAACACTAGAGTGCCCAGAAATTTGCACTCGCATGAAGCGGTATCTGCCTTGTGATGACGGGAATGGGCTTATAGATGCCATTTAGAAATTGCTTGATGGGGGATGGGCTTAAAGATGCCACCCGAAGGAGTGTCGATCGCATAAGAGATTCCTTAGCGAGAGCTTGTGTACCTGTTGTTGAGGAAGATTCCGCCGGGGATTGCTGACCTCTGTCTTGGGAGAAATAGAATTTTAGGAGCTTCAGTCATCCGTTATTCTACTGGGGAATCATCTCTGTTGAACTCTAGGAACTTTGGTCGTCCGTTATTCTACTGAGGAACTGTCTCTTAGTCGAGGAGGTGAAAATGAACTGTTATCTGGTCATGGTCCAGGCTTCATAGTAATAAGATTGATTGCTATATGGTCGTAATCCAGGCTTTATAATGACGTACTGGGGAGATGAGATTAAACTTGCTATCTGGTCGTAATCCAGGTTTTGCAACTTCTAAAATCTTATCTGGTCGCAATCCAGGTTTCAGAAGGAATTCAAATGTTATTCGGTCACATTCAGGCTTTAACTTGAACTTATGGCACACTAATATTCGGCCGACTCCGGGCTTCTTAGTAATTGTTCAGGTAAACTTCTATTTAGTTGAAATCCAAATGTCGCAGGGTCTTGTGCTACTATCTGGTCGTAATCCAGGCTTCATGGTGTTCCGTACTGCTGTCTGGTCGTAATCCAAGCTTCACAATACTTTTCTTCTTATCTGGTCGTAATCCAGTCTTCAGAATACTTTACTTTTTATCTGGCCGTAATCCAGTCTTCAGAATACTTCAAATGGCTATTCGGTCGTAATCTGGGATTCCCTTTGGTTTTGGGCCTACTAACATTCAGCGTAATCTGAGCTTCATAGTATCTGGCCGGGTGAACTGCTATTTGGTCGTAATCTAAGCTGCATAGTATCCCTTACTGTTATCCGGTCGTAATCCAGTCTTCACAATACTTTACTTCTTGTCTGGTCGTAATCCAGTCTTCAGAATTAAATGGTTATCCGGTCGTAATCCGGGTTTCCCTTTGGCTTTAGGCCTACTAATATTCGGTCGTAATCCGAGTTTTATAGTATCTGGTCGAGTGAACTGCTATTTGGTCGTAATCCAAGCTGCACAGGATCCCTTACTGTTATCTGGTCGTAATCCAGTTTTCACAGTGTCTTTAACCGCTATCTGGTCGTAATCCAGGTTTCACAGAAACTTGTATTTCTGTCTGGTCGTAATCCAGGCTTCACAATAACTTGCTGAGTTGTTATCCGGTCGTAATCCGGGTTTCATGGCTTGCTGAGGATTTAAACTATTATCCGGTCGAATTCGGGCTTCATAGCTTTCTTTTAAGAGATACCACTATCTGGTCGTAATCCAGGACTTGCGGTAGTCTGATACTGTTATCCGGTCGTAATCCGGGCTTCGCTATATGCTGTAGGAATCAAGATACTATCCGGTCGTGCCCGGGCTTCATAACTTGAACTTTGTGAGAATTGATTGTATCTTTCTTGAAAGGTAAACGTTAGTTGTATGTAATGCATGATATGTATCAGGCGATGATGTTCTCAGAATAAATGAGATTTGTGCTGTATGATGCGTATGCGCATGTCATGATGCATGGATATGTGATGTTTTTAGCTGGGGAAAATAAATCTCGGATTGCTGCTGGAGAAAAGAGTTGAATTCTTCGTTTCCACTGGGGATAGTGAATGAAGATGTTTGTGAGAATAAACCTGCAGGAGAGGATAACTCTGCCGGGAAATAAACTGATGAGGAGATGCCTCTGTGGGGAAGAGATGCTCTACTGAGGATTCCGCTGATAAATTCAGTTGGGGATGAATTATCGTTGCTGGTGGTAATGAACCCTGTTGGGAATTGAGTTTCTGATTGTAGAAGGAATGAACTCCACTGGGGATGATCTTTTAGTTGCAACTTCATTGGGAATAATCTTTTAGACTCTACTGGGATAGTCTTCCAGAGTCCACTGGGTATGATTCTCCAAACTCCACTGGGGAAGATTGTCTAGTGCTAATGATGGATAAACTCTGCTTGGGGAGAATATTGCCGACTCATTCGCGGTTGTGAGCCTCAGCTGGAGAGAGTTATCATTACTGTCTTTTTATTACTCTGCGGGGAGTGAATGTACCTTAGTCATATTCTTCAGCTAAATCTATCCATGTACCTGGTGGGTAGAGCAACCGTAAGGTCTGGACAATTCTTATTTGCCCCTGTCTCTGATATTACGAGTAATCGTCTTTTATTTCGCATGTAAATAATCATGAGCAGCAATTAATGTCAAATGCATATATCAAAAATGAACATTGGACGTTCTTGCAAAACAAAACAGAAAAAGAAAATTTTATTTGTGAAAATGAATTGTATTGACTTTGAAGTTTGGCCTGTAAATAGGCATGTTTTGTACAAGAGGCTGACGTCCTAGTAAGAGAACTCCGCCGAACAATAGAGTTTATACAATTTGTGAAAAACAAAGAAAAACAACTATGTGAACAATCCCACTGGGTTCTAACTCTGCTATTGCCTTTATATCCTCGAGCATCTCATCACTTCGCTACTTGGTTGAAGGTAGGTCAGATTGTTTGGTGTCGTCCAAGCTTGATAGTCGATACTGAAGTCTGGTTGTAAGGTGATCCAATGAGACATAGTGTTACGCTTTAATCCCTAACTTTTGCCTGGACTGCCCTTTCGGGTTTTCAGTCCACCGGGATACCCTTTTTTGCCCAAGCCGCCTTTTCAGGTTTTCGACTTGCCGGGTGTACAGATTTTTCATTTTCATCCCTTATTTTTGCCCGAACCCATTTGGTTCCCCGGGAAGCCCTTATTTTTGCCTAGGCCAGTCAACCTAGCGGGTCTTTGATTATGCATAGTATTTTTTCACTATGTCTGCATTGATGGGGTTAGGGAGGTCGTCACCATCCATGGTGGTTAGAATCATAGCTCCTCCTGAGAAAATGTTCTTAACCACAAATGGCCCTTCGTAAGTAGGGGTCCATTTGCCCCTGGGATCGCCTTGTGGTAGGATGATGCGCTGGATCACCAGATCCCCAACTTGATATTCTTGTCGTTTAACATTCTTGTTAAATGCCTTGATCATCCGTTTTTGATACGTCTGACCATGACAAATAGCGGTAAGTCTCTTTTCGTCGATTAAGTTCAGCTGATCAAGCTGGGTCTGAATCCAGTCATCTTCGCTCAAACCTGCATCCTTCATAATCCGAAGAGAGGGTATCTGAACTTCAATGGGCAAGACGGCCTTCATTCCATATACGAAGGAGTAGGGTGTTGCCCCTGTTGACGTTCGCGCTGAGGTACGGTATCCATGAAGAGCAAAAGGTAACATCTTGTGCCAATCTTTGTATGTCACCGTCATCTTCTGCATAATCTTCTTAATATTCTTATTAGCCGCTTCAACAGCCCCATTCATCTTCGGCCGGTAGGGAGAAGAGTTGTGATGCAGTATCTTGAATTGCTTGCAGAGTTCGGTGATCATCTTATTATTGAGATTTGTACCATTTTCCGTAATGATCCTCTCTGGTACACCATATCGACATATCAAATTATGCCGAATAAACTGTGCCACGACATTCTTGGTCACTGTAGCAAATGAAGCTGCCTCAACCCACTTTGTAAAGTAATCAATATCTACCAGGATGAAACGATGCCTGTTAGACGCAGTAGGTCTGATCTTGCCGATCATGTCGATGCCCCACATTGCAAAGGGCCACGGAGTTGTCTAAACGTTCGCATCTTTGATATCAATAGGGAAGTGTGAGCCAGCATATGCTGTCTCAGCCGGCGAACAGCCCATGCCAAAGCGTAGCAAGTTCTCTCGAGCAGCGAGTATCGGATCTCACAGTCGGTAAACTTTTTGCTAAAGCAGTAAATAGCATGCTCTTTTCAGCCAGACTCGTCATGCTGCCCCAGCACACATCCCATTGAATTGTCGAGTACTGTCAAGTATAAGATCAAAGGTCTCCCTTCAACTGGAGGCATCAGAATAGGTGGCTCTTGGAGATATTCCTTGATCCTTTCGAAGGAGGCTTGACATTCATCATTCCATCTTACCACTTGATCTTTCTTCAGTAACTTGAAGATTGGTTCACAAGTAGCAGTCAGGTGTGAGATGAATCGGGCAATGTAATTCAGTCGTCCCAAAAAGCCTCTAACTTCTTTTTCTGTTCGGGGAGCTGGCATTTCCTGTATAGCCTTCACCTTTGCAGGATCCACTTGAATACCTTTATCACTAACGACGAAACCCAGTAGCTTACCAGACCTCACCCCGAAGGTGCACTTGTTTGGGTTTAACCTCAACTTGTACAACTTAACTTGTCAAATAACTTCTGAAGATGGTCGAGGTGTTCTTCCTCATTTTGGGATCTTGCAATCATGTCGTCAACATATACCTCAATCTCATGATGAATCATGTCGTGGAACAAAGCAACCATGGCGCGCTGATACGTTGCCCTAGCATTCTTCAATCCGAACGACATGACCTTGTAGCAAAAGGTACCCCATTGAGTAACAAATGTTGTCTTCTCCATATCCTCGGGAGCCATTTTAATCTGATTGTAACCGAAGAAACCATCCATAAAGGAGAAGACCTTATGCTGTGTGGTATTGTCAACCAGAACATCGATATGAGGCAGAGGGAAATCATCTATGGGGCTCGCCCTGTTTAGATCCCTATAGTTAACACACATTCGAACCTTACCATCCTTCTTCGGCACCGGAACCACCTTGGCAACCCACTGCGGGCAAGAAGTAACTGCTAGAAAACCGGCATCAAACTGTTTCAGAACCTCATCCTTGATTTTCTCAGACATCTCTGGGCGTATTCGACGAACTTTCTGCTTCACTGGAGGACAGTCTTCCTTGGTGGGAAGGCGGTGAACCATAATATCAGTATCCAACCCCGACATATCTTCATAAGACCAGGAAAAGATCTCAACATAATCATTCAGCATCTGAATCAGCCGTTGCTTAACACTAGGCTCCAGATTTGCACCAATCTTGACCTCTTTCTTGTCTACCTCTGTACCCAGATTTACTGTTTCCACTGGCTCTTCGTGTGGCTGTATGGCCCTCTCTTCCTGAAGTAACAGTCTAGCAAGTTCCCCAGGCACTTCGCAATCATCCTCACCTTCGTCCTCGGCTTGGTTGATCGGACTTTCGAAGTCATAACTGGCAGTAGCAGAGTTGTTATCAGTGGGATCTCGAGTGGATGTAGACCTGTATATATGAGTGTGTGTAAGACAAATAGTTGTTTTGCAAGATAGAAAAGAAAAACAAGGAGCGCAAAATTCGTAATGCAAGAAAACGTCCAATGCTTTTATTGATGATATATGAAAATGACACATAATAAGCCCTCAAACAGAGCCACGATGTCTCGGGAAAGGCATCGGGCCGTAAAGTTTTAAATTGTCTGTTACAAACTTCAAAACAAAAGTCTTATTACTGTGTAATAAAAGAAATGGGCACGAAGTCCTTTGTCGTCCAATTGCTCAATCCACCGTCGGTAGTCGGGTAAATCCACCTGTCAAAATCTGACTCTTCATCATCATCTTCAATTGCATTTACTCCCTGGTCATGTTTGGGCATAGGTGCCGTTATGACATTAGGCTTCTCTGGCGCTTCAAACTCAATTTCCTTAGCTTCAATCAGATCCTGCACTTTATTCTTTAAAGCCCAGAAGTTGTTCCTATCATTCCCCGGGCTATCGAAGTGAAAAGCACAGTGGGCGTTCGGATTATACAATAGTGATGTAGTAATGGGATTCTTTGGGGCTTCCCTCAGAGTTACCAGATTAGTTTTCAACAATTGCGGCAGAATTTGAGATAGATTCATAGTGAGCCGAGTAAACTGTCTTTGCAGCCTCTCTGCTCTTGGCTGATTGTTGCGCTGAGAGGCAATAACAGGTCTTGATATTACAACCACATTTACTGCTTGGCGGAGTTCGGGACGGTTTTGGCTCTTCGAGCTGTAAACTGCACTAGATTCCTTCTTTAAAGGCTTCTTCTTTGTACTTGACGAAGCACCTTTCTGTATCTTATTAGTTTTGATACCGGCTTCAACTCTTTCCCCGGTCATAATTGTTGTACCCCAAAATTTTCCCTCCCATAATCTTCAAAGTTTTGACAAGCATCACCTCAAATGGTTCAAAGTCTACTCAAGGGCTACCCAGTCAACCATCCTCCTAAGCCAGTCAAACTAGGGTTTTTGGTTCCTGCAAGGAAGTTGAGGTTTTCAAGGGCTCAATCAAGTCCCATATGCTCATACACATTGTCAAGCATCTACATGTCAAGTTTCAAGGCTCACAAGGTTAAATTGCACAATCAAAAACCCTAATTGCTCAACAGTCAACTGCAGGGGCAAAATGGTCATTTGACAGTCAAAAGTTCAAATTTTTGGTCAACATCTTATTTTTAAGCCACAAACATCATTTGATCAATTCTTGATCATGATTTTCAAGGCATGGCTCAAAAAGTCTCAAGATGCAAAAGTTTCCATTTTTGGACAGCTGAAAAGTCAACTGTAACTTGACCAAGGCATAACTTTTTCATGGTTCATCAGAAAAATCCCATCCAATGCTCATTTTGAAGGGGGTGACATTTCCTACAACTCATCTTCACATTCCAAGTCCAAGAAATGCTCTCACAAAAAGTTATCAATTTCAACATTATAAGTCATTTTCAAAAGTCAACAAAAAGGGACTTTAAGTCAAAGACCATAACTTGAGATTGGTAAATCAAAATGACATGGGACCAAATACGTTGGTTATAGGACTTCAAGACCTTTCCAAAATGTCCAAGAACATGTTCATAACTTCAAAATTGAGCAAGATATGCATTGGAGAAGTTGGGAAATTTTTGTGAAATGGCCAAAATCATTTATCCTTGAAATTTCATTTTTGACAAAAGGGGCCCACTTTTTCCATTTGAATCAGCTTGACCATGCTTCCCACGTGTCCCACATTTTATTTCAAATTTTAAAATTAATTTTTTTCATTTTTATTTGATTTTATTGGATTTAATTCATTTTAAATCCTTTAAAATCAAATAAAAATCAAGAAGGTTAATTAAGGGGGATATTTGGTCTTGATTAGCTTTGAATCATCATTATACAACATCCCAAATTCGTTTCAAGGCCTAATCAAGCAAGAATTCAAAATTGGTACAAAGATGGAAAGTTTGTTAATAGAGGTTTATGGCAAAATCCTAAGTATGAATGCAAGGCTTCAAGGCCCTTAATTCCAATTGAAATACATTACATAATGCATATGCAAGTGATCAAAAAAAAAGGAACACAACCTAGAGAACTCTCTAAAACGAAAAAACAAAAAATTCCACAAAAAAAACCTCATATTCTCTTATACAAAATCCTGTACGGAGGCCACTCGATGGAAACCCCCACTTTTCTTCTTGTTGCACTGTAAATTCACTTTTCACGTGCAATTTCCCATGAACCAACTTTAACAAAAATCTCATCAACCAAAACAGAAACCTTACACAAGCTCATGTTCATACCGTTGACACAAGCTCAAAACTGATGCAACCACAAATCATCATCCTCTTGACAGCACCACAACAACATCATTGAGTCATGATAAAGCAACACAAAATTCTAATATTTTCAATTTCATTTATTCTATTTAATTTTCTTTTTGATTGTTTGAACTTTATCCATAAAATTCTTTGTGAAGATCAGGACTGGAATTTGGCTCTCTGAATCAGAAACAGAAGAACGAGAAGCGTCCAAATCGCAGTTCCGCCGCGCAACCGCGGACTCAACCGCTGCTTCCAGATCCGCTTCTGCCGCGACTTCGTGCTCCCTCCTAAATTGGGTCAACACCCCCATGGTTTGCATCACCTTTCATTTTTCCATTTTTCTTTTCTTCTTTTTATTTTAATTGTTTTTCTTTTATTTTATTTAATTCACCAAAATTAATCTTAATAATAACACAAAACCAAAAAATCAGAAATCATTAAAAAATAAAAATATGTTTTATTTAATTTTTTTAATTCTTCAAATAGTTTTTGTAAATAAATTCCAATAAAACAATTAGTTTAAATTTAGGTTTTTAACTTTAATGTCTTTTTCTAAAATAATTATAAAAAAAACATAAAAATTAGGTTATTAGTATCTTTATTCTTTTCTCAATAAATAACTTTTTCTCCTTATTATTATTATTAATTAATTTTGTAAATAAATATGGCATTTAATTAATTAGGATAAATTAGGTTAAAACTTAAACATTTTTTTAATTAAAAACAAATTTAGAACTAGGCTTTTATTTTAATTTCTAATTTCAATTAACTTTCTTTATTTCATAAAATACCAAAAAAACATAAAAATAATCTCTTTTCTTTATTTAATCATTAATTAATTTATAATTTCTATTTAATTTCTTTAAAGGGTCCAACGCCCTCGCACTCTCGATTCTTATTTCTTTTCGCATTTATTTTTATTTCTTTTGTGGATATAATGTATTTGCCCCAAAGTCTTGTAATAGATAATTAGGACATTTACTTTCCGCTCTTTTATTCAAATCGGGTCTTGCTTTAATTTGGCGATGTAGACCCGCGCCTTGTAATAGCGTAGGACCTTTATTTTCCGCATTTTTATTTTCTGCACCCTTTTAACTGCTAATCACATGAAAGAATGAATGCCCAAATAAAATCAAAGCGTAGCTCACCCAATGCATGACAAGACAAATAATAACTGAAAATGACACACAATTCACACACCACTCTTAGGGTACGCCTCACTGTTGCCTTGCCCCTCGAAACGTGGTCGTCGAGTACAGGACGTCTTAGTAAGTCCTTATGTCCATGAACATGGCATAAGGGTAGCTTCTAAGGTGTCCTACTGTTGCTCTGGTGATCACACTGTTGCCTTGCCCCTCGAAACGTGGTCGTCGAGTACAGGACGTCTTAGTGAGTCCTTATGTTCCATTGATCTAGTTGCCTCGAAACGGTTGCCTCGAAACAAGTTGCCTCGAAACGGTTGCCTCGGAATAAAAAGATCAATGGCATAAGGGTAGCTTCTAAGGTATATTACTATTGCTCGATGACCACACTGTCCCTAACCCTCGAATTGACCCGAACACCTCCAACGGTGGTGCTACCTACCTCTCAATGGTGGGATGGCACTACCTTAAGGACATTTACACAGACTAATTCCTTAGGGTAGGTAGATGACTCGTAGATACTTGCTCTAATTCAAAACAAATCAAAAACTCCTTTTCACACCGACACTTTGCAAAAAGCTTTCAAAAACAACTTTTCAAACACTCTTGAGGACTGATACAAGAGTTGATCTGAAACTTTCAAAGAAACTTTTTCAAACCCACTCACCTTGAAAAGCAAACAAACATTTTGAAAACACAAGTGAGCAAGTATCTAAGAGCCCATGGATAACCATGGATAGAAAGGGTGCTAACACCTTCCCTTTCTATAAATCTACCTCCCGAACCGAGAACTAATCTCAATAAGGAATTTTCCTGTGCTTTTGTCCTTTCCATTTGGAGAAAATAAAAGACGGTGGCGACTCTTGCTTACCGCGACATTTCGCGAACCAGCGTTAAACAGTCAGTTCCAGATCCACCGATCACAGAACTGGCGACTCTGCTGGGGATAACTTTTAAAGTGAGGTGTACCTTAGGACTAAGATCACTGTGCTTTCAATTGCTTTGACTTGTTTGCTTTAAATTGTGGGACTGTCTCGGGAGTTCTATAGATCCTAACCCGGATCTGGGGATACCTTCTTAGAAAGTAGCAACAAGGCTGTGAGGGAACTGTGCGGGGTATACCGACATGGTTGAAACAGTCTGCTACATTGATGTGGCACTTTGGTGTGTACTGGTAACCCTTGAGTTCAGTCAAGGAGAGTACGGGGCCGCCGCGTGGTGTCGTGAAGCATCAACTGACCTTAGGAACCTTAATTGAACCATCTTGGCCTCTTTAGGGTAGTGAGATAACTGACTTTGGTGCAGTCTGAGGTTGGTTGATACTCGATACTACACTCAATTGAGGGTTGTTTTCTTGGAATATTTTGGTCGCCAGTTCAGTGGCTAAATCGAAACGATGAACAATGAAAGCAATCCAGTGATATTGGGATCCTCTAGAACCCGGTTACTTCTGATAGGACAGGTCTTAACCCACAAATTGAAAGAGGGTAATACCTAGACCCCATGCTGGCCTAAACTCTAAGGGTTTCTCTTGTGTGACTTGTGTGCCTTCCAACTTGACTATTTGCATGCTTGTTATCTGACACTTGAGCTTCTTGCAGGTTTTGTTTACAGTCCCTAATAGGGACTCATAATAGGGTTTACCTATATCATCCCATGCATAGCATGACATCATACCATTGCATACATCCTACATAAGGACTAACCCATTTCAAGGATCTCAAGGGCTTGTGATGCATGTCATGATGAACCAACTGTCCAGCAAGGGGCAAAGGGGATTTATTTTCCTCTAGACAAGGTTGTCAGGGGCTATGACCCACTCGATATGGTGAGCCTTGACTCTTGAAGAAGGACTCTCAATAATATGCAGTGCCTTCCATCAAGCTACAAAATGCAAACTCTAACAATTTTCTTGTTTACCCCGCGAGGTCCTTGAAAGCATTGCATGCATATCATACATATCATTGCATTACAGGTACCCTTGTTGCAGGTCACTTACCCTTTTTCGCTGTTTATTTCAGCAATGGCTTCCCAACAAGATAACCAGGGCCTTCACGCTCAAGAGACTCAGTTCAAGGAGATCTTCCTAAGCCTATCCAAGGGGCAGGAAGAGTTAAGGACACTCCTCATGGGGAATCTGGCCAAGAAAAGTCCAGAGGATGACAAGGAAGAACGACTGAAATGTCTACAAGCTGAGGTAGACACATTGAAAACCCAGATGCTGGGGCAAAGGGCTTTCATCCAAGGTTTAGCTCGGGAGCAAGGAGAGCTGAGGGCCATGATCAGTCAGCTTCATCAAGACAGGAGGCAACCAGCCCAAGTCAGGGACTAGGTCATTGAATAGCTTCTGAGAATACAAAGGTTTGGTTTAATGAGCGGGCCTCTCCAAGCTGCTACTACTTCACAGGTTCAACAACGACCTCGCCAAGAACAACAGGCTGATCAGAGCAAGCCGGACAAGCCTAAAAGGCAATTCACCAAGCTCAATGTGTCACCGTCTCAAGCTTTACAACAATTGTTGAGGTTGAATCTGGTGACATTAAGGGACCCTCCTAAGAATCTCAACACAACCTCCCTAAAATACAATCCTGAGGAAAGATATGCATACCACTCTGACAGTCCAGGACATGACACCGACGACTGCTGGGCTCTGAAGAATAAGATCCAAGACCTGATTAATGAAAGAGATGTGGATTTCACCCAGATGGGCCAGGCTGAATGCTCCTGCCATCCCTACAAGGTGCACCAGTCGAAGTAACAAGCCCTGAGATGAGAAGACTCTTGCTTATTAGTATTTTCAAGTTGTAACTTTCCTTTGATTGTTCAAACATTTATTCATGTTAAACATTGTTATTTCATTAATGCATCGCGTATGGCTGTTTTGAAGTAATTATTTCGTATTCACTATATGCAAACTGTTTTCATATTCTGTGATGATCAACTCTCGATTGATAATTCTAAGCCTCTTGAGGGAGGATGACAAAGACGATACCGCAATCTACAGTATGCTTTTGAGCAGACCCCGCTGATGAGGTACATGCATTGTTTCAATCCCTAAACACTGGAGTTATAAGGAAGATAATCCCTCGTCAACCCCTTTGAGCCAAAGAAGTAGGAGTTTTTCTTTTCAAAAATTAAAACCCTTAATCATAACCTGGGGCAGGGTAGTTCTCTCAGTTGATCCGAGTACACTACGAATGGCACCAAAAAGTCCGTACAAAACAAAAGACAGTGATGGTTCCGAATAATCACAAAGATAGGCAGTCATCATTTCTCAAAATAAAATCCCAATAAGTCAAAACCTATGAAGGAGACTTACGAAAACTGGGGCATCCCGCTGACTGTCATCACAAAAGAAACAGTTCAGGAAAAAACAGGGATAACAAAATCAAAAAGAAAGAGGTCCTACAAACCCTCAACCATAAAAAGGAATGACTGCCTATTCAAAATAAATCGTCAATGTCCGAACCATCACTGATATATCAAAGCAAAGATTCAACAAGGTCTAACGCACGATTGGCTGAGTTTAGGTTTGAAGAACATCACGAAGAGCGGGTGGGTACAAATATAATTTGAGCCTTTATCCTTTGTTTCTTAAACCGTGAACCAGGACACGTTATAACCCTCAAAAGTCCTAGCTGAAGCATGGGTTAGTTCGAAAGCATACTGTTACAAAGGTATCCTGACTCCTTAAGGCACGCTGTAAAATCCTGAGTTGACATCACATTTTACAAAATTTGCTTGTTTTACTGAAAAAATGCATTTTCAAAATTTCAAGACAGACATAAGCTTTTGCATTCTTAAAATAACATTGTTTACATATGACTAGTTATTTGAACAGCAGAGAAATTCGCACGACGAATATCCTATGAACAAAAATCTTCTCAACAAAAGAGTCACCTCCAGTGGAAGAAACACTTCCAATCAAGGGGCATGGCATGATCAGTGTCCATCATATGGGGAAGTCCAGTCAAGATTCTGAGAATCTCTCAAAAGGCCAACCAGCTTGGGGCAAATCTCCATCTGGATCACCTGGGGCATTCCGACAACGAATCTTGCCTGATCAGGCATCTTCTAGTGGTACGGCGACACGGCACTACTAACAGTGACAACTCCCTGCTCTCTGAGAACGCGGACATAGTCGAAAAAATACTACGCCTAATCAAAGACCCGTTAGGTTGACACACCTAGGTAAAAATAAGGGCTTCCCGGCGAACCAAAAGGGGTCGGGAAAAAGTAAGGGATGAAATGAAAAAATCTGTACACCCGACAAGTCGAAAACCTGAAAAGGCGGCTTGGGCAAAAAAGGGTTATCCCGATGGACTGAAAACCCGAAAGGGCGGTCCAGGCAAAAGTTAGGGATCACAGCATACGACTATGTCCCGGCATCTCATCACTTGCCTGCCAGAAGAAGATTTGTCAAGTCGACAGTCATCAAGCACCTCTACAGGTACCTTCTTCTCCCGCAGAAACTGGGGCAATGGGAATTGTCCGAACGGTACAAGCTGCTCTGTCCACCGAGGTACCAAGGTAAGTTCAGATGAAGAACATGACCAAGTTACCTCCACTCCCCCACAGAGTAAGACAAGTTTCAGTAATACTCTCCCCGAGCAGAGTTGGTCTCCCATCAGCCCTGAAAAGGCACAGTATCTCCAGCAAGTCATCAACACTCTCCCCAAGAAGCGTTAATCTACTGTCAGCCTTAAGGAAGTTGGGTATCCCCAGAAAATCTCAACATTCCCCAGCGGAGTACATATATTCCTCAGCAAGCATCCCCGACAGTCTTAATATAAGATTTTTCCCCGGCGGAATACCAGACACCCCAGTGGAGCCATTCCCCAGTACAGTCTCAAAAGTCTCCCCAGGAGAGTTGAACCGTCTCCCCAGTAGATTCTTGAAGCTTATCCCCGGTAGATTCTGGAAGCTTATCCCCTGCCAAGCAAACGCGTCTCCCCGGCTTTATTCAGAAGGTTATTCCTCGCCAGAGCTCATAACTGGGTTATCCTCAACTAATTGCCACGGAAAGATCGTCCTCGGCGAAGTCTTCCTATACCCAGCGGAGTTCCTCAAACCTCCCAAACGTAACTCAACAATGGTATCCCCAGCGGAGTTCTCATACAACATCTCAGCGAAGTGCCTCTCTTCCCACAGAGTATTTTCCCCAGCAAGATCGCTAGAGTAATTTTCCCCGCAGAGTAATCTATTCGCCAAGCTTATTCCCCAACGGAGTTATCTTCTCCTACCAGTATTCTTGCAACATCAGCCCAGGATAAGCTCCCGGCATTTGTCAAGGATTTATTTTCCTAGACCAAAAATACATTCGCAAACATCACATTTTCATACATGATATAAACATCACATTCTACAATCCCATTGGTTATAAACGTCATGACATCGCGCATTCCATGCACCATGACATTGCATATAACTAATGTTTTGCCTTTTTCAGGAAAGGTCAATACAAAGATGATTACTATCAACTATCGCAATCCCAGATTCGATTCTTGTATCTAGCCAGGGCATGTCTGTGAGCGATTGATTGTGGATTCGATACCTGTATCCGACCAGGGCATGTCTACGTTAAAAAGATTAAAGAGATAGCTTGGAAATGCTCCAGATACAGATGTTGTTCTTTTGCTTATTCAAAATTCCTTTCTAGATATGGTTCAGATGTGACCCAGGCATGGCGACGTTCTGACACTTATTCCAGATTTATTCTCAGATATAACTTAGAGATGCTCCGGACACGGAGGCTGTTCTATTGTTTATTCAGAGACCACCTTTCTAGATATGGTTCAGATGTGACCCAGGCATGGCGACGTTCTGACACTTATTCCAGATTTCTTCTCAGATATAACTTAGAGATGCTCTGGACATGGAGGTTGTTCTATTGTTTATTCAGAGACCACCTTTCTAGATATGGTTCAGATGTGACCCAGGCATGGCGACGTTCTGATAGTTATTCCAGATTTCTTCTCAGATGTAACTTAGAGATGCTCCGGACACGGAGGCTGTTCTATTGTTTATTCAGAGACCACCGTTCTAGATATGGTTCAGATGTGACCCAGGCATGGCAATGTTCTGATACTTATTCCAGATTTCTTCTCAGATATAACTTAGAGATGCTCCAGACACGGAGGTTGTTCTATTGTTTATTCAGAGATCACCTTCTAGATATGGTTCAGATGTGACCCAGGCATGGCGACATTCTGATACTCATTCCAGATTTCCTTTCAGAGATAGCTTGGAAATGCTCCAGATATGGATGTTGTTCTTTTGCTTATTCAAGACTCCTTCTAGATATGGTTTAGATGTGACCCAGGCATGGCGACATTCTGATACTCATTCCAGATTTCCTTTCAGAGATAGCTTGGAAATGCTCCAGATATGGATGCTGTTCTTTTGCTTATTCAAGACTCCTTCTAGATATGGTTCAGATGTGACCCAGGCATGGCGACATTCTGATACTCATTCCAGATTTCCTTTCAGAGATAGCTTGGAAATGCTCCAGATATGGATGCTGTTCTTTTGCTTATTCAAGACTCCTTCTAGATATGGTTCAGATGTGACCCAGGCATGGCGACGTTCTGATACTCATTCCAGATTTCCTTTCAGAGATAGCTTAGACATGCTCCAAATATGGATGATGTTTTCTTGCTTATTCAAGACTCCTTCTAGATATGGTTCATATGTGACCCAGGCATGGCGACGTTCTGATACTCATTCCAGATTTCCTTTCAGAGATAGCTTAGACATGCTCCAGATATGGATGCTGTTTTCTTGCTTATTCAAGACTCTTTCTAAAGATAGTCCAGATGTGACCCAGGCATGGCGACGTTCTGATACTCATTCCAGATTTCCTTTCATATATAGCCTAGAGATGCTCCAGATCTGGACTTTGTTCTATTGCTTATTCAGATTCAAACTTCTAAAAGACAACTTAGAGATGCTCCATCCCGGATGCTCTTCTATTGTTCAGTCCAGATACGATCCAGATTCGGATGACATTCTGTCGCTCATACAGATACAATATGGATATACCCCAGACACGGCAGTCATTCTACTGTTTATTCAGACGTCAACAACTAGATATAGACTAGATATGCTCCAGGCACGGAAGCTATTCTATTCAGATTCAGTTATCCGACAGTTTCCAAATGGCATCTATAAGCCCATTCCCGACAAGGTTCTGTCACACCCAGATGGCATCTATAAGCCCATCCCCCTATCCATCATCTTTCCAAATGGCATCTATAAGCCCATTCCCGCTATCACACTGCTGATACTCAACTATGTGAGTGCAAATTTCTGGGCACTCTAGTGTTCAATCATCTTCCACCTTCGGATCACGAAAGGCACACACGCCAATCTACATCCTCAGGTCTAAGAAGATTGAACAGGGGCAACTGTTTTACCCCAAAATTTTCCCTCCCATAATCTTCAAAGTTTTGACAAGCATCACCTCAAATGGTTCAAAGTCTACTCAAGGGCTACCCAGTCAACCATCCTCCTAAGCCAGTCAAACTAGGGTTTTTGGTTCCTGCAAGGAAGTTGAGGTTTTCAAGGGCTCAATCAAGTCCCATATGCTCATACACATTGTCAAGCATCTACATGTCAAGTTTCAAGGCTCACAAGGTCAAATTGCACAGTCAAAAACCCTAATTGCTCAACAGTCAACTGCAGGGGCAAAATGGTCATTTGACAGTCAAAAGTTCAAATTTTTGGTCAACATCTTATTTTGAAGCCATAAACATCATTTGATCAATTCTTGATCATGATTTTCAAGGCATGGCTCAAAAAGTCTCAAGATGCAAAAGTTTCCATTTTTGGACAGCTGAAAAGTCAACTGTAACTTGACCAAGGCATAACTTTTTCATGGTTCATCAGAAAAATCCCATCCAATGCTCATTTTGAAGGGGGTGAAATTTCCTACAACTCATCTTCACATTCCAAGTCCAAGAAATGCTCTCACAAAAAGTTATCAATTTCAACATTATAAGTCATTTTCAAAAGTCAACAAAAAGGGACTTTAAGTCAAAGACCATAACTTGATATTGGTAAATCAAAATGACATGGGACCAAAGACGTTGGTTAGAGGACTTCAAGACCTTTCCAAAATGTCCAAGAACATGTTCATAACTTCAAAATTGAGCAAGATATGCATTGGAGAAGTTGGGAAATTTTTGTGAAATGGCCAAAATCATTTATCCTTGAAATTTCATTTTTGACAAAAGGGGCCCACTTTTTCCATTTGAATCAGCTTGACCATGCTTCCCACGTGTCCCACATTTTATTTCAAATTTTAAAATTAATTTTTTCATTTTTATTTGATTTTATTGGATTTAATTCATTTTAAATCCTTTAAAATCAAATAAAAATCAAGAAGGTTAATTAAGGGGGATATTTGGTCTTGATTAGCTTTGAATCATCATTATACAACATCCCAAATTCGTTTCAAGGCCTAATCAAGCAAGAATTCAAAATTGGTACAAAGATGGAAAGTTTGTTAATAGAGGTTTATGGCAAAATCCTAAGTATGAATGCAAGGTTTCAAGGCCCTTAATTCCAATTGAAATACATTACATAATGCATATGCAAGTGATCAAAAAAAAAAGGAACACAACCTAGAGAACTCTCTAAAACGAAAAAACAAAAAATTCCACAAAAAAAACCTCATATTCTCTTATACAAAATCCTGTACGGAGGCCACTCGATGGAAACCCCCACTTTTCTTCTTGTTGCACTGTAAATTCACTTTTCACGTGCAATTTCCCATGAACCAACTTTAACAAAAATCTCATCAACCAAAATAGAAACCTTACACAAGCTCATGTTCATACCGTTGACACAAGCTCAAAACTGATGCAACCACAAATCATCATCCTCTTGACAGCACCACAACAACATCATTGAGTCATGATAAAGCAACACAAAATTCTAACATTTTCAATTTCATTTATTCTATTTAATTTTCTTTTTGATTGTTTGAACTTTATCCATAAAATTCTTTGTGAAGATCAGGACTGGAATTTGGCTCTCTGAATCAGAAACAGAAGAACGAGAAGCGTCCAAATCGCAGTTCCGCCGCGCAACCGCGGACTCAACCGCCGCTTCCAGATCCGCTTCTGTCGCGACTTCGTGCTCCCTCCTAAATTGGGTCAACACCCCCATGGTTTGCATCACCTTTCATTTTTCCATTTTTATTTTCTTCTTTTTATTTTAATTGTTTTTCTTTTATTTTATTTAATTCACCAAAATTAATCTTAATAATAACACAAAACCAAAAAATCAGAAATCATTAAAAAATAAAAATATGTTTTATTTAATTTTTTTAATTCTTTAAATAGTTTTTGTAAATAAATTCCAATAAAACAATTAGTTTAAATTTAGGTTTTTAACTTTAATGTTTTTTTCTAAAATAATTATAAAAAAAACATAAAAATTAGGTTATTAGTATCTTTATTCTTTTCTCAATAAATAACTTTTTCTCCTTATTATTATTATTAATTAATTTTGTAAATAAATATGGCATTTAATTAATTAGGTTAAAACTTAAACATTTTTTTAATTAAAAACAAATTTAGAACTAGGCTTTTATTTTAATTTCTAATTTCAATTAACTTTTTTTATTTCATAAAATACCAAAAAAACATAAAAATAATCTCTTTTCTTTATTTAATCATTAATTAATTTATAATTTCTATTTAATTTCTTTAAAGGGTCCAACGCCCTCGCACTCTCGATTCTTATTTCTTTTCGCATTTATTTTTATTTCTTTTGTGGATATAATGTATTTGCCCCAAAGCCTTGTAATAGATAATTAGGACATTTACTTTCCGCTCTTTTATTCAAATCGGGTCTTGGTTTAATTTGGCGATGTAGACCCGCGCCTTGTAATAGCGTAGGACCTTTATTTTCCGCATTTTTATTTTCTGCACCCTTTTAACTGCTAATCACATGAAAGAATGAATGCCCAAATAAAATCAAAGCGTAGCTCACCCAATGCATGACAAGACAAATAATAACTGAAAATGACACACAATTCACACACCACTCTTAGGGTACGCCTCACTGTTGCCTTGCCCCTCGAAACGTGGTCGTCGAGTACAGGACGTCTTAGTAAGTCCTTATGTCCATGAACATGGCATAAGGGTAGCTTCTAAGGTGTCCTACTGTTGCTCTGGTGATCACACTGTTGTCTTGCCCCTCGAAACGTGGTCGTCGAGTACAGGACGTCTTAGTGAGTCCTTATGTTCCATTGATCTAGTTGCCTCGAAACGGTTGCCTCGAAACAAGTTGCCTCGAAACGGTTGCCTCGGAATAAAAAGATCAATGGCATAAGGGTAGCTTCTAAGGTATATTACTATTGCTCGGTGACCACACTGTCCCTAACCCTCGAATTGACCCGAACACCTCCAACGGTGGTGCTACCTACCTCTCAATGGTGGGATGGCACTACCTTAAGGACATTTACACAGACTAATTCCTTAGGGTAGGTAGATGACTCGTAGATACTTGCTCTAATTCAAAACAAATCAAAAACTCCTTTTCACACCGACAATTTGCAAAAAGCTTTCAAAAACAACTTTTCAAACACTCTTGAGGACTGATACAAGAGTCGATCTGAAACTTTCAAAGAAACTTTTTCAAACCCACTCACCTTGAAAAGCAAACAAACATTTTGAAAACACAAGTGAGCAAGTATCTAAGAGCCCATGGATAACCATGGATAGAAAGGGTGCTAACACCTTCCCTTTCTATAAATCTACCTCCCGAACCGAGAACTAATCTCAATAAGGAATTTTCCTGTGCTTTTGTCCTTTCCATTTGGAGAAAATAAAAGACGGTGGCGACTCTTGCTTACCGCGACATTTCGCGAACCAGCGTTAAACAGTCAATTCCGGATCCACCGATCATAATAATCAATTCAGTAAACTCGGACGATGAACTTCCGATCAAATGGTTGAAATATGGACCAGACAAAGTCCCAAGAAACATATCCACCAACTCCCTATCAGCCAGAGGGGGTTGTACTCTTCCAGCAAGATCTCTCCACTTCTGAGCGTAGTCCTTAAAACCTTCGCTCGCACCCATAGACATACCCTGAAGTTGGGTACGCGTGGGAGCAAGGTCGGTATTATACTGGTATTGCTTGTAAAAAGCAGCAGCAAGGTCCTCCCAGTTACGGACATTAGCTCCTTCCAGTTGATAGAACCATTTAAGTTGAGTCCCTGATAGACTATCTTGAAAGAAATGAACCCAGAGGTTCCTATCAATAGTATATGGTTGAATCTTTCTGACATACGAGCGGAGGCGTAACTTTGGGCAGGAGACCCCATCGTACTTAGCAAAGACAGGAGCTTTAAACTTGTGTGGGATCACTACCCCAGATGCCAAACTCAAATCTCCGAAGTCCAATCCAGGTACCTTTTGGACCTCCATTGCACTCAACCGGTCTTCGAGTTGCTTATACTTATCCTCAGCAGGAGGATACTGGTCTTCATCAAAGTCAGTGTCATTGTCAGAAACTATAGGGCTATGACCCTTCCTTTCCTCTTGATTCTCTCCCCCTCCAGATGAATGAGACAAATCAACTTCTTCTCGCAACCTGTTCCCAAATCTGTGACCCATATTCAGGAGGATCGTCTTCTTCTTCTTCTTCTTCTTCTTCTTGTCCTTCAAGATAAGACTCTTCAAATCTTTCTGCCCCTTGGCCAGGTTCAAGAACATTTCCTGGAACTGAGCATTCTGAGCTTGCAGAGCCTTGATGGCTTGATCAGTAGGTGTTTCAGAAGACATGTTGTGCTGAAATAAACAGCAAAGAAGATGAGAAACCTGTAAGGGTACCTATAATGAGGTGCATGGGAATGGAATGTGTATGAAATGATTTCAAAGACTTAGGGAGATTCAAATTTGTAAACCAAAATAAAACACACTTTATTAGATTAAAACTTGAAACAATGTTTAAAAAATGCCTTTAAGGCGTTACAAAAGAAATACTGAAAAGAAAATCTAAACTAGAAATAGAAAAAGACATCAGAGTTCCCATGGTCGTTTTCCTTTCGTGCTGACATAATCGTTGATTGTCCTCTCAATCTCCAGCTGCCTTGTAAGCTTCAAGATCTTCCGTTCCTGCTCATGATACTTCTCTTTGTAAGTATCCCTTTCTTCCCTTAGCTGGATCCAAGACCTCTTTAATGCCCCAGTATCAGTAGGCACGTATGGATTGATGACTGTATAAGGAACCCCTTCTTCATCAGCACGCTCCATGATCACCGGAAAAACAGCTTCGTATGGCATCCCTAACTTTTGAGCACGGGCTCGGACCCACTGAAGATATGGTTGCATCGGGAGAGAAGTCTTCATTCCTAGCTCATGTGGATCATACCTATTAACCCTATCCCATGCTCGTATAAATCTGCGGCGATGTCCCTCAACATCCCCTATGAAGTCAAAGACAATGCCTGTAAGCAGCAGCTCATGAGGACCGTCCCTCCGATCTCGTCCAAACTGTCGTAAGGCCAAACAAGGATTATAGGTTATGCTTCCTCGAATTCCAAGCAATGGAACATTGGGGTATTCCCCACACCGATCAATGACAGCTACCTTTTCCATATCCTTAGTGCTCCAAAGGATATCCGTATGAGCGAGGGACATGATTCTGTAAGCCCAACCCATACCTTCCTCATTCTTCAATACAGATTTGGGGAGGTGAGAAATAAACCACCTCGCCAGCAGCGGTTCACAACACATAAGGGTTCCCCTTCTCCGAGCGGTACGGGCATAAAGAGCATGTAGAATGTCACTTAAGAGAGTGGGCACTGGATTAAGGGACATGAAGATCTTGACTGTGTTCACATCGATGAAAGAATCTGAATTAGGGAACAGAACCAAGCCATAGATGAGGAGTGCCAGGATGTCTTCAAATGCTTGAAAGTCCAAACTGTCCCAGAACTGTTGAGCTTGATCAATTAAGAACTTAGCCAGGAAGCCTTTAACCCCACTCTGAATGTCCCAGTTAGATACTACATCAGCCTTTGTTAGATGGGGGGCTGAAGCAATATCCTCTGGCCTAGGAGCTATCTCAAAACCTGTAAAGGGTGTCTGCTCTAGAATAGATATGCCAAGTAAATCAGAGAACTCCTCCAAAGTAAGGACCAACTGATAGTCCGGGAAGGTGAAACAGTGATGCAACGGGTCAAAGAACTGGAACAAGACGCTCATCATTTGCTCATCCAACTTGGAAGTGACCAGGATGAGGAGATGACCATGTCTTCTAACAAAGGAAGAGGTATCAGGAACCTTCGAAACCAACTCTCTAAGCTAAGCAGGGACTTGCACGAAGTTGATTCGAATGGTATTTCTGCGCATAGATTCCATGATCCGCAAAAAAGAACAAAGATGAATCCCCTCGGTCTTTGAAATGGTTAGTCTAATGAAATATGCATGCGATGTCATGATGCATGATGTCATGATAAAAACACACCACAGGTATCACAGATAGCAAACATGGTAAGGGCAAACAAGTCACACAATAGCCCTTGAATTTCAGGCTGGCATGGAGTTTAGGTACTACCCTCTTTCAGTTTAGTTGGTTCAACCTGTCCTAGTAATAGTAATCGGGTTCTAGAGGTTCTCAATATCACTGACCATCCTCGATCAGTCATAATTCCAGTTTAGCAACCTTTTCTTGCGGCCGGAATCATCACGAGAGTATGGTCTCAATGAGTGTAGCATACTGCTACTTTTCTATGGCCAAGTTGGTCAATTATAGGTTCTAAGGTAAGTTAATGCTAAATGACCCATTAGCAGCCCCATACTCTCCTTGTTCCTCCACAAGGGATATCGGTACCAACTAATATGTCACACCAACGTAGCTACTACTTCAACCGTATCAGTCTACACCGTACAGTTCCCTCACAGTCTACTGCTACTTACCTAAAAGGTGTCCCCAGATCTGGGTTAAGATCTATAGTAACTCCGATACAAATCCCAGAAAGATAAAGCAAACAGATCAAACAATTGAAAACAATATGCTGAACTAATCATAAGGTACACCCCACTTATACTCCCCAGCAGAGTCGCCAGTTCTATGATACGGTGGCCAGAACTGGGATGTGTTTCCCTATTTTTTCAAGGAATTTGCTGGTTTGCGTTTTGCGTTTGTTTTTTCAAAATGTCGCGGTAAGCATGAGTCGCCACCGACTTTTATTTTATCCAACAAGGAAAGGAAAAAAGCACAGAAAAATTCCTTTTTCGAGATATTTCTGAGTACGGGGGGTAAATCATCATTTTCAAAATTGTTTTCTTTGTGTTTGTGGGCTTTGAAAAGTTTGTTTTGACTTCGATTTAACTCTTGCTTCTGTCTTCAAGAGTGTAATGAAGTGTTTTTTGTAAACTTTGTTTGTAAAGGAGTGTAAGTGTGAAAAATTGTTTTGACTGGGCAAATACTTAAGAGCTAATCTACCTACTCGAAAAAAGAATCGTTATATGTTCGTTTCCTTTAGACAATGTTATCCCACTATTAATGAGTAGGTAGCATCGTCGTTGAAATTTTGAGGGTCAATTCGAAAGGGACGTACGGTCACTAAATAAATGTTAGGACGTCTTAGTAGTAACCCTAATGTCTTAGATCAATTTATTCGAGGCAACAATTCCGAGGAAACCATTCCGAGGCAACTTTTCCGAATCGGGACTTTGATCTTTGTTTAGACAAAAGGACGACCACTAAAGCATCATATACTCAATAACCGTTTACCAAAGGCAATCAAGTGGGAGTGTACCCTAGGAGTGCGCATGTGCGAGTGATTCAATTTCAGTTTATTTATCTTTGCACATTTAGGGTGATCTAACTGTTTTAAAATTAATCATACATTCTTGTCATGCAAACCCTAATTATTCATACATCTAACAGTTAATAATTTGCGGAATTTAAAATGCGGAAATTAAACTACGCTATTACAAGGCTTCGGGTATTTACATAACCAAAAACAAACCCTTTGAAAATAAAGCGATGAAAAGTAAAGGTCCTAATTAAAACTATTACAAACTGTGAGCAGATACAATAATTGGGTAAAAATAAAAATAAAGCGCGCGTGAAAAATTAGATCGGCGAGAAACTAGGGTTTTGACCCTCTTTATCAAAAGAAAAATGTTTTTTGTTGTTTTTAATAAAAGAAATAAGTTTTCTAAATTAAATATAAAAATTTATTTAGTTAATTAAATTAATAAAAATAATTACATGACCTATTTTTATGTTTTTGATTATTTTAGGAAAAAGAAAGAAAAATTAAATATGGAATAAAAACCTAATTATTCTAATCATTTTTAATTATGTACAAAATAATTAAAATTGTCTAAAATTAAATGTAATTAAATTAATTAATTTATTGATGAAAAATAATACCTAAATCTAATTGGTGAAAAATAATATTTTTGGTGATTTTTTGATAAAAAGAAAGTTAATTTAATTGGTTAGTAAATAAATAAATAATTTAAATAAAACAAATAAAAAAGAATGAAGAAAGAAATTGAGCCTGAGTTTAGCAACTTTGGGAGGGGGGGGGGGTGAATAGCAGAATATGGGCCCATTTGAGAAGGTCCATGTTGACCTCTGAAATCCAGTGCATGCGCGTTTGACTTGGCTTTGGTGCACCTTCAAATGATGGCCATCAGATTTGGCCATCTGACACTTGGATGGCTAGATTGGAAAGGTGTATGGTGGACCCCTGGCTTGTGCATACATGTGATTGCCTGAAAGAAAATAACATAGAGAAAAGTGGGGGATCTGGGATTCGAACCCAGGCCCCAAGGCAATTTCCAGCGCTGCACTCACTACTGCACCACTTTGCTTTTGTTGTTCATAAAATACATAATAATAATAATATACAAAAATAAGCATTAGTGAAGGACAAAAAAAATGCGCGCAGAAAGTTTGAATGGGCCAATGGAATGGTGACACATAGGTCATCTTCTTCCCCTCTCCGTGGGTAAAAGTCCCAGACTTTTACATACGGACATTTTGTCCGTTGCTATAAGCCTGGCTCGTTCCAAAATCCTCTACGTGCCATATAAATAACCTCTAATGCCATGGTTGGATCTATCTCATCATTCTGAACATGATGGTACCTTTCATTAAGGCTAATTTCATTTGCAAGCAAAATCCCTAATTCGAAGCTATGAACCCTAACAATGGCATATTCCAGTACAGACCAAATAAATGCAATTAAACCATACAGAAAGCTTGCATTTGTCTCATAGATCAAGAATATGTGATTAATTCAACCTAATAATGCCTAGATCATGCTATTCGAATTCAATAAATGTGAGATATCGTGGCTGACTTACAGAGCTTTTTAGGACTGGAAAAGCTTGGTTCTTGATTGCTTTAGCTTGCTGGGACTCCCAGGAAATGATTGAGATAGCTGGAAAGACCTAAGGATGCCTGGAACCCTGAATTCGATCTTGCACTTTTCTTGATTTTTTTTCTTCAGAATTTGCTCTACTTGTTGTGCCTGTTTCTAACCTAGTTTTGAGTCTGCACGTCCTCTATATGTATAAAGGAAGGGATTAGGGTTGATAACTGCTCTCAGTCTTCCTCCATCAATGATTTGGATCTTTGATTTGATTCACTTTGAAAACTTTCCAAAATTGGTCTATTTCAATCTTTTTGTTCACACCATGCCTTGATACGAATTTGAATGTTTGCTAGCTGTATAATAAAACCTGAAACAAGCTTAAAATCTTTGGTTTTCAATATTTTGGATTTTATATGATTTGTTTTGATTTAAATTGAATTAATTCAAATAAAAATTAAAATAAATAATAAAAATAAGATATGGACAAGTGGCAAAGGCTAGAGCTCGTGGACTATGTTACCAGCTCAAAACAAGTGAAAAAGATTGGGCCTATTTGGCAAAAATTAGGGATAGTTGACTTTTGATAATTTTGCAAAAAAGGTCAACTTCACCAATGCACAACTTCCTCAATTTTGACTCTTTGGAGGTGTTATTGGACTTTTTAGAAATATCAAGATGTCCTCTAATCAACCCTTTTTGTCTCATCTCAATTTGATATTCCATGCTCATGTATGAAGCTTTGACAAAAAAGGTGTTTTTGTTGACTTTTCAAAATGACCTATAATGTCCAAATTCATAACTTCTTGTGAGTGCATATTTTGAACTTGGGAGCTGAAGATGGATTGTAGGTAATTGCATCCTCTTAAAAATGAGATTTTTATGGGTCATTTCTCATAAAGTATGAGAAAGTTATGCTTAGTCAAAGTTGAGTTGACTTTTCCTATAAAACCCTAATTTAGCAACTTTTGAGTCTTGATGAATTATGTGCAATCCTTGATGAATCATGATCAACCCTTGATCAAATGATGAAATATACTTCAAAATGAGGATGTTGACCAAAAATATTTAAGTTTGACTATATGTGGGCCACAGTTGACTTTTGCCCTAGCATTGTCGATTTTTGGGCCTTTGAGCAATTGATTGAGCAAACTTTCTCTGCAAGGCTTGAAACTTGACATGGGTGGTCTTGAGAACATATTAGGACATTGTTGAGCATTTTGGATCACTTGGACTCAAGTATCTTGATGTAACATGAAACCCTAATTTGAGGTAGACTGCCTTAGGAGAGGACTTGTCTGGTCAACCCTTAGACTTTCTTGAGCAACTTGAAGATATTTCTTGAAATGTTTTGAGAAATATGGGAGGGAAAATTTTGGGGTGCAACACTACGTACCACCTTTCATGCAATAGGGGATCAGGATACACGTAGTTCCTCTTTTAAAAATTTTAATACACAAATGTGTTGGTCAATTTTATGAGATAAAACATCATCGTCATTGTCCGTGTGGAAAATATACCTACTACCCACAATTATGAGAAAGGAGAATTTGCATCATCTCAAAGTGGAGGATATGTCTTGGATTTTAAAATAAAAAATTCCTCACTCAACACCCAAGTGGAAAATATCTCTCTTTACTACATATTATAGAAGTATAGTTGTTTGCATCACTACAAGGATTGACAAGAGTTCAATCTTTTGAGAAAAGTTTAAAGATAAAAGCCAAAGTGGCAAAATGGTTTGAAATGAGATTGATTTACTTTTAGTCTTCTCACAAAAATGTCAAAGTATTGTTAAGTTTATTGGAGTTTATTTATGAAAATGTTTGAAAATGCATGGACCTAAGTCCAAGTTTATTATAAAAGTAATTCAAGTTTAAAACAAGAAGAATTTTCAAAAGGGGGGAGAAGATTTTTGAAATTAAAGAAGATGGGAGGAGAAGAAGAGGCTATCCTAAAGCATAAGGTAAAATCTAGGGATAAGAACCATCTAACAAACAAGAAGCCAATACTTGACATTATGAGCCAAAATAGAATTCCCATTCTTTGGATTGAAACTAAACAAGCAAATGTACTAGACCTCTTGAGAGAACCAAACTTCAAGTGTATTAAGTCTTCACAAAAATTGGGCAGAGTAACGGCTGTATACGGGTGAATTCTAGAATACAAACCAAGGGTGTAATCACAATAACCTGCACACAAAATAAACAAACAACCCAATGTCTTGAGGTAAACCCCAAGAGCTCCAGACAAAATAATCAGATAAGATCACAAGGTCTCCAATCATAGGCCAAGGTTTCTAATCCTAAGTCCAAAAAGTCCACTGCTCCATAATGCCAAGGGTAGTAACCAAATAGTCCAAGTATCATTAAATATTTTTTAGGGTTTATGTTGATTATTAGGTGTCTTTAAAAAAAAGAAAAGCTCAAGTGAGCAAAAATAAAAAATGACAAGAATATAAAGGGGCTCAAGTGAGCAAAGATGAAAAATAGCATGAAATGTAAATGCTAAAAGTAAATGGTGCATAAAGTAAAGCACATAAAATAAAAACACAAAATAAAATCAATTATTAGTGATTAGTGGTTAGTTGGATGATCATCTTGAAACTTTCATTTGGAACTCATTAGAGGATTGGTAGAACCAAAGCCTCCACACAACAAGTTGCATTTGCTTTTTGTCAAGTATATCATCCATTTGGAATCCTTATGAGTATCATTTAATGATCAACGATGTTTAAGTGATCTGTGTTGACCAAAGGTGTTGTAGATGTATTAGAGGATTGGTAGAACCAAAGCCTCCACACAATGAATCTCAAGGTTATTGGATCAAAGAGATAAAATTAACATACTTGGGCATGCAAACATAAGTTTGGGCTACGAATGATCATTTATTCGAATCAGGACAAAATTTAGCGCTATGTTAAGCAATCGTAAGTGGACTTATATAGAAGTCGCACCTATTTTGAGGCCGGTCAATAGCAATTTATGCACCATTTGTTTTGAGACATGATATAGAGATCATGCTCCAACAACGTTTAGTGCAATAAGAAGGGGATGAGATGAAGAGGGATGAGAGAGAATATACAAACCACTTTTGGATTAAATTTAATCAAACTATTATTAAAATCATTCATCCATTTTTTGTAGAGTTAGACTCAACACCATTGATCCAATAATGTTAATAAAGTTCATGATCAAAATTTTAACCCAAGATCAGCCAGAAAATAATCACAAAATAATATTACATTTTAATATATACTAAAAGGTTTAAAAATAATGTTTAAGAAAATAGAAATAAAAGAGAAAAATATCAACCATGTCCAAATTAATCAAGAAATAAAAGTAAGACCATAGAAAAAAATCAGAAATGGACTAAAATAATTTAATAACTTTTTTGGAAATTTTTTTAAAGTCAGAAACTAATTTTAAAATTAAAAGAAAGGGGTAAAATAAACCAAAAATGATTAAAAAAAACAAATTCAGAAACAAAAATAAAATAAGGTCACTAATATTTGCCACAATATCATTGGTTCATTCCATAATTTTTTCAGAATTTAAAAATGCATAAAAGTATTTTTAAACATTTAAAAAAATTCCAATAAAGTGTAAATTTATAAAAAATACCAATACACAAAATTAAATGTGAAAAATTAAAAATCACAAAGAGGATAATCAAAAATATTTTTCATAATTTTTTCAGATTTTTTGGACTAAAAATGAATTTTCTATGATTTTTTGAAGTTTAAAACAATTAAATATAAAAAATCAGAAAAGAAAATAAAAGTAAAAAATATGTGGACCATTGAATGAGAGTCAAAACGCGTTAGTAATCAAATCTAAGGGATCTGGCGCGTTGTGTATATCATGGTCATTAGTGAATAAAGCACTGAATCAATTATTAAATCAGAATTCAAAAATAACAAGTGGCGTGCCATCATTGGTTGGAAGAAGGCACATTGGTCATCTTCAACATCCATCCAACGTGAATTGTAGATCTCTCAAACTGTAAAATCAGAAGCTCAGACCTATGACATTCGCTTCGTCTCTTCAAGACAAAGACAACCACACCCTCGCGCCAAATTTATATAAACTGTAACTCAAGCAATTTGGAAAGAAAGTTTTGAAAAGGGATTTGAAATTTCATGATCAAGACGTGTTTCCAGTAAGAAGTAAGTGTTGCGAATAGAACCAGAGCAATGAGAGCATCACAATGATATCAAAGTTTTGAAGAATTGATGAAGGAATCTACCTATTGAAGTTGAGTTGTAGAGCTCTGAAACTGGACTTCTATGGAGCAATATATGGCACGATTCTTGAATATAATTATATGGTTAGTTTCAGGGAAGATCAAGGAAGGTGAATTGATGGAAAAAATGGATTGAAAAAGGCTTGAGAATGGATTTCGAAGTTGCGGAATTCTGAGTTAGGGAACAAGTTTGGTAGGGTGATTCTGGCTATCTAAGCTTGAGAAAATGAATAGGGAATGTCCCTCTATTTATAGGGAATCAAATGGAATGTCCAAGCGTGTGAAACGATGAAGTTTGAAGGGAAATCGTGTGAAGTTTCAAACAAGAAAAGTGTGACTTCCAATTTGATCAAAACTCATCCAAAACGCGCGTTTTGCTATGCTAATCACTTTTGGAACTTCATTAAACGTGTTTAGAGGCAAAAACGCGCAGAAACAAAGTGTTTAGAAGTCAAATCAAGGATTTCAAACTTCTGACTTGGTGAAAAATTCAGTTTCAAAGTGCCAACTTCTGACTAATGGCATTCCTAGCTCAATGGGTCTTAGGGCATGATTCTTGATGCTTCAGAAAGATGAGGTTATAAGCTTTGCAATGGAAAAAGAATGGAATCAGATGAATGCTTGAGCTGAAAGTTGTGTTGAGTCAAAGTTGGAGAAAAAATGTTGACTTTCCATACTTAGAAATATTTCAAATTTTTCTTCAAAAGTGACCTATAATATCTTGTATCCAAACATAGTCTTCCACTTGGAATTTGCTCTTAACCAAAAAAGATGGCTTGAATTAGATCTCTTGAATGACATTTTGAAACTTGAACCATTCAAAATCTCCAAAAATTGAGAAACTTATGACTTGTTGAAGTTGGCAAAATTTCATGAAATTACCTATAATCTTTTGTATCCTTAAGGCAACTTCCATCCATTTTCTTACTTTGCACATAAAAGAAGTCATAAAGTTCATATCTTCAAGATAATTATGGAAAAAGAATAGGCTTAAGGTGATAAAAATTGACCAAATTATGATCATTTGAAGTCACACATGGAAAAATGGGGATTCATCTGGAGGACTTGTAACCTTTCTTCTTCATCAAGTTTCTTCCACATGAAAACTCCTTGGAAATTTTGAAGTGATTTGTTGATAACCCTTTTAATAGAAGGATGTCTTTAGAATCACTCAAAAATACTAAAAGATGAGCAAGATATGCCTCTTTGAAGTTCAAAACCCTAGCTCCTAGACTAAGAAACGTGCCTTGAGGAACTTTGACAATTTTGAACAAACTTCTTGTACCAAAACAAATGCTTTATAAATATAAGTTGTTGAGGATGATAATGAGAACTCATAGCAACCACAACCACTTCTATATCTTGAGAATTGAGAGAAATATGCACTTGTGATCAATGGGAACAAGGCCTTGTCCAAGCATGACAACTCCTTCAATCAACCCCTTGTACTTTTGAATCAATCTTGATAATTTGGAAATGTAGTGAACCAAAATAACCTTGCCATGCCATCTCTTCCAAAACAACTTCCATGGTGAGGTTTGAACTTCTCAAGCTTCATTGACTAGGTCATGGAAATAAACTCATGAACCCATGGATCAACTTGCTAAGCCCCATTGCCTTTACCTGCATTGTTGACAAGTAAGACAAACCAACATTGTATTTTATTAATTAAAAGGAAAGTCAAAACAAAAACATGAATGATTACAAAAGAAAAACAACTCAAGGTGCTTGGTGATTCCTCAAAGAGCAAAGTTAAAGATAGGAAGGAGAACCAAAAGCCCTAATGTGATCTTGTTGTGAATGAATTAATATGGTATGGTGAAGGGATCTTGGGGGCAAAAGTTGGGGTACAACAAATAGGAACATTTTTCATTTCATAGAATTTCTGATCTAGTGATAATCGAGTGTACTGTCCGTATTCTAGATGTGTTTGTCGAAATCTCTTTTCTATTATAAGTCTCTAACTTTGGTGGTTTCTCCAACCCAAAAATTTGATTCTGCAATCAATTATGAGTTTTGGCCGTTGTTTTGGGTTTGTGTTGTTTTGGCTAGATTAAATTGTTTTTTTTGGATTCGTGTTGTTGAACATTTAGTCAACTCAAAACAAATATTACTTTTAAAAATATGCATTTTTAAAATAAAATAAAGTTTTTTTTCTGTAAATTTTTTACAAGAAAAATGAGTCTTTTTATTCTATTATAGATGAATGGAGTATTAAATTAATTATTAGTTTGATATATATACCTTTCATACTTTATTATTTTATCTTTTGGTATTCTTATGTACTAGCTAAAAGACCCATTATGGCTTTTTCTACTTTATTATAGAAATTCAAATATTAAAGTTGGATGCAGATGTACGATGCGTTAAAACATACCACATGTTAGAGATGATGATTGAAATATACTGAAAAAAGGTTTTTAGTTATTAATTGTAATATAATTGGCTATTAATTGAAACATACTGAAATAGCACACTATTTTCATTTACATTTTGACGGCGGCACACAGTCAAAATTTAATTGGCAATTTATTAACAATGATGTGTTTGGGAATTTTGAATGTTGCTTAACACACTGTCAATTTTGTGCAAAAACCATTTAATTAGGAAATCCACAGAAAGTACAACATAAAAGGTAAACTAATAAAAATAATAAAAAGTGCAGTAAAAAAGGTAAAAGTCAATGTGTATATAATTGAAAAAGCAAGGACTAAAACGATGTAACAGAAGAGCATAAATTAAACTACATATTTAAGTTTTTAGTAGTTAATTATTAGTATATATTTAACTTTGTAATCCTTTTAGCTCAATTAATTTAAACCATCCCTATACCAAACAATAATTAAGTCTAGTAAAAGTGATTTATTCTCACAATATGTTTATTGAAAAATTGAATTTTAGATGAAATGTGTGATTATACTTTCTTTTTTTATACAAGATTATACTTTTTTTTATTTGATTATATTTGGTATGTATTATTTTCTTGAATAACAGCTCAAGAGGATCAAATTAATATCGATTAGAAATCCACCAAAATATATAATAAATTTCTATTAATTTTGATGAACAAAATTGATATAATTACACAATAACAATGAATTATGAATGAAAGAAAGAATGAGAAGATAATTATGTTCTGCAGAGTTTCTCTCTGACCACAAACTGTGAAAAAAATTATTATTCACTTTACAACTGCAAAATTATGAGAATATAACTTTATTGACTTTTATTATAAAAATAAGAGTTACTCTCTCTATTTATATATTTAGGTTAACTTACTCCTTAAACTAAAGCCCAAAACTATGAAAGTCCAAAATATTTATTTTGAAACTAAAATCAAATCTCTCTATTTTAGACCTAAATCAAATCTTATTTATTCTAGATCTAAAACAAATATGTGTGTAACAAACTGTTTTCACACTTCTAAATCAAATGGAATCTTTTCGACACTCCCTTGTCTCTTTCGAGCAAACTGCTTTGACACAAGAAATTACTTTCAATACACCACATAATTCATTGTTGTTAAGCTATCTATATTCATCATAACTCTTATTCTTTGAAATACTTTATAATTTTTTCGACCAACTGCCCTATGATGAGCAAGTTGCTCTTCATGCCTGGTATAGAAATTACTGACCTTTTGCCATTTTTACTCATAATCAAAACATCTTCAATACCTTCAACTGCTAGAGTATTGTCGTTTGTGAATTTCACTATGTTCTTTGTTGAGGGTTTTAAGTTGACAAACCATTCTTTCCTTCCAGACATGTGTGATGAGCATCATGAATCCAAGTACTATTAATCCTTGAATTTTGCTTCATCTCTTATTATGACCATCAATAATATATCTTCTTTTTTATACTTTACAAACTTTGTATCACTTTCTTGATTCTTTTTCTTTTCTGGACAATCACTAAAATAATGACCATACTTTTGACAATTGAAATATTGAATGTGACTTTTGTCAAGTTTTCGACCACCACCTCTTCCTCTATTTGCAACACCACCTATTTGGTTGTCTTGGTATGGTCTTCTCTGATTCGACACATTTTCTTCGTACCAGTTTCCTCTACCAGTCGAATTGTTGTATCCACATCTACCTTTGTTGTCAAACCACTTTCCTTTGCCTTTCTTATCTTTTGTTGATTGAGCCTGCAGATCCACGTCACTCTTCGACTTGCATGCAACTCTTTTAGCCATTCTTTGTTCACGAGATTCAAGCGTCCCTTGAAGCTCTTCCTTCGACAAAGATGACATGTCATTCGACTCTTCTATGACAACTACCACATGGTCGAACTTCGGAGCCAAAGATCATAAGATCTTCAAAACAATAACTCTTGTTGTTAACGTCTCTCCACAAGTCTTAATTTGATTCACTAGTTTTGTAACCCTAGTGAAGAAATCAGATTTGCTTTCCATATCTTCCATCTGAAGCAATTCATACATTCTTTTGTGAGTTTGTAATATCGTCTCTTTCACCTTCTCAGCGCCTCCATACAATTTCTTCAGGATTTCCCAAGCTTCTTTTGCAGATTCTGCATCACTAACCTTTTTGAAATTGTCTAGATTGACACATTGGTGAATTATAAAGAGCTTTATAATTTTTCTTCTTCAATTTATTGTATTCCTTCTCTTCTTCTTATGAAGTGCCTTCTTCAATCAGTTCTAACCATATTTCACAAGATCCCAAAGACCTTGAAAACAAAATATAACCTTCATTTGTTTGCAAAAATTCTCATAGTTATCACCTTTAAGAATTGAGAGACTTGCTGGAAAATTTCCGTTAGCTCTTGATACCAGATGTTGGAAATTCACCAAAACCTATGATGAATTTCTACCAATATTGATGAACAAGATTGATATTACCACACAATAACAATGAATTATCAAAGAAAGAAAGAATGAGAAGACAATTATTTTCTACAGAGTTTCACTCTGCCCATAAACCGTGGAAAACTTTATTATACACTTTGCAACTGCAAAATTATGTGAATACAATTTTATTGATTTTTATTACAAAAATAAGGGTTACTCTCTCTATTTATAGATTTAGGTTAGCTTGCTCCCTAAGCCAAAGCCTAAAACTATGAAAGCCCAAAATATCTATTTTAGAACTAAAATCAAATCTATCTATTTTAGACCTAAATCAAATCTTATCTATTCTAAATCTAAAACAAATTTGTGTGTAACAAACTATTTCCACACTTCTAAATTAAATCAAATCTTTTTTACACTCCTTTGTCTCTATCAAGAAAACTGCTTCGACACAAGGAATTACTTTCAACAAAATCCCTTAATGGAAAACTCTAATATTATATTTTATGAATGATAAATGTTTATGGATGTGTTTCAAAAATGATAAGAGATAAACAAATGAGTAAATGACAATAAATATTTATGAAATAGTCTCACATAGAAAGTAGAGGACACTTTAAAAGCCTTTATAAAATGTTAACGTCATTAACTCACAAAAGGAGTTAAAGAGAATAAAGTGCCACATGGACAACTATGGTGGTCTCATGTACCATGTCACTTGATCATTCCAAACACCCATCGCCGGTGTTTATGACACCCAGGAGTTGGTCATTGGGAGTATAGACGCTAATGGAGGTTTATTGGCAATGAAATGAGGCAATATTTGAATAGTATTGCTATAGGTGAATCAATACACTTTTTGGTAAAAATATTGCTAAAAGGTGTTATTTTATCAAGGACCACAACCTTATAAAACAACACTAACGTGTAATATAAATAAGTCATTCCGGATTCAGAAATGTATCACAAAAACGTACGTCCTCTTCACCATAAGTTTCAGACACTCTTCACTACATCTGAGTTTTTGTCAGTCTTGCGCAAACTCGATAAAAAGCTTAATTATCCTGGGTATTCATGCATTCTACCTATAAGACATATTTGAGAGTGCTTGAAATACTTATAAGAAAAGTAATCACATTCATGATTCAAGCCTGGATCCATTCGATTTTCAAAGTTTTTCTACAGTCTTATAAGTATTTCAGTAATGGCTACCGAGACTGCACTTTCAAGCATCAGGGTCATGAACCATAACCTTGTCAAATTGGATCACTTTGATGGAACCAACTTCACTCAATGGCAAGATAAAATGACATCCCTACTGACTACCTTGAAGATTCACTATGTCTTAGATCATGACTTAATACCAATTTTTGAGCCAATCGAGAATGACTATGATGAACTCAAGAAAGAGCGTAAGAAACGTAAAGAGGATGAATTTCTATGTCGTGGACACATCCTGAATACACTATTTGATCGTCTTTATGGCCTCTATATGGATACTCAATCTGCAACAGAAATCTAGAAAGCACTCAAATTTAAATTAAAGGCCGAAGAGGAAGGTACGAAGAAGTTCTTAATTTCTAAATATTATGATTTTAAAATGATAGACTCCAAGCTCATTCTTCCCTGAGCGCATGAGTTACAGGTTCTCGTAAATAAAATAAAAGTTGTGAAAATAGACATTCCTGAGACTTTTTAAGTCGGTGCAATTATTGCAAAGTTTTCACCTTTGTGAAAAGGCTGCAAAAAGAAATTGCTACATAGTTCTGAGGACTTCTCTCTGGAGAAAATCCGAAATCACCTTTGAATCAAGGAGGAATCGAAGGACAGGGAGAAATCAGAGTCCGCTGGATTTTCCAAAGCCAATTTTGTTTCTGCAGAAGAATAAAAGAAACGTTATGGCATTAAGAACCATCTTGGCCCAAAGAAGGGATATAACAAGTTTAAGAATTCTGGTGGTTCAAAAGGTCCAAAAGGCAGCTATTTTGTGTATGGTAAACCCAAACACTATGCTAGAGATTGCAAGCATAACAAGTCCAAAAACAAGATCAATGCAGTTCATGCAAATAATGACATAATTGCTACTGTGAGCGAAATAATGGCAATCAAAGGAAAAGTGTGGGGATAATGATATGATACATGCGTTGTCGTACATGTCTCTTATGACAAAGTTGTTTTCAAAACATATTATGAGGCAAATGATGGACAAGAAGTACAACTGAGAAATGAAGTATGACCTAAGGTTGTTGGAACCAGATCCGTTGAACTCAACTTCACATTCGAAAAGAAATTTACCCTTGTCAATGTGCTTCATGTCCCCGACATGAATAGGAATCCTTTTTGTGAGAATTTTTGGGGAAATCGGATATTAAATCTGTATATGAATTGGGCAAACTTATATTAACATGTAATGGTGTATTTGTAGGAAATGGATATTTCCCCGAGGAAATGATCAAAATTTGTACTACCGACAAAATTATTAATGAAATTTCTAATTCTACTTACATATTTGAGTCTGTTTCTTTATGGCATAATAAACTAGCACATACTAGTATTAGTTCCATGAAGAAACTAATTAAATCTGGTTTGATTTCATGTAACATGAATAATTTTGAAAAATGTGAATTATGTATTAAATCAAAGATTATTAAGAAAGCTTTCTAAAGTGTTGAAAGAAATACAAATTTACTTGATCTTGTTCATTTAGATTTGTGTGAATTTAACGGAATGTTAACTCGTGGGAGAAATATTACACTCATCGATGAATCTTCTAGATACACGCATGTATATCTTTTAAAGCATAAAAATGATGTTTTTAATGCCTTTAAAATTTAGAAAGCAGAAGTGAAAAATCAATTAAGTAAAAGTATCAAAGTCCTTAGGATTGATAGATGCAGTGAATACTTTTCTACTGAATTTGATGCATTTTGTGAAGAACATGACATTATTGGTGAATGTTCCGCACCTCGCACACCACAACAAAATGGTATAGCCGAGAGAAAGAATCGAACATATCAAGAGATGATGAATGCCATAATAATGCATTCTGAATTACGATTATGAATGCACCAAATAGTAAAACATGTAGGCTTTTAAATTTAGAGTCTAATGTAATTGTAGAATCTTGTGATGTAAAATTATTTGAAAATCTTATTACTAAGGATAAAGAATTTGAGTTTCTCGCAAATAATGAATCTCGTGAAAAAGATTTCTCTCAGATTGTAGAAATATAACCTGAAAGTACTTCTCGGATTATTGAAACACAACCCATCTTCTTGAGTATCCACAAGCACTTGTGAGGCTCTTACCACATCATAATATTGTGTTTTGAGATAGTGTGTGTTTATCCATTTCACCCAAAGTGTATCAGCTTTGGCTTGAATGTTTCACAGAAGTTTGGCAATGATGGTCTGATTCCATATATTCATGTCTGTCATATTTAAACCTCCAACATTCTTTGATTTGCAGATTTTTTTTCCAGACCACTAGTGTTTTTTTGCAAATGTGTTCTTTTCCACTCGACATGAAGCTTCTACATATGGCTTCAATATGCTTGATGACCTGCTTAGGCATCGAGAACACTTGCATCCAATATGTAACCATAGCAAACAAGACACTTCAAATTAGTTGGTGCCTATAAGTTGAAATCTGGCCTATTGCATAATTTCTTCAAACATCTATGAAAATACTATATGATCCGTACAAACAGTAGGGGGAAATTGAATCACTCTACCTATTATGCCTCTTTGCTTTTAAAAATTCAACATGATTAATAATTGAACTATAGTACGAATCAACGTTCTTAAACTTTTGAGTTCTTTAATAATAATATGTGTTTGTAATTCTAAATCATACGAGTTAATTCGTAAACTTTTTTAATAATCTCTTACGAATTCAAATAAATTTTGATAGAGTCACTAGAAAAAAAATTATCCACAAACTTGTTTAAATTTGTCTTAATGATATAGAAACTTGTCACTCTTCTTGTAAAAATTGTCTTATAATAAATTGTGAAATAGTTGGATAGAGTAAAAGTTTTTTTTTTACTCATGAATAGAGGAAAAATTAATATAATAAATAAGAGTATTTAAAAAAAATAATAGTAAATAAAAGTATAATAGTGAAAAATTAATAAATAGAGTGAAAACTCATAAATAAAAATATACTATTGACAAAATATAAAATATTATATGAAAAATAGGAGATAACTGATCAGTATAGAATAATTTTATATTATAAATCAAAAACTGACAGTCAAATCATACTGTAATTTATACTGTAATTTTTAAATTAGTGATATAAAATGGGAGAATAATATATCTTTAGGTGTAAATGAAACCAGATATAGAAAGTAACTTAAATGAAAGATAATTTAAGTATAGTATCCTTAAATATAGTGTACAAATTTAACTTATACCGCAAAAATTTGTTTATATTTTATTATGGATGGAATTTATATTTAATATTCAATAATGTTTCAACTAAACTTAAAAATATTATCTACTTTGAATAAAATGACACTATTTATTTTAATTTTAATTTTAATTTTAATTTTAATTTCAAATAAGTCACAAATAAAAAAATTTAAATTTTTTTTGTTGTTTAATGTGATAATTCTCAACTTAAAAATTATTGTAAATAAAAAAAATGTCACATAATATGTGAAAAAAATTTGGCAATTTCTCTTCTCACACTTATGATGTAATTCACACCTCTTAAAACTCAATTATTTTCAATATTTTCGGAGAGGCATTTTTAGACGCATCATAAATTATTTTTGCCAATATTTGGTTCAGAGATGCATCTGCGAATATTTATGTGGTGTATTCGGAGATGCATCTCTGAAAACACTCCTGAACTCATTTACCAAGCGTTTTCATTAAGATTTTTCATTCAATCACTCAGTATAATTTTTTGGAGATACATCTTCGAAAATGTCAAACAGACTCTTCAAAAATGACCATCTCTTTCATACTTCATACCTCCTCCACAACCCAAAACCCTTTAAAAAATCATTTTCAATCAACTTTTCGACTCTAAATCATCATTCTTGTGTTTTATCACATCAAAGGGAGCAAAAGAAGCTGCAATTTAAGGTAAAATTCATATATTTCATACCTAATTGCTTGCATTAAACTTGTTCTTGAGCTGAAAAGAATATTGAGTCCGAAGATGCATCTCTGAACTCACCTGCTATATGTTTTGGAGACGTGTCTCTGATTTCGCCTGTTACTATGATTTTTTAACCGTTTTTCCTGTTTTTGTTCGTATTGGATATGATGCACCCGAATGTGTTTCCCAAAGCTCCTGTAAGTAATTATGTAAAACCTGATGAAGTGAAGCATGATGTTAAACCAGGTGCGGTGAAATATGATGTTAAACCGAATGAAGTGAATGATGATGTTAAATCGTGTGTTAGACATGTTGATGTCCAGACATATGTTGGTTAACATGTTGCAACGTCCTAAACTACCTGGTCTCCTTCATACTTTGAACATGTTGATTCACATTTCTCAGATTCTCCAACTCCAAAATCTCAACAAAAAAAGTGTTTACAAGGATGCTCGCATTAGCAAACCACCTCATTCACCGTCGATGCCAAAAATAATCTTCACTGGATAAATGCTGCATTTTATGCACAAACACATTGAGTGGATTGTAAATGTTAAGGATGATGGTAATTGCGATTATCGGCCCGTATCCGCCTTGCTCGGTAAAGGAGAAAAGAATCATTTTCTTGTCCGCCAACAACTTTTGAAAGAGTTGACAGCGCATAGGAAATTCTACACAATGGTATACGGGAAAAAACAACATTTTGATGTAATTCAAGATGATCTTACTCCTTGTGTTAGCGTTCCCACACCGTTTTAAAAATAGATGCACTCCCTGAAATATGCCATCTTATAGCAAATGCATATGACATGATGTGTATCGACCTGACAAGACTTGGTTTCTCAGAGATATTTTTTTCACTTCAAAGTGGCCCACCTAAAGATCCTTCCGAATGTATCATATGTATAAGGTGACTTTCAAAATCGCTACATTTTGTTAAGGCTTATTTGAAACTGGGGTTTCATATACCAAGTACATCGTTGGATTAGACGACACATTTCACAAAAAAGGCAGAAACTTGGCTGAATCAATTTCTGGGCAGGATGGAAGCGTTCGCCAAATTGAATTAGCTTGAAAGAGAAACAAATAAGGAAAAGTTGAAGGAGGAATCAGTCGTAGATTTATGTGGTGATGCATTGTAGATTGTGATCGATACATTTTTTGAACATATTGCCATCAACGATCTAATCTTGATACAATTTAATACATAAGTAATATATATTCAGTAATTATGGTGTAAATGTCAACTGTTTATGTTTACACATTTTATGATTTACAACTTCTGGTTATGTTTTCTGAGTTTCTGGTCTGTTTATGGTTCATGGTTGATCCCAGATATACATATTTGGATAAACCCCATTTTTATTTAAAAAAAATAATAGGTATCTTTTTGGATGTGCATATCATAGTAAACCCCTTTTCATAAAATAATAGGACTTATATGAATATTCATCATTGAAAAAATGCACTGATCACATGATAAGTTTTCTAAGGTCCAAAGTGATCCAAAAATTGTATAAATAGGGTGTCTCTCATCCCATATTTTCTAGAAAATACCCAAAATCAGAAAATGAATACATATCCCCATCTCGCATTTGTGTATTTCAATGTTGAGAAATTGCCACTTCAGTTTAGGGCATGTGAGAACATAACTCTCGCCTACCTGATATATAAACTGAATACTCTCATGTGATATCCAAAAAATCGACGAGTTGTCAAGCTCGAGTATCATTCACTCTCGTTTGACAGCAACGAGAAGATACAATTCACCAACTTCAAATTGAAGACCGGTGCTGATTTAGATGCAACAAAGGGTCTGATTGAACTAGATGCAAAGATTGCATGATCCGTCGAAGATATTATCAAGATATTACAATGTCCTGAACTACCCGTTTATAACAATATGTAATATTAAATTTTTTATTATCAATTATCTTTCTAATGTTGAGTGTTTTTTATCTTACCGGTGACCAGAACTTGAGATGGGCTGATATCTGTGTCTGTAAGGATGAAATCAAAGAGGAGGGGTATACCTGCAAGGCACTCTGATGCTCAAGTGAGTAAGAGTGCAAAGAGATACGAGAGAGAATATAGGGTTTTAGAAGTGAATATTGAATACCTAGCCCTCACAAGTATGAGGGTTTATATAATTCCCCAACGCTTAGCCATTGGTTCCTATTTTTTGGCGTGGATATTAGGCCCCCAAAAATAGGTAACTTCCAGGATTTCTGTGTGAAAGCAAGAACAGGAAGCTCGTTCTCGTTATCCTTGGAGGGATTCCCAAAAGTAGTCGTTGTACCAGGCAGATGTGCCCGGAACTAGCCGTTAGTACAAGCAGGATCCTAGTCATGAACATGCATGGTCTTGTTGTCTATGGGGATGCACAACCACGAGTCTAGAGCTGTCGGGAAAATGGGAAGCATGCCCTTTGTCGTTCCTAAGATGATAGGGTCAATGCTTTTGGGCCATCTTGGAGCAAGGGTGGATTGGGCCATGTCTAGTCGATGACTCAGTCCAGAATAGGAGCCCCCCCAAGTCGTTGCTTCTAGACATAGAAATAATGAGTTAAGGTACGCTCGTGCGTTGAGAAGGGAAGTGCGTCATTGGCGACCATTGTTTGAGACAAGGATGTTTTGTGATTCTTCCGAGGATGTGTTTGTATGAGAAACACAATCGTCTTCTATTCTTGACGTACAGGGAGTCGAACAACTGGTAGAGTTTTGAAAGAGGTGGTGTGTCACGACTGTATAGAGCTATGTGATGCATTAAATGCGTCATGATGGCAGTAGGGGTAATGATGAGTCTGGTAGCTACACTTCCCTAGGCACTGCACGCGTGCACGTTCCAAGGAGGGCCTATAAATAGGATAATGAGAAAACCCATTTGCATTTTTCATATTCTTCTCTCTTGTCTCTCTCTGTTCTCAGCTTTCATGCCACTGTTGCCACCACTAACCACCACAACAGAACATCACTGATAACCGTTTCAGCCCCATTTAAACAAGTAAGTTTCCGATTTCTCTTACTTCTACGTTACGTTTAGCTTGCACTTTGTTTAGAATGTATCTTGATAGGATGAAATTGTTCTAGTTGGTGGTAGCTCCTGCGAGTTTTGGCGTTTAGGGTGGTTGGACCATTTCCCTAATGTTGGGGCCAATGGGGATGCTATCGTTGAGCATAGTTAGTTTAGAATTTTGTATTTCTATTGGCTCTGACACTGTTGTTACAGCTGTGAACGAGCCTGTTTATGGTGAGACTTATGAGTTTTTCGGTGGAGTTAACCGTTTTCTAGGTTTGCATGAGTTTTCTGGTGAACCTTATGAATTTTCTGATGAGCTTCATGCGAGACTTAAAGCCCTATCGCCGGGGTGTTTCGTCCTCGTGGGAGTCCTAGGGTCGATCAGTCGAGGAGGAAGATTTCTTCTCCCTCTTTGTTATGCAGTAAGGGCTCTAGTCGAGGGTAATGTCCCCGTGCCTCTTTACGCCCTTTCACTTGATCAACGATGGAAGGATGGATTTAATTTGATCGTCTAATTCACTTTTGTCCCCTGCTTTTCAGGTAAAAGGAATGGCTAATAATGCTGAAGAGGATTATTTGGTCGACTTTGATGAATCTTCCGAGGAGGGGGAATGGATTGCGAGCGAACCATGAGAGATAGTCTCGCTTTTTGTTGAATCTCCCAACAAAGCATTTACTATCGTGGCCGAGGTTGCAGACCCGCCGGAGCCTGAAGCAGACTGGGCGATCCATTATCCTATGCAAGAGGAGCAAATATGCTCGGAGTTCGAAACTGATCGATCCCCAATGTATGATTTTATTTTTAAGGAGTTAGGGCTTTGGCTGCCCTTTACGAACCTTCAGGTGGCCGTCTTCAACCACCTAGTCTTAGTTCCTTCCCAACTTCATCCCAACTCTATAGCCTTTCTTAAGGAATTTGAGATTGTATGTGAGTATCTTCAGATTGGGGCCACAGTCCCCTTGTTTTTTTGTTGCTTCCACCTTCAGCACCAGCCTTTGGACGAACTGTACAACTAGGTTTCTTTAAAGCAACCAAAGAGGTTGTTCAGGGCATTCTCTTATTCTGTTCAGAAGTTTAAGGATAGGTATTACCTAATTCGACCAGTGTCGGTGGCAGACATTACCTTTACTTATGATCGGGAGCTCCTGTACGGGCTGGATGAGAATCCCCTGCTCAACGAACGGGCTCAACAAACGGAGTAGGAAAAAGGAGCAGTTGGTCTAGAAGTTTTGCTTCAGTTGGACTCACGACCATTTTAAGTGGAGTATCGAGTATTACACTATCAAGCCAGACCAATTGGATGCTAAGGACCAGGCTAGTTATGAAAAGCTGGTTGCCTTTTGTAATTCATTGGGAGAATTGACTTGGGTGTTTTGCGTTTTATTGCAGTTGTTGCAGATAGTAAGAGTTTCCACCGGCTTTTCTTTTATCCAATAAAGGAAAGGGTGAAAAGAACAGGAAAGACCTTTTTGAGAATTTTTCTTGAGTTCGGGAGGTAGGTTATGAAAAGGGAAGGTGTTAGCACCCTTTTCATCCGTAGTTATCTACGGGCTCTTAGTTGCTAGCTCACTTTGAAATGTTTTGTTTGAAATGTGTTTGTGATTGTTTTTGAAAGTATTTTTGAAAAGTGCATTCGTTTAGGCGAACTTTGTAATGATTCTCGTCTCTATAAGAATGCATACAAAGTGTTGACTTTTAAAATATTTCATGGAAAAGTGTTGGTGCATTTGAAAAATGTTTTGAAATGTTGTGAGCAAGCAACTATGAACGTTCTACCTACTCAAAAAGTCTTTGTTCATTTCCTTCTCCTTTAGATATTTCTATCTTACCATTGATTAATAAGAAGCCCTATCATTGGATGTGAAGGGACAGGCGCGGGTCGTCGTATAGTCATAGAAGGCAACATTGTAGGATACCTTAGCAATTTTTTTGTAAGGGTCTAAGATCGTTTACCGAAGGCAACATCAAAGGGTCATCAAGGGACTATGATCTTGTATCCGAGGGTCTTTGCTAAAGTATCTCACGTTTGAGGGACATGACTATTTAAATCTGAGGCAACAAGTGTGGGTTACCCTAGAGGTGCAAGTGTGCAAGTGTTTTGATTTCATGCATTTTTATCTTTCAATTAGGGTTTTCTATTTGTTGATTTTATCTTGGCATACAAACCCTAATTACTAGCATTTATATTTGAAAGCGATAAATTGCGGAATGTAAAGATTCTACGATATTACATCATTTGGGGATGGGGTACAAATTTACAAATGGGGGGGATGAAAGCAAATAAATCCTAATTTACTATTACAACCATATTGAGTTGAGCGATAATGTACAAGAAATATAAATATAATGTATAAAGAATAAAATGATATAAAAAGAAACGAAAATGTTTTTGTTATGAAGAAGGGTTTTGACCTAATTAATTAAAAGAAAATAAATAAATAAAACTAAGAAAATTAAACTTAAGTTAATTAAGAAAATTAATTTGATTGAAGAACAAGTTTAGGAATTTTCTGAAAAGGTTTTAATTAAATTAAATTAGTATATATATATATATATATATATATATATATATATATATATATATATATATATATATATATATATATATATATATATATATATATATATATATATATATATATATATATATATATATATATATATATATATATATATATATATATATATATATATATATATATATATATATATATATATATATATATATATATATATATATATATATATATATATATATATATATATATATATATATATATATATATATATATATATATATATATATATATATATATATATATATATATATATATAAATTTAAAAAGTCCTAAGTTCTAAATTAATTTAAAAATAAAATAAAAGATAAACTTAAGTCTGAATATTAAATTAATTTTAAGAAAAGAAATTGATTTTATTAAAAAATGCTTTTTTGGTTTTTGGTTTAGAAAGAAATAAAAATAGGAATATATTAAAGTTATAAATGATAAATAAAATATTTTGGAGGCTTGCATTGGCTCATTTTTCTGTTTTGCATCGACACGTATCTGCTTTGTGTCGACACGTGTCATTTTTTTGCTCTTGGAAGTAAAAAATAGCTCACTATGATTTGATACATAATGGTATGTGTTGACTCATTTCTTGTTTGTGTCGACACATTCGTATTTTGTGTCAACTCATACACTTTTTGTCTCTATGTATTGTGTCTGGATAACAATATGCATCGTTGCATAAGGCCTTGTATCGACTCATACTTTGTTCTTTAACTATAATGAGTAGACTCATGTGAGTATGCATCGACTCATGCTACAATTTCTTACCTCTAACATTATTTTATTGCATGTACAAGTCAGTTCTCAACATATAATTGATAAAAATTAAAAGCAAGCATATGGTTAGCTTCAAGTCAATGATATCTACATCTTATCTTCACAAATGAACCATTGATGATGTTTTGTAGAGTTCAAAGTTAAGAAAACTTACCTTGAAACAGAAATTTGTGCTTTGAGTTTGAGTTGGAGAAGTCAAGTTGCAGGTGGCTGTTTTTTGAGTTTGGAAAATAGTGATGTTACGGGAGTTGTTCTTAAGTTTGAACAACTTCTATATGATGTATGTGGAGTGTTTGGATGGTTTGTTTGGACAAAACTTGTAAGGTGTTAGAGGTTCAAAGGGTTTGAACTTCAAAGCTCAAAGATGGAGATTTTTACAGGCAGTTCTGGTTTTTTTATGAGTAAATGGGGTTTTGAGGATTTTCAACACACAAGAATCTCTATATTTTTATGACCTCTTTCTCTTGTAAATGCTCCCTCTATTTATAGGAAAGAGGTTTATGAACAAGAGCTGATTAAGTTTACAAATTATGGAGTTATGGTTAGGTTGGAATGCAAATATCAAGTTATGTCAAATACTCCATAGTCCTAAGATGAAGTACCAAAGTTGCTGGTATGAGGGGTTACTTTTCATGATTTATGGTGGAGTAAAATCAGAAGTAAACAAGGTATGGGCTCAAGACAAATTTTGTACCAAAAATCTTGCTTTTCAAGAATAGCAATGGTGCCTTTATTCCATAAATGGAAAGATCTTTTGGACAATGGCTCAAACACTTGGGTAATAGCTCAAGAGTAGGGTTTAAGCATTAAATTATGGTGATATTGGCAAGTTAGAAGGCCTGCAACATAAGATTATGCAACATAGCATAAAGATTTTGTTATGTGTTCTTCAACAAAAAAACTTGCAATTCAAGGATGGATGCCCAACTTCATGCCCTTGAATCTCCTAGCTCAAGTATGATAAATTCATGCTCTTGGATGTTTTAGAAAGCTTGATACATCCTTTATAACTTTCATGTTGTCCATTTTGATAAAATCATTTTGGAACTATGTGAAAAAAATGCCAAGAAGTTGGGATAAAATCCTGACCATAATCTGTTGAAAATTTCTCTAAGTGCTAGATGAAAATGTCATGTCTTCATGGGCTTATATCTTCAAATCTAAGCATTTTTTGGACATCAACCTTCTAAAACAAAGTTGAAGAATTAATCAAGATCTACAACTTTCATGTTGAAAGTTTCCTTTGAATTATTTTGCATCATGATGGAAAATTGGTATGAAGTTATGAAATAAACATGTGTAAAACACTTAGAAAAATTTCTAAGTCTTGAAAAGTTTGACTTTTGACTTTATTGACTTTTTGATGGTCATGCTTCATATTATTGAATTTCTTGATTAATTTGATCTTTGAGTCTTAATGTTGACGAAAAAGTCAAAGTTTGGCTTTTGGTATATCCGTTGACTTTTCATCAGTACAACTGGTTTTTGGTTATCTTGTCAATTGACTGAGTAGAATTTGTGATACAAGATTTGAAACTTGACATAAGAATTATTGAAGGTCCATAATGATCCATGAAAGTCATTTGAAGTATTAGAAGTCCAATTGTCCTTGTGAAGACTCAAACCCTAATTTGAGGTATTAGTGTTAAGGAGATGTCTTGACCTAGTCAATCTTTGTGCAAGCTTGAGCTATTGAAGATCTTGTGGGAAATGTCTTTAGAAATGAGAGGACAAATTTTGGGGTACAACAGCTTCCCCTGTTCAATCTTCTTAAACCTGAAGAGTTAGATTGGCGGGTCCGCCATTCGTGACTTGAAGATGGAAGATGATTGAACACTAGAGTGCCTAGAAATTTGCACTCGATGATATGTTAGTTGATTATATTGAGAATGAGTTTAAAGATTCCATTTAGATAAATGATGAAGATTTTGTCAGATATGGGCTTATAGATGCCATCCATAGTGAATGTTGGTAGAAATTGGAAAAAGTATCAGAATAAATTCTTGGTCGATTTATACTAAGACTGTAGATGTCTTTTGCCTGTCTTTAACTGGGAGAAGTAAATCTAAACAGAAGAGGTCTTGTGATGGTGACTTCAATGGGGAAATAATCCTAACCAAAAGAGGTATGTCTTTTGCCTATCTTTAACTTGAAGAAGTGAATCTGACCAGAAGAGGTCTTCGTCTGCCTGTCTTTAATCTGGAAGAAATAAATCTAACCAGAAGAGATCTTTTGTTTTGTTGATTGATTTTTCCTGCAAGGAAGAGGGTAAGTTGCATGCAGATGTATGCATGGCATAATGATGTTCTCAAACTAAATGAGATTATGTTGTATGCATTTGTCATGTATGTGCTATGATGTATGAATGTGAAACATTGAAGTGCATCTTCGTCTGGAAAATAACTCCTTGATAAATTGCTGGGGGAGTATTGGGAATCTGAATCCCGGGCTACCGCTGGAGATGAAGAGTATGTCTATCTTCAACTTTGTTTAGAATGTTTCCGCTGGGATTCCTATTTTGTTGTTTGAGGAGAAGTCCGCTGGGGAACATTGACTTTGGCTCTTTGCTTGAGGAAACTCTGTGGAGAATGTTGATTTCTGTTTGGGGAATAGAGTTTAGGAGTTTTAGTTGTTCATTGCTCTACTGGGGAGTTACTTTTGACTGGGGAGAGTGAAAGTTAGTTGTTATCTGGTTGAAATTCAGGCTTCGCAACAACTTGCTGGGGATAATAAAGTTTAATTGTCATCTGGTCGGATTCCAGGCTTTGCAGCAACTTAGATGAAATTAACTGTTATCTGGTCGGATTCCAGGCTTTGCAGAAAATTAAAGTTAAAGTGTTATCTGGTCAAATTCCAAGCTTCCCAGAAAATTGAAGTTAAACTGTTATCTGGTCGGATTCCAGGCTTCACAACAACTTAGATGAAATTAAATGTTATCTGGTCGGATTCCAGGCTTCGTAGAAAATTGCAGTTAAAATGTTATCTGGTCGGATTCTAGGCTTCGCAATAACTTAGATGAAATTAACTATTATCTGGTCAGATTCTAGGCTTCATAGTAATTGAAGTTAAACTGTTATCTGGTCGGATTTCAGGCTTTACAGTAACTTTGATGAAATTAATTATTATCTAGTCGGATTCCAAGCTTCGTAGTAATTGAAGTTAAACTGTTATCTGGTCGGATTCCAGGCTTTGCAGCAACTTTGATGAAATTAACTGTTATCTGGTCAGATTCTAGAATTCACGGTAATTTTCTTGAAAGGATGAAGTTTAACTATTATCTGGTCAAATTCCAGGCTTCGCAGTAACTTACTGGGATAGTAATGACTCCGTTGGGGAATGCAATGACTCTACCGTGGATTAAGGGGTTTTGTCCATTGATTTGTAATAGTCTGAGAGGCCAACTCAAGTTGGGGAATTTGTAGTTTGTTGGGGAAATAAACTCGGTTAAAGAGAATATTTTGACGACCTTCTGGGGAAGTGACTTCTTTAGGTAGAACTCCATAAGGCTTCCTTCTAAGACCAACTCGGGTGGGGAGAGGGTTTTTGAGAGATTGGAAATCTGGATGGGGATTGCATGAATCTGTCTCTGTGGGGATATCCCAAATCCTTAAGGAGATGCTTGTTACATTTGTTAACATTTTAATCATGTTCATATGAATATGTTCATTCAATTTTAGTCATTGGACACTTTTGCACTCAAAACAGAAAAAACAAAAAGTGTGCACTTCAAAGTGTATTTGTATTGATGTTTGCCTATAAACAGACGTTTTTGTATAAGGAGATAGAGATCCTAGTAAGAGGAAATCGTCGAAAGAAGGAAAGGAATACAAAGTGAAAACAGAAATAATAGCCATGTGGAAGTGATCTCATTGGGTTCCAAATCCATTATTGCCCCTATGTTTTCGAACATCATCCCTTGCTATTGATAGAAGTTGATTGAATTGATCTTGGACCATTGGTCTTGGACCTTGGTAATAAAGATGGTTGCAGAGATCTCACGGGACATAGTCATACGCTTTGATCCTTACCTTTTTCCTCGACCTCCCTTTCGGGTTTTCAGTCCATCAGGATACCCTTTTTTGCCCAAGTCACCCTTTCAGGTTTTTGACTTGCCGGGTGTACAATCTTTTGTATATATCCCTAATTTTTGCCTGAACCTTCTTTGGTTCACCGGGATGCCCTTATTTTTGCCTAGGCATGTCTACCTAGTGGGTCATTTTTATGCGTAGTATTTTTTGACTATGTCCACATTCACAGGATGTGGAAAATCTTCACCGTCCATAATAGTTAGCATCATGGAACCGCCAGAGAATAATTTTTTAACAACAAATGGCCCTTCATAAGTGGGAGTCCATTTTCCCATGGGGTCGCCTTGTGGTAAAATGATGCATTTTATTACCAAATCGCCAGTCTGATACGCTCGAGGTTTGGTCTTCTTGTTGAAAGCCTTGATCATATGCTTTTTGTACATTTGACCATGACAAACAACATCCAGTCTTTTCTTGTCGATCAAGTTCAATTGATCCAATATAGTCTGAATCCATTCATCTTCGCCTAAGTCTTCTTCTTTCATAATCCTTAGAGAAGGAATCTGAACTTCAACAGGAAGGAAAACTTCCATGCCATAGACCAAGGAGAACGGGGTTGCCCCAGTTGATGTTCGTGCTGAAGTACGGTAGACATGGAGAGCAAATGGTAACATATCATGTCAATATTTGTAGGTCACCACCATTTTTTGCACAATCTTCTTTATGTTTTTATTGGCAGCTTCCACTATGCCATTCATCTTAGGTATGTATGGAGAAGAATTGTGATGTTTGATTCTGAACTGTGTGTAGAGTTCAGTAATTATAGCATTGTTGAGATTGGTCCTGTTGTCCGTGATGATCCTTTCGGGGATACCATAACAGAGGATGAGGTTATGCTTGATAAACTGGTCTACAACGTTCTTTGTGACTGAGGCATATGAGGAAGCTTCGACCCATTTGGTGAAGTAGGTAATAGCAACAAGGATGAAACGGTGTCTATTAGAAGTAGTGGGTTTGATTTCTCCAATCATGTCAATGCCCCACATTGCAAACAGCCATGGAGTAGTCATGACTTTTAGAGGTATCGGAGGCACGTGAACTTTGTCGGCATAGATCTGGCACTTATGGCAAGTCCTCGAGTGATGGTGACAATCAGTTTCCATTGTCGACCAATAGTAACCATCCCTTAGAATTTTCTTGGCCATAGTGTTTCCACTAGAGTGAGTCCCAAAGATACCATCATGCATGTCTTCCATGATCTTCTCTGCCTCCTTCTTGTCCATACACCGGAGTAGTGTAGAATCGTGGTTGCTCTTGTACATGATTCTATTGCTTAGGAATAATTTGGCTAAAAATCTCCGTAAAAATTTCTTATCATTAATGGAAGCTTCTTCAGGGTACTCTTGTGCTTCAAGATATCTATTCACCTCATGGTACCATGGCTTCTCTTCGTCTGTGTCAAGCTAGTGCATAGGTTCATCAAATCTTTCGATTGTAATTCTAGGAGCCTCGTTGTCCCAACTGACCTTGAACATAGATGACATTACTACTAGGGCATATGCCAACTGATTTTCTTCTCTTGGGAAATGTTTGAAAGTAACCTCCTCAAAGTATGGGATCAAGGTTAGCACAAGCTCTTTATAAGGAATCATATTATGGTGTTTGGTATCCCACTCTCCCTTAACTTGAGTGATTACTAAGGCTGGGTCTCCATATACGCTTAAGAATTTGATTCTTAGGTCGATAGCTGCCTTTAGTCCCAAGATGCATGCCTCATATTCAGCCATATTTTTCGCACAGTCGAAGCACAACCTAGCAGTGAAAGGTGTATGGCAACCTTCGGGAGAAATAATCACAACACCAACTCCATTACCCAAAGCATTGGAAGCCCCATCAAAAACCATAGTGTGATACGGTGGCAGAACCAGACTGTTTTAGGAAAATGCTGGTTTGCGTTTTGTGTTTGTGTTTGCAAAATGTCGCGGTAAGCAAGAGTCGCCACCGACTTTTATTTTATCCAAATGGAAAGGAAAAAAGCACAGAAAAATTCCTTTTTCGAGATTTTGAGCACGGGGGTAGATTATAGAAAGGGAAGGTATTAGCACCCTTTCTATCCGTAGTTTTCTACATGCTCTTAGGTACTCGCTCATCATTTTAAAAATTGCTTCCGTGTTTTGAAAAGTTTTTGTTTTACTTCGTTCTAACCCTTGTATCAGTCCTCAAGAGTGTTACGAAGTGTTTTTCAAAACTTTGTTTGGAAAATCGTAAGTGTGAAAAAAGTTTGATTTTGAGCAAGTACCTACTAGCATCTACCTACTCGAAAAGAGAATGTTTCTGTTCCTGTTTCCTTTAGACAATGCTATCCTACTATTAGTGAGTAGGTAGCACTGTCGTTGGAGTTGTAAGGGTCAATTCGAAAGGGACGTACGACCACTAAAGCAATGTTAGGACGTCTTAGTAATAACCCTAGTGTCTTAAGATCAGATTCGAGGCAACACTTCTGAGGCAACCTTTCCGAGGCAACATTTCCAAACGGGACATTTGATCTTTGTTTAGACAAGAGGGAAACCACTAAGACACCCTATACTTAATGATCGTTTACCGAAGGCAACCGAAGTGAGAGTATATCCTAGGAGTGCGCATGTGCGAGTGATTTGATTTCAGTTATTATCTTTGCACATTTAGGGTTTGCTAACCATTTTAAAATTAACATACATTCTTGTCATACAATCCTATTATCATACATCTAACAATTTATATTTGCGAAAATTAAAATGCGAGAAATAAAACTACGCTATTACAAGGCTTCAGGGAGGGGGATTAATTACATAGCCAAAAACCCGTATAAACGATAAATAAATGAAAAAGTCCTAATTAAACTATTACATCCCATGAGCAGTTACATTAATATCGGAAAAATAAATAAATGCGCGTGATGAATTGAGAACGAGGAAAATTAGGGTTTTAACCCCGTCTAAACCTAATTGGAAAAAATATTTTTTGTTGTTTTGATTATTTTTTTTGAGAAAAATAAGGGTTTAATTAAATAAATACAAACCTAATTACTAATTAATTTAATATTAAGAAAAATAATTAAATTTGACCTATTTTTATATTTTTGGTTATTTTAAGAAATGAAAATAAAAATTAAATTAAACAAAACCCTAATTTTCTAATTTATTTTAAGTTATTTACAAAAGGTTAAAATTACCCTAAAACTAAATTAAACTAATTAAAATTAATTTTGACAAAATAAATTAAAAAAACCTAAATTCTAATTTGATGAAAATTGATTTTATGATTTTTTTGTAAAAAAGGATTGATTTTATGTTAGAAAATAATTTAGACAAAAATAAATAAATAAAAGAAAATATAAGAAGAATAAAGAAAAAGGGCCTGGTGTTAGTGGCAAGAAGGGGGTGTTAATCTGATTTTTAAGCCCAAAAGTCCTTGGCCCATATTGACCTTTCAGATCCCATGTTGCAAGTTGACTAGGGTGCATTGTAGACCTCCAAAGGATGGCCTTTGGATCCAGCTTGTTGGACATCTGGTTGGATGTTCCTTGAGGGCGTATGGTGGTCTCCATGCCTGTACATGTGCCTGATTATGCAAGGAACAAAATTATGAAATAATATGGGGAACCTGAGAATCGAACCCAGGCCCTTTGGCAATTTCTCTCATCTGGTGACCAACCGTGCTAGCGCGTTTTGTTGTACAAAGGATAATAAACAATATATATCATAGAATCAATTAGGGTTACAAGTTTGCATCAAATCCTTGCAATTATGAAGATTTGATCCTTGATTCACCCTTGCATCAAATCTTTCCAAAACAAGAAAAATTCAATCTTTTTCTGTCCAAACAAGCCTTGCACGATTTGATCTCATTGCCAGCTATTCATGGACCTGAAATATGCACAAATCTTAAGGTTTAAATGACTTTTGATATTTTCATTCTTCATTATTGATTTTATTTGATTTAAATGAGATAAAAATCAAAATAAATGACAAGAATAAAATAAAGTCAAGTGGGAAGGATCATGGGTCGTGGATCATGTTACAAAATTAATGCAAGCACAAAAAGTTGGGCCTATTTGACAAAAATTGCAAATTGAGACACATTTTACTTTTGGAAATTTTGCAAAAAGGGTCAACTTCACCAATGCATAACGCCTTCAATTTTGACCCTAGAGATGTGTTCTTTGACTTTTTAGAAAGCTCAAGATGTCCTCTAGGAAAACCTTTTGGTCTCATCTCAATTGAGTCTTCCATGTTCATGTATGAAGCTTTGACAAAAAAGGTGTTTTTGTTGACTTTTGAAAATGACCTATAATGTCCAAATTTATATCTTCTTGGGAGTGCATATTTTGAACTTGGGAGATGAAGATGAATTTTTGGAGATTGAATCCTCTTCAAAATGAGCTTTGTATGGGTCATTCTTGATAAAGTATGAGAAAGTTATGCTTGGTCAAAGTTGAGTTGACTTTTCCTACAAAACCCTAATTTAGCAACTTTTGAGTTTTGATGAATTGTGAGAAATCCTTGATGAATCATGATCAACCCTTGATCAAATTATGAATAATACTTTAAAATGAGGATGTTGACCAAAAATCTTGAAGTTTGACTGTATGTGGGCCACAATTGACTTTTGCCCTAACATAGTAGATTTTCAGGCCTTTGAGCAATTGACTGGGCAAACTTCCTCTGCAAGGCTTGAAACTTGACATGGATGATCTTGAGAACATATTAGGATAATAGTGAGAATTTGGGACCCTTTGGACTCAAGTATCTTGATGCAACATGAAACCCTAATTTGAGGTGGACTGCCTTAGGAGAGAGTTTGTCTGGCCAACCCTTGGATTTCCTTGAGCAATTTGAGGACCTCACCTGAAATGTATTGAGAAATATGGGAGGGAAAATTTTGGGAATTCAAAGTTCATGGATTGGTAGTCGTCGATAGCTTGATGTGCCAAATGATCCGCCAACACACTTCCTTTGATTGTTTTTTGTGTAGTGTACTGGATGTCATATTCAGTCAAGATCATTTACCATCAAGATATTCGTTCGGAGAGAGCTGGCTTCTCGAAGATATACTTGATGGGGTCCATCTTAGAAATCAATAACGTGGTTTGAGTCAACATATATTGTCTTAGTCGGCGAGCATCCCATGCCAGAGCGCAACAAGTTTTGTCAAGCAGTGAGTTGTCTAATATAGTCAAGTACATAATCAAAGGTCTACCTTTAACTGGAGGCATCGGGATGGGAGGTTCTTGTAAATATTCCTTGATCTTATCAAAGGCTGCTTGGTTGTCGTTGTTCCATATGACTACTTGATCTTTCTTCAAGAGTTTGAAGATTGGCTCACAAGTAGCAGTTAGGTGAGATATGAATCGAGCAATGTAGTTAAGTTGACCCAAGAAACCTATGACTTCCTTCTTAGAGTGTGGAGATGGCATTTCTTGCATGTCTTTAACCTTCGCAGGATCAACTTTAATGCCTTTTCTACTGACGACAAAACCTAAGAGTTTTCCAAATCTTACTCAGAAAGTGCACTTGTTAGGATTCAGCCTTAGCTTATACTTTTTCAACCTTTCGAATAGCTTGTGCAAATGATCCAGGTGTTCTTCCTCAGTCTGCAACCTTGCAATCATATCATCCACATAGACCTCTATCTCATGATGGATCATATCATGATATAAAGCTACCATAGCTCGTTGATAGGTTTCCCCTACATTCTTCAAACCGAATGGCATGACTTTGTAGCAGAAGATGCCCCAATGTTTAACAAAGGTGGTTTTCTCCATGTCCTCGGGAGTCATCTTGATTTGATTGTAGCCAGAGAAACCATCCATAAAGGAGAAGACTTTATGTTGAGTCGTGTTGTCGACCAAGACGTCAATATGCAGTAGTGGGAAATCATCTTTGGGACTTGCTCTGTTCAAATCCCTATAGTCTACACACATACGGACTTTCCCATCTTTCTTTGGTACTGGAACCATGTTTTCCACCCATTGAGGATATGACGTTTCAGCCAGAAAACATGCATTGAATTGCTTCATTACCTCAGCCTTTATCTTTTCAGACATGTCTAGCTGCATACAACGAACTTTTTGCTTGAATGAAGGACAATCTTCCTTTGTTGGTAGGCGATGAACCATAATGTCAGTATCAAGCCCCGACATATCTTCATATTGTTGTACCCCAATTTTTGCCCCTAAGATTCCCCAATCATATCATGTCAACTTGATCATAACAAAATCACATTAGGGTTGGTTCTTCCTCTTTTTTCTATCTCCTATCTTTAAGTTTGCTCTTGAGGAATCTCCAAGCACCTTAGTTGTGTATTTTGTATATGCGTTGATAATTAACCTCTAACTAAAATATAAAAAATATTTGTCTTTGTCTTTGCAAAATTGTGTTTTGTAGGTACCGAGTCAAAGCATCCGACAAATAAGGTTTTCCGGTATTATTTCCCTAAAATCTCTATTTGCAAAGAAAAAAATAATAATTAAAATTTTTCATTTTTGTTTTCCTGTACAATCGATTGCTCCCATAGTGCAATCGATTGCACAGTGTATTGTGCATAATATTTGAGAAAAGTGTATTTTTAGCCTTCAAAAATAATTTTTTTTTTTTAGTATGTATCGACACATACATGTTATGTGTCGACTCATGCAAAGTGATTAATTCTGTATTGAGTCGAAAAGGCAGCTTGTATCGATCCATAGAGGCTTGTGTCGACTCATCCTGTTTTGTATAACTAGCATGTGTCGACACATACATATTATGTGTCGACTCATGCAAAGTGATTAATTCTGTATTGAGTCTAAAAGGCTGCTTGTATCGATCCATAGAGGCTTGTGTCGACTCATCCTGTTTTGTATAACTAGTATGTATCGACACATACATGTTATGTGTCGACTCATGCAAATTGATTGATTCTGTATTGTGTTGAGATAGCAGCTTGTATAGATCCATAGAAGCTTGCGTCGACTCATGCTGTGTTATACAACTAGAATGTGTCGATGCATACGACTCTTGTGTCGACTCATAGCAGCAAAACACACGTGATTTTTGAAAAAAAGCCAGCAATTTCAAAACTGTCATCCTTTTGGCTCCAATTTTTCTGCATCATTTGAAAATTATATCATTAATTCAATTTTTGGCTCCAAGAATCAATTACCAAATTACCACTAATCCCAATCCTAAACTATATAAATAGAGCCCTCATCTCATTCAAATTTCAAGCTTTTGATAGCCAAAATCACTTTGCTAAAAAATCTCTCAATTCTCTCCATCTACCAAATTCACTCAAAGCTCCATTTTCAAAAAGTTAGTAAGCTTTGCATTGAAGCTTACTAATATTAAAGCTAAACCTTCATCCAAACACTTTTTCTTCATCAATTCTCTACATCCAAGCTTGGCAATTGATTCTTGTGTTTGAATTGAAGCAAATTCTTGAAGTTGTTTTGATAATTCTCTAGATCTACCTTTGGTAAGTTGGATAATTCATCTTTCACAATATGGTCTCTTGGTGATCTTTGGGATTGATTCATTGAGCATTATTTTGTGATTCTAATGGTGTTATTTTATCATGATTTAATGGAATTTTCATGCTCAATTGAATCCACGATCATAAGGTGTTTGATGGAAAGTTTGAACAAGAATTTGGCCTTTTAAAATGTTGTTTTGCTGCCTGTAACAGTGTGCAATCGATTGCACAGAAGCAATTTTGCACAAAATTTTGAAAACTGTACTGTGTAAATCGATTTACACAGTAGTGCAATCGATTTACACAGGGACAAAATGCATTTTTTTGCCTTGTTTTAGGGCAGCTTTGATCCAAAATGATTTTTTTCTACTCACTCATTTGATTGTTGGTTTGGATTGCAATTTTAAATGTCCAATTTGTCTTTAAACTCAATGGACTTTGTGATGTAGATGAAGTTGGATAAATGTTCATCAATTCAAATATACCTAAGAGTGAATTACTTAATTCATTTTTGGTGCTTTAGATTAATGATATGTTTAGTGCTTTAATCCATCTAGAGGAGTGGTTGAATTTAAAGATGAAATAATTTTGAGATGGTGATCCAAATTAGCTTATCATTCCCCTCCCTATTCATCTTATCCCTTTCTTTTTTAATTGTGCTACATGTTAAGGGATGGTGATACCTATATCATTTATCCAAACATGAAGTACATAGATTGCTATTGACCGGCCTCAAAATAGGTGCGACTTCTACATAAGTCCACTTACGATTGCTTAACATAGCGCTAAATTTTGTCCCGATTCAAATAAATGATCATTCGTGGCCCAAACTTATGATTGCAAGCCCAAGTATGTTAATTTTATCTCTTTGATACAATAACCTTGATATTCATTGTGTGGAGGCTTTGGTTCTACCAATCCTCTAATGGATCTACAACATCTTTGGTCAACGCGGATCACTTAAACATCGTTGATCATTAAATGTTACTTTTGAGGATTCCAAAATGGATGATATACTTGAAAAAAAGCAAATGCAACTTGTTGCGTGGAGGCTTTGGTTCTACCAATCCTCTAATGAGTTCCAAATGCAAGTTTCAAGATGGTCATCCAACTAACCACTAATTTCTAACAATTGACTTTACTTTATGCTTTATGTACCATTTAATTTAAGCATTTAGATTTCATGCCATTTTTTATTTTGCTCACTTGAGCATTTACTTTTATGTCATTTTTATTTTTGCTCACTTGAGATTTTCTTTTCCTTTTAAAGGCACCTAATAATCAACATGAACCATAAAAATATTTAATGATACTTGGACTATTTGGTTACTATCCTTGGCATTATGGAGTATTGGACTTCTTGGACTTAGGATTAGAGACCTTGGCCTATCTTGGAGACTTTGTGACTTTATTTGATATTTTGTCTGGAGTTCTTGGGGTTTACCTTAAGAAATTGGGTTGTTTGTTTGTTTTGTGTGCAGGTTATTGTGATTACATACTTTGTTTGTAATCTGGAATTCACCCGTATACAGCCTTTACTCTGCCCAATTTTTGCGAAGACTTAATACACTTGAAGTTTGGTTCTCTCAAGAGGTCTAGTATCTTTGCTTGTTTGGTTTCAATCCGAAGAATGGGAATTCTTTATTGACTCATAATGTCAAGTATTGGCTTCTTGTTGGTTAGATGGTTCTTATCCCTAGCTTTTACCTTATGCTTTAGGATAGTCTCTTCATCTCCTCCCATCTTCTGTAATTTCAAAAAGCTTCTCCCTCCTTTTAAAAACTCTTCTTATTTCTAAACTTGAAACACTTTCATAATAAACTTGGACTTAGGTCCATGCATTTTCAAAACATTTTCATAAATAAATTTCAATCAATTTAATAATACCTTGACATTTTTGTGAGAAGACTAAAAGTCAATCAATCTCATTTCAAACCATTTTTGCCACTTTGGCTTTTTATTTTAAATTTTTTCTTAAAAGATTAGACTTTTGTCAATCGTTGTAGTGATGCAAACAACTATACTTCTACAATATTTAGTAAAGAGAGATACTTTCCACTTGGGTGTTGAGTGAGGCATTGTTGATTTTAAAATGCAAGCCATATCCTCCACTTTGAGATGATGCAAATTCTCCTTTCTCATGATTGTGGATAGTAAGTATGTTTTCCACATGGACAATGACGATGATGTCTTATCTCATAAAATTAACCAACACACTTGTGTTTCAAATTTTTAAAAGAGGAACTACGTATACCCTGACCCACTATTGCACAAAAGGTGGTATGTAGGCACTAAAGGTTCACAACGGCGGCGGGTGCAAAAATCATAAAAATATTTCTTTTCTCACCTCCACCATCCATTTTATATACAACACATTTTTATAGCCAAAATATACAGATTTTTCAAAGAGGTTCCTGCGGAGTACCGTAGATGTTTAGGGTGCTAATACCTTCCCTTTGCATAACCAACCCCCTTACCTTGAATCTTTCCCCCTTTTTTGGGTTATTCGCTCTTTTCCCATTCCTTTGGAAACAATAAAGCGCGGTGGCGATTTTTATTTTGATTTGTATAAAGTCTAGTCAATCCAATGGCTTAGTCTTGAACATTTCTACCGCTACAGAAAAATGGCGACTTCACTGGGGAAAGATTTACCTCTTGCTGGTCCATCCCTAAGTGGGTTGAGCCTATCTTTGTTTATATCTGTATATGTGTTATTGTGTTTATGTGTTATATTTTGTATATATGTTTGTCTGGATTTTCCTGGTTTACAGGGTGCTTGGTGATTACTCATAAGTCCTATACCCGGACTTGGGCAAACTTTAAGATAGGACGAGCGGTATAGTCATGTTAACTTTGAGGGAGTAATCCCAAAAAAGGAGGCATGATATCCCCCACTCAGTGGAGGCCCCTTTGACTGTAGTGTCGTTTACCCAGTAATCGGGAAGATGTACTACTTTCGACCTGAGAGCCTACTGAAGCTGAGGAACGTAGATTACCTAACCCATCTTGGCCTTTTAGGTGTAGTGCGGAAGCTATGACAGAGTAATCCGGAAATAGTTGTCACGCGATACTATGCTCGGACGAGTCTTTCTTGAGAATATTACTAATTACTGAGTTAATCGAGAAGTTGGTAATATCCGAAAGAAGGATGTAGACTCTGGGAACCTCTTAGAACCTTGTTCGGCAGGTGATAACTTTTTAGACCAATACCTTATGGGTAGTACCTTCGACCTCATGCTCGTGACGTTGAACCTATGAACCTTATATGTGTGATCTTGTGTGTGATTGTTGCATCATGCATCCATGCACTCATAAGCATCTTTTGAAGAAAACAATATTTCAAGGGATTTAAAGGTTGACTATTTGTGAATATCTCAGGTACTTTTAAACCATGGATTCTGGAAAGAGAAAGACCGGGAAATACAGTTTAAAGGATCCTAAGATAGATGAGTTGATCAGTCTAATTCCTGAGATCGAGTGTTTTGCATACTTTCGGAAGAAGTATGGATCCATTATTCCTCTCATGAAGCTGAAGATGAAGGAGGGTATTCTCTCAACTTTGGTCCAGTTCTATGATCCGGTGTATCACTGCTTTACTTTTCCCGATTATCAGTTGATGCCAACACTGGAAGAGTATTCCTATCTATTGGATTTACCTGTTACCGATCGTGTTCCTTTTACTGGTTTGGAGGGTGAGCCAAAACCACATGAGATTGCTGCTTTGATTCATCTGGGGAAGTCTGAGGTGGAAGCCCATATGACTACCAAAGGAGGGATTAGAGGATTACCAGCTCAGTTCTTATTATAGAAAGCTCGTTACTTTGCCAGGATGAAGAGTACGGTTGATTTTGAAGCCATCTTTGCTTTACTCGCCTATGGATTATTCTTATTTCCTAATGTGGACAAGTTTGTCGACATTAACGCTATCAGGATTTTCTTGATTGGAACCCGGTTCCTACACTGTTGGGTGATGCTTATTACTTTGTTCATCTTCGGAGTTCCTATCATGGGGGAATGATCATCTGTTGCACGACTTTGTTGTACCAGTGGTTTATCTCTCATATGCCTCAGTTTGATGCTTTTTGGGATGTCAAGAAGGAACCCCGTTGGGCTCCTAAGATCATGGCACTTACTCACTAGGATATTGATTGGTATCATCGAGCTTATCAGGATGTAGAGGTGATTGACAGTTGTGGTAGTTCCCCCAATGTTCCTCTTCTTGGTACAAAGGGAGGAATTAACTATAACCATGTTCTTGCACGGCGACAGCTTGGTTACCCAATGAGGGATAAACCGAATAGTATTCATTTGAGTAGTTTCTTTTTGAAGGAAGGAGAAGACCACAGGGAAGCTAGGGAGCAGATTGTGAAGGCCTGGCGTCACATTCATAAGAAGAGTAGGAAGGATTTGGGACCTAGAGGTGTTGTTTCTTTGGAGCCATATCTTCAATGGGTCTGATCGAGAGCCATTCAGTTGAAGATGCCGTATGCTCGGGAGACACCCATGCCTGATTTGTTTGCGAAGACCACTTCTCCCTTATTAGATGATTTAGAAGAGCTGCAACTTGCTTTGGTTAGGATGCAACAGGAAAGGGATGCTTGGAAGAACAAGTTCCAAACTTTAGAGAGTTCCTACAGAGCAGACCTGAAGGAGAAAGATGATTTGATCGAGATCCTTGAGAGTCGAGCGGTGGAGTCTATGGATAGGAAAGGGGATTTATTTTCTCCTAAGCCTCAAACAGGTGTTGATTACTGTGATACGGTAGGAGAACTGACTATGTTTTTGCGTTTGTTTTCGCAAATGTTTCGGTTGAGCAAGAGTTGCCACCGACTTTTTATTTTATCCTAAAGGAAAGGTTGAAAAAGCACAACAAAAACCTTTTGAGATATTTCGTGGGTCCGGGGGGTAGATTATGAAAAGGGAAGGTATTAGCACCCTTTTCATCCATGGTTATCCATGGGCTCTTAGTTACTTGTTTTTTTAGATCACTTGCCTTGATTTTCGATTGCTTGAAAATGGTGTGTGTGTGTGTGTGTTTTTTTGAAAATGTTTTGGAAGAAGATGCCTTGTCTTAGGCTAACCTTGTAATAATTCTTTACTCGAATATTTTACAAAGGCGTGTATCTTTTCGAAAAGATGTTTCAAAGTGTTTTTGAGAGTTTGTTTTGAAAGTGTTTGTGGAATGTGGTTTTTTGAAAAGAAGGCAAGTGTTTTTGCAAGTTGATCTCAAGTAACTAAGAGTTTTATCTACCCTAATGTACTCAAAGGTTTTCTCTATGTTTTCAACCCTTTTTAACAATTTTGTTCCACCATTGAATTTGGTGGACAATCTTGCGTTTAGGAAGTTTGTTCGGGACGGGCGCGGGTCATCGTATGGACCATGAATGCAATGGTGCCAAATGTCTTCGGCAATTTGCTTTGAAGGGACTATGATCATTCCGTTTAGGCAACATTCGAAAGCGTCATCGAGGGACTTATGATCATTTGAGTTTGTTTTGCCAAAGATACTCGACGTGCAAGCATGGCCCATTTTGGAAGGCAACATGTGGGATTACCCTAGAGGGTGCAAGTGTGATTGTGTATTGATTTCATGTATTTGTATTGTATTAGGTTATCTAGCGTTTGATTTTATATACATGCAAACCCTAGGTCTAACCATGGTATAATTCGAAAGCGGTAAATTGCGAAAATGTAAAGTCTATGCTATTACAAAATGAGTATCTGGGAGTGGGGGTACAAACTTACGAATGGGGATGAGACTTAGGAATGTAATGTCCAATAAGTTACAACCAAATCGAATCGATCAAATGTAAATGTAACGAATATACAAAATAAGCAAAGGTATAATGTATCAAAATGCAAGTATATTCTGTAAGTGTACGTGCATATGTATATTTGTATATGTAATTATTTACAGGTGAGGAATGTGAAATTTATGAAAGTATTGTTAAGTATTATTTTGACCTAAATGAAAAGAATTAAATGCCTGTTTAATTAATCCTTGTAATCTCGTATATTTTTAATATGTATGAAAAGAATGTTTTAATGAAAAGAAAAATATTCTAAGTTTGAAAGTTATTATTTTACATTTGATATATAAAAGAATGTATCTTTATAATTTTTGTGTTTAATATATACAAAGAATATTTAAATAAAATGTTTTAAATTAATTAAACTATGCATATATAAAAAAAATGTGTCTTTATAATTTGTATATACAAATGAATATTCTAATTAAATGTTAAGAATTTAAATTATATAAAAAAATGTATTTTTATTTATTATGTACAAAAAGTATTAATCTTAAGAAAAATTATATATTCATGTACAAAGATTTAAAGAAAATGTGAGTTTAATTGTAAAGAGAAAATATTAGTTTCTATATAAAATTTAATATATATATATATATATATATATATATATATATATATATATATATATATATATATATATATATATATATATATATATATATATATATATATATATATATATATATATATATATATATATATATATATATATATATATATATATATATATATATGAAAAAGTATTATTAATGTCAAAAATATTATGTTAATTTATTTAACAAAAGAAAAAAAAATGTTTTATATGCTAAAGAAAAAAGGTTTGATAATTGAATGGGTCAAAAGGGGGATTGGGCCCATACTAAACAAAATGAATAGGTGAAAAGGGGAGGGTTTGAATTGGAATATGCTTGGGCTTTGTATTTTGTGAAACGGGTTAGGCCCAGATGTGGAAACGGACACTTTAGGGTTTATTGTTTTCATTCAGTTGGGACATTGGCTTAGGGTTTTGAGAGCGACAGAAGCGCCGCTCGTGTTTGTTCGTTCTTCGTTCATCTTCTCCGATCGTTCGTCCTTTGGCCATGGTTGCTGACTTTCCCCTTTGCCCAGCCATCAGCATTTCCTTCGCCTTCTTTCCCTCTCCATGGCTTAGTGAAGCGCACAAAAGGGTAATCCTCCTTACTTCGTCTTTGTCTAGCGCATTTTTAGAGTTCGTTATTTGCATGTTTATGATTTACTGCTTCTTCTTGATTAACTGCTTGATTTGATTTCTTATGCTGTTCGTTATTGATTTTATTGGAGGTACGTGAGAAGGGATGAAAGAAAAATGTCTTACCTTTACTGAGGAGGGGAAGGAAGAAGATGGAGGTGCTTAGGAGGCTCGATGGCGAATGGAACGTGATGCGCGCTTTGCTTCAGGTTTTGTGGTGTCAAGCTGAGAACTTTAGTTTGAACATCTTTTCATCTTTTTTCTGTTAGCCTTGTCTCTTCTTCTTCTCGTGTTGCCTTGGATGTTTCTGTTTGGTTGCCTTTGAATTGCCTTTGAATGATGTCCTGTGATGAGTACTTCCTCTGAGGGCCTGCCTTGAATGTGCTTCTTTGGTTTGCCTACTTCGCTCGTATGCCTATGTTGCCTTGAGATGAGTATGCTTTTGAATGTTTGTTGCCTCAGATTTCCTCTCTTCTTCTGACTTGTTGCCTCGTTGCTTACTCCTGTCGCCTTGACCTTGTTGCCTTTTTTCGATTTGCCTGTGATGTTGCTTTCTCTGAGGCTTGCCTTGATTTACCACTGAGTATGCGTTTGGTTGCCTGGGGTTTGATGGTTTATGTTGTACACAGGGTATACAGGTTTGTATGTTTTTATGGTTATGAGGTTTTGATGAACTGGATATTGGCTTGGTTATTCAGGTTAGGCCTTGACAGGTTTCTTACAGGTTTTAGGCTTATTGCAAGCTTAAGGCAGGTTTGACTGGTTATGAGGCTTGAACTGAATGGTACAGGTTATGGTTTTTGTTGGTAAGGCTTGGCCTTGAACTTGTTTTTTGACAGGGTTCTTGAATGGCTTTCTGAATGGCTTACAGATTATGCTTCTTCTGGTTTTAGTTGACAGGATCCAAGGTTTTTTAGACAGGCCTCCTGGTTGATGGCTTGTGTTTTAAAACTTCACAGGTTTCTACTGAGGCTTGACAGGTTTTGAATCTCAGGCCCTTTGCTTTGACAAGGGTTTGATCATTTTTGAATGGCTTACTTTGGTTATGGCCCTTCTTAGATTGTTGGTCCCTTTTTGTGAGACTTGAAGGTTTATGCTTTTTGTATATCTTTAGTGTATTGGCTTACCTCCTCTTTATCCACTGTGTTCAGCTTTTGTATATGTTTCTCTCTTCCTGCCTAAAGCCTAAAACCTGCTTTTCTATCTCTCTTCTCCTTTCTCTCTCAGTACAGTTGCATTAAGATATTATTATGCTTTGTACTTTTCTTTTCTGAAAGGGCCACCTAGTTGGGAAATGATGAAATATCTTGCTTGCATATCACTTTTTCTCTGCATATTTGATCTCTTCTCTTTGACAGCTTGATATCTTTCCAAAATCTTCTTTTGACAGCTTGGGTACCTTTGTGACAGTTGCTTTATATTTTTGGCAGAAAGTTGAGTTTGGACCTTTGGTTTGGACTTGCTGTTTGCTTTGTAACATGCTGTTTGAGATTTGAACTTATGCAATTTTGACAATTTTTGAATTGTGCATTCAATTTTAGCAAATAAACTCGTCCCTCTTTGTGAACCGGGAGGAATCCCGTGATTTGCAGAGAGGGTTAACTGATCCCAATCAGTGGCCCTTAATGATGAATTTCTTTTATTTGTCTCTTTATTTATTTATCTGCTATTGACTTTCCTCTTTTCCTTTTGCAGATGAATAATTTGAATGGAGGGGAGCAAAGGATAGCAGATGAAGAATTGAAGATTAGAAAAATATTTAGGATAGTTTTTATTTAACTTTAAATAAATGTAACATTATTTTTGTAAACATTTTGTAAACAAAAACAATTATACAAATGATTTAAAGATAAATAAAAAGTCCTTTTATTTAATTAATTCTTCTCTTCTCCAATTGTTTATTTATTATTTATAGTTCTTTAAATTAAAATAAATTGAAAATAAATTCCAACTTATTTAATCTTTAGAATAATAAATAATTAACTAAACAATATTTCAGTGTTGATCAAATAATAAACTTGACGCTTTCAATATTCAAAGCAAAACAACAGTTAATCACAACAACTGATCAGGCGCATTCCCTTTTCACTAATTTTTACCAACACTGTAAATCCAAACTGCATGGATCTTTTGACCGGTTCAAACAAACCAATGTGAATTCAAATCAAATGCATTCTTTTTGCTGATTAAGTCAAACAATGCGAATCCAACCCAAATCTCGAAATAACTTGCAAAGTGCTGTGGAATTTAAATCCTTCTGAGAACGTGCCCACAAAAACCCTAATTCCTGATTAAATGCCAAAGAACGTTCGCCTAATCAAAATTGAGCCAAAGTCAACCAAAACCCTAAGCCAATTGCGTGAAACAATCCAGAGCCCTAAAAATCAATGAAACCCTAATTGTGCCCTGACTGACGAGAAAAGTCTGTTTGACCGATTCTTGAGCCAGTTTGAAAGATCATGAAAAGCCTGAAGTTGTTATTTCTTGTGGAAAAATGCGAGGGCAAATTTTGGGGTACAACAGTTTCCCCTGTTCAATCTTCTTGAACCTGAAGAGTTAGATTTGGCAAGTTTGCCTTTCGCGACTTGAAGGTAAAAGAAGATTGGACACTAAAGTACCCAGAAAATTTGCACTCGTCGATGTGATGGTAGAGGTGAATGGGCTTACAGATGCCATTTGGTGATGGGCTTAAAGATGCCATCTGATGCGAAAGGATCTTGTCGGGGGATGGGCTTAGAGATGCCATCTGGAAATGGGCTTAAAGATGCCATTTGGTGACTGCTGGTAGGAGGATGGGCTTATAGATGCCATCTGGAAATGGGCTTAAAGATGCCATTTGGAAATGTTGAACTGTATGTCAATGGTGAGTGGACGAGTATCAGAAAGGCACCCCTGTTTTGGAACATCTCTGAATCGGGGGTCTGAGCAAGCAATAGATTGACATCCACGTTTCGGAGAGTCCGTAAACTGTTTTCAGGAGTTGAGATTGAATAACCAATAGAGCAGCAGCCGTTGTTGGGAAGCGTCCGTAAACTATTTTCAAAAGTTGAGAAGAGTCTGAACAAGTTGGTAGATTAACATCCGTTGTTGGGAAGAATCCGTAAACTGTTTTTAGAAGTCTTGAGAAGAATCTGAACAAGTGATAGGTTAACATCCGTTACTTGGAGAACCCGCAAACTGTTTTCAGAAGTCTTGAAGTTGAATAAGCAATAGAGCAGCATCCGTTGTTGGGAAGCGTCCGTAAACTGTTTTCAAAAGTTGCATCTGAACAAGTTGGTAGATTAACATCCGTTGTTGGGAAGAATCCGTAAACTGTTTTCAGACGTCTTGAGGTTGAATAAGAAATAGAGCAACATCCGTTGTTGGGAAGCGTCCGTAAACTGTTTTCAAAAGTTGCATCTGAACAAGTTGGTAGATTAACATCCGTTGTTGGGAAGAATTCGTAAACTATTTTCAGAAGTCTTGAGGAGGAACCGGTGTAGGGCTTACTGATAATGAGCTCGTGTAAAGCTGCATCTGGATGGATCTGGAATAAGTATCAGAATGTCGCCGTGTCCGGGTCATATCTGAACTATCTGGATGAATCTCGGAAGATGATCTTTGTCTGTCGACTGATCTTTCCTGAAAAGGTAAAGGGTTAGTTGCATGCAATGTTATGATGCATGATGCAATGTATGTGACATCAATGTTTATAACATGAACATGATAAATGCGCATGTAAGCTGACGAGCTATCTTGCTGAGGATAAATGAATCCTGAATGGCTGCCGATAAAAGAATCTTGACTGCTGCCTGAGAGAATAAATCCTTGGCTGCTGCTGTGGAGGGCAAGAGTCTTCAATTGTTGAAAATGAGAAGTTTGGGGACCCTTGTTGGGGAAATCAGAAGCTTGGGTTGTATGCCAAACTACTAGGGACTTCCTGTCTTGAGGAGATCTGTGTAGGATTTCCTGATGATGCGTCCGTGTAAAACTGCATCGAGCTTTTGAACACTTTTGACATTCGAATGCCCCAAGTGGTGATGTAGATAATTTCCTGGCTTGTTACAGGTGTTGGTCCACAATCGGTCGTCCACAGATGTTTTCCTGGCTTGTTACAGGTGTTGATCTGGAATTCTTCAGACGTGCCCTGGCTGGATACAGGAATCGAGTCTGGAAAGGTGATAGTTAACAGATATGCCCTGGCTGGATACAGGAATCGAATCTTCAAACTCTTCAGACGTGCCCTGGCTAGATACATGAATCGAGTCTGGAAAGGTGATAGTTAACAGATATGCCCTGGCTGGATACAGGAATCGAATCTTCAAACTCTTCAGACGTGCCCTGGCTAGATACAGGAATCGAGTCTGGAAATGTGGTCAACAGATATGCCCTGGCTGGATACAGGAGTCAAATCTGGAATTGTGATAGTTGATAGATATGCCCTGGCTGGATACAGGAATCGAATCTTCAAACTCTTCAGACGTGCCCTGGCTAAATACAGGAATCGAGTCTGGAAAGGTGATAATTGATTTGTTGAACACTTTTGACATTCGAATCCCCCAAGTGGTGATGAAGGAGTCTTGAATCAGATTACTCTGCATATTGAGAGATTTTTTTGAAATCTTGACTGGACTGCCCCAGGTTAACTGGATTTTGAAAGATCTGTTGGACCTTGACTGGACTGCCCCAGGTTAATTGGATTGTGCTATGTCATGTCCCTTGCTGATAGGAGATTTGCAATGGAAGTGTTATCATTTTGAAGTGATTTTCACTTACTGAGAGAGTTTTCGTTCCTCTGAACATTCGATGTATGAATTTCTTCGCTGTCAAACAAAAAGCCAAATGCAGACAGTGGTATTCAAGCAATGCAAAGTTTATGTTTGTCTCAAAGTTTTGAAAATGCGTTTTTTAGCAGAAAACTTTTTATAAGACAGATCAACACAAGATTTAGAGCAAAGCCTTACAGGAGTCAGGATACCTTTTGTAACAGTATGCTTTCGAACTAACCCATGCTTCAATTAGGACTTTTAAAGGGTTGTAACGTGGCTTGGTTCACGGTTTAAGAAACAAAGTATAAAGGCTCAAAATATATTTGTACCCACCCGCTCTTCGTGATGTCCTTCATACCTAAGCTCAGTTAATTGTGCATCACACTCTGTTTTGAGTTTGGAACGACTTTTGGGCGATGGTTCACCAGTTGAATTTGGGGAGACAGTCATCATCTCCCTTTTTTATTTCTTTTTCAACATTTTTTCATGTTGTTGAGGATTTTGTAATGACCTCACTATTTTGATTTTGATTTGTTATCCCTAACTTTTGCCTGACTGTTACTGTTTTCCGGGATTACCGTCAGCGGGATGCCCCAGCTTTCTTAAGCCTCCTTTATAGGTTTTGGCTCGGTGGGCTTTTTCTCTTTTGAGAGATTGACTGTCTATGTGATAGGGAACCACCCTTGTCTTTTGATTCCAAAGGAATGTTTTCTTTTCCGACGTCGTTCGTTGTGTTACAAACTGAGAGTTTGCGACTTCAATGTGCATTTTCTTTTGAATTAACTGAGAGACTACCCTGCCCCAGGTTTATATCAAAGGTTTCGATTGTTTAAAAACAGAAAACTCCTACTTCTTTGGCTCGAAGGGGTTGACTAGGGATTAACTTCCTTATAACTCCAGTGTTTGGGAATTGAAAGAAATGCCTGTACATCATCAGCGAGGTCTGTTCAAAAGCATACTGTATAAGATCATGGTATTGTTTCGTCATCCTCCCTTTAAAGGCTTGCAGCTTTTTATCAAGAGTCAAATATCATAAAGAAAAGCATAAGAGTAGTGAAACGAATGGATGAATTCAAGACAAACATATGCAATGCATTAATGAAAACAGAGTTTAACATCAACAAATAATTGTTTGACAGCAAAAGAAATTACAACTTTGAAAATTCAAAAAGAAGCAAAAGTCTTTCAGCTTGAGCTTCATCACTTTAAGTGGAGAACCCTTTAACAAAAGATTTTCATCTCGCCATCTGGCATGAATTCCAGTACTCCAATGTCGATCAGATCTTGAATCTTGTTCTTCAAGGCCCAACAGTCGTTGGTGTCGTGTCCAGGGCTGTAGGAATGGTAAACACAAAATGCGTCGGGACGATAGTTAAGAGAGGAGGTATTGAGCTTCTGAGGAGGGTCCTTTACGGTAAGCAAGTTGACCTCCAACAGGCGCTTCAGTATGAAAAATGATGGTATCTCCGTCTCCGTGAACTGTCTTCCCGATGTTTCTTGCTTATGCCGATTGCCCCGTTGATGCTGGCGAGGTTGTTGATGGGCTTGTGACCCTGAAGCAAGCGAAAGAGCTTTCCCCTTGTCTTCTTGAGTGGATGGAGGCTGAGCGGTGACTTGCTCTTCAACCCCAGATGTTTGCCCAGTTGGTTGTTTGGAAGCATTTGGCGGACAAGAACTCTGAGTTCCTCTTGTCTTTGAGATAGGTCTTGGATGAGAGCCATCTGGCCCACCAACTGTCCCATCACTTGGGTCCTCAAGGTTGTCAGATCAAACTGCAGCTCCGCAAGCTGATCACTCCTGGCCTTGTTGGAATTCTCCAAGCCCTTGGTGAGGAGAGCTTTCATCTCTTCTTGCCCCAGAGACAAGTTCAGGAACATCTCCTGCAGCTGAGCAGTCTGGTCTTGGATGTCTTTGACAGACCTTTCTAGAGCCATCTCTTACTGAAATAAACAGCAGGAGAGTAAGGAAACCTGAAAAAAGGAAAGACTGTCAAAATGCAATGCATGATATGTGGATGCATGCTTTCAAGGATCTCTTGGGGTAAACACAAGAAAATGCTAGAGGTTGAACTTTGCTCTTGGATTGGAGAACTTTGCATCGGCGGATGTCTTTCCACGAGAATCAAGCTCACCATGTCGAGTGGGTCATAGCCACTGATTCAGGTTGTTGTACTTGATCTTTGTTTGGAGAACTTTGTATCGGTGGACGTCCTTCCACGAGAATCAAGCTCACCATGTCGAGTGGGTCATAGCCACTGATTCAAGTTGTTGCACTCGAACTTTGGTTGGCATTGGTTAGAGGAGAAACCTCTTGCCCCTTGGTAGACGTCTGGTTCAACGTAACCCTGCATCAAAAGAACCCTCGAGATCCTTGAAATGGTTATTGAAAATGCTATGGTATGATGTCATGATGTCATGTACATGTATGCGAAAAGCAAGCGAATGTATATACAGGCAAACATATTCACACAAAGCAAACAAATCCTTAGGTTTAGGCTTGCATGGGGTTCAGGTACTACCCTCTTTCAGTTTCGTTGGTAAAAACCTGTCCTATCAAAAGTAACCGGGTTCTAGAGGATCTCAAATCATTGGCTACCCTCGATCGGTCATAACTCCAACATCGCTATCTTTTCTTGCGGCCGGAACCATCGCGAGAGTTTAGCCTCAATGAGCATAGCATACTGCTACTGTTCTAATGGCCAAGTTGGGTCAATTTAGGGTTCTAAGGTCGGTTGGTGCTTAATGACTCCTTGGAAGACCCATATTCTCCCCGTTTCAACACGAGGGATATCGGTACAGACCAAGGCGCCACACTAACGTAGCCACTGCTTCACCCATGTCGGTATACCCCGGACAGGTCCCTCGCAGATTATGCTACCTAAAAAGGTTTCCCCCAGATTCGGGTTAGGATCTATGAAACTCTGATACAAAGCCCACAAATGTAAAAGCAAACAAAGCAATCAATTGAAAATAAAGGTGATCTAAACCCTAAGGTAACCCCACTTTGAGTAGTATTCCCCAGCAGAGTCACCAGTTCTGTGATACGGTGGGAGAACTGACTATGTTTTTGCGTTTGTTTTCGCAAATGTTTCGGTTGAGCAAGAGTCGCCACCGACTTTTTATTTTATCCTAAAGGAAAGGTTGAAAAAGCACAGCAAAAACCTTTTGAGATATTTCGTGGGTCCGGGGGGTAGATTATGAAAAGGGAAGGTATTAGCACCCTTTTCATCCATGGTTATCCATGGGCTCTTAGTTACTTGGTTTTTTAGATCACTTGCCTTGATTTTCGATTGCTTGAAAATGGTGTGTGTGTGTGTGTGTTTTTTTGAAAATGTTTTGGAAGAAGATGCCTTGTCTTAGGCTAACCTTGTAACAATTCTTTACTCGAATATTTTACAAAGGCGTGTATCTTTTCGAAAAGATGTTTCAAAGTGTTTTTGAGAGTTTGTTTTGAAAGTGTTTGTGGAATGTGGTTTTTTGAAAAGAAGGCAAGTGTTTTTGCAAGTTGATCTCAAGTAACTAAGAGTTTTGTCTACCCTAATGTACTCAAAGGTTTTCTCTATGTTTTCAACCCTTTTTAACAATTTTGTTCCACCATTGAATTTGGTGGACAATCTTGCGTTTAGGAAGTTTGTTCGGGACGGGCGCGGGTCATCGTATGGACCATGAATGCAATGGTGCCAAATGTCTTCGGAAATTTGCTTTGAAGGGACTATGATCATTCCGTTTAGGCAACATTCGAAAGCGTCATCGAGGGACTTATGATCATTTGAATTTGTTTTGCCAAAGATACTCGACGTGCAAGCATGGCCCATTTTGGAAGGCAACATGTGGGATTACCCTAGAGGGTGAAAGTGTGATTGTGTATTGATTTCATGTATTTGTCTTGTATTAGGTTATCTAGCGTTTGATTTTATATACATGCAAACCCTAGGTCTAACCATGGTATAATTCGAAAGCGGTAAATTGCGAAAATGTAAAGTCTATGCTATTACAAAATGAGTATCCGGGAGTGGGGGTACAAACTTACGAATGGGGATGAGACTTAGGAATGTAATGTCCAATAAGTTACAACCAAATCGAATCGATCAAATGTAAATGTAACGAATATACAAAATAAGCAAAGGTATAATGTATCAAAATGCAAGTATATTGTGTAAGTGTACGTGCATATGTATATTTGTATATGTAATTATTTACAGGTGAGGAATGTGAAATTTATGAAAGTATTGTTAAGTATTATTTTGACCTAAATGAAAAGAATTAAATGCCTGTTTAATTAATCCTTGTAATCTCGTATATTTTTAATATGTATGAAAAGAATGTTTTAATGAAAAGAAAAATATTCTAAGTTTGAAAGTTATTATTTTACATTTGATATATAAAAGAATGTATCTTTATAATTTTTGTGTTTAATATATACAAAGAATATTTAAATAAAATGTTTTAAATTAATTAAACTATGCATATACAAAAAAAATGTGTCTTTATAATTTGTATATACAAACGAATATTCTAATTAAATGTTAAGAATTTAAATTATATAAAAAAAATGTATTTTTATTTATTATGTACAAAAAGTATTAATCTTAAGAAAAATTATATATTCATGTACAAAGATTTAAAGAAAATGTGAGTTTAATTGTAAAGAGAAAATATTAGTTTCTATATAAAATTTAATTATTATATATATATATATGAAAAAGTATTATTAATGTCAAAAATATTATGTTAATTTATTTAACAAAAGAAAAAAAAATGTTTTATATGCTAAAGAAAAAAGGTTTGATAATTGAATGGGTCAAAAGGGGGATTGGGCCCATACTAAACAGAATGAATAGGTGAAAAGGGGAGGGTTTGAATTGGAATATGCTTGGGCTTTGTATTTTGTGAAACGGGTTAGGCCCAGATGTGGAAACGAACACTTTAGGGTTTATTGTTTTTGTTCAGTTGGGACAATGGCTTAGGGTTTTGAGAGCGACAAAAGCGCCGTTCGTGTTTGTTCGTTCTTCGTTCATCTTCTCCGATCGTTCGTCCTTTGGCCATGGTTGCTGACTTTCCCCTTTGCCCAGCCATCAGCATTTCCTTCGCCTTCTTTCCCTCTCCATGGCTCAGTGAAGCACACAAAAGGGTAATCCTCCTTACTTCGTCTTTGTCTAGCGCGTTTTTAGAGTTCGTTATTTGCATGTTTATGGTTTACTGCTTCTTCTTGATTAACTGCTTGATTTGATTTCTTATGCTGTTCGTTATTGATTTTATTGGAGGTACGTGAGAAGGGATGAAAGAAAAATGTCTTACCTTTACTGAGGAGGGGAAGGAAGAAGATGGAGGTGCTTAGGAGGCTCGATGGCGAATGGAACGTGATGCGCGCTTTGCTTCAGGTTTTGTGGTGTCAAGCTGAGAACTTTAGTTTGAACATCTTTTCATCTTTTTTCTGTTAGCCTTGTCTCTTCTTCTTCTCGTGTTGCCTTGGATGTTTCTGTTTGGTTGCCTTTGAATTGCCTTTGAATAATGTCCTGTGATGAGTACTTCCTCTGAGGGCCTTCCTTGAATGTGCTTCTTTGGTTTGCCTACTTCGCTCGTATGCCTATGTTGCCTTGAGATGAGTATGCTTTTGAATGTTTGTTGCCTCAGATTTCCTCTCTTCTTCTGACTTGTTGCCTCATTGCTTACTCATGTCGCCTTGACCTTGTTGCCTTTTTTCGATTTGCCTGTGATGTTGCTTTCTCTGAGGCTTGCCTTGATTTACCACTGAGTATGCGTTTGGTTGCCTGGGTTTTGATGGTTTATGTTGTACACAGGGTATACAGGTTTGTATGTTTTTATGGTTATGAGGTTTTGATGAACTGGATATTGGCTTGGTTATTCAGGTTAGGCCTTGACGGGTTTCTTACAGGTTTTAGGCTTATTGCAAGCTTAAGGCAGGTTTGACTGGTTATGAGGCTTGAACTGAATGGTACAGGTTATGGTTTTTGTTGGTAAGGCTTGGCCTTGAACTTGTTTTTTGACAGGGTTCTTGAATGGCTTTCTGAATGGCTTACAGGTTATGCTTCTTCTGGTTTTAGTTGACAGGATCCAAGGTTTTTTAGACAGGCCTCCTGGTTGATGGCTTGTGTTTTAAAACTTCACAGGTTTCTGCTGAGGCTTGACAGGTTTTGAATCTCAGGCCCTTTGCTTTGACATGGGTTTGATCATTTTTGAATGGCTTACTTTGGTTATGGCCCTTCTTAGATTGTTGGTCCCTTTTTGTGAGACTTGAAGGTTTATGCTTTTTGTATATCTTTAGTGTATTGGCTTACCTCCTCTTTATCCACTGTGTTCAACTTTTGTATATGTTTCTCTCTTCCTGCCTAAAGCCTAAAACCTGCTTTTCTATCTCTCTTCTCCTTTCTCTCTCAGTACAGTTGCATTAAGATATTATTATGCTTTGTACTTTTCTTTTCTGAAAGGGCCACCTAGTTGGGAAATGATGAAATATCTTGCTTGCATATCACTTTTTCTCTGCATATTTTATCTCTTCTCTTTGACAGCTTGATATCTTTCCAAAATCTTCTTTTGACAGCTTGGGTACCTTTGTGACAGTTGCTTTATATTTTTGGCAGAAAGTTGAGTTTGGACCTTTGGTTTGGACTTGCTGTTTGCTTTGTAACATGTTGTTTGAGATTTGAACTTATGCAATTTTGACAATTTTTGAATTGTGCATTCAATTTTAGCAAATAAACTCGTCCCTCTTTGTGAACCGGGAGGAATCCCGTGATTTGCAGAGAGGGTTAACTGATCCCAATCAGTGGCCCTTAATGATGAATTTCTTTTATTTGTCTCTTTATTTATTTATCTGCTATTGACTTTCCTCTTTTCCTTTTGCAGATGAATAATTTGAATGGAGGGGAGCAAAGGATAGCAGATGAAGAATTGAAGATTAGAAAAATATTTAGGATAGTTTTTATTTAACTTTAAATAAATGTAACATTATTTTTGTAAACATTTTGTAAACAAAAACAATTATACAAATGATTTAAAGATAAATAAAAAGTCCTTTTATTTAATTAATTCTTCTCTTCTCCAATTATTTATTTATTATTTATAGTTCTTTAAATTAAAATAAATTGAAAATAAATTCCAACTTATTTAATCTTTATAATAATAAATAATTAACTAAACAATATTTCAGTGTTGATCAAATAATAAACTTGACGCTTCCAATATTCAAAGCAAAACAACAGTTAATCACAACAACTGATCAGGCGCATTCCCTTTTCACTAATTTTTACCAACACTGTAAATCCAAACTGCATGGATCTTTTGACCGGTTCAAACAAACCAATGTGAATTCAAATCAAATGCATTCTTTTTGCTGATTAAGTCAAACAATGCGAATCCAACCCAAATCTCGAAATAACTTGCAAAGTGCTGTGGAATTTAAATCCTTCTGAGAACGTGCCCACAAAAACCCTAATTCCTGATTAAATGCCAAAGAATGTTCGCCTGATCAAAATTGAGCCAAAGTCAACCAAAACCCTAAGCCAATTGCGTGAAACAATCCAGAGCCCTGAAAATCAATGAAAACCTAATTGTGCCCTGACTGACGAGAAAAGTCTGTTTGACCGATTCTTGAGCTAGTTTGAAAGATCATGAAAAGCCTGAAGTTGTTATTTCTTGTGGAAAAATGCGAGGGCAAATTTTGGGGTACAACAATTACTCACTTCCTGCTTCAAATGATTGGAAGGAGGTTGCCATCAGACATGTGGAAGAAAACCAGAGGTTGAGGGCTCAGATTGTCAGGCTCACAGGGAAGCGCTGGCGTACAGATTGATCTCCATTAGTTCCTCTTCTCAGGATTTTAGATTGTATTCTCATCTTGTACTTGGGATCATTGAAACTTGTAATCCATTTTGAAGTTATTATAATAAAAAAAAAATTAGTATTTCAAAAGCTTTATTACTTGGATATTTGCAATATGTCTATAAACCATAAATCCCTTGAAATATTAAATGATAAAGTAAAAATAATAATTTGCATTGCATATCATGCATCATATTGCACATATTTCTTGCATTTGTTATGCATATCCAGGTGTCTTACCCAACTTCTTTACTTCACTCAGCAAGCTGACTCATCACTACAACACTCGGGCTAATTTCAAAAAGAAGATGGACAACTTAGAACAGGAGAATCGCGAGCTGCGCGAAGAAGTTTCCGCTTTGAAGGCTGGCTTGGCTAACTTGACTACTCTGATGGAAGCTCTGGTGGTTTCTCATAATCAGCCACCGAGTGTTCAACCTCAACCAACAAGGGCAAATGCTGAAGTTCTTACTGTTCCTGTATCCGCTACTCCGGCTGTTGTTCAAAACCGTATGCCTCAGGGTTATCCATGGGGAATGTCATAGAATTTTGCACCTGAAGGTTTCAATCTTGGCCCTCAAGATGCTCCAGTGGTTCAAAATGTTGTTACTCCTGCACCTTCTGTGGTGCATATTGTTCCTGCTGCACCTCCTTCGGTGAATTTGGTTTCATTTGTTAATGAAGATATGTGTCATCCTTTCCCTCCGCCGAGTGAAGACTTGGGTCTTTATGACAGAATGGATGATTTCCAAGAACAGTTTGATATAATGCAAAGAGAGATGAAGGCTCTTAGGGGAAATAGCTATTTGGGAAGAATGTGAATGAGTTGTGTTTGGTCCCGAATGTTAAAGTGCCTGCTAAGTTCAAGGTCCTGGAATTTGAGAAGTACAAGGGCAACACTTTCCCTCGTGCTCATTTGGTGATGTATGTAAGAAGAATGTCTACCCAAACCGATGATCAGCGTCTGCTGATTCACTTTTTCCCGGATAGTCTGACCGGCGTAGCGTTGAAATGGTACATGAGTTTAGACAGCGCCAACATCCATACTTTTAATGATTTGGGAGAAGCATTCATTAAACAATACAAGTACAATGTGGACATGGCGCCTGACTGTGACCAACTTAGGGCCATGGTTCAGAAAGACAGAGAATCGTTCAAAGAGTATGCACAGAGATGGCGCGAAGTGGCTGCACAAGTGATTCCTCCCATGGAGGAGAAATAAATGACTAAGATTTTTCTGAAGACGCTAGGCGCTTTCTACTACAAAAGAATGGTAGCAAGTGCCCCAAGTGATTTTACAGAGATGGTAGGAATGAGTGTCCGCCTAGAAGAGGCAGTAAGAGAAGGTCGTTTGATAAAGGGTGAAGGATCCGAGGGGTGAAAAAGACAGCTTATGGGTTTACAAAGAAGAAAGAGGGGGATACAAATGCTGTTATGCAAGAGAGAAGGGTAAACGCTCCTAGAAAGAATTATCAGCGTCATCAGCAAGTCGCCTCAGTTACTCCTGTTATGAATGCCACTCCGACTACCGTTGCTTATCAGAGACCGTCCCAGCAGGGGAATCAAGGGTATAATAAGAGAAGGGAGAACTATGATCCTATTCCCATGAGCTATGCAGAGCTACTACCAGCATTGATTCAGAAGAAGTTGGTCCAGATACGACCACCTCCCGCCATACCATCATCATTACCTTGGTATTACAAAGCAGACCAGACGTGTGCCTTTCATCAGGGAGCACCAGGGCATAGTGTTGAGAATTTTTATCCTTTGAGGACTTAAGTGCAAAGGTTGGTGAAGTCTGGAGTTTTATCTTTCAAAGACATGGGACCTAATGTGAAAGACAATCCTCTACCCAAGAACGGGGAAGTGAATGTTGTAAATATGGTGGCCGGTTGTCCAGACGACTTTCGAATTTTTGACATTAATTTGGTTAGAGGAGATTTGGTGAAGATGCACACAGACCTCTGTGAATTCAGTTATTATACATATGACCATGCCGATTGTGCTATTTGCAGTACAAATATACAGGGTTGCGAGAAGATAAAGGTTGATTTACAGGAGATGATGGATGAAGGTTTAATCCATATAATCAGGCCTAGGGCAGAATATGAAGAGGAAGTGAATATGGTTTCTGGATGTCCGGGTGAATTCAGAATTTTTGATGTGGATCATTTGAATGAGGATCTCGTGCAGTTGCATGCTACCTTCTACCGTACTGTTGGTCAGGTGGAACACCAATATGGATCTTGCATAGTTTGTTGTCGAAATCCCCGAGGATGTTCAGTTGTGAGGGAAGGTGTTCAGTTTCTGTTAGACAATGGAACTATCAAGATCACAGATCAGAAAGATGATTATTATGAGATTGATATGATTGAAGTTTGTTTGATGGAAGAAGAGTCAGAGGAAGAGTATGCCTCCGCAGATGAGTATTTCTCTTCAGACGAAGATTTGTTTGCCGGAAATGACTTTTTGATGGCTGATTATGTTGAGGAAGGGGTAAACGTCATTGTACCTTGTTTTGGTGCACCCACTCATCTTGAGGGGGAGTACCATAGCATACCAGCTGTTACCCCATTGGTAATTAGTCTTCCAGGTCCTGTTCCCTATGAATCAAACAAGGTTGTGCCTTACAAATACAACGCTACAATCTTAGAAGACGGGGTAGAGATTCCCATCTAGCCAATGCCATATATTGGAAATATAGATGATAATAGCAGGGTGACCCGTAGCGGTCGTGTGTTTGCGCCGGTTATTCGAAGAGATGTTTTTGCTGGAAAGAAAATTGCTGAGAACGATGAGCCTAAGAAGGCTACGGGAGAGACTAGTGGAGCTACATTAGAGAAAGAAGTGGATGATATTTTGAAGATAATTAAGATGAGCGACTACAAAATTATAGATCAGCTATTGCAGACTCCTTCCAAAATATTTATCCTAGCTTTATTAATGAATTCCTCTGCTCATAGAGAATCACTGATGAGAGTACTAGACCAAGCTTTTGTGGAGAATGACATGCCATTAGATCAATTCAGAAGCGTAATTAGAAACATTACATCATGTAACAATTTGAGTTTCTGCGATGATGAGTTACCAGATGAAGGGAGGAATCACAACCTGACCCTCCACATATCTATGAACTGCAAGAATGATTCGTTGTCCAATGTGCTAATTGATAACAAATCCGTGCTGAATGTTATACCGAGGAGTACCCTCATGAAGTTAAAGTATCAAGGAGAACCTATGCGCCCGAGTGGCATCATTGTGAAGGCTTTTGATGGGTCAAGGAAATCTGTCATCGGTGAAGTGGACTTGCCCATCCATATAGGACCACATTTGTTCTTGATAACCTTCCAGGTCATGGAAATTATTCCCGCATATAGTTGTTTGCTAGGACGACCATGGATACACGAAGCAGGGGCTATCACTTCAACTCTGCATCAAAAGTTAAAGTTTGTGCGCAAAGGGAAGGTAGTGATCATAAATGGGGAGCATGCGTTGTTGATATCCCATCTATCCTCTTTCAGTATCGTAGAAGCGGATGAGGCTGTTGTTGGAACCCAGTTCCAAGCGGATAAGGAGGAATGATAATTCTGTGGTTTCGCTGAAGGACGCGCAGCAGGTTGTGCGCAATGGTCATAATGCAGTTTGGGGATAACTCGTGGATCCACCCGTGAACAAAAACAGAACTGGTTTGGGTTTCTCTTCGAAGAATGGAAAAGGCGAAAGTTTGAAGTCAAAGTCTTCTATGAACAATTATCATGATGTTTTCCACAGCGGAGGCTACCTCCATCCAATTGGTTCTGGAATTAATGTTGTTGAAGAGGATGAAGCAGAGTAGGAAGTACCGAATTATGTGACGCATGGAGTCCGAGTTCAAAACTGGGTCACCATTGATGTTCCTTCTTGCATACATATTTCAAAGTAATTTGTTTTGTTAATCTGTTTCTTTCTTTTGAAAAGCTTTCACTCTTCCCAAGGTGAAAGTATTGTATGGGCTTATCTGTTTGCTTTGATTTTTAAGATCATTAATAAAAGTTGTCTTTTCTTCTAAAATATGTCTTTATTTTCTGCTTTTTCTTGGGAAATGGTAATAAAAAAAGAACCCTTTTCAAAATAAATAATAACTGAAAATTAATTTGCATGATCACTTGTTATATGTGTCAGTCTCTAAAAGCAATCATAAATCACATGTGCAGATTAATTAAAAAACCCGTTGAATACAATGACCCTGCACCCTCTCCCAACTTTGATTGTCCTGTGTTTGGGGCTGAAGAAGAAGATTATGATGAGATTCCAGAATAGGTCTCACGGTTGCTTGAGCACGAGGAAAATACCATTCAGCCATATAAGGAGCCTTTGGAAGTGATTAATGTGGGTTCAGAAGAAGATCCGAAGGAAGTTAAGATTAGAGCATCGTTGCATCCTGATGTAAAAAGCGGGTTGATTGAGCTGTTGAAAGAGTATGTGGATATTTTCGCTTGGTCTTATTAAGATATTCCTGGTCTAGATACAGACATTGTCGAACATCGTTTGCCGTTGAAGCCAGAGTGTTCGCAAGTTAAACAAAAGTTGAGAAGAACCCACCCAGATATGGCAGTAAAGATCAAAGATGAGGTCCTAAAACAGATTAATGCTGGTTTTCTTGTGATGTCAGTGTATCCTCAATGGATTGCCAATATTGTCCCAGTATCGAAAAAAGACGGAAAAGTCCACATGTGCGTAGATTACAAAGATCTAAATAAAGCTAGTCTGAAAGATGATTTTCCATTGCCTCACATTGACATGTTAGTGGACAGCATAGCAAAATTCAAGTTATTCTCGTTCATGGACGGATTTTCCGGGTATAATCAAATAATAATGGCTCCAGAGGACATGGAAAAAACAAAGTTTATCACACCCTGGGGAACATTCTGTTACAGAGTGATGCCCTTCGAGTTGAAGAGCGCGGGTGCAATGTACCAGAGGGCTATGACAACCCTATTCCATGATCTGATGCACAAGGAAATTGAAGTATATGTTGATGATATGATTGTAAAATCCCAAACTGAAGAAGGGCATATAAAAGATTTGTTGAAGTTGTTTCAGCGTTTGAGGAAGTATCGTCTCCACTTGAATCCAAATAAATCCACCTTCGGAGTTAGATCGGGGAAATTGTTGGGTTTTATCGTTATCCAGAAAGGAATTGAAGTTGACCCTGATAAAGTCAAAGCAATTCAAGAAATGTCAGCACCAAGAACTGAAAAGCAAGTCAGGGGTTTCCTCGGGCGTTTGAATTATATTTCCAGATTCATTTCCCACATGACTGCAAAGTGTGAACCGATCTTTAAGTTGTTAAAGAAAGATCAAGGTTGTGTGTGGACAGATGACTGCCAAAGGGCATTTGAGAGTATTAAAGAGTATCTGCTTGAACTTCCTATCTTGCTCCCTCCCGTAGAAGGAAGACCATTGATTATGTATCTAACAATGTTAGATAAATTCATGGGTTGTATTCTGGGGCAACAGGATGAAACAGGGAAGAAAGAGTTCACCATTTATTATCTCAGCAAAAAGTTCACTAATTGTGAGTCGCGGTATTCCATGCTAGAAAAAATGTGTTGTGCTTTGGCCTGGGCGGTAAAGTGTTTGCGGCAGTATATGTTGAATCATACCACTTGGTTGATCTCCAAAATGGATCCAATCAAGTATATTTTTGAGAAGCCTGCTCTTACTGGGAGAATTGCCTGCTGGAAGATGTTGTTATCTGAATATGATATTGAGTACTGCACTCAAAAAGCTATCAAAAGTAGTGTATTGGCAGATTACCTTGCTCACCAGCCGGTGGAAGATCATCAGTTTGTAGAATATGAGTTCCCCGATGAGGATGTGATGTTCCTGAAAGTGAAAGATTGTGATGAACCATTGCCCGAGGAAGGCCCCGACCCTGAATCTCGTTGGAGTATGATATTTGATGGAGCGGTGAATGCTTATGGTAAAGGAATTGGTGTTGTGATTGTCACTCCTCATGGATCGCACATTCCTTTTGCTGCAAGGTTAACATTTGATTGCACTAATAATATGGCAGAATATGAGGCTTGCATCATGGGTCTTGAGGAAGCTATTGATCTCAGAATCAAAATTCTAGATGTGTATGGTGATTCAGCTTTGGTAATAAATCAGATTAAAGGAGAATGGGATACTCGTCACCCTGGCTTGATCCCTTACGAAGATTATGCTAGAAGATTACTACCCTTCTTCAATAAAGTTGGATTCCATCACATTCCTAGAGATTAAAATCAAATGGCGAATGCGCTGGCAACTCTGGCTTCCATGTACCAAGTGAATACTTGGAATGATATACCCCGTATTACAGTTCGACGGCTGGATAGGACCGCTCATGTGTTTATGACAGAGGAGGTAGCAGATGAAAAACCTCGGTATTATGATATCCAGCATTTTCTTCAGACTCAGGAATACCCGATTGGTGCGTCGAGGAAAGATAGAAAGACACTGAGAAGATTGGCAGGCAGTTTCTTCCTCAGTGAAAATGTGTTATACAAGAGAAATTATGACATGGTCTTGCTCAGATGTGTGGATATACACGAAGCAGACATGTTGATGCATGAGATTCATGAAGGTTCATTTGGAACTCATCCTAATGGGCATTCGATGGCTAAAAAGATGCTAAGGGCAGGTTACTATTGGTTGACAATGGAATCTGATTGTTACAAATTTGCAAAGAAGTGCCATAAATTCCAGGTTTATGCAGACAAGGTCCATGTGCCTCCGACACTTCTCAAGATGATTTCCTCCCTATGGCCTTTCTCTATGTGGGGTATAGACATGATCGGGATGATAGAACCCAAAGCTTCGAATGGACACCGTTTCATCTTGGTAGCAATTGACTACTTTACCAAATGGGTAGAGGCTGCTTCATATGCCAATGTTACCAAACAGGTGGTTGTGCATTTCATCAAAAACAATCTTATATGCCGGTATGGTGCGCTGAGTAGAATCATCACTGATAATGGCTCTAATTTGAACAACAAGGTGATGACAAAACTGTGTGAAGAATTCAAGATTGTCCATCACAATTCGTCTCCATACATGCCAAAGATGAATGGGGATGTTGAAGCTGCTAATAAGAATATCAAGAGAATTATCCAGAAAATGGTTGTTACTTATAAGGATTGGCATGGATATCGAACATCTGTCTGCACTTCAACAGGAGCAACCTCGTTCTCCCTGGTATATGGAATGGAAGCTGTACTCCCTGTTGAGGTAGAGATTCCCTCGTTGCATGTGATAATGGAAGCCAAGTTGACAGAGGCTGAATGGGTCCAGAACATGTTTGACCAATTGAATTTGATTGAAGAGAAGAGAATGACAGCTTTGTGTCATGGGCAGTTATATCAGAAAAGAATGAAGAAAGCATTTGATAAAAAGGTCAAACCTCGTGAATTCAGAGAAGGCGACCTCGTGCCCAGGAAGATCATGTCTTTTAACACTGATTCTAGGGGCAAGTGGACTCCCAATTTTGAAGGCCCGTATGTTGTCAAGAAAGCCTTCTCTGGTGGTGCATTAATTTTTGAAACTATGGATGGCGAGGAGTTCAAACGTCCCATGAATGTTGACGCAGTCAAGAAATACTTTGCCTAAAGAAATAAAAGAACATCTCGCTAAGTTGAAGACTCGAAAGAGCGGCTTGGGCAAAAAGGAGCGTCTCGGTAGGCTGAAAACCCGAAAGGGTGGTCTAGGCAAAAATTAGAGACATAAACAGAATAAATTTCCCGCTAAGTTGAAAACCCGCAAGGGCAGCTTAGGCAAAAGTTAGGTTTTTTTTTTGGCAAGTAACTACGCCAGACAAGACTTGATCGTTGAAGCAACAATCTTTTAGGATCCTTACCATACTTCAACAAAAGCTTCTGCTCAGGATCTCAAAAGTTGTTAGGGGGAATGGTGGTCATTGTATCTCAATGTATCTTTTCCATTATATATTACCATTTCCCAAACTTTGTAATCATCCATGGAGTCTCGCCATTCGCAAACTACCATTCTATTAATGAAATTCGAGCTTTTGCCCAATTCTTTGTGTTCTTATTTTTATTTAGCTTGCAAAGACTCCATTTATTACTGATAATAATTTTTAAAGCAAAAAGATTAAAAAGCAAATTTTACTTTTAAAAAAAAAAGGGAGATCTTCACAATTCAATTTACTTTGGGATTTGTGATGAAACAATGACAACAAAAATGGCGATCCCAGGAATGAACAAAACTCTAGTTGTTTTAAGAAGATTTACTTCCTTCATGAAGGTTTTTCTCAGGTCATCTTGTTGGTATGTGCGCAATCTTTGTGTGTTTCTCAGATAGTTAAAGACGATACCAGTGGGTGCAAGGTACAGTATTAGCTTTGTGATCCCATTATCCTCGGCCATGTCTTGGTTCGTTTTTTATTTTGGGTTTGCATGGCCAGAAGCCTCCGTCCCAGATTCCCCAGCGAAGTTTTCCCTCATATGATGAAAGGTTTTATTCCCTTGGTGTGCTAAGATATCGCTCTTTTTGTATTATTGGCATTAGTGTTGACTTCTTGATTTCCCGGGAAGGCTATCCCAGGGCATCTTTTGTCGGAATAGGTTTTCATGATGTAAAGTTTCAATCTGCATCTTTCCCCAGGGGGGTAGGCTTGAATTCCCTAGTGAGGTTTGATTGTCTTGGCGTCAGTCTGCTTTATTTGAGGCTGGTCTTGCAATCTCCAGTAGGTATGTTGCTTTTGAAAAACTGGTTTCTCCAATGAAACCGGAAGAAAGATGTTCTATCCTGGTATCTGTTTAATTTAGCTACATCTGGATTATGTTTCTCCTCAGTGAAGTTAGGACAGGCAATAGGTTTGGTTTCCGCAGTTGCTTTTACCTTTCTTGGGTTGATCTTTCTGGTTGAAGTTTAGCCCAATGTTGTTGGTACCTGAGGCGGTTTTGTTTGTTTATACTGATTATGTATCCTTTTACCAGCATATGCACGATATCACTCATACATTCATACATGCATCATGCATTGCTACAAATCATTTTTTATTAACATTGTGTTCTAACCTTCCTGCAGCGCTCCTTGCTTAGGTGGATTTGGTTTTCCCTCTTGAGTTTATTTCTCAAAGGATGTATCTTCGTTGGCCGTCTTGTTCCAGTTTGTTTCTAATTGGGTTCGTGGTTGCATGACGATATTATTTACTTTGGATTTCTGAGAACTTTGAGTTTTGGTTTGTGCATTTATTTTGCACGAGAAGACTTTATCTCCTCAGCAGGAATAACGTGGCATTTCTCCAGGAAGTTATATATCTTTCCCCAGGAAGTCATATCTCTTTCCCCAGGAATTCATATCTCTTTCCCCAGGAAGTCATATCTCTTTCCCCAGGAAGTCATATCTCTTTCCCCAGGAAGCCATATTTCTATCCCCAGAAAGTCATTTCTCTTTGCAATTCCCCTTGACAATGAGTGGAAGTCTCTTTATTTGATATAAGCTTACATAGTACCCTTTCAAGGCAGAGTGCCTTGGTTAAAGAAGAAGTTGAGACCCGTTCTAGGTGAAACACCAGAATTTTGGGGAAAACTTGATATTTTCTTTCTACCTTCAGTGAACGTTGGTAGTACATCGGCAGTGAACGTCGGTGTTTGTTATCTTTTTGCTATCATCAGTGAATGTTGATAGTTCATCGTCAGTGAACGGAGGTGGTGTGATATTTTCTTTCTACCTTCAGTGAACGTTGGTAGTACATCGGCAGTGAACGTCTGTGTTTCTTATCTTTTTGCTATCTTCAGTGAACGTTGATAGTTCATCGTCAGTGAACGGCGATGGTATGATATATTTTCTCTCTACCTTCAGTGAATGTTGGTAGTACATCGGTAGTGAACGTCAATGTTTGTTATCTTTTTTCTATCTTTAGTGAACGTTGATAGTTCATCGTCAGTGAACGGCGATGGTATGATATATTTTCTCTCCACCTTCAGTGAATGTTGGTAGTACATCGACAGTGAACGTCGGTGTTTGTTATCTTTTTGCTATCATCAGTGAACGTTGGTAGTTCATTGTCAGTGAATGGTGGTGGTATGATATTTTATTTCTACCTTCAGTGAACGTTGGTAGTACATCGGCAGTGAATGTCGGTGTTTGTTATCTTTTTGCTATCTTTAGTGAACGTTGATAGTTCATCGTCAGTGAACAGCGATGGTATGATATATTTTCTCTCTACCTTCAGTGAACATTGGTAGTACATCGGCAGTGAACGTCGGTGTTTGTTATCTTTTTGCTATCATCAGTGAACGTTGATAGTTCATCGTTAGTGAATGGCGGTGGTATGATATTTTCTTTCTACCTTCAGTGAATGTTGGTAGTACATCAGCAGTGAACGTAGGTGTTTGTTATCTTTTTGCTATCATCAATGAACGTTGATAGTTCATCGTCAGTGAACGGTGATGGTATGATATATTTTCTCTCTACTTTCAGTGAATGTTGGTAGTACATTGGCAGTGAACGTCGGTGTTTGTTATCTTTTTGCTATCATCAGTGAATGTTGATAGTTCATCGTCAGTGAACGTCGGTGGTATGATATTTTCTTTCTACCTTCAGTGAATGTTGGTAGTACATCGGCAGTGAACGTTGGTGTTTGTTATATTTTTTCCATCTTCAGTGAACGTTGATAGTTCATCGTCAGTGAACGGTGGTGGTATGATATTTTTTCTCTACCTTCAGTGAACGTTGGTAGACATCGACAGTGAACATCGATGCTTGTTATCCTCCTCTCTGATTCAATTATTTTGGTCCACCAGTGATTTATTTTCCTGGTGGGATTGCTCCTTTGTTTCTTCATTTTTGTGGCACCCCCAGTGATACTTTGCGTCTCTTTTGTTCTGTTCATATGCATTCATAATCATAAGCATTGCATGGCATCTTAGAGACAAAAATAGGGCTTGTTTTATATTTAAGTATCTTCAATCGCGTTGACACGAATATTTTTAACCTTCGTATCTCCGGATAGAAAACACTTAAATAAGGGCAGCTGTTGTACCCCAATTTTTTCCCCTAAGATTCCCCTATCATATCATGTCAACTTCATCATAACAAAATCACATTAGGGTTGGTTCTTCCTCTTTTTTCTATCTCATATCTTTAAGTTTTCTCTTGAGGAATCTCCAAGCACCTTAGTTGTGTATTTTGTATATGCTTTGATAATTAACCTCTAACCAAAATACAAAAAATATTTGTCTTTGTTTTTTCAAAATTGTGTTTTATAGGTACTGTTGTACCCCAAAATTTGCCCTCCCATATTCTTCAAGAAATTGCCAAGCCAAGTCACAAAATTCCCCAAGGGTTGCACAGTTCAACAGTCTCCTATACAGTCAAAGCTAGGGTTTGTGTTCTGATCAAGAAAAGGAAGTTTTCAAGGGCCCAATCAAGTCTCATGTGCCTACAAATATGGTCAAGCATCCTCATATCAAGTTTCAAGGCATTCAGCTCAAAATTGCTCAGTCAAAACCCTAAATTGCACTACAGTCAACTGTAGGGGCAAAATGGTCATTTGACAGTCAAAAGTTCAAATTGTTGGTCAACACATCATTTTGAAGCCACAAACATCATTTGATCAATGCTTGATCATGATTCTCAAAATTTGGCTCAGAAATCATCAAAGATGCAAAAGTTACTATATTTGGACAGCTGAAAAAGTCAACTGAAATTGACCAAGGCATAACTTTCACATGGATTATCAGAAAAATTCCATCCAAAGCTCATTTTGAAGAGAAAGGCATTTCCTACAACTCATCTTCATACTTCAAGTCCAAGAAATGCTCTCACAAAAAGTTATCAATTTCAACATTATAGGTCATTTTCAAAAGTCAACAAAAAGAGACTTTAAGTCAAATGCCATAACTTGAGATTGGTAAATCAAAATGACATGGGACCAAAGGCATTGGTTAAAGGACTCAAAGACCTTTCCAAAATGTCCAAGAACATTAGAAAAGATTAAAAATTGAGCAAGTTATGCCTTGTGGAAGTTGGGAAATTTTTGGATATTTTGAAAAGTCAACATTACTTCAAATGACCTAAAATTGCTAATGGGCCCATTTTTCTTCCATGATTCATCATTCCAAGCATGTGCACGACCACTTGACCCAAAGGGAAGTATTTTATCATTTTTTATTTATTTATTTGAATTATTATTCATATTAATTCATTTAAATTATATAAATATGTGAAAAATATCTAACATGACCTAACCAATCTTTTTATGCATGTTTGATACTCAAGATTTCGTGTACAACTAAATAGGGAAAGATTTGGACTAATTGGATCATGATTTGCACAAGAACATGTGAAAAAAAGATATGAAAATAATGGTGGAAAATCAAATATTGAAATCAATGAATGAAAAAGATTTTGGCCAATTTTGTTAACCTAATGCCTTCACTACATAATCAGAAACATAACCCTAATGCTCAGAGACAAAAAAGCTGCGCAGAAAGAGCCATTAAAAACTTGGAAATTTGGTCAAAAAAAGCAATTCTGAAATCATTCTTCCAGGGCGATTCAAGGCCTAATTCCTGTTCCATTAAGTTCCTCAAGCATTGCTGAACGTATTACAATCAAAAGCATCAAAGATAGTCCCTTGAAACGCTGTACAGAAGTCACTCTTTTGCCATTTTTTTTCATTATCGTGCTTTGCGTTTTAGACACTTTCATAACATTTGATTCATGGATTTATATCCCTTATGATGTGCTGATGCTAACCAATGCCTTTAATTGCATTTTTATGCCATACACGCGATTTCACCATGTTAGCTTTCTAGGGTTTGCAGGTTGTTGAATTAGGGGTATCCACCCAAAGCAAAATTGGACCACCACATTTCCATCATTGTACTCAGCGCATGGAGACGAAGAAGAATTCACCCTCGCGCCTAATTTATGTTTAGAGATGAGCTAATCGCTATTTTTTGTAAACCGGCCTAAGAGCACGCCATAGAAACCGTTGCCATATGTTTTGTTTTCAGGAACGCATGGAGAAGATGGAGTCGTGGCATCAAGTGATTGGCTTGTTTAAAAATTTGCGCGCGTTTCCATGCGTTGATCCATTTTCTTTTATAATATTTGTTTGTCTAATATATGTAAAATGCGTTAATTAGCACAGACGGCAGGCATAAGGATTGGCATAGCTCAAGACCTGGGTTCGAATCCCAGGTCTACATTATTTCTATATTATTTTGCAAAGCGTCTTCCCATGCAATTTCAAAGGTGGAGCACATGATATACCACCATCATCCAGACGTCCACGTGCCTATGAGAATTAATCAGAGTGCCACGATCAAAGGTGTACCATAAACGCAAGTCAACGCGTTAGCACACAAACTGAAAAAGTCAAACGGATCAAAAAGCTTGTTGGGCCAGAATTTCACATTTAACCTCACAATTGGGGACTGAACCCCCCCTGGTTTGCCTTCTCTATATTTTTTTCTTATTTTATTTTTAATTGCTATTTTATTTTCTTTATTTGTTTTAATGAATTAATTTTTTACAAAATACAAAAAAATGCATAAAAAACTCAGAAAAGACAAAAATGCAATAAATACTTTATTTTAATTATTTTTCTAAATAAATGCTTGTAAATAAATTTAGTTTAAAATAGGTTACAATTTTAATTCTTTTTAACAACCAAAAATCCAAAAAAACATAGAATTTAGGTTTAATGAATTTTATTCCTTTTTTTAATTTTCCTTTTTTTTCATAATAATAATATTACTTATTTTATTTTCATAATTAAATTGTACATAAAAGAATTTAGGTTTAATTTAGGTTATATCTTAATATTTTCATAACAAACTTAAAAACCATTAGAATTAGGGTTAGTTAATTTTAATTAATTCTTTTTTCTATTAAATCTTAAAAAACATAAAAATGCCCAAAAACAATTTCTTTTAATTTTTAATCTTAATTCCTCATTAATTTAATCTTTTTTGTTAATTAAATTCATTAACTTTAATTTTTTGTAAAAGGGTCCAACGCCCTCGTTCGTAATTTATTTAATTCGCGTATTTATTTTCTTTCGTTTAAATAATTATGTACCTCTCCCAAAGCCTTGTAACATTTACTTTTCGCACTTTTCAATTTCTTTACTTTATTTGCTTTATTTTCTTTCCGTCAAATCGGGTCCGGTTTAATTTTGGCGATGTGGACCCGCGCCATTTGTAATAGCTTTAGATTTACTTTTTCCGCAAATATTTTTAACTGTTAACAAAAAAGCATGAAAGAATGTATGGCCATAATAAAATCAAGCGTAGATCACGTTAACATGACAAGACAAAATATCAATGAAAACGACACACAATTCCCACACACCACCCCTAGGGTACGCCTCACTGTTGCCTTGCCTCGAAAGGTGATCGTCGAGTAGAGGATGTCTTAGTAAGTCCTCATGATCCGGGAACCTGGCATGAGGGTAGCTTCTAAGGTGTCTTCCCATTGCTCTGGTGATCACCATGTCCCGAACCTCGAATGGACCCGAACACCTCCAACGGTGGTGCTACCTACCTCTCAATGGTGGGATGGCACTACTTTAAAGGACATTTATACAGACGAATTCCTTAGGGTAGGTAGGTTCTCATGGATACTTGCTCTCTTCAAAACAAACTGAAATCTTTTCACACCAACACTTTTCAAAAGCTTTCAAAGCAAATTTTTCAAACACTCTGACATACGAGTCGAACTGAAATTTTTCAAAGAAACTTTTTAAAACCCACAATTGAAAAGCAAGCAAACATTTTTGAAAACACAATGAGCAAGTATCTAAGAGCCCATGGATAACCATGGATAGAAAGGGTGCTAACACCTTCCCTTTCTATAACCTACCTCCCGAACCGAGAGCAATCTCTTTAAGGAATTTTTCTGTGCTTTTGTCCTTTCCATTTGGAGAAAATAAAAGACGGTGGCGACTCTTGCTTCCGCGACATTTCGCGAACCAGCGTTAAACAGTCAGTTCCAGATCCACCGATAACCAGATGTCTTTTATTCCCCACAGATGACAGGCAGTCATTATATCTCTCAAAATAAAAAAAAGCCCAATAAGTCAAAATACCTATGAAGAAGACTTACGAAACTGGGGCATCCCGCTGACTGTAATTCCAAAAAAGGAAACAGTTCAGGCAAAAAAGAAAGGGATAACAAAAATCAGACAAGAAAGAGGTCTTACAAACCCTCCACAAAAAAAGAGATGACTGCCTATTCAAATAAATGTTCAACATCCGAACCATCACTGGAATTTCAGAGCAAAGACTCAAATAAGGTCTAACGTATGATCAACTGAGTTTAGGTTTGGAGAACATCACGAAGAGCGGGTGGGTACAAAAAATTTGAGCCTTTATCCTTTGTTTCTTAAACCGTGAACCAGGCCACGTTATAACCCTTAAAAGTCCTAGCTGAAGCATGGGTTAGTTCGAAAGCATACTGTGACGAAAGGTATCCTGACTCCTGAAGGCTTACGGTAAATACGGAGTTGACATCACGTTTTACAAACATTAATTTGTTTTATGAAAAAGGATGCATTTTCAAAATCTCCAAGACAGACATAGGCTTTGCATTTCTAACATAACTTTGTTTGCATATGACTTTTTGTTTGAACAGCAGGGAAATTCGCGCGATGAATACCTGATGAACAAAAGCTCTTCCAATCAAGGGGCAGACATGATCATGGTCCATCATCTGGGGCAATCCAATCAAGATTCGGAGAATCTCTCAAACGCCTAATAGCCTGGGGCAAATCTCCGCCTGAGTCACTTGAAGCAGTCCAACAACGAATCTGACCTGATCAAATACCTTCTGATGGTATGACAATACACGAGCTAACAGGGGCAACTCCCTACATCCTGAGAGCGTGGACATAGTCGAAGAAAAATACTATGCACAATCAAAGACCCGCTAGGTTGACATGCCTAGGCAAAAATTAGGGCTTCCCGGCGAACCAAAAGGGTTCGGGCAAAATGAAGGGATGAAATGAAAAAATCTGTACACCCGGCAAGTCGAAAACCTGCAAAGGCGGCTTGAGCAAAAATGGGTATCCCGGTGGACTGAAAACCCGAAAGGGCGGTCCAGGAAAAAGTTAGGGATCAAAGCGTACGACTATGTCCTGTCATCTTGCCACCTGCCTACCAGAAGAAGGTTCGTCCATCAACAGCTATCAGTACCTCACATGGTCTTCCTCTCCCACCTCAGAAACAGGGGCAATAAAGAGTGGTCTAAGCAATCTGATTGTTCTATCCTTCGAGGTATCAGGGTAGGTTCCGTAAAGGAATCACTTTCCCCACAGTTCAAAACTTCCCCAGAAGAGTCCAATCCAGTTCCCCAGGAAGGTTGGAATTCATACCCCCTAGCAATAAGCTTATCCCCAGTAAATTCTGGAAGCTTATCCTCGCAGAACACGAACGCGTCGTCCGGCTTCATTTAAAGAGTTATTTCCTTAACAGGATATAACTGGGTTATCCTCAGCCAAAAGCCACGGAAAGAGCGTCGTCGACGAAGTCTCTTTATCCCCAGCGAAGTCTATCAACACTTCCAATACAACAAAGATATCCTCAGCAAGTCATTATCAACACTCAGCAAGGCATCCCTCTTCCCACAGAGTATTGCTTCCCAGCATGGTCGCTAGAGTATCTTCTCTCCCTGCAGAATCTTCCATTTGCCAAGTTTATTCCGCGACGGAGTCATCTTCTACCGGTATTCTTGCAGTTATCATCCCCAGCGGAAGCAAAATCTATTCTTCAACATCAGCCCAGGATATGACTTCCCGGCGCCCGTCAAGGATTTACTTTCCTAGACAAAAACATACATAAAACATTACATACATCATTATAGCATGCATAGACGCATCATATCATACAAATCTCATTTATGTTGAGAACATCATTTCTTGATCCATATCATGCATTGCATATGACTGACCTTTACCTTTCAGGAAAGATGCAGTTGAAGTTCTCAATCATATTTCAAGACCTAGACCGGTTCAGTTAATTGACTCCAAAGATTTCTTATCCAGTCCCAGGCCTTCTCTAGTCCAGCTAAATCGACTCCCAACAGATTTTTCTGATAAAGACTCAGTAGAAGTTATCCCAGTGCGTGAGGTGGTAATTCCTTCTTCAGATGTTTCCCTCTCCGACGATGAGTGTGAGGTGATAGTCTTCTATGGTCCCCTCTCCGACAAGTGCGTGAGGTGGTAATTCCTTTTTCAGATGTTTCCCTCTCCGACGATGAGTGTGAGGTGATAGTCTCCTACGGTCCCCTCTCCGGCAAGTGCGTGAGGTGGTAATTCCTTCTTCAGATGTTTCCCTCTTCGACGATGAGTGTGAGGTGATAGTCTCCTATGGTCCCCTCTCCGGCAAGTGCGTGAGGTGGTAATTCCTTCTTCAGATGTTTCCCTCTCCGACGATGAGTGTGAGGTGATAGTCTTCTATGGTCCCCTCTCCGACAAGTGCGTGAGGTGGTAATTCCTTTTTCAGATGTTTCCCTCTCCGACGATGAGTGTGAGGTGATAGTCTCCTATGGTCCCCTCTCCGACAAGTGCGTGAGGTGGTAATTCCTTTTTCAGATGTTTCCCTCTCTGACGATGAGTGTGAGGTGATAGTCTCCTATGGTTCCCTCTCCGATGGTGTGTAAGGTGGCAATTCCTTTTCCTATGATTCCCTCTCCAACGACGAGTGAGGGGATTCCCTTTCAGATTATAATTTTCTATGGTTCTCTTCCCGATACTGCGAAGATGATAATTCCCACCAAGATTTTCTCAACGAGCGTTGTTGAAGTTAAAGTCACCCAAGGTTCTCTTACCATTCATGCTAAGGTGGTAACCATCCCTGGTTCATTCATCATCTTGTGAAGCTCCAGACTCAGCTCCTGTAACCAGTCAGGACATATCTATACCAAACATCTGAAAACCAGCTCCTGCAACGTGTCAGGTACTCATTCTTCTTTTGCAGGTATGCAGGTTCTCGCCAAGGAATCTCCTACGCAATCAACATCCAGATGGCATCTATAAGCCCATCATCCTATCCAGCAATCTCTAAATGGCATCTATAAGCCCATTCCCCCCCATCACACTGCTAACATGCGAGCGCAAATTTCTGGGCACTCTAGTGTCCAATCATCTTCTACCCTCGGATTACGAAAGGCACGTCAGCCAATCTGCATCCTCAGGTCTAAGAAGATTGAACAGGGGCAACTGTTGTACCCCAAAATTTGCCCTCCCATATTCTTCAAGAAATTGCCAAGCCAAGTCACAAAATTCCCCAAGGGTTGCACAGTTCAACAGTCTCCTATACAGTCAAAGCTAGGGTTTGTGTTCTGATCAAGAAAAGGAAGTTTTCAAGGGCCCAATCAAGTCTCATGTGCCTACAAATATGGTCAAGCATCCTCATATCAAGTTTCAAGGCATTCAGCTCAAAATTGCTCAGTCAAAACCCTAAATTGCACTACAGTCAACTGTAGGGGCAAAATGGTCATTTGACAGTCAAAAGTTCAAATTGTTGGTCAACACATCATTTTGAAGCAACAAACATCATTTGATCAATGCTTGATCATGATTCTCAAAATTTGGCTCAGAAATCATCAAAGATGCAAAAGTTACTATATTTGGACAGCTGAAAAAGTCAACTGAAATTGACCAAGGCATAACTTTCACATGGATTATCAGAAAAATTCCATCCAAAGCTCATTTTGAAGAGAAAGGCATTTCCTACAACTCATCTTCATACTTCAAGTCCAAGAAATGCTCTCACAAAAAGTTATCAATTTCAACATTATAGGTCATTTTCAAAAGTCAACAAAAAGAGACTTTAAGTCAAAGGCCATAACTTGAGATTGGTAAATCAAAATGACATTGGACCAAAGGCATTGGTTAAAGGACTCAAATACCTTTCCAAAATGTCCAAGAACATTAGAAAAGATTAAAAATTGAGCAAGTTATGCCTTGTGGAAGTTGGGAAATTTTTGGATATTTTGAAAAGTCAACATTACTTCAAATGACCTAAAATTGCTAATGGGCCCATTTTTCTTCCATGATTCATCATTCCAAGCATGTGCACGACCACTTGACCCAAAGGGAAGTATTTTCTCATTTTTTATTTATTTATTTGAATTATTATTCATATTAATTCATTTAAATTATATAAATATGTGAAAAATATCTAACATGACCTAACCAATCTTTTTATGCATGTTTGATACTCAAGATTTCGTGTACAACTAAATAGGGAAAGATTTGGACTAATTGGATCATGATTTGCACAAGAACATGTGACAAAAAGATATGAAAATAATGGTGGAAAATCAAATATTGAAATCAATGAATGAAAAAGATTTTGGCCAATTTTGTTAACCTAATGCCTTCACTACATAATCAGAAACATAACCCTAATGCTCAGAGACAAAAAAGCTGCGCAGAAAGAGCCATTAAAAACTTGGAAATTTGGTCAAAAAAAGCAATTCTGAAATCATTCTTCCAGGGCGATTCAAGGCCTAATTCCTGTTCCATTAAGTTCCTCAAGCATTGCTGAACGTATTACAATCAAAAGCATCAAAGATAGTCCCTTGAAACGCTGTACAGAAGTCACTCTTTTGCCATTTTTTTTTCATTATCGTGCTTTGCGTTTTAGACACTTTCATAACATTTGATTCATGGATTTATATCCCTTATGATGTGCTGATGCTAACCAATGCCTTTAATTGCATTTTTATGCCATACACGCGATTTCACCATGTTAGCTTTCTAGGGTTTGCAGGTTGTTGAATTAGGGGTTTCCACCCAAAGCAAAATTGGACCACCACAGTTCCATCATTGTACTCAGCGCATGGAGACGAAGAAGAATTCACCCTCGCGCCTAATTTATGTTTAGAGATGAGCTAATCGCTATTTTTTGTAAACCGGCCTAAGAGCACGCCATAGAAACCGTTGCCATATGTTTTGTTTTCAGGAACGCATGGAGAAGATGGAGTCGTGGCATCAAGTGATTGGCTTGTTTAAAAATTTGCGCGCGTTTCCATGCGTTGATCCATTTTCTTTTATAATATTTGTTTGTCTAATATATGTAAAACGCGTTAATTAGCACAGACGGCAGGCATAAGGATTGGCATAGCTCAAGACCTGGGTTCGAATCCCAGGTCTACATTATTTCTATATTATTTTGCAAAGCGTCTTCCCATGCAATTTCAAAGGTGGAGCGCATGATATACCACCATCATCCAGACGTCCACGTGCCTATGAGAATTAATCAGAGTGCCACGATCAAAGGTGTACCATAAACGCAAGTCAACGCGTTAGCACACAAACTGAAAAAGTCAAACGGATCAAAAAGCTTGCTGGGCCAGAATTTCACATTTAACCTCACAATTGGGGACTGAACCCCCCCTGGTTTGCCTTCTCTATATTTTTTTCTTATTTTATTTTTAATTGCTATTTTATTTTCTTTATTTGTTTTAATGAATTAATTTTTTACAAAATACAAAAAAATGCATAAAAAACTCAGAAAAGACAAAAATGCAATAAATACTTTATTTTAATTATTTTTCTAAATAAATGCTTGTAAATAAATTTAGTTTAAAATAGGTTACAATTTTAATTCTTTTTAACAACCAAAAATCCAAAAAAAACATAGAATTTAGGTTTAATGAATTTTATTCCTTTTTTTAATTTTCCTTTTTTTTCATAATAATAATATTACTTATTTTATTTTCATAATTAAATTGTACATAAAAGAATTTAGGTTTAATTTAGGTTATATCTTAATATTTTCATAACAAACTTAAAAACCATTAGAATTAGGGTTAGTTAATTTTAATTAATTCTTTTTTCTATTAAATCTTAAAAAACATAAAAATGCCCAAAAACAATTTCTTTTAATTTTTAATCTTAATTCCTCATTAATTTAATCTTTTTTGTTAATTAAATTCATTAACTTTAATTTTTTGTAAAAGGGTCCAACGCCCTCGTTCGTAATTTATTTAATTCGCGTATTTATTTTCTTTCGTTTAAATAATTATGTACCTCTCCCAAAGCCTTGTAACATTTACTTTTCGCACTTTTCAATTTCTTTACTTTATTTGCTTTATTTTCTTTCCGTCAAATCGGGTCCGGTTTAATTTTGGCGATGTGGACCCGCGCCATTTGTAATAGCTTTAGATTTACTTTTTCCGCAAATATTTTTAACTGTTAACAAAAAAGCATGAAAGAATGTATGGCCATAATAAAATCAAGCGTAGATCACGTTAACATGACAAGACAAAATATCAATGAAAACGACACACAATTCGCACACACCACCCCTAGGGTACGCCTCACTGTTGCCTTGCCTCGAAAGGTGATCGTCGAGTAGAGGATGTCTTAGTAAGTCCTCATGATCCGGGAACCTGGCATGAGGGTAGCTTCTAAGGTGTCTTCCTATTGCTCTGGTGATCACCATGTCCCGAACCTCGAATGGACCCGAACACCTCCAACGGTGGTGCTACCTACCTCTCAATGGTGGGATGGCACTACTTTAAAGGACATTTATACAGACGAATTCCTTAGGGTAGGTAGGTTCTCATGGATACTTGCTCTCTTCAAAACAAACTGAAATCTTTTCACACCAACACTTTTCAAAAGCTTTCAAAGCAAATTTTTCAAACACTCTGACATACGAGTCGAACTGAAATTTTTCAAAGAAACTTTTTAAAACCCACAATTGAAAAGCAAGCAAACATTTTTGAAAACACAATGAGCAAGTATCTAAGAGCCCATGGATAACCATGGATAGAAAGGGTGCTAACACCTTCCCTTTCTATAACCTACCTCCCGAACCGAGAGCAATCTCTTTAAGGAATTTTTCTGTGCTTTTGTCCTTTCCATTTGGAGAAAATAAAAGACGGTGGCGACTCTTGCTTCCGCGACATTTCGCGAACCAGCGTTAATAAAAGACATCTGGTTATCGGTGGATCTGGAACTGACTGAGTCGCCACCGTCTTTTATTTTCTCCAAATGGAAAGGACAAAAGCACAGAAAAATTCCTTAAAGAGATTGCTCTCGGTTCGGGAGGTAGGTTATAGAAAGGGAAGGTGTTAGCACCCTTTCTATCCATGGTTATCCATGGGCTCTTAGATACTTGCTCATTGTGTTTTCAAAAATGTTTGCTTGCTTTTCAATTGTGGGTTTTAAAAAGTTTCTTTGAAAAATTTCAGTTCGACTCGTATGTCAGAGTGTTTGAAAAATTTGCTTTGAAAGCTTTTGAAAAGTGTTGGTGTGAAAAGATTTCAGTTTGTTTTGAAGAGAGCAAGTATCCATGAGAACCTACCTACCCTAAGGAATTCGTCTGTATAAATGTCCTTTAAAGTAGTGCCATCCCACCATTGAGAGGTAGGTAGCACCACCGTTGGAGGTGTTCGGGTCCATTCGAGGTTCGGGACATGGTGATCACCAGAGCAATGGGAAGACACCTTAGAAGCTACCCTCATGCCAGGTTCCCGGATCATGAGGACTTACTAAGACATCCTCTACTCGACGATCACCTTTCGAGGCAAGGCAACAGTGAGGCGTACCCTAGGGGTGGTGTGTGCGAATTGTGTGTCGTTTTCATTGATATTTTGTCTTGTCATGTTAACGTGATCTACGCTTGATTTTATTATGGCCATACATTCTTTCATGCTTTTTTGTTAACAGTTAAAAATATTTGCGGAAAAAGTAAATCTAAAGCTATTACAAATGGCGCGGGTCCACATCGCCAAAATTAAACCGGACCCGATTTGACGGAAAGAAAATAAAGCAAATAAAGTAAAGAAATTGAAAAGTGCGAAAAGTAAATGTTACAAGGCTTTGGGAGAGGTACATAATTATTTAAACGAAAGAAAATAAATATGCGAATTAAATAAATTACGAACGAGGGCGTTGGACCCTTTTGCAAAAAATTAAAGTTAATGAATTTAATTAACAAAAAAGATTAAATTAATGAGGAATTAAGATTAAAAATTAAAAGAAATTGTTTTTGGGCATTTTTATGTTTTTTAAGATTTAATAGAAAAAAGAATTAATTAAAATTAACTAACCCTAATTCTAATGGTTTTTAAGTTTGTTATGAAAATATTAAGATATAACCTAAATTAAACCTAAATTCTTTTATGTACAATTTAATTATGAAAATAAAATAAGTAATATTATTATTATGAAAAAAAAGGAAAATTAAAAAAAGGAATAAAATTCATTACACCTAAATTCTTTGTTTTTTTGGATTTTTGGTTGTTAAAAAGAATTAAAATTGTAACCTATTTTAAACTAAATTTATTTACAAGCATTTATTTAGAAAAATAATTAAAATAAAGTATTTATTGCATTTTTGTCTTTTCTGAGTTTTTTATGCATTTTTTTGTATTTTGTAAAAAATTAATTCATTAAAACAAATAAAGAAAATAAAATAGCAATTAAAAATAAAATAAGAAAAAAATATAGAGAAGGCAAACCAGGGGGGGTTCAGTCCCCAATTGTGAGGTTAAATGTGAAATTTTGGCCCAGCAAGCTTTTTGATCCGTTTGACTTTTTCAGTTTGTGTGCTAACGCGTTGACTTGCGTTTATGGTACACCTTTGATCGTGGCACTCTGATTAATTCTCATAGGCACGTGGACGTCTGGATGATGGTGGTATATCATGCGCTCCACCTTTGAAATTGCATGGGAAGACGCTTTGCAAAATAATATAGAAATAATGTAGACCTGGGATTCGAACCCAGGTCTTGAGCTATGCCAATCCTTATGCCTGCCGTTTGTGCTAATTAACGCGTTTTACATATATTAGACAAACAAATATTATAAAAGAAAATGGATCAACGCATGGAAACGCGCGCAAATTTTTAAACAAGCCAATCACTTGATGCCACGACTCCATCTTCTCCATGCGTTCCTGAAAACAAAACATATGGCAACGGTTTCTATGGCGTGCTCTTAGGCCGGTTTACAAAAAATAGCGATTAGCTCATCTCTAAACATAAATTAGGCGCGAGGGTGAATTCTTCTTCGTCTCCATGCGCTGAGTACAATGATGGAACTGTGGTGGTCCAATTTTGCTTTGGGTGGAAACCCCTAATTCAACAACCTGCAAACCCTAGAAAGCTAACATGGTGAAATCGCGTGTATGGCATAAAAATGCAATTAAAGGCATTGGTTAGCATTAGCACATCATAAGGGATATAAATCCATGAATCAAATGTTATGAAAGTGTCTAAAACGCAAAGCACGATAATGAAAAAAAATGGCAAAAGAGTGACTTCTGTACAGCGTTTCAAGGGACTATCTTTGATGCTTTTGATTGTAATACGTTCAGCAATGCTTGAGGAACTTAATGGAACATGAATTAGGCCTTGAATCGTCCTGGAAGAATGATTTCAGAATTGCTTTTTTTGACCAAATTTCCAAGTTTTTAATGGCTCTTTCTGCGCAGCTTTTTTGTCTCTGAGCATTAGGGTTATGTTTCTGATTATGTAGTGAAGGCATTAGGTTAACAAAATTGGCCAAAATCTTTTTCATTCATTGATTTCAATATTTGATTTTCCACCATTATTTTCATATCTTTTTTTCACATGTTCTTGTGCAAATCATGATCCAATTAGTCCAAATCTTTCCCTATTTAGTTGTACACGAAATCTTGAGTATCAAACATGCATAAAAAGATTGGTTAGGTCATGTTAGATATTTTTCACATATTTATATAATTTAAATGAATTAATATGAATAATAATTCAAATAAATAAATAAAAAATGAGAAAATACTTCCCTTTGGGTCAAGTGGTCGTGCACATGCTTGGAATGATGAATCATGGAAGAAAAATGGGCCCATTAGCAATTTTAGGTCATTTGAAGTAATGTTGACTTTTCAAAATATCCAAAAATTTCCCAACTTCCACAAGGCATAACTTGCTCAATTTTTAATCTTTTCTCATGTTCTTGGACATTTTGGAAAGGTCTTTGAGTCCTTTAACCAATGCCTTTGGTACCATGTCATTTTGATTTACCAATCTCAAGTTATGGCCTTTGACTTAAAGTCTCTTTTTGTTGACTTTTGAAAATGACCTATAATGTTGAAATTGATAACTTTTTGTGAGAGAATTTCTTGGACTTGAAGTATGAAGATGAGTTGTAGGAAATGCCTTTCTCTTCAAAATGAGCTTTGGATGGAATTTTTCTGATAATCCATGTGAAAGTTATGCCTTGGTCAATTTCAGTTGACTTTTTCAGCTGTCCAAATATAGTAACTTTTGCATCTTTGATGATTTCTGAGCCAAATTTTGAGAATCATGATCAAGCATTGATCAAATGATGTTTGTGGCTTCAAAATGATGTGTTGACCAACAATTTGAACTTTTGACTGTCAAATGACCATTTTGCCCCTACAGTTGACTGTAGTGCAATTTAGGGTTTTGACTGAGCAATTTTGAGCTGAATGCCTTGAAACTTGATATGAGGATGCTTGACCATATTTGTAGGCACATGAGACTTGATTGGGCCCTTGAAAACTTCCTTTTCTTGATCAGAACACAAACCCTAGCTTTGACTGTATAGGAGACTGTTGAACTGTGCAACCCTTGGGGAATTTTGTGACTTGGCTTGGCAATTTCTTGAAGAATATGGGAGGGCAAATTTTGGGGTACAACAGGTACCGAGTCAAAGCATCCAACAAATAAGGTTTTCTGATATTATTTCCCTAAAATCTCTATTTGCAAAGAAAAAAATAATCATTAAAATTTTTCATTTTTGTTTTCCTGTACAATCGATTGCTCCCATAGTGAAATCTTTTGCATAGTGTATTATGCACAATCTTTGAGAAAAGTTTATTTTTAGCCTTTAAAAATATTTTTTTTTTAGTATGTATCGACACATACATGTTATGTGTCGACTCATGCAAAGTGATTAATTCTGTATTGAGTCGAAAAGGCAGCTTGTATCGATCCATAGAGGCTTGTGTCGACTCATCCTGTTTTGTATAACTATCATGTGTCGACACATACATGTTATGTGTCGACTCATGCAAAGTGATTAATTATGTATTTAGTTGAAAAGGCAGCTTGTATCGATCCATAGAGGCTTGTGTCGACTCATCCTGTTTTGTATAACTAGTATGTATTGACACATACATGTTATGTGTCGACTCATGCAAATTGATTGATTCTGTATTGTGTTGAGATAGCAGCTTGTATCGATCCATAGAAGCTTACGTCGACTCATGTTGTGTTATACAACTAGAATGTGTCGATGCATACGACTCTTGTGTCGACTCATAGCAACAAAACACACGTGATTTTTGAAAAAAAGCCTGCAATTTCAAAACTGTCATCTTTTTGGCTCCAATTTTTCTGCATAATTTGAAAATTATATCATTAATTCAATTTTTAGCTCCAAGAATCAATTACCAAATTACCACTAATCCCAATCCTAAACTCTATAAATAGAGCCCTCATCTCATTCAAATTTCAAGCTTTTGATAGCCAAAATCACTTTGCTAAAAAAATCTCTCAATTCTCTCCATCTACCAAATTCACTCAAAGCTCCATTTTCAAAAAGTTAGTAAGCTTTGCATTGAAGCTTACTAATCTTAGAGCCAAACCTTCATCCAAACACTTTTTCTTCATCAATTCTCTACATCGAAGCTTGGCAATTGATTCTTGTGGTTGAATTGAAGCAAATTCTTGAAGTTGTTTTGATAATTCTCTAGATCTACCTTAGGTAAGTTGGATAATTCATCTTTCACAATGTGATCTCTTGGTGATCTTTGGGATTGATTCATTGAGCATTATTTTGTGATTCCAATGGTGTTATTTTCTCATGATTTGATGGAATTTTCATGCTCAATTGAATCCACGATCATAAGGTGTTTGATGGAAAGTTTGAACAAGAATTTTGCCTTTTAAAATGTTGTTTTGCTGCCTGTAACAGTGTGCAATCGATTGCACAGAAGCAATTTTGCACAAATTTTTGAAAATTGTACTGTGTAAATCGATTTACACAGTAGTGCAATCGATTTACACAGGGACATAATGCATTTTTTTGCCTTATTTTGGGGCAGCTTTGATCCAAAATGCTTTTTTTCTACTCACTCCTTTGATTGTTGGTTTGGATTGCAATTTTAAATGTCCAATTTGTCTTTAAACTCAATGGACTTTGTGATGTAGATGAAGTTGGATAAATGTACATCAATTCAAATATACCTAAGAGTGAATAATTTAATTCATTTTTGGTGCTTTGGATTAATGATATGTTTAGTGCTTTAATCCATCTAGAGGAGTGGTTGAATTTAAAGATGAAAGAATTTTGAGATGGTGATCCAAATTAGCTTATCATTCCCCTCCCTCTTCATCTTATCCCTTTATTTTTTAATTGTGCTACATGTTAAGGGATGGTTATCCCTATATCATTTATCCAAACATGAAGTACATAGATTGCTTTTGACTGGCCTCAAAATAGGTGCGACTTCTACATAAGTCCACTTACGATTGCTTAACATAGCGCTAAATTTTGTCCCGATTCGAATAAATGATCATTCGTGGCCCAAACTTATGATTGCAAGCCCAAGTATGTTAATTTGATCTCTTTTATCTAATAACCTTGAGATTCATTGTGTGGAGGATTTGGTTCTACCAATCCTCTAATGGATCTACAACACCTTTGGTCAACGCGGATCACTTAAACATCGTTGATCATTAAATGTTACTTTTGAGGATTCCAAAATGGATGATATAATTGACAAAAAGCAAATGCAACTTGTTGTGCGGAGGATTTGGTTCTACCAATCCTCTAATGAGTTCCAAATGCAAGTTTCAAGATGGTCATCCAACTAACCACTAATTTCTAACAATTGACTTTACCTTATGCTTTTATTTTTTATGCTTTATGTACCATTTAATTTAAGCATTTACATTTCATGCCATTTTTTATTTTGCTTACTTGAGCATTTACTTTTATGTCATTTTTATTTTTGCTCACTTGAGCTTTTCTTTTCCTTTTAAATACACCTAATAATCAACATGAACCATAAAAATCTTTAATGATACTTGGACTATTTGGTTACTATCCTTGGCATTATGGAGTATTGGACTTCTTGGACTTAGGATTAGAGACCTTGGCCTATCTTGGAGACTTTGTGACTTTATTTGATATTTTGTCTGGAGTTCTTGGAGTTTACCTCAAGACATTGGGTTATTTGTTTGTTTTGTGAGCAGGTTATTATGATTACATACTTTGTTTGTAATCTGGAATTCACCTGTATACAGTCGTTACTCTGCCCAATTTTTGCAAAGACTTAATACACTTGAAGTTTGGTTCTCTCAAGAGGTCTAGTATCTTTGCTTGTTTGGTTTCAATCCGAAGAATGAGAATTCTATATTGACTCATAATGTCAAGTATTGGCTTCTTGTTGGTTATATGGTTCTTATCCCTAAATTTTACCTTATGCTTTAGGATAGTCTCTTCATCTCCTCCCATCTTCTTTAATTTCAAAAATCTTCTCCCTCCTTTTAAAAACTCTTCTTATTTCTAAACTTGAAACACTTTCATAATAAACTTGGACTTAGGTCCATTCATTTTTAAAACATTTTCATAAATAAATTTCAATCAATTTAATAATACCTTGACATTTTTGTGAGAAGACTAAAAGTCAATCAATCTCATTTCAAACCATTTTTGCCACTTTGGCTTTTTTATTTTAAAACTTTTCTTAAAAGATTAGACTCTTGTTAATCCTTGTAGTGATGCAAACAACTATACTTCTACAATATGTAGTAAAGAGAGCTATTTTCCACTTGGGTGTTGAGTGAGGCATTGTTGATTTTAAAATCCAAGCCATATCCTCCACTTTGAGATGATGCAAATTCTCCTTTCTCATGATTGTGGGTAGTAAGTATGTTTTCCACACGGACAATGATGATGATGTCTTATCTCATAAAATTAACAAACACAGTTGTGTTTCAAATTTTTAAAAGAGGAACTACGTGTACCCTGATCCCCTATTGCATGAAAGGTGGTACGTAGGCACTAATGGTTCGCAACCGTGGCGGGTGAAAAAATCATAAAAATATTTCTTTTCTCACCTCCACCATCCATTTTATATACAACACATTTTTATAGCCAAAATATATAGATTTTTCAAAGAGGTTCCTGCGGAGTACCGTAGAGGTTTAGGGTCCTAATACCTTCCCTTTGCATAACCAACCCCCTTACCTTGAATCTTTCCCCCCTTTTTTTGGGTTATTCGCTCTTTTCCCATTCCTTTGGAAACAATAAAGCGCGATGGCGATTTTTACTTTGATTTGTATAAAGTCTAGTCAATCCAATGGCTTAGTCTTGAACATTTCTACCGCTACACACATGACCAAGCAAACACTTCAACATAGTCATGCAACATCTTGACCAATATGCCTTTAATACTATATTCCAAGTTAGCGCCGATCTTGACCTCCCTCTTGTCTGTCTCAGTACTAGGTTGATTACTTCAACTAGCTCTTCACGAGGTTGAATGGCTTTCTCCTCTTGCATCATAAGTATGGCTAATTCCCCAGGTATTTCACAATCTTCTTCGCTTTCATCTTCGACTTAGTAGATTGGATGTTCAAAGTCATAGATTGAAATAGTATAGTCGTTGGCAATGAGATTCGGAGTGGATGAAGATCTGCAAGTGTGTGTGTGTGTGTGTATGTGTGCATGTAAGATATATGGCTATTTTGAAAATGAAAATAAGAAAAAGAAAGACAATGAGCACAAAATTTGAATGCAAAAGGTCTAATGTTTTTCATTAAATGATCATATGGAATATGGAAATGAACAAACCCTTAATCAAATGGACCATGGTGCCCCGGGAAAGGCCCGTGGCTTAAAGTCATTGTTTGGAAATAAAATTACAGACAAAAGTTCTTGAATTGACAAAACAGTACATGGTAATTACTCCTTGATGAAGGAGATGGGAATGAAATCCTTAGCACGCTAGTTGTTGAGCTCTTCTCCGGCAGCCGGGTAGATCCATTCATCAAAGTCGTAGTCATCCTCAGAGTCTTCAATAGCATTCACTCCATGATTACCAATGCGAAGAGGTGGTTTTCCTATGCGAGCACGTCTGACCTCCTTTTGAGCTTTGGCAGTGAAACCCAACCCAAACATGTATGCTTTGAAAGGAATTCCAGGGAGTTGTCCCTAATTTGTACTACTTTCATCTTTAATCACGGCACGAGCGTCCTTAAGTGAAACCATCCTTGGCACAACTTCATCAGCTTTTGGAGTGTCAGAAGAGATTTTGGTGGTGGCAACCATGGGAGGAACCACTTTGAAAGCTAGGTATGGCGTTTCTTTTAATTCACCGTCCATATCTACATACTTGAACGAATTTAGGTGGCTAACCATGAATTCTTCTTCACCACATACAGTAACAATCTTTCCTTTGACTGGATATTTTAATTTTTGGTGAAGGGTGGACGTCATTGCTCCTTCCCCATGTATCCAAGGGCGTCCAAGTAAACAAGAGTAAGAGGGACGAATTTCCATCACGTAGAAAGTAGAATTGAAAACTTGTGAACCAACTTTAATGGGGAGATCCACTTCTCCAAGTACCATCCTCTTGGATCCATCAAAAGCCCTCACAACTATGTCACTTAGCTTTAACACCAAACCATCGCAATCCAACCGATCTAAGGCACCTTTGGGTAAGACATTTAGAGAGGACCTTGTACCCACCAAGACATTGGCAAAAGTAGTTCCTTTGCATTCAATAGAGACATGCAAAGCCTTATTATGATTCCTTCCAACTGGTGTCAAGTCAGCGTCAGAGAACCCCAATCCATTGTCGGCAATCAGAATCGCCACACAGTTTTCAAATTGGTCAGTTGTGGTCTCTTGAGGAACATGAGCTTTCTTCAAAAATTTGATTAAAGCTTAGGCATGAGCATCAGAATAAAGAAACAAAGATAACATAGAGATCTTGTATTGGGTTTTCCCCAGTTGCTCTACTATCTTGAAATCACTCTTTTTTATAATCTTCAAGATTTCCTCCATTTCTTGGGTGGAAGGTTCCTCAGCAGCAATATCTTTGAAAGACGCCTCTATCCCAGCAGTCTCAATTACTTTCTCTTTACCCCCAGTGTCAGTACTAGGCTTATGAATGGTAATGCGGACATGTCCGTTTACTTTTATCCATTTTGTGAAGTATGTTTTATGTTGCGGTTTTAGCCAGGGCCTTTACTTTTATCCATTTTATGAAGTAATCCACGCCCATATCAAGTACTTGTCTAGATTTCCCCTATGATAAATGGTCTGAGGATGTCTAGTCCCCACCATGCGAAAGGTCATGGGGATGAAAGGGATTTGAGCTTGTTGGGAAGCGCCAAGTGCATGTCCCCGTGGCATTGGCATTTATCACATTTCTTTACATGCTCTTTTGTGTCGGGTGAGGGATCTTCCTCCGAGGTGTTGGGCGTTGATCCCTTCATGGACTTCTCGCAGGACATGGGCGACCTTGAATTCCTCGACACATTTAAGGAGAGGGATGGAGCATCCTCGTCGGTAGAATTTCTTGTTGACCAGGACGTGAGAGCAGGCTCTTTACCTGACCACGCTGGCTTCTTTTTATCAAACGGCAGTTCCCCCTTTTGTGAGGTAGTTGTATACCAGAGTCATCCAACAGTTGCTGTCACTGATGGTGTTTACGTCTAGAGTTATGGAAGGTTTTTTGATGCTCAATTGAGGAAGTATCTCCTGGATCACAGATTCGTTCCCTCCTTTCCTCTTTGTGCTTGTAAGTGTTGACAAAATGTCTGATCGAGTGTTATGTTTGCGGGGAATGTGCTGCATCTTTACAGGTCCAAATTTTTTCATTCTTTCTCATACTAGAGTCTAATATTCTGAGAGGTTGTCGTTTTTGACTTGCGTTTTCCCCGTACTTGAGAAACGACGAGATGGGAGTTTGTGAAGATTTTCACTTCCTCGGCTCCCAAGTCTCCGGCTAGACGTAGTCCTGTAAGGAAAGCTTCATATTCTTCCCGATTGTTAGAGGTCGGGAAAGATAAGGTGAGGTAGAATTTAATTAAGATTCCTTCCTCATTTTGGATAATGCCCACTGTGATACGGTGGGAGAACTGACCTGAGGTTTTGCGTTTGTGTTCGCAAATGTTGCGGTTTAGCAAGAGTCGGCACCGACTTTTCTTTTATCCAATAAGGAAAGGTGAAAAAGCACAGAAAAGACCTTTAGAGATTTTTTTGAGTTCGGGGGGTAGATTATGAAAAGGAAAGGTATTAGCACCCTTTTCATCCATGGTTTTCCATGGGCTCTTAGTTACTCGCTAGATCACTTGCTTTTGTTTGAATGTGCTTTGTGTGTGGTTTTTTGAAAGTATTTTGAAAATGTAACTTTGTAATGATTCTCGTTTCTATAAGAATGTATACAAGGTGTTTGTTTCGAAAATAGTTCAAAGATGTGATGAAAGTGTATGTGATTGTTTTGAAAATAGCAAGGATATTTGTTTTTTGAGAGTGAGCAAGTAACTAAAAGTAATCTACCTGCTCAAAAGGTCTTAAATATGCTTTTCCTTCTCCTTTAGATGTGGCTATCTTACCATCGATTTGGTAAGAAGCCCCATCGTTGGATGTGAAGGGACGGACGTTTCTATAGTCATAGAAGGCAACATATGGGACGTTTTAGCAATGTCGTTTTAGGGACTAGATCGTTTACCGAAGGCAACATCAAGGGTCATCGAGGGACTACGATCTTTTATCGAGGGTCTTTGCTAAAACGCCCATGTTCGAGGGACATGACTATTTTTCCGATAGGCAACAAGTGAGATTACCCTAAGGGTGCATGTGTGCAAAGTGTTGGATTGCATGCATTTATCTTAGATTTTTAGTGGTCTACTTGTTGATTTTATCTTGCCATACATGCCCTAATTACTATACAGTATAAGGAAAACAGTAAATTGCGTAAAATGAAATTCTACGCTATTACAATATTTAGGGGATGGGGGTACATATGTACGAATGGGGTTGCAAGCAAAAATAAGTCCTAAATTATTATTACAACCATATTGAAATGCATGGGAATGTACAAGAAAATGTGAAACAAACTTGTCCTGTTTTAAGAAACTATTTTTGGTCTTTTGTTTTAAGAAATAAAATAAAGTGTGAAGGAAATACTTTTGATGTTTGCTGATTAGTGGAATGAAGAGTGATAGCAAAAATAATGAAAAAAAGGAAAAAGAATCATCGTGTCGCTGATAAAATGAAGTCAGAGGTTCTGACCCTGGCATGCTGCAAAACAGAAACCTGTTAGTGAAAATGTATACGGTCATAAGTTCTGAACCCACTGGGAACACAATAGTTTTCAGAAGTTTTGATACCACTGGCAACAAAACAAGCTTCAGAAGTTCTTATACCACTGGCAACTGAACAGACTTAAGAAGTTCTGAGACCACTGGCAGAACTTGGTTTCTCTCTCTCTATGCTAGTCAGAACATCTGTAATTTGGTTATTTCTCCATAAAACAAAAGACATGCATAGAATAGTTATAGCAGGTGTCACAGTGTTTCAGAAGATAAGAAATATCAAAACTATGAATCAGAGGCACGTATGAATTTGCTAATTCTAATTCTGAGTTTGAATTTCTTCAAGAGGTTCTGAACTGATTTATTCCCCACTTAGGCAGACAGAAGGCAAGAAATCTCAGAATATGTATGACACCAAAAACCTGATATCTACATTGTATCTGAGCATGTAAATCTGGTAATGCTTAAATAATATGGTGAGGATCAGCAGAAACTTACCTTGCAGTTGGAAAAAGTTCTGTGAACCGGAGTTAACCTCAACTCTGATGATGCTCTGAACAGTTTCTTCACGTACTCGGTAAGCTGGAAGTTTTCAACTTCTGGGGATGGCAAGGAGGTGATGTTCTGATTTCTTTGAGTGGACGGATGGAAAGTGTATAGCAATATTAACACAGAAGTTTAGGCAGTTTCCAACGTGTGGATCAGAAACTGTATGAATGGTTTTTAGTCAAGAAATAATTGAGAATAAGTGGAGTTTTGAATGCAAGGAATCAAAAGTTAACGAGGTTTTATGTGTTGTGTTTACAGTTCTTGGAACTCTTGGAATTTTGGCAGGGATTCAAGGCTTTTCTTTCTCAAAATTTTGACCTCTTTTACAAATCCCCCCCTCCCTTTTCATTGACCAATGGTGTTCTATTTATAGGAAAAGTTTTGTGTGTTTGAAATGTCAAGTAGCGCCAATATCATACGCTAGATGCTGACTTGCTCTTGAAGCAAGTTCCAAAAAAGGCGTGATAGTTGACAATTTTTTTTAGCTTAGGCTGGATTAGCAAGCAGGGATTAAGGAAAAGTGAACCCATGAGCAAAAAGTAGCGCATGGACCCTTACCCAATTCTATACAAAAGTATTTCTACACTACACGTGGAGAGATCCTTTGGACAAAGACTCGAAAGTGGTTGTGAGTATTAATGAGCATTAAATGATGATGAGATTTGTCAAAATCAGAAATCCTGTAATGTGAGATTTTGCATCATTTCTTAATTCTGGATCAGAAGTTCTATCTAGGTCAAACACCCAACTTTTGATCTTTGTACCTTCTTGCCTCAGCACGTTCTGAAAGATTCCCTAGATTTTCCAGTAAGCTTGCAGTATGCTTTGTAACCTTCTTTGACTTGCCTTTGCAAACTCTAGATTAGGAGTTCTGCTTCGACGTAGCATCCAAACTTCTGATCCTCCTACCTTCTGGCTCCAGCATGTCCTGAAGGAGCTTACAGGCTTCGTATTACGCTTTATTACCTTCTTTGCATTATCCTAACAAACTCTGACTGAACTTGCGTAGATGCTGAAGAGCCATGTTCTGACTAAAGATAATGTGCTGAACCATGTTTACAACTTCTGACTGCTCCTGCCTGGAGGCTGGCTCAGAAGTTCTTAAGTGTCATTTTTCTTAAATACTTAGAAAAATCCCAAGTATTTAGAAATTTGGCTTTTCCATAGTAAATTTGAATTTTGAACTTTTTGATGATACAAACTTCATATTCCAACATGTCTTGATGAAATGTGATTCTTGAAACATGGTTTTGGTCCAAAAGTCAAAGTTAGACTTCTCAGCACGCAAATGACCATTTTGCCCCTTGTGAATGGTTTGCTGGGAAATAAATGATAATTCAAGGCTTGGAATTGTATGAGAGAAAACTTGAGAATCCAGGGTGATTTCTTGAGAAATGAGAGGGAAAATTCCGGGGTACAACACCCACCCCACTTCCTATCGACCTGGAAGCTCCATCCACGAACATGGTCCATTTGTGCGTCTCGCATATCGGGAAGGCTGGTGAGGTCATTTCAGCCACGAAGTCGGCTAGTACTTAGGATTTAAGGTTCTTTCTGCTCTCATACCTGATGTCAAACTCAAACAGTTCTAACGACCATTTGAGCATCCTACCAACCATGTTTGGACGACTGAGCAACTCTATTACGGGCTGGTCTGTTCGAATCACATTTTTATGGGCTAAGAAGTAATATCTTAATCTTCTCTCCGTGTTGATAAGGGCTGGAGCCACTTTTTCGATTTGATGGTATCTAACTTCTGAACCTTTTAAGGCCTTGCTCGTGAAATAAATGGGTTTATGCCCCTTAGAGGTTTCTCGAATGAGGGTTACACTGACAGCCTCGGTTGCCACGGCAAAATAAAGGTAAGGATTTTTTTCATTGTCTGGTCGCGAGAGGACTGGTGGATGCGATAGTGCTGGTTTGAGGTGGATGAGAGATTGTCGCACTCCACGGTCTACTCAAACGCTACTTCCTTTCGAAGAAGTTTGAAAAGGGGAGTGTGTGGTGGGCGGATTTTTCCACGAAGCAGGATAATGAGGTAAGCATCCTGTTCAGAGATTAGATTGATTTCTTCGAGTTTGGCATTGGGAATTTGGATAATGCCCTGCACTTGTCAGAGTTAGCTTTAATTGTTTGCTTCGTTAGGTAGAAACCGAGGAATTTACTTTCCCGTACCCCAAAGGTGCACTTTTCTGGATTGAATTGCATTTTTGATTTCCTCGCCTGGTCGAAGACCCTCTTCAAATGAAACATATGATCGGATTCCTCTTGGGATTTCACCATCATGTCATCCATGTAGACTTCGAGCATGTCTCTAATTTCTCATCGGAAGACCTTGCTCATCATTCTTTGGTATGTATTATCGGTGTTTTTCAATTCGAAGGGCATTACATTTTAGTAATAGTTGCCCGACTCGGTCATGAAGACCGTACTTTTTGTCAGCTTTCGCCATGGGGATCTGGTTGTTTCCTGAATATGCATCCATAAAAGATAATAGTTTAAAACTAGAAAAATTATCGACTAATCTATCTATGTTAGGAAAAGGATAAGCATCTTTGGGAAAATCCCTATTAAGATCAATATAGTCAACACATATTCTCCAGGTTATATATTGGGCTTCACATATGAAATTTTCCTCTCGGAGGTCTTTTACAACTTGCTCGGCAACCTCTATTTTTTCTAAAGACTGCTTGTGTACATTACGCTACAGCCTTAAGGGAATGATCTATTGTCAAGTGGTGATAAGCTACCTATGGATCCAAACCGGGAATCTCTGAGGTGCTCCACACGAATAGGTATGTGTTCTCTCCCAGAGAGACTTTGATCTGCCTCCTTGCCAAGTTGAGGAGACATGTGTCAATCTTTACTCCATTTTTGGGGCCTTTTCCTAGGGGATGACCTCAAACTCTCTGTCTGGGATCAGGCATAGAGGATGAGCAGGCTCTACATTGATAACTGGCGTCGAGGAGCTCCTTGTGGTCAAACGAGCTTCCTTCTCCTTTATCTTCTGATCTCACAGATCATCTTTGGTAAAGTGGCAGTCATGGTCGATCGAGTCAACATGGGGAAGCGGCTTCAGTTCTTCTGAGATGCTAGGTCGGGCGAGCTTGTTGGCTATTTTGAGTGGTTCACTGATGGTGTTCAACCCCTTCGAGGCTGCTTCAAAGAATCTCCTTGCGACCTCGATATCCCCGTGGGGGTGGCGACGAGTCCTCTTGAGGTGTAGTACTTCATTTTCAAATGCACGATGGAGGGCACAAATATTAATTCAGCAAGGGTCGGCCTTCCCAGGATGAACTGGTATGGCGATGGGCAGTCTATTACCAGGAACTGGGTTTTAATGGACCTGGCCGTTTCGGCTGCTTCGAAGGTAACGATTAACTTGACGTAGCCCCATGATTTTGTGACTGCATCTTGAAGGCTTAAAGGTTAGAGCTTACGTAGGGCGTTAGGTGCATTTCATTGAGATGTAATACAATGAACAACTGGGAGTACATAATATCGACCGAACTTCCCTAGTAGACTAGTATGCATCGGACGTCGAAGTTGGACATTTGTGCTCTCACGAGTAGAGGAATGCTGGAGTTGGGAGCCCCTCTGGGGAGCTCTTCGCGATAGAATGCGATGCAGACGGAGCTTCCCCAGAATTTATCAAGGATGGAGTTTCTGCTAGAGCTTGCATCAATCAATTGCTCGAACCTTCTTTTCACTAATCCTACAGTGAATTTATTGAATCCTTCGTCGAATATGACTGTGGCGGAGGGGAATGTCTCCCAGGGACTGTGCGTTGCAAAGTAAAGGGGGTACTCGGCTTCATTGGGAATGTAGAAATCCTATGTCCGTGAAATGAACATGGCGACTAGCATGCTAGGTCATCGGGGGAAAGTTTCTCCTCCTCGACCTTTTTCAATTCTAGGGCGTCCTCGTGGGGACCTTCTTTTTTCTTGTACTGTTTGAGATGCCCATATATGATGAGGATCTAGATGGAATCCTTCAAATGGATATAATCTTCAGTCATATGCATTTGGTTCTTGTGGAACCAGAAATATTTAGTTTTGTCTGTGTTGGGCTTGGACGGTGTTTGCTGAGGAAAGCAGACTACATCTTGGAGAAACTCTAAGTTTGGGAAATCCAACAAGATGCGCTCGCGCGAGGTGGTTAGGGGCGTGTAGTCATGGAATCGGCCAGCAGACCCTTTAAACTCCTGCGACTCGTGTGGTTTATCTTCTCTCCTTTTCTCTGCTCCTTGACGAGACGTCGTGAGTCTCGTGCGTTATTGGCAGCTTCTTTTTCTTCATACTGGATGTATGTCTGGGCCTTGAGGAGGAGATAATCCAATGTTATAGATATCTCAATGCCAACTGCCTTGGCAAAGTCGCTATGAGAATATAGTCCGTGCTCAAGCAGAGATTTCTTCATACCATTGGTCGTGGAGACCTGGACGACTTCGCGGTTGAATCTTTCTATGTACACCCAGAGAGACTCGTCCTTCCCCTGAATGATCACTTCTAGTGATGCCTCATATTTTGGGTGATTGCGAGAGGAAGTGAAGTGTCTGGAGAGTTGCTTTCCAAGATTTTTCCAAGACATTATAGACTCGTCGGGGAGACTGTTATACCAATCCATAGCCCCCTTTCTGAGAATGGTAGGAAATAGTCAACATTTGATGGCACCCTTGATGCCTCAGTAGTCGAGCAAAGCATCAATATTCTCAATGTGCTCTTCTGGATTGGTGGTTCCGTCATATGTCACCAGGTTGGGAGGTTTCTCCAGCTCGACAAGTAGGGGAGTTTTCATGATTTATCATGACAGCAGGCCACGGGGCTCATCATCCTCGCTACGGTCTGGTGTCAGTGGTGGAGATTAATTGTTCCTTTCTCTTCAAGGACGGTCATCTCGACAGGGATATATGCTCCTCGAATGGTTCTTCGGCTTGGGTGAGTGTGAATGGTTGTTATCTTCCCGTTGATTTCCCTTTGTCTTCTTGGTGACCTGGGAACACTAATCTTTGTAGGGTGGAGTGCGATCTTGTTTCTTGAAAAACGAAACCCCTGGCTTTTCTTGTGCTGAGTGATGGCCAAGTCTTGGAGGTGAGGGACTATGAGACCTATATCATCGGTGTCTCCGAGGAGAAGATTTTGAGTGGCATCCTTTTTCCAAAGCTGGGCTGCTATAGCTGGTTCAATATTGGTCGGCACCAGAATCAGTTGGATGATCGTCAATGTTTCTTCTTGGACTCTTTTTGATTTTCTAGTGTGGTCCAAGAATTAGACATCATGGTCCTAGGCTTCAATCGAGGAGGGAGAATCGGTACATTTGTCTCTCTTCAGGGGAATGTCTTCAAGGAGAGGTATCTCTCTGACTTCGTTAGTCTTGCAGATAGGGGAGATGGTGGTTTTTCCAGCAAGGTGGCTATCATAGTGATCGGCCATGATATGAATCTTGAAACATTGTTTTGATTTATGGTTTCTGGGGAAAGAAAGATGGGGAAAAAATATTTCCCACAAATGGGGCCACCGATCTTACCAGTGACCAGAACCTAAGATGGGCCGATATTTATGTTTGGAAGGCTGGAATCAAAGAGGATGGAGTGTGTTGTACCCCAAAATTTACCCTCCCATTTTATTCAAGACACCTCCTCATGATCCTAGGGTTTTCAATTGCTCAAGGCTACTCAATGTTTGATCAAACAAATTCTCCTCCTAAGCAGTCGACCTACAACTAGGGTTTCACTTTTGTCAAGGAAATTTGAGCTTATAATGACTCAAGTGTATTTCATGGTTCCTCATATGTCTCAAGGAATGCTCATGCCAAATTTTAAGCCTTGCATCACAAGTTTGCTCAGTCAATTGCTCAGATGACTGAAAATCAACTACATTGGACAAAAATTCAAGTATGGTCAACATACAGTCAAACTTCAAGATTTTTGGTCAACATCAAGATTTTGAAGTCATATTCATCATTTGATCAAGGTTTGATCATGATTAATCAAGAAAACTCAAGATTCATCAAAAGTCAAAAGTTACTAAATTAGGGTTTCTTAAGGAGAAGTCAACTGAACTTTGACCAAGTACAACTTTCACATGCTTCATCATACTTTTCTTAACCAAAGCTAATTTTGAAGGAAATTCATTTCACTATAACTTTTTCTCTCTAAGCACAAGTCAAAAAATGCTTCATTTGAGAGATATGGACCAATACATTATAGGTCATTTCAAAAGTCAACAAAAAGACAGTTTTTATCAAGGCAAATTACATCAAGATAAACTATTCAAATGAAAAAATGATAAACAAATAGATTGTAGGGGACATTTTGATATTTCCAAAAAGTCCAAGATCACTTTCAAATGATAAAAATTAAGAAAAATATGATTGGTGCAAGTTGGGCAATTTTGAGAAAATGCATGAAACCTAAAGTGACCAAACTTGAATTTTTGGGCTAGTGGGCTTGTGTTTCAAGGTCCATGCGTGTTATAGGCCTCAATATGAACCTCTGAACTTATTCATACACCCCTTGGATTTTTATTCTATTTATCTTTAATTTTATTTATTTAAAATATAAAATAAATTAGATAAATTAAGAGTCTTTCATACAAGGTCCAAGCCCACACTTCCTTGACCTAATTTAGCTCTATATATTCTCATTGTCCATATATAACAAGGGCACGAAAAAACCTTGCATAAGATCACCTTTTAAAAATTCCAAAAATATCAAAACTAGGGAAAATCGAAACCCTACCTTGCCGCCTCCCTCAAGGCCAAATACTTGTCCCATTCACTTCCAGAAGAATTGTAGGGTAAGACTACATCAGCTTTGAAGATCCAAAGGGCCTGAAACCCTCGTATATGCTTTGTCGGTTTCCAATATTTCATGACATATATATTTTTGTTTTCTTTGTGTTTTGATGCATACTAACCTTACTAATATGTTGCTGAGATATCAATGTGCAGGATGAGACTATCGCATGGCCCCCATAATGGTTGAATCGCGTTTGGCCATCTTTGCATCATTTGAGGTTGTTCATATTGTATCTCATAATACAATAAGATTTAGCCTAAGCTAAGGGTTCCATTGAAATCATAAGGCCTAAATTAGCGAGGTAGGGTACCATTAAGTCATTAAAATTTGCTATTTTTGCAGGATTGAAGATCAAGCTCGCCCGAGAAGACGGCCGGAGCTAGGGCTCCAGCGCTTCTCTGGCCTAATGGTTTTTGTTTATTATTTGTTTAATTGTTTTCACTTAGGTACCAGATGACTCAGCCACCTCAGTGGCAAGGAAGCACACGTTAAGGAATTTGTGTAAGGGCATGGGTCCGATCCTGCCTTTTGACATTTTATTTATCATATTTTTCATATTTTGCATGTTTTAACATATAGCGCGCTGATCCCATCATATCAATACAAGCGCGCGCCTGACGTAGTAGAAAAGGTTAAGGGCGTGGGTTCAACACCCACCCGTGGCATTTTGCTTGATGTTGTTTCTAACTTTTTTTTCTTCTTAACCCTAGTTTTGGTTAACCCAAATTCTTTTGGAAAACTTAATCTTTTTTTCAATTAACCAACACAACCTTTTTTTTGTAAACCCTAATTAATTAGGTTTTTAGGTTTTAATTAATTTTTTAATTAACTTTTTTATTTAAATCTTTTATTTATTAAATTAATTAGGTTTTTAGGTTTTCAATTTTTTAATTAACTCTTTTATTAATTAAAATTGATTAGGTTTTTAGGGTTTCTTAATTATCATTATTTTCATTAAAAAATCATTAAAAATATTTTCCTTTTCTATTTTTATCTTACTTTTATATTTCTTAGATCGACTGTATAAGTTTCGTGAATGTAATAGTCTAGATTTTATTTTCACTCTCTTTTATAATCATGTATTTTCTCTGGGATGTAATAGTTGTAGGTTTTAATTTCCGCATTTTATTTTCTCGCATCTCTATTATGTATATGCCCCAAAGAGTTGTAATAGTCTAGGTTTACGTTTCCGCACTTTATTTTTTCCGCTACTATATTTGCTATATTACTGCTTAGAAACTAGGGTTTGTATGGAAAGATAAAAATGAATGATAGAAAACCCTAAATTCAAAGATAAATAACTGAAAACAAAACACTTACACACTCGCACCTCTAGGGTAACCTCTCATGTTGCCTTCGGAATAAAACTGTCATGTCCCTCGAAAAGTAGGGATGTTTTAGCAAAGTCCCTCTAATAAAAGATCATAGTCCCTTGATGACCCTTTCGATGTTGCCTTTCGATAAATAATTTAGTCCCTTACGAAAATTGCTAAAGCGTCCTTACTAGTTGCCTTCGATGACCGTACGACGACCTACACCTGTCCTTTCACATCCAACGATAGGGCTTCCTACTAACTAATGATACGGATAACACTGTCTAAAGGAGAAGGAAAATTACAAGAACGACCTTGAGTGGGTAGAACTTTTAATCGCTTACTCACAAACCTTTCAAAAACAAAACATTTCATAAACACTTTCAAAGATATTTTCAAAACACTTTGTACGCATTCTTGAGGACTGATATAAGAATTATTACAAAGTTAGCCTTACATTGGCATTTCAAAATATTTTCAAACAAATCACACACACACAAAGCAAGTTTAAAGTGAGCTAAGCAATTAAGAGCATGTAGATAACTATGGATGAAAAGGGTGCTAACACCTTCCCTTTTCATAACCTACCCCCCGAACTCAAAATCTATTAAGGTCTTTCCTGTTCTTTTCACCCTTTTCTTATTGGATAAAAGAAAAGTCAGTGGCGACTCTAGCTATCTGCAACATTTACGATAAAATGTAAACAAGTCAGTTCTCCCACCGTATTACAGAATTGGCGACTCGGATGGGGAAGTTTCCACTGTAAAAAAAGGGTTACCTTAGAGTCTTATGTCACTTTTATTACTCTATTTGTTTGCATTGTTTGCTTTAATTTAAGGGTTGCTTGGGTTTATTTCTTGCAAATATCCTACACCCGGATCTAGGGTACCCTGGGTAAGTAGCAATAGATCATGGAAACTGTATGGTGTAGACCAATATGGTTAAAGTGATGGCTACATTAGTGTGACACTTTGATTTATACCGATATTCCTTGAGTGAGTCGAGGATAAAATTGGGCTGCCGCATGGTGTCATAAGCATTAACTGACTTTTGTAACCTTAATTTACCCATCTTGGCCATTAGAAGGTAGTAAGATAGTCGGCTTTAGTGCAATCTAGAGTTGGTTGATACTTGATGCTACACTCATTGAGATTTGACTCGCAGGATGTTTTGGTAGCAAGTCAGTTGGTGTACTAAAATAAAACCTTCGAGAAAGATCCATGATATTAGATTCCTAGAACCCAATTTTTATTTTAGGACAGGTTGAGCCAACTAGACTTCAATAGAGAAGGGTACTTACCTCTGGACGCCATTCAAGCATTTAAACCTAAGGTTTTTGCGTGATTTGTTTTTTATTTCTATTTGTGTAAATATAAACATATCATCATGACATTGTGGCATCTAACATGACATCTAATAACCATTTCAAGGATCTTAGGGATCTTTGTTGCAGGATTTCGAGTCAGACTATTAACAAGAGGGCAAGGGGATCTATTATCCTCTAGTTAGACACTATCAAAGACCAAATACGTCCTTTTGAGTCAGAGGCTAGGACCCACTCGATATGGTGAGCTCCATTCTTATAGAAGGACGTCCAAAAATTAAGACTCGAAGTTCCACAAGTCAAAGTTGCAATCAAGATTCCTTCTTAATCTCTTTTACCCTGTGTGATACGGTGGGAGAACTGACTATGGTTTTGCGTTTGTTTTCGCAAATGTTTCGGTTGAGCAAGAGTCGCCACCGACTTTTTATTTTATCCTAAGGAAAGGTTTAAAAAAGCACAGCAAAAACCTTTGAGATGTTTTCTTGGGTTCGGGGAGTAGATTATAGAAAGGGAAGGTATTATCACCCTTTCTATCCATGGTTATCCATGGGCTCTTAGTTACTTGCTTAGATCAACTTGCCTTAATTTTCAATTGTTTGAAATGGTGCTTTGTGTGTGGTTTTTGAAAATGTTTTGAAAAAGATGCCTTGTCTAGGCTACCCTTGTAACAATTCTTTACTCGAATGTTTTACAAAAGGTGTTTGTCTTTTTGAAAAGATGTTTCAAGGTTTTTTTAAAGTTTGTTTTGAAAGTGTTTGTGAAATGTGGTTTGAAAAGTAGGCAAGTGTTTTGTTTTGCAAGTTGGCAAGTGACCAAGAGTTGTCTACTCCTAATTTCTCAAAGATTATTGCTATGTTTTAACCCTTTTAACAATTTTGTTCCACCATTGCATTTGGTGGACAATCTTGTGTTAGGATGTGAAAGGGACGGGCGCGGGTCATCGTTTAGACCATAATTGCAATGGTGCCAAGTATCTTTGGGCAATTTTTCTTTTAAGGGACTTGATCATTTTTTAGGCAACTTTCGAAAGCGTCATCGAGGTACTATGATCATTTGAATTGTTTGTTTTGCCCAAAGAGACCTAACATGCAATATGGCCTAATTATGAAAGGCAACAAGTGGATGTAACCCTAGGGGTGTTAGTGTGCAAGTGTGTTTTATTGCATACAAGAGTTTTTTCTTTGAATTAGGTTTTTCTATTTCATTGATTTTATCTTGCCATACACGTCCTAATTACTAGCAATAAGAAGCGGAAATATAAAATCCTACGCTATTACAACAATTAGGGGATGGGGATACACATTTGTACATGGGGGTTCAACGAGAAAAATAGACAAAAAAGAAAATAGCAAAAAACAAGATATATATATAGAGAGAGAGAGGGGGAGCCAGCGCGCTGCTGAGAGGTCATCAGAAGTTCTGACTCAGATCCGCTGCCAGATGATCAACCTCTTGGTTAAACTGTATGAGTCAGAACTTCTGACTCTGGCACCTGCAAAACAGAACCCTGTTAGTGGGGAAATCAGAAGTTCTGACTCCCCTGCGCTGCAAGACAGAAGTTTGTTAGTGGAGAAACCAGAAGTTCTGATTCTGCTGAAAAGGCAATAACTCTCAGAGGTTCTGATATCATTGACAGCAAAACAGGATTCAGATGTGCTAACGTCGAAGTCAGCACTTGGCTTTTCCCTGTACTAATCAGAACATCTGTAATTCTGTTGTTATTCCACAAAACAGGAAACATATTTGGAACAGATCCAGCGAATGTAAAAAAATGTTTCAGAGGTCAAAACTAACAAGGTCACAGGCAAGTCCTATACTGGCTCAGAACGTTCTGAGGTATGAAAATCCTCAGAATATAAACAGCAACAACATGATATTTACATTATGTTTATTTGAGTATGCACAGCTGATGATGCTTAGCAGCGTGATGAAGGTCAGCAGGTGCTTACCTGGCTGTTGGAAAAGTTTGTGGGTGAAAGCTAGCTTTTGGCTCTGGTGGTGTTCTGGACAGATTCTCTTTGAAAAGGGTAGGTAAAGGTGTATGCGTACGTAGGGTCAGAAGTTTGGAAAGGGTGTTTTTGGTTCACAAAGAAAACTGGGTATTTGATGAAGTTTGAAGGTAAGAACTTCAAAGTTATGAAACAAACTGGAGATTTTGGCAGAGTTTCAGAACGCTGTGTTGCTAAGGGTTGCTGTTTCTCTCTTAGCAATTTTTTCTGTTTCTTTTTTGAACGCCCCTTTGCAGTGGACAATGACTCTCTATTTATAGGCAAAGTTCTTGTGGGTGTCTTGAACATTAAAGCGCCAACAGAGTTTGAATTGCTCTTTGACAGAAATTCCTGGGAAGTTGTGATAACAGATAGCCTTCAGCCTAGGCTGCAGCAGCAGGCGTGGATTGGGGAGAAGTGACCTCTGAAGTGGGCGGTGGCGCGTAGACCCATGCCAGAATCTGCACAAAAGCGTTTTCCAAGCCACACGTGAATGTTCAGAAGTGGTTGGAAGCATTAATGAGAATTAAATGGTGATAAGACCTATCAACATCAATATTCTGGTAATGGAAACCAACGTTGAATCAGCAGTTCTGTTTCAAAAAGAACAGCGTAAACCCTGCTCTGGCCCGGGCTTCTTGTTGTCTTAGTAAGCTCTGGAGATTCTCCTGATTTTCTGATACGTTCCTTGGATTTACTTCTGGACCTCCTGGGCTTAGAGATTCTGTATCAGTGTAACACCCACTCTTCTGACCTTTTCATCTTCTGATTTCAGCATGTTCTGAAAGAGCCTTCAGACTTCCCTGCTTCTCTTGCATTCCTTTAGCAAATTCTGACTGAGCTTGTATAACTGCTGAAAGGGGCATGTTCTGTCTGAGGCTTACATACTGAACCACGTTTACAACTTCTGATTGAGCTGATGTAGCTGCTGAAAAGCCAACTTCTGACTACGCTGAGCCAAGATTGCAACTTCTGACCGTTTTTATCTGGAATTGGTCCAGAAGTTCTGAAGCGCTGATTTTTTCTTAAACACTCATTTTTTAGAGAAACGTTCCAAGTACTTAGAATTTGATTTTTCTCAAGATAAAAGCGTTGTCTTTGGAGCTTGTGTGATCATCTTGCTTTTGTAAGTGGTTTGCTTGGGCAAAAAAGATAACTCAGGACTTGGATTTGTTTCAGAGGGACCTTGAAAATCCAAGATGGTTTCCTGAAGAAAGAGAGGGCAAATTTTGGGGTACAACAGTTGCCCCTGTTCAATCTTCTTGAACCTGAAGAGTTAGATTGGCAATTTTGCCTTTCGCGACTCGAAGGTAAAAGGAGATTGGACACTAGAGCGCCCTTAAATTTGCACTCGTCAAAGCAATGGATGCGGAAATGGGCTTAGAGATGCCATTTGGAGATGGGCTTAAAGATGCCATCTGAAAGGGTGGCAGAATCTTGTCGGGGATGGGCTTAAAGATGCCATCTGGAATGAAAATCAGAAAGATGTCCATGTTTTGAACCATCTCTGAACTGGGGCTTGAATAAGCAATAGATTGACATCCGTATCTGGAGGCATCCGTAAACTGTTTTCAAAAGTTGCATCTGAACAAGCGATAGATTAACATCCGTTGTTGGGAAGAATCCATAAACTGTTTTCAGAAGTCTTGAGGTTGAATAAGCAATAGAGCAGCATCCGTTGTTGGGAAGCGTCCGTAAACTGTTTTCAAAAGTTGCATCTGAACAAGCGATAGATTAACATCCGTTGTTGGGAAGAATCCACAAACTGTTTTCAGAAGTCTTGAGAAGAAACTGAACAAGCGATAGGTTAACATCCGTTACTTGGAGAACCCGTAAACTGTTTTCAGAAATCTGGAAGTTGAATAAGCAATAGAGCAGCATCCGTTGTTGGGAAGCGTCCGTAAACTGTTTTCAAAGGTTGCGTCTGAACAAGCGATAGATTAACATCCGTTGTTGGGAAGAATCCATAAACTGTTTTCAGAAGTCTTGAGATTGAATAAGCAATAGAGCAGCATCCGTTGTTGGGAAGCGTCCGTAAACTGTTTTCAAAGGTTGCGTCTGAACAAGCGATAGATTAACATCCGTTGTTGGGAAGAATCCATAAACTGTTTTCAGAAAAAGAGGAACCGGCGTAGGGCTTCCTGGAGATGAGCTCGTGTGAAGCTGCATCTGGATGAATCTGGAATGAGAATCAGAATGTTGCCATGTCTGGGTCACATCTGAACTATTCCTGGAAAGAATCTCGGGAGATAATGATTATTGTCTGTCGACTGATCTTACCTGAAAAGGTAAAGGGTTAGTTGTATGCAATGTCATGATGCATGATGCAACGTATGTTATATGATATGGATGTAAATGAATGTGCATGTAAGCTGGAGAGCTGTCTTGCGAAGGGTAGATGAATCTGAAATGGGTGAAGCATCTTGACTGCTGCCGGGAAGAATAATTCCTGGTGGTTGCTGGAGAATAAGGGGCTTGGGTTGTATACCAACCTTCTGGGGAATCCCTGTTTTGAGGAGATCTTTACTAGAGAATTTCGAATATACAATGAGGAACTGAGAACTGAGGGTCTTCCGATTTGCCTGGGGAATACCAGACCTTTAATTGTCGAGGGGCCTTAGAACCATTTGCGGGGACTTAGAATTTCCTTGGTGACTTGCAGGGTAAAAGAAATTCTGATGATGTCTACTGGGGATTTTAGAACCTGACAGACTTAAGCTGGGGAGATAAGACTGAGAATCTCTAGTCTAGTGAGAAGCATTTCTGTGGGGAAAAGGTTCACTAGTCTGGCTCCACTGGGGATAGATAGTTTGAAGTTTTAGTTCTGCTGGGGATACTGAAACTTAAACTCTGAGGGGAATTGAGTTCTGGAGGATTCTCTGGCTGGGGATGACAAAGATAAACTCCTCAGGGGGGATTGTATTGATAAGTTATGTTGGGGGACTCTGATGAACTCTGCTGGGGATAGGAAGAAATTTGCTGAGTGCGATCTTCTGAGGCAATTAGCTGAGGATAACCCAGTTATAAGCCCTTGTGAGGAATAACTTGAATAAAGCTCGGAAGAGACATCCGTACTCTGCAGGGGATAAGCTTCAAAACTTGCTGGGGATATGGATTCCAACTCTCCTGGGGGTTTCCTTTGAAGGGGTACCAAGATATCCGACTGCACCTCCAACCTATCAGTAATCTTCTTTCTTTATTCATAAGGAGATGATTATGTTCAAATGCATATGCCTATTTAACAAAACATTGGACGTTTCTCAAAATAAAACAATTAGTGCAAGAGAAAAAGAAAAAGGAAATGACACAAATTTCTGGGGAGAGTATTTGTATTAACTTTCTCTGAGTATATTTGTACAAAGGAGACAATCATCCTAGCAAGAGGATTTTGTCGTAAATATTGAAAGATTTATACAAAACAAAGATGGCTACGTGAAACAATTCAATGGGATTCCATTCCGTTATAGCCTTCACAACTCTGAATATCTGTCCATCCAATGCTTCGTCTGCTGATGACTGGATTGATCAGAAACCTGGAACTGGTTGATGAAGAGATCATCGAGACATAGTCATCCGTTTTAATTTCCTAACTTCTTCCTGAACCGCCCTTTCGGGTTTTCGATCCACCGGGAAACCCCTTTTTGCCCAAGCCGCCCTTTCGGGTTTTCGACTTTCCGGGTGTACAGATTTTTTTTTATCCCTAAATTTTGCCTGAACCGCCCTTTCGGGTTTTCGGTTTACCGGGATGCCCATTTTTGCCCAAGCCGCCCTTTCGGGTTTTCGACTTGTCGGGTTACCTTATGCGTAGTATCTTTTGACTATGTCTGCGTTCGTAGGGTGCGGCAAATCGTCGCCGTCCATGGTGGTTAGAATCATCGCACCACCAGAAAATATGCTCTTGATCACAAATGGTCCTTCATATGTAGGAGTCCATTTGCCCCTGGGATCACTTTGCGACAAGATAATCCGCTTGATTACGAGATCTCCGACTTGATACACTTGACGTCTGACTTTCTTATTGAAGGCCTTGATCATCCGTTTTTGATACGTCTGACCATGGCATATAGCAGCGAGTCGCTTCTCGTCGATCAGATTGAGTTGATCAAGTCGGGTCTGCATCCAATCATCTTCATTCAAGTCTGTATCCTTCATAATCCTTAGAGAAGGAATCTGAACCTCCATATGCAGGACAGCTTCCATGCCATATACCAAAGAAAATGGGGTTGCCCCGGTTGAAGTACGTGCCGTCGTACGGTATCCGTGTAGAGCAAACGGTAACATCTCATGCCAGTCTTTGTAAGTGACTGTCATTTTCTGAATGATCTTCTTAATGTTTTTGTTCGCAGCTTCAACAACACCGTTCATCTTCGGCCGATAGGGAGATGAATTGTGATGATAAATCTTGAACTGTTCGCACAATGCGGTGATCATTGCGTTATTCAGATTTGTACCGTTGTCTGTGATGATCCTGTCTGGAACACCATACCGGCATATGAGATTTTGCTTGATGAAGCGGGCAACCACATTTTTAGTAACAGAGGCGAAGGAAGCTGCTTCGACCCATTTGGTGAAATAGTCAATGGCAACCAGGATGAAGCGATGTCCGTTGGAAGCCGTGGGCTTGATCTCTCCAATCATGTCAATGCCCCACATTGCAAATGGCCAAGGAGCAGTCAGAACGTTGAGAGGAACCAGAGGGATATGAACTTTATCAGCGTAGACTTGACATTTATGGCAAGTACGGGAATGTTGATGGCAGTCAGCTTCCATGGTAGACCAGTAATAGCCTGCCCTTAGGATCTTCTTAGCCATTGTATGCCCGCTCAAGTGAGTGCCAAATGTGCCGTTGTGTATCTCAGTCATGATCAACTCTGCTTCAGCTTTGTCTACACATCGGAGTAATACACAATCATGGCTTCGTTTGTAAAGGATGACGTTGCTCAGGAAGAACTTAGCAGCGAATTTCCTTAAGAACTTCTTGTCATTTACGGAAGCTCCTTCGAGGTAATCTCTAGTCTCGAGATACCTTTTGATCTCATGGAACCAGGGTTGTTCCACTACTTCTTCAGTATTAATCTCGTGACAATGTGCAGGTTCATCCATTCGCTCGATGGTGATTTGGGGAGCCTCGTTATCCCAGTTGAATTTAAACATGGAGGACATTGTAGCCAGAGCATCTGCTAGCTGATTCTCTTCTCGCGGGAAATGCTCGAAGGTAATTTGCTCGAAATGAGGCAACAATGTCAAGACATGTTCTTTGTATGGGATAAGATTAGGATGCTTGGTATCCCACTCTCCTTTGATTTGACTGATAACCAAAGCCGAGTCCCCAAATACGATCAAAGATTTGATCCCCAAGTCTATAGCAGCCTTGAGACCAAAGATGCAAGCTTCATACTCAGCCATGTTGTTTGTGCAGCTGAAGCAAAGTCGGGCTGTGAAAGGTGTGTGACAACCTTCCGGGGAGATGAGTACCACACCGATACCGTTTCCAAGTGCATTTGAAGCACCATCAAAATACAGGGTCCATCGGGATCCCTTTTCGGGTCCGTCATACGGTCCGTTACCTTCAATGTTGTCCAAATTCATGATGTCCTCGTCTGGGAAGTCAAATCTCATGGGTTGATAATCTTCGATAGCTTGATGAGCCAGATGGTCAGCTAGTACACTCCCTTTTATAGCTTTTTGGGTGGTGTATCGGATGTCATACTCAGTCAGGATCATCTGCCATCTGGCTATTCTTCCAGATAAAGCGGGCTTTTCGAAGATATACTTGATAGGATCCATTTTGGAAATCAACAAGGTAGTATGAGTCAACATATACTGCCTTAGTCGGCGAGCAGCCCATACCAAAGCGCAGCAAGTTTTCTCGAGCAGTGAGTAGCGAGTCTCACAGTCGGTAAACTTTTTGCTAAGGTAATAAATAGCATGCTCTTTTCGACCAGACTCGTCATGCTGGCCCAAAACACACCTCATTGAGTTATCCAAGACGGTCAGATACATGATCAATGGTCTTCCTTCGACGGGTGGCATCAGAATAGGAGGTTCTAGAAAATACTCCTTGATCTTATCAAAAGCAGCTTGGCAACCGTCGTTCCATTCGACTACCTGATCTTTCTTCAAGAGTTTGAAAATTGGCTCACAGGTAGAAGTCAGATGAGAGATGAATCTGGCAATATAGTTCAAGCGCCCCAAGAACCCTCTAACCTCCTTTTCAGTACGGGGAGCAGGCATCTCTTGTATTGCTTTCACTTTTGCGGGATCGACTTCAATGCCTTTGTTGCTTACAATGAATCCTAGGAGTTTACCAGACCTAACTCCAAAAATGCACTTACTTGGATTCAGCCTGAGTTTATATTCTTTCAACCTGGAAAACAGCTTTTCTAGACGCTCAAGGTGCTCCTCTTTGGTTTGCGACCGAGCTATCATATCGTCTACGTAAACTTCAATCTCATGATGTATCATATCATGAAACAGAGCTACCATGGCGCGTTGATAAGTTGCCCCTGCGTTCTTCAGTCCGAATGGCATCACCTTGTAACAGAAAGTGCCCCATTGTGTGACAAAAGTTGTTTTCTCCATATCTTCGGGGGCCATTTTGATTTAATTGTAACCCGAGAATCCATCCATGAAGGAAAACACTTTATGCTGAGCTGTATTGTCGATCAAAATATCAATGTGTGGAAGTGGAAAATCATCTTTGGGGCTGGCCCTATTCAAATCCCGGTAATCCACACACATCCTGACTTTGCCATCTTTCTTAGGTACTGGCACGATGTTAGCGACCCATTGAGGGTAGGACGTAACAGCCAGAAAGCCAGCGTCGAATTGCTTCATCACTTCTGCCTTGATCTTTTCAGACATGTCAGGCCTCACTCGGCGGACTTTTTGCCTGATCGGTGGGCAATCCTCTCTTGTGGGGAGACGGTGAACCACGATGTCTGTGTCTAAACCCGGCATGTCTTCATAAGACCAAGCGAAGATTTCAACATACTCATTTAACAACTGTATCAAGCGTTCCTTGATATTCGGTTCCAGATTGGCACCCACTTGCACCTCCTTCCGGTCTTCCTTGGTCCCTAAGTTGATAGTTTCCAATGACTCTTCGTGAGGTAAGATGGCCCTTTCCTCTTGCTGTAGAAGTCTGGCTAGTTCCCCTGGTACTTCACAACCTTCGTCATCTTCATACTCGGCTTGATTGACCAGATCTCCAGAGTTATTGAAGGATATAGCAGAATAGTCACCCATGGAATCCGGAGTGGATGGGTACCTGCATTTGTGAGTGTGGGTGTGTGTGAGGGATAGCCATCCTCAAATAAAAATGCAAAAGGAAAGAAAATGAACACAGCAGTTTATCAAATGAAAAACGTCCAATGAATCATTAAACATGGCATATGGATATGAAAAATAATCAAAACCCTTACAAATGAACCTACATGCCCCGGGCAAGGCATGAGGTGAAAAGAGAGTGTACGGATTGTTTGAAAATATTACAGACCAAATAGGAAATGTTTGACAGATAAATTACTGATGAATAAAAGTGATGGGGACAAGGTCTTTTGCCTCCCAGTTGCACAATCCTCCTTTGACAGTTGGGTAAATCCATTCTTCGATGTTGCTCTCCTTGTCTTCATCCTCCAAAGCATTGATTCCGTAGGGAGAAATTTTGACTGGCGCTCTTTCAATCTTCAAACGGCGCATAGCTTTCTGGCCCGCGGTAGTGAACCCTAATCCAAATTTTTCTGTTTTATGGGGAATATCAGGCAACTGTCCCCATGCTGAATTCTTCCCCTCCTTTATTGCGGCCCTTGCGTCCTCCAGAGATGCCATCCTGGCCATCTGCCTCGGTGTCTCAGCTGCCAACTTTTCTACTATTATTTCAGGAAGGACTTCTTCGAAATGCTGGAAAGGCGTCTCAATGAACTCCCCCTCTACCTCCACATACCAGAAGGAATTCAAGTGGCTGATCATGTACTCCTCTTCGCCATGGACGGTAATGATCTTTCCCTTGACAGGATACTTCAACATCTGATGTAAGGAGGAGGTGACTGCCCCAGCATGGTGTATCCAAGGCCTACCCAACAAGCAAGAGTATGATGGACGGATGTCCATCACATAGAAAGTAGATTTAAACACCTCAATGCCTATCTTGATGGGAATCTCAACCTCCCCATGGACCATTCTCTTCGAACCATCGAAAGCTCTGACAACAATATCACTCGGTTTCAACTCCAACCCTTCACAATCTAGTCGGTCCAAGGCCTTCTTAGGCAGTACATTCAGCGACGAACCAGTGTCGACCAAGACATGTGCGAGAGTAGTTTCTCGACACTCGACTGAGATGTGCAACGCATCATTGTGGTTTCTACCTTTAGGAGTTAGGTCGGCATCTGAGAAACCTAATCCATTGTCCGCAGTAAGGCTAGCCACGCAATTTTGAAATTGATCTGCAGAGGTTTCCTGGGGCATATGGGCTGCCTTCAGGAATTTTATCAGAGATTTAGCGTGCGCTTCCGAGCAAAGTAGTAGTGCCAGCATGGAGATCTTTGAGGGGGTTTGCCCCAGTTGTTCTACCACATCGTAATCACTCCTTTTGATTATCTTCAAGATCTCATCTATTTCCTTCTTGGAGGTTTCCGGGATGACCAAGGGTTGAGCCCTCGTCCTGACGAGCTCATCTTGGATTCCCTTACCTTTATCAACAGCGGTAGGAAGGACAATACTAGGAACAACTACATCTTCAATCAATGGGGTTCTAGCAGAGAGTTTTATTGGTGCAGGGACGACCTTGTCGGCAGATGAGGGTCCAAAGATTGCTCTTGGAGGGGCAATCTCTGGAGAAAATATTCTCCCGCTCCGGGTGATTTTGCTCGTGCCTACAATGTTTCCAATGCTGGCTTCTTCATCATCCGAACTTTCTTCAGTTATTTCGGTTTGTTTAATACCATTGTAGTAGACGTCACCGCCATATTTCCATGGTATTGACTTCTCAGAAACATAGGGGACAGGCCCTGGCATTGTTATCTTCAAAGGAACAGATTTTGTAGCTGGCGTAATCTTAACAGGCTTTTTGACGGCCTTGGAAAGATTGGCGTGAATGGTTATGATTGAGACATCTTCAGTATGGGTTGGAGTAGCAGAAACTTTTTCGAACAAAATTTGTCGAGTGTCCATTAGGCCTTGGATGCCTTTCTTCAGTAACGGACAATCAAACGGCAGAGAGTAACAACAAAAGCAGTCTTCCTTACATCCCGGGAAAATCCCGGCCTTTAACAGATTCAACTTGATGGTTAACAATGGGGTTATCAGATCATTGACATCAGCAACATACAAATCTTCTTCAATGGCATTGACATTTCGGCCGTGCTTCGGCATGGGAGAAGATATCACATTAGGCTTCTCCGGAGCGTCAAATTCCACCTCCTTTGCCTCTATCAGGTCTAGGATTTTATGCTTGAGTGCCCAACAATCATTGGTGTCGTGCCCGACACTGTCAGAATGGTAGGCGCATTTAGCATTAGGATGATAATGCGGAGAGGACGTATTCACATTCTTTGGTGCCTCTTTGATAGTGGCGAGATTCAACTTTAACAGATGGGGAAGCACTTGTGCTGGAGTCATATTAATGCGGGTGAACTGTCGTTGTGGCCGTTCCACCCGTTGTTGATTTGGTCTGGACTAGTTATAGCTAGGCTGCTCACTTGAAGGGTTTTGAATCATTACGGCCCCCACAGTCGGCCGGCGCTCAGTCTTCCCTGATCTTCTCTGAGAATATACCACAGTCGTTTCCTTCTTAAAAGGCTTCTTCTCAACACTTGCAGCAACACCCTTCTGAATTTTTCCTGACTTGATGCCAGCTTCTATTCTTTCGCCTGTTAAGATCAAATCGGTAAACCCCGCGGAAGAGTTACCAATCAGATGATTGAAAAATGGCCCAGATAGGGTCCCTAGAAACATATCAACAAGTTCACGGTCGGTTAAAGGAGGCTGCACCCTGCCAGCCAAATCCCTCCATTTTTGTGCATATTCTTTGAATCCTTCGCCTGTTCCTAATGACATACCCTGAAGTTGGGTACGAGTAGGAGCAAGGTCAGAATTGTACTGATATTGTTTGTAGAAGGCGGTGGCCAAGTCTTCCCAGTTTCGGACGCTGGTTCCCTCTAGCTGATAAAACCACTCCAATTGAGCTCCAGAAAGGCTGTCTTGAAAGAAATGTATCCAAAGGTTCTTATCTGCCGTATAGGGTTGGATCTTTCTTACGTAGGACCTGAGATGCATTTTTGGGCAGGACAGCCCATCATACCTCACAAACACTGGCACTTTGAATTTTGGGGGAATTACAATCCCGGCAACCAAACCCAAGTCTTCAAAATCCAAACCCGGTACTCTTTGTAATTCCATGGCGGCCAACCTGTCTTCTAAACCCTTGTACTTATCATCAGCTGAAGGGTATTGTTGATCAGATTAGTCTTCATCCTCTTCAACCTCCTCTTCTTCCACATCAGACTCGGAAGGTACCGCAGCCCCACCTCCTTTACTGGTTCCTTCATCAGAAATAGGAGGAAATTCAAGCACTCTCCTGGCCTCTCCTTCAAATCTTCTCCCTAAAGTAGCCACCCCGAGTCTCTTTTTCTTCTTTTTCACTGGGTCTTTATTCCCCAGCAAGGTCTTGAGATCCTCCTGACCCTTAGCCAAGGTCGTCAGGAGTTGCTGGAACTGTGCATTTTGAGCTTGTAGGTCTTTGACTGTTTGCTCGAGATCCATCCTACTGAAATAAACAGCAGACAAATAAGGAAACCTGGAGTGAGACCTGCTTATGCACATGATGAATGGTATGCTTATGTATGCAATGCATTCAAGGATTTAGAATATTCAAACTTGTTGCGCACGTCATATTAATAAGAAGAAATTTGTTAGTACATAAATGCCCCATGGGCCAAATATTACAAAAACAACTTCTCAAGGTAAAAAGACATTGCGCATCCTCTTTGGTGCGATGTAGGTGTTGAGGGCCTCTTGCTCATGGAGTCGACGGGTAAGCTATAGAACCTTCTTCTCACTAGCGTAGAAGCTGGCTTCAAAAGTGTTCCGTTCCTCCTTGAGCTGAATCCAACTTTTCTGCATTTCCTCCCACGATGTAGGCATGTCAGGATATAGGATGGTGTAGGGAACCTCTCCTTCCTTAACAGGCTCTTTAATCACAGGGAGAACATGAGGATAAGGCATCATTAGACTTTGGGCTCGGGCTCGTACCCACTTGAGATAAGGCTCAAGAGGGATGGAGTTCTTGTGTCCCAGAGTCTTGCTATCAACCTTGTTGGGCCTTCCCCAAGCTCTGATAAATCTTTGGCGAAGTCCTTGCGCATTGTTGTCGAAGTCAAAAACTAGGTCAGGAATTAACATGTCATGAGGGCCATCCCTCAGTGCATATCCAAATTGCCTCAAAGCTAGGCAAGGGTTGTAGGTGATACCTCCTCTAATTCCAAGTAAAGGAACATTAGGAAACTCCCCACAACGATCGACGATGATGACATTTTCTCTGGACCGAGAACACCAATGTACATCAGAGTGGGTAAGAGTCATCAATCGTTGGGACCACCTTGAGCCTTGGTCATTCTTCAAGACAGATTGTGGAAGGTGCGAAATAAACCACCTTGCAAGGAGAGGAGTACAGCACATGAGAACACCCCTCTTTCTCATTGTTCGTGTGTAAAATGAGTGAAGGATGTCCCCAAGCAATGTTGGTATTGGATTTCTGGACAAGAAGATTTTGACGGCGTTGACATCTACCAATTGGTCAGAATTTGGGAACAAGACCAACCCATAGATAAGGAGTGCCACAATTTCTTCAAAGGCTTGTAGGTCCAATGAATTCCAACATTCTTGTGCCTTTTCAAACAAGAATTTTGCTAAGAATCCTTTGACGCCGCTTTTGGTTTCCCAATGCCCCTTGATGTCGGATGGTTGTAGATGCAATGCTCGAGCAACATCTTCTGGCTTTGGTTCCTTTTCCGTACCGTTGAAGGGTAGTTGATTAAGGATAGGGATTCTTAGGAGTTGAGAAAACTCCTCCAAAGTGGGCACCAACTGGTAATCAGGGAAAGTGAAACAGTGGTGAAAAGGGTCAAAGAACTGGAATAGCACTTTCATCATGTCTTCTTCAATGTTGGTGTTGACTAAGCTGAGCAGTCTACCATGTCTTTCACTGAAGGATGAGCTTTCCGGAATTCTTGAGGTGAGCTCCTTGAGTTGAGGAGAGATTCTCACAAGGTTGACTTGGATGGTTTTTCTGCGAGGAATTTCCATGACCTAGAAAACAAGAACAAAGATGAAGATCCAAACCCTTGAAATGGTTAGTGAATGCATGTGATGTTTTATGATGTTTATGATGTATGCACAAACATATGTACAAGCAAATCACACCAAACCCTAGTTTCAGGCTTGCATGGGGTTTCATAGGTAAGTACCCTCTTGAGTGTAGTTGGCTTAAAAACCTGTCTTATAAATAGTAACCGGGTTCTAAGGAGCTCAATATCATTGGATTGTTTTCATCGTTCATTGTTTTGGTTTAGCCACTTAACTAGCGACCAAAATATTCCAAGAAAACAACCCTCAATGAGTGTAGTATCGAGTATCTACCACCTTCGGACTGCATCAAAGCCGGTCATCTCACTACCCCTAATAAAAAGGCCAAGATGGTCAAGTAAGGTTCTAGGTCATTAGTGCTTAGTGACATCACTCAGCGGCCCCGTACTCTCCTTGATTGAACTCAAGGGTTACCGGTACTCACAAATATGTCGCACTAATATAGCTATTGCTTCGACCGTGTCGGTATACCTCGCACAGTTTCCACAATGTATTGCTATATATGAATGTTTCCCAAAATCCGGGTGTAGGATTGCAAACCCAAACAATAGAGCCAAAGTATAAAGCATTCAAATCAAACAATTAGTCATGCAAGAGGGTGATCTAAGCCCTAAGGTTACTCCACTTTTAAATTTATCCCCAGCAGAGTCGCCAGTTCTGTGATACGGTGGGAGAACTGACTATGGTTTTGCGTTTGTTTTCGCAAATGTTTCGGTTGAGCAAGAGTCGCCACCGACTTTTTATTTTATCCTAAGGAAAGGTTTAAAAAAGCACAGCAAAAACCTCTGAGATGTTTTCTTGGGTTCGGGGAGTAGATTATAGAAAGGGAAGGTATTAGCACCCTTTCTATCCATGGTTATCCATGGGCTCTTAGTTTCTTGCTTAGATCAACTTGCCTTAATTTTCAATTGTTTGAAATGGTGCTTTGTGTGTGGGTTTGAAAATGTTTTGAAAAGAGGCCAATGTGGTGGCAACCTTTGTAATGATCCATGTTGGGATGTATACAAAGGTGTATGTCTTTTGAAAAAGTTTTCAGTATTTTTGAAAGTTTGTTTTGAAAGTGTATTGTGATGTGTTGTTTTGAAAATAGGCAAGTGTTTTGTTTTGCAAGTTGGCAAGTGACCAAGAGTTGTCTGCTCCTAATTTCTCAAAGATTATTGCTATGTTTTAACCCTTTTAACAATTTTATTCCACCATCGTATTGGTGGACAATCTTGTGTTAGGATGTGAAAGGGACGGGTGCGGGTCATCGTTTAGACCATAATTGCAATGGTCCCAAGTATCTTTGGGCAATTTTTCTTTTAAGGGACTTGATCATTTTTTAGGCAACTTTCGAAAGCGTCATCGAGGGACTATGATCATTTGAATTGTTTGTTTTGCCCAAAGAGACCTAACATGCAATATGGCCTAATTTTGAAAGGCAACAAGTGGATGTAACCCTAGGGGTGTTAGTGTGCAAGTGTGTTTTATTGCATACAAGAGTTTTTTCTTTGAATTAGGTTTTTCTATTTCATTGATTTTATCTTGCCATACACGTCCTAATTACTAGCAATAAGAAGCAGAAATATAAAATCCTACGCTATTACAATAATTAGGGGATGGGGATACACATTTGTACATGGGGGGTTCAACGAGAAAAATAGACAAAAAAGAAAATAGCAAAAAACAAGATATATATATATATAGAGAGAGAGAGAGGGAGCCAGCGCGCTGCTGAGAGGTCATCAGAAGTTCTGACTCAGATCCGCTGCCAGATGATCAACCTCTTGGTTAAACTGTATGAGTCAGAACTTCTGACTTTGGCACCTGCAAAACAGAACCCTGTTAGTGGGGAAATCAGAAGTTCTGACTCCCCTGCGCTGCAAGACAGAAGTTTGTTAGTGGAGAAACCAGAAGTTCTGATTCTGCTGAAAAGGCAATAACTCTCAGAGGTTCTGATATCATTGACAGCAAAACAGGCTTCAGATGTGCTAACGTCAAAGTCAGCACTTGGCTTTTCCCTGTACTAATCAGAACATCTGCAATTCTGTTGTTATTCCATAAAACAGGAAACATATTTGGAACAGATCCAGCAAATGTAAAAAATGTTTCAGAGGTCAGAACCAACAAGGTCACAGGTAAGTCCTATACTGGCTCAGAACGTTCTGAGGTATGAAAATCCTCTGAATATAAATAGCAACAACATGATATTTACATTATGTTTATTTGAGTATGCACAGCTGATGATGCTTAGCAGCGTGATGAAGGTCAGCAGGTGCTTACCTGGCTGTTGGAAAAGTTTGTGGGTGAAAGCTAGCTTTTGGCTCTGGTGGTGTTCTGGACAGATTCTCTTTGAAAAGGGTAGGTAAAGGTGTATGCGTACGTAGGGTCAGAAGTTTGGAAAGGGTGTTTTTGGTTCACAAAGAAAACTGGGTATTTGATGAAGTTTGAAGGTAAGAACTTCAAAGTTATGAAACAAACTGGAGATTTTGGCAGAGTTTCAGAACGCTATGTTGCTAAGGGTTGTTGTTTCTCTCTTAGCAATTTTTTCTGTTTCTTTTTTGAACGCCTTTTTGCAGTGGACAATGACTCTCTATTTATAGGCAAAGTTCTTGTGGGTGCCTTGAACATTAAAGCGCCAACAGAGTTTGAATTGCTCTTTGACATAAATTCCTGGGAAGTTGTGATAACATATAGCCTTCAGCCTAGGCTGCAGCAGCAGGCGTGGATTGGGGAGAAGTGACCTCTGAAGTGGGCGGTGGCGCGTAGACCCATGCCAGAATCTGCACAAAAGCGTTTTCCAAGCCACACATGAATGTTCAGGAGTGGTTGGAAGCATTAATGAGCATTAAATGGTGATAAGACCTATCAACATCAATATTCTGGTAATGGAAACCAACGTTGAATCAGCAGTTCTGTTTCACAAAGAACAGCGTAAACCATGCTCTGGCCCGGGCTTCCTGTTGTCTTAGTAAGCTCTGGAGATTCTCCTGATTTTCTGATACGTTCCTTGGATTTACTTCTGGACCTCCTGGGCTTAGAGATTCTGTATCAGGGTAACACCCACTCTTCTGACCTTTTCATCTTCTGATTTCAGCATGTTCTGAAAGAGCCTTCAGACTTCCCTGCTTCTCTTGCATTCCTTTAGCAAATTCTGACTGAGCTTGTATAACTGCTGAAAGGGGCATGTTCTGTCTGAGGCTTACATACTGAACCACGTTTACAACTTCTGATTGAGCTGATGTAGCTGCTGAAAAGCCAACTTCTGACTACGCTGAGCCAAGCTTGCAACTTCTGACCGTTTTTATCTGGAATTGGTCCAGAAGTTCTGAAGCGCTGATTTTTTCTTAAACACTCATTTTTTAGAGAAACGTTCCAAGTACTTAGAATTTGATTTTTCTCAAGATAAAAGCGTTGTCTTTGGAGCTTGTGTGATCATCTTGCTCTTGTAAGTGGTTTGCTTGGGCAAAAAAGATAACTCAGGACTTGGATTTGTTTCAGAGGGACCTTGAAAATCCAAGATGGCTTCCTGAAGAAAGAGAGGGAAAATTTTGGGGTACAACACCCTGCAAGATCCTTGAAAACATTACATTTGCATCTACATATCATGCATCTCATTACATAACAGGTACTCCCTATACATGCTTTCTCATCTTCTTTTTGTTTATTTTAGTAAAAGATGGCTCTCGAACAAACCTTCAAAGATCTTCAAGCTCAGAATGCTCAATTTCAACAGATGTTCTTGAACTTAGCCAAGGGACAAGAAGAGCTGGAGACCTTCATCACCGAAGAGAGGAAGAAAAAGACTAAGAAACCAGTCGTCATCCTTAATATGGTTAGAAGATTCAAAAGTTCGATCAAGAGGGATCTAGATTTTAAAGTCCCATCAAATGAAGATGATAACCAAGAGGAAGATGATAAGAGTGTGAAAGTCGGGGAGAATAACAACCAGGGTTCTGATGAAGAAGAAGCAAACTATTCAAATGAAAAATATCCTCCTGCTGATGACAAATACAAATAGCTGGAAGATCGTCTTAATGTTATGGAGATCCAGAGAATGTCAGGGTTGGATTTTGAAGAGTTGGGCTTAGTCTCAGGAGTTATTATTCCTCACAAATTCAAGTTCCCTACTTTTGCGAAGTATGACAGTGTTTCTTGTTCTAAGCTTCATTTAAGGTCTTATGTCTGGAAGATTCCACCCCACACTACTGATAGGAAGTTATGGATGTATTTCTTTCAAGAAATATTGTCGGGAACACAACTGGAATGGTTTTATCAACTGGAAGGGACAAATATCCGTACTTGGGAAGACTTGGTTGTTGCTTTCTACAAACAATACCAGTACAATGCTGATCTTACACCAACTCGTGTGTAATTACAAAGCATGACTATGGGCTCGAACGAAGGTTTCAAAGAGTATGCCCAGAAATGGAGGGATCTAGCTGGAAGAGTTCAACCTCCTTTATCTGATAGGGAGTTGGTTGATACGCTTATGGGAACTTTGACAGGTCCTTTATTCAATTATCTGATTAGAAGCTCTTCATCCGGATTCATCGAGCTGACATTAACAGGGGAACGAGTTGAAAGTGGAATTAGGAGTGAAAATATTCATGTGGTTGCGTCTTCAAGTACTGTGAAGAAGACTTTCAATGACAAAAAAGAAACTAATGTTGTGTATGGCCAGAAGGGTCGTGCTAGAAATGACCGCAACCAATCTGGGAGTTGTACTAATTTCTAATCCTGCACCTGTGTAACAACATCAACAAGGCAATCAGTGTAGGTCAGACGCACCCAGGAGACAATTTACTAAGATCAACATGCCATTGTCTCAGGCATTACAACATATATTAAAGGCAGAGTTGATAACATTAAGAGATCTGCCTCAGAACCTCAACACTTCCTCCCCTAAGTACAATCCTAATGTAAGATGCGCCTATTATTCCAATAGTCCCGGACACGACACAAATAGTTGTTGGGCCTTGAAAAATAAAATTCAAGACATGATTGACTCCAAAGAGATTGAATTTGATCCTCCTGGGACTCCCAATGTGATTACTACATCTATGCCTAAGCATGACAAAGACGTTAATGTTATTGATGGAGTCAACGCAGTAGAAGATGCTGGTAGTGACTATGACCTATACAGTTGGATCTTTCCCACCACTGGTAACTGGCTCAGCAATTGGAATACTGGAGATGTTATACCAATCTCCTTTAGTAAGGAGTAAATGTTTTTTCCTGTTTTCTTGCTTTTAAAGTTTTTGGATATGTAATTTAAACAATAACTTTAAGCCTTGTGCCTTACCCGGGGCACAACAGTCCATTTGTTAGGGTTGTCATCATTCATCAGCATATTTTCATTTAATAAATCATTGGACGTTTGCATTCAAATTTTGTGCTATTTGTCTTTCTTAATTACTTTCAAAATAACTATGTATGTTTATACACACCCACACAACAAATTGCAGATACATATCCACCCTGGATCCCATTGATAACAATTCTGCTATTGCCAATTATGACTTCAAAAATCCGATCTACCAAGTCAAGGACGAAGGTTAGGAAGATTATGAAGTACCTGGAGATCTTGCTAGGCTGCTAATGCAGGACGAAAGAGCCATACAACCTCATGAAGAGCCAGTCGAGGTTGTGAACTTGGGTACTGAAGAGGACAAGAAAGAAGTTAAGATAGGTGCCAACCTAGAAGACAGTGTCAAGAACAGATTAATCTAGATGTTGTGTGACTATGTTGAGATCTTTTCTTGGTCATACGAAGACATGCCAGGGATTGATACTGATACTATGGTTCACCGTCACCGATGAAAGAAGGTTGTTCTCCAATAAAGCAGAAAGTTCATCGTATGCGTCCCAAGATGTCTGAAAAGATCAAAGTTGAGGTTATGAAACAATTCAATGCAGGTTTCTTAGCTGTTACGTCCTATCCTGAGTGGGTTACAAATGTGGTGTAAGTACCTAATAAGGATGGCAAAGTGTGTATGTGCATAGACTACAGGGATCTGAATATCGCAAGCCCCAAAGATGATTTTCCATTTTCGCATATTTGATGATCTGGTTGACAACACCACTCATCATAAGGTATTTTCCTTCATGGATGGTTTCTATGTGTGTAATCAAATCAAGATGGCACCTGAAGACATGGAGAAAACTACCTTTGTCACACAATGAGGCGCTTTCTGTTACAAAGTTATGCCTTTTGGTTTAAAGAACGTCGGCGCAACATATTAGTGTGCTATGGTATCTTTTTTCAATGACATGATACATCATGAGATAGAGGTATACGTTGATGACATGATAGCTAGGTCTCAGACTGAAGAAGAACAATTCAACCACCTACACAAGCTGTTTGAGAGATTGAAGAAGTACAAGTTGAGACTGAATCCAAACAAGTGTACCTTTGGGGTAAGATTCGGTAAACTCCTAGGCTTTGTCGTCAATGGTAAAGGTATTTAAGTTGATCATGCCAAGGTTAAAGTCATCCAAGAAATGTCGGCTTCCCGTACTGAGAAGGAATTCATAGGTTTCCTAGGACGATTGAACTACATTGCCAAATTTATGTCCCATTTGACTGCTACTTGGGAGCCAATCTTCAAGTTACTGAAGAAAGATCAAGTAGTGAAGTGGGACGACAACTATCAGACAGATTTTGACAAGATCAAGGATTACCTCTAAGAACCTCCGATTCAGATGCTGCCAATTGAAAGAATACCTCTTATCATGTACTTAACAGTGTTAGATAATTCAATAGAGTGTGTATTGGGGTAGCATGACGAGTCTGGTCAAAAAGAGCATGCAATATACTACTTTTGCAAAAAGTTTACCGACTATGAAACAAGATACTCATTGCTCGAGAAAACTTGTTGCGCTTTGGCATGGGTTTCTCGCTGATAAGTGCAAATTTTAGCTATTTTTGTATATACTTTTTGTTGCACTTATCGATTTTTTGTTGTAAATATCATTGAATAAACCAGACGTTTGTGTAAATACGTTTAGTTTGTGTTTATTTGTATTTTTGTGTACATAGTGTATTATTTGATGTTTTTCCATTCATTTTGTAGGTATTTATTGCATTTAGGAGCATTGAGGAATAAGGTGTCAAAGGCACGGTTCCAGATGTGCCTTTTTGAAATAAAAGTCCAGTTTTGGGACATTTTGTCCAGGAGATCCCGCTTAGCGCGCAGAGGCTGCTAAGCGCGAGTGACGCTCAGTGCATTTTATAGCACACTGCTTGCATTTTACTGTTTTGGCAGAACCAAAGTTTTGAAGCCCTCTTAGCGCAATTTAGGTTAGTTTGATGTGTAAAATTAGGAACTCGCGCTTAGCGCGCCAGGCCCGCTCAGTGTGATCTGCTGAGACTTGTTTTATAACTTTCATTTCAGCTCATTTTTAGGGATGGTTTTGGGGAAGTTTTTTCTCCTAACTCCATAAACCTGTAAATTTTGTTAGGATTATCTTAGATAACAACTATAGAGCTTGCATATGGATGATCCGGGGTGGATTGCTCTTTGATTGGCGCAGACAAACCGATAGATATGTGGTTCATTTATCTTCCTCTTTATGTATTCTCTATTGGTTGGGTTTGTATGTTTATTTTCTTTAAACTGATGTATATTTGTCGCCATTGGCGTTATATAAAACTTTCTTTACGAATCTTTGTGGATTGTTGTTCTGGATTTTTACTCTGTGTTGGGATTTGAATTGTTATAGACATATATTGCTTAGATTCTTATCTAGGATGATTATCTGTTAGTTTCTGAACTCTAGAGATAGATTTAGAGCTGACATCTACTTGGATATTAGAGCTTAATGCTTTTGTTGTTTGTGTCGCTCTAAGAGATCGTCGATGCAGGCGAGCACATTTGACTTTTGTGTTGTTGAGGTGGTTAAGAGATTGCTACCGAGGTGATGCTATCGGCCTCTCAATTTGGGTTAGAAATTACCTAGGTTGTGAGTGATACATAGAGACAATGATGAATATTGTAGGTTGAGTATAACAGGTCGATAGGTTTAAGTCTGTGAGAAGTAGTATATATGCATTCTTGATAAGTTATTCTTTTTTCCTTTTTATACATTTATTTTCTGTTAATACATTTTCTTTCAACCCATTTATCCCCAAAGTCATTAACGAATGATTTGTCGAACGGAGAATCAATAACCAATCTCTGTAGACACGATATGATATAACTTAAATATCACCCAGTAAGTTAATAACTTACTTTTTTCTTGCCGCTCTACAGTAACAACAAAATGACACCTTTGCCGGGGATTGGTTCTATTGTTTTTGCATTGCGATAATTATTTTATTTTTTAGTTTTGTAATTAATGTACATGTTGTACATAAGTTATACATTAACTTGTATGTGATACTTGTGCAAATATGTGTTATTTCTTTGTTTTCACGTATTGTTGTAAATTGCCTCATTTTCGTAACGTTTGTTGTGTGAATGTTAGGACACTTTCTTTAGGTTTGTGCGGTGTGACAATATCATGGCATGACGAGAGGAGGTTACTAGCTCACACAATAAATGTGTCGAGCTTACGACATTAAACAGTCATGTTTTGTTTGTATTCGTTTTTGTTATGCGTTGACTTGTGTTTAACCAAGTTGAAATAGGACTTGTTTTAAATTTTCAAATTTTCACTTTTCAACTTGTTTAATTCACTTTCATTCGTTTGTTTTGTTATGTAGATTTGTGTTTTTCCGCAAGCTTGTCGTGTTTAAATTGAGGAAGTTTATATGTTGTGAATATTATGTACATTGAGTGTGTAAGGTAATTGTGGAGCTTGCATAGCAGCTACACCAGTTGATATCCTGTTTTTTTGCAACTGGTGTAGCGCGCTCTGTGCCACTTAGCACACTCTGGTGTGCAAAGCCAGTGAATTCTTTTTAATTTTTCGCTTGGCTATCCTTTTTTAATCTTCCACCTCGGCTTTAAATATTAAATAATATTAATATTTTTAATTCTTTTGTTGTTGTTTGGACTCAAATTTTGGTTCGATACTTTGAAGTTGCATTTGGTGATTTTCCAATTTTGAGTGTGTCAACTTGCGAATGCATGGTAATGATTTTGTTAAAGTTTTGTACACATTCGAGGTATGTGTTTATCGCTTTCTATACTTTAGCATATTCATGATACTTATACTTTTTACAATTTTTATGCCATTTATTCTTTTGTATACTTGTTCATTTGTAAATCACTTTAGTTCCTACCCTTTTTGTGTAGCTTTCTGTTGTACCCCAAAATTTTCCCTCTCTTTTCTCAAGATATTTTCTCATAAGGATTTTCAAAAGTCCAAGTTTACACAAGTACAATTGGATTTTTGTCTTTCAAGCATCAAATCAAAGAAAAGTAAGCTTCGATTGGGCATCTGGAATCCTTCGATGCGAGCTTGGCTCACTAGTCTTCGATTGGGAATTTTGCCTCCTTCGATGCAGGCCTGATTCACAAGTTCTATTGGGTGCTGAGCCCCTTCGATCAAGTTCAATTCACAAAGCTTCGATTGAGCATTGGTTGCTTCAGGCTGGCCTTCAATTCACAAAGCAAGAGCTTCTTTCATGTGTGCTTCAACCCACAAGGAAATGACTTCCTCTTTGCGTGCCTTCAGCGCACAAGGCAAAGGCCTCTTCATGTTTTCCTTTGATCCACAGGGAAAAGGCCCCTTCAACTTGCCTTCGATTCACTAGACAAATAATTCTTACATGCTTGCCTTTGATCCACAAGGCAGAGGCTTCCTCAGACCTGCCTTCGATCCACTAGGAAAAGGCTCCTTCATACTTGCCTTGGATTCACAAGGCAAATGCTTCTTCATGTTTGACTTGGATTCATAAGGCAAAGGCTTCTTCAGGTTTGCCTTTGATCCACAAGGCAAAAGGCTTCTTCAGGTTTGCCTTTGATCCACAAGGCAAAAGGCTTATTCATGTTTGCCTTTGATTCACAAGGAAAAGGCTTCTTCATGCTTGCCTTTGATGCACAAGGAAAAGGCTTCTTCATGCTTGCCTTTGATGCACAAGGCAAAGGCTTCTTCAACTTGCCTTTGATCCACAAGGCAAAAGGCCCTTTCAAGTTGCCTTCGATCCACAAGGCTAAGGCCCCTTCAACTGGCTTTCGATTCACAAAGCAATGGCTATTTGCATGCAAGCTTCGACTGGGAAATGTTTATCTTCAGGCCAGCTCTGACTCCACCTCTAAATCCTTCAACACACTATTTTCCATACTTAGACACACAAGATGGTCCATTCAAAGAAGCATTCATATGGTCCATTCGAAGAATCTTTTAAAAGGCTCATTCGAAAGACATACAAATGGTGCCTTTGAAGGACATACATTTGGTCCATTCGAAGGACATACAAATGGTGCCTTCGAAGGACATACATTTGGTCCATTCGAAGGAGTCAGAGTGAAACATGTCAAGGTTCATCCCAAAACCTAAAAGGACAAGAATTATCCAAATATGACAAACTTTCAATATATTGAATTTTTGTCTCATGGCCTTGAAAGCCTTTGTCTCTTGCCATACTTGCTCTTCTCCTAACTCTATAAATAGAAGCCTAAGGACACATTGCCAAGGAGGGGGGAAAAGGGAGATATATACTACATCACACATAAATATTGCCATCAGATAGAAACATTCCTGCCTATACACATATTAGCCAGGAAAAAACCTTGCATCCAGGAGTCCACACCAGTCCTTACGCTAGCAATTCCATGCTCAAGTTCACAGATCGAAGCATCTCCTGATGGTAAGGGTTTGCAAAATCAAAACTGCACATTCAGGCCATTTAAATACATATTGCGCATATTTTCGTGTTACTAATGATATTGGTATTTGAATGAATGTCTTATATGCAAGCTAAAGGTGCAGGGATGAGATCGTACCATTGTTTGGGCACGATCTAAGTTTCTTTCCAATTTCATGACTTAGGATGTTTCAAGCCAAACAAACCCAGATTCTGACTCAAGGGATTCGAATGAAGGGAGGGTCGAATTAAAGGAAAGGACCTAGGTTCGACACCCAGGTCATGCTTTTATTTTTGCTAACATTTTTCTTGCAGATTCAGTGCCCTCCACATGCAATCCATCAGACACTTTCAATAATATCCTTTGCTGGATCGAAAGCCACATCCTTCCCTGGATCGAAGGATAACATCCTTCACTAGATCGAAAGCCATCTCTTTCTTTAGATCGAAAGGCTTTTTTTTGTATTTTTATTTTTGTGTTACTCATTTCTTTTAATGGTTTTCCTCTTTAATGGTTTTATTAAAATTAATTTCGTTAATTAATTATTAATTACTTAAACATTTTTATAAATTAAAATCAAATAGATTTAGATTTTTATTTTTATTTTCTAAAAGAAAAAAAAACAAAAATATTTTTCTTTTAACTTAATAATTTCTAAGGTTTTAGACGTTATTTCCATTACGCGCGCATTTAATTACTTTCACACTTTTTCATATTATTGTAACTGCCTAATGGGTTGTAATAGTTAAAATTAGGACTTTATTTTTTGCTTTTTGTTTCTCCCCAAATTTTTGGACTATGTAATTAATCCCCCTCCCCGAAGCTATGTAATAGTGTAGCTTTAATTTCCGCATTTTAAATTCATGTACATATATTAATTGTTAGATGTATGTTAATAGGATTGAATGATAAGAACATAAAATCAAACATTAGCAAACTTAAGTTCAAAGACAAATAACTGAAACAAGCACACTTGCACATATACACCTCTAGGGTATTCCCACTTTGGTTGCCTTTGGAAAAATAGTCACAACTCTCGAAACGTGAGAGATTTTAGTAGCTATCCTCTGGTTTAAAAAGATCATAAGTCCCTCGATGACCCTCTCGATGTTGCCTCGGTAAACAATGATCTTAAAACCCTAGGATGGTTACTAAGGTTTCTTTCCCAGTTGCCTTTGTGACTATAAAAATGTCCCTTCGAATGTCCCTCATACATCCGACGATAGGTTTACCTACTCAATAATAGTAGGATAGCACTGTCTAAAGGAAAGGAGGAAAAGAATGACCCTTTCGAGTAAAGTAGATAGTTCCTAGATGCTATGCTAAAATAAAAACTTTTTGACTTACACAAAACAATTTTCAAAAACCATTTCAAAAACATTTACAAAAAACGCTTTATCAACACTCTTGAGGACTGATACAAGAGTTATCATAAAAAAAATCACCTTACTATTGGCATTTCAAAATAATTTTTCAAAAACACACAAAGTACAAGGTATCTTTCAAATGAACTAAGCATCTAAGAGCCTGTAGATAACTACGGATGGAAAGGGTGCTAACACCTTCCCTTTCCATAATCTACCCCTTACTCAGAAAACTCTCGAAAGTAATTTTTATGTTATTTTCACCCTTTATTTTGTTGGATAAAAGAAAAGTCGGTGGAGACTCTTTCTTATTGCAACATTTGCAAACACAAACACAAAACCAGTATAACAGTCGGTTCTGCCACCGTATCACAGAACTGGCGACTCTGCTGTGGAACATAAAAGTGGGGTTACCTTAGAGTCTAGTTCATTTTAAATTGCTTTACCTTGTATGCTTTGTCTGCTTTACTTTTTAAGGCTTGTTGGGGTTATTTGTTAATGATCCTACACTCGGATCTGGGGCACCTTTTTAGGTAAGTAGCAATAAATCTTGGAAGTTGTACGGCATAAACCGATATGGACAAAGTGATAGCTACGTTAGCGTGATACTCTGGCTTGTACTAATTTTCCTTAAGTCAGTCAAGGATAACATTAGGCTTTCTTATAGTGTCATTAAGCGCTAACTGACCTTTACAACCTTTAATAGACTCATCCTAAGCCATTATAAAGTAGTGAGATGATCGACTTTGGTTTCGACCGAAGATTGGTTGATACTCGATACTGCACTCATTGAGATTGGACTTTTGGGATATTTTGGCCGAAATACTTTAGTGCTTGAGCTAGAACAATGCCTAAAGGAAAGGTCAGTCATATGAGACTCCTTAGAACCCGGTTATTATTAATAGGACAGGTTGATCCAACTTAAACTTCAAGAGGGTACTTGCCTTTAAAACTCATGCAAGCCTTTAAACCCAAGGTCTTTGTATGACTTGTTTGTGTTTGATATACTTGTGATTTCAAAGCATAATCATAACATCATAACATGGCATGTACACTAACCATTTCAAGGGCCTGTGGATTTACCTCTTTTCTGCTCTGTAGGTCATGGATTCAGCTCGAAGAAAAACCATCTGAATCAATTTTGTAGAGATACCTACTGAACTCAAGGAAATGGTCTTAAAAGTTTCTGAGAGCTCATCATTCAACAAGAGATATGGTCATTTTCTCAGTTTGGTTACTACCGGTTTTTACGAAGGTTTGATGAGTGTCTTATTCCAGTTCTTCGATCCTAAGCACCATTGCTTCACATTTCTAGACTATTAGTTGGTTCCTACACTGGAAGAATGCTCCAAGATACTTAGTTTACCTGTATTGGAGCAGATACCTCTCACTGGTCTAGAACGAGATCCAGCCTCTGAAGATGTTGTCGTAGCCTTACATTTAAAGCCATCTGACATTGAGTCCAACTGGGAAAAAAGGAGTGGAGTTAAGGGCCTCCTTATAAGTTTTCTAATGAAGAAATCTCAGGTATTCCTAGACGCTATGAGTTACCATTCCTTTGAAGATGTCTTAGCTCTCTTGATCTATGGGTTGGTTTTGTTCCCCAATTCAGACCAGTTTATAGATGTCAATGCCATCAACATCTTCCTTGCTCATAATCTAGTGCCTACATTGCTCGAGGATATTCTACATTCACTCCACACCCGTACTATGAAGAAACACGGAACTGTTATGTGTTGTATGCCTTTGCTCTATAGGTTGTATATTTCGCACCTTTCTCGGTCGGTAATGAAGAATGAGTTAGGCTCAAGGTGGAACCAAAAGTTAATGTCTCTCTCTCTCACTCTGATATCTATTGGTGTCCTCGCTCTCAAGAAGATATCTCTTTTATTGATTGCTGTAGAGAATTTCCTAATGTGCCACTCCTTGGCACTAGAGGAGGCATCGCCTACAACCCTTCTTTAGCTCTACGTCAGTTCGGTTACGCTCGGAGGGATGGTCCTCATGATATGCTCATCCAGGGTATTGTGTTCAACTATTCAAATGATCCACAAGGTTATCACCATAGGTTCATCCACGCTTGGGGCATGGTTAAGAAGACTGATAGCAGGACTCTAGGGCACAATAACTCCATCCCTTTGGAACCATACCTCAAATGGGTGCGATCTCGTGCTCAAAATCTTATGATGCCGCATGCTGCTATCCTACCAGTGATTTCAAAGCCTATTGTTCAAGGGGTCGAGTCTCGCATCATTCTTCATCCTAATATGCCAACAAACTTCAAATAATTGCAAAAGTCTTGGATACAACTCAAAGAAGAACGAGATACCTTTGAGTCCCAATTTTATGCCAGTGAGAAAAAGGTGTTGGAACTGACAAAGCAGCTTCACGAAGAGCAGAATCTCAATACCTACATCAACACCAAAAGGAAGCGTCCTCGGGAGACTTAGGAATCTTAGAACTTTCTTATTTGTTATTCCTTTTTAAACTTTGATTTCATTTGAACTTACTAATAAAAAGCCTTTGTTTCTGTTTTGGTTAAAAGAGTTTAAATCCTCTGAGGCCCTTGAAAACATTGCATAAGCATATCATGCATATCATCGCATAAACAGGTTTCAAAACAGGTTTCTTATCTTTTCGCTATTTATTTCAGCAAAAAGAAATGGCTCTTGAACAAACAGTAAAGGATCTTCAAGCTCAAAATGTTCAATTCCAATAAATGTTCCTGGATCTGGCTAAGGGGCAAGAAGATCTGAAAGCTCTTATCATCAAGGAGAAGACAAAGAAGTCAAAGAAACCAGCTGGTATATTGAACTTGGGAAGAAGGTTCAGAGGACCGGCTAAGTGAGCTCTAGATTTCGCAACCCTGTCAAATGAGGAGGACAACCAAGAAGAGAAGTCAACAGAAGAAAAGAACAATCCACGGACTGATGAGGAAGAGGTTAATTACTCTGAAGAACAATATCCTCCTGCTGATGATAAATACAAAAAGCTGGAGGATCGTCTCAATGCTATGGAGATTCAGAGGGTACCCAGGCTGGATTTTGAAGAGCTAGGACTGGTCTCAGGGGTGGTCATCCCACAGAAATTCAAGGTCCCCACATTTTTTAAGTATGACGGTGTCTCATGTCCTAAGATGCACTTAAGGTCATATGTTAGGAAGATTCAACCCCACACTACTGATAAGAATCTGTGGGTACATTTCTTCCAGGAAAGTTTGGCAGGGACGCAGTTAGAATGGTTCTATCAGTTGGAGGCAACCAACATTCGTAACTGGGAAGATCTGGCGGATGCTTTCTACAAGCATTACCAATATAATACTGACCTCGCTCCAACTCGTACACAACTGTAGAGTATATCTGTGGGTTCTGGCGAAGGTTTCAAAAATTATGCCCAGAAATTGAGGGATCTTGCGGGAAGAGTTCAGCCTCCTCTATCTGATAGAGAGCTGGTGGATATGTTCTTGGGAACGTTATCTGGTCCATTATTTAACCATCTGATTGGAAGATCTTCTGCTAGGTTCACTAAACTGAGATTGACCGGTGAGCGAGTAGAAGCTAGTATTAAAAGTGGTAAGATCCAGAGAGATGTATCCTCCAGTACAACAAAGAAACCATTCTCCGGGAAGAAGGAGGTCAGTGCTGCTTATGGCCAGAGAAATCAAAACAAAAATGAACATCATCTGATGGTAGGGGCTGTTATGATCTCCAATCCTACATCAAACTAACAACGAAACAATCAGCGTAGGCCGGATGCACCCAGAAGACAGTTCACCCGGATCAACATGACCTAATCCCAGGTTTTGCCACATTTGTTGAAGTCCAATCTGGTGACTCTAAAGGAAGCTCCTAAGAATCCCAATACTGCATCTCCTCGCTACAACCCAAATGCTTGACACGCCTACCATTACAAAAGTCTGGGGCACGACACAAATGATTGTTGGGCTTTGAAAAATAAGGTGCAGGATCTTATTGAGGCGAAGGAGATTGAGTTTGACCTTCCAGAGACCCCCAATGTCATAATTTCACCAATGCCCAAGAATGAACAGGGAACCAGTGCTATTGATGTTGTTTTTGCTACAGAGAATGCTGACAGTGATTGCGACATAGACAAGTGGATCTTCCCAACTATCGGCGGTGGACTCAACAATTGGGAGGCCAAAGATTTTATTACTATTACTTGTATTCAATAGTAATTGTCTTTTAGTTTTTTTTGGGATATGTAATATTTGAACAATTGAAACTTTAAAGTCTTGTTGTCTTACCTGAGGCACAATGGTCTATTTCGTGAGGGTTATTACTTCATATTCATATGTCATTAATAAATCATGGATGTTTTGCATACAATTTTTATGCTCTCTGTTTTTCTTTTCTACTTTTTACTTTATCAAAATAGCTATGCTCTCTTACACACTCCCATATATCAAACAGCAGATCCACATCCACTATGGATCCCATTGATAATGGTTCTGCTATTGCCAATTATGACTTTGAAAATCCAATCTATCAAGCCGAGGACGAAGGTGAGGAAGATTGTGAAGTACCAGGAGAACTTTCTAGACTGTTACAACAGGAGAAAAGGGCAATACAGCCTCATGAAGAGCCGGTTGAGACAATAAACTTGGGAACTGAAAAGGATAAGAAGGAAGTCAAGATAGGTGCTGATCTGAAGCATAGTGTCAAGGAGTGGTTAATACAGATGTTACATGACTATGTTAAGGTCTTTGCCTGGTCATACGAAGACATGCCAAGACTTGACACTGATATTGTGGTGCATCGCCTACCGACAAAAGAGAATCGCCATCTAGTGAAACTGAAGGTTCGTCACATGCGGCCAGAAATGTAAGAAAAGATCAAGGATGAAGTCATGAAACAGTTCAATGTCGGTTTCTTAGCTGTCACCTCTTATCCATAATGGGTTGCTAATGTTGTTCCGGTACCTAAGAAGGACGACAAAGTACATATGTGTGTGGATTACAGAGACCTGAATAGGGCAAGCCCCAAGGATGACTTTCTGCTTCCCCATATTGATATTTTGGTTGACAACACCGCACAACATAAGGTATTCTCCTTCATGGATGGTTTCTCCGGGTAAAATCAGATCAAAATGACACCTGAGGACATGGAGAAAATAACCTTCGTCATGCAGTGGGGAACTTTCTGCTACAACGTTATGCCATTTAGGTTAAAGAACACTGGGGCAACCTATCAGCGTGCCATGGTAGCTTTGTTCCACGACATGATCCATCACGAGATAGAAGTCTATGTTGATGATATGATAGCTAGGTCTCAGACCGAAGAGGAGCATCTTGATCACCTACAGAAGCTGTTTGAAAGGTTGAAGAAATATAAACTGAGGCTGAACCCGAATAACTTCACCTTTGGAGTAAGATCCGGTAAGCTCTTAGGTTTCGTTGTCAGCAACAAAGGTATTGAAGTAGACCCTGCAATGGTTAAAACTATACGATAAACTCCAACTCCTTGCACTAAGAAGGAAGTTAGGGGATTCTTGGGACATCTAAATTACATTGCCAGATTCATTTTCCATCTAATCACTACTTGTGAGCCAATCTTCAAATTACTGAAGAAAGATCAAGTTGTGAAGTAGAATGACAATTTCCAGAACGCCTTTGACAAAATCAAAGAATATCTTCAAGAGCCTCCAATATTGATGCCATCGGTTGAAGGAAGACTTATGATCATGTACTTAACAATATTAGAGAATTCAATGGGGTGTGTGTTGGGGCAGCATGACAAGTCTGGTCGAAAAGAGCATGTAATATACTACCTTAGCAAAAAATTTACTGACTGTGAAACAAGATACTCACTGCTCGAGAAAACTTGCTGCGCTTTGGCATGGGCTGCTAGCCGACTAAGATAGTATATGTTGACTCACACTACCTTATTGATATCTAAAATGGATCCTATCAAATAAATATTTGAGAAGCCCGCTCTCTCCGGAAGAATAGCAAGATGGCAAATGATCCTGACCGAATACGACATTCAGTACACAAGCCAGAAAGCGATCAAGGGAAGTGTACTAGCTGATCATTTGGCTCAACAAGCTGTGAACGACTACCAATCCATGAATTTTGAGTTCCCGGATGAGAACATCATGATAGTAACTGATTTTGAAGAACCTGGACCGGATGAAAGACCTGAAAAAGGATCCCGATGGACTATGGTTTTTGACGAAGCTTCCAACGCACTTGGCAGTGGCATCGGTGTTGTGATCATATCTCCCGAAGGATGTCATAATCCTTTCACTTCCAGGCTATGTTTCAATTGTACCAACAATATGGCTGAATATGAAGCATGCATCATGGGTCTCAAAGCTGCTATCGACTTGAGGATCATATTCTTAAGTGTATTTGGAGACTCGGCCCTAGTAATCAGTCAAATCAAGGGAGAATGGGACACGAAGCATCCTAATCTCATCCCTTACAAAGAGCATGTGTTGACACTTATTCCACATTTTGAAGAAGTTACCTTTGAGCATTTTCCACGAGAGGAAAATAAACTAGCGGACGCGCTAGCCACGATGTCATCCATGTTCAAGGTCAGGTGGGATAATGAAGCTCCTCAGATCACTATTGAGAGAATGGATGAACCAGCATACTGTCATGAGATTGATACTGAAGAAGTAGTGGATAAGCCTTGGTTCCGTGAATTCAAAAGAAATCTCGAAGCCCAAGAGTAACCTGAAGGAGCTTCAGTCATCGATAAGAAGTTACTAATAAGGTTCTCTGCCAAGTTCTTCCTCAGTAATGAAATCCTCTATAAGCGCAACCACGATTCTACTTTGCTTCGGTGTGTAGACAAGAGTGAAGCAGAAAATATTATGGAATATTTACATGAAGGTACCTTTGGCACCCATTCTAGTGGGCATACAATGGCTAAAAAGATCCTACGGGCAGGATACTATTGGTCCACTATGGAAGAAGACTATTATCAGCATTCACGAACTTGTCACAAGTTCCAGATCTATGCTGATAAAGTACATGTGCCTCCGGTTCCCTTGAACGTTTTGACTGATCCCTGGCCATTCGTGATGTGGGGCATCAATATGATTGGGGATATTAGACCTACAGCTTCTAACGGGCACCGCTTTATCCTGGTTGCCATTGATTACTTCACAAAGTAGGTAGAGGCAGCTTCATTTGCTTCTGTTACCAAGAACGTTATGGCCCGATTCATCAGACATAACCTTATATGTTGGTATGGTATTCCAGAAAGAATCATCACGGATAATGGTACCAATCTCAATAATACTATGATCGTCGAGCTCTGCATACAATTCAAGATCCAGCATCATAACTCTTCTCCTTACCAGTTGAAGATGAATGGCGTTGTAGAGGCTGCTAATAAAAATATCAAAAAGATCATACAGAAGATGACTGTGACATATAAAGACTGGCATGAGATGTTACCATTTGCTCTTCATGGTTACCGTACCACAATGCACACATCAACAGGGGCAACTCCTTTCTCTCGGGTATATGGTATGGAAGCTGTCCTACCCATTGAAGTCAAGATCTCTTTCTTGAGAATCATGAAGGGTGCAGGTTTGAATAAAGACGAATGGGTTCAGACTCGACTTGACCAATTAAACTTGATTGACGAGAAAAGGCTCTTTTCTGTCTGTCATGGTCAGATGTACCAAAAACGTATTATTAAAGCTTTTAACAAGAAGATCAGACGTTAGGTATATCAGGTTGGTGACCTAGTAATCAAGCGCATCATACTGCCACAAGGTGATCCCATGGGTAAATAGACTCCTACATACGAAGGACCATTCGTGATCAAGATCATATTTTTTGGTGGAGCCATGATCTTAACTACTATAGACGGTGATGACCTTCCGCACCCTGTAAACGCGGACATAGTTAAAGGATACTACGCATGAACAAAGACCCACTAGGTTGACTGGCCTAGGAAAAAATAATGGCATCCCAGCGAACCAAAAGGGTTCAGGTAAAAATTAGGGATATACATATGAAAAAAATCTATATACCCGGCAAGTCGAAAACCTGAAAAGGTGGCTTGGGCAAAAAAGGGTATCCCGGTGGACTGAAAACCCGAAAGGGCGGTCCAGGCAAAAGTTAGGGATTTTAAGCATATGACTATGTCCTGTTGGATCACCTTACATCCAATCTTCAGTATCCAATGTCAAGCTCAAGTGGTACTAATCAATCCAGTCAGCTTCAGAGAAGCAGCAAAGAGATGAGACGCTCGAAGACATAAAGGCAATAGCAGAATGGGAACCCAATAGGATCGTTTCATATAAATGTTCTTTTTCTTTGTATAGTTTCCATTCTTACAAAGACATTCTCTTACTGGAATGTTTGTCTCCTTGTACAAAAACACCTATTATAGGCACAAATTCTTCAAATTAATACAAAATTATCTCTTTGAAAGTGAAAAACTATTTGTTTTCTTTTTATCTTTCTGTTTTGTTTGCGAAAACGTCCAGTGATTATTTTTGAACATATGCATTTGAATGTGATTACTGTTTACAAATACACACATAAAAAACAGAAAGGCAGTTACTAATGGCTTTAAGAAACGGGACAATGTCTAAAGGTCACCCACAAAATCCCTGCGGATACTTTCTCCAGCAGGTACAGAAGTAGTAGCATCCTATTATAAAGTCACTTCCATATCCGTTCATACAGCCTAATGGTGTCAGGTGTTCTTATATCCCCAGCGAAACAAGAATCTCCAATTACTGCCTCAGCATCTTAAAGAATTCCCTAACCTGGGTCACAAGCTTTTCAAGATCCCCCAGCAGGATTTCAGAAAATCCGCAAGCAGTTCACAGAGTGTCCCTTCCCCAACGGGGAAACTATCCATGTGACCAATATTGCCAAGTTCCAGATTAATACCTGAAACAAGATAGAACAACTATCTGTGAACAGTCGATTATAGATTAATACCTGAAACCAGACAGGAAAACTATCTACATGAGAAGATTGAAGATTAATACCCGAAATAAGACGAGAAAACTATATTTCTCTCTATTAGGTCAGATATTAATACCTGAAACCAGACAGGGAAACTATCTCTATGACCAACAAAAACAAGTTCCAGATTAATACCTGAAACCAGACAGGGCAACTATCTCTACGACCGACAAAAACAGGTTCCAGATTAATACCTGAAACCAGACAGGACAATTATTTGTGGATAACTGATTGTAGATTAATAACTAAAACCAGACAAGAAAACTATCTACATGAGCAGGTTAACTCCCGAAACAAGTCGGGGAAATTATCTTTCTTTCTCTAAGGTCAGAGATTATTACCTAAAACCATACAGGATAACTATCTCGATGACCAACAAAAGTAGGTTCTAGATTAATACCTGAAACAAGACATGATAACTATTTGTGAAACAGCTAATTGTGGATCAATTCCCGAAATAAGACGGGGCGACTATCTACATAACCATCCTGAAGCAATCTTACACGGGTTTCTTCTCATGATCTTCAAATGCAGTCTAACACGGACTCATCCTGAAGCAATCTTACACAGGTTTCTTCTCATGACCTCTAGATGCAGTCTAACACAGATTCATCCTGAAGTAATCTTACATAGATTCCTTCTCAATTTCCAAATGCAGTCTAACACGGATTCATTTTGAAACAGCCCTACACAGGTTCCTTCTAACACATTTCCAGACGGCGGTTAATTTCATTCTCCCCAGTAAGTACTGTGAAGCCTGGAGTTCAACCAGAAAATAGCAAACTTTCATCTCTCCAGTCCAGAGATAACTCCACAGTAGAGCCATGGACAACTCAAGCTCCTAGAATCTATTCCCCATAGAGTTTTCCTCAAGCAGGAGAACAACATGAATCAATTTTCCCCAGCGGAGTCTTCCTCAGACAACAGGAACAGGAATCCCCACAAAGAGACCTCTTATGAAGTCAGCATCTACTTTGGATGGCATCTTTAAGCCCATCTCCAACAACTCTCAGTCATCTTCTCCAAATGGCATCTTCAAGGCTATTCCCTACACAGTCAATCATCACATCATGCGAGTACATATTTCTGGGCACTCTAGTGTTCAGTCATCTTCCACCTTAAAATCACGAAAGGCAAACAAGCCAATATAAATCTTCAGGTTTAAGAAGATTGAACAGGGGCAGTTGTTGTACCCCAAAATTTTTCCTCTCTTTTCTCAAGATATTTTCTCATAAGGATTTTCAAAAGTCCAAGTTACACAAGTACAAGGATTTTTGGATTTCAAGCATTAAATCAAAGAAAAGTAAGCTTCGATTGGGCATCTGGAATCCTTCGATGCAAGATTGACTCACCAGTATTCGATTGGGCATTTGGCCTCCTTCGATACAGGCCTGATTCACAAGCTTCAATTGGGTGTTGGGCCCCTTCGATCAAGTTTAATTCACAAAGCTTCGACTGAGCATTGGCCGCTTCAGGCTGGCCTTCGATTCACAAAGCAAGAGCTTCTTTCATGTGTGCTTTAACCCACAAGGAAATGACTTCCTCTGTGCGTGCCTTCAACACACAAGGCAAAGGCCTCTTCATGTTTGCCTTTGATCCATAAGGAAAAGGCCCCTTCAACTTTCCTTCGGTTCACTAGACAAATACTTCCTACATGTTTTCCTTTGATCCACAAGGCAGAGGCTTCCTCAGACTTGCCTTTGATCCACTAGGCAAAGGCTTCTTCATGCTTGCCTAGGATTCATAAGGAAAAGGCTTCTTCATGTTTGCCTTGGATTCATAAGACAAAGGCTTCTTCAGGTTTGCCTTTGATCCACAAGGCAAAAGGCTTCTTCAGGTTTTCCTTTGATCCACAAGGCAAAAGGCTTCTTCATGCTTGCCTTGGATTCACAAGGCAAAGGCTTCTTCATGCTTGCCTTTTATGCATAAGGCAAAGGCTTATTCATGCTTGCCTTTGATGCACAAGGCAAAGGCTTATTCAACTTGCCTTCGATCCACAAGGCAAAAGGACCTTTCAACTTGCCTTCGATCCACAAGGCTAAGGCCCCTTCAACTGGCCTTCGATTCACAAAGAAATGGCTATCTATATGCAAGCTTCGATTGGCCAATGTCTATCTTCAGACCTGCTTTGACTCCACCTCTAAATCCTTCAACACATAGTTTTCCATACTTCGACACACAAGATGGTCCCTTCAAAGAAGCATTCATATGGTCCATTAGAAGAAGCATTTAAAAGGCCCATTCGAAGGACATACAAATGGTGCCTTCGAAGGACATGCCCATTCGAAGAACATACAAATAGTTCCTTAGAAGGACATACATTTGGTCCATTCAAAGGACACACAAATGATGCCTTCGAAGGACATACAGGTGGTCCATTCGAAGGAGTCAGGGCGAAACGTGTCCAGGTTCATCCCAAAACTCAAAAGGACAAGAATCATCCAAATATGGCAAACTTTTAATATGTTGGATTTTTGTCTCATGGCCTTGAAAGCCTTTGTCTCTTGCTTTAATTCCTCTTCTCCTAACTCTATAAATACAAACCTAAGGACACATTGCCAAGGAGGGAAACAAAAGGGAGATACATACTACATCACACATAAATATTTCCATCAGATAGAAACATTCCTGCCTATACACGCATTAGCCAGGTGAAAACCTTGCATCCAGGAGTCCACACCAGTCCTTACGCTAGCAATTCCACGCCCAAGTTCACAGATCGAAGCATCTCCTATTGGTAAGGGTTTTCAAAATCGAAACAGCATATTCAGGCCATTTAAATACATATTACACATATTTTCGTGTTACTAATGATATTGGCGTTTGAATGAATGTCTTATATGCAAGCTAAAGGTGCATGGATGAGATCGTGCCATTGTTGAGGCATGATCTAAGTTTCTTTCAAATTTCATGACTTAGGATGTTTCAGGCCAAACAAACCCAGATTCAGACTCAAGGGGTTCGAATTTAGGGAGGATTGAATTAAGGAAAAGGACCTGGGTTCGACACCCAGGTCATGATTTTATTTTTGCTAACATTTTTCTTGCAGATTCAGGGCCCTCCACAGGCAATCCATCAGACACTTTCAACAATATCCTTTGCTGGATCGAAAGCCACATCCTTCACTGGATCGAAAGTCATCCTTCACTGGATCGAAATCCATCTCTTTCTTTGGATCGAAATACTTTTTTTTGTATTTTTATTTTTGTGTTACTCATTTCTTTTAATGGTTTTCCTCTTTAAATCAACATATAAATAAAAAAATCACTAAAATTAGGTTCTAGTTTTTTTTATTTTTTAAAATTAATTTCGTTAATTAATTATTAATTACTTAAACATTTTTATAAATTAAAATCAAATAGATTTAGATTTTTATTTTTATTTTCTAAAAGAAAAAAAAACAAAAATATTTTTCTTTTAACTTAATAATTTCTAAGATTTTAGACGTTATTTCCATTACGCGCACATTTATTTACTTTCACACTTTTTCATATTATTGTAACTGCCTAATGGGTTGTAATAGTTAAAATTAGAACTTTATTTTTTGCTTTTTGTTTCTCCCCAAATTTTTGGACTATGTAAATAATCCCCCTCCCCGAAGCTATGTAATAGCGTAGCTTTAATTTCCGCATTTTAAATTCCTGTACATATATTAATTGTTAGATGTATGTTAATAGGATTGAATGATAAGAACATAAAATCAAACGTTAGCAAACTTAAGTTCAAATACAAATAACTGAAACAAGCACACTTGCACATATACACCTCTAGGGTATTCCCACTTTGGTTGCCTTTGGAAAAATAGTCACAACTCTCAAAACGTGAGTGATTTTAGTGGCTATCCTCTGGTTTAAAAAGATCATAAGTCCCTCGATGACCCTCTCGACATTGCCTCGGTAAAAAATGATCTTAAAACCCTAGGATAGTTACTAAGGTTTCTTGCCCAGTTGTCTTTGTGACTATAAAAACGTCCCTTCGAATTTCCCTCATACATCTGACGATAGAGTTACCTACTCATTAATAGTAGGATAGCACTGTCTAAAGGAAATGAGGAAAAGAACGACCCTTTCGAGTAAAGTAGATAGTTCCTAAACGTTATGCTAAAAAAAACCTTTTCCACTTACAGAAAATAATTTTCAAAAACCATTTCAAAAACATTTACAAAAAAAACACTTTATCAACACTCTTGAGGACTTATACAAGAGTTATCGTAAAGTAAATCGCCTTACTATTGGCATTTCAAAATACTTTTTCAAAAACACACAAAGCACAAGGTATTTTTCAAATGAGCTAAGCATCTAAAAGCTCGTAGATAACTATAGATGGAAAGTCTGCTAACACCTTCTCTTTCCATAATCTACCCCCTTACTCAGAAAACTCTCGAAATGTCTTTTTCTGTTCTTTTCACCCTTTCCTTTGTTGGATAAAAGAAAAGTCGGTAGCGACTCTTGCTTACCGCAACATTTGCGAACACAAATGCAAAACCAGTATAACAGTCGGTTCTACCACCGTATCACACTTTCTATAGTTCATATATGCTGGAGACCACAATTCTTATTTTAACTAGATTTTATTTTGTTTAATATTTTGTTTGTGTTGATTGTATGAAAGCTTGAACACGATCAATGCATATTTTGTTCCATTTTGAGCACAACTACCTTGGCCAAATAGTTAATTCACCTTGTGAGTGTGTGATCATTAGTAACCCCTTTGAGCTTTTTGTCGATATCCATGTTGTATTTGCTAAATGCATGTCTATGAGTGTTTAATTTCCCTTTTTTCATGGATGTTGATTCATTGTGTTCTTGAACCCTCAACCATTGTTTTGGTTTGAAATTTTACCTTGCCTTAGAAAGTAGGGAGTATTCACTTTAATGTATGGTTGAATTAAAATTTGGGAGAAAAATGATTGTGTATTTATTTGTTGATTACTATGAGGTTGAAAAGAAAAAGAAAAGAAAAAAAAATGAAAAAGAAAGAAAACAAAAATTGAAAAAAGCTTTGAAAAAGAAAAACAAAAAGAGTATGGAATAATGTTGTGTTAATAAGTGATGTGTGTTTGGTTTAACACTTGGGATGAAGAAGAAGTTTGATTGAAATTGTATTGTTTGAAATTTTGGTGAATTGATCACTCTTTTAGGTTTATATAAGTTTGTGTTTTGATTAGCTTTAGGACTTATCCCTTGTTTGTTCATCCGACCACACTACAACTTTGAAAAGCCCTTGAGATTCTTGCTTTTATATTTTCAATGTAAATTTTTGGATGAATGCATAATTTAGTCTATTGTTTGCAAGATTGTTGGATGAGTGAAAATACCCCTTTTTTGTGAGTTTTTCATCTATCGATGATTATGTTTACTAGGTGTGATTCATTTGTGAACTAGTATTGTTTAACAATGCTTGGCATAATTTTTGTATTTGCCATTTGTTTCATGTTTATGTTATCTTCGTAGTTTAGTGGTAAGTATGTTTCTTCGTGTGTACCGTTTTTCAATTGAGCCATTGTATTTGTTTTCCGTTTTCAAAATTTGTTGATTCATGATTCTTTGGTTTATTACTTTTGGTTCTTTGAGTTGTTTGGCCTTGTTTGAGGAAAAACAATTTCATGTTGGGGAGAGTTTGATAAGTGCAAATTGTAGATATTTTTGTATATACTTTTTATTGCACTTATCAACTTTTTGTTGTAAATATCGTTGAATAAACTCGACTTTTCTGTAAATACATTTAGTTTGTATTTATTTGTATTTTTGTGTACATAGTGTATCCTTTAATGTTTTTCCATTCATTTTGTAGGTATTTGTTGCATTTTGGAGCATTGAGGAATAAGGTGTCAAAGGCACGGCTCCGGATGCACGCTTTCAGAATAAAAGACCAGTTTTGGGATATTCTGTCTAGGAGAGCCCGCTTAGCACGCAGAGGCTGATAAGCGCGAGTGGTGCTCATCGTATTTTGTAGCGCGCTGCTTGCGTTTTACTATTCTGGAATAACCAAAGTCTTGATTCCTGCATAGCGGGGATAGCGCGCTTAGTGTGGTTTAGTTTGGTTTGATGTGTAAAATTAGGAAGTCGCGCTTAGCGCGCCAGGCTCGCTTAGCGCAGTCTGCTGAGATTTGTTTTATAACTTTCATTTCAGATCATTTTTAGGGATGGTTTTGGGGAATTTTTTACTCCCAACTTCATCAACCTGTAAATTTTGTTATGACTAGCTTAGATAATAACAACTATGAAGCTTGCATACGGATGATCTGGGGTGGATTTCTCTTCGATCGGTACTGACAAACCAGTAGATCTGTGGTTCATTTCTCTTCCCCTTTGTGTATTCTCTATTGTTTGGGTTTGTATGTATATTTTCTTTGAACTGGTGTATATTTTTTCCCTTATCGTTATATAAAACTTGCTTTATGAATCTTTGTGGATTGTTGTCCTGGATTTTTACTGTGTTAGGAATTTGAGTTGTTATAGACATATACTGCTTAGATTCTTATCTAGGATGATTATCTGCTAGTTTCTGAACTCTAGAGATAGATTTAGAGCTGACATCTACTTAGGTATAAGAGCTTAATTCCTCTATGTTGTTTGTGTCGCTCTGAGAGATCGCTGATGCAGGCGAGCACGGTTGACTTCTGTGTTGTTGAGGTGGTTGAGAGATTCTACCGAGGTGATGTAGTCGGCCTTTCAATTTGGGTTAGAAATGACTTAGGTTGTGAATGATACATAGTGACATTGATGAATAGTGTAGGTTGAGTATAACAGGTCGATAGGTTTAAGTCTGTGAGAAGTAGTATATATGCATGCTTGATAAGTTATTCCTTTTTCCTTTTTATACATTTATTTTCTGTTAATACATTTTCTTTCAACCCATTTATCCCTAAACTCATTAACGAATGATTTGTCAAACGACGAATCAATAACCAATCTCTGTGGACACGATACGATATAACCTAAATATCACCTGGTAAATTAATAACTTACTTTTTTCTTGCCACTCTACAGCAGCAACACTCGCCGACTAAGACAGTATATGTTGACTCATACCACTTTGTTGATCTCTAAGATGGATCTTATAAAATAAATATTCGAGAAGCCCGCTCTATAAGAAAGAATAGCAAGATGGAAAATGTTCTTAACAGAATACGACATTCAGTACACCAATCAAAAGGCAATCAAAGGAAGTGTACTGGAAGATCATTTGGCTCATGAAGCTGCAGACGACTATCAATCTATAAATTTCGCGTTCTCGAATGAGAATATTAAGCTAGTTACAAACTATGAAAAACAAGGACCGTATGAAGGACCCGGGATGGGATCTCGATGTACTATGGTTTTTGACAGAGCTTCCAACGCGATTGGTAATGGAATTAGTGTTGTGATCGTCTCTCCCGAGGGTTGCCATACACCCTTCACCGCCAGATTATGTTTTGATTGTACCAACAACATGGCAGAATACGAAGCATGTATCATGGGCATCAAAGTTTCCATTGATATGAGAATCAAGTGCTTGGATGTATACGGGGACTCAGCCCTGGTAATCAGTCATATCAAAGGAGAATGGGATACTAAGCACCCAAATCTCATTCCTTATCGGGATCATGTCTTGACATTAATTTCGTGCTTCGACGAAATCACTTTTGAACATATTCCACGAGAAGAGAATCAATTGGCAGACGCATTGGCTACTATGTCGTCTATGTTCAAAGTCAGATGGGACAATGAAGCTCCTCGAATCACTGTTGAAAGCTAGATGAATCGGCACATTGCTACGAAGTTGACACTGATGGAGTAGAGGAAAAGCCTTGGTTTCATGAGGTAAAAAGATACATCGAGGCTCAAGAATATCCTGAAGGGGTGTCTATCAACGCTAATAAATTACTATAGAGATTCTCTGCCAAATTCTTCTGAGCAACAAAATTTTGTACAAGCGCAATCACAATTCAACTTTGCTTCGTTGTGTAGACAAGAAGGAAGCGGAGAAGATTATGGAAGATATGCATGAAGGTATCTTCGGTACTCATTCCAGTGGGCATACGATGGCTAAGAAAATTCCAAGAGCGTGTTATTATGGGTCAACCATGGAAACTGATTGTCATCACCATTCCAGAACTTGTCACAAATGCCAGATTTATGTTGACAAGGTACACATGCCTCTAGTTCCTGTAAACGTCTTGACTGATCCTTGGCCATTTGCAATGTGGGGCATCAATATAATTGGAGAGATTAAGCCTATTGCATATAATGGGCAATGTTTCATCCTGGTCGCTATTGATTACTTCACGAAGTGTGTCAAAGCAACCACGTTTGCCTCAGTTACCAAGAATGTTGTGGCTCGATTCATTAAGCATAACCTTATCTGTCGGTACGACATCCCGTAAAGTATCATCACGAATAACAGTACCAATCTCAATAACACTATGATCATGGAACTCTACACCTAGTTCAAGATTAAACACCACAACTCTTCTCTATATCGATCGAAGATGAGTGGCGTAGTGGAAGCCGTCAACAAGAACATCAAGAAGATCTTGCAGAAGATGATAGTGACATAAAAATATTTGCATGAGATGTTACCATTTGCTCTTCATGGCTATCTTACTTTAGTACGGACATCAACTGGGGCAACCTCATTCTCTCTAGTCTACAGTATGAAGGTTGTCTTACCTATTGAAGTCCAGATTCCTTCTCTAAGGATTATGAAAGACGTAGGTTTAGACGAAGACGAGTGGATTCAGACTAGACTAGACCAGATGAATTTGATTGACGAGAAAAGGCTTGCGGCTGTTAGCCATGGTCAGATATACCAGAAGTGCATGATCAAAGCCTTCAACAAGAAAGTCAAACATCGGGTATACCAGGCTGGCGAATTGGTAATAAAGCGCATCATCTTACCATAAGGTGATCCCAGGGGCAAGTGGACTCCCACATACGAAGGGACATTTGTGATTAAGAGGATATTTTCTAGCGGTGCTATGAAACAGACCACCATGGATGGTGAAGATTTTTTGTACCCTATAAACACGAACATAGTCAAAAAATACTACGCATGAAAAGAGACCCGCTAGGTCGACTAGCCTAGGAAATAATAAGGGCATCCCAACGAACCAAAAGGTTTCGGGAAAAAATTAAAGATATATATATAAATTTGTACACCCGTGTGATACGGTGGGAGAACTGACTTGAGGTTTCGCGTTTGTGTTTGCAAATGTTTCGGTTTAGCAACAGTCACCACTGACCTTTTATTTTATCCAAAGGAAAGGTCAAAAAGCACAGGAAAGACCTTTGAGATGTTTTTTTGGGTTTGGGGAGTAGATTATGAAAAGGGAAGGTGCTAGCACCCTTTTCATCCATGGTTTTCCATGGGATCTTAGTTACTTGTTTAGATCACTTGCTTTTGCTTTTCAATTGTTTGAAATGGTGCTTTGTGTGTGGTTTTTGAAAATTCTTTTGAAAAAGAGGCCATCATTGTGGCAACCTTTGTAATGATTCTTGTTTGAATATATACAAAGGTGTTTGTCTTTTGAAAAGATATTTCGATGTTTGAAAGTTTGTTTTTGGGAAATGTTTTGAAATTGTGTTGTGAAGTGTGTTTGAAAATAACAAGGATATTTTGCAAGTTTTGATCAAGTAACTAAGAGTCGTCTACCCTATTTTACTCAAAGATCTTTCCTATACGTTTTTAAACCTTTTGACAGTGTTGTTTTACCATTGTATTTAGGATGTTAAACGGGACAGGCGCGGGTCATCGTATAGACCATGATAGCAATTGTGTTAAGTACCTTAAGAAAATTTTCCAAGGGACTAGATCATTTTGTATAGGCAACCAAGATAGCGTCATCGAGGGACTGTGATCTTTTGTTTTGTTTTTGTTTTGCCAAGATACTCAACATGCATAACATGGCCCTTTGTTTAGGCAACCAAGTGGAGACACCTTAAGGGTGTTTGTGTGCAAGTGTGTTTTATTGCATGCATGATTTTATCTTGAATTAGGATTTTCTATTTCATTGATTTTATTTTGCCATACATATCCTAATTACTAGCATTTACATTTGAAAGCAATAAAAATGCGGAAATGTAAAATCCTACCCTATTACAATATTTAGGGGGGTGGGGGATACACACTTATACATGGGGGGTGATTCAACGAGAAAAAATAATAATAACAAGGGGAAGAAAAAGAGAAAGAGAGAGAGAGGGCTAGCGCGCTGCTGAGAGGAAGTCAGAAGTTCTGACCCAGGCCTGCTACAAGATATCAACCTGTTAGTGAAATTGTATGAGTCAGAGCTTCTGACTCTGGTGCCCTGCAAAACAGAAACCTGTTAGTGGGAAGGTCAGAAGTTCTGACTCCCATGCATTGCAAGACAGAAGTTTGTTAGTGGGGAAGTCAGAAGTTCTGACCCTGCTGGAAACACAATAATTTTCAGAAGTTCTGATATTATTAATAGCAAAACATGCTTCAGAGGTGCTGGCGTCAAATTCAAAGCTTGGCTTCCCCCTGTGCTAGTCATAACACCTGCAATTTTATTATTTTTCCAAAAAACAGAAGGCATGCCTAGGACAGTCTCAGCATGTGTCATAGTGTTTCAGAAGACAGAACCAAAAAGGTCACAAGCAGGTTCTACACTGATTCACTTCCTACTTAAGCATTCAGAGGCATGAAAATCCTCAGAACACATACAGCAGCAACATGATATCTACATTGTGTTTATTGATCATGCAAAGCTGGTGATGCTTAGCAGCATGATGAGAGTCAGCCGGTGCTTATCTTGTTGTTGGAAGAAAATCTGTGAGTTGGAGCTAGTTTAGCTCTGATGGTGTTCTGGACAGGTTCTTTTAGAATGGGTGGGTGGAGAAGATATATGTATGTATGGTCAGAAACTGTATGGGCGTTCTCTAGTCAGGAAGCAAACTGGGTATCAATGAAGTTTGGAGGCAGGGAGTTCAAAGTTATGAAACACTGGGGATTTTGGCAGAGTTTTCACAATGTTTTCTTGCTAGAGTTTTCTGTTCCTCTTCTAGCAATTTTTCTGGATTTTTTTGACCGGGGCCTTTTAATGGACAATGGTGTCCTATTTATAGGCAAGGCTTTGTGAATTTTTAAATGTTAAATGGCGCCAATACTATGCAGTAGGGGTTAACTTGTTCTTGAAGGAAGTTCATGAAAAGTTGTGATGATGGACAGCTTTTCAGCCTAGGTTGGAATAGTAAGCGAGGATTAAGGGGAGGTGACACCCATAGGCGAAAAGTGGCGCATAGACCCATGCCTAAGCCTGCACGAGGGTGTTACTGTGCCACACGTGGAGAGACCCGTTGGATGAATGCTCAAAAGTAGTTGTGAGCATTAATGAGCATTAAATGGTGATGAGATTTGTCAAAAACCAGAAATCTTGTAATAGGAGATTTTGTATCATTACCTAAAACCTGAGCTAGCAGCTCTGCTTCACCAAAAAACAACGCAAACCAAGCTCTGACCTTGACCTCTTGCTGCCTCAGCACATTCTGAGAGCTTTCTAGACTTTCCAGCATGCTCCTTAGTGATTCTGCTTCAGTATTTTATCCAATCTGTTGATCCCATTACCTTCTGATCCCAATACATTCTAAGGGAGTTTCAGGCTTTGTTACCTTCTTTGCATTTCTCTAGCAAACTCTGGCTGAACTTGCGTAACTGTTGAAAGAGCCATGTTCTGTTTAAAGATTACGTGTTGATCCACGTTTACAACCCCTAACTAAGTTGGTGTAGCTGCTGAAGAGCCACTTTCTGATTGAATGTTATGTGCTGAGCCAAGTTAGCAACTTCTGACCGTTTATGCCTGGAGGTTGGTTCAGAAGTTCTGAAGTGCCATTTTTTCTTAAACACTCCTTTTTTAGAGAAAATTCTAAGTATTTAGAATTTAACTTTTTCAAGGTAAAAAATTTGACTTTTGAGCTTGCAAATGACCATTTTACTCTGGTAAATGGTTTACTTGGAAAGGAATGATAATTCAGGGCTTGGATTTGTTTAAGAGAAACCCTGAGAATTCAAGATGAACTCCTGAAGGATGAGAGGGAAAATTTTGGGGTACAACAGTTGCACCTGTTCAATCTTCTTGAACCTGAAGAGTTAGATTGGCGAGTTTGCCTTTCGTGACTCGAAGGTAAAAGAGGATTGGACACTAGAGTGCCCGTAAATTTGCACTCGTCATAATGTAGTTGAGGGAATGGGCTTAAAGATGCCATTTGGAGATGTGATTGAATCTCGCCGGAGATGGGCTTAAAGATGCCATCCAAGAATGTTGATTGCATAAGAGATTCCTCTACGAGAGCTCGTATGCCTGTTATTGAGGAGAAATACGTCGGGGGATATTTGAAAACTCTGTGGGGAATAGCTATACTGTTTGAGGAGTAGCTATCCTGCTGGAGAGTGAGCTCAGGACTCTGGGGGAAAATTATTCCTTTTTGGAAGAAGTTCAGGGGTTTATGTTGTATGCCACTTTGAGAATGAGAATCTTCATTCTGGCGGGAATATCAAGAGTTTGGGTGTATGCCAATCTACTGGGGAAGCAAGAATGAGAATCTTCATTCAGGCATTTGGGTCAGGAGGTTGGGAGTGTGCCAATCTTCTGGGGTTTCAAGAATGAGAATCTTCATTCTGTTAACAGTTAACTGTTATCTGGTCAACATCCAGGCTTCACAGTGTTGCATTGCTATCTGGTCAACATCCAGGCTTCATGATACCTTACTTCCTATCTGGTCAACATCCAGTCTTCAGAAGGGAATCAAATAGTTATCCGGTCGCCTCCGGTTTTCCCTTTGATTTTGGGGCCTACTAATATCCGGTCGGATTCGGGATTCAAAGTAATTGGCCAAGTAAACTGTTATTTGGTCAACATCCAAGCTTCACAGTGTACCTTACTGTTATCTGGTCAACATCCAAGCTTCACAGTTTTGAATAGCTTCTATCTGGTCAACATCCAGGCTTCACGATACCTTACTTCCTATCTAGTCAACATCCAGTCTTCAAAAGGGAATCAAATGGTTATCCGGTCGCCTCCGGTTTTCCCTTTGATTTTGAGGCCTACTAATATCCAGTCGGATCCAGGCTTCAAAGTAATTGGTCGAGTAAACTGTTATTTGGTCAACATCCAAGCTTCATAGTGTACCTTACTGTTATCTGGTCAACATCCAGGCTTCACAGTTTTGTATTGTTATATGGTCAACATCCAAGCTTTACAATACCTTACTTCCTATCTGGTCAACATCCAGTCTTCAGAAGGATTTGCGGGGGATTCAACTATTTTCCGGTCGTTCTCCGGGCTTTAGCATAATCAAGGTATTATCTGGTCGAATCCAGGCTTCATAACTAAAGAAGGAATCTGCCCCTTGATTTGAATAAGCAAACAAGAGAGTATCCGTATCTAGAGCATCTCTAAGCCGTTTTCTGAGCTTTGAATATTTGTCTTAGGCAGCTATCAATTTCATCCTTGACAAACTCTGCAGGGATGTAGGAATCATTAAGTCTGCTTGAGAAAACTGCTTGGGGAATCCAGAGAACTTTGATGACCATGGCTGGGGAGTACACCAATGGGAATCCTTACTCGGCTGGGGAATAGGTAAACTCTGAAGACCTCTACTGGGGAATTGAAACCTTGGAGGCTTTCACTGGAGAAATGAGAACAAGAATCTTCGTTCTGCTGGGAAATAACTCTGTGGGGGGGAAAATAAATCCATGACCACTGTTAGAGATTCAAGATTTTTGATAACCTCCGTGGGGAGAAGCCAAACTGTTGGGGGAGATCAGGAGTTTGGGTTGTAGGCCAATCTAATGGGGACTTCAAGAATGAGGATCTCCGTTCTGTTGGGGATATCAGGGGAAAACTGAATGGTTTCCGCTGGGGATTAGTAGATCAAAGTTTCATCTTCGCTGGGGATCTTCATGACGTGCTCATTTGATCGTGGCGACCTCACTAGGGAAAAATAACCCTCCGGGGAATTATCTGGTTTTAAAGTGACTCTTCAAGGATAAAGGAGGAAACTGGATGGTCTCCACTGGTGTTCAAAGGCTGAAGTTTTGGCTCCGCTTGGGGGAGAAAGTTTCATCCTTACTGAGGGTTTGCAGTTCAAAGTTTTGCTATGCTGGGAATCAGGAGTTTTGAAAACTCAACTCTGATGGGGATTCTTGAAACTTATCTTTGCTAGGGGTATGCATTTCAAAGCTTAAACTCCGTTGAGGACCTGGATGATGTACTGCAGGGGATTTCTCCTGGAATGGCCTAAAGACATCTTCCTATACTTTCATCCTATTAGTAATTATCCTTTCTCATTTCGTTTTATTTGTAAGCAGTGATTATATTCAAATGCATATGCTCATTTTAATAAATCATTGGACGTTTTCAAATAAAACACAAGTGTAAAGAAAAGGCAAACAATTTGCTGCACTTTGAAGTATCTTTGTATTAACTTTATGTAAGTATTTTGTACAAAGGGAACAGACATCCTAGTAAGAGAATGTTGTCATAAAATTGAGAAAAATTTTATACAAAGAAAGATGGTTATGTGCAACAATTCCATGGGGTTCCTATTCTGCTATAGCCTTCACAACTCTGAGTATCTTGTCCATTTGTCGCTTCGTCCGCCGATGATTGGATTGATCAGAAGCTTGGAGCTTGTTCGTGAAGAGATTGGCCTTAAAGTGATCCGACGAGACATAGTCATACGCTTTAATTCCCTAACTTTTTCCTGGACCGCCCTTTCGGGTTTTCGATCCACCGGGAAACCCTTTTTTGCCCAAGTCTCCCTTTCGGGTTTTCAACTTGTCGGGTCGTTTATGCGTAGTATCTTTTGACTATGTTTGCATTTGCAGGGTGCGGCAGGTTATCACCGTCCATGGTGGTTAGAATCATAGCCCCACCAGAAAAGATGTTTTTGATCACAAATGGTCCTTCGTAAGTAGGAGTCCACTTTCCCCTGGGATCACTTTGCGGCAAGATGATCCGCTTGATTACAAGATCTCCGACTTGATACACCTGACGTCTGACTTTCTTGTTGAAAGCCTTGATCATTCGTTTTTGATACGTCTGACCATGACAAACAACAGTAAGTCGCTTCTCGTCGATCAAATTAAGTTGATCAAGCCGGGTCTGAATCCAATCGTCTTCACTTAAACCAACATCCTTCATAATTCTCAAGGAAGGAATCTGAACCTCCATAGGTAAAACAGCTTCCATGCCATATATCAAAGAAAAGGGGGTTGCCCCGGTTGAAGTTCGCATCATGGTACGATATCCGTGCAGAGCAAACGGTAACATCTCATGCCAGTCCTTGTAGGTGATTGTCATCTTTTGAATGATCTTCTTGATATTTTTGTTCGCAGCTTCAACATCGCCGTTCATCTTTGGCCGATAGGGAGATGAATTGTGATGTTGAATCTTGAACTGCTCGCACAGAGCGGTGATCATAGTGTTGTTCAGGTTTGTACCGTTGTCCGTGATGATACGGTCAGGGATACCGTACCGGCAAATGAGGTTCTGTTTGATGAAGCGGGCAACCACATTCTTTGTAACGGAGGCAAAGGAAGCTGCTTCGACCCACTTGGTAAAGTAATCAATAGCCACCAGGATGAAGCGATGTCCATTGGATGTTGTAGGCTTGATCTCTCCAATCATGTCGATACCCCACATTTCGAATGGCCAAGGAGCTGTTAGAACATTGAGAGGAACTGGAGGAATATGTACCTTATCAGCATAGATTTGGCATTTGTGACAAGTACGGGAATATTGATGACAGTCAGCTTCCATGGTAGACCAGTAGTAGCCTGCCCTTAGAATATTTTTATCCATCGTATGTCCGCTCAAGTGGGTGCCAAATGTGCCTCTATGCAGTTCAGTCATGATCTCCTCAGCTTCAACCTTGTCCACACAATAAAGCAGAACACAATCATGGTTGCGCTTGTATAGGATACCATTGCTTAGGAAGAACTTGGCAGTAAATCTCCTTAAGAACTTTTTGTCGTTGACTGAAGCTCCTTCAGGGTATTCTCGAGTCTTGAGATACCTTTTGACTTCATGAAACCAGGGTTGTTCCACTACTTCTTCGGTATTAATCTCATGACAATGTGCAGGTTCGTCCATTCGCTCGACGGTGATTTTGGGAGCCTCATTATCCCAGTTAAGTTTAGACATGGAAGACATTGTAGCTAAAGCATCCGCTAGCTGATTTTCTTCTCGCGGGAAGTGCTCGAAGGTAATCTGCTCAAAATGAGGTAACAATGTCAGGACATGTTCTTTGTATGGGATGAGATTAGGATGTTTAGTGTCCCATTCTCCTTTGATTTGATTGATAACCAAAGCTGAGTCCCCAAACACAACCAAAGATTTGATTCCTAGGTCAATAGCGGCCTTGAGACCAAAGATGCAAGCTTCATACTCGGCCAAGTTGTTGGTGCAACTGAAGTAGAGTCTAGCGGTGAAAGGTGTATGGCAACCTTCTGGAGAGATAAGTACCGCACCGATACTGTTGCCAAGTGCGTTTGAAGCACCATCAAAGTACAAGGTCCATCGGGATCCTTGTTCAGGTCTGTCTTATGGTCCGTTACCTTCAATGTTGTCCAATGTCATAATGTCTTCGTCGGGGAAGTCAAACTTCATGGATTGATAATCTTCGACAGCTTGATGAGTTAGATGGTCAGCTAGCACACTCCCCTTTTTAGCTTTTTGGGTCGTGTACTGCATATCATATTCGGTGAGGATCATCTGCCATCTAGCGATTCTTCCGGATAAAGCAGGCTTCTCGAAGATGTACTTGATCGGATCCATTTTAGAAATTAGCAGAGTGGTATGTGTCAAGATATACTGTCTTAGCCGGTGATCAGCCCATACCAAAGCGCATCAAGTTTTCTCGAGCAGTGAGTATCGGGTCTCACAGTCGGTAAACTTTTTGCTAAGGTAATAAATGGCATGCTCTTTTCGGCCAGACTCGTCATGTTGGCCCAGTACGCACCCCATTGAATTATCCAAAACAGTTAAATACATGATTAGCGGCCTTCCTTCGACGGGTGGCATCAAGATAAGAGGTTTCAGCAAATATTCCTTGATCTTATCGAAAGCAACTTGACAGTCATCATTCCATTTAACCGCCTGATCTTTCTTTAACATCTTGAAGATTGGTTCACAGGTAGATGTTAGGTGAGAGATGAACCTTGCTATGCAGTTTAGGCGTCCCAAGAAACCTCTGACCTCTTTTTCAGTGCGAGGGGCAGGCATTTATTGTATAGCTTTGACTTCGGCAGGATCAACCTTAATGCCTTTGTTGCTGACGATGAATCCCAAGAGTTTACCGGACCTAACTCCGAAAGTGCACTTGCTAGGGTTCAGTCTGAGCTTATATTCCTTCAACCTGACAAATAGATTTTGCAGATGGTCGAGGTGTTCTTCTTCTGTTTGTGAACAGGCTATCATATCGTCTACGTAGACTTCAATCTCATGATGTATCATATCATGAAACAAAGCTACCATAGCTCGCTGATAGGTTGCCCCGACATTCTTCAGTCCAAATGGCATCATTTTATAGCAGAAGGTCCCCCACTGCGTAACAAAAGTAGTCTTTTTCATGTCTTCGGGGGCTATTTTGATCTTGTTGTATCCCGAAAATCCATCCATGAAAGAAAACACCTTATGCTGAGTTGTATTGTCAACCAAAATGTCAATGTGCGGTAGTGGAAAGTCATCTTAAGGCTAGCCCTGTTTAAGTCTCTGTAGTCCACACACATTCTGACTTTGCCGTCCTTCTTAGGCACGGGCACAATGTTAGCAACCCATTATGGATAGGAAGTAACAGCAAGAAAGCCAACATTGAACTGCTTCATCACTTCAGCTTTGATCTTTTCAGACATATCAGGCCTTATTCGGCGGACTTTCTGCTTAATTGGTGGACAGTCTTCTCTGGTAGGGAGAGGGTGAACCACAATATCTGTGTCGAGTCCCGGCATGTCTTCATAGGACTAGGCGAAGATCTCAACATACTCATTCAACAGCTGAACTAAGCGCTCTTTGACATTTGGCTTCAGGTTGGCACCCATTTTAACCTCTTTTCTGTCTTCGACAGTACCCAAATTGATAGTCTCTAACAACTCTTCATGGGGCAGAATAGCCCTTTCTTCTTGTTGCAAAAGTCTAGCCAACTCTCTAGGCACTTCACAGTCTTCATCACCTTCATATTCGGCATGATTGACCAGATCTTCAGAGTCACTGAAGGCCATAGCAGAATTGTTACCCATGGAATCCGGAGTGGATGGATACCTGCATTTTGTGAGTGTGGGTGTGTGCAAGGGATAGCCACCTTTAAACAAAATGAAATGTAAAAAGAAAGAAAATGAACACAAAAGTTTATAGATGAAAACGTCCATGATTCATTAAAAATGGCATATGAAAATGAAGAATCAAAATCCTTACAAATGGGCCTATATGCCCCGGGTAAGGCATAAGGCAAAAAGTGTATGAATTGCTTTAAAATATTACAGACCAATGTTCAAAAGATAAATTATTGATTGATGAAAGTAATGGGAACGAAGTCTTTCGCCTCCCAGTTGTTCAGTCCTCCTTCAATAGTTGGAAAGATCCAATCTTCAAAATTGCTTTCTTCTTCATCATCTTCTAAGGCGTGAACTCCATGATGAGTGATCTTTAATGGTGGTCCTCCAGCCCGATAGCGACACACAGCCTTCTGACACAGCAGTGAAACCCAAGCCGAATTTATCTTCCTTGAAAGGAAAATCTGGTAGCTGACCCCACACTGTACTTCCTCCTTCCTCGATCACGGTCTTCGCATCTTTAAGGGATGACATTCGGGACAAGGGCTTGGTAGCTGTAGGTACAGAAGTGATTGTCTTGGTCGTTGCAACTTCAGGAGAAACCTCTTCAAAGTGTTGGAAAGGTGTTTCTATGAATTCACCGTCTAACTCCACATAGCGGAAAGAGTTAAGGTGGCTTATCATATACTCCTCCTCACCATGAATTGTTATGATTTTACCCTGGACTGGATATTTGAGCATTTGGTGTAGAGAGGAAGTGACTTCCCCAGCATTGTGGATCCATGGCCTTCCCAACAAGCATGAATATGAAGGATGGATGTCCATCACATAAAACGTAGAGTTGAAAATTTTCGTACCGACTTTGATTAGGATGTCCACTTCTCCGTGAACCATCCGCTTAGAACCATTGAAGGCTCTAACAATGATATTACTGGGCTTTAAGGTCAAACCTTCACAGTCTAGCCTGTCCAATGCTTTCTTTGGTAGGACATTTAAAGACGATCAGGTATCAACCAGAACGTGAGCAAGTGTGGTCCCTCTGCACTCTACCGAAACATCCAGCGCATCATTATGCTTTCTTCCCTTAGATGTTAGATCGGCGTCAGAGAAGCCAAGACCATTATCGACTGTAAGGCTAGCTACACACTCTTGAAACTGATCCGTAGAAGTCTCTTGAGGCATGCGTTCCGTCTTTAGAAATTTGATCAAGGCTTTGGCATGAGCCTCGGAACAGAGCAATAGAGCTAGCATAGAGATTTTTGAAGGGGTTTTCCCCAATTTTTCTACGACATCATAGTCGCTCTTCTTAATTATCTTTAAAATCTCCTCCATTTCCTTTTGGGTAGTCTTGGGGATAACCAAAGGCTGAGCCCTCGTCCTGACGGGCGCTTCTTCGATTCCCTTACCTTTATCAGTAGTAACAGCAGAGGGTACAACTTTAGGAATAACAATTTCTTCGATCACTGGACTTCGCACAGATATCTTGACTGGCACAGGAGTACTTGAGGGTCCGAAGACCGCCCTTGGAGGAGAAATCTTCGAAGAGAAGATTCTTCCGCTACGAGTTATCTTACTTGTCCCTGCAATATTTCCTATGTCAGGAGTTTCTTCATCGGAATTCTCTTCAACTGATTCGATCTGCTTAACACCGTGGTAGAAGATCTCTCCTCCATAATTCCACGGTATCGTCTTGTTGGACTTATATGGGATAGGCCCCGGCATAGTAATCTTCAGCGGTACAAACTTTGGATCAAGTGTAATCTTAACAGGTCTTTTGCAGACCTTGGAAAGATTGTCGGAAATGGTGATTATAGAAACATCATTGATTGGAGTAACAGGAGTAATAGGAGTTTTCTGAAAGAGAATCTCTTGATTATCCATCAGGCGTTGGATGCCTGACTTCAATAGCGGACAGTCGGTTTGTAGAGACGAACAAAAGTAACAATATTTTTCACAGCCTGGGAAGATCCCGGCTTTCAAAAGATTTATCTTGATCATTGGCAAAGGGGTCATTAAGTCATTAATAGCGGCAACATACAAATCCTCTTCAATAGCATGGACATTATGACCATGCTTGGGCATTGGGGCAGAAATCACGTTCGGCTTTTCGGGCGCATCGAATTCTACCTCTTTGGCATCTATTAAATCTTGGATCTTATTCTTAAGGGCCCAATAGTTGTTGGTGTCGTTCCCTATGCTGTATGAATGATAGGCACATTTAGCATTGGCATGGTAAAAAGGAGAAGTCGTATTTAGATTTTGTGGCGAATCTTTCAAGGTTGTAAGGTTCAGTTTCAAGAGATGAGGGAGGACCTGGGCAGGCGTCATGTTTATTTTGGTGAACTGCCTAGCAGGCCTTCCTCCTCTTTGTTGGTTGGCTCTTGGTTGATCATTTCTAGGTTGATCAGTTGTAGTCTTTTGGATCATCACAGCCCCCACCGTTGACCGGCGTTCTACTCTTCCTCGACCTTTCTGAGAGTAAACGGCTGACACCTCCTTCTTGGCTGGAAAAGGTTTTTTGACAGTGGCAGAAGCAGATGTATATTTTTGAATCTTACCACTCTTGATGCCAGCTTCAACTCGTTCACCAGTCAGAATTAATTCGGTGAACCCTGTCGATGAACTCCCTATCAGGTGGTTAAAGAATGGACCAGACAGTGTTCCCAAAAACATATCAACCAGATCTCTTTCAGACAATGGTGGCTGCACCCTTCCAGCCAAGTCCCTCCACTTCTGGGCATACTCCTTAAAGCCCTCATTAGAGACCATACCCATACTCTGTAGTTGAGTACGAGTAGGTGCTAAGTCTGCATTGTATTGATATTGTCGATAGAAGCCAGCAGCCAGATCCCCCCAGTTATGAACATCATATCTCTCAAGTTGATAGAACCAGTCCAATTGCGTACCCGACAAACTATCTTGAAAAAAGTGGACCCACAGATCCTTATCAGAAGAATGAGGTTGGATCTTTCTGATGTAAGACCGCAGATGCATCTTCCGACAAGATAAACCATCGTACTTAACAAATGTAGGCACTTTGAATTTAGGGGGAATGACGATCCCAGCAACCAACCCTAGCTCTTCGAAATCCAGCCCATGTACTCTTTGTACCTCCATGGCTTCTAGTCGATCTTCCAGATTTTTATACTTATCGTCCGCAAGAGAGTACTGTTGCTCAGAGTAATCTTCATCCATTTCTTCTTCTTCCTCTTCAGCCTCAGACTCGGAAGGTACTGCAGCTCCTTTCCCTTTACCAACCCCTTCATGAGACGTCGAGGGGAAATCCAGGACTCTCCTAGCTTGGTTCTCAAATCTTCTTCCCATAGTGGCCACACCAGCCCTTTTCTTTTTCTTCTTTTCTTTTTCCTTTTCCTTCTCTAACAGTGCTTTAAGTTCCTCTTGACCCTTTGCCAAGGTCATGAGGAGTTGTTGGAACTACGAATTTTGTGCTTGCAGATCTTTGACCGTCTGCTCTATATCCATCTTGCTGAAATAAACAGCAGAGAGATAAGGAAACCTGGTGTGAAGACCTGTTTATGCATATGATGAATGATATGTATTCATATAATGCATTCAAGGATTCAGAAATTCAAAGTTGTTGCTGACAAAAAAGAACACACGTCATATTAATGAAGAAATTTGTTAGTACATAAATGCCCCATGGGCAAAATATTACAAAATTCTAATGTAAAAAGACATTGCGCATCCTTTTCGGTGCTATGTAGGTGTTGAGATTCTGCTCATTGTGGAGTTGACGGGAAGTTCCTGTGATACGGTGGGAGAACTGACTTGAGGTTTTGCGTTTGTTTTCGAACTTGTTCGGTTTAGTAAGAGTCGCCACCGACTTTTTATTTTATCCTAAAGGAAAGGTTAAAAAGCACAGGAAAAACCTTTTTGAGATGTTTCGTGGGTTCGGGGGGTATATTATGAAAAGGGAAGGTATTAACACCCTTTTCATCCATGGTTATCCACGGGCTCTTAGTTACTTGGTTTTAGATCACTTACCTTGATTTTTGATTGCTTGAAATGGTGTGTGTCTTTGTTTTGAAAATGTTTTGAAAAAGATGCCTTGTCTTAGGCAACCAATGTAATGACTCGTGTTTGAGTATATACAAAGGTGTGTATCTTTTTGAAAAGATGTTTCAAAATATTTTTGAAAGTTTGTTTTGAAAAGTGTTTGTGGAGTGTGGTTTGAAAAGTAGGCAAGTGTTTTTGCAAGTTGATCCAGTAACTAAGAGTTTTGTCTACCCCTAATATACTCAAAGGTTTTTTCTCATGTTTTAACCCTTTTTAACAATTTTGTTCCACCATTGTATTTGGTGGACAATCTTGCGTTTAGGATGTTTTAACGGGACAGGCGCGGGTCATCGTATGGACCATGAATGCAATGGTGCCAAGTGTCTTTGGCAATTTTCTTGAAGGGACTATGATCATTTTGATAGGCAACTTTCGAAAGCGTCATCGAGGGACTTATGATCATTTGAATTGTTTTGCCAAAGCAACTCGACGTGCAAGCATGGCCCATTTTGGAAGGCAACATGTGGGATTACCCTAGGGGTGCAAGTGTGAATTGTGTATTGAGTTCATGTATTTGTCTTGTATTAGGTTATCCAGCGTTTGATTTTATGTACATACAAACCCTAGGTCTAAACATGGTATAATTGAAAGTGGTAAACTGCGGGAATTTAAAGTCTACGCTATTACAAAATAGTATCCGGGAGTGGGGGTACAATTAGTTATAAATGGGGTATGAGACTTATAGGAGGGTAGTATCCAAATAATTACAACCAAATCGAACCAAACACCATCTCAAATGTAAAGCAATAGCAATGTAAAAATGGGACAAGCAAATACATCAATGTATAAAAAAGATAAAATGCATATTGTAAATGTGTACGTGTATGTATTATGAAGTATTGTTAACTTAATGAAAAATTAAGTGTTTGTTATGTATTTTGTATTCTTACATTTTGTTTAATATGTACCAATAAGAAAATTTAATAAAAGAAAAGAAAACATCTTAAGTTCTATATTTTTTTTATGTATTAAAATAAGGTATTTTAATTAATTATGTACAAAGAAAAAATATATTTTTTTTAAGAAAAGAAAAGAATATTTTAAGTTCTATTTTTTATGTATTAAAAATTAATATATTTGTATTTAGTATTTTTATGCATAAAAAGAAAAGAAAGATGTTCAAATTTAAGAGAAAAATTAATGTTTTTAATTAGTAATTTTGTGTATAAAAAGGATTTATATAGGAAAAAAATTTAAGATAAAAAATCTATTAATCTATTTAAACCTAAAGTTCATGTAAAATAAAGAAAGTTTTATAAAAAGAAATAAGGTTTTTTTTTAGCTATACTAGAAAGATAAATAAAAAAAGGTTAGTGGATGTACAAAATTTATAAAAAAGAAAATAAGAGGTTTTGATCAAAATTGGGGTAAAAGTCAGTATGTTAATTTCTGTGCAAAAGAAAATGGGCTAAGGGAAATTAAATGGCCCAAACGAGGCAGAGGCACGTGGGGGTGCGTTTGGAAAAATGAACGGGCTTAGGCGTTTTGAAGGGCAAGGCCCATTTGCTTCACAAATTATTTTTAGGGTTTGTCATAGTTTGTTTCAATTGGGAAAACTTAAGGTTTGAGAAACACAGAGGCGCCGTTCTTCGTTTTTTGCTCTTCGTCTTCTCAAGTCGTGAATCTTGAATGAGCTTCTCCTTGCCTAGCCACCAGCGCCACCATCTATCTCTCTTTCCTCCATAGTTCGAGCATAGTGGCCTTACGAAAAAAAGGTTTGATTTTGACGCTTTATACGTTTTTACATTTTTTGCATGCTTATTTTTCGTTTTGGATTCTGACTTTAAGCTTGGTTATTGTGGTTTCTGTTGAGGTGTACAAAATGAAGGGAAAGAGGTTATACTACCTTTGTCTTCTGGAGATGGAGGAGAGATGGAGTTTGGAGGTGCTCTAGGCGGCTGAGAGCGAAGGAAAACGGGGCTGAGCTGGCTCCGGTAACCACGGTACTCTGTGTCTTTCTTTGCCTTGTATCTGTTGCCTAGCTTGCTTTTTCCTCTTCTTCTTGTTGGCTTCGTATGTTAGCTCGATGCCTTGTATGTTTTATTTGCCTATGATGAAAGTTTTCTGAGGCTTTGGTTGCCCTACTCTATGTTGCCTTGAATGCTTGCTTATCCTGAGTTATTACTTTACCTCTTCCACCCTGTGCCTTCTGCTGCTATGCTTGATGTGAAATAATTTCTTGATGATGTATCTGTTGATGATTCTGAATATGCTTATTGGTATCGAATATTGAATGCTAATGTGTTTGATTCGTGTGTTTTCCCAATGATGGAGTTTTTCTGAGGGTTCTTGGGGATTCTGTATGTGTCTGAATGTTTCAAGGTTAGTATGCTTGGCTTGATTGATTTGACACAGGTTTATGAGTTTGAAGCTTAGGTTGGAAAAGTTTAGGCTTTTCTATGATTTAGGCTTGATGTAGGCTTTGAAATGGACAGGGTTTTTTAGACTTCTGGTTCAATCAGGCTTAAGGCTTTTGTGGCTTAGGCTTGTGTTCCAGGTTCAAGGCTTTGGGCATGTATGCTTGTTATGCAGGATTTGAAAGGCTTGTGCAAGTCTAAGGTTTGTTATGAGGTTGGAAGGTTTGGTGCTGGAAAACCTGGTTTACTGGTTTTTTGGATATCAGTTTAGGCTTTGGCTTTGAATGCAGGTAAGGTTTTTATGCAGGGTGTTTGATGAGAAGCAGGTTTTTTGAGAGCTTAACTGTGTTTTCAAAAGTTACGGTTTTGTTTATGTTTTTTGATATCTTATGGTGCCCCTTCCCTACTGTGTTAGCAGTTTGTTTTATATATTTTCTTTCTCAAGCCTAAAGCCAGTAAGCCCATCTTCTTTCACTCTCTCTCTCCTCTCTCTTGACAGTTTTAAGCATATTATATTGCTTATTTGTCCTTATGTTCTAAAAAGGTACTGCTGGAAAAATGATGATTTGAACATGCTTGCTTGCATATGTAGTTTTGCTCTGCATTCTTTATGTACTTCTTCCATATTTTCAGCTTCTTTGTGACAGTATTTTGTACTTGTTTTGACTAGCCTTTGATAGCACTTTGGCAGCTTGTGGAGAGTTTGAAATTTGAACTTTGTAGTTCTAGTTCAGTTTGCCTTTGGACTTTGTTTGGCATGCTGTTTGAAACTTTGGGACTTATGCAGCTTTTTGACAAACTTTGAACTTGTGCAATATTAAAATTTGTGCATTTCATATTTCATTGCAAGCATTATTCATCCCTCTTTGTGAACCGGGAGAAATCCCGTGATTTGCAGAGAGGGCAAACTGATTCCGGCCAGTCGCCTTTAATGATGAGCCCAAATTAACTGCTTGTCTTCTTAATTATCTGCTTTGACTTTTCTTTTGTTTCTTATTTTTTGCAGATAAAATCAAATGAAGCAGAGGGAACAATGAACAGAAGATGAAGACTTAGGAATTTTGGATAGTTTTATTCCAAATTTATTCATTTGTAAACATTTATTATTATGAATACTTTGTAAATAAATATTGTATTCAAACAACAATTGTAACGAATAATTAAAAGATGAATAAAATCCATTTTTTATCAGTTAATTCCTTTTCTTTTCTTTTTTCAATTATTTATTTTATTATTTATAATTCTTAAATTATAATAAATGGAAATAAATTCCAATTATCTTAACTTAGAATAAATAAACAATTAAATAAACATTGTGGTTTTAGCATCGATCAATTAATAAACCTGGCGCTTCAAAAATCCAAAGCAATGCACAGTAAATCACAACAACTGCCCAAATGTCTTTTCTCTTAATGATTCAATCAAACACTGCAAGCTCCCAGTCAGAAACCTCAGTCCATATTCCAGAGTGAAAAGCACTGTAGACTTAATTCTTTCTGCGCGCACAAAAAACCCTAATTCTTGATTAAATGTCAAAGAAGCGTCCGCCTGATCAAAACCTGAGCCAAAATCAACCAAACCCTAAGCAAACTGTTTGAACTGTTCCAGAGCCATGAAAACCCTAATTTTGTCTGACTGACGAGAAAAGTCTGTTTGACCGATTCTTGAACCAGTCTGAAAAATTAGGAAAAAGCCCGAAACTGCGATTTCTTGTAGAGAAAGAGGAGGGAAAATTTTGGGGTACAACAGTTGCCCCTGTTCAATCTTCTTGAACCTGAAGAGTTAGATTGGCAAGTTTGCCGTTCCGACTCGAGGGTAAAAGGAGATTGGACACTAGAGTGCCCAAAAATTTGCACTCAGTGATGTGATGGTAGAGGGAATGGGCTTACAGATGCCATTTGGTGATGGGCTTAAAGATGCCATCTAGGGATGTGACAGAATCTTGTCGGGGGATGGGCTTAGATATTCCATCTGGAAATGGGCTTAAAGATGCCATTTGGAAGTTGCTGGTAGGAGGATGGGCTTATAGATGCCATCTGGAAATGTCTGGAGGAGGATGGGCTTATAGATGCCATCTGAAGGTGATTGTTAAACTGTTATGTCATTGGTGAGTGGACGAGTATCAGAAAGGTATCCATGTTTTGGAACATCTCTGAACTGGGGGTCTGAACAAGTAATAGATTGACATCCGTGTTTGGAGAATCCGTAAACTGTTTTCAGGAGTTGAAGTTGAATAAGCAATAGAGCAGCATCCGTTGTTGGGAAGCGTCCGTAAACTATTTTCAGAAGTCTTGAAGTGGAGGAGGAACCGGTGTAGGGTTTCCTGATGATGAGTCCATGTAAAACTGCATCTGGATGAATCGGGAATAAGTATCAGAATGTCGCTGTATCTGGATCACATCTGAACTATCTCTGGATGAATCTGGAATAAGTATCAGAATGTCGCCGTGTCTGGATCACATCTGAACCATCTCTGGATGAATCTGGAATAAGTATCAGAATTTCGCCGTGTCTGGATCACATCTGAACTATTTCTAGAAAGAATCTCGGAAGATGATGATCTTTGTCTGTCGACTGATCTTACCTGAAAAAGTAAAGAGTTAGTTGTATGCAATGTCATGATGCATGATGCAATGTATGTTATATCAATGTTTATGATATGAATGTGATGAATGCGCATGTAAGCTGATGAGCTATCTTGCTAAGGATAGATGAATCCTGGATGGCTGAAGATAAAAGAATCTTGACTGCTGCCGGGGAGAACCAATCCTTGGCTGCTGCTGGGGAGGGCAAGAATCTTCTGATCATTGAAAATGAGAAGTCCTGGGACCACTGTTGGGGAATCAGGAGCTTGGGTTGTATGCCAAGCTACTGGGGAATTCCTGCCTTGAGGAGATCTTCACTGGAGAATATTCGAATATTCTGTGAGAACGAGAGTCTTCACCCTATTTGGGGATTGATAATTGGGAGTTTTAGCTCCGCTGGGGATATTGAAACTTGACTCTGAGGGGAGTTAGCTTCTGGAGGGTTCTCTGGCTGGGGATTGCAAGGATCTTCTGATTGTTGCAGGTACTTGATGTCGGGAATGGGCTTTCAGATGCCATTTGGAGATAGGATGGATAGTTAACTGGAGATGTGTTGAATCGTAAGTTGAAAGAAAGAACCTGTGTAGGGTTTCCTGATGATGAGTCCGTATGAAACTACATCTTGGATTTGAGATCTGTATGAGTAGCAGAATGACTTCCGTGTCTGGAGTATATCTGAAACTGTAACTAGGATCTGAATGAGTGACAGAATGGCTACCGTGTCTGGAGCACATCTGGACCGTATCTTCCAACAGGTGATGAAGGAATTGCTGAACACTTTTGACATTCGAATGCCCCAAGTGGTGATGTAGATAATTTCCTGGCTTGTTACAGGTGTTAATCCACAATCAGTCGTTCACAGATATTTTCCTGGCTTGTTACAGGTGTTGATCCGGAACTTAAGAAAGGTGACAGAATGGCAACCGTGTCTGGAGCACATCTGGACCGTATCTTCCAACAGGTGATGAAGGAATTGCTGAACACTTTTGACATTCGAATACCCCAAGTGGTGTTGATTTGGAATAAGTTACTGAATGTCGCCATCTCTGGGTCACATCTTGAACTATCTCTAGATCTTGATTTTGTTCAGGGTCAGAAATTGGGAGTATACCAATCTTCTGAGGCTTCAAGGATGAGAGTCTTCATTCTTGAGGGTTAACTGTTATCTGGTCGTAATCCAGTCTTCACAATAACTTGCTAAGCTGTTATCCGGTCGAATCCGGGCTTCACGGCTTGTGCTGAAGATATACCATTATCTGGTCGCAATCCAGGTTTCGTAGTATTCTTGACTGCTGTCTGGTTGTAGTCCAGGCTTCACAGAAACTTTGTATTGCTATTTGGTCGTAATCCAGTCTTCACAATAACTTGCTAAGCTGTTATTCGGTCGAATCCGGGCTTCACGGCTTGTGCTGAAGATATACCATTATCTGGTCGCAATCCAGGTTTCGTAGTATTCTTGACTGCTGTCTGGTCGTAGTCCAGGCTTCACAGAAACTTTGTATTGCTATCTGGTCGTAATCCAGTCTTCACAATAACTTGCTAAGCTGTTATCCGGTCGAATCCGGGCTTCACGGCTTGTGCTGAAGATATACCATTATCTGGTCGCAATCCAGGTTTCGTAGTATTCTTGACTACTGTCTGGTCGTAGTCCAGGCTTCACAGAAACTTTGTATTGCTATCTGGTCGTAATCCAGTCTTCACAATAACTTGCTAAGCTGTTATCCGGTCGAATCCGGGCTTCACGGCTTGTGCTGAAGATATACCACTATCTGGTCGCAATCTAGGCTTTGCGGTAGTCTGACACTGTTATCCGGTCGTAGTCCGGTCTTCACAATATGCTGTAGAGATCAAGATACTATCCGGTCAAATCCGGGCTTCATAACTTGAATTTTGCGAGAATTTGGTCTTTGACGACTGTAACTTCCAACAGGTGATGAAGGAATTGTTGAACACTTTTGACATTCGAATGCCCCAAGTGAAGATGAAGGAGACTTGCCCCGAGTTCACTGAACTTTTTGAGAGATTTGTTGAAACCTTGACTGGACTGCCCCAGGTTAACTGAACTTTGAAAGATTTGTTGAAACCTTGACTGGACTGCCCCAGGTTAATTGGATAGTGACATGTCATGCCCCTTGTTGATAGGAGACTTGTCATTGGAAGTGTCATCCTTTTGAAGTGATTTTTGTTCACTGAGAGAGTTTTCGTTCCTCCGAACATTCGCTGTATGAATTTCTTCGCTGTCAAACAAATAGTCAAATGCAAGCAGTGATATTCAAGCAATGCAACGTTTATGTTTGTCCTGAAGTTTTGAAAAAATGCATTTTTTAGCAGAAAACTTTTCATAAGGCAAATCAACACAAGATTTTAGAGCAAAGCCTTACAGGAGTCAGGATACCTTTGGTAACAATATGCTTTCGAACTAACCCATGCTTCAATTAGGACCTTTGAAGGGTTGTAACGTGGCCTGGTTCACGGTTTAAGAAACAAAGGATAAACGGCTCAAAGTATATTTGTACCCACCCGCTCTTCATGATGTCCTTCAACCCTAAGCTCAGTTAATTATGCGTCGCACTCTGTTTTGAGTTTGGAATAACCTTTTGGGTGATGGTTCACCAATTGAATTTAGGAGACAGTCATCATCTCCTTTTTCTTTTGCAACATTTTTTCATGTTGTTGAGGATTTGTAATGACCTCTCTATTTTGATTTTGATTTGTTATCCCTAACTTTTGCCTGACTGTTCCCGTTTTTGAGATTATAGTCAGTGGGATGCCCCAGCTTTCTTAAGCCTCCTTTACAGGTTTTGGCTCAGTGGGCTTTTTCTTTTTTGAGAGATAATGATTGTCTATATGATAGAGAACCGTCACTATCTTTTGATTCCAAGGGAATGCTTTTCTTTGTCGTCGTTCGTTGTATTACGAACTGAGAGTTTGCGACTTCAATGCGCATTTTCTTTTGAATTAACTGAGATACTAACCTGCCCCAGGTTTATATCAAAGGTTTCAATTGTTTAGAAGAGAAAACTCCTACTTCTTTGGCTCGAAGGGGTTGACTAGGGATTAACTTCCTTATAACTCCAGTGTTTGGGAATTGAAAGAAATGCTTGTACATCATCAGCAAGGTCTGTTCAAAAGCATACTGTATGAGATTATGGTATTGTTTCGTCATCCTCCCTCTAAAGGCTTGCAGCTTTTTATCAAGAGTCAAATATCATAAAGAAGGCATAAGAGTAGTGAAAACGAATGGATGAATTCAAGACAAACATATGCAATGCATTAATGAAACAGAGTTTAACATCAACAGATAATTGTTTGAATAACAAAAGAAATTACAACTTTGAAAATTCAAATGAAGCAAAAGTCTTTCAGTTTGAGCTTCGTCACTTCAGGTGGGGAACCCCTCAATGGAAGATCTTCATCTCGCCATCTGGCATGAACCTCAGCACTCCAATGTCGATCAGATCTTGAATCTTGTTCTTCAAGGCCCAACAGTCGTCGGTGTCATGACCCGGGCTATAGGAGTGGTAAACACAAAATGCATCGGGATGATAGTTAGGAGCAGAGGTATTTGGGTTCCGGATAGGATCCATCAAAGCAGTCAGATTGACCTCTAACAAGCGCTCTAGAATTAAAGATGACGGTATGTCAGTCTCCGTGAACTGTCTTCCAGACGTATTTTGCTTACGCCGATTACCCCGTTGCCGCTGGCGAGGTTGTTGTTGGGCTTATGACCCTGAAGCAAGCAGAGGAGCCTTCCCCTTGTCTTCTTGAGTGGAGGGGAGTTGAGTGGTGACTTGCTCTTCAACCTCAGATGTTTTCCCCAGTTGGTTGTTCCGAAGCAGTTGGTTGACGAGAACTCTGAGTTCCTCTTGTCTTTGAGACAAGTCCTGGATGAGAGCCATCTGGCCTACCAGTTGCCCCGTCATTTGGATCCTCATTGTTTTCAGCTCAAACTGCAGTGCTTCCAACTGATCACTCCTGGCATTGTTTGAATTCTCCTGGACCAAGCCCTTTGTGAGGAGAGCTTTCACTTCTTCTTGCCCCAGAGACAGGTTCAAGAACATTTCCTGCAGCTGAGCAGTATGGTCCTGGATATCCTTAATAGTCCTTTCTAGAGCCATCTCTTACTGAAATAAACAGTAGGAGAGTAAGGAAACCTGAAAAAGGAAAAACTGTCAAGATGCAATGCATGTTATGTGGATGCATGCTTTCAAGGATCTCTTGGGGTAAACACAAGAAAATGTTAGAGGTTGAACTTCGATCTTTGATTGGAGCCTTGCACCGGTGGATGTCTTTCCACGAGAATCAAGCTCACCGTGTCAAGTGGGTCACAGCCACTGATTCAAGTTGTTGCACTTGATCTTTGATGGCATTTGCTTAGAGGATAAAACCTCTTGCCCCTTGGTAGACGTCTGGTTCAACGTAAACCTGCATCAAAAGAACCCTCGAGATCCTTGAAACGGTTATTGAAAATGCTATGATATTATGTTATGATGTTATGTACATGTATACAGGCAATCATATTCACACAAAGCACACAAGTCCTTAGGTTTAGGCTTGCATGGGGTTGTAGGTAAGTACCCTCTTGAAGTTAGTTGGCTCATCCTGTCCTAAAAATAGAAACCGGGTTCTAAGGAGCTCAATATCATTGGATTATTTTCCGTGTTCATAGTTTTGGTTTAGCCACTTAACTGGCGACCAAAATATTCCAAGAAAACAACCCTCAATGAGTGTAGTATCGAGTATCTACCAACTTCGGACTGCACCAAAGTAGGTCATCTCACTACCCCTAAAAAGGCTAAGATGGTCAATTAAGGTTCTAAGAGTTCGTTAGTGCTTCGCGATATCACTCAGCGGCCCCGTACTCTCCTTGATTGAACTCAAGGGTTACCGGTACTCACAAATATGTCACACTAACATAGCTTACTGCTTCAACCGTGTCGGTATACCCCGCACAGTTCCCTCACAGTTTTATTGCTATTTACCTAAAAAGGTGCCCCAAATCCGGGTGTGGGATTTACAACAAACCCAAACAAGAACCCAAAAGATAAAGCAATCAAAGCAAGAATGTAAAGGTGATCTAAACCCTAAGGTAACCCCACTTTTAAAATTCTCCCCAGCAGAGTCGTCAGTTCTGTGATACGGTGGGAGAACTGACTTGAGGTTTTGCGTTTGTTTTCGCACATGTTCGGTTTAGCAAGAGTCGCCACCGAGTTTTTATTTTATCCTAAAGGAAAGGTTAAAAAGCACAGGAAAAACCTTTTTGAGATGTTTCGTGGGTTCGGGGGGTAGATTATGAAAAAGGGAAGGTATTAGCACCCTTTTCATCCATGGTTATCCATGGGCTCTTAGTTACTTGGTTTTAGATCACTTGCCTTGATTTTTGATTGCTTGAAATGGTGTGTGTGTTTGTTTTGAAAATGTTTTGAAATATATGCCTTGTCTTAGGCAACCAATGTAATGACTCGTGTTTGAGTATATACAAAGGTGTGTATCTTTTCGAAAAGATGTTTCAAAATGTTTTTGAAAGTTTGTTTTGAAAAGTGTTTGTGGAGTGTGGTTTGAAAAGTAGGCAAGTGTTTTTGCATGTTGATCCAGTAACTAAGAGTTTTGTCTACCCCTAATATACTCAAAGGTTTTTTCTCATGTTTTAACCCTTTTTAACAATTTTGTTCCACCATTGTATTTGGTGGACAATCTTGCGTTTAGGATGTTTTAACGGGACAGGCGCGGGTCATCGTATGGACCATGAATGCAATGGTGCCAAGTGTCTTTGGCAATTTGCTTGAAGGGACTATGATCATTTTGATAGGTAACTTTCGAAAGCGTCATCGAGGGACTTATGATCATTTGAATTGTTTTGCCAAAGCAACTCGACGTGCAAGCATGGCCCATTTTGGAAGGCAACATGTGGGATTACCCTAGGGGTGCAAGTGTGAATTGTGTATTGAGTTCATGTATTTGTCTTGTATTAGGTTATCTAGCGTTTGATTTTATGTACATACAAACCCTAGGTCTAAACATGGTATAATTGAAAGTGGTAAATTGCGGGAATTTAAAGTCTACGCTATTACAAAATAGTATCCGGGAGTGGGGGTACAATTAGTTATAAATGGGGGATGAGACTTATAGGAGGGTAGTATCCAAATAATTACAACCAAATCGAACCAAACGCCATCTCAAATGTAAAGCAATAGCAATGTAAAAATGGGACAAGCAAATACATCAATGTATAAAAAAGATAAAATGCGTATTGTAAATGTGTACGTGTATGTATTATGAAGTATTGTTAACTTAATGAAAAATTAAGTGTTTGTTATGTATTTTGTATTCTTACATTTTGTTTAATATGTACCAATAAGAAAATTTAATAAAAGAAAAGAAAACATCTTAAGTTCTATATTTTTTTTTATGTATTAAAATAAGGTATTTTAATTAATTATGTACAAAGAAAATATATATTTTTTTTAAGAAAAGAAAAGAATATTTTAAGTTCTATTTTTTATGTATTAAAAATTAATATATTTGTATTTAGTATTTTTATGCATAAAAAGAAAAGAAAAATGTTCAAATTTAAGAGAAAAATTAATGTTTTTAATTAGTAATTTTGTGTATAAAAAGGATTTATATAGGAAAAAAATTTAAGATAAAAAATCTATTAATCTATTTAAACCTAAAGTTCATGTAAAATAAAGAAAGTTTTATAAAAAGAAATAAGGTTTTTTTTTAGCTATACTAGAAAGATAAATAAAAAAAGGTTAGTGGATGTACAAAATTTATAAAAAAGAAAATAAGAGGTTTTGATCAAAATTGGGGTAAAAGTCAGTATGTTAATTTCTGTGCAAAAGAAAATGGGCTAAGGGAAATTAAATGGCCCAAACGAGGCAGAGGCACGTGGGGGGTGCGTTTGGAAAAATGAACGGGCTTAGGCGTTTTGAAGGGCAAGGCCCATTTGCTTCACAAATTATTTTTAGGGTTTGTCATAGTTTGTTTCAATTGGGAAAACTTAAGGTTTGAGAAACACAGAGGCGCCGTTCTTCGTTTTTTGCTCTTCGTCTTCTCAAGCCGTGAATCTTGAATAAGCTTCTCCTTGCCTAGCCACCAGCGCCACCATCTATCTCTCTTTCCTCCATAGTTCGAGCATAGTGGCCTTACGAAAAAAAGGTTTGATTTTGACGCTTTATACGTTTTTACATTTTTTGCATGCTTATTTTTCGTTTTGGATTCTGACTTTAAGCTTGGTTATTGTGGTTTCTGTTGAGGTGTACAAAATGAAGGGAAAGAGGTTATACTACCTTTGTCTTCTGGAGATGGAGGAGAGATGGAGTTTGGAGGTGCTCTAGGCGGCTGAGAGCGAAGGGAAACGGGGCTGAGCTGGCTCCGATAACCACGGTACTCTGTGTCTTTCTTTGCCTTGTATCTGTTGCCTAGCTTGCTTTTTCCTCTTCTTCTTGTTAGCTTTGTATGTTAGCTCGATGCCTTGTATGTTTTATTTGCCTATGATGAAAGTTTTCTGAGGCTTTGGTTGCCCTACTCTATGTTGCCTTGAATGCTTGCTTATCCTGAGTTATTACTTTGCCTCTTCCACCCTGTGCCTTCTGCTGCTATGCTTGATGTGAAATAATTTCTTGATGATGTATCTGTTGATGATTCTGAATATGCTTATTGGTATCGAATATTGAATGCTAATGTGTTTGATTCGTGTGTTTGCCCAATGATGAAGTTTTTCTGAGGGTTCTTGGGGATTTTGTATGTGTCTGAATGTTTCAAGGTTAGTATGCTTGGCTTGATTAATTTGACACAGGTTTATGAGTTTGAAGCTTAGGTTGGAAAAGTTTAGGCTTTTCTCTGATTTAGGCTTGATGTAGGCTTTGAAATGGGCAGGGTTTTTTAGACTTCTGGTTCAATCAGGCTTAAGGCTTTTGTGTCTTAGGCTTGTGTTCCAGGTTCAAGGCTTTGGGCATGTATGCTTGTTATGCAGGATTTGAAAGGCTTGTGCAAGTCTAAGGTTTGTTATGAGGTTGGAAGGTTTGGTGCTGGAAAACCTGGTTTACTGGTTTTTTGGATATCAGTTTAGGCTTTGGCTTTGAATGCAGGTAAGGTTTTTATGCAGGGTGTTTGATGAGAAGCAGGTTTTTTGAGAGCTTAACTGTGTTTTCAAAAGTTACGGTTTTGTTTATGTTTTTTGATATCTTATGTTGCCCCTTCCCTACTGTGTTAGCAGTTTGTTTTATATATTTTCTTTCTCAAGCCTAAAGCCAGTAAGCCCATCTTCTTTCACTCTCTCTCTCCTCTCTCTTGACAATTTTAAGCATATTATATTGCTTATTTGTCCTTATGTTCTGAAAAGGTACTGCTGGAAAAATGATGATTTGAACATGCTTGCTTGCATATGTAGTTTTGCTCTGCATTCTTTATGTACTTCTTCCATATTTTCAGCTTCTTTGTGACAGTATTTTGTACTTGTTTTAACTAGCCTTTGATAGCACTTTGGCAGCTTATGGAGAGTTTGAAATTGGAACTTTGTAGTTCTAGTTCAGTTTGCCTTTGGACTTTGTTTCGCATGCTGTTTGAAACTTTGGGACTTATGCGGCTTTTTGACAAACTTTGAACTTGTGCAATATTAAAATTTGTGCATTTCATATTTCATTGCAAGCATTATTCATCCCTCTTTGTGAACCGGGAGAAATTCCGTGATTTGCAGAGAGGGCAAACTGATTCCGGCCAGTCGCCTTTAATGATGAGCCCAAATTAACTGCTTGTCTTCTTAATTTATCTGCTTTGACTTTTCTTTTGTTTCTTATTTTTTGCAGATAAAATCAAATGAAGCAGAGGGAACAATGAACAGAAGATGAAGACTTAGGAATTTAGGATAGTTTTATTCCAAATTTAATCATTTGTAAACATTTATTATTATGAATACTTTGTAAATAAATACTGTATTCAAACAACAATTGTAACGAATAATTAAAAGATGAATAAAATCCATTTTTTATCAGTTAATTCCTTTTCTTTTCTTTTTTCAATTAATTATTTTATTATTTATAATTCTTAAATTATAATAAATGGAAATAAATTCCAATTATCTTAACTTAGGATAAATAAACAATTAAATAAACATTGTGGTTTTAGCATCGATCAATTAATAAACCTGGCGCTTCAAAAATCCAAAGCAATGCACAGTAAATCACAACAACTTCCCAAATGTCTTTTCTCTTAATGATTCAATCAAACACTGCATGCTCCCAGTCAGAAACCTCAGTCCATATTCCAGAGTGAAAAGCACTGTAGACTTAATTCTTTCTGCACGCACAAAAAACCCTAATTCTTGATTAAATGTCAAAGAAGCGTCTGCCTGATCAAAACCTGAGCCAAAATCAACCAAACCCTAAGCAAACTGTTTGAACTGTTCCAGAGCCAAGAAAACCCTAATTTTGTCTGACTGACGAGAAAAGTCTGTTTGACCGATTCTTGAACCAGTCTGAAAAATCAGGAAAAAGCCTGAAACTGCGATTTCTTGTTGAGAAAGAGGAGGGCAAATTTTGGGGTACAACAGTTCCAAAACCTTCTTCTCACTGGCGTAGAAGATGGCTTCAAAGGTGTTTCGTTCTTCCTTGAGCTGTATCCAACTCTTTTGCAAATCTTCCAATGATGTTGGCATGTCTGGATGTATGAGGGTATATGGAACCTCTCCTTCCATAACAGGCTCTTTGATCATAGGCAGAATGTAGGGGTAAGGCATCATAAGACTCTGGGTGTGGGTTCGTACCCACTTGAGGTAAGGCTCAAGGGGGATGGAATTCTTGTGTCCCAGTGTCTTACTATCCACTTTGTTGGGCATCCTCCAAGCTTGGATAAACCTTTGTCGAAGTCCTTGAGCGTCATTGTCGAAGTCAAAAACCAAGTCTAGAATCAGCATGTCATGAGGGCCATCCCTTCGGGCATACCCAAATTGTCTCAGAGCTAAACAAGGATTGTAGGTAATGCCTCCCCTAATGCCAAGTAATGGGACATTAGGGAATTCCCCACAACGATCAATGATGATGACATTTTCTCTGGACCGAGAACACCAATGAACATCAGAATGTGTAAGAGTCATCAATCATTGTGACCACCTCAAGCCTTGTTCATTTTTCAAGAATGACTGGGGAAGGTGAGAAATAAACCACCTTTCTAGAAGAGGAGTACAACACATGAGAACACCTCTTTTCCTCATTGTTCGTGTGTAAAATGAGTGTAGGATGTCCCCAAGCAATGTAGGCACGGGATTCCGAGATATGAAAATTTTGACAGCATTCACATCTATAAGCTGATCAGGGTTTGGGAACAAGACCAACCCATAGATGAGGAGTGCTAAAATCTCCGCAAAAGCTTGCAGATCTAGAGAATTCCAGCAGTATTGTGCCTTCTCAAACAGAAACTTTGCCAAGAAACCCTTGACACCACTTTTGGTTTCCCAATGACCTTTGATATCAAATGGTTGCAAGTGTAAGGCTTGAGTAACATCTTCAGGCTTTGGTTCTCTTTCCGTACCATTGCAGGGTAGTTGATGGAGAATAGGAATCCTCAAGAGTTGAGAAAATTCCTCCAAAGTAGGTACTAGTTGGTAATCAGGAAAGGTAAAGCAATGGTGTAGGGGGTCAAATAACTGGAAGAGAACTTTCACCATGTCTTCTTCAATGTTGGAGTTGACCAAGTTGAGAAGTCTACCATGTATTTCACTGAAGGGAGAATTCCCTGGGATATTGGAAATAAGCTCCTTGAGTTGAGGAGGGATCCTCACAAGGTTGACCTGAATTGTTTTTCTGCGGAGAGATTCCATTACCTACAAAACAAGAACAAAGATGAAGATCCAAATCCTTGAAATGGTTAGTGGATGCATATGATGCTTGATGATGTTCATGATGTATGCACAAGTATATGTACAAGCAAATCACACAAGATCCTAGTTTCAGGCTTGCATGGGGTTTCATAGGTAAGTACCCTCTTGAAGTTAGTTGGCTCAACCTGTCCTATAAATAGAAATCGGGTTCTAAGGAGCTCAATATCACCGGATTATTTTATGTGTTCATTGTTTCAGTTTAGCCACTTTACTGGCGACCGGAATATTCCAAGAAAACAACCCTCAATGGGTGTAGTATCTAGTATCTACCAACTTCGGACTGCACCAAAGTCGGTCATCTCACTACCCCTAATAAGGCCAAGATGGTCAAGTAAAGGTTCTAAGAGTTCATTAGTGCTTCATGACATCACTCAGCGGCCCCGTATTCTCTTTGATTGACTCAAAGGCTACCGGTACCCACAAATATGTCGCACTAATATAGCTATTGCTTCAACCATGTCGGTATACCCCGCACAATTTCCACAACGTATTGCTATTTACCTATGAATGTTTCCCAAATCCGGGTGGAGCATTCAAACCCAAACAAGAGAACCAAATGTAAAGCAATCAAAGCAAACAAGATAAGCATGTAAAGGTGATCTAAACCCTAAGGTTACTCCACTTTTAAATTTATCTCCCCAGTAGAGTCGCCAGTTCTGTGATACGGTGGGAGAACTGACTTGAGGTTTCGCGTTTGTGTTTGCAAATGTTTCAGTTTAGCAAGAGTCGCCACCGACTTTTTATTTTATCCAAAGGAAAGGTCAAAAAGCACAGGAAAGACCTTTGAGATGTTTTCTTGGGTTCGGGGAGTAGATTATGAAAAGGGAAGGTGCTAGAACCCTTTTCATCCATGGTTTTCCATGGGCTCTTAGTTACTTGTTTAGATCACTTGCTTTTGCTTTTCAATTGTTTGAAATGGTGCTTTGTGTGTGGTTTTTGAAAATGCTTTTGAAAAAGAGGCCATCGTTGTGGCAACCTTTGTAATGATTCTTGTTTGAATATATACAAAGGTGTTTGTCTTTTGAAAAGATATTTCGATGTTTGAAAGTTTGTTTTTGGGAAATGTTTTGAAATTGTGTTGTGAAGTGTGTTTGAAAATAACAAGGATATTTTGCAAGTTTTGATCAAGTAACTAAGAGTCGTCTACCCTATTTTACTCAAAGATCTTTCCTATACGTTTTTAACCCTTTTGACAGTGTTGTTTTACCATTGTATTTGGTAAACAACCTTGTATTTAGGATGTTAAACGGGACAGGCGCGGGTCATCGTATAGACCATGATAGCAATTGTGTTAAGTACCTTAAGAAAATTTTCTGAGGGACTAGATCATTTTGTATAGGAAACTAAGATAGCGTCATCGAGGGACTATGATCTTTCGTTTTGGTTTTGTTTTGCCAAGATACTCAACATGCATAACATGGCCATTTGTTTAGGCAACCAAGTGGAGACACCTTAAGGGTGTTTGTGTGCAAATGTGTTTTATTCCATGCATGATTTTATCCTGAATTAGGATTTTCTATTTCATTGATTTTATCTTGCCATACATATCCTAATTACTAGCATTTACATTTGAAAGCAATAAAAATGCAGAAATGTAAAATCCTACGCTATTACAATATTTAGGGGGTGGGGGATACACACTTGTACATGGGGGTGATTCAACGAGAAAAATAAAAATAAAAGAAAATAACAAGGGGAAGAAAAAGAGAAAGAGAGAGAGGGCTAGCGCGCTGCTGAGAGGAAGTTAGAAGTTCTGACCCAGGCCTGCGGCAGGATATCAACTTGTTAGTGAAACTGTATGAGTCAGAACTTGACTCTGGTGCCCTGCAAAACAGAAACCTGTTAGTGGGAAGGTCAGAAGTTCTGACTCCCATGTGCTGCAAGACAAAAGTTTATTAGTGGGGAAGTCAGAAGTTCTAACCCTGCTGGAAACACAATAATCTTCAGAAGTTCTGATATTATTGATAGCAAAACAGGCTTCAGAGGTGCAGGCGTCAAAGTCAAAGCTTGGCTTCCCCCTGTGCTAGTCAGAACACCTGCAATTTTATTATTTTTCCATAAAACAGAAGGCATGCCTAGGACAGTCTCAGCAGGTGTCATAGCGTTTCAGAAGACAGAACCAAAAAGGTCACAAGCAGGTTCTACACTGATTCACTTCCTACTTAAGCATTCAAAGGCATGAAAATCCTCAGAACACATACAGTAGAAACATGATATCTACATTGTGTTTATTGAGCATGCAAAGATGATGATGCTTAGCAGCGTGATGAGAGTCAGTCGGTGCTTACCTTGTTGTTGGAAGAAAATTTGTGAGTTGGAGCTAGCTTTAGCTCTGATGGTGTTCTGGACAGGTTCTTTTTAGAATGGGTGGGTGGAGAAGATATATGTATGTATGGTCAGAAACTGTATGGGCGTTCTCTAGTCAGGAAGAAAACTAGGTATCGATGAAGTTTGGAGGCAGGGAGTTCAAAGTTATGAAACACTAGGGATTTTGGCAGAGTTTTCACAATGTTTTCTTGCTAGAGTTTTATGTTCCTCTTCTAGCAATTTTTTTGGATTTTTTTGATCGGGGCCTTTTAATGGACAATGGTGTCCTATTTATAGGCAAGGCTTTGTGAATTTTTAAACGTTAAATGGCGCCAATACTATGCAGTAGGGGTTAACTTGTTCTTGAAGGAAGTTCATGAAAAGTTGTGATGATGGACAGCTTTTCAGCCTAGGTTGGAACAGTAAGCGAGGATTAAGGGGAAGTGACACCCATAGGCGAAAAGTGGCGCATAGACCCATGCCTAAGCCTGCATGAGGGTGTTACAGTGCCACACGTGGAGATACCCCTTGGATGAATACTCAAAAGTGGTTGTGAGCATTAATGAGCATTAAATGGTGATGAGATTTGTGAAAAATAAGAAATCTTGTAATAGGAGATTTTGTATCATTACCTAGAACCTGATCCAACAGCTCTGCTTCACCAAAAAACAATGCAAACCAAGCTCTGACCTTGGCCTCTTGCTACCTCAGCAAATTCTGAGAGTTTTCTAGACTTTCCAGCATGCTCCTTAGTGATTCTGCTTCAGTATTTTATCCAATCTGCTGATCCCATTACCTTCTGAACCCAGTACATTCTGAGGGAGTTTCAGGTTTTGTTGCCTTCTTTGCATTTCTCTAGCAAACTCTGGCTGAACTTGCGTAACTGCTGAAAGAGCCATGTTCTGTTTAAAGATTACATGCTGATCCACATTTACAAACCCTAACTGAGTTGGTGTAGCTGCTGAAGAGCCACTTTCTGACTGAATGTTATGTGCTGAGCCAAGTTAGCAACTTCTGACCGTTTCTGCCTGGAGGTTGGTTCAGAAGTTCTGAAGTGCCATTTTTTCTTAAACACTCCTTTTTTAGAGAAAATTCTAAGTATTTAGAATTTAACTTTTTCAAGGTAAAAAAATTGACTTTTGAGCTTGCAAATGACCATTTTGCTCTGGTAAATGGTTTACTTGGAAAGGAATGATAATTCAGGGCTTGGATTTATTTAAGAGAAACCCTGATAATTCAAGATGAACTCCTGAAGGATGAGAGGGAAAATTTTGGGGTACAACAATCCGGCAAGTCGAAAACCTGAAAAGACGGTTTGGGCAAAAAAGGGTATCCCGGTGGACTGAAAACCTGAGAAGGTGGTCTAGGAAAAAGTTAGGGATTAAAGCGTACGACTATTTCCCATTGAATCACCCATCTACTTACAACCAACTTCATTAATAGTGTCAATTTCAAATGGTACAGATTAATTCGGTCAACTTCTTCCAACAGAAAGGGATGAGATGCTTGAAGACATAGGGGCAATAACAGAGTTGAAACCCGATGGGATTGTTCCCACGTAGCTGTTTTTCTTTATTTTTTTTGTACTTTCTTTATTTTTATGAAGATTTCCTCTTACTAGGATCTATGTTTCCTTGTACAAAACTTCCTATTTATAGGCAAACTCTCAATACAAATATATTTCAAAATTCAAATTTGTTTCACTTTCTCTGTTTTGTTTGCAAAAGCATCCAATGAGTATGTTAAATGAACATATGCTTTTGAATATGATTACTGTTTATAAATATTTGCATGGAAACAAGTTTAGCATTTATCAAAGACTCTAGGAGTTGGAATAATGTTTAAGTCATTCATAAATCCCCATAGAGTAATCTTCATGAAACTATCTCTGCAAAGCTACCTTTACAAGCTTATTCTCGACATAGATATATTTCCCAGCAAGTCTAATATGGACACAGATAGAAATCGAGGCATCTTCCAATAGTTCACGTGATCATCTCCCCCAGTAGGTCCCCTAGCGTATAAGGAAGTCTGATCATTTCCCCAACATACAATGGAAACTTCCTTCACACAGCCTATGAAGTTCCAATTCCCATCAAAAATTATTCCCTCAGCATAGTTTATAGGAATTTAATTCCCCAGCGAAGTTTATTTCTCCAACAATGTAAAATCCCCACCAGAATTCTCTTTTCCAGCAGAATTTATTTTCCCAACAGGGTTTATTTCCCAAATTAAGGTTATTTCTCTGATTCTTGCAGTTCCTCAACAGGATTCTGTTCCCAGGACAGATGTCATTTAAATTTATCCTCCCCGGAAGAGTTGACGTCTATATCTAAAACCTGGTCAGACAGCATCTCAGAAGGTTATCCATCTATTTTATCCCCAGCCAGGTATATAGGAATTAAATCCTCCAAGAGAATGATGAACGACCAATGTTCTGGAATTCTTCCATCCCCAAGCGGAAGTCGAACTTCCCCAACAGAATATCCCCAAACAGAAAGCAGGAATCCTCCAATGAATACATTCTAAACAAGATTTAAGATTCATATTCTTTATCCCCAACAACAGTCAGGGATTTATTTTCCCTAGCCAAAGATGTTATACGAAGCTACCGTTACCGTAAATAATATCTCATATCCATATATCATTTAAAAAATATCATAGAATATTGTTGTACCCAAAAATTTTCTCTCTCATTTCTCAAATAATTCTCACAAGATCTCCTTTGGTTCAAGACTGCACAGGGGTTGATCAGCTCAAGACACCTCCTTAAGCACTAATGACTGAAAATTAGGGTTTGGGATTGCACAAGGATAAATTTACTTTTAATGCCCCATATGAATTTCATGGATCATTTTGGACCCTCAAGTTTACTCATGTCAAGTTTCAAGTCTTGGATCACATTTTTGCTCAGTCAATTGATCAGTTGACCTAAAATCAGCTATATTGAGGGAAAAGTCAATTGTGGTCAATTTACAGTCAAACTTCATAATTTTTTATCCACATCAACATTGTGAACTCATATATGTCATTTGATCAAGTTTGGATCATAATTCCTCAAGAAATTTGATCAGATCATCAAAAGGGCAAAATGGTCAAAATTAGGGTTTTGACTAAGAAAGGGCAATTTCTGATTTTTGACCTAGCAAATGATTGATTGGTTTGAGACATGATCTCAAGGTTTCAAATACATCATTTTTACCTAGTTTCATGGTTCAAAACATTTCTCAAGATCAATTGATTGATAGATGAGTTTTCAGTCAACTGATCAAAAGTCAATTGTACACTGAAAAGTCAAACATTGACTTTTTGGTCAAAATCAAGTGCCAAAGATCACAATTCATCAAAACATGTCAAAATATGAAACTTTTTCATCAAGAAATCAAAATGTCAAGAGTTAATTTTGAAAATTCAAAATTTCTAAACTTAGAAATTTTTCTAAGTGTTGAAAACTTCATATTTTTTCACAACTTTGAGCCAATTTTTCACCATAATGTAAGATGATTCAAAGGAAACTTACAACATGAAAGTTGTATATCTCAATGATATCTAAAACATTTTATAACACAACTTCTCCTAGAAATGAATGGATTTCAAGTTATGATTTTATGAATACATGTTCATGAAACTTGGAAACTTAGTGAAATTTTGCCCTAGTTTAGGCAGGATTTTGACCTAACTTCATGGCCATTTTTCACATAGTTCCAAGATGAATCTTTAAAAATGTCCAACATAGAGGTTGTAGATGATGTTAAAAGTTTTCCAAATTTTACAAGAACTCATTGAGATCATGTTTGAGCAAGGAGAATCGAAGGAAAGAAGTTAGGGTTTTCAAACTTGAAATACAAGCCATTTTGTGAAGAATACATGAACCAAATCCATGCTAGGATGCATAATATTTGCTTTGAAGGCCTCAAACTTGTTTGTCACTCCATAATTAAATGTTTACAAAGCTGTTAGAGCTTTTATCCAAGTATTTGAGCCATTATCCAAGTTTCATTTCCATTAATGGCACAAAGTAACATTGTCATTCTAGTAAAGAGGCTTTAATCACAAAGTCAACTTGTCTTGAGCTTTGCACCTATTCCTTCTGATCACACACAATCTAAAACCATAAGAAACTGGTCTAGAGCCTCTAAATACTCAGACCATGCTTGTACTATGCATTGAAACCATGTTTGTCAACCTTACTTAAAAAATAAACCAAGAAGCCAAAACATGTGATCTTGTACTTCTGACCATCTCAAGTATCCAAACCTTTTCCTATATCTCAAAACACTATTATGCAGCCTAGGAAACAAGCTTGAACACCATGAAACCCTCCCAAACTCCCTCAAGTCAGAAGTTTCCCAAAAACTCCATTGTTGCACAGTTTCTGACTTTGAACTTCAAACTTCCATCTCCCTCGTGCGTTCTTTGTCCTTTTAGTTCCTAAAGCTTCCTCACATCAAATACAAACCATCTTTGTCCTTGTTATACGACTGTAACTCCATTTCCATCATCCTCCATAACCAAAAACAGAGCATTGCAGTTGGACTTCTCCAGGCCATTCCATCCACTCTCAACTCAAGCTAAGCATTGCATTAGCTTCCTAGAGACTCAAGGAAGCTAACCTGATCATTGCAGCACCTTGAATCAAGCTCAAACTCATTTCACGATTTCCAATTTTTAGGTATTTTTCTTGAACTTCTATCTTCATATTTAGGCATTGTTAGGCTTGCATTTGTGAAGATAAAATATAGATATCATTGCCCTGAAACTATACATGTCCATAAATTTCATTTATGTTGCTTGAGTAAGGAGAATTTTGAGTTTGAACCTCTGAAAATATTTAGGTCAGAATTTGCTACTGTTAGAAATTCATGCTCATCTTTGAGAATTAGCTTAAGTTATTTACATATTCAGAATCGTGAGGAAATTTCTAATAAAATTGATGTTGGAAGTTTTGTGAATGAATGAGAAATGAATGAGTTACAGGTTCTTTGGCTGGAGGTTGAAGATGAAGTTCATTCAGGGCAAAACTTATGTTACATATTTATGGTTTTGTTTAATTTAACGGATGTATCACCACCCCAGTGGTTAAAGCGCACGCATGTCACCTTAGGGACTTGGGTTCGAGCCCCAGTGGTACCCTTTTGGTTCTTTTTCATATTTTTCCATTTTTTTTGTTTGAAAACAGGCGCTTGGGCTTTCCCCCCTTGGGCTTTTTATTTTTTCTGACCTCTAACCCTTGTTTACTTTCACACCCCTGGCCATTTATTTTATTATTTCTTTTTCTTTTTCTTTATTTTATTTTCATTTTCAATATTATTTTTATCATTATTATTTTTATTATTAAAAAATATAAAATATAAATATTTTATTTATTTACACTTATATATTTTATTTTTCTTCATAATACAAAAAACTAAAAAAACATTTTTCATAATAAATTTAATTTCCTTTTTTTATAATTAATATTTATATAATTAGGTTTAATTATTATAGTATTCTCTTGTAAACTAAAAATTAAATTAGAACTTAGGTTTATTTTAATTGATTAACTTTCATTTTATTTTTATTAATTTAAAACCTTTTCATAAAAAAACCCTAAAAAATCCTTTTAAATTAATTTCTTTTCTTAATTAGTTTAAGTTAATTTTATTTATTTTAACTAATCATTTTCTTTAATTAGGTTAAAACCCTATCATGAAAATCAAACAAAAAAATCATTTATTTTTCCATTTGCATTTATACATTATTATTTATTCAATTCTTGTACATTTATTCAATATGGTTGTAATAGTTAATTAAATTTAATCTTCTTGCAAAATCCCAATTTGTAAATTTGTATACCTTCTCCTCTAATGATGTAATAGCTTAGTATTTTTACTTTCCGCAATTTATTGCTTGTATATAAATGCTAGTAATTAGGGTTTGTATGGAAAGAATAAAACCAATAAGTTAGCAAACCCTAATTCAAGATAAAACAATGCATGTAAATCAACACACTTTCACACTTGCACCCTTAGGGTAATTCCACTTTGTTGCCTTACAAAAATGGCCATGTTATGCATGTGGGATATCTTAGCAAAGCAATCAAAAAATACAATATCATAGTCCCTCGATGACGCTATCAAAGTTGCCTTTCAAAAAATGATCTTAGTCCCTCAAAGAGAATTGCTAAGATATTTCACGACATTGCTATCATGGCTATACGATGACCCACGCCCGTCCCTTTACATCCAAAGATAGGGCTTCTTACCAAATCAATGGTAAGATAGCAATATCAAAGGAAAGGAAGAAATGAATTAAGACTTTTGAGTAGGTAGATTGTTCCTAGTTGCTTGCTCAATTTCAAATCAAACATCCTTTCTTATTTTCAAAACAAACACAAAACACTTTCAAAACATTTTCCAAACTTGAAACATTTTCAAAAGCTCAAAACTTTGTATACGTTCTTACGAACGAGAACTATTACAAAGTTTACCTAAACGATGGCGCCTTTTCAAAATACTTTCAAAAACCACACAAAGCACATTTTTAAACAAAAGCAAGTGATCTAGAAAGCAACTAAGAGCCCATAGATAACTATGGATGAAAAGGATGCTAATACCTTCCTTTTTCATAATCTACCCCCCGAACTCAAGAAATAATCTCAAAGTTCTTTCCTGTTCTTTTCAGCCTTTCCTTTTGGATAAAAGAAAAGTTGGTGGTGACTCTTGCTAACTGCAACATTTGCGATAAAATGCAAAACACCCATGTCAGTTCTCTCACCGTATCACAGAAATGGAGACTCTGCTGGGGATTCCTGTAAAGTGGGGTTACCTTAGGGCTAGATCACATTTATTTGCTTTCATTGTTTGATTTGTTTGCTTTACATTTTGGTTCCTTGTTTGGGCTTGTTTTAATCCTCTACCCGGATTTGGGATACCTTATTGGTAAGTAGAAATACGTTGTGGAAACTGTGCGGGGTATACCGACATGGTCTAAGAAATAGCTACGTTAGTGTGACATATTTGTGGGTACTGGTAGCCCTTGAGTAGTCAAGGAGAATACGGGGCCGCTGAGTGATGTCATGAAACACTAATTGACTTTCAGAACCTTTACTTGACCAACTTGGCCATTAGGACGTAGTGAGATGACCTACTTTGGTGCAATCCGAAGTTGGTAGATACTCGATACTACACTCATTGAGGTTTGATTTTCAGGATATTTCGGTTGCTGTGAAAGAGGATTGCACTGAAACAATGCCCGAGAAGATAAATTAGTGATATTGAGATCCTTTAGAACCCGATTACTACTTCTAGGATAGGTTTGAGCAAACTAAACTTCAAGAGGGTAATTACCTATGAGACTCCATGCAAGCCTAAACCTAAGGAATTATTTACCTTGTTTGTGTATATTTACTTGTACATGACATCATAAACATCATAACATCATAGTCATACTCACTAACCCTTTCAAGGATTATTGGGATTTATCTTTGTTCATTTTTGTAGGACATGGCTTCTATCCGCAGGAATACTATCCAAGTCAATCTCGTAAGGATTCCTACTCAACTCAAAGAATTAGCATCGAGGGCTCCTAAGAATTCTCCATTCACCGAAATACATGGTCGACTCCTAAACATGGTTACCTCCAACCCTGATGAAGATATGATGAAGGTGCTCTTCCAATTCTTTGATCCTCTACACCATTGCTTCACTTTTCCTGATTATCAACTTGTGCCAACTTTGGAAGAATTCTCTCAACTCTTGAGGATTCCCATTCTCAATCAACTACCCTTCAACAGTACAGAAAGAGATCCAAAACCTGGGGAGATTTCCCAAGCACTACACTTACAACAATCTGATATCACAACTAATTGGGAAACAAGGAGTGGTGTCAAAGGTTTCTTAGCCAAGTTCTTGTTCGAGAAAGCTCAAGATTTTTGGAACTCTTTGGACTTATAAGATTTTGAAGAAATCTTGGCCCCTCATCTATGGGATGGTTTTGTTTCCAAACCCTGACCAACTCATAGATGTAAACGCTGTCAAAATCTTCATGTTTCGCAATCCAGTGCCTACTTTGTTGGGAGATATCCTATGTTCTTTTCAATCTCTCACTATGAGGAAGAGCGGAATCCTCATGTGTTTCACTCCTCTCTCGGAAAGATGGTTTACTTCGCATCTTCCCTGATCTGTGTTGAAGAACGAGCAAGGTTCAAGATGGTCCCATAGGTTGATGATGCTCAGACATTCAGATGTTCATTGGTGTTCCTGATCCTTGGAGAACGTTACTATCATCTACCATTGTGGTGGGTTCCCTAATGTCCCTTTACTTGGAATTAGAAGAGGTATCACTTATAACCCCTTCTTAGCCTTACGATAGTTTGGTTATGCCCGAAGGGATAGCCCACATGAGATGCTCATTCAAGGAGTGGTATTCGACTATGAAAGCGACGATCAAAGCTACCGTCAGAGGTTTATCCGAGCTTGGAAGATGGTGAGCAAGGTGGATAGTAAGAGGTTGGGACACAAGAATTCCATTCCCCTCGAGCCTTACCTTAAGTGGGTACGAGCTCGTGCTCAGAAACTTGTGATGCCTTATCCCTCCATCTTACCAGTTATCATGGAACCTGTGGTTGAAGGAGATGTTCCCTACACTGTCCTCCACCCCTACATGCAAACTTCTCTCGAAGACTTGCAAAAAGGATGGATTCAGCTAAAGGAAGAAAGAGATACTTTCGAAGCTCAATTCTATGATAGTGAGAAGAGGGTCTTGGAGCTTATGAAGCAGCTACAAGAAGAGCAAAGTGTGAATGCCTACCTTGCACCGAAGAGGATGCGTTCAGTCTTTTTATCTTAGAGAGTTATTTTGTAAGCCCAAGAGGCATGTTGTAATCCTTTTGAACTAATTAATGAAAATTGAAGTTTGTTCATTCTTTTGTCTGTGCAAATTTAAATTCCATAAATCCTTGAAATCATTTGCATATACATCTTCCATGCATCATAACATGACAGGTTTTTCGTGTAACAGGTTTCCTTATCTTTTTGCTGTTTATTTCAGCAAGATGGATCTAGAGAAAACTGTGAAGGATCTTCAGGCACAAAACTATTAATTCCAAGAGACTCTATTGGCCCTAGCCAAGGGGCTGCAAGACATGATGGCATTGTTGGAAGTTAAGAAGAAGCCTGAGAAGAAAGCTCTGCTCAACATGGGTAGAAGGTTCAAAGAGTCGGTTTGTCAGATCCCGGTAATGGAAGACTCATCTGAAGAAGACGAGAACCAGATTAGTGAGGTTAAGAGTACCCATGCTGACTGTGTTAATGATCAAGCGTCTGACTATGATTACTTTGACGAGCAGTATCCACCCGTCAATGTCAAGTATAAGCAGTTAGAAACCAGATTGAAGGTCGTCGAGATCCAATCTGTCCCCGGTTTAGATTTTGATGATTTGGGTTTGATCTCTGGGGTTGTTATTCCCCACAAATTCAAAATACCATTCTTTTCAAATCACAATGGAGTATCTTGTCCAAAACTTCACCTGAAATCTTATATGCACAAGATGCAGCCGCACACTGCTGATAAGAAACTATGGGTTCACTTTTTCCAAGAGAGCTTGACCGAAACACAATTATAATGGTTCTACCAGTTGGATGGTTCCCGTATCAATACTTGGGAGGATTTAGCTACCGCATTCTACCATCAGTACCAGTATAACACTGACTTGGCACCAACAAGAGTCCAGTTGCAAGATATGACCATGGGGATGAATGAAGGATTTAAAGAATATGCACAAAAGTGGAGAGAACTTGCTAGTAGGGTTCAGCCACCCTTGACTGATAGGGATCACATTGACATATTTATGGGAACTTTATCTGGTCCTTTCTTTAATATGTTGGTTAGTTGCTCTTCTTCTGGTTTCACCGAATTAATCTTAACTGGTGAAAGAGTTGAAAGCGGCATCAAAAGTGGGAAGATCTCCGTGGCATTTGTCTCCACTTCCAATCCTGCCATGAAACCTTTTGCTGCAAAGAAGGAAATCAATGTTGTGTACGGGGCAAGGGCCCGTACCAAGAAGAATGATCATCTGTCTGTAAATGCTGTCTGAATCTCCAATCCAACTCCTACTCAAAACCATCTGCAAATCACCAACGTTTTGAAACTCCAAGAAGACAATTTACAAGGTTAGGCATGTCATTATCTAAAGCCCTTCAACATTTTCTAAAGGCTAATTTAGTGACATTACGTGATCCTCCTACCAACCCTGACACCTCTTCACCAAAGTATAATCCAAACACTAAATGTGCTTACCACTTAAGCAGCCCCGGACATGAGACTGACCAATGCTAGGCCTTGAAGAACAAAAATCAAGATTTGATCGATAACAAGACTATTGAGTTTGATCCTCCTCCAACTCCGAATGTAATCACCACACTTATGCCGAAGCATGACAAGGGTGTTAATGTTGTTGAAGATACAATTTTTGTTGCCTCTGTTAAAGAATTGACTACTCCGCTGAATATCATCAAAAAGAATCTATTGAAAGCTGGGATCTCCCCTGGCTGTGTAAAGAAAGGCATTCAACGCCTGATGGATAGCCACAAAATTTTATTTGAGAAGACTCTGCTTGCCAAAAGTTTGACCAACAAATGTGAAGACCTCTCCATTATTACCATCTCAAACAAGCCTCTTAGGATCACCTCCAAAGGTCCTATTATGATTTCAAATGAACCCACTGTTGCTCCCTTAATAATTACCAATCCCGGACCAATTCCCTATTCTTCAAACAAGGCAGTATCATGGAACTATGGTTCTAAGGTGTTCCATCATGGGATTAAACAAGACGCTTGGATCGGAGAAGAAAAATCTGATGATGTTGATAACATAATTGGCTCAAGCAAAGTAACCAGAACCGGGAGAATATTTTCACCCAATATCTCATCACCAGTTGTTACAAAGACGCCCATCCGCACTACTGCTGCCAAGCCAAGTACTGATACAAGAGGGAAAGAGAAGGTTGTTGAGCCTGTCGTGACTGAAATACCCGCAAAGGATGTTATTGATGAAGACCCTCCGCTCGTGAGATGGACGAGATCTTGAAGATAATAAAAAGAAGTGACTTCAAGATTGTGGAACAGTTGGGGCAAACCCCTTCTAAGATTTCTATGTTGTCATTGTTGCTCTGTTCCGATGCTCATGCTCGGACATTAATCAATTCTTGAAAAAAGCTCATGTCCCGCATGAGACAACAACTGACCAATTTGAGAATTGCATGGCTAGCCTGATGGCTGATAATGGCTTGGGATTTTCAGATGTTGACCTAACACCACTTGGGAAGAACCACAATAAAGCTCTACATGTTTATGTTCAGTGCAAAGGGACTACCTTAGCACAAGTGTTGGTCGGCACTAGTTCTTCTCTAAACATACTACCCAAGGGGGCGTTAGACCGTATAGACTGTGAGGGTTTAGTCTTGAAGCCAAGTGATATCATTGTAAGGGCGTTCAATGGTTTAAAGAGGACAAATCATGGGGAGGTAGATCTTCCAATCAAGGTGGGCTCCCAAATATTCAATTCCACCTTCTACATTATGGATATCCGTCCTGGCTATTCTTGTCTGTTGGGTCGCCCTTGGATCCATAAATCTGGGGTAGTAACCTCAACTCTCCATCAGAAACTCAAATATACGGTCAAGGGAATAATTGTCACTGTTTGTGGATAAGAAGAGTTTATGGTAAGTCACCTCAACTCATTCAAGTACGTAGAGATGGATGGAGAATTCATTGAGACCCCGTGTCAAGCCTTTGAATTCGTGCCACCAATGGTTGCTGCCACCAAATGTTCCTCTGATGAGTCCAAATCTATCAAAGTCGTTCCGAAGATGGTTTCAGTCAAAGATGCTCGTGCTGCAATTAAAGAAGGAAGTTGTGATAATTGGGGGCAACTCGTCGATATCCCATTTAAAGCAGATAAGTTTGGTTTGGGTTTCACCGTCAAAGCTCAGAAGGAAGTGAGGCGTGTGCGTGTAGGAAAGCAACCTCTCCACATTGGAATCCATGAGGTCAACGTTGTAGGTGATTCTGATTAAGAAGCTACATTTGAAGATTGGGTGTATCCTACTACAACGGAGCTGAAGAATTGGCATGCCAAGGACTTCGTGCCTATCTCCTTCATTGAGGAGTAATCTACTTGTTATTGCTTTTCTTTCAATTCAAGAACATTTTGTCTGTAATATTTAACAATGAATTTTAAGCCATGTGCCTGGCCTGGGGCACTTTGGTCCATTTATCAAGGGTTTTATTTATGTCCATCTAATCATATGATCATTCAATACGAATCATTGGACTCTTTTGCATTCAAATCTTTGTGTTCATTGTCTTTCTTTTCTTCAAATACATTTTTCAAAATAGCCATGTATCTTACATGCACACACACACACACTCTTGCAGGTTCTCATCCACTCTGGATCTTATTGCTAATGACTCTATTATTACCGACTATGACTTCAAATGTCCAATTAACCAAGTCGAAGACGAAGGCGAGAAAGATTGTGAAATACCAAGAGAACTAGCCAGACTTCTATTACAAGAGGAAAAAGCTATTTAACCGCATGAAGAGTCAGTTGAAGTCATCAATCTGGGTACTGAGGCAGACAAGAAGGAAGTCAATATTGGTGCTAACTTAGAAGACAGTGTCAGAGCAGGTTGGTTCAGATGTTGCATAATTATGTGGAGGTATTTGCTTGGTCGTATGAAGATATTCCAGGGTTGGGTATCGACGTTGTAGTTCATCTTCTGCCGACAAAAGAAGATTATCCTCCTGACAAACAAAAGGTTCGTCGCATGAGGCCTAATATGTCTGAAAATATCAAAGCCGAAGTGATGAAACAATTTGATGCAGGGTTCCTAGCTGTGACATCCTATCCCTAATGGGTTGCCAATGTTGTTCCAGTGCCAAAGAAAGACGGAAAAGTTCACATGTGCGTAGACTATAGGGATCTGAATAGGGAAAGCCCCAAGGATGACTTCCCTCTACCATACATTAACGTCTTGGTCGATAATACCTTTGAGCATAAAGTCTTCTCTTTTATGGATGGTTTCTTTGGCTATAATCAGATAAGGATGGCTCCCGAAGACATGGAGAAGCCTACTTTCGTTATGCAATGGGGCACCTTTTGCTACAAGGTCATGCAGCTCGGATTAAAGAATGCAGGGGGTAACATATCAAATAGCTATGGTAGCTTGTTTCATGACATGATTCATCATGAAATAGAGGTCTGTGTGGATGATATGATTTCTAGATCACAAACTGAACAAGAACACCTCGATCACCTGTACAAGCTATTCGAAAGGTTGAAAAAGTACAAGTTGAGGTTGAACCCTAACAAGTGCACATTTGGAGTACAATCTGGAAAGCTTCTAGGTTTTATTGTCAGCAATAAAGGCATTTAAGTTGATCCTGCCAAGGTGAAGGCCATCCAAGAAATGTCAGTCCCTCATTCTGAAAAAGAAGTTAGAGGATTCTTGGGTCGTCTAAATTACATCGCCCGCTTCATATATCACTTGACTGCTACTTGTGAGCCCATCTTCAAACTCTTGAAGAAAGATTAGGTAGTTAGATGGAATGATGAATGCCAAGTTGCCTTCGACAATGTTGTACCCCAAAATTTACCCTCTCATGTTTTCCAAGATCTTTCCCTACCTGGTTGGTCACAAACCCTTGCTTAAGAAAAAAAGAAAATTTTGAGTGGTGTTTAAGTACCTTTCAATTAGCCTCATGACAAGCCTTTCGATTGGCATTGTGTCAAGGCCTTCGATTGGCATTCTGAATGTATTTCGATTGGCATGTCCAAAATGCCCTTCGATTGGCATTTTAGCAGAGCCTTTTGATTGGCCTTGCAACAAGATCCTTCGATTGGCATTCCTAAAAGTTCCTTCGATTGAAGTATCATAGCTTCCTTCAATTGGAGCATCAGAGCTTCCTTCTATTGGAGCATCAGAGCTTCCTTTGATTTGGAGCATCAGAGCTTCCTTCAATTGAAACATCAGAGCAAAGGCCCTTCAATTGGTATCCCAAAAGAGTCCATTCTAAGAAGCTTGAAAAGAGTCCATTCGAAGGAGCTTCATCAGAGCTATTCGAAGGAGTCTCATAAGAGCCATTCGAAGGAGCTACAGAAGAGCTATTCAAAGAAGTTTGCAAAGGTCCATTTGAAGGAGGCCATCAGCCCATTCGAAGGAGGGCATTCGAAGGCCAGTTACATAATCATTCAAAAATCAAAAAGGGAGACATGATCCCTTGTGTTTGGCCAATGTTACAAATTCCTATTCATGGCTTTCAAACACAATCAAGGCTATTTAAAGCTTTGCCTTCTTGTCCCCTCTACCCCCTCTATATAAAGAGATCACCAGTGTTGCAAAAGGAGGGGGGACGAAAAAACATTAGGGAGAGGCTTCCAACAAAATCCATCAAAAGTTTGTCATAGTTTTCCAAGCAAAAAGCACTCCTTCAGATCGAAGGTGCCCATTCCCAGAAGCCCTCAGACTGAAAGTGCTCCCATCCAGCCAGTACCCAAATCAAAGATTCAATTTGCTGGTAAGAGAGGGTAAATTGTTAAAACTTTGCATTTTGCATAACACCTCCATATGTGCTATCCCATTCGATTTGCCATCCTAGACAGAATCCAAGGGCTTGGGTTTGGCCCCAGGTTATGTTCTTCGTTTGGTAACATTTGCTGCAGATTTAGCCTGAAAAGACCCGGTGTGTGCAGGATCGAAGGGTCTGGGGTTCGATACCCAGGACCTGCGTTTTATTTTGCTAACATACTTTTGCAGGTATAGCATCCCAGATCCAAGGAGACACCTTCTCTGGATCGAATCCGTCAATAGTCCTCCTGGATCGAAGAAGGCATCTTGCCCAGGATCGAAGGGCAATCCCCTTCCCTGGATCGAAGGTTGTTCATGCCCACTTCCTAGCCCAATCGAAAGGACTATGACCCTCTCTGGATTGAAGCTACCATGACCCTCTCTGGATCAAAGCTACCATTCCCTCCCTGGGTCGAAGCTCATTCTTTTCCCCGGATCAAAGCTTCTATTTTCCCATTTGATAGAAGGATGCCTTTTGCCTTTTATTTTTGTTTTCATTGACTGCTTTTTATTTTTACATAAAAATCAAAAATCACAAAAATATTAGGATAGTTGTTTTTTTTCCAACTAAATTAATTTTATAAATAAATAAATTAATTATTTTAACATCCTTTTTTTCTTAAAATTAAAATTAAATAGACTTAGGTCTTATTTTCTTTTATACCAAAAACAACAAAAATATTTTCTTTTACTTTGCGCGCGTTTATTCAATTCTATGTTTTTACTATTATCGTATCGGTTTACCGGATGTAATAGATAAATTAGGATATTTACTGCTTTATTCCCCATTATCTTTGTACAATGTAAATCCCCTCCCCAAAGCATTGTAATAGCGTAGGACCTCTATTTTTGCATTTTTCTTTTATTGCTTTTCATATTAACTGCTAGTAATTAGGCATAATGACAAATACTGAAATCAAGCGCTAGCTAACTTAACAAAAAGACAAAAAATAACTGAACACAACACAATTTCACACAAGCACCTCTAAGATACACCCACTTTGGTTGCCTTTAAAAAACAGTCATGTGGCAGGAATGCTTTAGCACAGACCCGTAAAATCAAAATATCATAGTCCCTCGATGACCCTACGGTTGCCTTCTCGGTAAATGATCTAGTCCCTAAAATAGAATTGCTAAAGCATCTCCACAATTGCCTTTATGACTATAATGTCCCTTCAATTGTCCCAAACACATCCAACGGAAAGGCTACCTACTCACTAATAATAGGATAGCACTGTCTAAAGGAAAAGAGGAAAAGAACACCCTTTTCGAGTACAAAAAGTAGATAGATGTTAGAAGTTTGCTCAAAACTATTTTTACACTCACACAAAAACTACCTTCAAAAATAATTTCAAAACATTTGCTTTGTTAACACTCTTGAGGACTGATACAAGAGTTAAACACAAAGCAATCGCCGCACTAAGACATTTTTCAAACATTTTTAAACATACAAAGCACAAAGAATTTTCAAAATGAGAAAACCTCTAAGAGCCCATGGAAAACCATAGATGGAAAGGGTGCTAACACCTTCCCTTTCCATAATCTACCCCCCTTACTCAGAAACATCTCGAAAAGGTCTTTTTATGTTCTTTTCACTCTTTCCTTTGTTGGATAAAAGAAAAGACGGTGGCGACTCTTTCATACCGCATATTTGCGAATAAAAAACGCAAAAACCAGTATATAAACAGTCGGTTCTGCTACCGTATAATAGAACTGGTGACTCTGCTGGGGATTTATAAAAAGTGGGGTTTATCTTAGAGTTAGTTCATTGTTAAATTGCTTTATTGTGTGTTTGCTTGATTTATATTTAAGGGTTTGCTTGGGTTGTTACTAAAAGATCCTACACCCGGATCTGGGGCACCTTATTAGGTAAGTAGCAATAAACCATGGAAGTTGTACGGCGTAGACCGATACAGACAAAGTGGTGGCTACGTTAGCGTGATGCTTTGGATTATACTAATTTTCATTGAGTAATTTAAGGATAACATTAGGCTTCCTCATAGTGTCACTAAGAGCTAACTGACCTTTAAAACCTTTAATTGACTCATCCTAGCCATTAGGAAGTATTGAGATAACCGGCTTTGGTTCCGACCGAAGATTGGTTGATACTCGATACTACACTCATTGAGGATGGAATTTCAGGATTTTTCGGTCGCAATACTTTGGTGCGGAGCTGAAATAATTTCTGAAGGGAAGGTTAGTGATATTGAGGCTCCTTAGAACCCGATTACTATTCATAGGACAGGTTGAGCCAACTAAACATTCAAGAGGGTACTTACCTACAAACCCCATGCAAGCCTAAACCTAAGGCTGCTTGTGTGACTTGTTTGCTTTTAACTTGAACTACTTGCAAGATTTTATTATCTAACAACATGATTTCCTTGCAGGATTTGTTTACAGTCATTATCCAATAACTTGGATTTCTTGCAGGGTTTACTTGCTTTCATAACCTTACATTTTTGCTTAATTTATAGCATACACATCATAACGTCATCCCATAGCATCTCCTTAACCATTTCGAGGATCTCAAGGGTTTGTGATGCAGGTTATGGTAAATCAGATGTCTAGAAAGGGGAAAAGGGGATTTATTTCCTCTAGCCAATATCGTTGGAAGATCAAAACTCAACCACTTGAGTCAGGGGCTATGACCCACTTGATATGGTGAGCTTGACTCTTGTAGAAGGACCTTCAACAATACGAAGTTCTTCAATCAAAGCTACAAACTTCAACTGCTGACATCTTCTTGTTTACCCCGCGAGATCCTTGAAAACATTGCATACATATATCATACATGTCATTGCATAAACAGGTTTCAAAGCAGGGTCCTCATCTTATTCGCTGTTTATTTCAACAATTAAAGAAATGGCTCTCGAACAAATAGTCAAAGACCTTCAGGCTCAAAGCGCTCAATTCCCACAAATGTTCCTGACTCTGACCGGGGGCAGGAAGAGTTGAAAGCACTCCTTGCTGGGGACCTGGCCAAGAAAAGTCTCGAAGACGATAAGGATGAATGGTTGGAACAACTGCAAGCCGAGGTAGAAGCAATAAGAACCCAGATGTTGGGGCATATGGCTCTTATCCAACGCTTAGCCCGGGGACAAGAAGAGCTGAGAGCCATTATCAGCAAACTTCCTCAAGACGGATGCAACCATGTTAAACAAACGGTCGAGGCTGGGGATCAAGTTATTAACCAACCCCTGATGAGACAAAAAGTTAGCTCGGAGAGCAGGCCTTTCGAGAAGGCTGTTACGCCAAGGCGCCAACAACCACAGGTTAATCGACGTAAGCAGGACTCACTCACTAGGCAATATACCAAACTCAACATGCCAATGTCGCAAGTCCCCCAACACGTGTTGAAGTTGAATTTGGTCACGTTGAGGGATCCTCCTATGAATCCTAACACTTCTGCTCCTACTTACAATCGTGATGCGATATGTGCATATCACTCTAATAGTCTGGGGCATGACACTGATAGTTGTTGGACGTTGAAGTAGAAAATTCAAGACCTGATTGATGAAGGAGCATTGGAATTCATACAAGATGGTCAACTGGAATTTTTCTGTCATTCCACCAAGGCACACCATCTGAAGTGACAAATTCTGACAAGAAGAATTTTGTTCATTAGAATTTTCAATTTATAATTTTCTTTTGATTGTTTGAACGTTTATTCATATCAAACCTTGTTATTTCATCAATATGTTGCACATGTTTGTCTTAAATTAATTGGTTTTCATCATGCTTAAACTGCTTTCTTACTTCCTTTTGTAATATCCAACTCCTGGTTAAAAAGCTCTAAGCCTTTAGAGGGAGGATGAAGAAAACGATACCATAATCCATACAGTGTGCTTTCGAACAGACCTTGCTGGCGATGTACAGGCGTTGTTTCAAATCCCAAATAGTTGAGTTATAAGGAAGATAATCCCTAGTCAACCCCTTTCAGCCAAAGAAGTTGGAGTTTTTCTTTTTACACAAATTAAAACCCTTAATCATAACTTGGGGAAGGGTAGTTTCTCAGTTAATTCAGACGCGCATTCAGTCACAATCTTCCACTTCGTACACAATGGATGGCATCGAAGGCGTCCTTCTAAATCAAAAGACGGTGATGGTTTCGCATAATCGTCAAGACATGCAGTCATTATCTCTCACAATAAAAGCCTGCCAAGTCAAAACCTATGAAGGAGACTTAAGAAAAAGAAAAAACCGGGGCATCCCGCTGACTGTAATCACAAAAAAGAAACAATTCAGGCAAAAGAAGGGATAACAAAAACCAAAAGAAAGAGGTCCTACAAATCCTCAACAAAAAGAAAAGGTTACAAAAATGACTGCCTTCTCAAACAAATGTTCAATTTCTGAACCATCACCAGAATATCAAGGACAAGATGCCAAACTGAATTGGGATTTGAAATGCATAATTAACTGAGCATAGGACTGAAGAACATCACGAAGAACAGGTGGGTACAAATAAATTTTAAGCCTTTATCCTTTGTTTCTTAAACCATGAACCAGGCCACGCTACAACCCTTAAAAGTCCTAACTGAAGCATGGTTTAGTTCGAAAGCATACTGTTACAAAAGCTATCCTGACTCCTGTAGGACTTGCTATAAATCCTGAGTTGATATCACTCTATTGCAAAATTTGTTTTACTAAAAAAAATGAACTTTCAAAAACTTCAAGACAGACATAAGCTTTGCATTCTCAAAATACCATTGTTTGCATATGACTATTTGTTCAACAGCAGAGAAATTCGCAAACGAATATTCAATGAACAGAAATCCTCTCAATGAGCAGAATCACCTCAAGTGGAAAAACACTTCCAATCAAGGGGAATGACATGGTGTCCAGCTGACCTGGGGAAGTCAAGTCAAGGTTCAAGGAATCTCTCAGAAATGCCAAATAGCCAGGGGCAGATCCCCATCTGAATCACTTGAGGCATTGGACGTGAATTCCAGTAATGAATCCTATACAATCAGACAAACGTCTTCTGGCAGTGTGTCAACACTTACCATTATGGACAGTGACAATTCTCCGTACCCGGTGAACATGGACATAGTCGAAAGATACTACGCATGAACAAAGACCCGCTAGGTTGACTGGCCTAGGCAAAAATAAGGGCATCCCGGCGAACCAAAAGGATTCGGGAAAAAGTTAGGGATATACATATGAAAAAACTGTACACCCGGCAAGTCGAAAACCTGAAAAGGCGGCTTGGGCAAAAAAGGGTATCCCGGTGGACTAAAAATCTGAAAAGATAGTCCTGGCGAAAGTTAGGGATTAAAGCATACGACTATGTCTGTCATCTTGTCACTCGCCTATCAGTAGAAGACTTATCATCCTTATCAGCATTTCCCCAATGCCCCATGAATTGGGATGATGCTCAAACCATCCACAAAGTCTTCGCAGGTACTTTCTCCAGCGGGTACAGAGGCAGGGGCATCTTTTTAAAAAGTCGCTGCTATATCCTCAGCTTACAACCTAGTGATGTCATGTGTTCTTGTATCCCCGACAGAACAGGAATTTCCAACTACGACTCCGACATCAGGTTTTCCCCAGTAGAGTTTATTTCTCTAGCTGCGGAAGTTCATCCCCCAGCGGAATTCACTCTCTAGATTGGTGAAGCCTCCCAACAGAACTCTTCCCCATGGTGAAATCATTCTCAAACAGAAGTCGAAGATCCTCGGCAGAGAAAGGGAATCGCCAACAAAACTATCTTCATTCCTTATCCCCGGCGGAAATTGAAGATTCACTTTCTTCACTCACCAACAGCAGTCCTGGATTCAGCTTCCCGTTACTCTCCAACAACAATCAGGGATTCATTTTCCCTAGTTCAACAATACAGCAATGGAACGACTGACACGTTCATACATTACATTCATACATCATTTTTACATATGTCATAACATACGCAGTACGAATGCATATATCACAATCTCATTTATTTTGAGAGCATCATTTACACTTCATGTATCATGACTTTGCATCCAGCTAACCCTGTATCTGTTCAGGTAAAAGTCTATAAACAGACAAAAATCATCAACTACTTACATGACCAGACAAATTTATGGTAATCTGTTGAGGTAGCAATCGTCAGAGATTCCTTCATTATCTATTGAGGTAGAAATCGTCAAAGATTCCTTCACTATCTGTTGAGGTAGCAATCGTCAAATATTCCTTCATTATCTGTTGAGGTAGAAATCATCAAAGATTCCTTCACTATATGTTGAGGTAGCAATCATCAGAGATTCCTTCACTATCTGTTGAGGTAGCAATCGTCAAAGATTCCTTCACTATCTGTTGAGGTAGCAATCTTCAGAGATTCCTTCACTATTTGTTGAGGTAGCAATCATCAAAGATTCATTCACTATCCTTTGAGGTAGCAATCGTTAAAGATTCCTTCATTATCTGTTGAGGTAGAAATCGTCAAAGATTCCTTCACTATCTGTTGAGGTAGCAATCGTCAAAGATTCCTTCATTATCTGTTGAGGTAGCAATCGTCAGAGATTCCTTCACTATCTGTTGAGGTAGCAATCATTAACGATTCCTTCACTATCTGTTGAGGTAGCAATTGTCACAGATTCCTTCACTATCTGTTGAGGTAGAAATCGTCAGAGATTCCTTCACTATCTATTGAGGTAGCTATAGCAAAATATTCCTTCACTATATGTTGAGGTAGCAATCTTCAGAGATTCCTTCACTATATGTTGAGGTAGCAATCGTCAAATATTCCTTCACTTTCTGTTGAGGTAGCAATCGTCAAAGATTCCTTCATTATCCGTTGAGGTAGAAATCGTCAAAGATTCCTTCACTATCTATTGAGGTACCAATCATCAAAGATTCCTTCACTATCCGTTGAGGTAGAAATCGTCAAAGATTCCTTCATTATCTGTTGAGGTAGCAATCGTCAGATATTCCTTCACTATCTGTTGAGGTAGCAATCATCAAAGATTCCTTCACTATCTGTTGAGGTAGCAATCGTTAAAGATTCCTTCACTATCTGTTGAGGTAGCAATCGCCTGAGATTCCTTCACTATCTGTTGAGGTAGCAATCGTCACAGATTCCTTCACTATCTATTGAGGTAGCAATCGTCAAAGATTCCTTCACTATCTGTAGAGGTAGAAATCATCAGAGATTCCTTCACTATTTATTGAGGTAGCAATCTTCAAAGATTCCTTCACTATCTGTTGAGGTAGCAATCATCCAAGATTCCTTCACTATTTATTGAGGTAGCAATCGTCCAAGATTCCTTTATTATCTATTGAGGTAGCAATCGTCCAAGATTCCTTCACTATCTGTTGAGGTAGCAATCGTCAAATATTCCTTCACTATCTGTTGAGGTAGCAATCGTCCAAGATTCCTTCACTATCTGTTGAGGTAGCAATCGTCCAAGATTCCTTCATTATTTGTTGAGGTAGCAATCGTCCAAGATTCCTTCATTATCTGTTGTGGTAGAAATAGTCAAAGATTCCTTCACTATCTATTGAGGTAGCAATTGTCAAATATTCCTTCACTGTCTATTGAGGTAGCAATCGTCAAAGATTCCTTCATTATCTATTGAGTCAAGAGATAACTCTTCATCAGAGCCTTGGATAACTGAAGTGCCTAGAATCTATTCCCCACAAAGTTTTCCTCAAACAGGAAAACAACAGAAATCAACATCCCCCAGTGGACTCCTCCTCAGACAGCAGGAACAAGAACCACCAAAGGGACCATGTGTGAAATCAGCATCTACTTTAGATGGCATCTTTAAGCCCATCTCCGACGGCTCGTTGTCATCTTATCCAAATGGCACCTGTAAGCCCATTCTCGCCATCATCAACAATCAACCAACACATCATCAAGTGCAAATTTCTGGGCACCCTAGTGTTCAATCATCTTCCACCTTCAGATCACGAAAGGAAACAAGCCAATCTACATCTTCAGGTTTAAGAAGATTGAACAGGGGCAGCTGTTGTACCCCAAAATTTTCTCTCTCATGTTTTCCAAGATCTTCCCCTACATGGTTGGTCACAAACCCTTGCCTAAGAAAAAAAAGTAAATTTTGAGTGGTGTTTAAGTAAATTTCGATTGGCCTCATGACAAGCCTTTCGTTTGGCATTGTGTCAGGGCCTTCGATTGGCATTCTGAATGTATTTCGATTGGCATCTCCAAAATGCCCTTCGATTGGCATTTCAACAAAGCCTTGCAATTGGCCTTGCAATAGGATCCTTCGATTGGCATTCCTAAAAGTTCCTTCGATTGAAGTATCAAAGCTTCCTTCGATTGGAGCATCAGAGCTTCCTTCAATTGGAGCATCAGAGCTTCCTTCGATTTGGAGCATCAGAGCTTCCATCGATTGAAACATCAGAGCAAATGCCCTTCGATTGGCATCCCAAAAGAGTCCATTCTAAGAAGCTTGCAAAGAGTCCATTCGAAGGAGCTTCATCAGAGCTATTCAAAGGAGCCTCAGAAGAGCCATTCGAAGGAGCTTTAGAAGAGCCATGCAAAGAAGTTTGCAAAGGTCCATTCGAAGGAGGCATCAGCCCATTCGAAGGACAGTTACATAATCATTCAAAATTCAAAAAGGGAGACAAGATCCCTTGTGTTTGGCCAACGTTACAAATTCTTATTCATGGCTTTCAAACACAATCAAGGTTGTTTAAACCTTTGCCTTCTTGTCCCCTCTACCCCCACTATATAAAGAGATCACCGGTGTTGCAAAAGAGGGGGGACGAAAAAACATTGGGGAGAGGCTGCCCACAAAATCCATCAAAAGTTTGTCAGAATTTTCCAAGCAAAAAGCAGTCCTTCAGATCGAAGGTGCCCACACCCAGAAGCCCTCAGATCGAAAGTGCTCCCATCCAGCCAGTATCCAAATCAAAAATTCAATTTGCTGGTAAGATAGGGTAAATTGTCAAAACTTTGCATTTTGCATAACACATCCATATTTTCTATCCCATTAGATTTGCCATCCTAGACAGAATCCAAGGGCTTGGGTTTGGCCCTAGGTCATGTTCTTCGTTTGCTAACATTTGCTGCAGATTTAGCCTGAAAAGACCCAGCGCGTGCAGGATCGAAGGGCCTGGGGTTCGATACCCAGACCCTGTGTTTTATTTTGCTAACATATTTTTGCAGGTATAGCATCCCAGATCCAAGGAGACACATTCTCTGGATCGAAGCTGCCCATAGTCCTCCTGGATCGAAGAAGGCATCTTTCCCAGGATCAAAAGATATTCCCCTTCCCTGGATCGAAGGTTGTTCATGTCCACTTCTTGGCCCAATCGAAAGGACCATGACCCTCTCTGGATTGAAGCTACCATGACCCTCTCTGGATCGAACCTTCCATTCCCTCCCTAGGTCGAAGCTCCTTCTTTTCCCCGGATCGAAGCTTCTCTTTTCCCCTTTGATCGAAGGATGCCTTTTGCCTTTTATTTTTGTTTTCATTGACTGCTTTTTATTTTTACATAATAATCAAAAATTACAAAAATATTAGGATAGTTATTTTTTTCCAACTAAATTAATTTTTTCAAATAAATTAATTAATTATTTTAAAATCCTTTTTTTCTTAAAATTAAAATTAAATATACTTAGGCTTTAATTTCTTTTATACCAAAAACAACAAAAAGATTTTCTTTTACTTTGAGCGCGTTTATTTAATTCTATGTTTTTACTATTATTGTATCGGATTATCGGATGTAATAGATAAATTAGGATATTTAGTGCTTTATTCCCCATTATCCTTGTATAATGTAAATCCCGTCCCCGAAGCATTGTAATAGAGTAGGACCTCTATTTTCTGCATTTTTCTTTTACTGCTTTTCATATTAACTGCTAGTAACTAGGCATAATGATAAAGACTAAAATCAAATGCTATCTAACTTAACAAAAAGACAAAAAATAACTGAACACAACACAATTACATACAAGCACCTCTAAGGTATACCCACTTTGGTTGCCTTTAAAAAACAGCCATGAGGCAGGAATGCTTTAGCAAAGACCCGTAAAATCAAAAGATCATAGTCCCTCGATGACCCTACAGTTTCCTTCTCGGTAAATGATCTAGTCCCTAAAACAGAATTGCTAAAGCATCTCCACAATTACCTTCGTGACTGTAACGTCCCTTCGATTATCTCTAACATATCCAACAACAATGCTACCTACTCACTAATAGTAGGATAGCACTGTCTAAAGGAAAAGAGGAAAAGAACACCCTTTTCGAGTACAAAAAGTAGATAGCTGTTAGAAGTTTGCTCAAAACTATTTTTGCACTCACACAAAAATTACCTTCAAAAACAATTTTAAAACATTTGCTTTGTTAACAATCTTGAGGACCGATACAAGAGTTAACTGCAAAGCAAATCGCCGCACTAAGGCATTTTTCAAACATTTTCAAACGCACAAAGCACAAAGCATTTTCAAAATGAGCAAACCTCTAAGAGCCCGTGGAAAACCACAGACGGAAAGGGTGCTAACACCTTCCCTTTCCATAATCTACCCCCCTTACTCAGAAACATCTCGAAAGAGTCTTTTTTTGTTCTTTTCACCCTTTCCTTTGTTGGATTAAATAAAAGACGGTGGCGACTCTTTCTTACCGCACATTTGCAAACAAAAAACACAAAAACAAGTATATAAACAGTCGGTTCTGCCACTGTATAACAGACAAAATCAAAGAATATCTACAAGAGCCTCCTATTCTCATGCCTCCAGTTGAAGGAAGACCCTTGATTATGTACTTGACAGTACTAGCAAACTCTATGGGGTGTGTTTTGGGCCAACATGACGAGTCTGGCCGAAAAGAGCATGTTATTTATTACCTGAGCAGAAAGTTTACCGACTGTGAAACTAGATATTCACTGCTCGAGAAAACTTGTTGTGCTCTGGCATGGGCTGCTCTCCAACTAAGACAGTATATGGTGACTCATACCACTCTGGATTTCTAAGATGGACCCAATCAAGTACATCTTCGAGAAACCTGCCCTCTCCGGACGGATAGCCAGATGGCAAATGATCTTAATTGAGTACGACATTCAATATACGACTCAAAAGGCCATCAAAGGAAGTGAACTAGCAGAGCATTTGGCCCATCAAGTTGTCAATGATTATCAGTCTATGAACTTCGAATTCCCTGATGAGAACATCATGCTAGTAACCGACTGTGTGAAACCTGGATGGTATGACAGACCTGAACAAGGATCCTGATGGACTATGGTCTTCGATGGGGCTTTCAATACCTTAGGTAACAGAATTGGTGCAATGATCATATCTCCTGAAGGTTTCCATACTCCTTTCACCGCCAGACTATGCTTAAATTGCACGAACAATATGGATGAATAAGAAGGGTGCATTTTGGGTCTGAAAGCTGCCATTGACTTGAGGATCAAGCATTTGAATGTGTTTGGGGATTCCACTCTAGTGATTAGCCAAGTAAAAGGGGATTGGGGCACTAAACACCCTAATCTTATCCCTTACAAGGAACTTGTGCTATCCCTAATCCCCTACTTAGAAGAGATCACCTTTGAGCACTTCCCTAGGGAAGAAAATCAGTTGGCTGATGCTTTGGCAACCATGTCTTCAATGTTCAAGGTCAGATGGGACAATGAAGCCCCTATGATTACAACTGAAATATTCGACGAACCTGCGCACTACTGTGAGCTTGACAATGACACGGAAAAGCCATGGTACCATGAGGTGATGAGATATCTCGAAGCACAAGAGTATCCCGAGGGAGCATCCATCAATGACAGAAAGTTCTTACGGAGATTCTTGGCCAAATTCTTCATAAGTAATAGACTATTATACAAGTGCAACCATGATTCTACTCTACTGCGATGTGTGGACAAGAAGGAGGCAGAGGAAATTATGGAAGACATGCACGATGGCTCTTTGGCACTCACTCAAGCGGATATACGATGGCCAAGAAAATCTTGAGAGTTAGCTACTATTGGTCAACGATGGAGACTGATTGCCATCAACACTCTAGAACTTGTCACAAATTCCAAATCTATGCTGACAAGGTCCATGTGCCTCTTATCCCTTTGAACGTCATGACCGCTCCGTGTCCATTTGCAATGTGGGGCATTGACATGATTGGAGAAATTAAGCCTACAACTTCTAATACACGTCGCTTCATTCTTGTCGCTATCGACTATTTCACCAAATGGGTCGAAGCCGCCTCGTTTGCCTCAGTCACCAAGAACGTGGTAGCCAGATTCATCAAACACAACCTCATATGCCGCTATGGTATCCCCGAAAGGATCATCACCGACAATAGGACTAACCTCAACAATGTTATGATTACTGAGCTTTGCACTCAGTTTAAGATCAAGCATCACAATTCTTCTCCATATAGACCTAAAATGAATGGTGCAATCAAAGAGGCCAACAAAAACATTAAGAAGATTGGGCAAAAGATGGTAGTAACCTATAAGTACTGGCATGAGATGTTACCGTTTTCTCTACACGGCTATCGTACTTCAGCTAGGACATCAACTGGGGCAACTCCCTTTTCTTTGGTCTTTGGCATGGAGGTTGTTCTGCCAGTGAAGTTCAGATTCCCTCTTTAAGGATTATGAATGAAGCAGGCTTAGGCGAAGACGAGTGGATTCAGACGAGATTGGATCAGCTGAACTTGATCTATGAAAAGCGACTGGTTGTTGTTTGTCATGGTCAGACGTACCAAAAACGGATGATCAAGGATTTCAACAAAAAGATTAAGCCCCGAATATATCAAGTTGGTGACTTGGTGATAAAGCGCATCATTCTTCCACGAGGCGACCCAAGAGGCAAATGGACTCCTACCTACGAAGGGCCATTTGTTGTAAAGAGATTTTTCTCTGGCGGTGCCATGATGCTGACTACCATGGATGGTGAAGACTTCCCACATCCTATAAACATGGACATAGTTAAAAAATACTACGCATAAAAGACCCGCTAGGTTGACACACCTAGGCAAAATAAGGGCTTCCCGGCAAACCGAAAGGTTTGGGCAAAAATTAGGGATATATGCAAAAGATTATACACCCGGCAAGTTGAAAACCTGAAAGGGCGACTTGGGCAAAAATGGGTATCCTGGTGGGCTGAAAACCCAAAAGGGCGGTCCAGGCAAAAGTTAAGGATTGAAAGCGTATGACTATGTCCCGTGGCATCACCACTATCAACTTTATCACTGAGGTCCGAGTTTATACGGTCCATGATCAATCCAATCAACTTATGTCAATGGCAAAGGGCATTCGAAGACACTGGGGCAATAGTAGAGTTGGAATGCAATGAGATCATTTCACATGCCTATTATTTTTTGTTTCCAATCTTTGTTTTCCTTTCGACGATTTCCTCTTACTAGGATCTCCGTCTCTTTGTACAAAATGCCTATTCATGGGAAAAATATAAATACAAATATACTTTGAGGTGCAAACTTTTTTGTTTTGAATGCAAAGTTGTCCAATGACTAAAATTGAACGAACATATGCATATGAACATAATTAAAACTATTTGGCACATGTGTCTTGCTAAACAATATCAAGCATGTCTTTAGCATATATGGAATATCCCCACAGAGTTATTTCATTTGCATTATCCCCACAAGACGGCTACAATAAACCTTCCTCAACGGAGTTATCCACAAAGTCTCTTTGCACATGCTAATCTCCAACCAGAGTCTCAACCTCTTGGCAACTCTCCCCCAGAAAAGTTGATCCTACAAGTAGAAGCCTTGTGAACCTCTTCCTCAAAGAACTCACCTCGTCAGTAGTTCATCACGTATTCATCAACATGGTTTATTTCCCCAACAAACAACGAGTAGCATAACTCCCCAGTCGAGTACAAAATTCCCCAACTTAGTCTATCTTTCCCAACTAAGCCTGGTATCCCCAGCCAAGTATATCCTCCCCAAGCTGAGTATATCTTCCCAAGCTGAATCTGTCTTCCTCGATTGAGTCCACACACTCCAATTTGAGTTTGCCTTTCAAACTATTGCAAATCATAGGGCCATAACCCCTAATTCCCAGTAAAGTCGTCAACAAAACCTCTACTATTTCCAAAAGATACTATGAAGCCTGGACCCTACCAGATAATAGTCAACTTCTCAAATCACTATAGAGCCTGGACCCGACCAGATAATAGTTAAGACCTTTCAAAGCTACTATGAAGCCTGGACCCGACCAGATATTATTACAACTTTCAAGCTAATATGAAGCCTGGACCCGGCCAGATATTAGTACAACTTTCAAATACTATAAAACCTGGACCCGAGCAGATATTAGTTTAACTCTTCAAAGATATAGAAAAACCTGGATTCAACCAAGACCAAGGTTTAATTTATTTTCCCCAGTAGAGTTTGCCTCTACCCCATCAAGTTATTGTGAAGCCTGGTTCCGACCAGATAGCAATTCCCTTCAGAAATTTGTTGTGAAACCTAGAATATGACAAAATAACAACTAAATCCCCAAGCAGTTTATTGTAAAACCTGGACCCGACCAGATAACAATTAACCTTAACCACCTCAGAAATCTACAAAGCCTGGAATCTGACCAGATAGCGGTCCAATGTCATTAAGTTATTGCAAAGCCTGGACCCAACCAAATATCAATTCAATTTCGTCTATTCAAGCAAGTTATTGTTAAACCTGGACCCGACCAGATAACAACTAACTATGATCCCCAGAGAGACACTATGAAGCCTGGACCCGACCAGATAATAATATAACCTTTCCAAAACCATGAAGCCTGGACCCGACCAGATAGTAGTTACAACTTCAAGTCACTGCAAAGTCTGGAATCCGACAAGATAACAGTTAACTTCCTTATCCCTAGCAAGTTGTTGTGAAGCCTGGATCCGACCAGATAACTATTCAATTTCAAGAAATTTTCTGCAAAGCCTGGAATCCGACCAGATAACAGTTAATTTATCATTCCCCAGTAAGTTACCGTGAAGCCTGGATCCGACCAGATAGTAGTTGACTTCCTCTTCCTCGGCAAATTGTGAAGCCTGGATCCGACCAGATAACAGCTGACATTCAAGAGATATTCCCCAGCGGAAGCATCCTTTCAACAGGTTTGAAGATATGTATACTCTTCATCCCCAACAGCGATCCGGGATTCAACTTCCTAAGAACTCCTCAGCAGAAGTCAAGGATTTATTTTCCCGGAAAAACATACATCTCACATTCATACATCATAGCATGTACATGAAACATGCATTTAGCATAATACCACATCTGGTGAACATCATGCATACACCTGCATTTAACTAACTTCTTTTTCCCACAGATAGAACATAAAGTTTAAGTCTAAATCAACCAGAGATTTGTGCTGATACTTCTTCCAGTGTTCACCATAATTCCTCCAAATGGAATCTATAAGCCCATTCACAATACATCTTCGAGTGCAAATTTCTAGGCACTCTAGGGTTCAATCATCTTTCACCTTCAAGTCACGAATAGCAGATCCGCCAATCTAACTCTTTAGGCTTAAGAAGATTGAACAGGGTAAACTATTGTACCCAAAAATTTGCCCTCTCATTTCTCAAATAATACTCACAAGATCTCCTTTGGTTCATGACTGCACAAGGGATTATCAGCTCAAGACACCTCCTTAAGCACTGATGATTGAAAATTAGGGTTTGGGATTGCACGAGGATAAATGGAATTTTAATGACCCATATGACTTTCATGGATCATTTTGGACCCTCAAGTTTGCTCATGTCAAGTTTCAAGTCTTGGATCACATTTTTGCTCAGTCAATTGATCAGTTGACCTAAAATTAGCTGTATTAGGGAAAAAGTCAATTATGGTCAATTTATAGTCAAAATTCATAATTTTTTATCCACGTCAACATTCTGAACTCACGTATGTCATTTGATCAAGTTGGGATCGCAATCCCTCAAGAAATTTGATCAGATCATCAAAAGGGCAAAATGGTCAAAATTAGGGTTTTGATTGAGAAAGGGCAATTTTTTATTTTTGTCCTATAAAATTATTGATTGGTTTGAGACATGATCTCAAGGTTTCAAATACATCATTTTGACCTAATGTAATTGTTCAAAACATTGCTCAAGACCAATTGATTGACAGATGAATTTTAAGTCAACTAATCAAAAGTCAAGTGCCAAAGATCACAATTCATCAAAACATGTCAAAATATGAAACTTGTTCATCAAGAAATCAAAAAGTCAAGAGTTCATTTTGAAAAGTCAAAATTTCTAAACTTAGAAATTTTTCTAAGTGTTGAAAACTTCATATTTTTTCACAACTTTGAGCCAATTTTTCACCATGATGCAAGATGATTCAAAGGTAACTTCCAACATTAAAGTTGTATATCTAAATTAGATCTAAAACATTGTAGAACACAACTTCTCCTAGAAATGCATGGATTTCAAGTTATGATTTTGTGAATACATGTTCATGAAACTTGGAAACTTAGTGAAATTTTGCCCTAGTTTAGGCAGAATTGACCTAACTTCATGGTAATTTTTCACATAGTCCCAAGATGAATCTTCAAAAATGTCCAACATAGAGGTTGTAGAGTATGTTACAATCTTTCCAAAATGTGTAAGAACTCATTGAGATCATGTTTGAGCAAGGAGAATCGAAGGTGAGAAGTTAGGGTTTTCAAACTTGAATAACAAGCCATTTTGTGAAGAATACATGAACCAAATCCATGCTAGGCTGCATAATCTTTGCTTTTCAGGCCTCAAACTTGTTTGTCACTCCATAATTAAATGTTTACACAGCTGTTAGAGCTTTGATCCAAGCATTTGAGCCATTATCCAAGTTGCATTTCCATTAATGGCACAAAGTAACATTGCCATTCTAGTAAAGAGGCTTTAATCACAAAGTCAACTTGTCTTGAGCTTTGCACTTGTTCCTTCTGATCACACACAATCTAAAAGCCATAAGAAACTTGTCTAGAGCCTCTAACTACTCAGACCATGCTTGTATTATGCGTTGAAACTATGTTTGTCAACCTTACTTCAAAAACAAGCCAAGAAGCCAAAACATGTGATCTTGTACTTCTGACCATCTCAAATCTCCAAAACTTTTCCTATATCTCAAAACACTATTATGCAACCTAGGACACGAGCTTGAACACCCTGAAACACTCCTAAACTCCCTCAAGTCAGAAGTTTCCCAAAAAACTCCATTGTTGCACAGTTTCTGACTTTGAACTTCAAACTTCCATTTCCCCCGTGCGTTCTTTGGCCTTTTAGTTCCTAAAGCTTCCTCACATCAAATACAAACCATCCCTATCCTTGTTACAAGATTGTAACTCCATTTCCATCATCCTCCATAACCAAAAATAGATCATTGCAGTTGGACTTCTCCAGGTCATTCCATCCACTCTTAACTCAAGTTAAGCATTGCATTAGCTTCCTATAGACTCAAGGAAGCTAACCTGATCATTGCAGCACCTTGAATCAAGCTCAAACTCATTTCACGATTTCCAGTTTTGAGGTATTTTTCTTGAACTTCTATCTTCATATTTAGGAATTAATAGGCTTGTATTTGTGAAGATAAAATGTAGACATCATTGCCCTGAAACTATACATGTCCATAAATTTCATTTATGTTGCTTGAGTAGGGAGAATTTTGAGTTTGAACCTCTGAAAATATTTAGGTCAGAATTTGGTACTGTTAGAAATTCATGCTCATCTTTGAGAATTAGCTTAAGTTATTTACATATTCAAAATCGTGAGGAAATATCTAACAAGTTTGATGTTGGAAGTTTTGTGAATGGATGAGAAATGAATGAGTTACAGGTTCTTTGGCTGGAGGTTGAAGATGAAGTTCATTCAGGGCAAAACTTATGTTACATATTTATTATTTTGTTTAAGTTAACGGATGTATCACCACCCTAGTGGTTAAAGCGCGCGCCTGTCACCTTAGGAACCTGGGTTCGAGCCCCAGTGGTACCCTTTTGGTTCTTTTTCATATTTTTCCATTTTTTTGGTTTGAAAACAGGCGCCTGGGCTTTCTCCCCCCTTGGGCTTTTTATTTTTTCTGACCTCTAACCCTTGTTTACTTTCACACCCGTGGCCCTTTATTTTATTTTTTCTTTTTCTTTTTCTTTATTTTATTTTCATTTTCATTATTATTTTTATCGTTATTATTTTTATTATTAAAAAATATAAAAATATAAATTTTTTATTTATTTACACTTATATATTTTATTTTTCTTCATAATACAAAAAACTAAAAAAACATTTTTCTTAATAAATTTAATTTCCTTTTTTTTATAATTAATATTTAGATAATTATGTTTAATTATTATAGTATTCTCTTGTAAACTAAAAATTAAATTAGAACTTAGGTTTATTTTAATTGATTAAATTTCATTTTATTTTTATTAATTTAAAACTTTTTAATAAAAAAAACCCTAAAAAATCCTTTTAAATTAATTTATTTTCTTAATAAGTTTAAGTTAATTTTATTTATTTTAACTAATCATTTTCTTTAATTAGGTTAAAACCCTTTCATGAAAATCAAACAAAAAATCATTTATTTTTCCATTTGCATTTATACATTATTATTTATTCAATTCTTGTACATTTATTCAATATGGTTGTAATAGTTAATTAAATTTAATCTTCTTGCAAAATCCCCATTTGTAAATTTGTATACCCTTTCCCATAATGATGTAATAGCTTAGTATTTTTACTTTCCGCAATTTATTGCTTGTATATAAATGCTAGTAATTAGGGTTTGTATGGAAAGAATAAAATCAACAAGTTAGCAAACCCTAATTCAAGACAAAACAATACATGTAAATCAACACACTTGCACACTTGCACCCTTAGGGTAATTCCACTCTGTTGCCTTACAAAAATGGTCATTTTATGCATGTGGGATATCTTAGCAAAGCAATCAAAAATACAAGATCATAGTCCCTCGATGACGCTACTAAAGCTGCCTTTCAAAAAATGATATTAGTCCCTCAAAGAGAATTGCTAAGATATTTCACGATATTGCTATCATGGTTATACGATGACCCACGCCCGTCCCTTTACATCCAAAGATAGGGCTTCTTACCAAATCAATAGTAAGATAGCAATATCAAAGGAAAGGAAGAAATGAACTAAGACTTTTGAGTAGGTAGATTATTCCTAGTTTCTTGCTCAATTTCAAATCAAACATCCTTGCTTATTTTCAAAACAAACATAAAACATTTTCAAAACATTTTCCAAACTTGAAACATTTTCAAAAGCTCATGTGATACGGTGGGAGAACTGACTTGGGTGTTTTGCGTTTTATCGCAAATGTTGCGCTTAGCAAGAGTCGCCACCGACTTTTCTTTTATCCAAAAGGAAAGGTGAAAAAGCACAGGAAAGACATTTGAGATTATATCTTGAGTTCAGGGGGTAGATTATGAAAAGGGAAGGTATTAGCACCCTTTTCATCCATGGTTTTCCATGGGAACTTAGTTACTTTCTAGATAACTTGTTTTTGTTTGAAATCGTGCTTTGTGTGGTTTTGAAAGTATTTTTGAAAAGAGGCCATTGTTTAGGCAAACTTTGTAATGATTCTCGTTCGTAAGAATGTATACAAAGTGTTTGATCTTTTGAAAATGTTTTCAAGTTTTGAAAGATATTTTGAAAGTGTTGGAATTTGTTTTGAAAATAGCAAGGATGTTTTTGTTTTGAAATGGAGTGAGTAACTAGGAACAATCTACCTACTCAAAAGCCTTTCATGTTCATTTCATTTCTCCTTTGACATTGTTATCTTACCATTGATTTGTTAAGTAACCCTATCTTTGGATGTAAAAGGGACGGGCGTGGGTCATCGTATAACCATGATTAGCAATGTTGCAAGGTATCTTAGCATTTTCTTTAGGGACTAAGATCATTTTGAAAGGCAACATGGATAGCGTCATCGAGGGACTATGATCTTGTATTTTGTTTGTTTTAGCTAAGATACCTCACATGCATAATATGGCTATTTTTGTAAGGCAACCAAGTGGATTTATCCTAGGGGTGTATGTGTGCAAGTGTATTAATTTTCATGCCTTATTTTTGTCTTGATTAGGGTTTCCTATTTTGTGGGTTTTAGTCTTTCCATACAAAATCCTAATTACTAGCATTTATATAAAGAGATAAATTGTGGAATTTAAAATTACTACGCTATTATAATACTTATGGGAGGGGGTGTACAAATTACAAATGGGGAGTATTGCAAGAAAATTAAACTTAAATAATCTATTACAACCATATTGAACATGTACAAATGATTGAATAAATAATATATAAATACAAGAATATAAATAAAAAAGATGATTTTTGTTTGGTTTTCATAAAAAGGGTTTAACCTAAACCTAATTAAAAAATGTATAGTTAAAATTAAAATTAAATTAACTTAAACTAATTGAGAAAAGAAATTAAAATAAAAAGATTTTTTTAGGGTTTTTATGAAGAAAAAGGGTTTTAAGTTAAATAATAATAAAAAGTAAAAATTAAATAATTAAAAGAAAACTAAATTCTAAATTAATTTTAATTAAGAAAATAAAATAATTATTAAACATAAGTCTAAATATTTAATTATTTAAAAGAGAAATTAATTTGTTAAAAGAAAATGTTTTTAATATTTTTATTTTATAAGAAAATAAAATGAATAAGAGTAAATAAAATATTTTTGGATTTTTCATGATTAATGAGAATAATAATAATAATAATAATAATAATAATAATAATAATAAATAAATAAATAAATAAATAAATAAAAATATTAAAGAAGAAAAGAAATTTAAAAAAAATAAGAAAAAAAGAAAATAGTAAAAGAAATTGGGCCAGGGGTGCACAAGTAAATTAGGGGTTAGTAAAAGAAAAAAAATCATCAGGCCCAAGTTGGAAGGCCAGACGTTGCTTGTTTGGAAACAAAAAAAGTGAAAAAATTGTGAGAAATGAAAAAGGTAGCGCGCTAGGTGTTGAACCCGCGCCCTCTTGGTTACTAGTGTGCTGCCTTACCACTGGATGGCTATACATCCGTTTATTAAAATGAAATGATAAATACATAACGTAACATGCTTCCAAGGCCTGTACTTCGTCTTCAACCTTTTAGCCAGCCAGAGTACCTGTAACTTATTCATCTCTCAACAAAAATGGAAAGTTCAAACATGAAAGTTGTGGCATTTCTTCCCACGAATCCAACCATATAAATAACTAAAGCTATAAATCTAAGATGAGTGAGAATTTTTCTGGCCCTAACTTAAACCTAAAAATTTTAGAAACTTCAACTCTAAAATTCTCTAAGCTCAGGTCATATAAATGCAAACTATGGATATATACAGCTTTGTGGCAATGGTATCTATATTTTATCTTCACAAATCAGAATCAAATGATGCTTGTATGAAGATATAGAAGTTTGAAAACTTATCTCTTACAGCTGGAGTCGTGTATGGAGTTTGAGCAACCTTTGAGATGGCCTGATGATTTCTGTAGCTTGCCTGGACCTCCTTGAGTGTGTTCCAATTCCTACTTTGCTTTGAGGATGGATGAAACTCTCAACTCAAGTCAAGTTATAAGCTTCAGTTTTGAAAATGGTGGATGGTGATGGAGGGGTTACAGTCAGGAAACAGGGGCCTGGATCACTTTGATATGATGTATATTAAGTGTTTGGATGGTTAAAACTCAATACGCACGAGTGGATTTGAAGATGGCTATGTGAGGTTCAAAACTATCAAGTTATGGCAGATTCTGAGTTGCAGAGTACTTGGGAGTGTTTTGGGGTCCTTGAACTCGTGTGTTATGTTGCAATATACTTGTGCATAAGTAAGGAAAGGGTTAGAGTACTTGAGAAGGCCAGAAGCACAAGATGTAGATTTATGGTTATGTTACTTGATTTTGAAGAAAAGTGACAATATGGTTTCAAGGCATGGTACAAGCATGGACTGAGTTTATGGGAGGCTCTAGACATGCTAATTTTGCCTTTGACATTGCTTGTGATCAGAAGGAACAAGTGCAAAGCTCTATGCATTGACTTTGTGATTAAAGCTTCTTTACAAGAATGGAATGGTTACTTTGTGCCATAAATGGAAATGTAACGGATAAAGGCTCGAGTGCTTGGATTAAAGCTTTAACATCTGTGTAAAAATTTAATTATGGAGTGACAAAAAAGTTTGAGTCCTGCAAAGCAAAGATTATGCAGGCTAGTCTTGGATTTGAATTCTTGTTCATCATGAAATGGCTTGTAATTTAAGTTTGAAAACCCTAACTTCACCTCTTTGATTCTTCTTGCTCACAAATGATCTCAAGGAGTTCTTGGACATTTTGGAAAGTTTGTAATGTGATCTATAACCCCTCTTTGAATCACTTTTGAAAATTCCCCTTGGAACTATATAAAAAAAGTTCCATGAAGTTAGGCCAAAATCCTGCCTAAACTAGGGCAAAATTTCACTAAGTGTTTAATTTCAAGACCATGACTTTATGAATTAATAACTTGAGATCCAAGAATTTTTAGAAGAAGTTGTGTAAAGAAATGTTGTAGATATCATGGATATCTACAACTTTCATGTTTAAAGTTTCTTCTTAATCATCTTGCATCATGGTGAAAAATTTGCTCAAAGTTGTGAAAAAACATGAAGTTTTAAACACTTAGAAAAATTTCTAAGTTAGAAAACTTTGACTTTTCAAAATGAAATCTTAACTTTTTGATTTATTGATGAATAAGTTTCATATTTTGACATGTTTTGATGAATTGTGATCTTTCTTACTTGATTTTGACCAAAAAGTCAAAGTTTGACTTTTCGGTGTACAGTTGACTTTTGATTAGTTGACTGAAAATTCACTATCAATCCAGTTGATCTTGAGAAATGTTTTAGGTCATGCCATTAGGTAAAAATGATGAAATTGAAATCTTTAGATCATTCCTCAAACCACTTAACCATTTGCTAGGTCAAAAATCAGAAATTGCCTTTCCTTAGTCAAAACCCTAATTTTGACCATTTTGCCCTTTTGATGATTTGATCAGTTTTCTTGAGGAATTGTGGTCCAAACTTGATCAAATGATACATATGAGTTTATAATGTTTCTATGGATAAAAAATTATGAAGTTTGACTGTAAATTGGCAACAGTTGACTTTTTTCCCAATACAGCTGATTTTTAGGTCAACTGCTCAATTGATTGAGCAAAAATGTGATCCAATGATTGAAACTTGACATGAGTAATATTGGGGGTCCATAATGATCCATGAAAGTAACATGAGGCATTGAAAGTTCAATTATCCTTGTGCAATCTCAAACCCTAATTTTGGTCATTAGTGTTTAAGGAGGTATCTTGAGTAGGGATGTCAATGGGGCGGGGCGGGGCCGGGGGGACACTTCCCCATCTTTTTCCCCGCCATCAAATTCATTCCCCGTCCCCGTCCCCGATCTCCGTCACGGGGGAATTTCTATCCCCATCCCCGTTCCCCGCGGATCCCCGTTCCCCGCGGGGATCCCCATAGATCCTACATTTATTCATTAATATTTTATTTTTTTAAAATGTTTATATTTTCTATAAAAATAAAAAGCACAAAGAATTCACATATTTATTATGTTATTAAAAAATTCTAAGATTTACATTTCTCTCTCTTAATAAATACATGAATATTTATTTATTTATTTTTATAAATAAACATAAAGGAAATGACTAAAAAACCTAATCTAAAATATATATATTAAATTAACTATATTAAAATAATAGGCGGGGCGGGGTCCCCGCGGGGCGGGGGGTGTATTCCCCGTCCCCGTCCCCGAAATGCTCTCGGGGGAATTTTTCTCCCCATCCCCGCCCCCACGGGGGAAAATTCCCCATCTTTGGGGCCCCGAACGGTGCGTTCCCCGCGGGGATCCCCATTAACAGGTCCAAACTGACATCCCTAATCTTGAGTTGATCAACCCTAGTGCAGTCTTGAACCAAGAGAGATCTTTTGTGAGAAAATAATTAATAAGTGAGAGGGAAAATTTTGGGGTACAACAGCTGCCCATGTTTAATCTTATTAAACCTAAAGAGTTAGATTGGCAGATTTGCCATTCGTGACTTGAAGGTGGAAGATGATTGGACACTAGAGTGCCCAGAAATTTGCACTCGAGGATGTGATGGTTGAAGGTATAGGGAATAGGCTTGAATATTCCATTTAGAGAGGAGATGATAATTTGTTGGAGATGGGCTTGCATATGCCATCGAAAAATGATTGTTGATGGGGAATAGAGGAAGTGTCAGAATAAACCTCAGGTTGATTTACACTAGAGTAGTGCATGTGTCAGGTTGAGTACTAGAATAATATCCATAGGTGGATTATATTTGACTCGTTTCTGGAAGTTGATTCTTAATGAGTATCAGAATGGCGTCCATGTCTGGTGTGTATTTGAACTATATCTGGAAGTTGAATCCGAATGAGTATCAGGATGGCATCCGTATCTGGAGTGTATCTGTACTGTATCTGAGAGAGAATCTGAATGAGTATCAGAATGGCATATGTATCTGGAGCGTATATGTACTCTATCTGAGAGCTGAATCTGAATGAGTATCAGAATAGTGTTCGTGTCTAGAGCGTATCTGAACTGTATCTGAGAGAGAATCTGAATGAGTATCAGAATGGCATCTGTATCTGGAGCGTATCTGTACTGTATCTAAGAGAGAATCTGAATGAGTATCAGAATGGCATCCGTATATGGAGTGTATTTGTACTGTATCTGAGAGTTGAATCTGAATGAGTATCAGAATGGCGTCCGTGTTTGGAGCGCATTTGAATTGTATCTGAAAGTTCAGCTGGTCGTGTAGATAATCGTCCTGACTTGTCGCAAGTATCAATTTCTGACCTTTGTAAATTGTTGATGATAGCTATATGCTGACTGATCTTTCCTGGAGAGATGAAAGATTAGTTATATGCAATGCCATGATGTATGAAATGCATTGTATAATAATTTTCTCAATAAAATGAATGAGATTATGTTGTATGCGTTCGTGTTGTCAATGTTATGACGTATGGATGAGATGTATGGGTATGTAAGTTATGCTGCTATAACACTGTTGGATTAGGGAAAATAAATCCCTGACTACCGTTGGGGACGTGGAGTGTAGGTCTTCACGTTTTGAAGTGCTGATGAGTTGATGAGATCCTATTTGTTAGAGAAATGAACTCTGTTGTAAGGGAAACGTCGTGTATGGCTTGTGAAATATGTTGGGGAAACCTGAGAAATTGGACGACTTCTACTGGGTATTGATAACTGGAAGTTTTGTTCCACTGGGAATTAAGCTGGACACTGTGGGGAATTTTATGGAATAGTTTAAAGATATTATCCTATTTCTTAAAGCCATTAGCAATTTTCTTTCTATTTTTTGTTCCCTTTTTGTTCATTTTTAAATAGTAGCTACATTCAAATGCATATTTTCAAAAATAAATCACTGGACGTTTTTGTAGACAAAACACAGAAGTTAAAGAAAAACAGATAGTTTTGTACTTTCAAAGAAGTATCTTTGTATTAACTTGAATAAGTATTTTGTACAATGATACGAACATCCTAGTAAGAGAATGTCGTCGTAAAAAATGAAAATTTGATACAAAGAAAAGATAGCTATGTGCAATAATCCCATGGGGTTCCCATTCTACTGTAGCCTTCATGTCTCTGAGCATCTTTTCCACTTACTGCCTTGTCCGAAGTTGATTGGATTGATCAGAACCGCTGAGTTTATCAGTCGAAGCCAAAGGTTGTCCGTAAAGGTGATCCAATGGGACATAGTCGTACGCTTTAATTCCCTAACTTTTTCCTGGACTGCCCTTTCGGGTTTTCAGTCCACCGGGATACCCTTTTTTTCCCAAGTCTCCCTTTCGGGTTTTCAACTTGCCGGGTGTACAGATTTTTTTGTTTTTATCCCTAATTTTTTCCCGAACCTTTTTGGCTCGCCGGGATGCCCTTGTTTTTCCTAGGTGTGTCAACCTAGCGGGTCTCTTATACGTAGTATCTTTTGACTATGTCCGCGTTCACAGTGTGCGGCAGGTTATCGCCATCCATAGTGGTCAAGATCATTTCTCCACCAGAGAATATGCTTTTGATCACAAATGGTCCTTCGTATGTAGGAGTCCATTTGCCCCTGGGATCACCTTACGGCCGTATGATGCGCTTGATCACCAAATCCCCGACTTGATACACTTAGCGTCTGACCTTTTTGTTGAAAGCCTTGATCATCCATTTTTGATACATTTGACCATGATAGGCAGCAGTAAGCCTTTTCTCATCAATCAAGTTCAGTTGATCAAGTCGAGTTTGGATCCAATCTTCTTCATTCAACCCTGCGTCCTTCATGATTCTCAAAGAAGGGATTTGGATCTCAATAGGCAAGACAACTTCCATATCGTATACCAGAGAGTAAGGTGTTTCCCAGGTTGATGTGCATGCCGTAGTACGATAACCATGGAGGGTGAATGGTAGCATCTCATGCCAGTCTTTGTACGTGACTGTCATTTTCTGTATGATCTTTTTGATGTTCTTATTTGCGGCTTCGACAGCACCATTCATCTTTGGCCGGTAAGGGGAAGAATTGTAGTGCTGGATCTTGAATTTCGCATACAGTGCGGTGATCATAGTTTTGTTGAGATTCGTACCATTCTCAATGGTGATCCTCTCTGGTATACCATACCGACATATGAGATTCTGTTTAATGAACCGGGCGATAACATTCTTGGTAACGGAAGCGAATGAAGTCGCCTCAACCCACTTTGTGAAATAGTCAATGGCCACCAAGATGAAGCGGTGTCCATTAGAGGTTGTTGGCTTGATTTCTCCAATCATGTCGATGCCCCACATAGCAAAGGGCCAAGGAGCCGTCAAGACGTTCAAGGGAACCGGAGGTACGTGCACCTTGTCAGCATAGATATGACACTTATCAAAAGTTCGAGAGTGCTGATAGCAATATGCTTCCATGGTAGACCAGTAATAACCTGCCCGTAGGATCTTCTTTGCCATCTTATGCCCACTGGAATGGGTGCCAAAAGTGCCTTCATGTGGATCAGCCATGATCTTTTCTGCCTCAACCTTGTCTATGCAACGAAGAAATACAGAGTCATGGTTGCATTTGTAGAGGATGACATTACTAAGGAAGAACTTAGCCGAGAATCTCCTTAAGAACTTCTTATCATTGACCGAAGCTCTTTCTGGATACTCTTGAGTCTCGAGATACCTCTTGACTTCGTGGAACCAAGGCTGGTCCACTACTTCTTCAGTATTAATTTCGTGACAATGAGCTGGTTCATCCATTCATTCAATGGTGATATGGGGAGCCTTGTTATCCCATTTGAGTTTAAACATGGATGACATTTTGGCTAGCGCGTCCGCTAGTTGATTTTCTTCTCGCGGGAAATGCTCGAAGGTAATCTTCTCGAAATGCGGGATTAATGTCAACACATGTTATTTGTATGGGATGAGGTTAGAGTGTTTAGTGTCCCATTCTCCTTTGATATGACTGATGACCAAGGCTGAATCTCCAAACACACTTAAAGACTTGATTCCCAAATCTATGGCATCTTTGAGACCAAAGATGCACGCTTCGTATTCTGCCATGTTATTTGTACAGTTGAAATAGAGTCTTGCAATGAAGGGAGTGTGACATCCTTCAGGGGATATGAGTATAACACATATACCATTACCGAGTGCGTTGGACACCCCATCAAAAACTAGGGTCCATCGGGATCCTTGTTCAGGTCTGTCGTATGGTCTGAGTTCTTCACAGTTGTTTACCATCATGATGTCTTCATCTGGGAATTCGAACTTCATGGACTGGTAGTCATCCACAACTTGATGAGCAAGGTGATCGGCTAGTATACTGCCCTTTATTGCTTTTTGGGTAGTATACTGAATGTCATATTCCGTCAAGATCATCTGCCATTTGCTATTCTCCCAGAGAGGGCAGGCTTCTCGAATATGTATTTTATATGATCCATCTTGGATATCAATAAGGTAGTATGGGTCAGCATATACTGTCTTAGCCGGCGAGCATCCCATGCCAGAGTGCAACAAGTTTTCTCGAGCAGTGAATATCTTATTTCACAGTCGGTAAAATTTTTGCCCAGGTAATAAATAGCATGCTCTTTTCGGCCAGACTCGTCATGCTGCCCCAACACACACCCCATTGAATTTTCCAAAACATTTAGATACATGATCAAGGGTCTTCCCTCGACTGGTGGCATTAAAACATGAGTTTCTTGCAGGTACTCTTTGATCTTGTCGAAGGCTGTTTGGCACTCATCATTCCATTTAACTACTTGATCTTTCTTCAATAATTTGAAGATTGGTTCACAAGTAGCTGCCAGGTGAGAAATGAAACTGGAAATGTAGTTTAAACGTCCCAAGAATCCTCTGGATTCCTTCTCGGTGCGAGGAGCAGGCATTTATTGTATTGCTTTCACCTTGGCAGGGTCCACTTCAATACCTTTACCACTGACGACAAAGCCTAGGAGTTTACCAAACCTCGCCCCAAATGTGCATTTATTTGGGTTCAACCTCACCTTATATTTCTTTAGTCTCTCAAAGAGTTTCTGTAAATGGTCAAGATGTTCCTCTTGAGTTTGAGATTTGGATATCATGCCGTCCATATAGACCTCTATTTCGTGATGTATCATGTCGTGAAATAGAGCTACCATGGCACGCTGATAGGTTGCCCCAGCATTCTTCAACCCGAATGGCATAACCTTGTAACAAAAAGCTCCCCACTGTGTGACAAAGGTCGTTTTCTCCATGTCCTCAGGCTCCATTTTAATTTGGTTGTAGCCTGAGAAACCGTCCATGAAGGAAAACACCTTATGTTGTGTTGTATTGTCAACTAAAATATCAATGTGGGGAAGTTGGAAATCATCCTTAGGGCTTGCCCTATTCAAATCTTTGTAGTCCATGCACATTCGTACCTTACCGTCCTTTTTAGGCACGGGAACAACATTGGCGACCCATTGTGGATAGGAGGTGACGACCAAGAATCCGGCGTTGAATTGTTTCATGACTTCGGCTTTAATCTTCTCTGACATGTCTGATCGCATGCGACAGACCTTTTGTTTTACCGATGGGCAGTCTTCTTTTGCGGGTAAATGATGTACCATAATATATGCTTCAAGTCCTGGCATGTCTTCATACAACCAAGCAAAGACCTCAACATAATCATGTAGCAACTGAATCAGACGCTTCTTGACACTGGATTCCAGATTGGCACCCACCTTGACTTCTTTCTTGTCCTCTTCGGTACCTAGGTTAACTTTGTCCACTGGTTCTTCGTGGGGCTAAATGGTCTTCTCTTCTTGTTGTAGTAACCTGGCTAGTTCCCCTGGAACTTCACAATCTTCCTCACCTTCGTCTTCGGCTTAGTAGATTATATTTTCAGAGTCACAAAAGGCCATAGCAGAATCGTTACCCATGGGATCCCGAATGGATGTAGATCTACATTTTGAATGTGAGTGTGTGTAAGAGTATAGCTATCTTTGAAAGAAATAAAAATGTAAAAAGGAAAGACAAAGAACACAAAGTTTGTATGGAAAATGTCCATGATTCATTGATGACATGTGAAAATGAGGTAACAACCCTTACAAATGGACCGTTGTTCCTCGGGTAAGACACAAGGCTTTAAAAGTATGAATTTTTTAATTATTACAGATCCAACAAAATTTAAAGACAATTATTGTTGGATAAAAGTAATTGGGAAAAAATCTTTAGCTTCTCAGTTGCTAAGTCCTCCGCTGATAGTTGGGAAAACCCATTCCTCTAGGCCGTAGTTGTCCTCATCATCCTCCACTGTGTTGACTCCGTGGTTGCTGATCTTCAAGGGTGGTCCCCTGGCACGAGCACGGCGTACAACTTTCTGGGCTCCTGAAGTGAAACCCAAACCAAATTTGTCAGACTTGTATGGGATATCTGGGAGTTGGCCCCAAATAGTGCACCAACCTTCTTCTATCACTTCCTTAGCATCTTTCAGAGAAGACATCTTTAGTGGCGGTCTTGTAATCTTTAGGATTTGGGAAACAACTTTGGTTACTGCCACGGTTGGTGGGACTTCCTCGAAATGCTAAAACGGAGTTTCAATGAATTCACCATCCAATTCCACGTATCTGAAGGAGTTTAAATGACTGACCATATATTCCTCTTTTCCATGGACAATAATGATCTTCCCCTTGGTTGGGTATTTCAGCATTTGATGTAATGTAGAGGTGACAGCACCAGCATTGTGAATCCATGGTCGGCCCAATAAGCAGGAGTAGGAATGGAGAATGTCCATCACGTAAAAAGTTGAATCAAAGGTTTGGGTTCCAACTTTTATGGGGATGTCCACCTCCCCATGCACCATCCTTTTTGAACCGTCGAAGGCCCTTACCACTATGTTACTGGGTTTTAAGGTCAAACCTTCACAGTCAAGTCTATCGAGTGCCTACTTAGGCAGCACATTCAAAGACGGACCAGTATCAACCAAGACATGGGCCAAAGTCGTGCCCCTGCATTCGACAGAGACATGCAATGCCTCGTTGTGCTTCCTCCCTCTAGGTGTCAAGTCAGCATCTGAAAAGCCTAAGCCATTATCCACGGTCAAGTTGGCCACACAGTCTTGGAACTGATCTGCAGAGGTTTCTTATGGTACATGGACAGTTTTAAGGAATTTCACCAAGGCCTTCGCATGAGCCTCGGAGTACAACAATAAAGCCAGCATGGAAATCTTTGACGGAGTCTTCCCTAGCTGCTCGACTACGTTGTAGTCACTTCTCTTTATAATTTTCAGAATTTCTTCCATCTCCTTTTGGGAGTCCTCAGGAATAGATATTGTTTGCGTCTTCATTTGGACAGGCTCAACCAAAATGCTTTTTCCCCGAGTCTCGGTTGTCTTGGCGGCAGGAGTGTCAGCCGGGGTAACTATAGGAATTGTAGTAGTAGAAGTGTCAACAGGAACAGAAACAAGGATGATTACAGGACCGGTAATAGTCTTTGGAGGAGCAATCTCTGAGGAGAATACTCTGCCACTTTGGGTTATCTTGCTGGTTCCTGTGATGTTGCTGATGTCGGGGTTATCCTTCTCAGAAATTGAGACTTCAACAGCCAGCCAATCCTGCTTGACACCGTGATAGTAGACATCGCCCCTATAATTCCATGGGACAGTCTTATCTGATGAGTACGGGATTGGTCCAGGCATAGTAATTATTAGTGGGGCTACTTTAGGAACTGATGTAATCCTAACGGGTCTTTTGGTGGAGACCCTGGAAGGATTGGCAGAAATGGTTACTATTGAAACATCATTGTAAGAAATGGTTGGAACGGGAGTCTTTTCAAACAAAATCTCTTTGTCATCCATTAGGCGTTGAATACCTGCTTTCAATAATTGACAGCCAGTTGGTAGGGAAAAGTAGAGATGGCAGCTTTCGTCACAGCCCGGAAATAAACTGGCCCTCACTAGATTCTTCTTGACAGTCAAGAGAGGAGTAACAAGTTCATCCACATCAGTAACAAACATATCACCTTCTACGGTGTTAACACCACGGCCATGCTTGGGCATAGGAGCGGTGATAACATTTGGGATCTCAGGAGCATCAAACTCAATTTCTTTGGCTTCAAGAAGGTCTTGCACCTTGTTCTTCAAAGCCCAACAGTTGTTGGTATCATTGCCTAGGCTTTCTGAATGGTATGCACAGCGAGTATTAGGATGGTAGTGAGGAGAGGTTGTGTTAGGATTCTTCGGAGCTTCTTTCAAAGTTACCAGATTAGATCTCAACAAATGTGACATGACTTGAGATAGAGTCATGTTAATCCGGGTAAATTGTCTTATTGGTCTTTCTGTTCTAGGCTGATCGTTCCTTTGTTGAGTAGGTGCAGGCTTAGGGATCATGACAGCCCCCACCATTGGACGGTGTTCAGTTCTATCTTGATTCCTTTGAGGATACACAACACCAACTTCTTTCTTCCCAATAAATGGTTTTCTTACAGCAGCGAAGGATGCATCTTTTTGGATCTTCCCCCTCTTAATCCCAACTTTCACTCTTTCTCCGGTCAAGATTAATTCAGTAAAGCCTGCTGAGGAGCTTCCAATTAAATGATTAAAGAAAGGACCAGACAAGGTACCCAGAAACATGTCTACTAACTCTCTTTCGGAAAGGGGAGGCTGGAGTCTTCCTGCTAAGTCCTTCCATTTCTGAGCGTAGTCTTTGAAACCTTCACTTGAAACCATAGCAATACTCTGGAGTTGAGTACGGGTGGGAGCAAGATCTGTATTGTACTGATATTTTTTATAGAAAGCAGCGGCAAGGTCTTCCCAATTGTGGATATTGGCCCTTTCCAGTTGATAGAACCAATCAAGTTGAGTTCCGGATAGACTATCTTGGAAGAAGTGGACCCACAAATCCCTGTTAGCAGTGTGAGGTTGTATCTTCCTCACATAGGATCGGAGATGCATCTTGGGACACGAAACTCTGTCATACTTAGAAAATATTAGTGCCTTGAATTTTGGTGGAATGACAATCCCAGACACCAAACCCAACTCTTCAAAGTCTAGCCCAGGCATTTTCTGAATTTCCATTGCGCTTAGTCATTCTTCCAGATGTTTGTATTTGTCGTCGGCCGGGGGATACTGCTCTTCAGAGTAGTCTTCTTCTTCTTCCTCTTCAGACTCTTGTTGGGCAACTGCTTTCTTGCCTTTCAGTTCTTGATTATCCTTTTCACCATATGACGTTGCAAAGTCTAGGGTCCGTCTGGCTTGTCCTTGGAACCTTCTTCCCATATTCAGCACTCCGGTTACTTTTTTTACTTTCTTTTTCTTTTCTTCAACCAACAAAGTTTTCAGATCCTCGTGTCCTTTAGCTAGAGTCAAGAACATATGTTGAAACTAAGCATTCATCGCCTGGAGGTCTTTCACTGTCTGCTCGAGATCCATCTTAATGAAATAAATAGTAGAAAGATGAGGAGACTTGTCGTCAGAAAACCTGTTTATGTTATGATGAATGGTAAATGAATATGCAATGATTTTAAGGAAATTATAGATTTAAATTTACTTTAGACCAAAAAGGAACACACGTTATATTAATAAATCAAAGTTTGAGTACATCATGCCTCTTTTGGGCTTACAAAGAAATACAAAAACTCTAAGATAAAAAAGTTGTACGCATCCACTTTGGTGCAATGTAGGCGTTCAAGTTCCGCTCCTCATGGAGTTGCCTAGTGAGTTCCAAAACCTTCTTCTCGCTGGCGTAGAATTGGGCCTCGAAAGTGTCTCACTCCCCCTTAAGTTGTATCCAATCCCTTTGTAAGTCTTCAAGAGAGGTGGGCATGTCAGGATGTAGGATAGTGTCTGAGGGATCTCCTTCCACAACAAGCTCCATGATTACCGAGAGAATGGAGGGGTAAGGCATTATAAGACTTTGAGCACGAGCTCGTACCCATTTGAGGTAAGGCTCAAGAGGGATGGAATTCTTATGCCCCAATGTCTTGTTATCTACCTTGTTCAACATCCTCCAAGCTCGGATAAATCTCTGGCGATGACCTTGATCGTCGTTCTCGTAGTTAAATACCAAACCTTAGATGAGCATCTCATGTGGGCCATACCTTCGGGCGTAACCAAACTGTCTTAAGGCTAAGCAGGGGTTGTAGGTGATACCTCCCCTAATGCCAAGTAAAGGGACATTAGGGAATTCTCCACAAGGATCGACAATAGTAACATTCTCTTTGGATCGGGAACACCAATGAATGTATGAATGTTTGAGCGTCATCAACCTATGTGACCACCTTGAACCTTGCTTGTTCTTCAATACATATCGGGGAAGATGCGAAATAAACCATCTTGCCAAAAGAGGAGTACAGCACATAAGGATACCTCTTTTCCTCATAGTGCGAGTGTGAAAAGAATGTAGGAAGTCCCCTAGCAAAGTAGGCACCGGGTTACGAGACATGAAGATTTTAACGGCGTTCACATCTATGAGTCGGTAAGTATTTGGAAACAAAACCATCCCATAGATGAGGAGAGCCACAATTTCCTCAAAAGCTTACAAATCCAAAGAGTTCCAACAGTTTTGGGCTTTCTCAAACAAGAACTTTGCTAGGAAACCTTTGACACCACTCCTTGTTTCCCAATTAGTTGTGATATCAGATGGTTACAAGTGTAGAGTTTGAGCAATCTCTTATGGCTTTGGATATCTTCCCGTACCGTTGAAAGGTAGTTGATTGAGAATGGGAATCCTCAAGAGTTGGGAGAATTCTTCCAAAGTTGGCACAAATTGATAATTGGGAAATGTGAAGCAGTGGTGTAAAGGATCAAAGAACTGAAAGAGCACCTTCATCGTGTCTTCATCAGTGTTGGAGATGACTAAGTTTAGTAGGCGACCATGTCTTTCGGTAAATGAAGAGTTTTTAGGAATCCTTGATTCTAGCTCTTTAAGTTGAGGAGGAATCCTTACAAGATTGACTTGAATAGTTTTCCTGCGAATAGAATCCATGTCCTACAAAACAGAACAAAGATAAATCCCAAGATCCTTGAAATGGTTATTGAGTATGAGTATGATGTTATGATGTTTATGATGTTATGTACAAGTAAATATACATAAACAAAGCAAAAAAGTCCTTAGGTTTAGGCTTGCATGGAGTCTTATAGGTAAGTACTCTCTTGAAGTTTAGTTGGCTCAAACCTGTCCTAGTAATAGTAACCGGGTTCTAAGGAGCTCAATATCACCGGTTTGTTTCTTTGGGCATTGTTTCAGTGCAAGCCTCTTAAATGGCAACCGAAATATCCCAAAAAACCAAACCTCAATGAGTGTAGTATTGAGTATCTACCAACTTCGGACTGCACCAAAGTCGGTCATCTCACTACGTCCTAATGGCCAAGTTGGTCAAGTAAAGGTTCTAAAAGTTCATTAGTGCTTCATGACATCACTCAGCGGCCCCGTATTCTCCTTGACTACTCAAGGGCTACCGGTATCCACAAATATGTCGCACTAACGTAGCTATTGCTTAGACCATGTCGGTATACCCAGCATAGTTTCCACAATGTATTGCTACTTGCCTATAAGGTATCCCAAATATGAGTAGAGGATTCAAACCCAAATAAATAACCATAATGTAAAGCAAACAAGTCAAACAAAGAAAGCAAGTAAATGTGATCTAACCCTAAGGTAACCCCACTTTGAGAATTATCCCCAGCAGAGTCGCCAGTTCTGTGATATGCTGGGAGAACTGACTTGGGTGTTTTTCATTTTATCGCAAATGTTGCGGTTAGCAAGAGTCACCACTAACTTTTCTTTTATCCAAAAGGAAAGGTGAAAAAGCACAGGAAAGACCTTTGAGATTATTTCTTGAGTTCAGGGGATAGATTATGAAAAGGGAAGGTATTAGCACCCTTTTCATCCATGGTTTTCCATGGGCTCTTAGTTACTTGCTAGATCACTTGCTTTTGTTTGAAATCGTGCTTTGTGTGGTTTTGAAAGTATTTTTTGAAAAGAGGTCATTGTTTAGGAAAACTTTGTAATGATTCTCGTTCGTAAGAATGTATACAAAGTATTTGATCTTTTGAAAATGTTTTCAAGTTTTGAAAGATGTTTTGAAAGTGTTGGAATTTGTTTTGAAAATAGCAAGGATGTTTTTGTTTTGAAATGGAGCAAGTAACTAGGAACAATCTACCTACTTAAAATCCTTTCATGTTCATTTCCTTTCTCCTTTGATATTGTTATTTTACCATTGATTTGGTAAGTAACCCTATCTTTGGATGTAAAAGGGACGGGTGTGGGTCATCGTATAACCATGATTAGCAATGTTGCAAGGTATCTTAGCATTTTCTTTAGGGACTAAGATCATTTTGAAAGGCAACATGGATAGCGTCATCGAGGGACTATGATCTTGTATTTTGTTTGTTTTAGCTAAGATATCTCACATGCATAATATGGCTATTTTTGTAAGGCAACCAAGTGGATTTACCCTAGGGGTGTATGTGTGCAAGTGTATTAGTTTTCATGCTTTATTTTTGTCTTGATTAGGGTTTGCTATTTTGTGGGTTTTAGTCTTTCCATACAAAACCCTAATTACTAGCATTTATATAAAGCGATAAATTGCGGAATTTAAAATTACTACGTTATTACAATACTTATGGGAGGGGGTGTACAAATTACAAATGGGGAGTATTGCAAGAAAATTAAACCTAAATAATCTATTACAACCATATTGAACATGTACAAATGATTGAATAAATAATATATAAATACAAGATTATAAAAAAAGAGATGATTTTTGTTTGGTTTTCATAAAAAGGGTTTAACCTAAACCTAGTTAAAAAATGAATAGTTAAAATTAAAATAAAATTAACTTAAACTAATTAAGAAAAGAAATTAAATTAAAAAGATTTTTTTAGGGTTTTTATGAAGAAAAAGGGTTTTAAGTTAAATAATAATAAAAAGTAAAAATTAAATAATTAAAAGAAAACTAAATTTTAAATTAATTTTAATTAAGAAAATAAAATAATTATTAAACCTAAGTCTAAATATTTAATTATTTAAAAGAGAAATTAATTTGTTAAAAGAAAATGTTTTTAATATTTTTGTTTTATAAGAAAATAAAATGAATAAGAGTAAATAAAATATTTTTGGAGTTTTCATGATTAATGAGAATAATAATAATAATAACAATAATAATAGTAATAATAATAATAATAATAATAATAAATAAAAAATATTAAAGAAGAAAAGAAATAAAAAAATAAGAAAAAAAGAAAATAGTAAAAGAAATTGGGCCAGGGGTGCACAAGTAAATCAGGGGTTAGTAAAAGAAAAAACATCATCAGGTCCAAGTTGGAAGCCCAGGCATTGCTTGTTTGGAAACAAAAAAAGTGAAAAAATTGTGAGAAATGAAAAAGGTAGCGCGCTGGGTGTTGAACCTACGCCCTCTTAGTTATCAGCGCGCTGCCTTACCACTCGGGTGGCTATACATCCGTTTATTAAAATGAAATGATAAATACATAACGTAACATGCTTCCAAGGCCTGTACTTCATCTTCAACCTTCAGCCAGCCAGAGTACCTATAATTTCTTCATCTCTCAACAAAAATGGAAAGTTCAAACATGAAAGTTATGGCATTTTTTCCCACGAATCCAACCATATAAATAACTAAAGCTATAAATCCAAGATGAGTGAGAATTTTTCTGGCCCTAATTTAAAACCTAAAAATTTCAGAATTTTCAACTCTAAAATTCTCTAAGCTCATGCCATATAAATGCAAACTATGGATAAGTACAGCTTCGTGGTAATGGTATCTACATTTTATCTTCACAAATCAGAATCAAATGATGCTTGTATGAAGAGATTGATGTTTGAAAACTTACCTCTTGCAGCTGGAGTCGTGTATGGAGTTTGAGCAACCTTTGAGATGGCCTGATGATTTCTGTAGCTTGCCTGGACCTCCTTGAGTGTGTTCCAATTCCTACTTTGCTTTGAGGATGGCTGAAACTCTCAACTCAAGTCAAGTTGTAAGCTTCAGTTTTGAAAATGGTGGATGGTGATGGAGGGGTTACAATCAGGAAACAGGGTCCTGGATCACTTTGATATGATGTATATTAAGTGTTTGGATGGTTAAAACTCAATACGAACAAGTGGATTTGAAGATGGCTATGCGAGGTTCAAAACTGACAAGTTATGGAAGATTCTGAGTTGCAGAGTGCTTGTGAGTGTTTTGGGGTCCTTGAACTCGTGTGTTATGTTTCAATATACTTGTGCATAAGTAAGGAAAGGGTTAGAGTACTTGAGGAGGTCAGAAGCACAAGATGTAGAGTTATGGCTATGTTACTTGATTTTGAAGAAAAGTGACAATATGGTTTCAAGGCATAATACAAGCATGGCCTGAGTTCATGGGAGGCTATAGACAATTTTATTTTTCCTTTGACATTTCTTGTGATTAGAAGGAACAAGTGCAAAGCTCTATGCATTAACTTTGTGATTAAAGCTTCTTTACAAGAATGGAATGGTTACTTTGTGCCATAAATGGAAATGTAACTTGGATAAAGGCTCAAGTGCTTGGATTAAAGCTCTAACAGCTGTGTAAACATTTAATTATGGAGTGACAAATAAGTTTTAGGCCTGAAAAGCAAATATTATGCAGCCTAGGCTTGGATTTGAATTCTTGTTCATCATGAAATGGCTTGTAATTTAAGTTTGAAAACCCTAACTTCACCTCTTCGATTCTTCTTGCTCACAAATGATCTCAAGGAGTTCTTAGACATTTTGGAAATTTTGTAATATGCTCTATAACCCCTCTTTGAATCACTTTTGAAAATTCCCCTTGGATCTATATTAAAAAGTGCCATGAAGTTAGGTCAAAATTCTGCCTAAACTAGGGCAAAATTTCACTAAGTGTTTAATTTCAAGACCATGACTTTATGAATTAATAACTTGAGATCCAAGCAGTTTTAGAAGAAGTTGTGTAAATAAATGTTGTAGATATCATGGAGTTCTACAACTTTCATGTTGAAAGTTTCTTCTGAATCATCTTGCATCATGGTGAAAAATTTGCTCAAAGTTGTGAAAAAACATGAAGTTTTAAACACTTAGAAAAATTTCTAAGTTAGAAAACTTTGACTTTTCAAAATGAAATCTTGACTTTTTGATTTCTTGATGAATAAGTTTCATATTTGATATATTTTGATGAATTGTGATCTTTGGCACTTGATTTTAACCAAAAAGTCAAAGTTTGACTTTTCAGTGTACAATTGACTTTTGATCAGTTGATTGAAAATTCACTATCAATCCAATTGATCTTGAGCAATGTTTTAGGTCATGCCATTAGGTCAAAATTATGCAATTGAACTCTTGAGATCATGCCTCAAACCACTTAACCATTTTCAAGGTCAAAAATCAGAAATTGTCTTTCCTTAGTAAAAACCCTAATTTTGACCATTTTGCCCTTTTGATGATTTGATCAGATTTCTTGAGGAATTATGGTCCAAACTTGATCAAATGATACATATGAGTTTATAATATTGCTATGGATAAAAAATTATGAATTTTGACTGTAAATTGGCCATAGTTGACTTTTTCCCCATACAGTTGATTTTTAGGTCAACTGCACAATTGACTGAGCAAAAATGTGATCCAAGGATTGAAACTTGACATGAGTAATCTTAGGGGCCCATAATGATCCATGAAAGTCATATGAGGCATTGAAATTTCAATTATCCTTGTGCAATCTCAAACCCTAACTTTGGTCATCAGTGCTTAAGGAGGTGTCTTGAGTTGATCAACCCTAGTGCAATCTTGAACCAAGAGAGATCTTTTGTGAGAAAATAATTAATAAGTGAGAGGGAAAATTTTGGGGTACAACAGTTGAACACTTTGTATACGTTCTTACGAACGAGAACTATTACAAAGTTTGCTTAAACGATTGCGACTTTTCAAAATACTTTCAAAAACCACACAAAGCATATTTTCAAACAAAAGCAAGTGATCTAGCAAGTAACTAAGATCCCATAGATAACTATGGATGAAAATGGTGATAATAACTTCCCTTTTCATAATCTACCCCCCAGATTCAAGAAATAATCTCAAAGATCTTTCCTATTCTTTTCAACCTTTCCTTTTGGATAAAAGAAAAGTCGATGGCGACTCTTGCTAACCGCAACATTTGCGATAAAATGCAAAACACCCAAGTCAGTTCCCCTACCGTATCACACATATGCATATGAAACGCATATGACACTCTCATTTACTTTAAGAACGTCATTACGCAATGCATTACATACATCATGGTGTTGCATAAAGCTAATTTTATCTTTTCAGGTAAGATTCGCAAACAGACAAATATCATCAGCAATTTTCAAACAGGTCGAAGATTAATTCTCGAAACAGGACGAGGCAACTATCTATACAACCAAGCGGTATGAATTCCTGAAACAGGACGGGTTTACAAACAAAAAGCAGGTCAAATATTAATTCTCGAAATAGGACAGAGCAACTATCTATATGACCAGGCAAAGATTAAATTCCCGAGTCAGGATGGGACAACTATCTATATGACCAGGTGGTATGAATTCCCAAAACAATATGAGTTTACCAACAAAAGCAGATTGTAGATCAATTCTCGAAACAGGACGGGGCGACTATCTGCATGACCAAATGATTTCCTTCAAAGATTGAATTCTGGCAAGCAATCCCCCTCTGAGACTGAATTCTGACAAGCATTCTCCTTCAGGGCCTCCATTCTGAAAAAAGAATTCCCCTCAAGAGACTGAATTCTGGCAAACATTTTCCTTCTGGATAACATTCTTCACAGTCAGGCGTAGACTTATCCCAATACTCCCGTCAACGGTTACTTCGGATGGCATCTATAAGCCCATCTCCGACAACACTCCATCATCTCCCCTAATGGCATCTTTAAGCCCATTAAAGCAATGTTATCAACCAAGTATTATTCCATGCACATGTGAATGCAAATTTCTAGGAACTTAGTGTTCAATCCTCTTCCACCTTCAGACCACGAACGGCGGACATGCTAATCTAAATCTTCAGGTTTAAGAAGATTGAACAGGGGAAGTTATTTTACCAAAAATTGTTCCCTCCCATTTTCTCCAAGACACCTCCTAATGCTCTTAGGGTTTTCAATTGCTCAATACTACTCAATGTTTGATCAGACAAATTTTTCTCCTAAGCAGTTGACCTACAACTAGGGTTTCACTTTTCTCAAGGAAATTTGAAGTTATAATGCCTCAAGTGGATTTCATGGTTCCTCGTATGTCTCAAGGAATGATCATGCCAAAGTTCAAGCCTTGCATCACAAGTTTGCTTAGTCAATTGCTCAGATGACTGAAAATCAACTACATTGGACAAAAAGTCAAATGTGGTCAACATACAGTCAAACTTCAAGATTTTTGGCCAACATCAAGATTTTGAAGTCATATTCATCATTTGATCAAGGATTGATCATGGTTCATCAAGAAAACTCAAGATTCATAAAAAAGTCAAAAGTTACTAAATTAGGGTTTTCTTAAGGAGAAGTCAATTATATACACATTTTTCTCTCTAAGCTCAAGTTCAAAAAATGCTTCATTTGAGAGATATGAACCAATACATTATAGGTCATTTCAAAAGTAAACAAAAAACACTTTTTGTCAAGGAAACTTACATCAATAAATTCTTCAAATAAAAAAAATGATCAACATAGATATTTTAGTGGGCATCTTGAGCTTTCCATAAAGTCCAAGATAACTTTCAAATGATAAAAATTGAGAAAGTTATGATTGGTGCAAGTTGGGCAATTTTGAGAAAATGCATGAAACCTAAAGTGACCAAACTTGAATTTTGGGCTAGTGGGTTTTTGTTTCAAGGTCCATGCGTGTTATAGGCCTCAATATGAACCTCTGAACTTATTCATACACCCTTTATATTTTTATTCTATTTATCTTTGATTTTATTTATTTAAAATACAAAATAAATTAGATAAAAAATAAGAGCCTTTCATACAAGGTCCAAGCCTACACTTTCTTGACCTAATTTAGCTCTATATATTCTCATTGTTCAGACATAACAAGGGCACGAAAAAACCTTGCATAAGATCACCTTTCCAAAATTCCAAAAATATCAAAACTAGGGCAAATCGAAACCATACCTTGCAGCTTTCCTCAAGGCCAAATACTTGTCCCATTCACTTCCAAAAGAACTGTAGGGTAAGAATGGATCAGCGTTGAAGATCCAAAGGGCCTGAAATCCTCGTATATGCTTTGTTGATTTCCAATATTGCATGATATTCATATTTTTGTTTTCTTTGTGTTTTGATGCATACTAACCTTACTAATATGTTGATGAGATATCAATGTGCAGGATGAGACTATCGCATGGACCCCATAATGGTTGAATCGCATTTGGCCGTGTTTGCACCGTTTGAGGTTGTTCACGTTGTATCTCACAATACAACAAGATTTAGCCCAAACTAAGGGTTCCATTAAAATTGCAAGGCCCAAATTATGGGGGTAGGGTACCATTGAGTCATTAAAATTTACTATTTTTGCAGGATTGAAGAACAAGCTCGTCGGAGAAGACGGTCGGAGCTAGGGCTCCGGCGCTTCTCCGGCCTAAATGTTTTTGTTTATTATTTGTTTAATTGTTTTCACTTAGGTACCAGATGACTAAGCCACCCCAGTGACAAGGAAGCGCGTGTTAAGGCATTTGTGTACAAGGGCATGGGTTTGATCCTGCCTTTTGGCATTTTATTTTTCATATTTTCTATATTTTGTAGGTTTTAACATATAGCGCACTAATCCCATCATACCAACACAAGCGTGCGCCTGACGCAATGGCAAGGCAGACAATAGAAAAGGCTAAGGGCGCGGGTTCAACACTCACCCCTAGTATTTTGCTTGATTTTGTTTCTAAGTTGTTTTTTCTTAACCAGTTTTGGTTAACCCTAATTCTTTTGACAAACTTAATCCTTTTTCCATTTAACCAACAAAACCTTTTTTTTGTAAACCCTAATTAATTAGGTTTTTAAGTTTTAATTAATTTTTTTAATTAACTTTTTTTAATTAACTATTTTATTTATTAAAATTAATTAGGTTTTTAGGTTTTCAATTTTAACTCTTTTGTTAATTAAAATTAATTAGGTTTTTAGAGTTTCTTAATTATCATTCTTTTCATAAAAAAATCATTAAAATATTTTCCTTTTCCATTTTTATCTTACTTTTATATTTCTTAGATTGATTGTATAAGTTTCGCGAATGTAATAGTCTAGATTTTATTTTTCGCTCTCTTTTATTTTCATGTAATTCCTTTGGGATGTAATAGTTGTAGGTTTTAATTTCCGCATTTTATTTTTTCGCATCTCTATTATGTATCTGCCCCAAAGCGTTGTAATAGTCTAGGTTTACGTTTTCGCACTTTATATTTTCCGGTACTATATTTGTTATATTACTGCTTAGTAACTAGGGTTTGTATGGAAAGATAAAAATGAACGATAGAAAACCCTAAACTCAAAGATAAATAACTGAAAACAACACACTTGCATACTCGCACCTTTAGGGTAACCTCTCTTGTTACCTTCCGAATAAAACTGTCACGTCCCTCGAAAAGTAGGGACGCTTTAGCAAAGTCCATCGAATAAAATATCATAGTCCCTCGATGACCCTTTCGACGTTGACTTTCGATAAATGATCTAGCCCCTTACGAAAATTGCTAAAGCATCCTTACCAGTTGCCCTCGATGATCGTACGACGACTCTACGCTTGTTCCTTCACATCCAACGATAGGGCTTCCTACTAACTAATGGTATGGATAGCACTATCTAAAGGAGAAGGAAAAGTACAAGAATGACCTTGAGTGGGTAGAACTTTTAATCGCTTGCTCACAAACCTTTCAAAAACAAAACATTTCACAAACACTTTCAAAGATATTTTTAAAACACTTTGTACGCATTCTTGAGGACTGATACAAGAATTATTACAAAGTTAGCCTTACATTGATATTTCAAAATATTTTCAAACAAATCACGCACACACAAAGCAAGTTTAAAGTGAGCTAAGCAATTAAGAGCCCGTAGATAACGACGGATGAAAATGGTGCTAACACCTTCCTTTTTCATAACCTACCCCCCGAACTCAAATTTTATCAAGGTTTTTCCTGTTCTTTTCACCTTTTCCTTATTGGATAAAAGAAAAGTCGGTAGCGACTCTAGCTATCCGCAACATTTACGATAAAACGCAAATAAGTCAGTTCTTCCACCGTATCACACAGTGTACCTGCAAGGCGCTCTGATGCTCAAGTGAGTAAGAGTGCAAAGAGATACGAGAGAGAATATAGGATTTTAGAAGTGAATATTAAATACCTGACCCTCACAAGTGTGAGGGTTTATATAATGCCCTCGATGCTTGACCATTGGTTCCTATTTTTTGTCTGGGATATTAGGCCCCCAAAATAGATAACTGCCATGATTTCTGCGGGAAAGCAGGAACGAGAAGGTCGTGCTCGTTATCTAGGGAGGGATGCTCGAAACTAGCTGTTGTATCGGACAAATGTGCCATGAAATAGTTGTTGCAATGAGCAGGGTCGCAATCACGGACAGACGCGGTCTTTTTGTCTCTGGGGACGCACGACCACGGGTCCAGAGCTGTCGGGCAGATGGGAAACGTTCTCTTTGTCGGTCCTAAGCTGATAGGGCCAATTCTTTTGGGCCATCCTGGAGCAAGGGTGGGTTGGTTCATGTCTAGTCGACGATTCAGTCCAGAACAATTTTAATTTAATGTCAAGTTGTTATGGTTTGTAGAGCATGCTCATATTCATATTGTCTCTGTCTTTTGTTTTTCATTTGAAATATTAGAGATATTTTTTTATATACATCTCTGAAATATATCAGATATAAATTTGAAGATGCACTCTAAACTGAAATTAAATATAATGAAAAATAGGTGGGTCTAGAAATACATCTAGAGATATTTTTGAATTTTCACCAAAAATTTATGGAAATATATAAAGATGAAAAAAAAATTGCCAAAAATTTACATCAGAACTAAAAATGGGCCGGCCTTCCTTGTGCAGGTTTGAAAAATATATTTTATGTCCCATTAATTATATTTCTACCCCCAAGGCTATATAACATAAACTTCCTAGAATACCACTGACAAAAAATAAGTTTCAGCATGAATATTTATACTGAAATTGATCAAAATTAATTATAAGAACAATTCTAAGTAAGAAGACATAGATCTTTAGTTTTCGTGTATTATCTATTTAACTTTTAGTAACAAATTGTCTTTTAGAAATCATTTTTTTTAAATGAATATTTTCAATGCACTTTTCACAACAAAAAAATTCCAATGTAAAATATAAACACTTATATCATAAATAATATTTTTTCTTTTTGAGGATTTAGGTTCCGTTTGATAAAAATAGTAGTTGACTGATAATCAAATTGATAGTTTATAATTTATGATTGATGGCTGATGATTTATAATTTATAGTTTATGACTGATAACTGATAATTTATAGTTGATAAATTAATTGAAATGTTTGGTAAAATTAGCAGTTCAATTAATTAATAAATTAAAATAACATAAAAGATATTTAATATAAATTTAATTTATTTTTCATTAAAATAAGTTATAAATGATAGTAGTGAATTTTAGTTAAAACAATAAAGATAAAAATTAAAGAAAAATGATAAGTTATAAGATATAAATTAAAACATTGTTTGAAATAATATTTAAAAAATAAATTATAAACTAATAAAATAAATTATAAATTAATAAAATAAATTATAAATTCGTGATGGATAGACCATTATCAAATAGATTTTTTATTGCTATATAAAATTATAAACTATAATTTTTTTAAAACAATAAAAGACGTGTGTTCTAGAGTTTTAGTTGTTGTATGTGAAAATTGAGAAGAAAACAAAATTGAATGATCGTAATAAAAAATAGAGTTGGAAGTATAATTGATGGAGTGTGTGTAACTTTAGGTAACAAAATTAGGATTCAATGATTTTGGTGTGTGTAACTTTAGGTGACTTTAGTTTATTTTTTATGAAAGAGAAAGTAAAAAATAGAGGAAAATATAATGAGAGAGAAGACTTTTTAGTGTGAGATAGACTAAAGGTACAGAGGATTTAACATGTTATTTTTAGAGTTATATATATATATATATATATATATATATATATATATATATATATATATATATATATATATATATATATATATATATATATATATATATATATATATATATATATATATATATATATATATATATAATATTTCCCAATTTTTTAGTATTTTATATTTTTATCCTCAAAATTTTGAAAAAAATGAAATTTTTAAATGAATATCGGAAATTTGTACTTTTTATTATAAGTTTGGTTAAAACCACACAAATTTTTTGACATCTATCAGAAATTTCAAATTTTCGGTATTCACTAAAAAATTTCGGAAATTTCAAATTTCTTATACACTATTAGCATGTATTTTTTTTCTTTCTCAATTGATTTTCTCTGCATTAACTGAATCAACAAACATTGTACCTCATTAAACATAGAAATGCAATAATTGTCATACATAAAAGGTATAAAACAAATTAAGATAACTTCCTAAATTTCTCTTCCTAGTGCCTAAAGCGACTCGCAAATGCTGATTCCCATACTTTTGCCTCATCACTATAATTCTCTCTCTAACGAACAGTGACAGGAGACAGTGGGAAATCAGGTTTCAACATTACTTGAACTCAATGATTTTTGTTGACAAAGCCAATAACAATAATTTTATGTCTGCTCGTATACATAGGTGGAGCTAAGGATAGAGGAAAAAATATGACATTAAGTGTCATGGAAAGGGAGACAAGTACAACAATGTATCTAGAAGCAATAGGGTAACCATATCAAAAATACTCATCCATTTATCCTCAACCTGCACACCCATGTGTTCTACTCGTAATGAATTCTTAATTGTAGAAATCGAGTCATAGAACAACTTGGAAAATAATTGAGAGCATTGATGAATTTAAATGTCTAACTGCGTCTGAATCAAAGTCCACATGTCTTTGTCCCATCCATGTTGAGCTGCAATGCAATGAAATCCACAATTCCCATCATTTCAACATCAACAATGTCATTAATGTATGGACGTAAGAAAGAAGGAAATTGGGACAAGTATTTCTTTCTTGAAGATGCGGGGAACGGTTGAGATGACGGTTGACGCGACATTTGACATCCATTTAGTTTGGTGCATGATGTCCTTGTAGTTTGACTCTGACTCTCTAGCGAGAGATCAACATATTCCTACTGACTAGGATCACGATGCGCATCACTATCAGTACCTTTTTTACTCTTCTTTGCTCCCCTCTTTGGCTTGTACTTCATCGACGATGGACACATAGAAGTTATGGATGGATGTATTTGTTCCCAGACTTTTTCTTCAACACCCTCTGGCCTACAATATCCAAAGTACTGAAATATTTCTTCAACTCTTCACACTCTGCCTCTAAATCCCGTTTTATACCAGTCTTATCCTGACTAACCTCATGATCTGAAATGTGCAACTTCGTCCAAAATACATGAATTGAGTCCAAAGGAACCAGGTTGCTTTGTAGCTGGAAATTGGCAAGTTGGCACACACATGGTAACCCATGTGTGGTTTTAATTAAACAACCACATCTTTCTTTACATGTACCCACAAATTTTACTCTTTCCAGTTCATTTCCAATGAGTTGTATACATTGTCTTAAGACAAAACTATGCAACCTTGAATATAATAAAGTGTGTGATACGGTAGGAGAACTGACTTGGGTGTTTTGCGTTTGATCACAAATGTTACGGTTAACAAGAGTCGCCACCGACTTTTCTTTTATCCAAAAGGAAAGGTGAAAAAGCACAGGAAATACCTTTGAGATTATTTCTTGAGTACGGGGGGTAGATTATGAAAAGGGAATGTATTAGCACCATTTTCATCCATAGTTTTCCATGAGCTCTTAGTTACTTGCTAGATCACTTGCTTTTGTTTGAAATTGTGCTTTTGTGTGGTTTTTGAAAGTATTTTGTAAAGAGGCCCTTGTTTAGGCAAACTTTGTAATGATTCTCGTTCATAAGAATATATACAAAGATGTTGATCTTTTGAAAATGTTTTCGAGTTTGAAAGGTGTTTTCAAACTGTTGGTGTTTTGAAAATAGCAAGGATGTTTTGTTTTGAAATAAAGCAAGTAATTAGGAGCATTCTACCTACTCAAAAGTCTTTCATGTTCATTTCCTCTTTTCTTTGACATTGTTATCTTACCATTGATTTGGTAAGTAACCCTATCTTTGGATGTAAACGGGACGGGCGTGGGTCATCGTATAACCATGATTAGCAATGTTGCAAGGTATCTTAGCACTCTCTTTTAGGGACTAAGATCATTTGAAAGGCAACATAGATAGCGTCATCGAGAGACTATGATCTTGTATTTTGCTTGTTTTTGCTAAGATACCTCACATGCGTAATATGACCATTTTGTAAGGCAACCAAGTGGATTTTACCCTAAGGGTGCTTGTGTGCAATTGTATTGTTTTTCATGCTTGGTTTTGTCTTTGATTAGGGTTTTCTAATTGATTGGTTTTAGTCTTTCCATACAAACCCTAATTACTAGCATCTGTATATAAAGCGATAAATTATGGAATTTAAAATTACTACGCTATTACAATACTTGTGGGAGGGGGTTTACAAATTACAAATGGGGATTACAAGAAAATAAATTCTAATTATCTATTACAACCAAATTGAATTTATACAAGAATTGAATAATGTACAAAATGAATAAATATACAAGAATGTAAATGTAAAGAAAATGGATATTTTGTTTGGGTTTTTAGGGAAAAGGGGTTTTGTTTTAACCTAATTAATTAAAAGAAAAATAATTAATTAAATTAGTAAAAAGTAAAACCTAAACTTACTAGGAAAGGAAATTAAATAAAACCCTAATCTATTGATTGATTAAAAAAAGAAATTAAGTTTATAAGAAGAATATTTTTGGTATTTTTTGTCTTAAAAATAATTTATAATATTATAAAATATTTTTGGTCTTTTTGGTTTTAAAATAATATATTTTAATTGAAAATAACTAAAACCCTAGTTTTTTAAAATTAAATTTACAAACTAATTAGTAAAAATAAAATAAAGTATGATTAAATAAAATATTTTTTGTGTAAAAAATAAATAAACTATATCAAAATATAAATCTAATGTTTTTTATATTTTTTCTGATTTTTTTTAGCATTAGATAAAATATTTAAGAAAATAAATAAATATGAGAAAAAGAAAATAAAATGGGCCAGGGGTGTGAATAGCTAGCAAGGGAGTCAGAAATGAAAAAAAAACATAAGGTCTAAGGAAAGAGGCACAGCGCTGCCAAAAAAGAAAAGTCAGAATGTGAAAAAATATGGAAAAAATCCAAAAGGGTACCACTAGGGCTCGAATCCAGGTCCCTTTAGTCACATGCGCGTGCTTCTACCACTTGGGTGGCTATACATCCGTTTATATAAACAAAACAACAAATATATAATAGTAAACAAGTCTATGGCCTGAACTTCATCTTCAACTTCACGCCCAGCCAGAGTACCTGCATCTTGTTCATCTCTCATCCATTTGCAAAAATGTAAACATGAATCTTGTAGCAAATTTCATCACGATTTTCAGAAATGCAAAGCAATAAAATTATAGATCAAAGACAAACATGAATTTTAATGGCCCTAATCTAAACCCTAAAAATTTCAGAAACTTCAATCCTAAAATTCTCTAAGCTCAAGCAATATAAATGAAAACTATGGACATGGTTAGCTTTAGGGCAATGATATCTACATTTTTCATTCACAAATAAACCATTAATGATGCATGTATGAAGAGTTCAAAAGTCATAAAAATTACCTTGCAAGAGGATATCGGGTTTGGAGTTTGAGTAGCTTTTAGTGAGTTCCAATGATTGGATTAGCTTCCTCAAGTTCCCAGGAAGCTAATGGGATGCTTAGCTTGAGCTGAAAGTGTATGAGGAGTTCTGGAGAAGTCAAGGTGCAAGGTGCTGTTTTTGAAAATGGTGGATGATGATGGAGGTGTTACAGTGGTGTTGGGATTTTTTGTGTATGTTGTTTAGAAGTTTTTGAAAGTAAAAGACCAAGAAACGCACAAGCAAATTTGGAGATTGGATTCAAAACTCAAAAATGGCAAGTTTTGAAGTATTTTTGGTGATTCTGTGTTTTTGGTGTTTTCAGGGCTTAAGCATGCGTGGGATTTGTGGCAAATAACTTGTGTATGTATAAGAAAAAGGTATTGAGTGCTTTGGAGAGTCAAAAGTACAAGTTACAAGCTAATTGCTATGTTACTTGATTTTCAAGAAAAGTGGGAAAACAAGTTTCAAGAGGAAGTACAAGCATGGGTTGAGTGATTGTAAGTGTCTAACAAGTTTCTCTTGAGTTATAAGACATGTATGATCAGAAGAGAACAAGTGCAAGGCTCAAGAACAAGTTTTATGCAAAAAGCTACTTTATCAAAATGGCATTGTGTGCTTTCTTCCCAAAATGGATATAAAGCATGACCTTGCATTGAATGCTTGAATTGAGACCTCTAACAGCTGTGTAAGCAATTAATTATGGAGTGACTAACAAGTTTAAGGCCTGCAAAGTAGAGGTTATGCAGCATGAGTTTGAATTTTGAATCTTGTTCATCACAAAATGACTTGTAATTCAAGTGTGAAAATCCTAACTTCATCTCTTCGATTCTCCCTACTCAAAAATGATCTCAAGGAGTTCTTTGACATTTTGGAAAGCTTGGCATGTTCTCTACAACACCTCTTTGAATCACTTTTTAAAATTCCCCTTGGAACTATATGAAAAAGTGTCATGAAGTTGGGTCAAAATCCTGACCAAATTAGGGCAAAATTTCACTAAGTGTTTTGTTTCATGACCATGTGTTCTTAAAATTATAACTTGAGATCCAAGAACTTTTGGAAGGAGTTGTGTAAAGAAATGTTGTAGATTTCATGGATATCTACAACTTTCATGTTGAAAGTTTCTCTTGAATCATCTTGCATCATGGTGAAAATTTTGCTCAAAGTTGTGAAAAAATAAGAAATTTCCAACACTTACAAAAATTTCTAAGTTTAGAAATTTTAACTTTTCAAAATGAAATCTTGAATTTTTGATTTCTTGATGAAGAATTTTAATATTTTGACATGCTTTGATGAATTATGATCTTTGACATTTGATTTTGATCAAAAAGTCAAAGTTTGACTTTTTAGTATACAGTTGACTTTTGATCAGTTGACTAAAAATTCATTTGTCAATCCATTGGGCTTGAGCAATGTTTTTTGAGCCATGTCATTAGGTCAAAATGATGCAATTAGAATCTTGAGATCATGCCTTAAACCAATTGATCATTTTCTAGGTCAAAAATAAAAAATTGCCCTTTCCCAGTCAAAACCCTAATTTTGACCATTTTGCCCTTTTGAAGATTTGATCAAATTTCTTGAGGAATTGTGATCCAAACTTGATAAAATAATACATATGAGTTTAAAATGTTGATGTGGATCAAAAATCATGAAGTTTGACTGTAAATTGGCCATAGATGACTTTTTCCCCAATACAGCTGATTTTTAGGTCAACTGCTCAATTGACTAAGCAAAAGTGCGATCCAAAGCTTGAAACTTGACATGAGTAATCTTGAGGGTCGATAATGGTCCATGAAAGTCATATGGGGCATTGGAAGTTCAAATATCCCAGTGCAATCTCAAACCCTAATTTTGGTCATCAGTGCTTAAGGAGGTACCTTGAGCTGATCAACCCTAGTGCAGTCTTGAGCCAAAGGAGATCTTGTGAGAAAATTCTTGATAAATGAGAGGCCAAATTTTGGGGTACAACAAAGTGTTATACTTCAATGTTGACAATACTTTTTTGAAAAAACACCCTTATTAAACATAGTTGTATCTTCAACATAGTGTTCACAGCATCCCAACTTCGGCATTAATCTCCTCGGCTTGTAATCAACATGTTTTTAAGTCTCCAATGAGCAAATTCAACCCTTAAACCAATAAAAAAGAATATATGTTAGATCATGTGTATCAATGTACTAACATGAACACAAGCATGTTCGGTGTACCTGTTTGTTGTTGTGTTTCCTAAATGAGTGACTCTGTTTGTCCAAGCAGCAACAAATCTTTCTTTATAATGAGTCAACCATGTTTCATTCACATATTTCAAAAATAAAGAAATCTCCCCACAAACACTTTTGAAGGGCTTCAAATATACATCAAACTCATGTTTTATATTTGAATACATGATATTTTTCCATAGATCCATGACATGTTCTTGTCTTTCGGATTTAACAGACTTTTTACATTTCATACTCACGTTGTAAACAACAGTGGAGTTGCACTCGGGAACACAAATTCCATGGCATTCATAAATGCAAGCTGACGGTCTGTCACCACAACCTTCGGTAGCAACTTCTCGGAAGAGAACAACTCCTTCAGCTTCTATAATATCCATGTGAAATTCTCCTCCCTTTCATGTTCCAAATAGGCAAAGGTGACTGAAAACGTCAACTTCATTGACGCGACACCAATAATCTCAAGCAGTGGTAAGCGGTACATGTACGAGCAACATGGAAATAATCAAAATTAACAAAAAAGTCAACATGGAAACAACAGATGTCAGAATGTCCAAAAAATATTCTTACCTATTTGTCTTGTATATGTAGTCAAAAATCAATACCAAATGAAACATATTCAACAACTTCATTGAATCTGGATGTGTCCAAAAGATATCAGCAACAACATCTACGTCGTCCCTATTTTTAGTCCAACACATATATTTCTCTTTATGAATAAGACTCAACAACATTTATATTTTTGTCAACGGTCCTCTCTTTTCCGTTCTGTATGTAGCCCTGACTCTATACACTTGGATAACACTAGTTAGGTTTTCAGGATCTTTGTCTTTTAAAGCAGCAAATATGAACCTTGAAGCCATGTTGTACTTCGTCATGTCATTCACAAATTGTCATTCATGATCTTTTAAACGATCCAATATGTCATGGCCTTCTAAATCCTCAAATAATCTATGGTTGTGCATCCCACACCTAACCATCACCTTCCAACCAACACCACTTGAAACAACTCGCAACCTTAAAGGACATTTCACTTTCATGCTATAAACATCGTCAGATGAGTTTGTGTTTTGACATGCATTCTTTCTTTTATAATTGCCTCCTCTCTCGCAATCCATAATCAATTTATCCTTCCTCCCTGAAATTCCATTAGCCGAATCAGAATGCACGGTGACAACAATAATACCATGTTGTTTCCCAATAGCATGTGTCCATGCTAACACATCTGATCGAGACTTGAATATCTGTCAATTTTGAAATATAAAGGTTACATTAACAATTTCCTAGACACGGACAAACATTTCAGAATAAAGTTTGTTAAATAGAATAAGTACAACATCGGTGATGAAGAACTCCGTACAATCTGTACAAGAATCCGTAAAAGTTGTTGGTTGCGCCAATTGAGGACCGCACCAATAGAGAAGTTCATTTTCTGCCATATCATAAATTACAGGATTGGCAAAATTTCCGATAAACCGAAAATTTGAAATTTCCAAAAATTTTGCAATGTGCCAAAATTTGGGGAAAATCCGATAAATTATTCAAAATATTAGATATTGGTATTGTAAATTTGAAATTTCCAGTAAATCGCTTCTGAAAATATCTAAAATCAACAAGATTAACGGTATTTTGCCTAAGGCGATACCTGTAATTCCAGAACATATATAAGAAATTTTTTTCGAAATTTTCCCAATGACTTTTTTTTCTTCACAAAAACGTTATTTTTAAGATTAATAGTAACAGGGATAATTTAGTCCATACAAAAATACAGGGTATGCCAAAATTAATACATAGGATGTCATGTTAAATTCTCAAAGGTATGGTAACTTTGGTGAGCCCAATCCAACTTTCCTTTATAGTCGATTGCAAGTTAATTTGTAAAGGATTTTTAAAGGACTACATCTATATTTTAATTTGTATTTAATATTTAAAAGAATTTAAAAAATGATATAATACATTAACATGTAATATTATATTGTTTTTTATTTTTTTTAAATATCAAATACATATAAAAATATAAAAATAATCTTCCAAAGTCTTCTCCATCAAAATACTTCTAAAAACCAATTAGCAAACCCACTCTAAAACTTCAATAAATTGCAAGCACTCTCAATGTAGTAAACTCAATGGTCCAAGACACATGTTAAGAATACAAAACAAAAACAAAAAAACATTTAGTTGTTGGAATCTACCTGTCAACATTTACAACAACATCTACCCTTCATAGTTTAGGAAAGCTCATGATTAAACAAAAATGTCACCAAAACATAATTTAGAAACTTAGTGGATGAAAAAGGTGAGAGAGATGATATGACATAAAGAGTTATAGTAAAGGAAAGTTTGTCCTTGATCAAACTTGATGTGGAATGGTAGTTCACAAGGGTCCCCAAACCAAACACAAAGAGAGAATAATTAATTGACCAAATGAAACCTCACCCACCATAAAGAATGAAAATGAAAGTAAAATGCCATAGCTTGATTTGTCCTATGTCACATTGTTCATCTCTCCTGAGTGAAAGCTGCAATACATTAATTGGTTATACCATAAACATTTTATTAAACTCATTAATTTATGTGGAAAAACAAAGATATACAAGATCAACATTTGCAGCTAAAAAATGATTGGTGTAATGTAACACTAGAAGAATTAATATTTCTGTTACTCCTTATACATTAATTCTCATCCTTTTGAGTTTTGTTTTGATGAATTTGGATTGGATTGTATATGTCCATCACCTGCCATGTTTCTTCTTTCGTCTCGGTGCACCGACGCTACCGGGATCTACCAATGGACCAGACCATGTGTGGATGTTTGTTTTTGGTAGTGACAAGTTCGTGGAACTGAATGGAACGTCCGGTGGATCGAACATGGGATCCATGTGTTGGGAAGAACCGAGAGGATAGCCTAGAGCACCGTCTTGGTGTGGAGGTGGAAATTTTTCACTCTTGCTCTTCGCGTTTGCGTGCGTGATTAATCGCCGTCTCTGTAGTTAGAGTTAAACATCATCATTGTTTCTATAAATTTAGTACTTTTACGCATTAATCAAAAACAGTAAGAAATAGTTACTGAAGAAGTAGGAGCGTTATCAGTTATCAGACATACATCGATGTTTGCTTGCAGTTCAGCATTGGCGTCTGGACCGGGAAGTCCCCTTGCTACTCGCTCACGTGGGCGGGATTTCTTGACACCATCAGCATTAGATCTACCAGCTGCTCTCAATCTACAGTCATGAAATAGTTTAAATTAAGTATTGAAATGTGTGCGTCGTTTTTGCCTGAAAAGAAAATGTGAAAGTAATTAAAGGCACCTTCTAGCTTCTTCATCGCGTAGTTTCGCATCCATCTCCTTGCTGGGAGGATATTTAGGAAGGCTAGAGGGATCACAAGCATAAGGCTTTGTAATAAAGAACTGCAAAAGAGAAGCAAGCACAAACCAGTAAGAAAAACCATTCATGGCAGAAAAGTATTTCAGTCGATTCGATTATTATCTTACTTCACTGTGCAATGCAGCAGTGGCAGTCAAACGTTCATCTGGATCAATTGCGAGAAGGGTCTCAGTCAGTGGCAGGGATGACGGTGGAAAATTCTTAAAAGTCTCCACTATGCATCGCTTGTATGATTGTTGAGGCTTAAAAATGGTAGCATGTGGAAGTTTTGACTTCTTCCAATATTCTTCAGAAGGAGAACCACATAGCTTAAATATCTTATGTAGTTGCTCCACCTACAAACCATAACGGATACTATATCAGCAACAAATATTGCAGCATGGACTAGTAAAAACTGATTATTATGCTCCGAAAAGGTGCAATTATATAACATAATGTTTGTTCAAATTCTGCTATGTTGCTGTGTTATAGCACCGCGATAGCTTCTATTTTAAAGCACTTTTAACTAAATCACACGTGATATGTTCAAAATCTGCTATACTATAGCACCGCTATAGAACCTATTTTGACAACACTGGTATAACTTATATAATGTAAGATTACCTCGGTTCGACCAGGCATGATAGGTTTTCCAGCCAACAATTCTGCAAGAATGCAGCCGGCACTCCAAAGGTCCACTCCCACACCATACTCAGTAGCTCCAAGAAGAAGTTCCGGAGGCCGATACCATAAAGTCACCACTCTACTTGTCATTGGGTGCTTGTGATCAGGATCAAAGAAGGAAGCTAATCCAAAATCAGCAATCTTGAGAATTCCATCATTATCGATAAGAAGGTTCGAACCCTTTATATCACGATGCAGCACATGACGGTTGTGACAATGTTCCAGCCCAGAAAATAGTTGATGCATGTAACATTTTACCTAAAATAACCAGATATAATCATACAAAAAAGGTTAAATTATCCAAGAATCACCGTATATCTTCGACAAGAACATGTACTTTAGCAATGTAAACCAATACCTGAGGCTCTGTGAACTTAATCGCAGGGTTTGTAGCAAGTCCAGCCAAATCATGAGCCATATATTCAAACACGAGATACAAACTACACGACATTCTAGAAGTCACCAAGCCTTCAAGTTTGACAACATTGGGATGATCCAAACGTCGCAGAATCAGAATCTCTCTAGCCATGAACTTCACACTCTCCGGCTCTAAATTGTCGAAACGAACCTTCTTTAACGCAACAATCTTCCCCGTTAAAGTATCCCTCGCCTTGTAAACATTGCTATAAGTACCCTGCCCAATCTGATACAAAAACATCAAAGCCACCAATGAAAGATTCAATCTAAATACAAAATTACATTCTCAAAAACACCAAACAACAAATAGAAAACCTAAACACAATCTTAAATCTTAAAATCGAAAACAAAAGCAAGCATTCCTTTACCTTATCAAGCTTCTCAAAAGTATCAGCCCTCCTAGGAACCAAACCATTGATAGCTTCACCAGCAACCTTAGAAAGCCAAGAAGGCCAACCAGCTGCAACCTGTTCACCATGAACATTGTTAGAAGGATTACTCAACCTCGGATTCTCCTTTGAAGATCGCCTTCTCCTCTCCCCCCCACCATGCCTCACTCTCTTCTCCTCTCCACCCTCTTTCACATTCTCAACCTCTCCACCACCACCACCACCCACATCTACTTTCTCTTCTCTCACTACCTCCCTCCTCTCCTCCACCAATGACTCTTTACCAAACACACAACCCATCTCTCAAAATCTCTCATTTACACTTCCACTTCACTCATCAAGTTCCAAAACATGTACAACCCACATTCTCACCATCTATAACAACCAGCCTCTAAAAAAACCCTAATGACAAATCTTGCAAATTTAGCTGGAATAAGCAAATGCTACTCAAAAAGACTCTAACTTTGGCAGACAAAAGTGAAAAACAATGATTTAGAAGACACCCCACAAATTGTGGTGTAGTCAAAGAAAACAAGACTTTTTATATTATATTTTTTCTCCTTTTTTTGATATTGGACTATGGATTTGTGTGTGGAAGAGGATGAAAGTTGAAAAAACAGTTAAGGTTGTAGTGTTTGGTGTTACTCTTACTAGAAGAAGATTCAAGGATCAGTGAAAAGAAAAGGAATGTTTTGGAGAGAGAGAGATGAATGGATCTGCTTTTTACTGTTTTTTCAACTTCTCATCTATCTTTAATTAATCTCTCTATTTATTTTGATTAGCACAGCACACCAATAAAATAACAAGTGCAAAAAATTGGAAGCTTTCATTATCAGAAAAAATAACAATTACTAGTAACCAATGGTTTGTTGCTCTAGCCTCTAGTGGCGATTAATATGGGACTTGTGGTGAAAAAAAACATTTTTAATGAAATAAATAAATAATTATTTATTTTTAATTTTAATGTGTTACTCAATTTAGTTTTTGATATAAATAAATAAATATTTTTAATTTTTAATAAAATAGACTGAATATTTTTTATTTTATTTATATTATATTTGATTGATAGAAAAATAAAAGAAATGAAGGAGTGGAAAAGAAAGTTGAAAGAAAGAAATTAAAATGAAAAATAAAATGATTATATAATAGTGTAATATAAATAAAAAAACTTCAACAAAAACTATATGGGAGAGAGAGCTTCTATTTTGACACTAAAATTCAACACTCTATTTTTACACCTATTTCTTATAATAATAATAAATTATTATATTTATTATTTGAAATATATCGTAAATAGTGAATATATATTATATATAAAATTTTATCAATTTAGAATAGTTACATGTATTATTATATTAGATGAATAATTACATTTCATATAGTATAAATAACATACTTTAGATGTATGAAAGAACACAACATTTCTTTCAGAGAAATAATCACTCTCATACTCTCTTATACATTTCTATTTAATTAGTCTGATTCAGATATTCGTCTTATCTCAACACGTTATCAGCACGATCGTTTCTATCGGAAGTTTTTATTACACTAAATATATATTCTATACTTATTACTTTAATCTTATTAGTATTGTTATTATTATTATTTACCCCGATTATAGAAAACTGACAACCAGTCAAGTGATTTATAACTAGAGTGACTATTACTGTTATTATTATTATTTGCCGCGGTTATAGAAAACTGACAATCAGTCAAGTAATTTATAACTAGAGTGGCTATTACTATTATTATTATTATTATTTGTCCCGGTTATAGAAAATTGGCAACCGATTTATAACTAGAGTGACTATTACTATTATTATTTCCTCCGGTTATAGAAAACTGACAACCGGTCAAGTGATTTATAATTAGAGTGACTATTATTGTTATTATTACTTTACTTCTTGTTATAGAAAACTGACAACTCGTCAAGTGTTCTATAATAAGTAAAGTTATTCTTATTATATATTTTGTGTAGAGGTTTAAAACCCTTTACTAAATTTTATATTTAGTGGAGGTTTAAAACTTTATGTTGTTACTGGCTTTTATATTTAGTGGGGTTTAAAATCTCATGTTGTTACAAAATTTTATATTTAATGGAGGTCTAAAACCTCATATGTATATTCTAATATTTATCATAATTGTTATTTTGTTTTATATGTTATCTGATAATTATCTCCAACGCTTATAACGGTCATATAATTTTTTTTTTACACACTTAATTTTGGCTAGATAATTTTTTTTTCACACTTAACTTTTTCCCTTTTTCTTTTCTCTTTCCCCAACAATAATATAACGACTATTTTTTCAAAAATTAACTCTAAATATTTCAACTTCTTTCATAATTTTCACATCATTCTTAAAACTTCTACCCATATTTTTCAAATGGTTAAAATTCTTCTTTTGTTCATCAGTCTACTTGTAATTATTTTATTTATTATCAGTGTTATCAAACGTGAAGAATTAGATAATGATTTTGTAGCTTTGATAATAATTATCATCTTACTATTATTAGTCTTAGCTTGGTTTATTAGTAGAGGTTTTTGAATAATATGTAGTAAAGAATTTTATAATTGAATAAAAAAAATTCTTTTTTTTTTAGTTTATGTATTTAATATTGTTTATGTTCATCTGAATAATATATATAATCATGTCAAATCTTAAGTATCAATTTAAAATTCTAAGCATAATTGGGGACAACTTTATAATCTAGAACAACAATTTAATTGAATACCTTACATGTAAGGGACTTAACAAAATACTTGAAGGAGACAATTCTGGAAAATCGACAGACGACCTAGATGAAATGGAAAAGAGAAAGTCAAAAGTGAACATAATAATCAAACATCATCTTGATGATGGATTGCAAACTGAATATTCAAATGTTAAAGATCCCAAGATTTTGTGCGACAAAATTAAAGCAAGATTTAGACATCAAAAGAAAGTCTTATTACTCTCATTAATGGATCAGTAGAATAAGTTGAGGTTCCAAGATTATAAAAATGTCGTTGCATATAACTCTGCTATGCACCAGATTATAACACAACTAAAATTTTGTGGCAAAATTATAACTGAAAAAGTAATTTTGAAAAAAACTTTTTCAACTTTCTATGCATCCCAGGTATTATTGCAACAATAATATATAATGAGGGAATTTGCTGAGTATTATAATTTAGTTGCAGTCCTTATAGTGGCAGAACAAAATAACGAGCTCCTTATAAAAAACCATCAGACACGCCCTACAAGAACAATTGCATGTCCTAAAATAAATGCCACGACCTTTAATCGTGGGCGTGGTGGCTTTAATTGTATTAAGAGACGTGGTGAACATGCTTGTTTTGATGGTAATAAAGGTCGTGCTCGTTTTGATGGTCAAGTCAAGGAAGATACCATGGCCAAAACCTTTTCCACCTCAAGACCATTTTCGTGGTAGAGGACGTGGACGAGGTCATATGAATAATTATAGATCTCTTAGATATGACCAAAATAATTGGAATTGACAAAGAAATGGTAGGTATATCCAAGAAAGTCCTTCGAGAAATTATGAAGATGTATGCTACAAATGTGGAAAGAAAGGCCATTGGTCTAAGGTGTGTAGAACACCAGAGCATTTGTGTAAAAGACAAATGACATTTGTAGAGGAAAAAGGGAAAGAAGTGAATTTTAATGAAATTGAACCCAAAGATGATAGTACCTATTTTGAGACTACTAATTTCATTGAAGGACCAATGAATTAAATAACTATTTGAATAATGAATGATGTGCTTGTATTAATTTTACATTTGGACTACGCATCGTCTTAAGAATTTGCATGTGTATCTTATGTTTGCATAATATAATAATGTTAAATATGTTGTTGATTTACTCTCTATTTAATTTTATTTCTATTTCAAAAGGGTTAGACATGGAACATGTCAAAGATATTTGCATTCGGATAGTGGAACTACACATACAATCCTCAAAAGTAAGAAATATTTTACTAAAATAAATCCTACTAAAGGTGTAATAAATACAATCTCAGGTCCTACATATTTGATAGAAGGAACATGTAGTTCTACATTCATATTACCGAATGGGACAAAATTTGTTATTAATAGTGCTTTATACTCTCCAAAATCAAAAAGAAATTTGTTGAGTTTTAATGACATATATCTTCAAGGATATGATACCAAAAATGCAATTCAAGGTAACATGAAATACATTACGAATCATTGCTAGTGTTTTGGGAAATAATAAAACTTTAGAAAAACTACCAAAATTGCCTTTTGGATTATATTATACATATATACATGAAATTAAATGCAATTTAGTAGTAAAAGAAGATCCCAACATTGTGAATTTATGGCATGACCATTTAAGTCACCCTGGTTCAATAATGATGCGTAAAATAGTTGAAAGTACACATGGTCATCCATTGAAAAGTTTAAAACTTACAAAAGAAGATAGATCATGTGAAGCTTATACTCTCTTAGCAAGCTAATAACAAAGCATTCATCGGGAAAGATTCAGTCAGAATCACCTACATTTCTTGAAAGAATTCAAGGTGATATATGTGAACCTATTCATCCACCGTCAGAACCATTCAGGTACTTTATGGTATTAATTAATGCATCTGGTAGATGGTCATATGTATGTTTATTGTCAAGTCGTGATATAACTTTTGCAAAATTTCATGCACAAATAATTAAACTAAGAGCTCAATTCCCTTATTATATCATAAAGAAAATCAGACTTGATAATGCTGGTGAATTTACATGAATCATTTAATAATTATTACATGTCAATCGGAATTGTTGTTGAACATCATGTTCCTTATGTGCATACACAAAATGGTTTAACTGAGTCATTAATTAAATGTCTTCAATATATTGCTAAACCATTGATAATAAGAACTAAACTACCAGTTACTGTTTGGAGTCATGCAATTTTACATGCTGCAACACTCATACGCTTAAGGCCAAGTGTTGATCATAAACATACCCCTTATCAACTTGCAATTGGTAAGGAACCTAATATTTAACATTTAAAGATTTATGGTTATGCAGTATATGTCCCAATAGCTCCAGCATAAAGAACAAAGATGATACCTCAAAGAAGATTGGGAATATACGTCGGGTATGAATCACCATCTATTATTAAATATCTTGAACCTTTAATAGGTGATGTTTTTCAGGCAAGATTTGTTGATTGTCATTTTGACGAAACCAAATTTCCAACATTAGGGGAAGAAAACAAACAATTAGTAAATGAAATATCATGGTATGTACCACATTTATTACATTTGGACCCATATAATAAATCATGGGAAGAAAATATAAAGAAAATTATACACTTACAAAATTTAGCAAATCAACTGCTAGATTCATTAACTGATTTAAAAAGAGTTACAAAGTCACGTGTAACAGCTGTAAATGTCCCATCTCAGATTGAGATTTCGAAACTAAATGATGTAGCAAGTACATCTAAGGCACACTTAAAGCGTGGTCGACCTATGGGATTCAAATACAAAAATCCTTGAAAAAGAAAGGGAATAGAAAAGGTAAACTTGATTGAAAGTGATCTTGAAAAGACACTAGATGGTAATAAATCCATGATTGAAAAGCGTGCTCTTGATGAAGCACGAGATAATGATAATAAGATAATTGATAATGAATCTGAAAACAAGAATGATCTCGAGATTTCAATTAATTTTGTTAATATATGAAATTTATTGAACTGAAAAGGTATGAATATTCATGAGATATTTTCATTCTCGGTTGCATGCGAAGTTATGAATAAATATGACGATCCCGAATCATGAATTATGAATGAATATCAAAATAGACATGATTGGAAAAATTGGAAGGATACTATAGATACTGAATTAAATCTCTTAATAACGGAAGAGTATTTGGCCATATTGTGGCTATACCTAAAGGTGTAAAACTTGTTGGGTATAAGTGGGTTTTGGTGAGAAAGAGAAATGAGAAAAACGAGATTGTCAAATACAAAGCTCGTCTTGTTGCACAAGGTTTTTACCAAATACCAGTGATCAATTATGAGGTAACATATTCTCCTGTTATGGATGCCATTACTTTTTGTTATTTAATTGGTTTATCAGTATTTAATAATCTTGATATGTATCTTATGGATGTTGTTACTACTTATTTGTATAGATCACTTGATAATGATATACACATGAAAATCCCAGAAGGATTTAAAAGGCTTGATATATCAAAATCGAAAGAATTGTATGCGATTAAGTTGCAAAGATCGTTGTATGGGCTAAAACAATCACGACGCATGTGGTATAATAGACTAAGTGAATATTTTCTTAAAGAATGATATTTTAATACAGTGGGAGAACTAACTTTTGGTTTTGCATTTTATCGCAAATGTTGTGGATAGAAAGAGTCACCACCGACTTTTCTTTTATCCAATAAAGGAAATAGTGAAAAGAACAGGAAAGACATTTTGAGAATTTTCTTGAGTTCGGGGGATAGGTTATGAAAAGGGAAGGTGTTAGAACCCTTTTCATCAGTAGTTATCTACAGGCTCTTAATTGCTAGCTCACTTTGAAATGCTTTGTGTTTGTGTATGTTTGAAAATATTTTGAAAATGCCTAAGTGCGGTAATTTTGTAATGATTCTCGTATCGTTGAGAATATATACAAAATATTTGTTTTGAAAATATTTTTTGGATGAAAGTGTTTGTTTTGGAAAGATATTTTGAAAATGTCAATGTAAGGCAGTCTACTTTATAATAACCCTTGTATCAGTCCTCAAGAGTGTTTATAAAGTGTTTTAAAAGAAGTTTGTTTTGAAAGTGTAAAGTGTAAATATTATTTTAGTTTGTGAGAAAGCGATTACGAGCAATCTACCTACTCAAAAAGTCTTTGTTCTTTTCCTCCTCCTTTAGATAGTGTTAACCTACCATTAGTTAGTAGACAACCCTATCATTGGATGTGAGGGACAAGCGTGTGTCATCGTACAATCATAGAAGGCAACTTGTAAGACGCTTTAGCAATTGTCGTAAGGGACTAAGATTGTTTACCGAAGGAAGCATCGAAGGGTCATCGAGGGACTACGATCTTTTAACCGAGGGTCTTGGCTAAAGCATCCCACGTTCGAGGGATATGACTGTTTTTATCTGAGGCAACAAGTGAGGGTACCCTAAAGGTGCGTGTGTGCGAAGTGTTTTGATTTCAATTATTTTTATCTTTGAGAATAGGTTTTCTAATGTTTGTTTGTAAATTTTTGCCATACAATCCTATTAAACTAACAGTAATAAGAAAAACAGTAAATTGTGGAAATTAAATATCCTACACTATTACAACTATTCGGGGATGGGAGTACAAGTTCATGAATGGGGAAGGAAAGCAATAAACCCTAATTATCTATTACAAACTTTTGACAGTTACATAATTTGTATTAATACGAAAAATAAACAAATGCGCGGAGATAGAAAGGAGAAAGATGCAAAAAATCCTAAAAAATCTAAGTATTTTAAGAAAATACTTTGTTGTTTCTTTGTTTAGAAAATATTTGAAATGTGAAATAAAAAATTAGACATAATTCTAATTTAATTTACAATTTAATTATTCAAAATAAAATAAAGTGTGATTAGATTAATTAATTAAAATCTAAAGAATTCTAAGTATTTAGAAAATATTTTTTTGTGTTTTATTTAGAAAAGAAATTTTATAGTATAAACCATAATTCTTATTAATTTACAAATTAATCATTTAAAATAAAACAAAAGTGATTAAATTAAATTAATTTTAATTATCAAAAATTAAATTAATTAATTGAAAACCTAAATTTAATTTTTTTAATTTTTTTATTTTAAATAAAAATATTTCTAAGAAAAGAAAATGGTTAATAAAAAAAACAACAAAAATAAATTTAATGGGCCTGAAAAGAAAGCAAAAACTCCAGGCCCAAGATAGAGAGCCTAGACGCCTGTTGTGATTCAGTGAGGGTGGTTTTCTAAGGGTGCATGATGGGGAACACATTTTGGGCGCTAGATCTGAGTACCTAATGATCTGATGGTGTTGATGAGGGGTACATGATGAGCGTGTACATTTGGTTCACACTAGATTTGCAATGAAGATATTAGAAAAATAAAATGCCCACGCCTGGATCGAATCCAGGACCGAGCAAAGGTTTGACTTAAACATGTGCGCGCTGCCATTAGGGTGATTGTTACATCCGATGATAAAACATGTTGCAATAAATATAAAGTAAACTTGTTTTCAAAATTGGACTTCATCTTCTTCCTCGCGCGCGTTTACAGCAACAACAACAATATTTTCAAATTTTGTAAAAGCTTCATTTCTCAACCAAATTGAAAGATTTAAATATCAAACTTGCTTGATTTTTCACCACGAATTCAACCATGTAACTTTTGAAAGCTATAAGTTAAAGGCTGAAACGAATTTTGCTTGGTACCAAACTGAAACCTAAAATTTCAGAAACTTCAATTTCAAAATTCTCATCACATAGTCAACATAAATGAAAACTAATGACATGATTAATTTCAAGGAAATTATATTTACATTTTATCTTTTGAAATTGAAAGCAAATGATGCGTGTGTAAGGATTTCAAAGTTGGAGAAACTTACCTCTGAAGTGAGAATTGAGTTTGAAGTTAGAGCACTTCCGAAGGTGTTAGGATGATCTGGATAGCTTCACTGAACTCCCATGAAGCTTTTGCAACGCCTACCTTGGATTGAGAGTGCCTCAATTATTATGGACAAGTCAAGTTACAGAGGTGTAAAGTGAGGTTTGGACAATGATGGTGGAGGTGTTACAATCGTTCCAAGAGTGTTTGGATAACTTCTATTTGATGGATAAAATGTATTTGAATGATAAAAGAGGAAAATGCACGAGTGGATTTGAAGTTGGGTGTTGGAAGCTTCGAATGTGCAACAATGGAGTTTTCTAAGTGATTCTGAGTTTGGGAGTGTTTTAGGGCTTCTGAATTCGTGTCTTAGCTTGCAAATGACCTCTCTATTTATAGAGAAAAGGTTTGACATCTTGAAGTAACCAGAATCTTGAGATAATAAGTTATGGTTTTGAAGCTTGGTTTTGAAGTAACTTGCAAAGTCATGGTTCCAAGGCAATGTATGGTGGTTGATAGGCTTAGAGATGTTGCTTATGAGCATTCATGTTGAGTGTGATCAGAATAAACAAGTTAGAGGCTCAAGGAGTGTACTTTGTGATTAAAGTCACTTTACAAGAATGGAAGTGTGATATTTTTTCCTTAAATGGACAAATGGATTGGATAATGCTTGAATCACTTGGATAATGACTCAAAAGTTTGTGTAATATTTTGATTATGGATTAATTTGGAGGTTAGAATCCTGTAAAGTAAGATTATGCAGCATGGCTTGAAGATTTGGTTATGAACTTCTCACAAAAATGACCTATAATACAACCTTAGATACCCAACATCATCTCTTTGAAACTTCTAGCTCAAGCATGATAAAATTGTGTTCTTGGACATTTTGGAAAGCTTGAAACATTGTTTACAACTTTCATGTCGTGATTTTTGGCTAAATCAAATGGGAACTTGGTGAAAAATGGCCAAGAAGTTGAGATGAAAAACTGACCAAAACTTGTTGAAATTTTTTCTAAATGTTGGATAAAAAATATCACAACTTCATGGGCTCATATCTCTTAATCCAAGAACTTTTTGGAAATCAACCCTCATTTACAAAGATGTAGAATTCATCAATCCCTACAACTTTCATGTTGAAAGTTTTCTTTGAATCAACTTGGATCTTAGTGAAAAATTACTATGAAGTTAGGAGTTTTGTTAAGAACAAAAACACTTTGAATTTTTCTAAGTGTTAGAAAAATTTCCAAATTTGACTTTTGTTGACTTTTTGATTCTTGATGATCAAGTTTGATAGTTTTTAATATCTTTATGATTCTTGACTTTTGAATTCCAATGTTGACCAAAAAGTCAAAGTTTGATTTTTGAGTGAATGTTGACTTTTCATTCAATTGGTTCAATTCTTCAACTATCAATCACTTGTATCTTTCGAAATGTTTTAAGCCATGTAATTAGGTCAAGATGTTGTATTTGAGTTCTTGGGACCATACTTCAAGCCATTATATCATTCACTAGGCCAAAAGTCAATGATCAGTCATCCTCAGTCAAAACCCTGACTTGGCAATTTTTGACCTTTGATGACTTGAGGGTTTTCCTAAAGGGATCATGGTCCACCCTTAATCAAATGATGAATATCATCTCAAAATGTTGATATTGACAAAAAATCTTGAAGTTTGACTCTATGTTTACCATAGTTGACTTTTTACCCAATGCGGTTGATTTTCAGTATCTGAGCAATTGACTAAGCAAATTTATGATGCAAGGCTTGAAACTTGACATAAGCATTATTGAGGACCTACGATCAACCATGTAAGTCATTTGAGACCCTTTCAAACCAATTTTATTTGAGAAACACCAAACCCTAGTTGAAGATCTTTGCTTAGGAGGAGGTTTGACCAATCAACTCTTGAGTAGCCTTGAGTATTTGAGATCTTTGTGAGCATGTTTTAAAGAAAATGGGAGGGAAAACTTTGGGGTACAACAAATATGATAATAATCCCATTTTCCCTTGTGTTTTTATAAGAAAAACAATATCTGAATTTGTAATAATTATTGTTTATGTTGATGACTAAATATCATTGAGACTAATAAAGAAATCAAATAAGCAAGAAATTATTTGAAGAAAGAGTTAGAAATGAAAGATCTGGGAAAAACTAGATTCTGCCTTGGTTTACAAATTGAGTATACTAAGAATGGTATATTGGTACATCAATCAAATTATACATAAAGAGTGTTGAAAAGGTTCAACATGGACAAGGCAAACCCTTTGAGTAGTCCAATGATGGGTAGGACACTTAATATTGAAAAGGATCCTTTTAGGCCTAAGGAAAGTAATGAAGAGGATCTTGGCCCAGAAGTGCTATACCCCAGTGCCATTGGGGCACTCATGTACCTTGCCAACTATACAAGACTTGATATGTCTTTTGCAGTGAATTTACTAGCAAGATTCAGTAGATGTCCTATAAAGAGACATCGAAAAGGAATAAAATAGATATTTCGATATCTCAGAGGTACATTTATTCTTGGATTGTTTTATTTTAACAATACAAAACCAATTTTGCTTGGTTGTGTGGATGCAGGATATTTTTCAGATCCACATAATGCTAAATCACAGACTAGATATGTGTTTACATATGGCGGCACTGCAATATCATGGAGATCTCAAAAACAAACACTTGTAGAAACTTCTTCAAATTATGATAAAGTAATTGCCCTTCAAGAAGAAAGCAAAGAGTGTAGATGGTTAAGATTAGTGACTCAACATATCAAAGGAGCATCTGGTTTAACAACAGATAAAAATCCAACAATTTTATATGAAGACAATGTTGCATGTGTTACCCAGATGAAAGAAGGTTACATTAAAATAGATAGAACCAAGCACATCCATCCAAAGTTCTTCTCATTCACACAAGAACTCGAAAGAAACAAAGAGGTTGATATTCAATGCATTCGTTTGAGTGATAATATGGAGGATCTATTCACAAAGGCACTTCCCACATCAATTTTCGGGAAGCACTTACAAAATATTGGAATGCGATACATTCGAGATATTTGAAGAAGAACTAATGTGTTCTATTAAGGGGGAGCATAACGTTGTACTCTTTTTCCCTTATTAAGATTTTTATTCCAATGGGTTTTTCCTAATAAGGTTTTTAACAAGGCACCATATGTTCTCCTAACTATCCTCAACAAGACTTCAACAGAGCACCATGGAAAAATATTTCAAAAGGGGGAGTGTTATAATAATAATAAATTATTATATTTACTATTTGAAATATATTGTGAATAGTGAATATCTATTATATATAAAATCTTGTCAACTTAGAATAGTTATATGTATTATTATATTATTTGAATAGTTACACTTCATGTAGTATAAATAGCATACCTTAGGTGTATGAAAGAACACAATATTTCCTTTAGAGAAATAAATCACTCTCACACTCTCTTCTACATCTCTATTTACTTAGTTTGGTTCAGATATTCGCCTTATCTCAACACTATTAAAATACAGCCTAGGAGTATGGGTTATTTGTGTAAGAAAGAAGAAAAAAATAATTATTAATCATGATAAAAAAAATTGTATAACTATGGTTTAAGTGTCACAATTGATCGTAAGAATATTATTTCTCCTTAGAAATTGGAAACAATTATAAAAATTATTATCGTAAAAAAAAAAAACAATCATAAAAATTATTTTAATTTAATAAAATAATTACCTTAATTGTTTTTGCTTTTTTTATCCAATAATCAAGAGAAGGAAGATAAAAATGATAAGGATACTGAAGAAAGACTGTCAGATGCTATAGCTTAAATTGCAAGAAAGTTCATCAAATCTTTGAGAAGACTGGATAGACAATGGAGGACAAATATGCAAGATAGAGAGTTAGACATTTGTCCTCAGTACAAGAGAAAAAGGAAGACTATTAAAATGACCAAAATATTTCGAATGTGAAGGCTTTGGTCACATCAAAGCTGGATACCCTAATTTTCTAAAGAAACAAAAAAAGGATTGACAGTCACTTGGTTTGAATCTGATGATGAAAGTGAAGAAGAAAGTGCCAACAAAGTAATGGATTTTATTGGAAAGTATGAGTCCGAGGAAGAATCGAGTGATGAAGACATGTCTGAAGAAGAGCTAGTTGCAACCTTCATACTTCTGCACACTAAGTAGAAAAAAAAAGCACATACAATAGTTGAAAAGTAAAAGAAAACCACAAGTGCATTTCATGAAGAAAAATAAAAGTATGTCTCAACCATCATGGGTATGGAAGAAGAAATCACTTTACTGAATGTTAAACTTGAATATGTGAACAAAATTTCATATATGTTGGATGATGTCTTATAAGGGAATGTGAAGGATGTAGGGTTGACTACATTTCCATGAATTAAAAGATCAAAGTCCCTCCTAAAATGAATACTATGTCTCAGATGGTGGACCATATGTCTTAGCACCGGGCTCGACACGTGTACCCTCAACACAGAGGTTATAAGAACTCTGCTAAGAGATGTCACCACTTTGGTAGATATGGTCATATAAGACCTTTTGCTATATATTGTATGGTTATCCTCAATCCTATAGTCAGTTAAGGCTCAACAAAAGAAAATGGAAGAATACTCAAGCTAAGAAAGTGTGGAAACCCAAGGAATCTGTCAAGTGTCTCTTAACTCATGTTTCTCTTATATGATCTTATAGAGAGGTTTAGTATTTTGACAGTGGATGTTCACAATATATGACTTGTGAAAGGAGCTATATTAAAGAGTTAAAAACCTACTCTAGCATGTATGTTACTCTTGGTGATGGAGCTAGAAGAAATATCAAAAGCATAGGAAAAATGGTTGGACCAGGTTTCCCTAGCCTTGATGAAGTTCTGTTAGTAGAATGTCTTGCTGCAAACTTGATCAACATACGTTAACTATGTTATCAAGGTTTGAAGGTGGAATTCAATAAGACTGAATATAGTGTTACCAACAAAGCTCATAAAGTCATAATGAAAGGCTCAATGTCTAAGGAAAATTGTTATATATGGATACATAATCATCCTTCAACAAGCTTGGAAGATAAAACCAAAATACTGCAGAATAAGAAGTCTCACACAATGACACGACGCTCCAGCAACATACCTCTTCAATGAGCCTGGAGTTAATGCACGTTGGAAACATAGGATAAATAAATGAAACTTTATGTGTTAAGAATGATTATGAAAAACTCATGATATCCAATAGTTATGGATACCAGATGTTAGGACATTTTGTCCAACATGTGAAGGGTGAAGTTGTAATGAGACTAAGAAAGAAAGCCACTAAATTTCTGAAGTTTCAAGTAATCCCATAATGCAAGTATGGGTCTGAAAAGAAAAAGAGAATCGTTGACATTTTTATGTGTGAAAACTTATGGATATTAACTCAAGGGAGGTGTGAAGAATTAAAAGGAAATTTTCTCTCTCATGTGTTTGTTGTGGCACCTAAATTGATAAAAATATCTTCTCACAACCACTTTTTCCTCTGTCGCAATTAGTTTCTATCAATCTATTATGCTAGCACATCTTCTCCATTTCATTTTCTTCAAAACTCCATTTCATTTTCTTTAAAACCCTCAATCATGTCCTAAAATGAGCAATAAAGGATCATAAAAAGAACTAGGGTTTCAAATAACAACAACATTGATGATGATATCATCATGTAGTTAGACCCAAAACCTATGGAGATGATTATTCTGGTGGATATTTCAACAAGATAATCAAAGAATGATGCAACCAAAAATAATACCTCATCTGAAAAGTTTTGTACCTCAAAATTACAACCTTCTTTGAATAATCATGTTTAAATTGTGAATGTTGCTGAGGAAATTGAACCCAACTTCAGTGGAAATAAAATTGATCTTGGTAAAACCAATAGTAAAGAGCAAGATGTGGAACCACGTGTTGAATCACTAGATGATCAACATATTAAAGATGTGGAACCACATGTTGAATCACTTCCCATTGCTTTTCACTGTTTAATCACTGGAATCATATTGAAGCAACACCCAACATAGTGCATACTGATAAAATCTAGAGAAAAATGCCAGGTCCACCAACTTTGGACTATAGGCTCTTTATTGGAATGTGTGTCCTAGACATTGTGGTGCCAAGAAACAAAAGTCATGCGGCTAGTGGGGATTTCTCTTCTATGTCCAAATCCACCAAAGAGGATGTTCTACATGAACTTATGGAAGTGTCCAAGACTTTACAAGCAACAATCACTTCAAGCACCATCAGGAAGAATAAGGTGGATGACTTTATTATGTTGTTGACCCATGAAGAGTGTGACGAAAAAGAAGATGAGAGTGAAAAAGAGGAATCTGGAAGTGAAGAAGTGGAGGACAACTCTGAAGAGTAAGTTATCTGATGTTGTCAACCAGGATGAGCCAAACATCTGGTCTGACATATGGTGTTGGATGTAGTTGGCTGCTGATTAAACTACATCTTTTTTATTTTCTTTTCAAATGTATTTGTGCCCTTACATGGGTACTTTTTGGGTTGTAATAGTGTTATAACTTTAACTCTTACCTACACTTCTGAACAAAGTATCACCAGTGTTGAATGTCAAGAACTAATGCTCTAGCATCGTGTTTAACATATGTGTTATTGGTTAAGGTTTGTCTACTCTTTATCTGATTTTTGTATGGCTAACATACTAACCTCAATGTTGACTAAATGATTTCTATGAGGAGCTCATTTGCCAAATTGTGGCAAAAAGGGGGAGTAATTGTATGTGTTGTGGAGGGGTGTAACTAATATCTTGACTACTGACTTTGTGGGGTATGAGGTTCAAATGATATATCCAGTAGTGATTAGTACTGACTGGTGTTCTGAGTAGTACTAAATATTATTGTGTGCACACATGTTGAAGCATTTGGTATGGCATATGGCCTTTAACCTTATATGACTGTGTCTACTGATATCTTTGAGTGTTAGTAAAAGCTTATAATCTTTGACTACTGACTACTAACTGTGTGTGTGTTGGCTCCTAAATTCGACACCTTTGTTTTGATCTATGTCAGCCATTAAAAGCTGAAAGATGCTTTCGACTGGCTAAGCCTGTCGAAGTGCCTGTCGAAAGATGGTAAAATACTTAGAAGATTTCTCCCAAGGAAGAAGGCTGGTTGCCTTCGACGTCGAAGGAGTTTTCGTCGAAGACATCTCTTGATGAAAGTGTTCGATGGTCCAGAGTGGAGTAGTTTGAAATTCAAAGCTTTGGAGGGAAAACTGTTTCCAGCAGTTACTACGTGCAAACGTGCAAGGATCTGGAGCGTCGAGCATGGAGAACGTGCCAAGTGGATTGATCTCGAAGCAGTGTAACTGCCCGACAGTTACTTGGAATGTTTAGTATAAATAGGAGTAGACATGTAGTTTCTCGCGTGTGTTCACTATTCCATACAAAGTCACTCATTTAGATTCGAGTACCCAGCGTGTGAGAAAGAATTGTTGAGAAATGTATGTGTGAAACACCAATTTTATCAATTAAAGTCATTTACTTTCCCAGAATTTTACTTGCTTTTCTCTTTACATTTCCTGTCGAACCTTTACTTTAAAGCCTTGTTTATTTTACCAAGCCTTTCCTTTATGCAATTTACTTGAAACCTTTTATTTAAAGCCTTATCCACCTTAATCAAACTTCAAAATCAACCTATGTCCATAGGATCAATCTGATCGATCCTGCGAGTAACCAAATAAGTAACCATTTGGAGGATCAGCGGTTGTTTACCAAAACCCAAGGTAAACAAATTGGCACACCTGGTGGGACTGTGTGTTGATTGTTGAAAAAAAAATCTCATCTTTTCGATTTGTATGTTATTGAGAAGTGGTAGAATATACACCAACGATAACAATACTGCCAGAAGAAGGGAAGAGATGGCGAATCCGCCAAACAATAATGAAATCCCACAAACGAGTGTGGGAGCAACGGTTAGTATGACCGTAAGTGAAGCGACAAACGTTGGTTCGACACCAGCAGTGTCGGTCACAACCACGGGGCCAATAACTTCGTTAACAGCCCCTAGGATACCTTTGGGAACTCCCCCACCAAGGGGAAATATAGGCCCAAGGCCTGTGGTTCCCCCAGGATTTATTCCATTCTATGGTATGCCAACTTCTGAAGTGGCAAGCCTGACGAATGCTGCGTCCACTTTTTCAGACCCTTTCGTGAGTGCCTCTTCGCCACTCCAAGGCTCTGGAGTAGGCATGGCGAATAGAAATAGGACCCAACTCTTAGGAGGAACGTCCCAAGTAGCCCATGGCCTTACAAATGCCTCGACAGCGGTCTTGAGGCAACAAATGGACGAAAGCAACCATGATATGGTGCAAATGTTGGCACAAACTTTGAGTACAGTGCTAAACCCTCTAATACAAAACACTACTCAATCGAATCAGCAAGTTACAGCGCAGATGACGCGTTTGGCTGATTTCTTTGGAGTGCCCCCACCTATTCGACAGCCCCAAAGGGCGCAAATAAGGGGAAATCAGGGGATATTTGTAGAGGAAGAAACCACCATTAACCAGGCTCAACAGCCTGTCGAACAACCTGTAGAAGAACCTAGGGTAATAGCCCCAGAGGTTAGGTTAGTTAACAGAAACCAAAATGCTGACGAAGTGGTTCAGCATATCCAATACCAAAACATGGGTTTGGAAAACAATCTGGCAACCATGATCGAAAGGATCATGACTCAGAATGGGATGAACATGGGCTTTCGAAGGCCCAACTTTACATCTCCATTGTCAGAATATGTGTTACAAACGGACTTACCTCCTAGATGCAAAGTCCCCAAATTTACTAAGTTCTCTGGGGACACGACAGAATCTACTGTCGAACATGTGGCAAGATACTTGATCGAAGCAGGAGACATTTCGAATAACGAAAACCTAAGGATCAAGTACTTCCCAAGTTCTTTAACCAAGAACGCTTTTACTTGGTTTACAACTCTCCCCCCTAATTCGATCCATCATTGGACCCAGTTGGAAAGATTGTTCCATGAACAATTCTACATGGGGCAAACCAAGATAAGCCTGAAAGAACTGGCCAGTGTGAAGAGACGTTTCACTGAACCTATAGACGAATATCTGAATAGGTTTAGGTTGCTCAAGGCGAGATGTTTTACACAAGTGCCAGAACATGAGTTGGTCGAAATAGCCGCAGGTGGTTTAGATTATGCCATTAGGAAGAAGCTAGACACCCAGTACCTAAGAGACATGGCCCAACTGGCCGATAGAGTTCGACAGGTCGAACGCCTCAAAGCTGAAAAAGCTAAGGCAACGAAAACTCACAAGAGAGAGAGAATAGCGTACGTTGAGATGGATGACGAAGATCTATAATCCTTCGACGATACTTTAACTGTCGAAGAAGGAGAAGTCGATTTAGCAGAACTAAAACAAGGGCCTCCATACTCTTGTAAACAGTTAGTCCCCTCAAATGGGAAAAATCCCATTGGTCCAGACAGGACCAACGATAGGTTCCCAAAAAAGACCTATAGTTTTGACATCACAAAATGTGATGAAATATTCGACTTGCTAGTTAAAGATGGCCAAATGATAGTACCCCCTGGGGTAAAAGTGCCTCCTCTTGATCAAAGAAAGAAGAGAGGTTTTTGCAAATATCATAATTTTTTGGGCCATAAAACTTCTCAATGTTTTATTTTCAGGAATCTTGTGCAAGACGCTATTGAGGAAGGGAGATTAAAGTTTGCTGACAAATCCCCCATGGCTGTCGACTCCAATCCACTGAAGGCTGAAGCCCACTATGCAGAACCCTCTGAGGTGAACATGATAGAGGCAACCAGGATCCAGTCGAAGAAGCCAGGAATTACTATGGTCGAAGTCTCAAAGGACCACATCAACATGCCAATCTTTGGCAGTTTTTCTGGAAATTTATCCAGGAAGACAATTGAAGCTGTCCAGGAAGCGGTCGAAGGCCCGAAGTCGAAGACTGCTGAAGCACAAAAGACTGGACCAAAGCCCAGTTCCCACTTGGCCACTGTTCAAGGCCAGACGGAGAATCTGGAGACACAAATGAAGCAATTAACTCTTGCTACTAAAGATACAATGAATATCAACATGGTTGAACTTTCTGATCCAAAAGCATCAGAAGAGGCCATAAGGCAAGAGCAGGCTAATAAGACGGCTTTCCCACGGGAAAACGAAAACTTGGCAGATTTTTTACAAAGATGCCAGAAAAAGAAATCAGAGGTAATGCTGTGTCCAAGATGCAGTTCAATCTTTGATAAAAAAGCTGCTGAGCACATTCAAGGCGTGAGAGCAGCGAACAAGAGAAGGGAGAGTGCTGACCTTCGACATGATCCCAGAAGGGGTTCTAATCAAGACAAGAGGCCATTGACTTTTAGGCCTCCAACAAATGTACCAGTAGACACTTGGTACAAAACTTCTGGCCGAAAAAGGCCAAATGAAGAGAAGTGGCATTCTTTCGATGTGCCAAGAGGTTCCTCTTTGACTCAAAAGAAAGAGCCTCAAGTTGCTGCACCTAAGGTTGCTCAAGTGTCCAGCAACTACAAGGGTAAAAATCCTATGTCTCGATCCCAATGGAGGAGATATCAAAGGAGGCGAAAAGCTGAAAGGGAGGCTGCCAACGAACCTAAGGCGGAAACTAGTTCGAATGTTCCTCAAAGGAAACAAAGGAAGCCTCTAGAGAGAGAACCAGTTACCAACAGGCTGGTTTGGCCTAACCAAAGCAAAGTCGAAGACGAAGACGATGCTGAGTCCGACGATACTTTGGATATAATGGTGAATATTGTTTCAGTGCTGCCCAGGGAATTCAATCGACAGGTAGAAGTCGAAGCAAGTGACTGGGAGGTGGAACAAGAAATGGCCAAACATAGGCCAGTGTGCTATTTTGTCATGGACAATGGCACTACAGAGGAACAAAATGGCTTCTTCGAGCCACCTACAGAGGCGATGAAGAATCACCTCAAGCCTTTGTTCATAAGGGCTAAGCTCGAAGAGACTACTGTGAACAAAATATTGGTCGACTGTGGGGCAACTATCAATATTATCCCTCACTCCATGCTAAGGAAGATTGGCAAAAGAGATGAGGAAATCAAACCTCACAATATGGTCCTGTCGAACTATGAGGGCGGCATTGGGACCACCATGGGAGTGATCCAGCTAGATATCAAAGTTGGGTCTATCCTTCGACCAACGATGTTCATGGTCATCTCGGCCAAACCTAACTACAACCTTTTGTTAGGCCGTGAGTGGATTCATGGTGTAGGCGCTGTGCCTTCATCGATGCACCAAAGACTGCTGCTATGGCGTCCAGATGGGATGGTCGAAAACATAGAGGCAGATCAAAGCTACTACCTTGGCGAAGTGAATCACTTGGGCGTGGCAGATTTCGACAAAAACTTGGCTCACATAGGGCCATGTCCAACACCTGACTTCGACATGGCGCCAGCGCCAAACACCTTTTGTTCCCTATACCTGCATCCTGAGCATGGTTTCCAATGGGACAGAGAAGACTTGTCCCACATAGATTTCAGTGGGCTAACTGATATCCAACCAACTGGTTGGGGAAGTGAATTCAGTGATAATGACTGAGTCACAATCTCTGAAGCGAATTTCGGCTTATGTAGCCGAAACCAAGATGATAACGGCTCTCGAAGCCGAAGTAAAGTACATGGCCACACAGGCCACTGATCAACAATTATCTGCTGTTGGCCCAGGAAAGGATTTCGATCCAAAACCTCCTGATATCATGCCAGAAGAATTGCAGGAACAGAGGCTCGACGCTATCTATGACGATGAGCCTTTGGGCTTCGAAAAGGATCCCTTGGCGAACAACATTAAGATGTTAGCACAAGACCCTTTAGAAGAAATCGACTTAGGCGAAGGATCAGAGAAGAGGCCAACTTACATCAGCGCCAAAATTGATCCAGAACTTAGGTTGGAAGTAATCCAATTGCTGAAAGAGTTTAAAGACTGTTTTGCATGGGATTATGACGAAATGCCTGGTCTCGACAGAGGATTGGTAGAACTTCAGTTGCCAATCAAACCTGGAAAGAAGCCAATCAAGCAAAATCCAAGGCGCTTCGCTCCAGAAATATTGTCGAAGATCAAAACGGAGGTCGAAAGACTTCTGAAATGCAAATTCATCCGTGTTACAAGGTATGTCGAATGGATTGCAAATATCGTGCCAGTAATTAAGAAAAATGGTACGTTAAGGGTGTGCATAGATTTCAGAGATTTGAATGCTGCCACCCCCAAAGATGAATATCCTATGCCTGTGGCGGAAATGCTGGTCGATTCTGCCGCTGGCTATGAATACCTGAGTATGCTCGATGGTTATTCAGGATATATCATTGCTGAAGAGGATGTGTCGAAAACAACTTTTCGATGTCCTGGGGCCTTAGGCACTTACGAATGGGTAGTGATGCCTTTTGGCCTAAAGAATGCTGAGGCAACGTACCAGCGAGCAATGAATACCATCTTCCATGATTTTATTAACACGTTTATGCAAGTTTATATTGATGATATTGTTATAAAATCTGTTTCCAGGAAGAATCACCTTGACCACCTTCGACAATCATTTGAAAGAATGAGAGAACATGGTCTGAAGATGAACCCTTTGAAGTGTGCGTTCTGTGTGAAAGCTGGAGATTTCTTGGGCTTCGTTGTCCACAAGAAAGGAATCGAAATCAACCAGAACAAGACGAAGGCAATTCTGGAAGCGAAAGCGCCATCGAATAAGAAGGAATTGCAATCTCTCTTAGGCAAGATAAATTTCTTAAGGAGGTTTATATCTAATCTAAGTGGGAAAGCTCAGGCCTTTTCACCCTTACTTCGACTGAATAAAGAGGGGTTCGAATGGGGGCAGGAGCAACAAGAAGCCTTCGACAAAATCAAAGGGTACCTCACTAAGCCACCTATTTTGGTGCCTCCTTGTAGCAACAGGAGTATGAGATTGTACATAGCTGCATCTGACAAAACTCTGGGAAGTATGTTAGCCCAGGAGGATGAAAATGGAGTCGAAAGACCCATTTACTATCTCAGTCGAGTTTTGAATGATGCAGAAACTAGATATAGCGAAGTTGAAAAATTGTGTCTATGTCTGTATTTTTCTTGTACAAAACTCAAGCAATATATAAAACCAGTTGATGTTTATGTTTCGTCTCATTTTGATGTTTTCAAATATATGTTGTCGAAACCTATCTTGCATAGTCGAATTGGCAAGTGGGCATTAGCATTAACTGAATACTCCTTGACCTTTATGCCTCTTAAGGCAGTAAAAGGACAAGTGGTTGCAGATTTCATAGTCGACCACTCAATTCAAGTCGAGGATATTAATTATGTGGAGATAGAACCTTGGAAATTCTACTTCGATGGTTCCAGCCATAAAGATGGAACAGGGGTAGGAGTCTTGATTATTTCTCCAGATAAAATTCCAACAACATTCAAGTACAAAATAGAAGGTTCTTGTTCGAACAATGAGGCTGAGTATGAAGCTCTAATTACTGGCCTTGAGATATTGTTGGAATTGGGGGCAACTCGAGTCGAAATAATGGGAGACTCAGAGTTAGTCATCAAGCAAGTCACAAAGGAATATAAATGCATAAGGGAGAATCTCATTATGTACTTTGTGATAGCAAATCGTTTATTGAAACAATTTGAAACGATCAATATTCGACACATACCCAGAGTCGAAAATCAAATAGCCAATGACTTGGCACAAATTGCATCTGGGTATAAGATTTCAAAAACGAAATTACAAAGAGCAATCGAAGTTCGAGAAAAGATAAAAGCAACTTGTCTATCACCATCAGACTTGGAATCGACGAGGCTAGGATATGCTGATCACTCAAACTTCGAGATCTCGTTCATTGATAATTTGTCAGAGCAAGATTGGAGGAAACCCATTGTGGACTATCTTCAAAATCCAGGAGCTTCGACAGAACGAAAAACAAAATACAGGGCGTTGAGTTTTGTACTCATGGGTAATGAGTTATTCAAGAAGACGCCTGAAGGGGTGTTGCTGAAATGTTTAAGTGAAACTGAAGCATACATAGCCCTTTCGACTACGCATGCTGGGGCATGTGGGGCTCACCAAGCAGGCCACAAGATGAAATGGTTGTTGTTTCGACAAGGACTATATTGGCCCACTATGCTGAAAGATTGTGTTGAGTTCGCCAAAGGTTTCCAAGAGTGTCAAGTTCATACAGGCATCCAACATGTACCAGCAAGCGAACTTCACTCGATAGTGAAGCCTTGGCCCTTTAGAGGATGGGCGTTGGATCTCATTGGAGAGATTCGACCAGCATCATCAAAGAGTCAGAAATACATATTGGTAGGCATTGATTATTTTACTAAGTGGATCGAAGCTATCCCTTTAGTCAATGTAGACCAGGAAAATGTCATTGAATTTATTCAAAAGAACATTATCTTTAGATATGGAATTCCTGAGACAATAACAACTGATCAAGGGTCAGTTTTCACTGGTCGAAAGATGCAGGAATTTGCTCAGGAAACAGGTTTCAAACTCTTAACATCCACGCCTTATTATGCACAGGCGAATGGTCAAGTCGAAGCAGCTAACAAAGTGGTGATTGGCTTGATAAAGAAACATGTTGGGAAGAAACCAAAGAATTGGCATAAGACGTTAGACCATATTTTATGGGCTTGTCGAACGTCCCCAAAAGAAGCCACTGGTACAACACCATATAGGCTAACTTTTGGCCATGATGCAGTGTTGCCAGCAGAAATTTGTCTTCAATCTGCAAGGGTTCAGAGGCATTACGATATTCCTTCTGAGGTTTATTGGAACATGATGTTAGATGAACTGGTGGATTTAGACGAAGAGAGATTACACGCTCTCGACCTACTCAGGCTTCAGAAGAAAAGAGTAGAAGACTCTTATAATAGAAAGGTAAAACCTAAGGTATTTTTGCCTGAAGATTTAGTTTGGAAGGTAATTCTTCCCATGGATCGAAGGGATCGAAGCATGGGGAAATGGTCACCCAAATGGGAGGGACCCTTCAGAGTTATCCAAACTTTTTCTGGTGGAGCCTATGAAGTCGAAGAGTTAGGTGGAGATAAAAGGCTCTTGAGAGTAAATGGTAAATATTTGAAAAAATACAAACCTATACTTCAAGAGATAAAAATAAAATAATAAAAGAACAAGTCTAAATTAACCATAAAAATGCCAAAATGGAAATTTTATTAATTTCAGCCAAGATGGCAATTGTTGTCGAAAAAACGATTACAGAAGATGGTTACAAAAGAGAATCAATCAAAAAGTAAGAGAATTCTTGAGTCGAAGATACTTGGCGTACTGCAGCTCCAACCTCTTCTTGCACCAGGAGTTTTCTTGCACTAGTTTGGCAATTTGAGCGTCGAGGCTTTGGGCCCTCTCAGCGAATTCCAGGCCTTGTTTGATCTCAGTCTGGCTCTCAGTGTCTGAGATGGTCGAAAGAATTTCCTCCTTGAGTACAGTGTTGGCGTTTATTTTCGCCTCTATCTCTGCGATTTGTGCCCGGAAGGAGACATTCTCTCGATCAATGGCATCAACTCTTTCCTGTGCAGACGCTTTCTGTTTCGACAACTCAGCAATTCGAGAAGTCGACTCTGAGACAGCAGTCCACGCAGATGAGCTTTTGCCATGCAGCCCTTCAAGCTGACTGTTAAACCCTCTTTGGCGCCTGTAATCCGCTGAAACTTGGTCAATCATAGAGTGTAACTCCATGATCAAGTCTAAGATTTCTGGGGCTACAGCGTCGAAGTCGACAGCATTCAAGACCTCTTTTAAGCAAGATGGAGCAGTGGGGTCCCCCTCTAAAGTCTTCATCAAGTCCCTCTTGAAGAACTGGGCCTTAACCTTCGCCAATGCATCATCAAGAGGAGAAGTTTCAGTAGACTTCCCAGACAGGGTAGGAATTTCCTGACTAGTGTCAGACGAACTCTTACTCTCGATGATTGCATTGAGGTAGCTAACAGGGTCAACTTGTTTCAAGCGTTCCAAGTCCTCTTTGGACCTGTGCTTCGAGGAGGTAACCCTTGCAATAGTATTATCTTGGGTGTGAGGTTCTTGAGTGCTAAGTGCCTCGACTGGTTGTTCTTCGACTCTGACTGAGGCAGTACCAGCATCGACTTGTGGTTCTTCGTTAGCATCACCCTGGGGTCCTTCGCCAGCGTCATTTTGTGGCTCTTCGCTAGCGTCACCCTGGTGTCCTTCGCCGGTACCACCTTGGTTCTCTTCGTTGGCAATGTTTTGATTTTCTTCGACATCATTGCCTTGGTCTCTTTCTTCTTCATGATCCTCTTCTGACAAATCCACCACCTGAACCGTTTCTGGCTGTTGTTCCTCCACTGGCTGTGGTTCCTCCACCATGGGTTCCTCTGTTGTTTTCTCCACTGTTTCAGCATTGGCCTCATTCTCAGTATGGGCTTCGTCATTGCCCAAGTCCTTTTCCTGAGGCCTGCTAAGTTCAGCAGATTCCAGCGTTTCTGAGGTCCTTGGTTGAGAACTCTCAGTGGTGTCCTGAAAAAGGAAAGAAGACAAACTGTCAGATGTCGAGAGAGACACAATCGAATATGGGTATCTATGCCTAAGTTATAAAAAATGTCTAAGGGATTACCTGTGGATTAGCCCCAGCCCCAGGACTGGAATTGTCACTTTCGACAGGTTTGGTAAGAAGAGCGTTCAGTTCCTCCTCAGTGGGCTCCTCGATGATCACTGCAGGTGGCCTAGGCTTTCTCACAACAACCTTTATTCTGACGGTTCGACCTTCAGGAGCAGGAGCAGGAACAGAAGCATCCTTCGTCAACTTTCGCCTTTTCAAGGGGGCAGGAGGGGAATCACTTTCCTCATCACTCCCAGATTCGACCACCAGAGTTGATCGTTTCTTGGGCGAAGGTGCCTAGAAAACCAATAGGAATTCGATTGAATAATTGCATCGAAAATAAAAAAATCGAAAGCCAGAAGAAAAATGAAGAAAGTCTGGTTACCGATATAGGAGGCCTCTTCGAAGAGCCTTCCCCCTGTTGGTTGCCTGTGGTCTTCGCCGGCGCTACAGTCTTCGCCGGCGGTGGAGGTTTTGTTGAAGGGGCTCCTCCCTGTTGACCTTCTGTAGCCTTCTTGGCTACAGGCTTTCGAACAGCTGAAAGCAAATGAAAAAGTTAACAGGCTAGCAGTCGAAGAGAAAGACAAAAAGTAATGTGAGAGAATAAACTTACATTTCTTGACTTTGTCCAACACAAGGACAAAAGACTTCTGCAACTCTGCCATGAAGTCCTTCTCGTCGAAGAAGTACTCAGCATAATAGCTTCTCCACCACTCCTCGAAGGATGGTGAGCAAAGGAAATTAAGCTGGTAGTTAAACAGCGAGAGGATAGTTCGACCAGCATATCTTCCGATATGCTTGATGGCAGCTTCTTCTGTATAATCGTTGCAGAAGTACAACATTGACTTCTCCCTTTGGAAAATCGGAGAAGGCAGGGTTTGGATAATACCAAACTGGCGAGATACCAGATTTGGTTGGTAGGCAAGCAGACTCAAATGAGTCTTAGAACTCTTAAATCGAAGAGGCATGATCCTTGGTGTAAGGAACGCCTCCCAAAGTACTGAATGCTCATCGACATTGGGACCACTCGACTCCTTTGGATGTGGCCTTGTGAACCATGCTGGCCCCACCTTCCGTTGAGCGAATGGAGCCATAGTTGAAACAAATTCCTTCCTTCGAGCAAACATTAGAACGAAGTTAGTGAAGGTTTGTTGAAACTCCAAGCCATCTTCCACAGGTGTCAGCAGAGCCAGCCTGATTCCTTCGATGCGTCTATTCGCTATCGCTGGAGCTTGTTCATTTATCTGAATCCTCTTGGGTAAGAAAGATTCGAAAGTGGCATTGAGCCACAGTTGAAGTAGCCAGAAAGGCCCAGCGAGTAGCAAACTGGCCCTGTCCTCGATATGTTTCAGAAGAGTGGCCCCATTGCTGATCGAGTCATAAAGACTGGCCAGAATCAGTTCTGCCAAACAGATGTTTTGGCGGTGATGCAGTTGGGTAGCAAGAGTGACCATCTTTTTGGTCACCTGCAGAGACTTCGAGCAAAACACAAAGCGAGTTAGCCATAAGGCTAGAAACGCTATGTGTTCGACATCCGACACTGTATCCGTCGACCTGTCATGAAAATGGTTGATGAAAGTGGTGTATGTGGGCTTGGTCTCAGAGAAGCCAATTTGGTCCTCCGACATCTCCTCCGGGTCGAAGTAATCTCCGGTTGGTCGAAGGCCAGTAATAGCTGCTACATCGAAGAGTGTGGGGGTTAGCATCCCACATGGAAGATGAAAAGTAAAATGGGAGTAGTCCCAGAACAACAGCGAAGCTATAAGCATCTCTGGGGAGTAGTTTAAGCCTGTCTTCGACAGCATCACTAAGTCGAAGATTCCCATATCCTTCCAGATCGAGGTTTGATGCTTCTCCAACTTCGTTAGCCAAGCAACATAATTGGAGGTCAGATTAGGGCAAGACCTGAAGACTCTAACCCCTCTGTTGAAGAAGCGGAGGTCGATTTTTTCACGAGTAGGGTCTTCGTTGTCTTCTGCGTCTTTCTTGGCGCATGCTACTGGCTTGAGTTTCTCGACGATTGGGAAATAGCTCTTTATCTTCAGAGCTTCAGAGATGCTTGGATTCATGGGGCCAGACATTGCGAAGATCTGGTTGGAGTATCCAACCGGGATCATCAAGTGGCGCGAGTAAGCATCGCGAACGGAGATGTCAGAAGGTTCAGGAACCCTTCGTTTGCCTGTAGAGTTTACTACTGGGGCAGTGACGAAGACCTTGGGTTTAACATGTTCAGTTGGTGCATTAGCACTGGGAGCAGTAGAAGCAGAGGCCATTGTTAAGTTTGGAGATTGAAGTGAAAGAGGAAGAGTTTTTCTGCAAAGAGAGCAAGCTTGTACGAAAACAAGGAAGTTTGAAGGCTAGTTGGCGTAAAAAGTCCCACAATGGGATATTCACTGCTATTTATAGTAGTGGGAAAAGTCCCCAATAACGAGGACATTAAATGCCATTTAATGCTGCAGGAGTTAGGGGGACGCGTGGCAGCCCCCTGTTGTTTTGGCCGTTTCTGCAGAAACAGAGGGACGCAGCGTGCGTCCTCGTTTTTGGGATTTGTCATAATGACAAATTCTGAACTGACGTTTGGTACTGCACGCCGTACTGAAAGTGACGTCCTAGGATCAAATCAATGATAGTTTCTTGGGATTGCCAATAGTTGGTAAAAAGCAACAAAAAGTGCACAAGTTAACTTGTGACTAAGCGTGGAAAGACAGGTGTCGAATGGCGTTTCAAAGAATGCCTTTTTCTTTCAGAGTCGAAATAAGGCATTCTTGGGGGGCAATTTGTTGGCTCCTAAATTCGACACCTTTGTTTTGATCTATGTCAGCCATTAAAAGCTGAAAGATGCTTTCGACTGGCTAAGCCTGTCGAAGTGCCTGTCGAAAGATGGTAAAATACTTAGAAGATTTCTCCCAAGGAAGAAGGCTGATTGCCTTCGACGTCGAAGGAGTTTTCGTCGAAGACATCTCTTGATGAAAGTGTTCGATGGTCCAGAGTGGAGTAGTTTGAAATTCAAAGCTTTGGAGGGAAAACGGTTTCCAGCAGTTACTACGTGCAAACGTGCAAGGATCTGGAGCGTCGAGCATGGAGAACGTGCCAAGTGGATTGATCTCGAAGCAGTGTAACTGCCCGACGGTTACTTGGAATGTTTAGTATAAATAGGAGTAGACATGTAGTTTCTCGCGTGTGTTCACTATTCCATACAAAGTCACTCATTTAGATTCGAGTACCCAGCGTGTGAGAAAGAATTGTTGAGAAATGTATGTGTGAAACACCAATTTTATCAATTAAAGTCATTTACTTTCCCAGAATTTTACTTGCTTTTCTCTTTACATTTCCTGTCGAACCTTTACTTTAAAGCCTTGTTTATTTTACCAAGCCTTTCCTTTATGCAATTTACTTGAAACCTTTTATTTAAAGCCTTATCCACCTTAATCAAACTTCAAAATCAACCTATGTCCATAGGATCAATCTGATCGATCCTGCGAGTAACCAAATAAGTAACCATTTGGAGGATCAGCGTTTGTTTACCAAAACCCAAGGTAAACAGTGTGCATAAATGATTAACTTATCATGAATGATTACATCTTAATTGTTTATGGGAGCATCATTATGTGTCAACTAACTGGTGTGTAGCAATTGCCATGTTATTGATTTATGTTGCTGTTGTTTTGCTTCTGTTGTTGATGTATGCTCTAATGGATGTTCTTCTGCTACTGCTTCTAATGCTTATTTTAAATATGAGATATCTTTTGATACTCAAGTGTGTTTCTGTTTAAAGAGTTATTTTTCCAAAATTTGCCAAAGGGGAAGATTATTGTTCCATTTGGATTGGTTGCATTATGAAAAACAACACGGAGTATGTTCAAGATGTTTTTGGTGCATAAGGAATACATGTGGAACAAGATGTTCCAACATGTGTGCTACAACATATGGTCTTTGACAACAAGCAAATGTTATTGCAGTTTTCATTCAGACTTATTTTATCCAAGATTTACTCTACAGAGAAGATCTATGAAGAGAGTTAATTGGGATGTTCTGGTGCAACATGTAGAACACGATGTTCCAACATGTGTGCAATGCAAAATCTGGCCCTTGTTAGAGACCATGATGGGTGTTTCTAGGTGTGAAATTTCTTACCGATATTTAATCAGAGTTATTGTAGATTGTTTAGCAATGTTTGTGTGATTTGTTCGAGAGTTATTGATGATCAAATCATATTTAAATGGAGATTTGAATTTGAATTTGAAATAACTAAACATATATTTTGTTAGAGATTTTTATGGAGGAAATCAAATCCAACATATTCAGCTATTATTATGAGCAAAATTTGAGAAATCCGAAGGAGAAAAACCCACAATGCATTACTATTTAAGGAGACTCAATTTTCATGTTTGGAACAAGTTTTGTGCGCTAGGGATAAGTTCTTTGTGCTATGATTTTTGAGTATTTTGTTCTTGTATTCCCACTAAAACTATCACATATATTATAACTATTACTGTTGGATCTAGTTTGTGTTGGAACAAAATTGGTTTGTATCATATCCCTTAGGTTTTGATGATAACAAAGTATTTAAAGAATAATTGTGTACACTAACATTTGTTCAAGTGTGTGGGAACATAGATTAAAATTCTAATTCAAAGTCAATTTTGAATCTGCATTGAACATCCAAAGAGAAACCTTAAGATATAGATTTTGAAGATCAGACTCTGAAGAATCAGCTTCTGATGGAGGTCAACTTCTGAAGAAAGTCAACATCTAAAGGATCAGAACCTGAAGACTCAAACTCCAAACTTGGTCAAGGATTAAAACTTGAAGATCCCAGATTCTAATTGAAGTCGACATCTGAAGACTCATAACCTGAAGTCAGTTAAAGCTCAAGGATTAAGAAACTCTGATAAGTCACTACTATTAGACTCTAAAGACATTTTGTCTTCTTCTAATCACGTGAAAACTTACCATAAAATGGAAGAAGACAAATATAATGTAACTGATAATTCCTCTTGTAGCAAAGGAGTATCAAATGGCCCTTCAATGATGTTAACCATATTAGGAAGCTTTCCAATGTATATGGTGATGCTTCTCTTAAATACTCCTTGTGCAATAAGTCTTCTCCAACGTCTCTTTTGTGTTCTTCTATTAAAGGAGGTGGAAACTTGGAGAAACTACAACATTGCACCTTGAGAAACAAAGAGCTATTACTCTGTCAAAACTATTGCACACATTTAAACTTAGAACTTCTTATAAATTGTATATTCTTAGAAGTTCTTAATTCTTAGAGTCTTTTTGTGTTGTATTTGTTTACACCTATGATTTAATCTCAAGTGCAAAGTCTTAAACAATCCTTAATATATAAGATAGGTTGTTAAAAGTATCTTGCTTATTGCTTGAGCATCTAAAGTATCTTACTTGATTGCTTGAGCATCAAAGTATATTACTTTTAAGTTCGAGCATTTGGAAGTCTCTTGACTGTGTGCTTGAGCATTTGTAATTAGAAGTGATTATAGCGGAAATCCCTTGGAAGTACAAGAGGAATGAACTACTCCTATTTTGTGGAAGGAACCAAGATAATTGCTTGTGTCTTTCATTCTCTCTTCTTTACCTCTTAACCTTTATTCTGATGCATACTTCCTATTGTGACTCAGATTCTAACCTTATGTTCAGAATTTGATAAGAGATTTTTAATAGTAAAAGAAGAAAAAGTCAGCACAATTCAACCCCACTTCTTATGTTTTTCTTAGGGATGGCAAAACAGATCAGGCCCGCTGGGTTGGTCCAATTGACCCGCCATTTTTGGCGGGCTGGACTAAGGTTTTTGGCTCAGTATCTTAAGTTGTCCTGCCCCGCCTAACCTAGTTAAAAAAGAAGACCGAGGCAGGACGGGGCTAGGAAAAACTTGAAATAAAAGAGCAATTGTATGACATGTATAATTATTAAGTTATCAATATATTAGCACAAAGGTTTTCTTTAGAAATGGATGTTGATTTTAAGAAAAGGAGGGGTTTGATTAGTGTATACGTGTGACAAATTTAGGATTTAACTATTAAGGAATAAGTCAATATAAGAGTCTATATGACGTAAATAGTGAAAAAGTCCGGTGTTGATAGTTTATACACTACTATTTTATGCATTGTGATGTTTTATGCAGTGTAATTGTTATTATTGTTGGTTTTGTGTAAATTCTAAATTGGGTTCTTTTAGTAGTTAGTTTTTAAATAGGATTAGGATGATATGTATTGTTTATTTATTTATTTTTATACTTTTTTTATTGTACTTGAGCTTGTTTTTTTTTAATTGTTTGGACTTAAGACATGTTGAAGTTTTATTATGTGTTTCTAAAAAAAATTGTCAACCTCTTGGATAATAATTAAATTTTTTCTAAAATATGTAGTAAATCAAATTGTAAAATAAAAAAATAAAAATTGGCGGGCCGGTTCGCCAACTCACCAACTTGTTAGTAAACGTGACAGGCTTGACTTTTGAGCTCGGACGCCTAAGTTGGCCCGCCCCGCCCCGCCCTACTTTTGGATGGGCTTAAATGGGGCGGGCCTAAATAAGGTGGGCTGCCCGCTTTGCCACCCCTAGTTTTTCTCACCTTCAGCTTGTGTACACTACATTATTGCTTTAGTAACTTGGAATATCTATTTGTTTGTCTTAGTTGAGTTGTAAATTCAACAATCATTGTGTTAATAATTAAGTTGATCACTTGATATTAGTGATTGAGAAAAAGTGAGAGGGACACTCATATTTAAGAGCATACACAAATTAAAAGTCATTAAGATTAGGAAGAGGCATTGAACATCATGGGGTTGGTGTTCCTATAAGACTAATTATACTAATTCAAAGTACTGAATTTCCTTTCTTGGGTAGAGTGCCCTCTAGACTTAGTTGTGGTTTCACCAAAATGGGTTACCAATTCTCCATGTTAATTTATTGCTTTATGTGTTGTGTTAGTTATTGTTGTTGTTATTTTGTTGTCATAATCGTTTAACAAGTAGGACCAATTGTCTCAAAACCGTGCCCAACATTTGTCCCATCGGGAACAAAATTTCAGTAATTTATTTAGATTCTCTAATCTTCTTCAAGAAATTCAATATACCAAACAATGAGAGTGTTCAATTTCTAAATTCTCTAACACAATCCAAATTTCTTGAGAATATCTTTGTCGGTTATTATCGTCATGTGATATCCCAACCCTTGCATTTGTGCAACTTTTAAACCATCAAACAATATGAAAGTGTTGAATGATACATACAATATGATTTGTTCATAAGTTATACTCATGGGCTATATTCTATCTATCAATAGGATTCATTCTTTGATTGTTCAGCAAGACCAAACCCATGTTTCTACTCTAATCCAATAATCGAAAGTTCTTTACAATGCTTATGAGTAGGGGTATTTGTAATGCGGTTTAGGCGGTTTTGACGAAAAAAGTCGTCTGAACTGCAAGAGAAAAAAGTGTGTGGTTCGGTTTAGTTTGGTTGGATTTTAGAAATAAAACTGAACCAAACCAAACTGATCGTACCGGTGACCAGAACCTATAATGGGATATCTCTATCTACAATGTTGGAATCAATGAGGAGGGGGTGTACCTGCAAGGCACTCAGATGCTCAAGTAAGTAAGAGTGCAAAGAGATACAAGAGAGAATATAGGGTTTAAAGTTGAATATTGGATACCTGACCCTCACAAGTGTGAGGGTTTTTATAATGCCACCGACGCTTGGCCATTTGTCCATATTTTGGGCTAGGCATCCAGGGTCTAGGCCCGAAATATGTGACTACCACGAATATAGGCATAAAAGTAAGAATCCTGGAAGGTTACCCGCGCATGACGGGAAAAGTGAAAACTAGTCGTTGGTGCAGGAAGGACTGCAAGTGAGGGAAGATGTAGTCTCGTTAATCCTGGAGATCATGCGACTAAGTGTGCCTGCTTGAGGGACAAAAGGCAAAAATGCCTTCTTCCTTCCCTACTGGTTGGGCAAAATTTATTGGGTTATCCTGGACGCATAAGTAGATTGAGCCATGCATAACCATTGGGCCAGTCCGGAATAAGAGCTCCCCAAGTTTTTGCTTCTGGGAATATGAGTGATGACTGGAGGAAGGTGCACGGTTAGTGCATGTTACTGGAGATATGGTCATTCTTTGATTCCCCGAGGATAAGCATGTATGAGGAACCCAAACATCCCCTCGTGTGTTCGGTGTGCGGGGAGCCGAAAAGGTGATTTGATTTAAAGAGATTGTGTTTCACGCTTGCATCGAGCCACGCGTTGCAATTAATGTGCAATGATGGCCAAGCTATGGGTTAAGGTTTAAAGATGACCCCTATATTTCTCTAGGTTGGCGTGCGCGCACGTGCATGTGCTCTTGGGGGTTCTCTATAAATAGGCGAGGAAGAAGACCATTTGCATTTTTTGCTTCTCTATCTTCTTTAGCTATCTTTTGCTTTCATCTTTTCCCATCGTTGCCACTGTTCACCATCGTTTACCGTCATCGCCTAATCGTCCGACCATCGTTCCAGTCTTCATAACCACCTAAGTTATCTATTTTCCCTTGCTTTAGGCTACCTTTAACTCTGTTTTTTCTAGGAAATTCATGTGTATAGGATGAATTAGTTAGTGAGGGTGATTTTCCGACGAGTGTTGGTGCCTGACGGTGGTTGTACCACTTCAGACGTTGGTGCCGATGAGAGAATATATACGAGTTAGGGATTTTTGTACCCCTGGCCTTCCGACGCCATTGTTATGGCGACAAATGAGCTTGTTATCGGCGAGACCTATGAGTTTTCTGGTGGACTCATGGTTTTCCCAGTAAGGATCAGTTGTTTTCTAAGTACGTTTACATATTCTAATGAGCCATATGAGTATTCCGATGGATCTTCATGTGGGGTTCAAGACCCATTTTTCAGGGAAATTCTTCATCGCGAGGGTTTAGGTTTTTCCTATTGGGGAGGCTCCAAACTATCTGAGGAGGGTCTCCTTGTAACACCCCTTCTAAAATACCCCGAATAATATTAATTATATCAATGATTAAAGACATATTCCATCAGAGTTAACACGAAATAAGGGATGTCACAATTATGAAATAAATAAAACTTCCAATAAAACAGTAGTCATGCTACACTGAGGGTCATTATTCAAATAATTCAATCAAATTAAGACCATGTCTTACACAGTGGAAAAATACCATAACCAAAACGGAATAAACCAAAACATAATTATTCCCAATGAAATTCAATGAAACAATTGAATAATAACTAATTCCTCAACTAAACGTTCCCCAGTGTTACAACCTATCAGAGCACGACACTGACACGCGGACTTAAAGTAACATAGCTCTAGAGCCATCCTCACCAACTCCTGAGCTGCTAACTTTAATATGAAATTGTTAAAGTAAGGGTGAGATTTCTCATAATTAACATGCATTATAAGCTTCTCAATCAACATTATATCACAAGCATATTATTTCACCCATTTTAGCATAAATTCAGATTCAACACGCAGTTCCAATCATACAAGTCATTATGCACAAATCAATAATCAACCAAAGAATTGTAACACTGGAAGACATCCTAACATGTTACAATTCCATGCAAACACAAATGTAGACACAATGCATGTGGTACCAACACGTGACCAAGTCACCCAACACTGATCCATCATCAACCGGATACAGCAACCATCGATTCGTCCATAAACACCCGGACACGAATCCAACCTAACCACCCATCATCACCAGGGTATCGGTTAACGGCAATACAAGTCAAATTCCACACAATGGGAATTAACTTCACCAAAACAATGCATATGCACGCACATCACTAGCATGCAACATCAAATCAGTCTATGAAATACATCCATTTATCATAACTGAACCAAAACCAAAAACATGATATCTCAACGATCATGCACACCATAATTAGCAACATAAACATGCCTTTCATTCACACAATACTAATACATCCATCCATCACAGGTTCACTGCTACATACACACCCATGTGCGTTAGCCAATAATCACTTATTCCGGGATTTGACTCATTTTCAAAATAATTTCAGGTTTTAGGAAATATTTTCATTTTATAAAATAGAGCATTAAATTTAAGAAATAACGTCCAAAACGGCACTCAAAACGGACTTACGGTTTAAAAGTTATGAATTTTCAAAGTTTAATATTTTTCAAAAGTTACAGCAGAACCCGGTTCCTACATATGCAGGAACCGGTTCATGCGAAGTTCAAAAATCACGCTTCTGGAAAAATGTATGGGAACCCGGTTCCTACCTATACAGGAAGCGGTTCCTACGTGCATTTTTGCCAGTTTTTATAAATTCACACAGTGGAACCCGGTTCCTCCCCACTGGGAACCGGTTCCCACGACCTGTAGAGTCAAATTCTGCACTTTTGACAGCATTTATTCATTCTAAACCAATTCCAAACATACCCATACGAATTGCAACATGAGAAACACCAAAACACATCCATTTTGCACCATTATAACATCAAACAACATTATTTCATCATTCCTTTTTATCATCTGACACCCTAATGGTTTTCAACCTACAATTCGACGTAATAGGGACAATTCTACGGAACCCTAGAATTACAAACCGGAATTCCCTAACATACTATGATCCATACTATTGAATATCTAAATTGATAATACGAATTAACTAATCGAAATCACCCCTTACCTTGTGGGTTCTTCGAATTCTGACGCTTCCGGTTTTCTCCTCCTTTTTCCTCTTCTCAAATGCACGTATGATGAATATTCCAAAATAACTCTCTTTCTCTTCTTTTTCCTTTTAATACTTCTTTTATTATTCCAATAAAATAATTAAATTAGTAATTAGTAAGAGTAGAGTATTTTACCCCTCACACCCTCTAATCACTCTTCACACCACCAATACTTCTTTCCTTTAATTAATTAAATTAATTCCAATAATCCAAAAATACCAATAATTAAATTTCCAATTAAATTAATAATTAAAAATTCTAATTATTTAATAATCGGATTATTTGGGGTGTCACAACTCTCCCCAACTAAAAGAGTTTTCATCCTAGAAAACATACCTTAGACGAACAGTTCGGGATACGAGTCCTTCATCTGACTCTCCAGCTCCCAAGTGACATTTCCATCTACTGGTCCTCCCCAAGCCACTCTTACCAACGCGATCTCCTTGCCTCACAACTGTTTCAACTTCCGATCCTCAATTCTCACAGGTACCGCTTCCACAGTCAAATTCTCTCGTACCTGTATATCGTTTACCCGAATCTCATGAGACGGATCAATAATGTACTTCCTTAGCTGAGATACATGAAAAACATCATGCAAATTTGCAAGTGACGGCGGCAAAGCAATATGTAAAGCAACTTTCCCAACTCTCTTGGTAATCTGAAATGGACCAATAAAACATGGAGTCAACTTCTTTGACTTCAAAGCTCGACCAATACCAGTCATCGGAGTAACTCGCATAAAAACATGTTCTCCTTCGCTAAACTCAAGATCTTTCCTCCTCTTATCGTGATAACTTTTCTGACGACTCTGAGAAGTCCTCATCTTCTCCTGAATCATCTTAATCTTTTCCGAAGTCTTTTGGACAATTTCCGGTCCAATCACAGCACTCTCTCCAGATTCATACCAACACAACGGTGTCCGACACCTCCTACCATACAATGCCTCAAACGGAGCCATACCAATGCTCGAATGAAAACTATTGTTGTAGGTAAACTCAATCAATGGTAGATAACTATCCCAAGCTCCACCTTTCTCCAACACACAAGCTCTTAACAAATCTTCCAACGACTGAATCGTTCACTCCGTCTGACCATCTGTCTGTGGATGATAAGCGGAACTCAAACGCAACTTAGTACCCAAAGCTTCTTGCAATCCCGTCCAGAATTTAGATGTAAACCTCGGATCTCGATCCGACACAATACTAGAAGGAATACCGTGCAAACTCACAATCTTCTCAACATACAATTCTGCCAACCTTTCCATCGGATAATCCATTCTTATCGGAATAAAGTGAGCAGATTTCGTCAACCGATCAACAATAACCCAGATAGAATCACAATTCTTCGATGTCCTTGGCAAACCAGACACAAAATCCATAGAGATTCCATCCCATTTCCATTTCGGAACAAACAACGGTTCCATCAATCCTGACGGTTTCTGATGCTTAATCTTCAACTTCTGACAAACCAAACAAGCATACACAAACTCAGCAATTTCCTTTTTCATTCCCGGCCACCAAAACAACTTCTTCAAATCATGGTACATTTTAGTAGCACCAGGATGAATACTCAATCCACTACGATGTCCTTCTTCCAAAATACTCTTCCTAATCTCTGCAACATCCGGAACACACACCCTATTACCAAATCTCATAACACCATTCTCATCAATCCGGAACTCGCCTCCTTGACCTTGGTTGATCAATGTCAATTTATCAACTAACCCAACATCGGACTTCTGTCCATTCCGAATTTCTTCCAGAATACCACTAGTCAGTTTCAACATACCCAATTTCACACTATTCGGAGTAGTTTCACATACCAAACTTAAATCTCTGAACTGCTCAACCAAATCTAACTCACAGACCATTAACATTGACATATGCAAGGACTTCCTACTCAAGGCATCCGCAACAACGTTTGCCTTACCAGGATGGTAATTCAAACCGAAATCATAATCCTTTAGAAATTCTAACCATCTCCTCTGCCTTATATTCAACTCTTTCTGATCAAAGAGATACCTCAGACTTTTGTGATCACTGAACACCTCAAACCGAGAACCATATAAATAATGCCTCCACAACTTCAAAACAAACACAACAGCTGCCAACTCCAAATCATGAGTCGGATAATTCCTTTCATGTACTTTCAATTGTCTCGAAGCATAAGCCACCACCTGCTTATCTTGCATCAACACACCACCTAATCCCATTAATGATGCGTCACAATACACAACAAAAGACTTAGTCGGATTTGGCAAAATCAAGATCGGAGCACTTGTCAACCTCCTCTTCAGCTCTTGAAATCCTTTCTCACATTCAACATCCCAAACAAACATCTGACCCTTCCTGGTCAACTTAGTCAACGGTAACGCTAATTTGGAAAATTCTTCTATAAACTTCCTGTAATAACCTGCAAGACCCAGAAAACTACGGATCTCAGAAGCATTCTTCGGCGCTTCCCACTGAGATACTGCTTCTACCTTCGTAGGATCCACAACAATTCCATTCTTGGAAATTACATGGCCAAGAAAACTTACTTCACTTAACCAGAATTCACACTTGGACAACTTCGCATAAAGCTTCTTCTCTTTCAACAATTCCAACACAACTCTGAGATGTTCTGCATGCTCTTCATCGCTCTTCGAATAAATTAGAATATCATCAATGAGCACCACCACAAACTTATCAAGATACAGATGAAATATCCTGTTCATATACTCCATGAAAACACCAGGTGCATTAGTAACTCCAAACGGCATAACAGAATACTCGTAATGTCCATACCTCGTTCTAAATGCAGTTTTCTGAATATCTTTCGACTTCACACGAATCTGATGATATCCAGATCTCAGATCAATCTTACTAAATACACAAGCTCCAACTAGTTGATACATCAAATCATCGATCCTCGGCAAAGGATACCGGTTCTTGATTGTAACTTTATTCAGCTGTCTGTAATCAACACATAATCTCATTGAACCTTCTTTCTTCTTAACCAACAACACCGGAGCACCCCACGGCGAAACACTCGGACGAATAAACTTCTTCTCAAGTAACTCCTCCAACTGTTTCTTTAACTCTGCTAATTCAGATGCCGACATACGGTAAGGCGCCATCGACACCGGACTAGTTCCAGGAATCAAATCTATAGTAAATTCTACCTCCCTCTCAGGTGGTAATTCACTAACGTCTTCCAGAAACACCTCTGGAAATTCATTCACCACTGGCAATCCATCACTCTTTGCTTTTCCCTCCGCTTCTATTGCAGAATACAACATAAATACCACATCACCATCTTTCACAGCTAGGTTCATCTATTTAACCGACATAGTCACATCTTCGACACCAACCTCTTCAGGAAAAAATAACCGTCTTCGCAAAACAGTTGATATAAACCTGGTTGAATTCTAACCAGTTCATTCCAAGGATGATATCAAGTTGTTCTAACGGTAGGCACACTAAATCCATACCGAAACCCCTACCAAAAATCACAATAGGACAAATCCTACAAACATACGAAGTAGTCACTGAACCCGACTGTTGTACCCCAAAATTTGCCCTCCCATATTTCTCAAAACATTTCAAGAAAATTCACAAGTCCAAGCCGGCGCGTTATATTCAGGTGTTCTTTCACCAAGATATCTCTGATAACGTATTCTCAAATTCAGGTTCAGCTCAAGAGTCAATTCTTTAAAGAAGGTATCTGAATGTGCGAGTTTTCTTGAAGAAATATGGTGAAAAAGTGTGCTAAAAGTGCAGTTTTTACGCGCTAAAAAATTCATAACTTGAAGATCGTGGCTCGTTTTGAACCCGTTCCGGTGGCCAAAATTCCGTCTTGACATTATCTACGTTTTCATCTCTCACGGCTGGAAGCCAATTTCGATCAGAAGGTCTTCAAAAATGTGGATTTATCAAGTATTTTCATACAGAAAATTTGTGACAAGTTTATTTGCGTCATGTTCAGAAAATCATAACTTGGTCGATTTTCATCGTATCGAGCTGGTTCCGGTGCCAAAATTTCACAAATTGAGTTGGCTACATTTTCACAGAAGGTATTGAGTTCAGATGGTATTCAAAAGACCTTCGTTTTTTGCTCAGAGTGCATGACACGCTGAAAATCCTAAATGCTGAATATTATTTCATCTGGGCCGAAACTTCGAAAATTCATAACTCGGTCAATTTTTATCGGATTGGACTCATATTTTTACACAAGGTTACTGACTCATAGATCTACAACTTTTCTTCAAAAGTCGAGACCAAATTATGCACCGATTAATACCAGTTTTTTATTGAAGAACGTGTCAGAGTCGACACTAGAGCCCAAAATAGGTTTGTCTGAGCTGAAACTTCAAAAATTCATAACTAATTCACCGTTTATCCGATTGAGTCGATTTTCGGACAGGAGTTAGTTCTCGATGTCGGCTACATTTTGTTTTCACATTTCAACTTCAAAAAATGCACTTAAGTCCCTGCGATTTAGCCTGGAAAGTGACGAATTCAAGTGAATATTGGAGGCCCAATTGCACATTCAAAGCCCATTTGCTTTACCCTAATTTCCATTATATAATCACCTTCTTTTCACACAAACCGGAGAGGAGGAAAAGAGAGAAAAAACCTTGCCACAACACTGTTAGAATATAAAACTCTTTCAAGAACCCTAAAACCTTGAAATCCTTATTACAAATCCCTCTCTCACTACAAACAAGCCATCACAGTTACAAACCAACACCTCACTACTTCTTCAGTAAGGGTAAGGCTGGCTTGATCTCCATGATCCTAATTTTCCAGTAAGGCATAAAAGCATTCAGGCCACTGATTTTCCAGTAAGGGTAAGATTGATTTGATCTCCATGATCAAAAGGGTATAATCATTCATACATGCCATATTGTGCCTAAACATTAAATTTCTTCATATATTGGCTTTATTTGTATTTTATGATTTTATTTAATGTGTTCGTGAGATTCAACTGCAGATTTAGACAGGATCCTAGGTTCATTAAGGAACGTTGAGGCCAAAAGGCAAATGGCCAAAAGCCAAAAGCCAAATGGCCAAAGTAGAAAAACTTATGCATGACACCAATACATGGCGAGACAGACATCCTGAGAAGATTAAGGAACGTTGAGGCCAAAATGCAAATGACCAAAAGCCAAAAGCCAAATGGCCAAAGTAGAACAACTTATGCATGATGAGGCCAGAACACAAATGGCCAAACCACTCCAATTCACCTCCAAAAAGGGGACAGAAACCCCCAAGGTATTGTATTTTCTTTCTTTTCCTTATTTTATTTATTTCAATTATTTCTTTTTTTAATTAATTCCTTTAATTTAACTTATTTTCATAAAATATAAAAAATAGTAAAAAACAGAAAAGTCATAAAAATCAAAATATATTTATTTAATTAATGTTTTTTGTAAATAAATTTCACTAATAATTAATTATTTATTTTTATAAATCAAAATTGCATGTAAATAATTAGATTAATTTTAGGTTTAATTTTAACATGTTTTTCTTAATAAATAAAAAAAATTAGAATTAGGGTTAATATTTTAATTTCATTTAATCTTTCTCATAAAAATACATAAAAAACATAAATACCAAAAACTCAAAAAAAAATAATAATTTCTTTTTTCTCTTTAATTTCATTAGTTTAATCATTTAATTTAATTTCATTAAAAAGGGTCCAACGCCCTCGCTTCCAATTTTAATTCCAATTCGCGCATTTTATTTTATTTCTTATAATATTAATGTAATTCTCCCAAAGCCTTGTAAACTCGGACATTTTATTTCTCGCACTTTACTTCTTTATTTTCTGTCAAATCGGGTCCTGGATTAAATTTGGCGATGTGGACCCGCGCCTTTGTAATAGTTTAGAACTTTTAATTTCCGCATCTTTTTAACTGTTAATAAATGCATGCAAGAATGAATGATAAAATAAAAACAAACGCATAGATCACCTTGACATGGACAAGACAAAAATAAATGAACATGACACACAAATCACACACCACCCCTAGGGTACGCCTCACAGTTGCCTTGCCCTTCGAAAGGTGATCGTCGAGTAGAGGATGTCTTAGTAAGTCCTCATGATCCGGGAACCTGGCATGAGGGTAGCTTCTAAGGTGTCTTCCTGTTGCTCTGGTGATCACCATGTCCCGAACCTCGAATTGACCCGAACACCTCCAACGGTGGTGCTACCTACCTCTCAATGGTGGGATGGCATTACCTTAAGGACATTTACACAGACTAATTCCTTAGGGTAGGTAGACGACTCTAGATACTTGCTCTAATTTCAAAACAAATCAAAAATACTTTTCACACCAACACATTTTCAAAAAGCTTTCGAAAGCATTTTTCAAACACTCTTGAGGACCGATACAAGAGTCGAACTGAAATTTTCAAAGAAACTTTTTAAAACCCACAGTTGAAAAGCAAACAAACCATTTTTGAAAACACAAGTGAGCAAGTATCTAAGAGCCCATGGATAACCATGGATAGAAAGGGTGCTAACACCTTCCCTTTCTATAATCTACCTCCCGAACCGAGAGCAATCTCTATAAGGAATTTTTCTGTGCTTTTGTCCTTTCCATTTGGAGAAAATAAAAGACGGTGGCGACTCTTGCTTCCGCGACATTTCGCGAACCAACGTTAAACAATCAGTTCCAGATCCACCGATCACAGAACTGGCGACTCTGCTGGGGATATAAACTTAAAGTGAGATGTACCTTAGGGTTAGTTCATAACTGTGTTTTCAATTGTATTGATTTGCTTACTTTAAAATTGTGGGTTGCATGGGAGTTACATAGATCCTAACCCGGATCTGGGGATACCCTGTTTAGGTAGCATAAGCTGTGAGGGACCTGTCCGGCGTATACCGACATGGGTGAAGCAGTGGCTACGTTGGTGTGGCGCCTTGGTCTGTACCGATATCCCTCGTGTTGAAACGGGGAGAATATGGGTCTTCCAAGGAGTCATTAAGCACCAACAGACCTTAGAACCTTAAATGACCCAACTTGGCCATTAGAACAGTAGCAGTATGCTACGCCCATTGAGGCTAAACTCTCGTGATGGTTCTGGCCGCAAGAAAAGATTGCGATGCTGGAGTTATGACCGATTGAGGGTAGTCAATGATATTGGGATCCTCTAAGAACCCGGTTACTTTGATAGGACAGGTATGAACCAACCAACTGAAAGAGGGTAGTACCTAGACCTCATGCTGGCCTAAACTTTAAGGGCTTCTCTTGTGTGACTTGTGTGCCTTCGTACTTGACTATTTGCATGCTTGTTGTCTGACACTTGAGCTTCTTGCAGATGTTGTTTGTAGTCCTTAATTAGGACTCATAACAAGGTTTACCGAGTTTCTTGCAGGTTCTGTTTTTAGTCCTTAATTGGGACTCATGACAGGGTTTACTAAGTTTCTTGCAGGTTTTGGTTTGCAGTCCTTAATTGGGACTCATAACAGGGCTACTCACATTACCCCATGCATACCATAACATCATACCATTACATACATCCTAACCCATTTCAAGGATCTCAAGGGCTTGTGATGCAGGTCATGGTGAATCAACTATCCCAGCAAGGGGCAAAGAGGATTTATTTTCCTCTAGCCAAGGTAGTCAGGGGCTATGACCCACTTGATATGGTGAGCTTTGACACTTGAAGAAGGTTCCCCTAGCCAAGGTTGTCGGGGGCTATGACCCACTCGATATGGTGAGCCTTTGACCCTTTGAAGAAGGACTCTCAATAATATGCAGTTCCTTCAATCAAGCTACCGGACCCAAATTCTAACAAATTTTCTTGTTTATCCCGCGAGATCCTTGAAAACATTACATGCATGTCATACACATCATTACATAACATGTATCTTTGTTGCAGGTCACTTACCTTTCTCGCTGTTTATTTCAGCAATGGCTTCCCAACAAGACAACCAGGACTCCCATGCTCAAGAGACCCGGTTCGGGGAAATCCTCCTGAATCTATCCAAGGGGCAGGAGGAGTTGAGGACACTTCTCATGGAGACTTTTGTCAGGAACAATGCTGAGGATGAAAGGCTGAAACACCTGCAAGCTGAAGTGGATGCATTGAAAATCCAGATGCTGGGGCAGGGGACTGCCATTCAAGGGTTAGCTCAAAGACAAGAAGAGCTAGGAGCGCTCATCAACCAACTGCTTCAGGGTAACCAACTGGGGCAAACGTCTAAGGGTAAAAAGCCATTCATCATTCAATCATCCTTGAGACAAGGAGATAAGGGGAGAGCTCCTCAAATGGCTCCAGCGCCACAAATTCAGCATCAACCTCACCAGCTTCAGCCAGACAAGCCCAGGAGGCAATTCACCCAGCTCAACATGTCGTTGTTCCAAGCTTTACAACGCCTGTTAAGATTGAACCTAATCACTTCAAGGGCTCATCCCCGGAACCAGAACATAGCATCTCCTGTCTATGATCCCAATAAAAGATGTGCCTACCACTCTGCCTGTCTGGGACATGATACGAATGAGTGTTGGGCTCTGAGGAATAAGATCCAAGACCTGATTGATGAGGGAGCACTGGAGTTCACACAAGATGGCCAGGCATAATTTTTCTACCATCCCTCCAAGGCTCACCATTTGAAGTGACAAGCCCTGAGATGAAAAGACCTTTGTTCATTCGAATGTTCAAGTTGTGTTGTTCTTTGATTGTTTAGACATTTATTCATGTTAAACATTGTTATTCCATTAATGCATCGCTTATGTCTATTTTGAATCGATATATTCGTATTCACTAAATGCAAATTATTTTTCATATTTTTTCTGATGATCAACTCTCAATAATTCTAAGCCTCTTGAGGGAGGATGACGAAAACGATACCATAATCTACAGTATGCTTTTGAACAGACCCCGCTGATGAGGTACAGGCATTGTTTCAATTCCTAAACACTGGAGTTATAAGGAAGATAATCCCTCGTCAACCCCTCTGAGCCAAAGAAGTAGGAGTTTTTCTTTTCGAAATTTAAAACCCTTAGTCATAACCTGGGGCAGGGTAGTTTTCTCAGTTGATCCAAGTGCATAACGAATGGCACCAAAAGAGGTCCTTACAAAACAAAGAAAGATAATGATGATTCCGAACAATCACAAGGATAGGCAGTCATTATATCTCTCAAAATAAAAAAAGAAAGAAACCCATTAAGTCAAAGCCCATGAAGGAGACTTACAAAACTAGGGCATCCCGCTGACTGTAATTCCAAAAAGGAAACAGTTCAGGCAAAAAAAGAAAGGGATAACAAAAATCAGACAAGAAAGAGGTCTTACAAACCCTCAACGGAAAAGGAATGGCTGCCTATTCAAAATAAACTATCAACATCCGAATCAACACCGGAAAATCAGAGCAAAGACTCAAACAAGGTCTAACGTATGATCAACTGAGTTTAGGTTTGGAGAACATCACGAAGAGCGGGTGGGTACAAAAAAATTGAGCCTTTATCCTTTGTTTCTTAAACCGTGAACCAGGCCACGTTATAACCCTTAAAAGTCCTAGCTGAAGCATGGGTTAGTTCGAAAGCATACTGTTACGAAAGGTATCCTGACTCCTTAAGGCTTGCAATAAAATACGGAGTTGGCATCACGTTTTACAAACATTCACTTGTTTTATGAAAAGAATGCATTTTCAAAATCTTCAAGACAGACATAGGCTTTGCATTTTTAACATAACTTTGTTTGCATATGACTTTTTGTTTGAACAGCAGGGAAATTCGCACAATGAAAGTCTAATGAACAAGAGTATCTCCAATCAAGGGGCATGGCATGACTATTGTCCATCATCTGGGGCAGTTAAGTCAAGATTCTGAGAATCTCTCAAAAAAGCCTATCAGCCTGGGGAAGATCCCCGCCTGAGTCACTTGGGGCATTCCAACAACGAATCTTGCCTGATCAAATACCTTCTGGTGGCATGACAAAACACTGCTAACAGGGGCAACTCCCTATATTCTGAGAACATGGACATAGTCAAAAAAATACTATGCAAAATTAAAGACCCGCTAGGTTGACACACCTAGGCAAAAATAAGGGCTTCCCGGCGAACCAAAAGGGTTCGGGCAAAAATAAGGGATGAAAAGAAAAAAATCTGTACACCCGGCAAGTCGAAAACCTGAAAAGGCGGCTTGGGCAAAAATGGGTATCCCGGTGGACTGAAAACCCGGAAGGGCAGTCCAGGCAAAAGTTAGGGATCAAAGCGTACGACTATGTCCTGTCATCTTGTCACCTGCCTACCTGAAGAAGGTTTGACCCTCAACAATTATCAGCATCCCACAGGTGCCTCCCCCATAGAAACAGGGGCAATAATGGGTGGTCTAAGCAATCTGATTGTTCTGTCCTCCAGGGTATCAAGGTAGGTTCCGTTGAAGAACATAACCAATACAGTTCAATACTTCCCCAGGAGAGTCCAATCCAGTTTCCCCAAGAAAGTTGGAATCCATCTCCCCAAGCAGTAAGCTTATCCCCAATAGATTCTGGAAGCTTATCCTCGCAGAGCACGAACGCGTCCTCCGGCTTTATTCAAAGAGTTATTTCCTTACCAGGATATAACTAGGTTATCCTCAGCCAAAAGCCACGGAGAGACCGTCCTCGGCGAAGTCTTCTTATCCCCAGCGAAGTCTATTAACACTTCCAACACAACAATGGTATCCCCAGTGAAGTTACCATCAACATTTCAGCAAAGTACCCCTCTTCCCCACGGAGTTTTGCTTCCCAGCAAGACCGTTAGAGTACCTTTTCTCCCCACAGAGTAATCCATTCGCCAAGTTTATTCCCCAACGGAGTTATCTTCTCCTACCGGTATTCTTGCAACTATCATCCCCCGCGGAAGTAAAATCTATTCTCCAACATCAGCCCAGGAGTGACTTCCCGGCACCCGTCAAGGATTTACTTTCCTAGACGAAAAATACATTCATAAACATCTTCATACATTATAGCATGCATATACGCATCATGAACATACAATCTCACGTATTCAGAGAGCATCTCGCATGTCATACCACATGACATCGCATACAACTAACGCTTGTCTTTTCAGGACAAAAGTACAAAAATGATTACCATCAATGGTCGCAACATTACCAGATCCGATTCCTATATCTTGCCAGGGTGTGTCTGAAGAGTTCGAGGATCCGATACCTGAATCTTGCCAGGGTGTATCCGTTGAAGACTAACATTACCAGATCCGATTCCTGTATCTTGCCAGGGTGTGTCTGAAGAGTTCGAGGATCCGATGCCTGAATCTTGCCAGGGTGTATCCATTGAAGACTAACATTACCAGATCCGATTCCTGTATCTTTCCAGGGTGTGTCTGAAGAGTTCGAGGATCCGATGCCTGAATCTTGCCAGGGTGTATCCGTTGAAGACTAACATTACCAGATCCGATTCCTGTATCTTGCCAGGGTGTGTCTGAAGAGTTCGAGGATCCGATACCTGAATCTTGCCAGGGTGTATCCGTTGAAGACTAACATTACCAGATCCGATTCCTGTATCTTGCCAGGGTGTGTCTGAAGAGTTCGAGGGTCCGATGCCTGAATCTTGCCAGGGTGTATCCGTTGAAGACTAACATTACCAGATCCGATTCCTGTATCTTGCCAGGGTGTGTCTGAAGAGTTCGAGGATCCGATACCTGAATCTTGCCAGGGTGTATCCGTTGAAGACTAACATTACCAGATCCGATTCCTGTATCTTGCCAGGGTGTGTCTGAAGAGTTCGAGGGTCCGATGCCTGAATCTTGCCAGGGTGTATCCGTTGAAGACTAACATTACCGGATCCGATTCCTGTATCTTGCCAGGGTGTGTCTGAAGAGTTCGAGGGTCCGATGCCTGAATCTTGCCAGGGTGTATCTGTTGAAGACTAACATTACCAGATCCGATTCTTGTATCTTGCCAGGGTGTGTCTGAAGAGTTCGAGGGTCCGATGCCTGAATCTTGCCAGGGTGTATCCGTTGAAGACTAACATTACCGGATCCGATTCCTGTATCTTGCCAGGGTGTGTCTGAAGAGTTCGAGGGTCCGATGCCTGAATCTTGCCAGGGTGTATCCGTTGAAGACTAACATTACCAGATCCGATTCCTGTATCTTGCCAGGGTGTGTCTGAAGAGTTCGAGGATCCGATACCTGAATCTTGCCAGGGTGTATCCGTTGAAGACTAACATTACCAGATCTGATTCCTGTATCTTGCCAGGGTGTGTCTGAAGAGTTTGAGGATCCGATACCTGAATCTTGCCAGGGTGTATCCGTTGGAGACTAACATTACCAGACTCGATTCCTGTATCTCGCCAGGGCACGTCTGAAGAGTTTAAAGATTCAGCTCCTGTAACCAGTCAGGACACATCTATACAAAGCATCTGAAGACCAGATCCTGCAACATGTCAGGTACTCATTTTTCTTTTGCAGGTACGCAAGTTCTCGCTAAGGAATCTCTTACGCGATCAACATCCAGATGGCATCTATAAGCCCATCATCCTATTCATCAATCTCTAAATGGCATCTATAAGCCCATTCCATCATCACACTGCTACTATGTGAGTGCAAATTTCTGGGCACTCTAGTGCTCAATCATCTTCCACCTTCGGATTACGAAAGGCACGTCAGCCAATCTGCATCCTCAGGTCTAAGAAGATTGAACAGGGGCAACTGTTGTACCCCAAAATTTGCCCTCCCATATTTCTCAAAACATTTCAAGAAAATTCACAAGTCCAAGCCGGCGCGTTATATTCAGGTGTTCTTTCACCAAGATATCTCTGATAACGTATTCTCAAATTCAGGTTCGGCTAAAGAGTCAATTCTTTAAAGAAGGTATCCGAATGTGCGAGTTTTCTTGAAGAAATATGGTGAAAAAGTGTGCTGAAAGTGCAATTTTTACGCGCTAAAAAATTCATAACTTGAAGATCGTGGCTCGTTTTGAACCCGTTCCGGTGGCCAAAATTCCGTCTTGATATTATCTACGTTTTCATCTCTCACGGCTAGAAGCCAATTTCGATCAGAAGGTCTTCAAAAATGTGGATTTATCAAGTATTTTCATACAGAAAATTTGTGACAGAAGTTTATTTGCGTCATGTTCAGAAAATCATAACTTGGTCTATTTTCATCGTATCGAGCTGGTTCCGGTGCCAAAATTTCACAAATTGAGTTGGCTACATTTTCACAGAAAGTATTGAGTTCAAACGGTATTCAAAAGGCCTTCGTTTTTTGCTCAGAGTGCATGACACGCTGAAAATCCTAAATGCTGAATATTATTTCATCTGGGCCGAAACTTCGAAAATTCATAACTCGGTCAATTTTTATCGGATTGGACTCATATTTTTACACAAGGTTAATGACTCATAGATCTACAACTTTGCTTCAAAAGTCGAGACCAAATTATGCACCGATTAATACCAGTTTTTTATTGAAGAACGTGTCAGAGTCGACACTGGAGCCCAAAATAGGTTTGTCTGAGCTGAAACTTCAAAAATTCATAACTAATTCACCGTTTATCCGATTGAGTCGATTTTCGGACAGGAGTTGGTTCTCGATGTCGGCTACATTTTGTTTTCACATTTCAACTTCAAAAAATGCACTTAAGTCCCTGCGATTTAGCCTGGAAAGTGACGAATTCAAGTGAATATTGGAGGCCCAATTGCACATTCAAAGCCCATTTGCTTTACCCTAATTTCCATTATATAATCACCTTCTTTTCACACAAACCGGAGAGGAGGAAAAGAGAGAAAAAACCTTGCCACAACACTGTTAGAATATAAAACTCTTTCAAGAACCCTAAAACCTTGAAATCCTTATTACAAATCCCCCTCTCACTACAAACAAGCCATCACAGTTACAAACCAACACCTCACTACTTCTTCAGTAAGGGTAAGGCTGGCTTGATCTCCATGATCCTAATTTTCCAGTAAGGCATAAAAGCATTCAGGCCACTGATTTTCCAGTAAGGGTAAGATTGATTTGATCTCCATGATCAAAAGGGTATAATCATTCATACATGCCATATTGTGCCTAAACATTAAATTTCTTCATATATTGGCTTTATTTGTATTTTATGATTTTATTTAATGTGTTCGTGAGATTCAAGGTTCATTAAGGAACGTTGAGGCCAAAAGGCAAATGGCCAAAAGCCAAAAGCCAAATGGCCAAAGTAGAAAAACTTATGCATGACACCAATACATGGCGAGACAGACATCCTGAGAAGATTAAGGAACGTTGAGGCCAAAACGCAAATGGCCAAAAGTCAAAAGCCAAATGGCCAAAGTAGAACAACTTATGCATGATGAGGCCAGAACACAAATGACCAAACCACTCCAATTCACCTCCAAAAAGGGGACAGAAACCCCCAAGGTATTGTATTTTCTTTCTTTTCCTTATTTTATTTATTTCAATTATTTATTTTTTTAATTAATTCCTTTAATTTAACTTATTTTCATAAAATATAAAAAATAGTAAAAAACAGAAAAGTCATAAAAATCAAAATATATTTATTTAATTAATGTTTTTTGTAAATAAATTTCACTAATAATTAATTATTTATTTTTATAAATCAAAATTGCATGTAAATAATTAGATTAATTTTAGGTTTAATTTTAACATATTTTTCTTAATAAATAAAAAAAATTAGAATTAGGGTTAATATTTTAATTTCATTTAATCTTTCTCATAAAAATACATAAAAAACATAAATACCAAAAACTCAAAAAAAAAATAATTTCTTTTTTCTCTTTAATTTTATTAGTTTAATCATTTAATTTAATTTCATTAAAAAGGGTCCAACGCCCTCGCTTCCAATTTTAATTCCAATTCGCGCATTTTATTTTATTTCTTATAATATTAATGTAATTCTCCCAAAGCCTTGTAAACTCGGACATTTTATTTCTCGCACTTTACTTCTTTATTTTCTGTCAAATCGGGTCCTGGATTAAATTTGGCGATGTGGACCCGCGCCTTTGTAATAGTTTAGAACTTTTAATTTCCGCATCTTTTTAACTGTTAATAAATGCATGCAATAATGAATGATAAAATAAAAACAAACGCATAGATTCCCTTGACATGGACAAGACAAAAATAAATGAACATGACACACAAATCACACACCACCCCTAGGGTACGCCTCACTGTTGCCTTGCCCTTCGAAAGGTGATCGTCGAGTAGAGGATGTCTTAGTAAGTCCTCATGATCCGGGAACCTGGCATGAGGGTAGCTTCTAAGGTGTCTTCCTGTTGCTCTGGTGATCACCATGTCCCGAACCTCGAATTGACCCGAACACCTCCAACGGTGGTGCTACCTACCTCTCAATGGTGGGATGGCATTACCTTAAGGACATTTACACAGACTAATTCCTTAGGGTAGGTAGACGACTCTAGATACTTGCTCTAATTTCAAAACAAATCAAAAATACTTTTCACACCAACACATTTTCAAAAAGCTTTCGAAAGCATTTTTCAAACACTCTTGAGGACCGATACAAGAGTCGAACTGAAATTTTCAAAGAAACTTTTTAAAACCCACAGTTGAAAAGCAAACAAACCATTTTTGAAAACACAAGTGAGCAAGTATCTAAGAGCCCATGGATAACCATGGATAGAAAGGGTGCTAACACCTTCCCTTTCTATAATCTACCTCCCGAACCGAGAGCAATCTCTATAAGGAATTTTTCTGTGCTTTTGTCCTTTCCATTTGGAGAAAATAAAAGACGGTGGCGACTCTTGCTTCCGCGACATTTCGCGAACCAGCGTTAAACAGTCAGTTCCAGATCCACCGATCACACCGACGCAGGAGTATCAATAACCATACTTCCATCCATATTAAAAATTTCCAAATTAAATCTTTTAGCACAATCCAAAGCAATAAAAGAATGCGTAGCTCCAGTATCAATAATCGCAATCAAAGGTATGTCATTAATAAAACATGTACCTTTAATCAGCCGATCATCTGGCTTAGTCTCTGACCCAGACAATGCAAACACTTTACCACCAGCTTGCTCCTTCTTGGGTTTTGTACACTGAGGACGAGTATGACCTTCTTCACCACAGTTGTAACAAGTCACCACTCTTACTCTGCAATCATTGGACACATGGCCGAGTTTCCCACACTTGAAACACTTCTTATCATTACTTTTGCAATCCACCATACGACGTCCTGTCTCACCACACTTGTAGCACTTAATGGAAGAACTAGAATCTCCTCCACCAAACTTCTTCCAACCACCGGGTCTCTGATTACTTCTATCATAAGGCTTACCACAATCCATCTGTTGCTTACCCTTCCTATCAACATACCCTCGAGCATTCGACTTAGTGCTAGCAAGATCCTCCTCTAAAATCCTACTACAGTCAACCAGATCAGGAAATCTTCGGATACGCTGATACCGAATACCCTGCTTAATCTCATCACGAAGACCATTCTCAAACTTGATACATTTGGAAAATTCTCCATCTGCATCGTTAGTATAATGAGCATAATACTTCGCTAACTCAGTAAACTTTGAAGCATACTCACTGACAGTCTTGTTACCCTGCTTGAGTTCCAGAAACTCAATCTATTTCTTGCCTCTGATGTCCTCAGGAAAGTACCTCCTCAGAAAATCCCTCCTGAACACAGCCCAAGTCAACGCAATACCATCTTCTTCCATTTTAGTTCTGGTAGTAACCCACCAGTCTTCAGCTTCCTCTGCTAACATGTGAGTTCCGTATCTCACCTTCAGCCCTTCAGCACAGTCAATTACTCTGAAGATCCTCTCGATCTCCTTCAACCACTTCTGAGCACCTTCGGGATCATGTGCACCCTTGAACAACGGAGGATTATTCCTCTGAAAATTCCCCAATTGTCGGTCAGCACCAATCACAGCTCCCTGCTGGTTCCCTCCGAGTACTCCAACCAACATTCCCAATGCTTCAGCAATAACATCGTCGTTTCTTCCGTTACCTCTTTCGGCCATTGTTCTGTAATATTACAAAACAACCTCATTAGCACACAAGTATTGACAGTGTCATCTTACACTAGTCGCATACAAAAGGGATAACGACACAAGACAAGACCAACTATGCTCTGATACCACTATTGTAACACTCCTTTTAAAATACCCCGAATAATATTAATTATATCAATGATTAAAGACATATTCCATCAGAGTTAACACGGAACAAGGGATGTCACAATTATGAAATAAATAAAACTTCCAATAAAACAGTAGTCATGCTACATTGAGGGTCATTATTCAAATAATTCAATCAAATTAAAACCATGTCTTACACAGAGGAAAAATACCATAACCAAAACGGAATAAACTAAAACATAATTATTCCCAATGAAATTCAAAGAAACAATTGAATAATAACTAATTCCTCAACTAAACGTTCCCCAGTGTTACAACATATCAGAGCACGACACTGACACGCAGACTTAAAGTAACATAGCTCTAGAGCCATCCTCACCAACTCCTGAGCTGCTAACTTTAATCTGAAATTGTTAAAGTAAGGGTGAGATTTTTCATAATTAACATGCATTATAAGCTTCTCAATCAACATTATATCACAAGCATATTATTTCACCCATTTTAGCATAAATTCAGATTCAACACGCAGTTCCAATCATACAAGTCATTATGCACAAATAAATAATCAACCAAAGAATTGTAACACTGGAAGACATCCTAACATGTTACAATTCCATGCAAACACAAATGTAGACACAATACATGTGGTACCAACACGTGACCAAGTCACCCAACACTGATCCATCATCAACCAGATACATCAACCATCGATTCGTCCATAAACACCCGGACACGAATCCAGCCTAACCACCCATCATCACCCGGGTATCGGTTAACGGCAATACAAGTCAAATTCCACACAATGGGAATTAACTTCACCAAAACAATGCATATGCACGCACATCACTAGCATGCAACATCAAATCAGTCTATGAAATACATCCATTTATCATAACTAAACCAAAACCAAAAACATGATATCTCAACGATAATGCACACCATCATTAGCAACATAAACATGCCTTTAATTCACACAATACTAATACATCCATCCATCACAGGTTCACTGCTACATACACACCCATGTGCGTTAGCCAATAATCACTTATTCCGGGATTTGACTCATTTTCAAAATAATTTCAGGTTTTAGGAAATCTTTTCATTTTATAAAATAGAGCATTAAATTTAAGAAATAACGTCCAAAACGGCACTCAAAACAGACTTACGGTTTGAAAGTTATGAATTTTCAAAGTTTAATATTTTTCAAAAGTTACAGTAGAACCCGGTTCCTACATATGCAGGAACCGGTTCCTGCGAAGTTCAAAAATCACGCTTCTGGAAAAATGTATGGGAACCCGGTTCCTACCTATACAGGAAGCGGTTCCTACGTGCATTTTTGCCAGTTTTTATAAATTCACACAGTGGAACCCGGTTCTTCCCTACTGGGAACCGGTTCCCACGACCTACAGAGTCAAATTCTGCACTTTTGACAGCATTTATTCATTCTAAACCAATTCCAAACATACCCATACGAATTTCAACATGAGAAACACCAAAACACATCCATTTTGCACCATTATAACATCAAACAACATTATTTCATCATTCCTTTTTATCATCTGACACCCTAATGGTTTTCAACCTACAATTCGATGCAATAGGGACAATTCTACGGAACCCTAGAATTACAAATCGGGATTCCCTAACATACTATGATCCATACTATTGAATATCTAAATCGATAATACTAATTAACTAATCGAAATCACCCCTTACCTTGTGGGTTCTTCGAATTCTGACGCTTCCGGTTTTCTCCTTCTTTTTCCTCTTCTCATATGCACGTATGATGAATATTCCAAAATAACTCTCTTTCTCTTCTTTTTCCTTTTAATACTCCTTTTATTATTCCAATAAATTAATTAAATTAGTAATTAGTAAGAGTAGAGTATTTTACCCCTCACACCCTCTAATCACTCTTCACACCACCAATACTTCTTTCCTTTAATTAATTAAATTAATTCCAATAATCCAAAAATACCAATAATTAAATTTCCAATTAAATTAATAATTAAAAATTCTAATTATTTAATAATCAGATTATTTGGGGTGTCACAACTCTCCCCAACTAAAAGAGTTTTCATCCTCGAAAACATACCTTAGACGAACAGTTCGGGATACGAGTCCTTCATCTGACTCTCCAGCTCCCAAGTGACATTTCCATCTGCTGGTCCTCCCCAAGCCACTCTTACCAACGCGATCTCCTTGCCTCGCAACTGTTTCAACTGCCGATCCTCAATTCTCGCAGGTACCGCTTCCACAGTCAAATTCTCTCGTACCTGTATATCGTCTACCCGAATCTCATGAGACGGATCAACAATGTACTTCCTTAGCTGAGATACATGAAAAACATCATGCAAATTTGTGACTTTCATGTGAACATCAATGCAAACATCAATGCTTCATGTGAGTTTCATACACCATCTTGGACCCCTAATATTTGTCATACCAAGTTTCAAGCCTTGAATCACTGTTTTGCCCAGTCAATTGGACAGTTGACCTAAAAATCAGCCGTATTGGGGAAAAAGTCAACCATGGACAATTTACAGTCAAACCTCATAATTTTTGATCCACATCAACATTATAGACTCATATGAACCATTTGATCAAGTTTGGACCATAACTCCTCAAGAAATTTGATCAGATCATCAGAAGGGCAAAATGGTCAAAATTAGGGTTTTAACTGAGAAAGGGCAATTTCTGATTTTTGACCTAGCCAATGACCGATTGGGTTCAAGCATGATTTCAAGGACTCAATAGAATCATCTTTACCTAATCACATAGTTCAAAAGATCTCAAATGGATAGGGTTGACAGATGAATTTTCCAATCAACTGATCAAAAATCAACTGTACACTTAAAAGTCAAACTTTGACTTTTTGGTCAAAATCAAGTGCCAAGGGTCATAATTCATCAAGAAATGTCAAAATGTGAAACTTGTTGATCAAGAAACCTAATTTTGCAAATTAGGGTTTGAATTTGAAATTTTGCATAGCTTAGAATTTTTCTAAGTTATGGAAAATTTCTTATTTTTCCCCAACTTTCCACAACTTTTTAACTATGATGCAATTGGATTCAAACAAAACTTCAAACATAAAAGTTGTAGTCCTCCATGAAATATACAACTTTGATTCACAAAGTTTTTCCAAAAGATGCTTGGATCTCAAGTTATGATTTTGTGAATAGGGGTCCATAAACTTTTTAACTTAGTGAAAATTTGCCCTAGTTTAGGCAGATTTTTGACCTATGGCAACTTTTCACCTAGTTCCAAGAGGAATATCAAAATGAATTTCAAATATGGATTGTAGAGCATGTTACAAGATTTCCAAAATGTCCAAGAACTCTCCAAGATCATTTATGGTTAGGGAGAATCGAAGAAAGGAAAATGGAAATTTATCACTTTTGTTCAAGGCATTTTCACAATGGTTCAAGTTGCAAATCTGTCCTAGCATGCTTGTACTTGGCATTACAGGTCATAATCATTTCTACACACCATAATTGAATGCTAATTCAATGGACAATGGCTTTATTTTGATCTTTGGAGCACTGTACAATGAATTAATCCATTTATGGCATAAAGTTCATAATACTACTTTCATAAAGCTAGCTTTTTACAACTTTACAAATCTTGAGCCATGGACCTGATCTTTTGTTGCAAACAAGATCCACAAACATCAGGAAAAGTTAAACCAACCCTATGCAGCTAACAAGCAAGCCTGTACAAGCCTTTGGCATTGGTCATGTCAACTTTCTTCAAAAGCAAGCAAACTTGCAAAAGTCAAGACAACTTGTGTATCTGTTAAAAGGAAGGCTTGGCTTCATTTCAAACAACTTCAGAACTTTGTAACAAGCAAATACATGAATACACAACATCCCAAACACTCTAAAATACCAAAATCACATTTTTCTGCCCAAACAGGGCATCTTCTGCAAAACTTAAGCCAAATCATATTTTGCTCGTACATTTTTTGTTTCAAGGCTTCAAACACATTCGATACCTCCTACCTAAACTATTCAGGCCTTTGTCTTGCAACTGTAACCCCTGTTTCAAACTTCACCATTTTCATTTTTGGAGTTTGCAGGTTGACTTCTACAAGGAGTTTCAGGCAACTTCAAGGCAAGCTGAGCATTGAGATAGCTTGAGGGAACTTCAAGGAAGCTCACACGATCTTCAGGCCTCACTCAAAGTTCCCACATTGCCATATCCAAACTCAACTGAACAAGGTATTTTTCAAAGTTCTATCTCCTTATTTAGGCATCCTTAGGTCACGATTTGTAAAGAAAAAATGTAGTCCTTAACTTGCTTAAGTTGTACATATGCATAGTTTTTATTTATATTAACTGAGCTAAGAGTATTTGGTTGTTGAACATGCTGAAAAAACTAGGTCAGAAATTAGGGCCATCAAAATTCTTCTTGATCTTTGAGTGTTAGGTCACAAATTTTATATCACTGGATTCGTGAGGTCATGAGCTATATTTTTCATGTTACAAGTTTTTTGATTTTATGCAAAGAATAGCAAGAACAAGATTTGAAGAAGAACGCGTGCGTTTGATGCTGGCTTGAGGTTAGGGATGAAGCTGGCTGGGCCTGTTACTTTCCACACCCCCATTTTACTTTTGAACCCCCCTGACTTATTATTTTTTATATTTTGTATTTTCTTGCATATTTTATATTTTTGACTTTATTTTTTTTTTGAACATTAAAAAATCCCAAAAATATTTTCTTAATTTTTGCATTTTATTTTATTTTTTTATCTTATATTTTGCATATAAAAATAATTTTATTTTAATAAATAGAAATCATTTTCTTAAAATAACTTGTAAATAATATAAAAATATCATACATTTTTATTTTATTATTTTTTCACACTTAAAATATTATTTTATACATATTTCATTTTTTAAAACATTTTGTACATATTATTATTATTTTTCTTAAACAAAAATGAATAATATAGAATATATTTCTTTTAAACAAAAATTAGGGTTTCCCCTTTCAAAAACAATAATATTATTTTTTCTTATTTTTAGGACTTAGATAATCTTATTTTTTTTCATACATAAAACAATTACAAAAACATTTTGTTGCATATTTACATTTTTATTGCATATTTAAATACTTGTTTATTTATTTATTGTACAATAAATTCAATTGAGTTGTAATAGTGAATTAGGGTTTTATTTTGTGCAAATATCCCCATTCAAAACTTGTATCCCCCCTCCCATAATAATTTTTGTAATAGTTTAGATTTACCTTACGCAATTTATCGCATTATATGCATGTTTAGTAAATTAGGGTTTGTATGATAAGACAAGAATCAAACAAATAGCATGAACTAAATACAAGACAAAATGCATGAAAAATGACAACACCTAAGCACCTCCAGGGTTTCAACCCACTTGGTTGCCTTACAAAATGGCCATGGTATGCATGCAAGGTATCTTGGCAAAATCAAACAAAACAAAAGATCATAGTCCCTCGATGACGCTAGACAAGGTTGCCTAAAAACAAATGATCTTAGTCCCTCAAAATGCTAAAGATACTTGGCACCATTGCTATCATGGTCATACGATGACCCACACCCGTCCCGTTTAACATCCAAAGATAGGGTTGTCTACCAAAACAATGGTAAATCAACAATATCAAAGGAATAAAAATGCACAAGAAAGACTTTTAAGTAGGTAGATAAGCTTCTAGTTACTTGATCAATTTGCAAACCATCCTTGCTATTTTCAAACAAACACACACACAATTTCAAAACATTTCCAAACAACTTTCAAAACATTTCCAAACAACTTTCAAAACATTGAAACATTTTTCAAAAGACAAACATCTTTGTATACATTCTTACAAACGAGAATCATTACAAAGATTGCCCAAACAAGTGGCCTCTTTTCAAAATACTTTCAAAACCACATAAAGCACCATTTCAAACAATTGGAAAAGCAAAGCAAGTGATCTAAATAAGTAACTAAGAGCCCATGGAAAACCATGGATGAAAAGGGTGCTAGAACCTTCCCTTTTTCTTAATCTACCCCCCGAACTCAAGAAAACATCTCAAAGATCTTTCCTGTGCTTTTTTACCTTTCCTTTTGGATAAAATAAAAGTCGGTGGTGACTCTTGCTAAACCGAAACATTTTGCGAACACAAACGCAAAACCTTAAGTCAGTTCCCCCACCGTATCACACTCACCCTTTGAGACTGACTAGTCCCCAGTGTATGAGTTCATCTTCAAAGATATTGGGCTTCGGTTGCCCTTTACGAATCTCCAGGTGGAAATATTTGCCCACTTGAACTTGTCACCATCCCAGCTTCATCCTAACACGATAGCATTTACTCGGGCATTCGAGAATGTTTATGACTATCTCAAGATCAGGGCCACAATTCCCCTCTTATTTGCTTGCTTTCACATCCAGCGACAAAGATCAGATGGATTGTTCGGTTAGTTTTCCTTGAAGCAAATAAGGAAGCTACTTAAGGTGTACTCGGAGTTCAGCAGAACATTCAAGGATAGGTACTATATAGTTTTGCCTGTGTCAGAGAGGGACATTGCTTCCTCGTTCAGCTGGGAGGTCGTGATAGATGACGAATGGAATCCCCTCCTCTGTGATAACGACAAGTAGAGGAGGCATCAGGTTCGGAGATTTCGTTTCACTTGAAGCCAATATCACTTTGACCGACAAACTAAGGAGTATTTTGTCTAGCCAAACCAATTGGAAGAGGAGGACCAAATTAGCTATAACAAGCTTGTGGCTTTTGTTGGTGGTTTTATCCCTGCCCAATGCGTGACTAAGGGTGGGGACATTATCCTTGATGACGATGGGAAGCCTATGTTAGAGGCACGACTTATTAATACAAAGGGGTTCCTCAAGTGTGACACTCACGAGGATGCTCTAGCACTCTTAGGTAGCTATTTATGTTGTTGATTTTTTGTGTCTGTCTTCCTCGTTTTACTAATTTGTGCTTGTCGCTTGTTGCAGGTGAAATGCCGAATATTCAGGAGCGCATGGTCAGGATGGCCGCATCCAACAAAGCGAGGCAGTTGAAGAAAACTCAGATTGCGAAGAGCTATTTAGGTGGTGTTGTACCCCCTCCCCAGACTGGGTCGGGGACCTCTTCTTCTACTCCCGCCGGAGAGCAGTCTTCTCCCAAACAGGTGACTTCGTCCAGGAAGCATCATCACATGGACGGGGAGACTATCAATCTGACCATGGAGAGGGTTGTATACCGATATGAGCGGCCCCCTTTTTTTGGAGAGAGGTTATTTTGAGGGAGGTCATTCTTTGATTGTTCATCGGGCAAAGTCCTTACACTTGGAGGGTCTCAATCAACCGAGTAAGAGGAAGACTTTGGCCCGGGACGTTGCTGCTATGATGAAGGTCCTAGAAATGGCAGTGGTTTACACCGAAGAAGGGACCTCAATATTTAAGAAGGTGAGGGAAGTCTAGGCCATTAACACGACTTTCGAGGAGAAGGAAGCCAAGCTGAAGTCCGAGAAGGAGGTGTATGATGGGAAAAAGGCCAAGCTGGACAAGCTGATCAAGGATGTGTCTAATATTAAAAATGCCCAAGCTACAGAGAAGAAGAAGCTCGAGGACAAATTTTTTGCATTGGGAGCTGACGCGGCGCCAGCCAAGGACAAGAGTGAGGATTTGAAAACCTTGAAGTCTCGTGCTGAGCTCATTACCCGTATTTGATTCCTCGAGGAGGATTGTTTGGCTGTCGGGGCGACAGGTTTTAAAAATATGGTGGACCAGCTTAAGGTCATGGTCCATGGACTCGAGGTTCCTTCCGCGGGGATATGATTTTTTCACCACGTGGTGGATGGTCGGATCGTCACTCCATACTTTCTTGATCTCGGTGGAGGGGAAAAGGAGGGGGACTGATCAATGGTTTTTACACCTTTGTTTACCGTTAATTCTAGTTAATTGTGTCATTGTTTTAAGCGATTTAATTCCTTTTTTTGTGTTTTATGCTTTGGTTATGTCTCTTTAATGTTTTTAGGTTCAGGTAAGCATTTAGGGAGAATATGAGAAAAAACCAGGAAAAATTGCAAGATTTTAGAAAAGTTTTCTGCACACTCCAGAAGGTCTGACATGGTCGCCCGTCTCAGGCAACACTGGCCGTGTCAGGAAACACAGTCACTTGTGTCAGGAAACACTGGTTGTGTCAGTCTGATAGCATGAATTTCAAAAATATTAGAGGTGCAACACAGGCGCCCGTGTTGCCTAACACAACTAGTGTCGGCTTGTGACGTTGATTTCAGTATTTTCTCTTATTTTGCTCAAGTTTTGGTTTGAAAGGGTGGTTTGGGTATTTCCGACCGACCTAAGTGAATGTTTGCTATTTAGATGAGTTTTCACGATGAATTAGGGGACTTTTTGCCAGTGAAGAATTACAGGAGAAAATATTGGAGAAGACAAGGGTTTCGGTGAAAGGAGATTTTCATGAACGAAAGCGATTGAAGATCAAATTTCTCCCCAATACTTGTAATGTTTATAATTTATCTTTTGTTTTCTTTAAATGCTATGAGTAGTTAAACCCCCCAATGCTAGGGGTGTCCCTGATTTAATTTTGTAACGACTATGAATTCCTAATTTCAATAATACAATTTTTTTTTCATATTTAATTTAATTGTACAATGTTTTTAAAGCTTTCTTTGTCGGACCAACAAGGATTTATTTACGATTAATAATCAACTGGATCGTGATTGCTAAGGTTTTTGTACGATTAGATTATAGTAGGTATCACCTAGGACTAGGGATACCTTATATGTTACCGGTTAATTCTTGATAATAAAAATGCTTAATTTCATCGATAAGTTTCTATGGACATAGGGCTTAGGATGAATGATTAAAGGTTTTCTCACTAAAGACTTAGGGGAAAAGAAACTAAAGATCTGGTAATTGAGTATTTAGAACTTGTTGATGAAATAAGGATTCAAGGTTGTTATAGGGAAAATTACACACTTTACCCTAGCATGTTACTCATATCTCTCAAAAGTGTTCACCTCATCTATTTACTTTATTCACAATTATTTTAATTTTAGCAAATCAAAACCCCAATTTAAGTTTTTGTTTAATTAAACCACAAATTGAACTCGATATTTATATGCAGTCTTTGAGATCGACATACAGGGAATTTCATCGTTATTACTACAAGAGGCAAAATAGTACACTTTCTATTTTACAGATTAAGTTTTTGGCGCCGTTGCCAGGGACTGCCAAAATATAGAGTTTTAATTTTGGTTCAATTGAAATTTTGTTGCTCGTCAACTAAAATTTTGTTTCAGTTTTTATTTAATTTGAATTTTATTTTATTATAAAAAAGGAAAAAAAGGATCAGATTATTGTTACTTTAAGAATTCTTCTATACTTTGCTGCTAATAAAGTGTCTGAGTTTTGCAGCCATGTATTGTTTTTATACATTACCACCTGTATCTCCTGCATGTTGGTCACCTGATTCGGGAATCACTTTGGAAGAGGCGACTAAAATTTTTAAGGCATATAAGAGGGAGGTAAGAATTCTTATGAATGAATGTAAAGAGGATAACTGTTATCCAGATAGGTATATTTGGCAAGAGGTAAAATTGGAAGAAGAATATGTGAAACTAGAAGAAGAATGCATAACATCAGATGAAAAAGACACAGTAAGAATAGAAGAATTTGAGTTAAACAAGAAATATGCGGAAGAAGAAATAAGGCTACTTGAAGATGGTCTAGTTTTGGATGAGACTACAAATTAAAATTTTGTGAAGATGTGGATATCCAACAAGAAAATCTTCAACAAAAGTGTATCTCTAAAAACTATTTTCACAACAATGCAGATGAAAGACAAGAAATTAACAAAGTATTGGATGTCGTTTATGCCTTGTTCAATAAAATCAAGCTGAAAATGATTTGGAAGTAACATCATTAGTACTTTAAGTTCATGGAATTTCTACCAAACAAAAGAAAGAAAAAAGATGATGTGTTATTTGAGTCATATTAGCCACCCTAACAAGGGGAATGAACCGTCGAGCCATACGATGTTAAACGAAGCGCTCTGTGGGAGGCAACCAACGCTTTTAATTACTGAGCATTTTCTTTTTGTTGCTTGTTTTGCTTTGTCTTTGGTAATTGTGATGCGGTGGGAGAACTGACTTGAGGTTTTGCGTTTGTGTTCGTAAATGTTTCGGTTTAGCAAGAGTCGCCACCGAATTTTTATTTTATCCTAAGGAAAGGTCAAAAAGCACAGGAAAGACCTTTGAGATGTTTTCTTGGGTTCGGGGAGTAGATTATGAAAAGGGAAGGTGCAAGCATCCTTTTCATCCATGGGCTCTTAGTTACTTTTTTAAATCACTTGCTTTGCTTTTCCAATTGTTTGAAATGGTGCTTTGTGTGTGGTTTTGAAAGATGTTTTGAAAAGAGGCCATCGTTGTGGCAACCTTTGTAATGATTCTTGTTTGAATGTATACAAAGGTGTTTTTTGTCTTTTGAAAAGATTTCAATATTTTGAAATTTGGATAATGTTTTGAAATTGTGTTGTGAAGTGTGTTTGAAAGTAGCAAGGATGTTTTACAAGATTTTGATCAAGTAACTAAGAGTTGTCTACTCTATTTTACTCAAATATCTTTCCTAATGTTTTTAACCCTTTTGACAGTGTTGTTTCACCATTGCGTTTGGTGAACAACCTTGTGTTAGGATGTTAAATGGGACAGGCGCGGGTCATCGTATAGACCATGATAGCAATTGTGTTAAGTATCTTTGGTAATTTTTGAGGGACTTGATCATTTTTGTTTAGGCAACCAAGATAGCGTCATCGAGGGACTATGATCTTTTGTTTTGCTTTGTTTTGCCAAAGTACCCAACATGCACACCATGGCCCATTTTTGAAGGCAACAAGTGGATTGTAACCCTAGGGGTGCAAGTGTGCATTGTGTTTGATTTTTATGCATTTTTGTCTTTGATTAGGTCAAACTATTTGTTAATTTGGATTTTTGCATACAAACCCTAATTCTCTAATCATGGCATAATTGAAAACGTAAAGTGCGAGAATTTAAATTCTAAGTTATTACAACATGATTATAGGGATGGGGGTACATGATTACAACATGATTACAACATGATTAAAGTGCGAGTATTTGACAAGAAATATAAACCCTAATTTACTATTACATCCAAATTGAATCACAATGCATAAATATTTAAATGTACAATATTTAAATAAACAAAATAAATGAATATTAAATAATATGTATTATGCAAAAAGATTTTAATTTGTTTATGTATGTAAAAGTATTTTAAAAAAAAGGAAAAATAAATAAAAGATTTATTTAATTGTTTAAGGGATGAAACCCTAATTTCTTTAAGAAAATAAATACTATATATTATTTATATACAAAAATATATTAATATGTGTAAAAATGAAATATACTTAAAAAAAAGGGCATTTCTTAGTATAAATAATAATAAAAATAAAAATGTAATATTTTTGTATTTTTATTCTAAGTATTTAATAAAATAAAAGTATATGTGTATATATATATATATATATATATATATATATATATATATATATATATATATATATATATATATATATATATATATATATATATATATATATATATATATATATATATATATATATATATATATATATATATATATATATATATATATATATATATATATATATATATATATATATATATATATATATATATATATATATATATATATATATATATATATATATATATATATATATATATATATATATATATATATATATAAATATGTATAATATAAAATATGTATAATATAAAATAAAATATATACAAAAATAAATTATATTTTTAATAATATTTTCAGTGTGAATAAAAATAAGAAAATAAAAATAAAAGTATGATTTCCATATTATTTTTAAGTTTTAAATAAATTATAAAAGTATTCAAAATGTTTTTATGTTAGAAAAATTAAAATAAAATGCCAAATAAATATAAAAAATTATGAAAATATTTTTTAAGCATTTTTTATATTTGGAAATAAATAAACAAAATCAGAAAAGAAAACAAAAATGCAAAAATGTAATTATTCAAGAAATTGGGCTAGGGGGTGCAAAAATGAAAATGAGAGGTGTTAGAAGCAAGCCAGGCCAAGCCCAGCCCACCACTTCATCTTCTTCCTCCGGCACTTTGAAAATACGTGCGCCTGTTGTACAAACTTGGACATCTTGTATACGTGATCCTTTGTAAAAACTCACAACATCAAACTTGTAGAGAATTTCAAGACGATTCCAACCATATAAAACATTAATCCTAACTCTCAAAGACCAGAGAGAATTTCTCTAGCCCTAAAATCTGACCTAGTTTTTTCAGCATGTTCATGGATGAAATTCTCCTAGCACAGTTAATATAAATGAAAGCTGAGTATATGTATGGCTTCCTAGCAATGAACACTACATTTTTTATTCACAAACCTAAGGCTAAATGTTCCTAAATAGAGAGATAGAAAGTGAGGAAAAACCTGTTTCAGTTTGATTCGTGTAGGGCAATGCAGTGCTTCTCAAAAAGTTTTGAGGTGTCTGGTAGCTTTCCTGAACTTCACTTGATCTTTTCCAATAACTAGCTTGCCTTGAATGTCCCTGAATCAGCCCATAGAACTCAACCTGCACAAGCTTGAAATGAAAATGGTGAACACTGTAAATGGAGTTACAGTTGGCAATGGAGGTTTGGGATAGCTTGAGTGAGTTGAATGGAAGGTGTTTAAAGCAAAAGGGGCAAAACACACGAGCCAAATGAGCTATGGCACTCAAGTTGCAGCACCTGCCCTGTTTTGCCAAAGAAGTGTGATTTTTGGCTATGGGAGGTTTTGAGGCTCAAGTACTCGTGTTTCTTGCTCAAAGGGTTGTGTCAAAGATGTTTGAAATGTTTGTGTAAGTTGGTGTTGGCTGGTTTTTGAGTTGTGAGGATTTTGACAAGTTTCTTCTTTGTCAAGCAAGAATATGGAGGTTCTGATTACAGGCCTGTACAAGCCATCAAATATGCTGCATACTTTGCTCTTGGCCCCTGCAATTTGTGGATTTGATTTGGCTTATGAGATATGGACCAATGTTCAAGGGATAGTGGTTTGACATAAAGCACACTTTTGCAAAAATGGAAATGTGCCTTTTTCTACTTAGGGCTTAGTTTTGTGTACAATGCCCAAATGGCCAAGATAATGCATTAGCTCAATGGATTTGCATTAAATTATGGTGTGTGAAATGGTTTAGAGGCCTAAAAACTAGTACAAGGCATGCTGGTTTGAAAATGCAACTTGAGTGAACATGATTTTGCCATGGATATAAAGTGAGTTTTTGCCAACTTCAAGCATTCGATTCTCCCTAACCATAAATGTGTTTGAGGAGTTCTTGGACAATTTGGAAAGCTTGCAACATGATCTACAATCCATATTTGAAATGAAACTTGAGACTCCTAGTTGAACTATGTGAAAAATGGCCAAGAAGATAGGTCAAAATCCTGCCTAAACTAGGGCAAAATTTCACTAAGTTAAAAGTTTTAGGGACCCTTGTTCCAAAAATCATAACTTGAGATCCAAGCTTCTTTTGAGAAAACTTTGTGAATAAAAGTTGTAGACTTTGTGGAGGACTAAAAATTTCATGTTGTAAGTTTTGTTTGAATCCATTTGCATCATGCTGAAAATGTGGGACAAAGTTAGGAAAAATTAAGAAAATTCCATAACTTAGAAAAATTTTAAGTTATGCAAATTTTCAATTTCAAACCCTAATTTGCAATTTTGGGTTTCTTGATGAACACGTTTCATAATTTGAAACATATTTATGGAAAATGACCCTTGGAACTTGATTTTGACCAAAAAGTCAAAGTTTGACTTTTCAGTGTACAGTTAAATTTTGATCAGTTGACTGAAAAATTCATCTGTCAATCCTATGCATTTGAGATCTTTTGAACTTGTTGAATAGGTCAAGATGATGCCATTGAGCCCTTGAGTCCATGGTTGAACTTTAATTGCCCTTGGCTAGGTCAAAAAGTCAGAAATTGCCTTTGTACAGTCAAAACCCTAAAAATGACCATTTTGCCCTTTTGGTGATCTGATCAAATTTATTGTGGATTTGTGGTCCAAACTTGATCAAATGGTTAATATGAGTTCATAATGTTGATGTGGGTAAAAATTCATGAGGTTTGACTGTAAATTGGCCACAATTGACTTTTCCCCCAATACAGTTGATTTCTAGGTCAACTGTCCAATTGACTGGGCAAAAATTTGATTCAAGGCTTGAAACTTGGTATGGACAAACTTATGAATCCAAAAATAAGTATGAAAGTAAATTTGAGCATTGAAGGTCCAAAAATCCCTGTGCAAACTCAAACCCTAGTTTAGGTCATCAGTGCAAGGAGATGTCTTGAGCAGAGCAAACCCTAGCTTGATCTTGAGTTCCAAGAGCCTTGTGATGAGAAATGTTGATAAAAAGAGAGGGAAAATTTTGGGGTACAACAGTTGCCCCTGTTCAATCTTCTTGAACCTGAAGAGTTAGATTGGCAAGTTTTCCTCTCGTGACTCGAAGGTAAAAGAGGATTGGACACTAGAGTGCCCGTAAATTTGCACTCGCCAAAAATGTAGCTGAGGGAATGGGCTTAAAGATGCCATTTGGAGATGGTAGAATCTTGCTGGAGATGGGCTTAAAGATGCCATCCAAAACTTGTTTGTTGAAAAATGATAGAATGAACATCAGAATGGTATCCGTATTTGGAACGTATCTGAGTTGTATCTGGAGACTGGGTTTATATGAGCAAAGGAATGACGTCTGTGTCTAGAGCATATCCGAGCTATAACTGTATTTGATTCTTGGATGAATATCAAAATGACTGACGAGTCTGGAGTGTATCTATATTATATCCGAAATCTGAAATCTGAATAAGCGACAGAAAGACATCCGTGTCTGGAGTATCTATGGGTTGGGGAATAAGTTTGAATGAGTGACAGAGTGGCTACCATTTCTGGAGCGTATCTGGATTGTATCTGAAGTTGAGAGCTGTATGAGTAGCAGAATGACTTCCGTGTCTGGAGTGTATCTGAACTTGAAGTTGATAGTTGAATCTGAATGAGAAATAGAATGGCTTCCGTGTCTGGAGCGTATCTGTGCTGTATCTGAGAGCTGGAGTCTGAATGAGTAGTAGAATGACCGCCGTGTCTGGGGTGTATCCATACTGTATCTTGACTTGAAATTCTGAATGAGTAATAGAATGACCGCCGTGTCTGGGGGTGTATCCATACTGTATCTGAAATCTCTGATTTAGTTGTTAACGATAGCTTTTTAATCTTATCCTGAAAAGGGTAGAATGTTAGCTAAAGCACAAAGTTATGTTGCATGATATGTATGATGCAATAAAATATGTTCTATCAATGTTTATGATATATAAATGTCATGGATGTGCATGTAAGCTGATTAGCTGTCTTGCTGAGGAAAATAAATCCTTGATAGCTGGAGATAATGAAATCTTTGACTGCTTCCGGGGGAAGTAAATCCTTGACCGATGCTGGGGATTCCAAAAATCTTTGATTGTTGAAGATGAGAAAACCTTGCTGATTGCTGTTGGGGATAGAAAATCCTTGGCAACCTGCGGGGATTATCAAAATCTTGACAACTTCTGTGGGTACGTGAGAATCCTTCATGACTTTACTGGGGAAATAAGGAAAAATCCGACGACTTCTACTGGGGAATTAAAACCTGGGAGGCTTCAAATGGAGAAACAGGAACTAGAATCTTCGTTCTGCCAAGAAATAACTCTGTGGGGAGAGTGTTTATTCTGCCGGGGAAATCAGGAGCTTGGGTTGTATGCCAATCTAATGGGGAATTATCCTAGTTGGGGATAAGACAAAAAGTTAACTGTTATCTGGTTGATTCTCAGACTTTTAAGATAACCTTGCTGGGGAAATTCAGGGAAAACTGAATTGTTCCCGCTGGGGATTGATAGTTGGAAATTTGACTCCGCTGGGGAAGAAGGTTTCATCTTCGCTGAGGGTCTGTAGTTCAAAGTTTTTGGGCTCCACTGGGGATCAGGAGTTTAGAGACTTAACTCAGATGGGAATTTTGAAGCTTAACTCCACTGGGGATATGTACTTCAAGGTTTTAGCTTGGTTGAGGATCTGAATGACATACTGCAGGTGGATTTCCTCTGGAATAGCCTAAAGACGTTTTCTTACACCTTCAAACTATCAGTAATTATCTTTTCTCATTTTGTTTTATTTGTAAGCAATGATTATATTCAAATGCATATGCTTTTTTTTAACAAACCAATGGACGCTTTCAAATAAAACATAAGTGTAAAAAAGAAATGAAAGACAAGCAAATTTCCGCACTTTGAAGTAATTTTGTATCAACTTTTGTAAGTATTTTGTACAAAGGAGACAAACATCCTAGTAAGAGAATGTTGTCGTAAAAATTGAGAAAAATTTTATACAAAGAAAGATGGCTATGTGTGACAATTCCGCGGGGTTCTTATTCTGCTATAGCCTTCACAACTCATAGCCTTCACAACTCTGAGTATCTTGTCCATTCGTTGCTTCGCCCGAAGGTAATTGGATTGATCATGAGCCTGGAGTTTGGTCGTGAAGAGATTGTCCTTAAAGTGATCCGATGAGACATAGTCATACGCTTTAATTCCCTAACTTTTGCCTAGACCGCCCTTTCGAGTTTTCAGTCCACTGGGAAACCCTTTTTTGCCCAAGTCGCCCTTTCGGGTTTTCAACTTACCGGTGTACAGATTTTTATTTATCCCTAATTTTTGCCTGAACCGCCCTTTCGGGTTTTCGATTCATCGGGATGCCCATTTTTGCCCAAGTCCCCCTTTCGGGTTTTCAACTTGTCGGGTCATTTTATGCGTAGTATCTTTTGACTATGTCTGCATTCGCAGGGTGCGGCAAGTCTTCGCCGTCCATAGTGGTCAGAATCATTGCCCCACCAGAAAAAATATTCTTGATCACAAATGGTCCTTCATAAGTAGGAGTCCACTTGCCCCTGGGATCACTTTGCGGCAAGATGATCCGCTTGATTATAAGATCTTCGACTTGATATACCTGACGCCTGACTTTCTTGTTGAAAGCCTTGATCATCCGTTTTTGATACGTCTCACCATGACAAACAGCAGTAAGTCACTTCTCGTCGATAAAGTTAAGTTGATCAAGCCGGGTCTGAATCCAATCGTCTTCACTCAAACCAATATCCTTCATAATCCTTAAGGAAGGAATCTGAACTTCTATAGGTAAAACAACTTCCATGCCATATACCAAAGAAAAGGGGGTTGTCCCTGTTGAAGTACGCGCCGTGGTACGATATCCGTGCAGAGCAAACGGCAACATCTCATGCCAGTCCTTGTAGGTGACTGTCATCTTTTGAATGATCTTCTTGATATTTTCGTTCGCGGCCTCAACAACACCGTTCATCTTTGGCCTATAGGGAGATGAATTGTGATGTTGAATATTGAACTGCTCGCACAGAGCAGTGATCATAGTGTTATTCAGATTTGTACAGTTGTCTGTGATGATCCTGTCGGGGATACCATACCGGCATATGAGGTTCTGCTTGATGAAGCGAGCAACCACATTCTTTGTAACGAAGGCGAAGGAAGCTGCTTCGACCCACTTGATAAAGTAATCAATATCCACCAAGATGAAACGATGTCCATTGGATGCTGTAGACTTGATCTCTCCAATCATGTTAATTCCCCACATCGCGAATGGCCAAGGAGCTGTTAGAACGTTGAGAGGAACTGGAGGAATATGTACCTTGTCAGCATAGATTTGGCATTTGTGACAAGTACGAGAATGTTGATGACAATCAGCTTCCATGGTAGACCAGTAGTAGCCTGCCCGTAGAATCTTCTTAGCCATCGTATGACCGCTCAAGTGGGTGCCAAATGTGCCACTATGTATTTCGGTCATGATCAACTCTGCTTCAACCTTGTTCACACAACGAAGTAGAACACAATCATGGTTGCGCTTATATAAGATACCATTGCTCAGGAAGAACTTGGAAGCAAATCTCATTAAGAACTTTTTTTCGTTGACGGAAGCTCCTTCAGGGTATTCTCGAGTCTGGAGATACCTTTTGATTTCATGAAACCAGGGTTGTTCCACTACTTCTTCGGTATTAATCTCATGACAGTGCGCAGGTTCGTCCATTCGTTCGATGGTGATTTGGGGAGCCTCATTATCCCAGTTGAGTTTAAACATGGAAGACATTGTAGCCAGAGCATCTGCTAGCTGATTTTCTTCTTGCGGGAAGTGCTCAAAGGTAATCTGCTCGAAATGAGGCAACAATGTCAAGACATGTTCTTTGTATGGGATAAGATTAGGATGTCTAGTATCCCACTCTCCTTTGATTTGTCTGATAACCAAAGTTGAGTCTCCAAATACGACCAAAGATTTGATTCCTAGGTCAATTGCAGCCTTGAGACCAAAGATGCAAGCTTCATACTCGGCCATGTTGTTGGTGCAACTGAAACAGAGTCTAGCAGTGAAAGGCGTATGGCAACCTTCTGGAGAGATAAGTACTGCACCGATACCGTTTCCAAGTGCATTTGAAGCACCATCAAAGTACAGGGTCCATCGGGATCCTTGTTCAGGTCCGTCATACGGTCCATTACCTTCAATGTAATCCAATGTCATGATGTCCTCGTCAGGGAAATCGAATCTCATAGATTGGTAATCTTCGACGGCTTGATGAGCTAGATGGTCAGCTAGTACACTCCCCCTTATAGCTTTTTGGGTCGTGTACTGAATATCATACTCTGTCAGGATCATTTGCCATCTAGCAATTCTTCCAGATAAAGCAGGCTTCTCAAAGATATACTTAATCAGGTCCATTTTAGAAATCAACAAAGTGGTATGTGTCAACATATACTGCCTTAGCCGGCGAGCAGCCCATACCAAAGCGCATCAAGTTTTCTCGAGCAGTGAGTAGCGAGTCTCACAGTTGGTAAACTTTTTTCTAAGGTAATAAATGGCATGCTCTTTTCGGCCAGACTCGTCATGTTGGCCCAATACGCACCCCATTGAATTATCCAAAACAGTCAGATACATGATTAACGACCTTCCTTCGACGGGTGGCATCAAGATAGGAGGTTCCAGCAAATACTCCTTGATCTTATCAAAAGCAACTTGGAAGTCATTGTTCCATTCAACCACCTGATCTTTCTTCAACAGCTTGAAGATTGGCTCACAGGTAGATGTTAGGTGAGAGATGAACCTTGCAATATAGTTTAAGCGTCCCAAGAAACCTCTAACCTCCTTTTCAGTGCGGGGGGCGGGAATTTCTTGTATAGCTTTGACTTTAGCAGGATCAACTTCAATGCCTTTGTTACTGACGATAAATCCCAAAAGCTTACCAGACCTGACTCCAAAAGTGCACTTGCTAGGGTTCAGTCTGAGCTTATACTCCTTCAATCTGACAAACAACTTTTGCAGATGGTCAAGGTGTTCTTCTTCTGTCTGTGAACGGGCTATCATGTCGTCTACATAGACTTCGATCTCATGATGTATCATATCATGAAACAAAGCTACCATGGCTCGCTGATAGGTTGCCCCGACATTCTTCAGTCCAAATGGCATCACTTTATAGCAGAAGGTACCCCACTGCGTAACAAAAGTAGTTTTCTCCATGTCTTCGGGGGCCATTTTGATCTGGTTGTATCCCGAGAATCCATCCATGAAAGAAAATACCTTGTGTTGAGCTGTGTTGTCAACCAAGATGTCAATGTGTGGTAGTGGAAAATCATCTTTAGGGCTAGCCCTGTTTAAGTCCCGATAGTCCACACACATTCTGACTTTGCCGTCCTTCTTAGGCACGGACACAATGTTAGCAACCCATTATGGATAGGAAGTAACAGCCAGAAATCCAGCATTGAATTGCTTCATCACTTCAGCTTTGATCTTTTCAGACATGTCAGACCTCATTCGACGGACTTTTTGTTTGATCGATGGACAGTCTTCTCTTGTAGGGAGACGGTGAACCACAATATCTGTATCTAGTCCTGGCATGTCTTCATAGGACCGGGCGAAGATTTCGACATATTCATTCAACAACTGTATTAAGCGCTCTTTGACACTTGGCTCCAGGTTGGCACCCACCTTAACCTCTTTCTTGTCTTCCTCTGTTCCCAGATTGATGGTTTCTAGCAACTCTTCATGGGGCAGAATAGCCCTCTCTTCTTGTTGCAAAAGTCTGGCTAACTCTCCAGGCACTTCACAGTCTTCATCACCTGCATTTTGTGAGTGTGTGTGTGTGTAAGGGATAGCCATCCTTAAACAAAACAAAATGTAAAAGGAAAGAAAATGAACACAATAGTTTATATATGAAAACGTCCAATGATTCACTTAAAAATGGCATATGATAATGAAGAAATCAAGCCCTTACAAATGGACCTATATGCCCCAGGTAAGGCATAAGGTGAAAATAGTGTACGAATTGTTTAATCATTACAGACCAAAATAGGAAATTGTTCAAAGATAAATTACTGGTTGATGAAAGTAATGGGAACGAAGTCTTTCGCGTCCTAGTTGCTTAATCCTCCTACAACGGTTGGAAAGATCCAATCTTCAAAGTTGTCTTCTTCATCAACATCTTCTAAGGTATTATTTCCATGGTGAGTGATTTTTACGGGTGGTCCTCCAGCCCGGGAGCGACGCACAGCTTTCTAGCCGGCAGCAGTAAAACCTAGTCCAAACTTGTCTGTCTTATGAGAAAACTCAGGTAGTTGCCCCCATACTGTACTCCTTCCTTCTTTGATTACAGCCTCCGCATCTTTGAGGGATGCCATCCTAGACACAGGCTTCGAAAGGATAGGATTATCAGTCATTGTCTTCACAACTGCGACTTCAAGAGGAACCTCTTCAAAATGTTGGAAAGGCGTTTCTATGAATTCGCCGTCCAACTCCATATAGCGGAAGGAGTTAAGGTGACTTATCATGTACTCTTCTGAAGATGTGAAAAACACAAGAAGGGGGGTTGAATTGTAAAACTTAAAACAAATGCTTAGACAACACAGTATTTTTATCCTGGTTCGTTTGATCTCAAACTACTCCAGTCCATCCGTCAAGGTGATTTCGCCTCTCTCCAACGAGGTCTTAATCCACTATATTTAAAGGATTACACAGCTACTTTAACAACTGTTAAAGCCTTCTTGAATATAACCACAAACCGGTTTATCTCAAGGGAATCTTTTACAAATAATTTGAACAATGATGTGTTAACGTTTTCTAATAAAACAATATATCACAACTGTGATAATTACACAATTTAAGCTTGGAATGAATTGAATTTGCTAAAGCGTTTGAGTAAGCATGGTTTTGAAGGCTTGGCAAATTATGTAGGTGCATGTGTGCGTCTTTTCTCAAGCAGACTTGTTTAAATAGGCAAGGCAGAGATACGTTGTCCATAAAGCCATTTTAATGATAATAACGTACTTTCCTTTTGAAGAAGATCTTGTCTGAATAAAGCCGTTAGCAATTAATTCTGTCTTTGAATACTTAATAACGCTTCAGAGTCTTATTTGCTTATGGTAACTGTGATACGGTGGGAGAACTGACTATTGTTTTGCATTTGTTTTCGCAAATGTTTCGGTTGAGCAAGAGTCGCCACCGACTTTTTATCTTATCCTAAGGAAAGGTTTAAAAAGCACAGCAAAAACCTTTGAGATATTTTCTTGGGTTCGGGGAGTAGATTATAGAAAGGGAAGGTATTAGCACCCTTTCTATCCATGGTTATCCATGGGCTCTTAGGTACTTGCTTAGATCAACTTGCCTTGGTTTTCAATTGTTTGAAATGGTGCTTTGTGTGTGGTTTTGAAAATGTTTTGAAAAAGATGCCTTGTCTAGGCTACCCTTGTAACAATTCTTTACTCGAATGTTTTACAAAAGGTGTTTGTCTTTTTGAAAAGATGTTTCAAGGTTTTTTGAAAGTTTGTTTTGAAAGTGTTTGTGAAGTGTGGTTTGAAAAATAGGCAAGTGTTTTTTTGTTTTTTGCAAGTTGACAAGTACTTAAGAGCTATCTACCCTAAAGTTCTCAAAGCTTTTTGCTATGTTTTAACCCTTTTAACAATTTTGTTCCACCATTGCATTTGGTGGACAACCTTGTGTTAGGATGTGAAAGGGACAGGCGCGGGTCATCGTTTAGACCATAATTGCAATGGTGCCAAGTATCTTTGGGCAATTTTCCTTTAAGGGACTTGATCATTTTTAGGCAACTTTCGAAAGCGTCATCGAGGGACTATGATCATTTGAGTGTTTGTTTTGCCTAAAGAGACCTAACATGCAATATGGCCCATTTATTGAAGGCAACAAGTGGAATACCCTAGGGGTGCAAGTGTGATTAGTGTTGTCCATTTTCATGCTTGATTATCTTGAAATTAGGTCAAACTATTTTTGTTGTTTTTATTCGCATACAAACCCTAATTCCAACATGGTATAATTAGAAAGCATTAAAGTGTGAAATTAAAGTTCCTAAGCTATTAAAACACAATATGGGAAGGGGGGGTACAAATGTTCAAATGGGGAGTTTTGACAAGGAATTTAAACCTAACTATTACATCAATTTGGAATTATTTACAAGATAATTGATTGCACAAATTAAATGGAAATAGAATAAATATGCAAGATGCAAAAAGGGTTTTTTATATGTATGAAAAAATGGATTTTTATATGTCAAATAAACAAAATAAAAAGTATTACTTTTTTTAGAGTTTTTTATGTTTAGGGTAAAACCCTAATTTTATTAAGTAAAAGGTATTATTTATTTAATATGTACAAATTTTATTTATTATATACAAAAATAAAATAAAATGAAGTATATTGGTAAAAAGTTATTTTTTAATGTTAAATATTAATAAAAATAAAAATGTATATATTTTGTATTTTTGCCCTAAATATTCTAATAAATATATATGTATTATTATTATTTACTATATATATATTATATGTATAAAAATAATAATATTTAATAATAAAAAAAAAAGGTATATTTTATATGAAATGTTTTCAGAAGATAAAATGAAATAAAAATCAGAAATAAAATAGGTTTGCATATTTTTTAGTATTTTAAAATAAAAGTATGCTTATATTCATTTATGTACAAAAACTAAAAGAAACCAAATAAATTCAAAAATGGTGAGAAAAATATTTTTTATATTTTTAATATTATAAGAAAAAATAAATAAGTCAGAGCAAAAAAGAAAAAGTCAAAAAATCATAAAAATAAGCCAAATGGGCCTAGGGGGTGTGAAAGCAAAAAAGTGGTGTAAACAGAAATAACCAAACAGGCCCAGTCCACGTGGAGCTTCTTCAACCTCCAGCCATTCTTTGTCCAAAAATGCGCGTTTTGTAACCTGATTCAAACACCTTGATTCCTGGCTTTTTAATGAAAACTCACAACATCAAAAATGTTCAGCATCAAACAACGAATCCATACATACCTAAAACTTGATCTAACTCTAAAAAATGAGAGAGAATTTCTCCATTCCCAAATCTTAACCTAATTTTTTATCAATGTTCAGACATCAAATTCTCATGACACACGTAACATAAATGAAAACTAACTACATGGACATGTTCAGGGCTATGAATGTAACATATTCTCTTCATAAACCTAAAGCTAACAATGCCTGGATAGAGAGATACGAATTCATGAACTTACCTGTTCAGTTGAAGTTGTATCTGATGATTGAGGTACTTTCAGTGCAAGGTGATGATTGGTACAACTTCCTTGAGGTCCAGGGATGCTATTCCAAGCTTTACTTTGCTTTGAAACTAGCTGAATCGTGTTATGGAACTTCAACTGCAAAACAAGAAAATGAAAATGGCCAAACTGATTAGAGGAGTTACAGTCCACTTCTAATGCTTTGAATAGTTTGCATTGATGGTAGGGAAGGTGTTTGAAGTGGTTTTAGCAAGAATGCACGATGGAAATGAGTTGTGGGATTCAATCTGCAGCAGGCCCTGTTTTTGTGCAGTTCAATGGTGATTTTGTGAATGAGAGTGTTTGGGACTTGGTTGGCTCGTGTTCTAGCTCAGAATGGATGTCTTGAATGTGTTTGATAACCTTTTTTTAAGGCTTGGTTTGCTGAGATGAAAGTTGGTATGTGATATGCTATGTTTCTTACACTTTAAGCAACAAATGTCCAAGTTGGTTTTTAGACAGGTAGAGGCCCCCCTAATGTGCTGCAAACCTTGGAATTGATCAGTGTAATTAGTTCCTAAACTTGTGCCAAGGGGATTTGAACTGTACTTCTTGGATTTGCATTTTGACATAAAGCTCACTTTTGCAAAAATGGTTAAAGTGCTTTATCTACTTTGGGATTAAACCATTATGCAATGCTTGAACACATAGAATATGGTCTTGGCACAAAGAGTTTGCATTAAATTTATGAGTGTTGGATGGTTTAGAGGCCTGTAATCAAGGAAAGCATGCTGATTTAAAAATTGCCTAAATGTATGAACTTGGAAATTGGCCATAACAAAAGTGAGTTTTTCCCATATTGCAAAATTCGATTCTCCCTAACCATGAGGTTGTTTGATGAGTTCTTTGACATTTTGGAAAGCTTGGAATGTGTACTACAATCCATATTTGAAATGCAAATTGAAATTCCAAGTGTAAGTATGTGAAAAATGGTCTTGAAGTTAGGCAAAAATCCTGCCTAAAATAGGTCAAATTTCTCTAAGTTAAAAATGGTTTGGTACCCTTGTTCCAAAATTGTAACTTGAGCTACAAGCTTCTTTTGGGAAAACTTTGTGAATTAAAGTTGTAGATTATGCAATAGGCTACAACTTTCATGTTTTGACTTTTGCTTGAATCCAAATGAATCTTGGTGAGAAAGTGGGGCAAAGTTAGGAAAAAATTAGGGTTTTTCATAACTTAGAAAAATTCTAAGTTATGAAAAATCTTCATTTCAAACCCTAATTTGCAATTCTTGATTTCTTGATGAACAAGTTTCATGATTTGGCATGTTTTGATGAAAAATGAATCTTGACACTTGATTTTGACCAAAAAGTCAAAGTTTGACTTTTCAGTATACAGTCAAAATTGATCAATTGACTGGGAAATTCAACTGTCAATTTTGTGCATTTGGGATCTTTTGAACTTGTTGATCATGTCAAGACAATTCCATGGGATCCTTGAGTCTATATGTGAGCTTGGTTTGCCATTGTCTAGGTCAAACAGTCAAAAATTGCCTTTGTGCAGTCAAAACTCTAAAAATGACCATTTTGCCCTTTTGGTGATCTGATCAAATTTCTTGTGGAATTGTGATCCAAACTTGATCAAATGGTCCATATGAGTTCATAATGTTGATGGGGGTCAATTTTCATGAGATTTGACTGTCAATTGGCCACAATTGACTTTTTCCCCAATACAGCTGATTTCTAGGTCAACTGTCCAATTGACTGGGCAAAATTTGGAATCAAGACTTGAAACTTGGTATGGACAAACTTGGGAGTCCAATATGAAGCATGAAAGTCATCTTAGGCAATTTAGGTCAAAACATCTTTGTGCAAACACAAACCCTAATTTGGGTCAATAGTGCAAGGAGAAGTCTTGAGCAGATGAAACCCTAACTGGATCTTGAGCTCCAAGGGCTTAGTGATGAGAAATCATTGAGAAATGGGAGGGCAAATTTTGGGGTACAACAGTTGCCCCTGTTCAATCTTCTTGAATCCGAAGAGTTAGATTGGCAAGTTTGCCTTTCGTGACTCGAGGGTAAAAGGAGATTGGACACTAAAGTGCCCTTAAATTTGCACTCGTCAAAGCAATGGATGCGGGAATGGGCTTAGAGATGCCATTTGGAGATGGGCTTAACGATGCCATCGGGAGGGGTGACAGAAACTTGTCGGGGATGGTCTTAAAGATGCCATCTGGAATGAGTATCAAGAAGGTGTCCATGTTTAGGACCAACTCTGAACTGGGGTCTGAATAAGCAATAGATTGACATCCGTATCTGGAGGTATTCGTAAACTGTTTTCAGAAGTCTTGAAGTTGAATAAGCAATAGAGCAGCATCCTTTGTTGGGAAGCGTCCGTAAACTGTTTTCAAAAGTTGCATCTGAACAAGCGATAGATTAACATCCGTTGTTGGGAAGAATCCATAAACTGTTTCCAGAAGTCTTGAGAAGAATCTGAACAAGCGATAGGTTAACATCCGTTACTTGGAGAACCCGTGAACTGTTTTCAGAAATCTTGAAGTTGAATAAGCAATAGAGCAGCATCCGTTGTTGGGAAGCGTCCGTAAACTGTTTTCAAAAGTTGCATCTGAACCAACGATAGATTAACATCCGTTGTTGGGAAGAATCCATAAACTGTTTTCAGAAGTCTTGAGAAGAATCTGAACAAGCGATAGGTTAACATCCGTTACTTGGAGAACCCGTGAACTGTTTTCAGAAATCTTGAAGTTGAATAAGCAATAGAGCAGCATCCGTTGTTGGGAAGCGTCCGTAAACTGTTTTCAAAAGTTGAGGAGAGTCTGAACAAGTGATAGATTAACATCTGTTGTTGGGAAGAATCCATAAACTGTTTTCAGAAGTCTTGAGAAGAATCTGAACAAGCGATAGGTTAACATCCGTTACTTGGAGAACCCGTGAACTGTTTTCAGAAATCTTGAAGTTGAATAAGCAATAGAGCAGCATCCGTTGTTGGGAAGCGTCCGTAAACTGTTTTCAAAAGTTGAGGAGAGTCTGAACAAGTGATAGATTAACATCCGTTGTTGGGAAGAATTCATAAACTGTTTTCAGAAGTCTTGAGAAGAATCTGAACAAGCGATAGGTTAACATCCGTTACTTGGAGAACCCGTGAACTGTTTTCAGAAATCTTGAAGTTGAATAAGCAATAGAGCAGCATCCGTTGTTGGGAAGCGTCCGTAAACTGTTTTCAAAAGTTGAGGAGAGTCTGAACAAGCGATAAATTAACATCCGTTGTTGGGAAGAATCCATAAACTGTTTTCAGAAGTCTTGGAGTTTGAGGAGGAACCGGTGTAGGGTTTCCTGATGATGAGCTTGTGTAAAATCGCATTTGGATGAATCTAGAATAAGCATCAGAATGTTGCCATGTCTGGGTCACATCCGAACTATTCCTGGAAAGAATCTCGGAAGATAATGATTTTTGTCTGTCGACTGATCTTACCTGCAAAGGCAAAGAGTTAGTTATATGCAATGTCATGATGCATGATACAATGTATGTTATATGATATGAATGTAAATGGATGCGCATGTAAGCTGAAGAGCTGTCTTGCAAAGGATAGATGAATACGAGATGGCTGAAGATAAGAGCCTCTTGACTGCTTCCGGGGAGAATAATTCCTGGTTGTTGCTGGAGAATAAGGAGCTTGGGTTGTATACCAATTTTCTGGGGAATTCCTATCGTGAGGAGATCTTCACTGGAGAATCTTCGAATATACAATGAGGAACTGAAAACTGAAAGTCTGCAGATTTGCTTGGGGAATACCATACCTTCAACCATCGAGGGGCCTTAGAACCACTTGCGGGGACTTGGAATTTCCTTGGTGACTTGCAGGGTAAAAGAAATTCTGATGATTTCTAATGGGGATTTTAGAACCCGGTAGACTTAAGCTGGGGAGATAAGACTGAGAATCTCTGGTCTAGTGAGAATCATTTCTGTGGGGAGAGGGTTCACTAGTCTGGCTCCGCTGGGGATTGATAATTTGAAGTTTTAGCTCTGCTGGGGATACTGAAACTTAAACTCTGAGGGGAATTGAGTTCTGGAGGATTTTCTGGCTGGGGATAACAAAGATAAACTCCTCCGGGGATTGTATTGATAAGTTATGTTGGGGAACTCTGATGAACTCCGCTGGGGATAGGAAGAAATTTTCCGAGTGCAATCTTCCGTGGCAATAAGCTGAGGATAACCCAGTTATAAGTCCTTGTGAGGAATAACTTTGAATAAATCTCGGGAGAGACGTCCGTACTCTGCAGGGGATAAGCTTCCAGAATCTACTGGGGATAAGCTTCAAGACTTGCTGGGGATATAGATTCCAAATCTCCGGGGGGTTTCCTTTGAAAGGGTATCCAGATATCCAATTGTACCTTCAACCTATCAGTAATCCTCTTTCTTGATTCATAAGGAAATGATTATGTTCAAATGCATATGCCTATTTAACAAAACATTGGACGTTTCTCAAAAATAAAACAATTAGTGCAAGAGAAAAAGAAAAAGGAAATGACACAAATTTCTGGGAAGAGTATTTGTATTAACTTTCTCTGAGTATATTTGTACAAAGGAGACAATCATCCTAGTAAGAGGATTTTGTCGTAAACATTGAAAGATTTATACAAAATAAAGATGGCTATGTGAAATAATTCCGTGGGATTCCATTCCGCTATAGCCTTCACAACTCTGAATATCTGTCCATCCAATGCTTCGTTTGCCGATGACTGGATTGATCAGAAACCTAGAACTGGTTGATGAAGAGATTGTCTTTGAAGTGATCCGACGAGACATAGTCATACGCTTTAATTCCCTAACTTTTGCCTGAATCGCCCTTTCGGGTTTTCGATCCACCGGGAAACCCCTTTTTGCTCAAGCCGCCCTTTCGGGTTTTCAACTTGCCGGGTGTACGGTTTTTTTTTATCCCTAATTTTTGCCTGAACCGCCCTTTCGGGTTTTCGGTTCACCGGGATGCCCATTTTTTCCCAAGCCGCCCTTTCGGGTTTTCGACTTGTCGGGTTATTTTATGCGTAGTATCTTTTGACTATGTCTGCGTTCGCAGGGTGCGGCAAATCATCGCCATCCATGGTGGTCAGAATCATTGCACCACCAGAAAATATGCTTTTGATCACAAATGGTCCTTCATATGTAGGAGTCCATTTTCCCCTGGGATCACTTTGCGGCAAGATAATCCTCTTGATTACGAGATCTCCGACTTGATACACTTGACGTCTGACTTTCTTATTGAAGGCCTTGATCATCCGTTTTTGATACGTCTGACCATGGCATATAGCAGCGAGTCGCTTCTCGTCGATCAGATTGAGTTGATCAAGTCGGGTCTGAATCCAATCATCTTCATTCAAACCTGTGTCCTTCATAATCATTAGAGAAGGAATCTGAACCTCCATAGGCAGGACAACTTCCATGCCATATACCAAAGAAAATGGGGTTGCCCCGGTTGAAGTACGTGCCGTCGTACGGTATCCATGTAGAGCAAACGGTAACATCTCGTGCCAGTCTTTGTAAGTGACTGTCATTTTCTGAATGATCTTCTTAATGTTTTTGTTCGCAGCTTCAACATCACCGTTCATCTTCGGCCGATATGGAGATGAATTGTGATGATAAATCTTGAACTGTTCACACAATGCGGTGATTATCGTGTTATTCAGATTTGTACCATTGTCTGTGATGATCCTGTCTGGAAAACCATACCGGCATATGAGATTTTGCTTGATGAAGCGGGCAACCACATTTTTAGTAACAGAGGCGAAGGAAGCTGCTTCGACCCATTTGGTGAAATAGTCAATGGCAACTAGGATGAAACGATGTCCGTTGGAAGCCGTGGGCTTGATCTCTCCAATCATGTCAATGCCCCACATTGCAAATGGCCAAGGAGCAGTCAGAACGTTGAGAGGGACCGGAGGGATATGAACTTTGTCAGCGTAGACTTGACATTTGTGGCAAGTACGGGAATGTTGATGGCAATCAGCTTCCATGGTAGACCAGTAATAGCCTGCCCTTAGGATCTTCTTAGCCATTGTATGCCCGCTCAAGTGAGTGCCAAATGTGCCGCTGTGTATCTCAGTCATGATCAACTCTACTTCAGCTTTGTCTACGCATCGGAGTAATACACAATCATAGCTTCGTTTGTAAAGGATGTCGTTGCTCAGGAAGAATTTGGCAGCAAATTTCCTTAAGAACTTCTTGTCATTTGCGGAAGCTCCTTCGGGATAATCTCTAGTCTCGAGATACCTTTTGATTTCATGGAACCAAGGTTGTTCCACTACTTCTTAGGTATTAATCTCGTGACAATGTGCGGGTTCATCCATTCGCTCGATGGTGATTTGGGGAGCCTCGTTATCCCAGTTGAGTTTAAACATGGAGGGCATTGTAGCTAGAGCATCTGCTAGCTGATTCTCTTCTCGCGGGAAATGCTCGAAGGTAATTTGCTCGAAATGAGGCAACAATGTCAAGACATGTTCTTTGTATGGGATAAGATTATGGTGCTTGGTATCTCACTCTCCTTTGATTTGACTGATAACCAAAGCCGAGTCCCCAAATACGATCAAAGATTTGATCCCCAAGTCTATAGCAGCCTTGAGACCAAAGATGCAAGCTTCATATTCAGCCATGTTGTTTGTGCAGCTGAAGCAAAGTCGGGCCGTGAAAGGTGTGTGACAACCTTCCGGGGAGATGAGTACCGCGCCGATACCGTTTCCAAGTGCATTTGAAGCACCATCAAAGTACAGGGTCCATCGGGATCCCTTTTCGGGTCCGTCATACGGTCTGTTACCTTCAATGTTGTCCAAATTCATGATGTCCTCGTCTGGGAAGTCAAATCTCATGGGTTGATAATCTTCGATAGCTTGATGAGCCAGATGGTCAGCTAGTACACTCCCTTTTATAGCTTTTTGAGTGGTGTATTGGATGTCATACTCAGTCAGGATCATCTGCCATCTGGCTATTCTTCCAGATAAAGCGAGCTTTTCGAAGATATACTTGATAGGATCCATTTTGGAAATCAACAAGGTAGTATGAGTCAACATATACTGCCTTAGTCGGCGAGCAGCCCATACCAAAGCGCAACAAGTTTTCTCGAGCAGTGAGTAGCGAGTCTCACAGTCGGTAAACTTTTTGCTAAGGTAATAAATAGCATGCTCTTTTCGACCAGACTCGTCATGCTGGCCCAAGACACACCCCATTGAGTTATCCAAGACGGTCAGATACATGATCAATGGTCTTCCTTCGACGGGTGGCATCAGAATAGGAGGTTCTAGCAAATACTCCTTGATTTTATCAAAAGCAGCTTGGCAATCGTCGTTCCATTCGACTACCTGATCTTTCTTCAAGAGTTTGAAAATTGGCTCACAGGTAGAAGTCAGATGAGAGATGAATCTGGCAATATAGTTCAAGCGCCCCAAGAACCCTCTAAACTCCTTCTCAGTATGGGGAGCAGGCATCTCTTGTATTGCTTTCACTTTTGCTGGATCGACTTCAATGCCTTTGTTGCTTACAATGAATCTTAGAAGTTTACCAGACCTAACTCCAAAAGTGCATTTACTTGGATTCAGCCTGAGTTTGTATTCTTTCAACCTGGAAAACAACTTTTCTAGATGTTCAAGGTGCTCCTCCTCTGTTTGCGATCGAGCTATCATATCGTCTACGTAAACTTCAATCTCATGATGTATCATATCATGAAACAAAGCTACCATGACGCGTTGATAAGTTGCCCCAGCGTTCTTCAGTCCGAACGACATCACCTTGTAACAGAAAGTGCCCCATTGCGTGACAAAAGTTGTTTTCTCCATATCTTCGGGGGCCATTTTGATTTGATTGTAGCCCGAGAATCCATCCATGAAGGAAAACACTTTGTGCTGAGCTGTGTTGTCGATCAAAATGTCAATGTGTGGAAGTGGAAAATCATCTTTGGGGCTGGCTCTATTCAAATCCCGGTAGTCCACACACATCCTGACTTTGCCATCTTTTTTGGGTACTGGCACGATGTTAGCGACCCATTGAGGATAGGACGTAACAGCCAGAAATCCAGCGTCGAATTGCTTCATCACTTCTGCTTTGATCTTTTCAGACATGTCAGGCCTCATTCGGCGGACTTTTTGCTTGATCGGTGGACAATCCTCTCTTGTGGGGAGACGGTGAACCACAATGTCTGTGTCTAAACCCGGCATGTCTTCATAAGACCAAGCGAAGATTTCAACATAATCATTCAACAACCGTATCAGGCGTTCCTTGACACTTGGTTCCAGATTGGCACCCACTTGCACTTCCTTCCGGTCTTCCTCGGTCCCTAAGTTGACAGTTTCCAATGACTCTTCGTGCGGTAAGATGGCCCTTTCCTCTTGCTGTAGAAGTCTGGCCAATTCCCCTGGTACTTCACAACCTTCGTCATCTTCATACTCGGCTTGATTGACCAGATCTTCAGAATTACTGAAGGATATAGCATAATAGTCACCCATGGAATCCGGAGTGGATGGGTACCTGCATTTGTGAGTGTGGGTGTGTGTAAGGGATAGCCATCCTTAAAAAAAATGCAAAAGGAAAGAAAATGAACACAAGCAGTTTATCAAATGAAAAACGTCCAATGAATCATTAAACATGGCATATGGATATGAAAAATAATCAAAACCCTTACAAATGGACCTACATGCCCCGGGCAAGGCATGAGGTGAAAAAGATAGTGTACGGATTGTTTGAAAATAAATATTACAGACCAAATAGGAAATGTTTGACAGATAAATTACTGATGAATAAAAGTGATGGGGACAAAGTCTTTTGCCTCCCAGTTGCACAATCCTCCTTTGACAGTCGGGTAAATCCACTCTTCGATGTTGCTCTCTTTGTCTTCATCCTCCAAAGCGTTGATTCCGTAGGGAGAAATTTTGACTGGCGGTCTTTCAATCTTCGAACGACGCATAGCTTTCTGGCCCGCGGTAGTGAACCCTAATCCAAATTTGTCTGTTTTATGCGGAATATCAGGAAACTGCCCCCATGCTGAATTCTTCCCCTCCTTTATTGCGGCCTTTGCGTCCTCCAGAGATGCCATCCTGGCCATCTGCCTCGGTACTTCAGCTGCCAACTTTGCTACCGTTATTTCAGGAAGGACTTCTTCGAAATGCTGGAAAGGCGTCTCAATGAACTCCCCCTCTACCTCCACATACCGGAAGGAGTTCAAGTGGTTGATCATGTACTCCTCTTCGCCATGGACGGTTATAATCTTTCCCTTGACAGGATACTTCAACATCTGATGTAAGGAGGAAGTGACTGCCCCAGCATGGTGTATCCAAGGCTTACCTAACAAGCAAGAGTATGACGGACGGATGTCCATCACATAGAAAGTAGATTTAAACACCTCAGTGCCTATCTTGATGGGAATTTCAACCTCCCCATGGACCATCCTCTTCGACCCATCGAAAGCTCTGACAACAATATCACTCGACTTCAACTCTAGCCCTTCACAATCTAGTCGGTCCAAAGCTTTCTTAGGCAGTACATTCAGTGACGAACCAGTGTCGACCAAGACATGTGCGAGAGTAGTTCCTCGGCACTCGACTGAAATGTGCAAAGCATCATTGTGGTTTCTGCCTTTAGGAGTTAGGTCGGCATCAGAGAAACCTAATCCATTGTCCGCAGTAAGGCTGGCCATGCAATTTTGGAACTGATCTACAGAGGTTTCCTGGGGCACATGGGCTGCCTTCAGGAATTTTATCAAAGCTTTAGCGTGCGCTTCCGAGCAAAGTAGTAGTGCCAGCATGGAGATATTTGAGGGGGTTTGCCCCAATTGTTCTACCACATCGTAATCACTCCTTTTGATTATCTTCAAGATCTCATCCATTTCCTTCTTGGAGGTTTCCGGGATGACCAAGGGTTGAGCCCTCATCCTGACGAGCTCATCTTGGATTCCCTTACCTTTATCAACAGCGGTAGGAGGGACAGTACTAGGAACAACAACATCTTCAATCAAAGGGGTTCTGGCGGAGAGTTTTATTGGTGCAGGGATGACCTTGTCAGCAGATAAGGGTCCAAAGATCGCTCTTGGAGGGGCAATCTCTAGAGAAAATATTCTCCCGCTCTGAGTGATTTTGCTCGTGCCTGCAATGTTTCTAATGCTGGCTTCTTCATCATCCGAACTTTCTTCAGTTATTTCGATTTGTTTAATACCATGGTAGTAGACGTCACCGCCGTAGTTCCATGGTATTGACTTCTCAGAAACATAGGGGACAGGCCCTGGCATTGTTATCTTCAAAGGAACAGATTTCGTAGCTGGTGTAATCTTAACAGGCTTTCTGACGGCCTTGGAAAGATTGGCGTGAATGGTTATGATTGAGACATCTTTAGTATGAGTGGGAATGGCAGAAATTTTTTCAAACAAAATTTGTCGACTGTCCATTAGGCCTTGGATGCCTTTCTTCAGTAACGGACAGTCAAACGGCAGAGAGTAATAACAATAGCAATCTTCTTTACATCCCGGGAAGATCCCGGCCCTTAACAGATTCAACTTGATGGTTAACAATGGAGTTATCAGATCATTGACATCAGCAACATACAAATCTTCTTCAATGGCATTGACATTTCGGCCGTGCTTCGGCATTGGAGCAAATATCACATTCGACTTCTCCGGAGCGTCAAACTCCACCTCCTTCGCCTCTATCAGGTCTTGGATTTTATGCTTGAGTGCCCAATAATCATTGGTGTCGTTCCCGACACTGTCAGAATGGTAGGCGCATTTAGCATTAGGATGGTAATGCGGAGAGGACGTATTCACATTTTTTGGTGCCTCTTTGATAGTGGCGAGATTCAACTTTAACAGATGGGGAAGCACTTGCGCTGGAGTCATATTAATGCGGGTGAACTGCCGTTGTGGCTGTTCCACCCGTTGTTGATTTGGTCTGGACTGGTTATAGCGAGGCTGCTCACTTGAAGGGTTTTGAATCATTACGGCCCCCATAGTTGGCCGACGCTCCGTCTTCCCTGCTCTTCTCTGAGAGTATACCACAGCCGTTTCCTTCTTGAAAGGTTTCTTCTCAACACTTGCAGCAACACCCTTCTGAATTTTTCCTGACTTGATGCCAGCCTCTATTCTTTCGCCTGTTAAGATCAAATTAGTAAACCCCGCGGAAGAGTTACCAATCAGATGATTGAAAAATGGCCCAGATAGGGTCCCTAGAAACATATCAACAAGTTCACGGTCGGTTAAAGGAGGCTGCACCCTGCCAGCCAAATCCCTCCATTTTTGTGCATATTCTTTGAATACTTCGCCTGTTCCCAATGACATACCCTGAAGTTGGGTACGCGTAGGAGCAAGGTCAGAATTATACTGATATTGTTTGTAGAAGGCGGTGGCCAAGTCTTCCCAGTTTCGGACGCTGGTTCCCTCTAGCTGATAGAACCACTCCAATTGAGCCCCAGAAAGGCTGTCTTGAAAGAAATGGATCCAAAGGTTTTTATCTGCCGTATAAGGTTGGATCTTTCTCACGTAGGACCTGAGATGCATTTTTGGACAGGACAGCCCGTCATACCTCACAAAAACTGGCACTTTGAACTTTGGGGGAATCACAATCCCGGCAACTAAACCCAAGTCTTCAAAATCCAAACCCGGTACTCTCTGTAGCTCTATGGAGGCCAACCTGTCTTCTAAACCTTTGTATTTATCATCAGCTGGAGGGTATTGTTGATCAGAGTAGTCTTCATCCTCTTCGACCTCCTCTTCTTCCATATCGGACTCGGAAGGTACCGCAGCCCCACCTCCTTTACTGGTCCCTTCATCAGAAGTAGGAGGAAATTCAAGCACTCTCCTGGCCTCTCCGTCAAATCTTCTCCCTAAAGTAGCCACCCCGAGTCTCTTTTTCTTCTTTTTCACTGGGTCTTTATTCCCCAACAAGGTCTTGAGATCCTCCTGACCCTTAGCCAAGGTCATCAGGAGTTGCTGGAACTGTGCATTTTGAGGTTGCAGGTCTTTGACTGTTTGCTCGAGATCCATCCTACTGAAATAAACAGCAGACAGATAAGGAAACCTGGCGTGAGACCTGCTTATGCACATGATAAATGATATGCTTATGTATGCAATGCATTCAAGGATTTAGAACATTCAAAATTGTTGTAGACAAAAAGGAACGCACGTCATATTAATAAGAAGAAATTTGTTAGTACATAAATGCCCCATGGGCCAAATATTACAACAACAACTTCTCAAGGTAAAAAGACATTGCGGATCCTCTTTGGTGTGATGTAGGTGTTGAGGGCCTCTTGCTCATGGAGTCGGCGGGTAAGCTCTAGAACCTTATTCTCACTAGCGTAGAAGCTGGCTTCAAAAGTGTTTCGTTCCTCCTTGAGCTGAATCCAACTTTTCTGCATTTCCTCCCACGATGTAGGCATGTCAGGATGTAGGATGGTGTAGGGAACCTCTCCTTCCTTGATGGGCTCTTTAATCACAGGGAGAACATGAGGATAAGGCATCATTAGACTCTGGGCTCGGGCTCGTACCCACTTGAGGTAAGGCTCAAGAGGGATGGAGTTCTTGTGTCCCAGAGTCTTGCTATCAACCTTGTTGGGCCTCCCCCAAGCTCTGATGAATCTTTGGCGAAGTCCTTGCGCATCGTTGTCGAAGTCAAAAACTAGGTCAGGAATCAACATGTCATGAGGGCCATCCCTTCGTGCATATCCAAATTGCCTCAAAGCTAGACAAGGGTTGTAGGTGATACCTCCTCTGATTCCAAGTAAAGGAACATTAGGGAACTCTCCGCAACGATCGACGATGATGACATTTTCTCTGGACCGAGAACACCAATGTACATCAGAGTGAGTAAGAGTCATCAACCGTTGGGACCACCTTGAGCCTTGGTCATTCTTTAAGACAGATTGTGGAAGGTGCGAAATAAACCACCTTGCAAGGAGAGGAGTACAGCACATGAGAACACCCCTCTTTCTCATTGTTCGTGTGTAAAATGAGTGAAGGATGTCCCCAAGCAATATTGGTATTGGATTTCTTGACAAGAAGATTTTGACGGCGTTGACATCTACCAATTGGTCAGAATTTGGGAACAAGACCAACCCATAGATAAGGAGTGCCACAATTTCTTCAAAGGCTTGTAGGTCCAATGAATTCCAACATTCTTGTGCCTTCTCAAACAAGAATTTAGCTAAGAATCCTTTGACGCCGCTTCTGGTTTCCCAATGCCCCTTGATGTCGGATGGCTGTAGATGTAATGCTCGAGCAACATCTTCCGGCTTTGGTTCCTTTTCCGTACCGTTGAAGGGTAGTTGATTAAGGATAGGGATTCTTAGGAGTTGAGAAAACTCCTCCAAAGTGGGCACCAACTGGTAATCGGGGAAAGTGAAACAGTGGTGAAGAGGGTCAAAGAACTGGAATAGCACTTTCATCATGTCTTCTTCAATGTTTGTGTTGACTAAGCTGAGCAGTCTACCATGTCTTTCACTGAAGGATGAGCTTTCCGGAATTCTTGAGGTGAGCTCCTTGAGTTGAGGAGAGATTCTCACAAGGTTGACTTGGATGGTTTTTCTGCGAGGAATTTCCATGACCTACAAAACAAGAACAAAGATGAAGATCTAAACCCTTGAAGTGGTTAGTGAATGCATATGATGCTTTATGATGTTTATGATGTATGCACAAACATATGTACAAGCAAATCACACCAAACCCTAGTTTCAGGCTTGCATGAGGTTTCATAGGTAAGTACCCTCTTGAGTGTAGTTGGCTTAAAAACCTGTCCTATAAATAGTAACCGGGTTCTAAGGAGCTCAATATCATTGGATTGTTTTCATCGTTCATTGTTTTGGTTTAGCCACTTAACTAGCGACCAAAATATTCCAAGAAAACAATCCTCAATGAGTGTAGTATCGAGTATCTACCAACTTCGGACTGCACCAAAGCCGGTCATCTCACTACCCCTAATAAAAGGCCAAGATGGTCAAGTAAGGTTCTAGGTCATTAGTGCTTAGTGACATCACTCAGCGGCCCCGTACTCTCCTTGATTGAACTCAAGGGTTACCGGTACTCACAAATATGTCGCACTAATATAGCTATTGCTTCGACCGTGTCGGTATACCCCGCACAGTTTCCACAACGTATTGCTATCTATGAATGTTTCCCAAAATCCGGGTGTAGGATTGCAAATCCAAACAAAAGAGCCAAGATATAAAGCAATCAAGACAAACAATTAATCATGCAAGAGGGTGATCTAAGCCCTAAGGTTACTCCACTTTTAAAATTCTCCCCAGCAGAGTCGCCAGTTCTGTGATACGGTGGGAGAACTGACTATGGTTTTGCGTTTGTTTTCGCAAATGTTTCGGTTGAGCAAGAGTCGCCACCGACTTTTTATTTTATCCTAAGGAAAGGTTTAAAAAGCACAGCAAAAACCTTTGAGATATTTTCTTGGGTTCGGGGAGTAGATTATAGAAAGGGAAGGTATTATCACCCTTTCTATCCATGGTTATTCATGGGCTCTTAGGTACTTTCTTAGATCAACTTGCCTTGGTTTTCAATTGTTTGAAATGGTGCTTTGTGTGTGGTTTTGAAAATGTTTTGAAAAAGATGCCTTGTCTAGGCTACCCTTGTAACAATTCTTTACTCGAATGTTTTACAAAATGTGTTTGTCTTTTTGAAAAGATGTTTCAAGGTTTTTTGAAAGTTTGTTTTGAAAGTGTTTGTGAAGTGTGGTTTGAAAAATAGGCAAGTGTTTTTTTGTTTTTTGCAAGTTGACAAGTACTTAAGAGCTATCTACCCTAAAGTTCTCAAAGATTTTTGCTATGTTTTAACCCTTTTAACAATTTTGTTCCACCATTGCATTTGGTGGACAACCTTGTGTTAGGATGTGAAAGGGACGGGCGCGGGTCATCGTTTAGACCATAATTGCAATGGTGCCAAGTATCTTTGGGCAATTTTCCTTTAAGGGACTTGATCATTTTTAGGCAACTTTCGAAAGCGTCATCGAGGGACTATAATCATTTGAGTGTTTGTTTTGCCCAAAGAGACCTAACATGCAATATGGCCCATTTATTGAAGGCAACAAGTGGAATACCCTAGGGGTGCAAGTGTGATTAGTGTTGTCCATTTTCATGCTTGATTATCTTGAAATTAGGTCAAACTATTTTTGTTGTTTTTATTCGCATACAAACCCTAATTCTAACATGGTATAATTAGAAAGCATTAAAGTGTGAAATTAGAGTTCCTAAGCTATTACAACACAATATGGGAAGGGGGGGTACAAATGTTCAAATGGGGGGTTTTGACAAGGAATTTAAACCTAGCTATTACATCAATTTGGAATTATTTACAAGATAATTGATTGCACAAATTAAATGGAAATAGAATAAATATGCAAGATGCAAAAAGGGTTTTTTATATGTATGAAAAAAGGGATTTTTATATGTCAAATAAACAAAATAAAAAGTATTACTTTTTTTGGAGTTTTTTATGTTTAGGGTAAAACCCTAATTTTATTAAGTAAAAGGTATTATTTATTTAATATGTACAAATTTTATTTATTATATACAAAAATAAAATAAAATGAAGTATATTGGTAAAAATGTATTTTTTAATGTTAAATATTAATAAAAATAAAAATGTATATATTTTGTATTTTTGCCCTAAATATTCTAATAAATATATATGTATTATTATTATTTACTATATATATATTATATGTATAAAAATAATAATATTTAATAATAAAAAAAAGGTATATTTTATATGAAATATTTTCAGAAGATAAAATGAAATAAAAATCAGAAATAAAATAGGTTTACATATTTTTTAGTATTTTAAAATAAAAGTATGCTTATATTCATTTATGTACAAAAACTAAAAGAAACCAAATAAATGTCTAATAAATTCAAAAATGGAGAGAAAAATATTTTTTATATTTTTAATATTATAAGAAAAAATAAATAAGTCAGAGCAAAAAAGAAAAATTCAAAAAATCATAAAAATAAGCCAAATGGGCCTAGGGGGTGTGAAAGCAAAAAAGTGGTGTAAACAGAAATAACCAAATAGGCCCAGCCCACGTGGAGCTTCTTCAACCTCCAACCATTCTTTGTCCAAAAACGCGCGTTTTGTAACCTGATTCAAACACCTTGATTCCTGGCTTTTTAATGAAAACTCACAACATCAAAAATGTTCAGCATCAAACAACGAATCCATACATACCTAAAACTTGATCTAACTCTAAAAAATGAGAGAGAATTTCTCCATTCCCAAATCTTAACCTAATTTTTTATCAATTTCCAGACATCAAATTCTCATGACACACGTAACATAAATGAAAACTAACTACATGGGCATGTTCAGGGCTATGAATGTAACATATTTTCTTCACAAACCTAAAGCTAACAATGTCTGGATATAGAGATACGAATTCATGAACTTACCTGTTCAGTTGAAGTTGTATCTGATGATTGAGGTACTTTCAGTGCAAGGTGATGATTGGTACAGCTTCCTTAAGGTCCAGGGATGTTATTCCAAGCTTTACTTTGCTTTGAAACTAGCTGAATCGTGTTATGGAACTTCAACTGCAAAACAAGAAAATGAAAATGGCCAAACTGATTAGAGGAGTTACAGTCCACTTCTAATGCTTTGAATAGTTTGCATTGATGGTAGGGAAGGTGTTTGAAGTGGTTTTAGCAAGAATGCACGATGGAAATGAGTTGTGGGATTCAATCTGCAGCAGGCCCTGTTTTTGTGCAGTTCAATGGTGATTTTGTGAATGAGAGTGTTTGGGACTTGGTTGGCTCGTGTTCTAGCTCAGAATGGATGTCTTGAATGTGTTTGATAACCTTTTTTTAAGGCTTGGTTTGCTGAGATGAAAGTTGGTATGTGATATGCTATTTTTCTTACACTTTAAGCAACAAATGTCCAAGTTGGTTTTTAGACAGGTAGAGGGCCCCCTAATGTGCTGCAAACCTTGGAATTGATCAGTGTAATTAGTTCCTAAACTTGTGCCAAGGGGATTTGAACTGTACTTCTTGGATTTGCATTTTAACATAAAGCTCACTTTTGCAAAAATGGTTAAAGTGCTTTATCTACTTTGGGATTAAACCATTATGCAATGCTTGAACACATATAATATGGTCTTGGCACAAAGAGTTTGCATTAAATTTATGAGTGTTGGATGGTTTAGAGGCCTGTAATCAAGGAAAGCATGCTGATTTGAAAATTGCCTAAGTGTATGAACATGGAAATTGGCCATAACAAAAGTGAGTTTTTCCCATATTGCAAAATTCGATTCTCCCTAACCATGAGGTTGTTTGATGAGTTCTTGGATATTTTGGAAAGATTGGAATGTGTACTACAATCCATCTTTGAAATGAAAATTTAAATTCCAAGTGGAAGTATGTGAAAAATGGTCTTGAAGTTAGGCAAAAATCCTGCCTAAAATAGGTCAAATTTCTCTAAGTTAAAAATGGTTTGGTACCCTTGTTCCAAAAATTGTAACTTGAGCTACAAGCTTCTTTTGGGAAAACTTTGTGAATTAAAGTTGTAGATTATGCAATAGGCTACAACTTTCATGTTTTGACTTTTTCTTGAATCCAAATGAATCTTGGTGAGAAAGTGGGGCAAAGTTAGGAAAAAATTAGGGTTTTTCATAACTTAGAAAAATTCTAAGTTATGAAAAATCTTCATTTCAAACCCTAATTTGCAATTCTTGATTTCTTGATGAACAAGTTTCATGATTTGGCATGTTTTGATGAAAAATGAATCTTGACACTTGATTTTGACCAAAAAGTCAAAGTTTGACTTTTCAGTATACAATCAAAATTGATCAATTGACTGGGAAATTCAACTGTCAATTTTGTGCATTTGGGATCTTTTGAACTTGTTGAGCATGTCAAGACAATTCCATGGTATTCTTGAGTCCATATGTGAGCTTGGTTTGCCATTGGCTAGGTCAAACAGTCAAAAATTGCCTTTGTGCAGTCAAAACCCTAAAAATGACCATTTTGCCCTTTTGGTGATCTGATCAAATTTCTTGTGGAATTGTGATCCAAACTTGATCAAATGGTCCATATGAGTTCATAATGTTGATGGGGGTCAATTTTCATGAGATTTGACTGTCAATTGGCCACAGTTGACTTTTTCCCCAATACAGCTGATTTCTAGGTCAACTGTCCAATTGACTGGGCAAAATTTGGAATCAAGACTTGAAACTTGGTATGGACAAACTTGGGAGTCCAATATGAAGCATGAAAGTCATCTTAGGCAATTTAGGTCAAAACATCTTTGTGCAAACACAAACCCTAATTTGGGTCAACAGTGCAAGGAGAAGTCTTGAGCAGATGAAACCCTAACTGGATCTTGAGCTCCAAGGGCTTAGTGATGAGAAATCATTGAGAAATGGGAGGGCAAATTTTGGGGTACAACAGTAACGCTTCAGAGTGTTCTTTGCTTTAACTTATGATAACGCTTCAGAGTGCTGATGACTTGGTAAAGATCTTTGATCAGAGTCAGAGTGTATATGTTTATGCGCAGATTCTGGTCATCAAGCTTCAGCGTATGACCTGGTAGCTTCAGCGTGTAGCACATGTTACTGATCTTCTGATGCTTCTGATGCTGATGCTGATTCCATCAGAACTTCTGTATATACAAAACATAATTTTAAGAAGCATATTTGTCTTATATATAAATCTTACAATTTATTTATTCTTTGTCTTTTGTTATCATCAAAACTCTAATTAAGGGTTGTAGAATCAAACTATGTTCTAACAATCTCCCCCTTTTTGATGATGACAAAAACCAGATTTTTTCAATTAAAAATAAAGAATAAAAAAGTATAGAATTAAGAAGAGAAAACTCCCCCTGAGTTGATTACTTCCCTTTAATTCCATGAGTCTTTGAGCATCAGAACTTTACTATATCTTTCATCAGAATTTTGTACCTGTAAGCTTTTCAGAAGAGAAAAAATTTAAATGGATCAGAATGTCTGAGACTTATGTCTCAGTAATCCGTTATTTAAAAATATCATTCTTTCTCCCCCTTTTTGTTAGTTATCAAAAAGAACAAATAATCAGAGCCAAAATGCATTTATATTAAAAACCAGAAGCAATGATAAGTTCAAAACAATGTAAAAATATTACAGATAAACATGTTATAAAAACGAGGAAATTCTAAGAGGGAGGAGGAAGACGCGTGAACAAAGCTTCCAACATGCTCTTGATCTGGGTGTTGGTTTCCTGTTGTTGGGTTAACATGCTCGTGATTGCATCAATTTTGTCGTCCTGTTTATCCATTCTTTCCTTCATCAAAATATTAGATCTTTTCAGGTCTTCTAGAGTCTGCCTATCAAAGGAGGAAGCTTGAGAATATTCAGTAACAAGATGCTTCTCAGAGCTTTCTGCAATATCCTTTTCTTGACCCAGTTCTTCAGCAGGAATCATCTGCTCTTGAGTATCATGTTGAACTTTGGATGCTGGACGATGTTCAGACCAGGGAGCAATGTCCAGAGGGAGAACTTCTTCCTTAAGCAGCTTGCTTAGAACTGGACCTTCAATTTCTTTCAGCAGATTGCTGAAGTTCTGTTGAGCTTGTCTGTAACTCTGTTCTTGCAACTTATGGGTTTCAGAACATACCCATCTTCTGAACCTTGTCCAAAGGTAGTCTGATGTAGCCGGATTAACCAACTCAAGACTAGCTTGTTTCAGAGAAGCGATCCACTTCTGTACTTCTGTTTCAAACATCAATAAGCTGGTACTAACATCTGGAGAGGGTTCAGATGGTTTTGGTTTTGGGATAGCTATTTTGTGGGTTATGGCAGCAAGACATTCAAAAATCGTTAAATCAATGACAGTCTTGTTGTGGTCATCTGGATTGTTCTTTGGTGAGGGAGTGGGAGAGTCAGGAATTATGATTGGACTTGATGGGGAGTTTGGTGGAGTTGATTCTAGAGAAGAGGGAATTTGGGGAATATTCAGAATGGTACCAAGGGGCATACGAATGGCCAGAGGTTCTGTGATTCCAAGAATGGGAATGGTATCAGAATCAACAGTTTGGTTTGATTGATTGTTATGAGGTTCTGGTTCACAGGATTCAGAAGGTTGAGTCTTAGAAGATTGAACTTCTGGTTGAAATAGTTCAGGTTGTGGAGAAGGTGGATGAATTTCTGGTTGAGGAGATGGAGGTAGTGGGATTTCTGGTTGTGGAGAGAGGGGAATTTCTGGTTGTGGTGAGAGGGGAATTTCTGGTTGTGCTTCTGTGGTGGTTTCAGGGTTTGGATTTTCTGGCATGGGAGCATAAGTATGTTGGTCAAAGGTATCTATATCAGATAGAACTTTTGCAAGTTCTTGTTGGGTTGCTTCAATATTTGGATTTGGAGGTTGGGAGCGAGATCTTCTAAGAGTTAAGGATTCAGAGGGGTCAAATTCAATGTCAAAGTCATCAAATGTTTGTGGTGTGGGGTTTTCAGATTGAGTGGGAATTGGTATAGATGCTGATACAGAAATTGAATCTAAAACAGTTACAGAAGAAGGATTACCTTTCTTTTTAGGAGTCCGCTGGGATGATCCTTCTGCTACAGCTTTCCTTTTCTTGGAGCCTTCTGCTGCAGATCCTGAATGTTCAAATCTGGTGTTGTCCCATCCGCCTTGCATGCATCCAAATATCTGACTATTATATCAGGTTTAGAATCAATCTCTGAGAACAGAGGGAAGTTATCCAGAGGGACTCTTCTGCTGGAGATTGCTGCAAAAGGAGTGACGCTGGGTTCCTTCTTGATGTTCTCAATCAACTTCATTTTCTTCAGATTCTTTGCATTCAGCTGTTTGCCAACAGTAGCTTCCAAAGAGCTGATTTCCTGAGCCTCTGTGAGATGATCAATCAGCTTATTCTCTGTTAGAATATCTGATATAAGTCTTCCTAGGGGTATCCAGTCCCTTTTTGTGCGCTCCTCTTCTCTGGTTTCCTTAACACTGGTCTTTAGATGGTTAAACAGCAGATGAGCCAGATTTACCTTGATCTTCTGGGAGATGAAGTAGATAAGAAATTGCTGATCAATATTGATGTAATCAGGAGAGCTGGTAGGCTTCCTGTGGTTTATGCATCCCAGAATGATCTTGGCCCATATTCTGTGATGGTCTTTTAAATCCCTTATCTTGCTGGAGGGAAGCTCCAGAGTGAAGATTTCTCTAGCAATTAGGGCAACATCAGCGCATCTTTCAGCCATGTCAATGCAACGTACACCACCACCACTGTAGCCTATTAATCTTTCAATGAGGTCCTCAGTAATAACTATCTTCTTCCCCATTATGTATGAAGTAACTTGATGGTTGAAAGATGAAGCATGAATCCAAAATTCCTTTACAAGAATTGGGAATGTTGGACCCACCAGTCTATCAAAATATCTTTCCCAGCCTTGAGCCTTAACTTCTCCAGAGAGATTAAAACCATTCTCTTGAAGACTGTTGAAATCCACGATCAGTTCTGAAAGAACTTCTAGATTTTTGATGGGTTTGAGAAGAGTTCTGTAGGGTTCTTCATACTGTTCGGAGGAAACTGTTTTCTGAGAACTGGAAGTAGGGATTCTTGAGGAAGCCATGTTCACACGAAGGTTTTGAGAAATTGAAAGGGTTTTGAGAAAGTATGCAAACTGAAATCAGTAAGATTGAGAGAAAATGAAAGTGAAAGTAAAAAAGTGTAAATGGTGAGAAATGTGTTTAAATAGATTTCTAAAAAATTTGAAAACATAAACGGCAAGAGAGAGAAATTAAATATAATGATTATGAGCATTTAATGATAGCTGATTTTGGGGGATTCAGAAAGATATTGGAACGGTTACCCATGACATGTGTCTCAATGCATCCAATCAGCGCTTTTGACCTTTCAGAAACGTGAACGCGTGTTCAGCCTCAGAAAGTAGCTGATGACTAGATGACACTTGTTTGCTTGAGTGAACTGCACATTTCTATCCTTGAAATGAAACGCTCAGATCTTCATGGATAGATTCTGATATAATCTGTACTTCTAAATATCTGAAGAAAGATTGATCAGTAGTTCACAGAAAAATAAACAAAGTTCTGAAGGTTAAGATATGGAATCAAAACAGTTTTATTCTGGGCAGAGCTTCATGCTGAGATGTTTCAGAATGAATTTGAACCTATCTTCAGAAAGAGGTTTTGTAAAGATATCAGCCCATTGATGGTCTGTGTTAATAAATTTTAAATTTAAAATCCCTTTCTGAATATAGTCCCTAATAAAATGATGTTTTATTTCTATATGCTTAGCCCTAGAATGCAAAATAGGATTTTTACTGAGACAAATAGCAGAAGTATTGTCACAGGATATGGATGTTACTCTCAAATATCTGGAAGTCCTCAAGTTGACTTTTCATCCAGAGCATTTGTGTGCTGCATCCAGCTGTTGCAATGTATTCAACTTCTGTTGTTGATAGAGAAATTGTGGATTGTCTTTTGCTGGACCATGAGATCAGATTTTCTCCCAGAAACTGGAAGCTTCCAGAAGTTCTTTTACGTTCTACTCTGTCTCCAGCGAAATCAGCATCACAGTATCCTATTAAGCTGTAATCACTTGATTTTCTACAAAACAAACCCAGATTAGTAGTACCTTTCAGATACTTGAAAATTCGCTTAACTGCTGTTAAGTGAGATTCTCTAGGATCTGATTGGAATCTAGCACAAATGCAAACACTGAATAGAATGTCAGGCCTTGAAGCCGTCAGATAGAGAAGAGAGCCAATCATACCTCTGTAGACCTTCTGTTCTACCTTTTTACTTACCTCTTCTCTTTCCAGAATGCACGTGGGATGCATTGGAATCTTTGATGGATTACATTCTGAGAGATCAAATTTCTTCAGAAGTTCTCTGACATATTTGCTCTGATGAATGTAAGTTCCTTCTGGGGTTTGATTAATCTGAATGCCCAGAAAGAATTTTAGTTCCCCCATTAGGCTCATCTCAAATTCTGCCTGCATACATTTAGCAAACTTTCTTCCCAGGGAGGGTTTAGTGGATCCAAATATGATGTCATCAACATAAATCTGACATACTAAAATGTCATTCTTAACTGTCTTACAGAACAATGTTGTGTCCACTTTCCCTCTGATGAATTCCTTTTCTAGCAGGAAGTTACTTAGTCTTTCATACCAAGCTCCGGGAGCTTGTTTCAGACCATAGAGTGACTTCTTTAGTTTGAAAACATATTCTGGATTTTTGGAACTTTCAAAACCAGGGGGTTGGTGCACATATACCTCTTCTTCTATATATCCATTTAAGAATGCACTCTTAACATCCATCTGATACAGAGTGATGCCTTTATTAACAACAAATGAAATTAAGAGTTTGATAGATTCTAACCTGGCGACTGGAGCAAAGGTTTCTGTATAGTCTATCCCCTCTTGCTGACTATAACCTTGTGCTACCAGTCGTGCTTTGTTTCTGATGACTTCACCTTGTTCGTTCAGTTTGTTTCTGAACACCCATTTTGTACCAATGACGTTGAATCCTTTTGGTTTGGGAACTAGATCCCATACGTCATTTCTTGTGAATTGATTTAGCTCCTCTTGCATTGCTAGAATCCAGTCATTGTCCAGAAGTGCTTCATCAATTGTTGTTGGTTCAATTAGAGAAACCAGTCCCATGAGGGATTCTTCAGAGTTTCTGAAGCTAGATCTTGTTCTGATTGGATCTTCCTTTCTTTCTAAGATTATTTCTTCTGGGTGATCCATGCTGCTTCTGGATGGTCTTTTTTGGAGTTGATCAACAGAAGGTGCTGGATTGCTTGCAGTGCCTCTTTTTGATGTTGAGGGAGTGTCTCTGTTGAGAGCTTCTGATGATTTGTCTTCAGTACCTGTGAGTTCAACTTCCATACCTACAAGGAATTCATTCTGCTTTGACTTTTGAGAGTCAAGCTTATCATCAAAACGAACACTGATTGACTCTTCCATAATCTGTGTTTCTGTATTGTATACTCTGTACCCTCTTGAGCGTTCAGAATATCCTAACATAATACACTTTTGTGCTTTAGAGTCAAACTTGTTCAAATAATTTTTTGTATTCAAAATAAAACATGTACATCCAAATGGGTGAAAGTAGGAAATGTTGGGCTTTCTGTTCTTCCACAATTCATATGGAGTCTTTTCCAGAATAGGTCTTATGGAGATTCTATTCTGAATGTAACACGCTGTGTTTATTGCCTCTGCCCAGAAGATCTTAACAACGTTAGTCTCGTTGATCATGGTTCTGGCCATTTCTTGCAATGTTCTGTTCTTTCATTCTACAACTCCATTTTGCTGGGGAGTTCTAGGACAAGAGAAATCATGCAGAATGCCGTTGTCATTAAAGAATGACTCAAAATCTTTGTTTTCAAATTCTCCACCATGATCACTTCTGACTTTGACGATTCTAAGATCCTTTTCATTTTGAACTTGGTTGCAGAAGGTAACAAACACAAAGTGTGACTCATCCTTGTGCTTTAAGAACTTTACCCATGTCCATCTGCTATAGTCATCTACGATTACTAAACCATACTTCTTGCCACTGACAGAAGCAGTTTTAACTGGTCCAAATAAGTCAATGTGCAGAAGTTCTAATAGCTTGGAGGTGGAAACAACGTTTTTGGATTTGAAAGCTGGTTTTGCAAACTTGCCTTTCTGACATGCTTCACACAGAGCATCTGAATTGAACTTCAGGTTAGGAAGTCCTCTGACCAGATTGAGTTTGTTAATCTGAGATATTCTTCTCATACTAACATGTCCCAATCTTCTGTGCCAGATCCATTGCTCGTTGTTGACAAACAGTAGACATTTTACATTCTGACTTTTTAGTTCAGAAAGTTTTATTTTATAAATGTTGTTTTTCCTCTTTCCATTAAATAGGATAGTCCTATCTTTCTGACTAACAGCTTTGCATGAATTTTGATTGAAGATTATATCATAACCGTTATCACTTAATTGACTTATGGATAACAAATTATGCATTAATCCATCAACTAGTAAAACATTACTTATAGAGGGAAGATTTCCATTACCTACTGTTCCAGAGCCAATGATCTTTCCTCTCTGATTGCCTCCAAAACCTACGTGGCCTCCAGGATTAAGTTCCAGGCTTTGGAACATATGCCTTCTTCTCGTCACGTGTCGTGAGCAGCCAGAGTCCAGGTACCATGACTGGTGTTTTTTCTTTGCTGCTAAAGATATCTGCCACATGTATTATTTTATCCTTAGGTACCCACATTTTCTTGGGTCCTGATTTGTTAGTTTTACCAAAACTCTGGTTGAATTTTGGTTTGACAGAGTAATCACTACTTGTATATTTTATGTCATGTGTGTGCCCATATATAAAGTTTGAATCAAGTGGAGTACGTTTTATAACTAAATCCATGGCATTTTTTGGTGTAGGTACCTTACCTTGATATCCTATCCCTTTTCTGCCATTTCTGCTAACTCCATATATCATTGAAGCCATTTTGCTTCTGTCTATGTTTTTAGCTAGAAACTTCTGAAAGTTGTGATCTTACTCCTTGATGATCTCATCAGCATTGCTGGAAGTTTCAGGGATTGTTTCCTTCTGAGAGTTTTGCAATTGGTTTTCTAATTTTGAAATTTTATCTTTTAACTCAGAATTCTCCAATTTGAGACTCTCAGTCTTATCAGAGTCAGAAGCAAGATTCCTTTTCAGGTTTCTGAATTTGACTCTGATCTGCTGATATCTTTCCAGAATTTCATTAAGGCTTTCAGCTAGTTCAGCCTTAGTAAAGTTTATAGTAAAGCCAGGGAATACCTCTTCTGTATCTGATTCAGATATTGACTCAGAAGCTTCATTGTCTTCTGTTATGTTTGCCATGAGAGCTATGTTTTCTCTTTCATCATCTGATTCCGAGTCAGCTTCAGATGTGTCAGAATCATCCCATGTAGCCATGAGACTTTTCTTCTTTTCCTTGCCAAACTTCTTTTTGGGCTTTTCCTTCTGAAGCTTTGGGCAATCACTTTTGTAGTGCCCTTGCTCGTTACATTCATAGCAGATGATGTCTTTGTTGTTTGGCTTTCTGTTTCCTGAAGAACCTTCAGATCTTCTGTGTCCAGAGGAGGATTCTGACCTTTTGTATCTGGAGAAAGATTCATTCTGATTTTCTGATCTTCTGGGATTCCTGAACTTCCTTTGCCTCTGCTTTCACAATTGGTTCACCCTTTTGGAGAGGAGAGATAGTTCATCTTCTTCTGATGAGGACCCATCAGAGGTTTCTTCCACAGCCTGCAAAACTTCGGAGTTAGATTTTCTATTAGATTTTAAAGCTAATGGCTTACCTTGCTTTTGAGGTTCATCTGCTTCTAGCTCTATCTCGTGACTTCTGAGGGAGCTGACAAGTTCCTCCAGAGAGATTTTGTTGAGATCCTTGGCTAGCTTAAGCGCTGTGACCATTGGCCTCCATTGTTTTGGCAAGCTTCTGATGACCTTCTTAACGTGATCAGCAGTAGAATACCCTTTGTCAAGAACTTTAAGACCAGCAACAAGAATTTGGAATCTTGAAAACATAGTTTCTATTGATTCACTCTCTTCCATTTTGAATGCCTCATACTTCTGAATGAGTGCAAGGGCTTTGGTTTCTTTGACTTGAATGTTGCCTTCATGCGTCATTCTCAGAGAGTCAAACATATTCTTTACAGTGTCTTTGTTTGATATCTTCTCATATTCTGAATAAGAGATGGCGCTGAGAAGAATTGTTTTGGCCTTGTGATGATTTCTGAACTCACGCTTTTGCTGATCAGACATCGTTTTCCTGTCAATCTTCTGACCACTTCCATCCACTGGGTGCATGTATCCATCAGTCACCATGTCCCACAGATCAGCATCATGGGCCAGAAAGAAACTCTCAGTTCTGTCTTTCCAGTAGTAAAAGTTCTCTCCATCAAAGACTAGAGGTTTGCCACTGAATCTGTCTCTTTCTTCATTGTTGTCATTGCTGATGTTTTGATTTGGTCCTGCCATTGTGTTTTTTCTGACACTGGATCTTGTACTGACACGGTTAAGTGTTATAAGCTCAGAACCAGGCGCTCTGATGCCAATTGAAGATGTGAAAAACACAAGAAGGGGGGTTGAATTGTAAAACTTAAAACAAATGCTTAGACAACACAGTATTTTTATCCTGGTTCGTTTGATCTCAAACTACTCCAGTCCACCCGTCAAGGTGATTTCGCCTCTCTCCAACGAGGTCTTAATCCACTATATTCAAAGGATTACACAGCTACTTTAACAACTGTTAAAGCCTTCTTGAGTATAACCACAAACCGGTTTATCTCAAGGGAATCTTTTACAAATAATTTGAACAATGATGTGTTAACGTTTTCTAATAAAACAATATATCACAACTGTGATAATTACACAATTTAAGCTTGGAATGAATTGAATTTGCTAAAGCGTTTGAGTAAGCATGGTTTTGAAGGCTTGGCAAATTATGTAGGTGCATGCGTGCGTCTTTTCTCAAGCAGACTTGTTTAAATAGGCAAGGCAGAGATACGTTGTCCATAAAGCCATTTTAATGATAATAACGTACTTTCCTTTTGAAAAAGATCTTGTCTGAATAAAGCCGTTAGCAATTAATTCTGTCTTTGAATACTTAATAACGCTTCAGAGTCTTATTTGCTTATGGTAATGCTTCAGAGTGTTCTTTGCTTTAACTTATGATAACGCTTCAGAGTGCTGATGACTTGGTAAAGATATTTGATCAGAGTCAGAGTGTATATGTTTATGCGCAGATTCTGGTCATCAAGCTTCAGCGTATGACCTGGTAGCTTTAGCGTGTAGCACATGTTACTAATCTTCTGATGCTTCTGATGCTGATGCTGATTCCATCAGAACTTCTGTATATACAAAACATAATTTTAAGAAGCATATTTGTATTATATATAAATCTTACAATTTATTTATTCTTTGTCTTTTGTTATCATCAAAACTCTAATTAAGGGTTGTAGAATCAAACTATGTTCTAACATCTTCCTCCCCATGAACCGTTATGATCTTACCCTGAACTGGATACTTTAGCATTTGGTGCAGAGAGGAAGTGACTGCCCCAGCATTGTGGATCCATGGCCTTCCCAACAAGTAAGAATATGAAGGACGGATGTCCATCACATAAAAAGTAGAGTTGAAAATTTCTGTGCCCACTTTGATTGGGATGTCCACTTCTCCATGGACCATCCTCTTAGAACCGTCGAAGACCCTAACAATGATGTTACTAGGTTTTAGGGTCAGACCTTCACAGTCCAATATGTCCAACGCCTTCTTCGGTAACACATTTAAAGATGAACCGGTGTCAACCAGAACATGGGCCAGTGTGGTCCCTCTACATTCTACCGAGACATGCAGCGCGTCGTTGTGCTTCCTTCCTTTAGGGGTCAAATCAGCACCAGAAAAACCAAGACCATTATCAGCAGTAAGGCTAGCCACGCACTCTTGAAACTGGTCAGCAGAATTTTCTTGAGGCACGTGTGCCGTCTTTAGAAATTTGATCAAGGCCTTAGCATGAGCCTCAGAGCAGAGTAGGAGAGCCAACATGGAGATTTTGGAAGGGGTTTGCCCTAGCTGCTCCACGACATCGTAGTCGCTCTTCTTGATTATCTTTAAGATTTCTTCCATCTCTTTTAGGGTGGTCTCGGGGATTACCACAGTCTGAGCCTTCGTCCTGACAGGCGCTTCTAGTATCCCCTTACCTTTATTGGAAGTAACATCAGAGGGTCTAGCTTCGGGTACATCAATTTCTTCAATTATCGGACTTTGCACAGACGACTTGACAGGCACAGAAACTCTCTAGGGTCCGAAGACTGCCCGTGGAGGAGCAATCTCCGGAAAGAAGATCCTTCCGCTGCAAGTTATCTTGCTCGTTCCCGCAATATTCCCTATATCAGGGGTTTCATCATCGGAATTCTCTTGGACTGATTTAATCTGCTTGATACCATGGTAGAAGATTTCTCCTCTGTAGTTCCATGGTATCGTCTTGTTAGATTTATACGGGACAGGCCCCGGCATGGTAATTTTCAACGGCACAAACTTAGGATCAGGCGTAATCTTAACAGGCCTTTTGCAGGTCTTGGAAAGATCGTCGGAGATGGTTATTATAACAATGTCATTGGTTGGAGTATCAAAGGTAGCAGGAGTAACATGAGTGATAGTAGCGACATGAGTCTTTTGAAAGAGGATCTCTTGGGTATCCATCATGCGTTGGATGCCTGATTTCAACAGTGGGCAGTCAGTTTGCAAGTTTGAACATAAGTAACAGTCTTTTCCACAGCCTGGGAATATCCCGGCTTTCATCAAATTCACTTTAATCATCAGTAATGGAGTCAAAAGGTCATCAACAGTGGTAACATGAAGATCTTCCAGAACGGCATGGACATTATGACCGTGCTTCGGCATTGGGGCAGAAATCACATTAGGCTTTTCGGGCGCATCAAATTCTACCTCCTTGGCGTCTATCAAGTCTTGGATCTTGTTTTTAAGAGCCCAAAAGTTGTTGGTATCATGCCCTACACCATCAGAGTGGTATGCACATTTTGCATTGGAGTGATAATAAGGAGAGGAGGTATAAGGGTTTTTTGGCGCTTCTTTCAAGTTGGTAAGGTTCAGCTTTAATAGATGAGGGAGGACTTGAGCCGGTGTCATGTTGATTCGGGTGAATTGTCGTTGTGGCCTTTCTACCCTTTTCTGATTAGCTCTTGGTTGATTGCTGCGAGGTTGATCGGTTGAAGAGTTCTGAATCATCACAGCCCCTACCGTTGGTCGGCGCTCCGTTCTCCCTTGGTTTCTCTGGGTATGAATAGCAGGAACTTCCTTCTTAACTGGGAAGGCCTTCTTAATAGCAGTGGAAGCGGAGGAACCCTTATGAATTTTACCACTTTTAATGCCAACTTCAACCCTTTCACCGGTCAGAATTAATTCAGTGAACCCTACAGATGAGCTCCCGATCAAGTGATTGAAGAACGGACCAGACAAAGTCCCTAAAAACATGTCAACCAGCTCTCTATCCAACAATGGTGGCTGCACCCTTCCAGCCAAATCCCGCCACTTCTGGGCATACTCCTTAAATCCCTTATTAGAAGCCATACCCATACTTTGTAGTTGAGTACGAGTAGGCGCTAAATCTGCATTGTATTGGTATTGTCGATAGAAAGCAGCAACTAAATCTTCCCAGTTATGGACATCAGATCTCTCAAGTTGATAGAACCAGTCCAATTATGTGCCTGACAAGCTATCTTGAAAAAAGTGGACCCAAAGATCCTTATCAGAGGAGTGAGGTTGGATCTTTCTAACATAGGATCTCAGATGCATCTTCGGACAGGACAAACCGTCATACTTAGCAAATGTAGGAACTTTGAACTTGGGAGGAATGACGATCCCAACAACCAATCCTAGTTCTTCGAAATCTAAACCAGGTACCCTTTGCAACTCCATGGCTGCCAACCGATCCTCAAGATTTTTATACTTATCATCCGCCGGGGGATATTGCTGTTCTGAGTAATCTTCGTCCTCTTCCTCTTCTTCTTCTTCAGCTTCAGATTCAAAGGGCAATGCAACACCTTTCCCTTTACCAACCCCTTCGTCAGACGTCGAGGGAAATTCCAGCACTCTCCTAGCCTGGTGCTCAAATCTCCTTCCCATAGTGGCTACCCCAACTCTTTTATTTTTCTTCCTTTCTGGTTCCTTATTTTTCTCTAACAGTGCTTTTAAGTCCTCTTGACCCTTTGCTAAGGTCATGAGGAGTTGCTGGAATTACGAATTCTGTGCTTGCAGATCCTTAACAGTCTGCTCCAAATCCATCTTGCTGTTATAAACAGCAGAAAGATAAGGAAACCTGGTGTGAAGACCTGTTTATGTATATGATGAATGATATGTTATTCATGTAATGCATTCGATTCAGAAATTCAAATTTGTTGCAAACAAAAAGAACACACGTCATATTAAGAAGAAATTTATTAGTACATAAATTCCCCATGGGCAAAATATTTACAAAATTCTTAATGTAAAAAGACATTGCACATCCTCTTTGGCGCGATGTAAGTGTTGAGAGTCTCCTCTTCATGAAGTTGGCGGGTAAGCTCCAAAACCTTCTTCCCACTGGCACATAAGCTGGCTTCAAAAGTATTCCGCTCTTCCTTGAGTTGTATCTAACTCTTTTGTAATTCTTCCAATGATGTTGGCATGTCAGGATGTAGGAGGGTGTATGGAACCTCTCCTTCCATAACAGGCTCTTTGATCATGGGGAGAATGTGGGGGTAAGGCATCATAAGACTCTGGGCGTGGGTTCGTACCCACTTGAGATAAGGCTCAAGGGGGATGGAGTTCTTGTGCCCCAGTGTCTTACTATCCACTTTGTTGGGCATCCTCCAAGCTCTGATAAACCTTTGTCGATGTCCTTGAGCGTCGTTGTCGAAGTCAAAAACCAAGTCAGGAATCAGCATATCATGAGGGTCATCCCTCCGAGCATATCTGTTGTACCCCAAAATTTGCCCTCACATTTTTCCCCAAGAAATCTCAGCTTCAAGCCTTTCCTGATTTTTCAAACTGACTCAAGAATCGGACAAACAGACTTTTCTTGTCAGTCAAGCAAGATTAGGGTTTTATTGATTTTTAGGACTCTGGATTGTTTCACACAGTTGGCCTAGGGTTTTGGTTGATTTTTGGTTCAATTTTGGTCAGGCGAGCGTTATTTGGCATTTAATCAGGAACTAGGGTTTTATGGGCGTATTCTCAGAAAGATTAAATTCCACAGTACTTCGCGGTTTATTCCGAGATTCGGGTTAAATTCGCATTGTTTTGATTTGAGCAGTAAAAGAGACAGTTGGGTTGAATTCATGATGGTTTGTCTGAGCCAATCAAAAGAAATATGCAGTTTGGATCTACAATGCTTGGTAAGAAATCAATAAGAAAGGATTGCGTATGATCAATTTTTTGTGTTCGACTGTGCGTTGCTTTGAATGATAGAGACGTCAAGTTCATTTATTTTGATCAACAAGGTTTAGTTGATTATTTATGGTTCTAAGAATTAAATACTTGAAATTTAACTTTCACTTTATTTAATTTGAGGAATTATAAATAACAAGTAAATAAAGAAAAGGAATTGAAAAGAATTAAATGTCAATGGAATTTTTATTTCATATTTAATAGTTATTACAATTATTATTTGGATACAAGTATTTATTACGAAGTATTTAAAATAATAATAGTGTACAAAAATTAAATTGAAAATAAAAAATTCTATCCTATTCTTCATTCTTCACTTCGCTCCGGTGCTCCATTTTTCATCTGCAAAAGGAAAAAAGAGAAAAGTCAGAAAGCAGTTGAATTAGAAAAGACAGTTAAAATTAGACTCATCATTAAGGGCCACTGACTGGGATCAGTTAACCCTCTCTGCAAATCACGGGATTTCTCCCGGTTCACAGAGAGGGAAGAATTTTTATGCAAAGTTGAAAAATGCAAATGTCAAAATGCATAGAATATCAAACTGCATAGTTTCAAAATCTCAAACTTCAAATTCAAACCAAACTGAAAAAGTCCAAGTTACAACTTTCTATCAAAAGCCAAAAGTGCAATTGCTGTCAAAGATGTCAACAAAGCTACTCAAAAGCTGTCAAGAGAAGAGTGAAAGATATCAAAAGAGCACAAAAGCTGGATAAAGTATGCAGAGGAAAGTTATGCAAGCAAGCTAACTCTAATTCATCATTTCCCATCAAGTGACCCTTTCAGAAAATAGTACAGAATAAATCATATAATAATACTCAACCGTACTATGGAGAGAAAGAGAAGAGAGATAAAGTAAGCATAGGCATGCTTTAGGCTGAGGGAGAAGACAGAAAAAGATATACAAAAGAGAACAGAGTTCAACAAGCAACAAGAGAGAAAAAAAGATACAAAGCTGAAACCTGCATATACCAACATACAGAACATACAGCAAACCAGAAAGAGCCTTAAACCTTTTCATGAACCAAAATCATCCAAAAACCTGATATGCCAAATGCATAAACTTCAAACCTGAAAAACCAGCAAACAAAAAACCTACTGCAAGTTCAAGCCTGAACCCAAGTAGAAACCTGCTGAACCAGAACCAAGTCCTAAGCCAAAGGCCATATGAGCACATAACCTGTCCAGCCCTTAAGAGCAAAAACCAGAAAACCTGATACACAATAAACCAGAATCACCAAAAACCTGCTACCAAGTTCAAACCCAAGGCCAAACCTCACAAAACCCGAAGCTCAACCTCAAAAGCCTAAACTACTGCAAGTTCAAAAGCATATAAAACCTGCACAAGACCTGATAGGCCAAAAATCAGTTCCTCAACCTTTGAACCTGCTCAAGTTCATACACAACCTGCCTAATCCAAAAAACCAGTTCATAGGCCTCAAACCTCAAAGACAACTGTTCCAACCCTCTAAGCCTCAGAAACCCTTTCATCATAGGCCACAAACATCTTACTTTCTAGCACCACCAAGCCAACCAGAACCATTTTTCCCACCCTCTAAGCCTCAGAAACCCTTTCACCAAGGCAGCAAATGTTCTAAAGCGTACAAATATTCAAGAGCAAGCAATCACATATTCAAGCAAGCAACTCAGTGTCCAAACCCTAGGCCCTCAGTATAACATCATTGGGCGAAATCTCAGAAGGCATCCAACTCAACAAAAATATCAAAGGCAAGTCCAAGGCAATACTGGCCAGAAGGAGAAAAGATAAAATCTAAGGCTACAAGTATACAGTGTTAAAGAAGAGAAAGAAAGAATACGCAAACCGGAGTCTACGAGTTCGTCATCACCTCGTTCCACCCTTGGCCTCCTGAGCGCCACTTCCCCGTCTCTCCTCCATCTCTAAGGAACGAAGGTAGCAAACTTTTCCCTCTCTTTTTCTCCTTCACCTCATAATAGTCAAAGATCAAGTTTTAGATTCAAATGGAAATAACGCATGCAATCCGTGAAAAAGAACATAAAAACTGAAACGAACCTTGAATCACAAATCCACTGAGCTCATAGAGGGAAGAGAGACTTAGGAGATGGCACGGTGGCTCTGGGCGGAGGACGGCATTTCAGCGTTCAAGACAATCGGAGAAGATAGGCGAAGACGAGCAAAACGACACGCTACAAACCCTAAAGCTTTGTTCCCAACTGAACGACAAAACGCCTAACCCTAAATTCGTTTCAAACAAATGGGCTTTGCCCATTCTGCACCCCCCAAAAGCCCATTAAGATTTTCACTTCTAACTAAACATTTTTATTAAACACTAACCTTTTTTTTATTTATTATATATATATTATATAAACATTTTATTTTCTTTACAAAATCATTTTAATACAAGATACATTTTTTACATTCTTTAATATTTACAATATAATTAAAACATTTTTTTATATATACTTAATTCAATTAACTTGAAAACATTTTTTAATACACATTAAAATACATTTGTACATAATAATAAAAATACATTCTTCTAATATTAAAATTCACAAACATTTGATTAGAATACTTTTTTTTGTATATAATAAACCATGATACATTTTATACATAATCTAATTAAAACTTGAACATACGATTTAATTAAAACATTTTTCTTTTGTACATATTAAAAATATACAAACCCAAGATTCACTAAAACACATATTTAGGTCAAATACCCTAATACGCTTCAATTTCACATGTCGCACTTGTAAATAATTACATACAATACATATACACATTTACACTTACACTTACACAATGCATTCATATTGCTCCTATATATTTATTTATCTTATATTTGTGTATTCGATACTTACATTTTGATCGCGAATTCAATTTGGTTGTAACTTATTGGATACTATAAGTCTCATCCCCATTCATACACTTGTACCCCCTCTCCCGGATACTATTTTGTAATAGCGTAGATTTTACATTTCCGCAATTTACAGTTTTCCAATTATACCATGGTTAGACCTAGGGTTTGCATGTACATAAAATCAAACGCTAGATAACCTAATACAAGACAAATACATGTAATCAATACACAATCACACTTGCACCCCCTAGGGTAATCCCACATGTTGCCTTCCAAAATGGGCCATGCTTGCACGTCGAGTATCTTTGGCAAAACAAAATCAAATGATCATAAGTCTCAAAGTGTTGCCTAAACAGAATGATCATAGTCCCTTCAAAGTAAATTGCCAAAGACACTTGGCATCATTGCATTCATGGTCCATACGATGACCCGCGCCCATCCCGAATAAATTTCCTAAACGCAAGATTGTCCACCAATTTCAATGGTAGAACAAAATTGTTAAAAGGGGTTAAAACATAACAAAAACCTTTGAGTACAATAGGTTAGACAAAACTCTTAGTTACTTGAGATCAATTTGCAAAAACACTTGCCTTCTTTTCAAAAATCACCATCCACAACACTTTCAAACAAACTCTCAAAAACATTTGAAAACATCTTTTCGAAAAGATCCACACTTTTGTAAAACACTCAATCACGAGTCAAATACATTAGTTGCCTAAAGACAAGGCATCTTCTTCCAAAACATTTTCAAAAGTACCCACACACACACCATTTTCAAGCAATCAAAAATCAAGGCAAGTGATCTAAAAAACCAAGTAACTAAGAGCCCATGGATAACCATGGATGAAAAGGGTGCTAATACCTTCCCTTTTCATAATCTACCCCCCGAACCCACGAAATATCTCAAAAGGTTTTTACTGTGCTTTTTTAACCTTTCCTTTAGGATAAAATAAAAAGTCGGTGGCGACTCTTGCTCAACCGCACAAGTGCGAATACGAACGCAAAACACTAGTCAGTTCTCCCACCGTATCACAGAACTGGCGACTCTGCTGGGGATCATTCTTAAAAGTGGGGTTACCTTAGGGTTTAGATCACCTTTACTTTCAATTAATTGCTTTGTTTGCTTTACATTTGTGGGCTTTGCATTGGAGTTTCATAGATCCTAACCCGGATCTGGGAAATACCCTTTTTAGGTAGCATAATCTGTGAGGGACCTGTCCGGCGTAGACCGACATGGGTGAAGCAGTGGCTACGTTGGTGTGGCGTCTTGGTCTGTACCGATATCCCTCGTGTTGAAACGGGGAGAATATGGGTCTTCCAAGGAGTCATTAAGCACCAACCGACCTTAGAACCCTAAATTGACCATCTTGGCTATTAGGACAGTAGCAGTATGCTACACTCATTGAGGCTAAACTCTCGAGATGGTTCCGGCCGCGAGAAAAGGTTGCGATGCTAGAGTTATGACCGATTGAGGGTAGCCAATGATATGAGATTCTCTAGAACCCGGTTACTTTTGATAAGACAGGTTTTAACCAACAAACTGAAATAGGGTAGTACCTGAACCTCATGCAAGCCTAAACCTAAGGACTTGTTTGCTTTGTGTGAATATTGTTTGCCTGTATATACACTCACTTGCTTTCCGCATGTATGTACATAACATCATAACATCATACCATAGCATTTTCAATAACCATTTCAAGGATCTCGAGGGTTCTTTTGATGCAGGGTTACGTTGAACCAGACATCTATCAAGGGGTAAGGGGTTTCTCCTCTAAACAAAGCTCTCCAGTCAAAGTTCAAGTACAACAACTTGAATCAGTGGCTATGACCCACTTGACATGGTGAGCTCGATTCTCGTGGAAAGACATCCGCCGATACAAAGTTGCCCAGCCAAAGTTCAAGAACAGCAACTTGAATCAGTGGCTATGACCCACTCGACATGGTGAGCTCGATTCTCGTGGAAGGACGTCCACCAGTGCAGAGATCTCCAATCCAAGAGCAAAGTTCAACCTCTAACATTTTCTTGTGTTTACCCCAAGAGATCCTTGAAAGCATGCATCCACATATCATGCATTGCATTTTGACAGTTTTTCCTTTTTCAGGTTTCCTTACTCTCCTGCTGTTTATTTCAGCAAGAGATGACTCTAGAAAGGTCTGTCAAAGACATCCAAGACCAGACTGCTCAGCTACAGGAGATGTTCCTGAACTTGTCTCTGGGGCAAGAAGAGATGAAAGCTCTCCTCACCAAGGGCTTGGGGAATTCCAACAATGCCAGGAGTGATCAGATTGCGGAGCTGCAGTTTGATCTGACAACACTGAGGACTCAAATGATGGGACAGTTGGTGGGCCAGATGGCTCTCATCCAAGACCTATCTCAAAGACAAGAGGAACTCAGAGTTCTTGTCCGCCAACTGCTTCCAAACAACCAACTGGGGCAAACATCTGAGGTCGAAGAGCAAGTCACCGCTCAGCCTCCATCCACTCAAGAAGACAAGGGGAAAGCTCCTTTGCTAGCTTCAGGGTCACGAACCCATCAAATTTCTCGCCAGCGTCAACGGGGTAATCGGCGTAAGCAAGAAGCGTCGGGAAGACAGTTCACGGAGACTAAAATACCATCATTCTTCATACTGAAGCGCCTGTTGGAGGTCAATTTGCTCACCGTAAAGGATCCTCCTCAGAAGCCCAATACCTCATCTCCTCACTATAATCCCGACGCATTCTGTGTTTACCACTCCTACAGCCCGGGACACGACACCAACGACTGTTGTGCCTTGAAGAATAAGATTCAAGATCTGATCGACATTGGGGTGCTGGAATTCATGCCAGACGGCGAAATGAAAATCTTCCGTTGAAGGGTTCCCCACTTGAAGTGACGAAGCTCAATCTGAAAGACTTTTACTTCTTTTTGAATTTTCAAAGTTGTAATTTCTCTTGCTATCAAACAATTATCTGTTGATGTTAAACTCTGTTTTCATTAATGCATTGCATATGTTTGTCTTGAATTCATCCATTCGTTTCACTACTCTTATGCTTTTCTTTATGATATTTGACTCTTGATAAAAAGCTGCAAGCCTTTAGAGGGAGGATGACGAAACAATGCCATGATCTTATACAGTATGCTTTTGAACGGACCTCGCTGATGATGTACAGGCATTTCTTTCAATTCCCAAACACTGGAGTTATAAGGAAGTTAATCCCTAGTCAACCCCTTCGAGCCAAAGAAGTAGGAGTTTTTTTGTTCTAAACAATCGAAACCTTTGATATAAACCTGGGGCAGGGTAGTATCTCAGTTAATTCAAGAGAAAATGCGCATTGAAGTCGCAAACTCTCAGTTCGTAAAACAACGAACGAGGTCAAAAAAAAGAAAGCATTACTTTGGAATCAAAAGACAAGGGTGGTTCCCTATCATATAGACAGTCAATCTCTCAAAAGACAAAAGCCCACTGAGCCAAAACCTATAAAGGAGGCTTAAGAAAGCTGGGGCATCCCGCTGACAGTAATCCCGGAAAACGGTAATAGTCAGGCAAAAGTTAGGGATAACAAATCAAAATCAAAATAGTGAGGTTATTACAAAATCCTCAACAACATGAAAAATGTTGAAAAAGAAAAAGAGATGATGACTGTCTCCCCAAATTCAAATGGTGAACCATCGCCCAAAAGTCGTTCCAAACTCAAATCAGAGTGTGACGCACAATTAACTGAGCTTAGGTTGAAGAACATCACGAAGAGCGGGTGGGTACAAATATACTTTGAGCCTTTATCCTTTGTTTCTTAAACCGTGAACCAGGCCACGTTACAACCCTTCAAAAGTCCTAATTGAAGCATGGGTTAGTTCGAAAGCATACTGTTACAAAAGGTATCCTGACTCCTGTAGGGCTTTGCTCTAAATCTTGTGTTGACTTGTCTTATAAAAAGTTTTCTGCTAAAAATGCATTTTTCAAGACTTCGAGACAAACATAAACTTTGCATTGCTTGAATATCACTGTCTGCATTTGACCTTTTTGTTTGACAGCGAAGAAATTCATACAGCGAATGTTCGGAGGAACGAAAACTCTCTCAGTAAGTCAAAATCACTTCAAGAGGATAACACTTCCATCAAATCTCCTATCAACAAGGGGCATGACATGTCACAGTTCAATTAACCTGGGGCAGTCCAGTCAAGGTCCAACAGATCTTTCAAAGTTCAATTAACCTAGGGCAGTCCAGTCAAGGTCCGACAGATCTTTCAAAGTTCAATTAACCTGGGGCAGTCCAGTCAAGATTTCAAGAAATCTCTCAATATGCAGAGTAATCTGATTCAAGACTCTTTCACCACCACTTGGGGCATTCGAATGTCAAAAGTATTCAACAAATCAACTACAACATTTCCAGATTCGACTCCTGTATCCAGCCAGGGCATATCTGTTGACCACATTTCCAGACTCGATTCCTGTATCCAGCCAGGGCACGTCTGAAGAGTTTGAAGATTCGATTCCTGTATCCAGCCAGGGAATATCTATCAACTATCACCTTTCCAGATTCGATTCCTGTATCCAGCCAGGGCATATCTGTTGACCACATTTCCAGACTCGATTCCTGTATCTAGCCAGGGCACGTCTGAAGAGTTTGAAGATTCGACTCCTGTATCCAGCCAGGGCATATCTGTTGACTACATTTCCAGACTCGATTCCTGTATCCAGCCAGGGCACGTCTGAAGAGTTTGAAGATTCGATTCCCGTATCCAGCCAGGGCATATCTATCAACTATCACCTTTCCAGATTCGATTCCTGTATCCAGCCAGGGCATATCTGTTGACCACATTTCCAGACTCGATTCCTGTATCTAGCCAGGGCACGTCTGAAGAGTTTGAAGATTCGATTCCTGTATCCAGCCAGGGCATATCTATCAACTATCACCTTTCCAGACTCGATTCTTGTATCCAGCCAAGGCATGTCTGAAGAATTCCAGATCAATACCTGTAACAACCCAGGAAAACATCTGTGAACGACCGATTGTAGACCGACACCTGTAATAAGCCAGGAATTTATCTACATCACCACTTGGGGCATTCGAATGTCAAAAGTGTTCAAAAACCGATGCAGTTTTACACAAGCTCATCATCAGGAAGCCCTACACCGGTTCCTCTTCAAGACTTCTGAAAACAGTTCATGGATTCTTCCCAAGTAACGAATGTTAATCTATCAACTTGTTCAGATGCAACCTTTGAAATTAGTTTTCGGACGCTTCCCAACAACGGATGCGGCTCTATTGCTGATTCAATCTCAAGATTTCTGAAAACAGTTCACGGGTTCTCCAAGTAAACGGATGTTAACCTATCACTTGTTCAGATTCTTCTCCAAGACTTCTAAAAATAGTTTATGGATTCTTCCCAAGTAACGGATGTTAATCTATCAGCTTGTTCAGATGCAACCTTTGAAATTAGTTCCCGGACGCTTCCCAACAACGGATGCGGCTCTATTGCTAATTCAACTTCAAGATTTCTGAAAATAGTTCACGGGTTCTCCAAGTAAACGGATGTTAACCTATCGCTTGTTCAGATTCTTCTCAAGCTAACAACCACGGAAGATCGCGCTTGCCAAAATTCTTCCTATCCCCAGCGGAGTTCATCAAAATTCCCCAGCAGTAACTTATCTTTGCAAATCCCCAGCCAGAGAATCCTCCGGAATTCAATTCCCCTCAGAGTTTAAGTTTCAGTATCCCCAGCAGATCTAAGACTTCAAAACTGTCCCCAGCGGAGCCAGACCATTGAACCTTCTCCCCACAGAGTTTCGGAAAGGGCAAATCTTGAGTTCCCCAGTGAAGTCACCAGAGTTACTTCCACCAAGCTGAAGATTCTCAATATGGTCTCCCCAGCATGAGCCTACTAGTTTGGAACTCCCCAGTAGAGGTCATCAGGAATTCTCTTCCCCAGCGACAGCCAAGGATTTATTTTCCCCGGCAACAGTCAAGAGGCTTTTATCTTCAGCCATCTCGGATTCATGTATCCTCGGCAAGATTAGCTCATCAGCTCACATGCGCATCCATCACATTCATAAATATTGATGTCACGTACGTTGCATCATGCATCATAACATTGCATACAACTAACCCTTTGCCTTTTCAGGTAAGATCAGTCGACAGACACAGATCAACTCCCAAGATTCATCCAGAAATAGTTCAGATGTGACCCGGACACGGCGACATTCTGATACTTATTCCAGATTCATTCAGACGCATCATCAAGAAACCCTACACCGGTTCCTCTTCAACTGCTTAACTTCTGAAATAGTTTACGGATTCTTCCCTACAACGGATGCCAATCTACCAACTTGTTCAGACTCTTCTCAACTTCTGAAAACAGTTTACAGGTTCTTCCCTACAACGGATGCCAATCTACCGACTTGTTCAGACTCTTCTCAACTTCTGAAACAGTTTACGGATTCTTCCCTACAACGGATGTCAATCTACCGACTTGTTCAGACTCTGCTTAACTTCTGAAATAGTTTACGGATTCTTCCCAACAACGGATGTCAATCTACCAACTTGTTCAGACTCTTCACAATTTTTGAAAATAGTTTACGGACACGCCCCAACAACGGATGCTGCTCTATTGCTTATTCAATCTCAGATAGCTTACAGATTCTCCAGATATGGACGTCAATCTGTTGCTTGTTCAGACCCCAATTCAGAGATGTTCCAAAACAGGGATGCCTTTCTGACACTTGTCCACTCACCATTGACATACAGTTCAACATGTCCAGATGGCATCTATAAGCCCATCCTCCTACCAGCAGTCGCCGAATGGCATCTGTAAGCCCATTCTCAGATGGCATCTTTAAGCCCATCACCAAATGGCATCTCTAAGCCCATTCCCCGACAAGATTTTATCGCACCAGATGGCATCTTTAAGCCCATCACCAAGTGGCATCTTTAAGCCCATTCACCTCCACCATCATATCGCCGAGTGCAAATTTTCTGGGCACTTTAGTGTCCAATCTCCTTTTACCTTCAAGTCGCGAAAGGCAAACTTGCCAATCTAACTCTTCAGGTCCAAGAAGATTGAACAGGGGCAACTGTTGTACCCCAAAATTTGCCCTCGCATTTTTCCCCAAGAAATCTCAGCTTCAAGCCTTTCCTGATTTTTCAAACTGACTCAAGAATCGGACAAACGGACTTTTCTTGTCAGTCAAGCAAGATTAGGGTTTTATTGATTTTTAGGACTCTGGATTGTTTCACACAGTTGGCCTAGGGTTTTGGTTGATTTTTGGTTCAATTTTGGTCAGGCGAGCGTTATTTGGCATTTAATCAGGAACTAGGGTTTTATGGGCGTATTCTCAGAAAGATTAAATTCCACAGTACTTCGCGGTTTATTCCGAGATTCGGGTTAAATTCACATTGTTTTGATTTGAGCAGTAAAAGAGACAGTTGGGTTGAATTCATGATGGTTTGTCTGAGCCAATCAAAAGAAATATGCAGTTTGGATCTACAATGCTTGGTAAGAAATCAATAAGAAAGGATTGCGTCTGATCAATTTTTTGTGTTCGACTGTGCGTTGCTTTGAATGATAGAGACGTCAAGTTCATTTATTTTGATCAACAAGGTTTAGTTGATTATTTATGGTTCTAAGAATTAAATACTTGAAATTTAACTTTCACTTTATTTAATTTGAGGAATTATAAATAACAAGTAAATAAAGAAAAGGAATTGAAAAGAATTAAATGTCAATGGAATTTTTATTTCATATTTAATAGTTATTACAATTATTATTTGGATACAAGTATTTATTACGAAGTATTTAAAATAATAATAGTGTACAAAAATTAAATTGAAAATAAAAAATTCTATCCTATTCTTCATTCTTCACTTCGCTCCGGTGCTCCATTTTTCATCTGCAAAAGGAAAAAAAGAGAAAAGTCAGAAAGCAGTTGAATTAGAAAAGACAGTTAAAATTAGACTCATCATTAAGGGCCACTGACTGGGATCAGTTAACCCTCTCTACAAATCGCGGGATTTCTCCCGGTTCACAGAGAGGGAAGAATTTTTATGCAAAGTTGAAAAATGCAAATGTCAAAATGCATAGAATATCAAACTGCATAGTTTCAAAATCTCAAACTTCAAATTCAAACCAAACTGAAAAAGTCCAAGTTACAACTTTCTATCAAAAGCCAAAAGTGCAATTGCTGTCAAAGATGTCAACAAAGCTACTCAAAAGCTGTCAAGAGAAGAGTGAAAGATATCAAAAGAGCACAAAAGCTGGATAAAGTATGCAGAGGAAAGTTATGCAAGCAAGCTAACTCTAATTCATCATTTCCCATCAAGTGACCCTTTCAGAAAATAGTACAGAATAAATCATATAATAATACTCAACCGTACTATGGAGAGAAAGAGAAGAGAGATAAAGTAAGCATAGGCAGGCTTTAGGCTGAGGGAGAAGACAGAAAAAGATATACAAAAGAGAACAGAGTTCAGCAAGCAACAAGAGAGAAAAAAGATACAAAGCTGAAACCTGCATATACCAACATACAGAACATACAACAAACCAGAAAGAGCCTTAAACCTTTTCATGAACCAAAATCATCCAAAAACCTGATATGCCAAATGCATAAACTTCAAACCTGAAAAACCAGCAAACAAAAAACCTACTGCAAGTTCAAGCCTGGACCCAAGTAGGAACCTGCTGAACCAGAACCAAGTCCTAAGCCAAAGGCCATATGAGCACATAACCTGTCCAGCCCTTAAGAGCAAAAACTAGAAAACCTGATACACAATAAACCAGAATCACCAAAAACCTGCTACCAAGTTCAAACCCAAGGCCAAACCTCACAAAACCTGAAGCTCAACCTCAAAATCCTAAACTACTGCAAGTTCAAAAGCATAGAAAACCTGCACAAGACCTGATAGGCCAAAAATCAGTTCCTCAACCTTTGAACCTGCTCAAGTTCATACACAACCTGCCTAATCCAAAAAACCAGTTCATAGGCCTCAAACCTCAAAGACAACTGTTCCAACCCTCTAAGCCTCAGAAACCCTTTCATCATAGGCCACAAACATCTTACTTGCTAGCACCACCAAGCCAACCAGAACCATTTTTCCCACCCTCTAAGCCTCAGAAACCCTTTCACCAAGGCAGCAAATGTTCTAAAGCGTACAAATATTCAAGAGCAAGCAATCACATATTCAAGCAAGTAACTCAGTGTCCAAACCCTAGGCCCTCAGTATAACATCATTGGGCGAAATCTCAGAAGGCATCCAACTCAACAAAAATATCAAAGGCAAGTCCAAGGCAATACTGGCCAGAAGGAGAAGAGATAAAATCTAAGGCTACAAGTATACAGTGTTAAAGAAGAGAAAGAAAGAATACGCAAACCGGAGTCTACGAGTTCGTCATCACCTCGTTCCACCCTTGGCCTCCTGAGCGCCACTTCCCCGTATCTCCTCCATCTCTAAGGAACGAAGGTAGCAAACTTTTCCCTCTCTTTTTCTCCTTCACCTCATAATAGTCAAAGATCAAGTTTTAGATTCAAATGGAAATAACGCATGCAATCCGTGAAAAAGAACATAAAAACTGAAACGAACCTTGAATCACAAATCCACTGAGCTCATAGAGGGAAGAGAGACTTAGGAGATGGCACGGTGGCTCTGGGCGGAGGACGGCATTTCAGCGTTCAAGACAATCGGAGAAGATAGGCGAAGACGAGCAAAACGGCGCACTACAAACCCTAAAGCTTTGTTCCCAACTGAACGACAAAACGCCTAACCCTAAATTCGTTTCAAACAAATGGGCTTTGCCCATTCTGCACCCCCCAAAAGCCCATTAAGATTTTCACTTCTAACCAAACATTTTTATTAAACACTAACCTTTTTTTTTATTTATTATATATATATTATATAAACATTTTATTTTCTTTACAAAATCATTTTAATACAAGATACATTTTTTACATTCTTTAATATTTACAATATAATTAAAACATTTTTTTATATATACTTAATTCAATTAACTTGAAAACATTTTTTAATACACATTAAAATACATTTGTACATAATAATAAAAATACATTCTTCTAATATTAAAATTCACAAACATTTGATTAGAATACTTTTTTTTGTATATAATAAACCATGATACATTTTATACATAATCTAATTAAAACTTGAACATACGATTTAATTAAAACATTTTTCTTTTGTACATATTAAAAATATACAAACCCAAGATTCACTAAAACACATATTTAGGTCAAATACCCTAATACGCTTCAATTTCACATGTCACACTTGTAAATAATTACATACAATACATATACACATTTACACTTGCACTTACACAATCAATTCATATTGCTCCTATATATTTATTTATCTTATATTTGTGTATTCGATACTTACATTTTGATCGCGAATTCAATTTGGTTATAACTTATTGGATACTATAAGTCTCATCCCCATTCATACACTTGTACCCCCTCTCCCGGATACTATTTTGTAATAGCGTAGATTTTACATTTCCGCAATTTACAGTTTTCCAATTATACCATGGTTAGACCTAGGGTTTGCATGTACATAAAATCAAACGCTAGATAACCTAATACAAGACAAATACATGTAATCAATACACAATCACACTTGCACCCCCTAGGGTAATCCCACATGTTGCCTTCCAAAATGGGCCATGCTTGCACGTCGAGTATCTTTGGCAAAACAAAATCAAATGATCATAAGTCTCAAAGTGTTGCCTAAACAGAATGATCATAGTCCCTTTAAAGTAAATTGCCAAAGACACTTGGCATCATTGCATTCATGGTCCATACGATGACCCGCGCCCATCCCGAATAAATTTCCTAAACGCAAGATTGTCCACCAATTTCAATGGTAGAACAAAATTGTTAAAAGGGGTTAAAACATAACAAAAACCTTTGAGTACAATAGGTTAGACAAAACTCTTAGTTACTTGAGATCAATTTGCAAAAACACTTGCCTTCTTTTCAAAAATCACCATCCACAACACTTTCAAACAAACTCTCAAAAACATTTGAAAACATCTTTTTGGAAAGATCCACACTTTTGTAAAACACTCAATCACGAGTCAAATACATTACTTGCCTAAAGACAAGGCATCTTCTTCCAAAACATTTTCAAAAGTACCCACACACACACCATTTTCAAGCAATCAAAAATCAAGGCAAGTGATCTAAAAAACCAAGTAACTAAGAGCCCATGGATAACCATGGATGAAAAGGGTGCTAATACCTTCCCTTTTCATAATCTACCCCCCGAACCCACGAAATATCTCAAAAGGTTTTTACTGTGCTTTTTTAACCTTTCCTTTAGGATAAAATAAAAAGTCGGTGGCGACTCTTGCTCAACCGCACAAGTGCGAATACGAATGCAAAACACTAGTCAGTTCTCCCACCGTATCACAATATCCAAACTACCTTAGAGCTAAACAGGGGTTGTAGGTGATGCCTCCCCTAATGCCAAGTAGTGGGACATTAGGGAATTCCCCGCAATGATCAATGATGATGACATTTTCTCTGGACCGAGAACACCAATGAACATCAGAATGTGTGAGGGTCATTAATTGTTGTGACCACCTTAAACCCTGCTCATTCTTCAAAACTGATTGGGGAAGGTGAAAAATAAACCACCTTGCTAGAAGAGGAGTACAGCACATGAGAACACCTCTTTTCCTCATTGTTCGTGTGTAAAATGAGTGTAGGATGTCCCCAAGCAATGTAGGCACGGGATTCCGAGATATGAAAATCTTGACAGTATTTACATTTATAAGCTGATCAGGGTTTGGGAACAAGACCAACCCATAGATGAGGAGTGCCACAATCTCTTCAAAAGCTTGTAGATCTAGAGAATTCTAACAGTCTTGTGCCTTCTCGAACAGAAACTTTTCCAAGAAACCCTTGACATCACTTATGGTTTCCCAATGACCTTTGATATCAGATGGTTGCAAGTGTAAGGCTTGAGCAACATCTACAGGCTTTGGTTCTTTTTCCGTACCGTTGTAGGGTAGTTGATGAAGAATAGGAATCCTCAGGAGTTGAGAAAATTCCTCTAAAGTAGGTACTAGTTGGTAATCAGGGAATGTGAAACATTGGTGTAGGGGGTCGAAGAACTGGAAGAGAACTTTCACCATGTCTTCTTCAATGTTGGAGTTGACCAAGTTGAGAAGTCTACCATGTCTTTCACTAAAGAGAGAATTCTCTGGAATCTTGGAAGTAAGCTCTTTGAGTTGAGGAGGGATTTTCACAAGGTTGACTTGGATGGTTTTCCTGCGAAGAGATTCCATGACCTATAAAACAAGAACAAAGATGAAGATCTAAACCCTTGAAATGGTTAGTGGATGCATATGATGCTTTATGATGTTCATGATGTATGCACAAGCATATGTACAAACAAGTCACACAAGATCCTAGTTTCAGGCTTGCATGGGGTTTTATAGGTAAGTACCCTCTTGAAGTTAGTTGGCTCAACCTGTCCTATAAATAGTAATCGGGTTCTAAGGAACTCAATGTCACTGGATTATTTTCTATGTTCATTGTTTTGGTTTAGCCACTTAACTGGCGACCAAAATATTCCAAGAAAACAACCCTCAATGAGTGTAGTATCGAGTATCTACCAACTTCGGACTGCACCAAAGCCGGTCATCTCACTACCCCTAAAAAGGACAAGATGGTCAAGTAAGGTTCTAAGAGTTCATTAGTGCTTCATGACATCACTCAGCGGCCCCGTATTCTCTTTGATTGACTCAAAGGCTATCGATACTCACAAATATGTCGCACTAATATAGCTATTGCTTCAACCATGTCGGTATACCCCGCACAGTTTCCACAATGTATTGCTATTTACCTATGAATGTTTCCCCAAATCCGGGTAGAGGATTTCAAACCCAAACAATAGAACCAAATGTAAAGCAATCAAAGCAAACAAGATAAGCATGCAAAGGTGATCTAAACCCTAAGGTTACTCCACTTTTAAAGTTTTGATCGTCCCCAGCAGAGTCGCCAGTTCTGTGATACGGTGGGAGAACTGACTTGAGGTTTTGTGTTTGTGTTCGCAAATGTTTCAGTTTAGCAAGAGTTGCCACCGACTTTTTATTTTATCCTAAGGAAATGTCAAAAAGCACAGGAAAGACCTTTGAGATGTTTTCTTGGGTTCGGGGAGTAGATTATGAAAAGGGAAGGTGCAAGCACCCTTTTAATCCATGGTTATCCATGGGCTCTTAGTTACTTGTTTAGATCACTTGCTTTGCTTTTCCAATTGTTTGAAATGGTGCTTTGTGTGTGGTTTTGAAAGATGTTTTGAAAAGAGGCCATCGTTGTGGCAACCTTTGTAATGATTCTTGTTTGAATGTATACAAAGGTGTTTTTTGTCTTTTGAAAAGATTTCAATATTTTGAAATTTGGATAATGTTTTGAAATTGTGTTTGAAAGTAGCAAGGATGTTTTGCAAGCTTTTGATCAAGTAACTAAGAGTTGTCTACTCTATTTTACTCAAAGATCTTTCCTAATGTTTTTAACCCTTTTGACAGTGTTGTTTCACCATTGCGTTTGGTGAACAACCTTGTGTTAGGATGTTAAACGGGACAGGCGCGGGTCATCGTATAGACCATGATAGCAATTATGTTAAGTATCTTTGGCAATTTTTGAGGGACTTGATCATTTTTGTTTAGGCAACCAAGATAGCGTCATCGAGGGACTATGATCTTTTGTTTTGTTTTGTTTTGCCAAAGTACCCAACATGCACACCATGACCCATTTTTGAAGGAAACAAGTGGATTGTAACCCTAGGGGTGCAAGTGTGCATTGTGTTTGATTTTCATGCATTTTTGTCTTTGATTAGGTCAAACTATTTGTTAATTTGGATTTTTGCATACAAACCCTAATTCTCTAATCATGGCATAATTGAAAGCGTAAAGTGCGAGAATTTAAATTCTAAGCTATTACAACATGATTATAGAGATGGGGGTACAATTTTGAATGGGGGGTATTTGACAAGAAATATAAACCCTAATTTACTATTACATCCAAATTGAATCACAATGCATAAATATTTAAATGTACAATATTTAAATAAACAAAATAAATGAATATTAAATAATATGTATTATGCAAAAAGATTTTAATTTGTTTATGTATGTAAAATTATTTTAAAAAAAAGAAGGAAAAATAAATAAAAGATTTATTTAATTGTTTAAGGGATGAAACCCTAACTTCTTTAAGAAAATAAATACTATATATTATTTATATACAAAAATATATTAATATGTGTAAAAATGAAATATACTTAAAAAAAAGGGTATTTCTTAGTATAAATAATAATAAAAATAAAAATGTAATATTTTTGTATTTTTATTCTAAGTGTTTAATAAAATAAAAGTATATGTGTGTGTGTGTGTATATATATATATATATATATATATATATATATATATATATATATATATATATATATATATATATATATATATATATATATATATATATATATATATATATATATATATATATATATATATATATATATATATATATATATATATATATATATATATATATATATATATATATATATATATATATATATATATATATATATATATATATATATATATATATTAAATATATTAAATATGTATAATATAAAATAAAATATATACAAAAATAAATTATATTTTTAATAATATTTTCAGTGTGAATAAAAATAAGAAAATAAAAATAAAAGTATGATTTCCATATTATTTTTAAGTTTTAAATAAATTATAAAAGTATTCAAAATGTTTTTATGTTAGAAAAATTAAAATAAAATGCCAAATAAATGTAAAAAATTATGAAAATATTTTTAAAGCATTTTTTATATTTGGAAATAAATAAACAAAATCAGAAAAGAAAACAAAAATGCAAAAATGTAATTATTCAAGAAATTGGGCCAGGGGATGAAAAAAATGAAAATGGGAGGTGTTAGAAGCAAGCCAGACCAAGCCCAACCCACCACTTCATCTTCTTCCTCCAGCACTTTGAAAATACGCGCACCTGTTGTACAAACTTGGACATCCTGTATACGTGATCCTTTGCAAAAACTCACAACATCAAACTTGTAGAGAATTTCAAGACGATTCCAACCATATAAAATATTAATCCTAACTTTCAAAGACCAGAGAGAATTTCTTTGGCCCTAAAATCTGACCTAGTTTTTTCAGTATGTTCATGGATGAAATTCTCCTAGCACACTTAATATAAATGAAAGTTGAGCATATGTATGGCTTCCTAGCAATGAACACTATATTTTTTATTCACAAACCTAAGGCTAAATGTTCCTAAATAGAGAGATAGAAAGTGAGGAAAAACCTGTTTCAGTTGGATTCGTGTAGGGAAATGCAGTGCTTCTCAACAAGTTTTGAGGTGTCTGGTAGCTTGCCTGAACTTCACTTGATCTTTTCCAATAGCTAGCTTGCCTTGAATGTCCCTGAATCAGCCCATAGAACTCAACCTGCACAAGCTTGAAATGAAAATGGTGAACACTGTAAATGGATTTACAGTTGGCAATGGAGGTTTGGGATAGCTTGAGTGAGTTGAATGGAAGGTGTTTAAAGCAAAAGGGGCAAAACGCACGAGCCAAATGAGCTATGGCACTCAAGTTGCAGCACCTGCCCTGTTTTGCCAAAGAAGTGTGGTTTTTGGCTATGGGAGGTTTTGAGGCTCAAGTACTCGTGTTTCTTGCTCAAAGGGTTGTGTCAAAGATGTTTGAAATGTTTGTGTAAGTTGGTGTTGGCTGGTTTTTAAGTTGTGAGGATTTTGACAAGTTTCTTCTTTGTGAAGCAAGAATGTGGAAGTTCTGATTACAGGCCTGTACAAGCCATCAAATATGCTGCATACTTTGCTCTTGGCCCCTGCAATTTGTGGATATTATTTGGCTTATGAGATATGGACCAATGTTCAAGGGATAGTGGTTTGACATAAAGCACACTTTTGCAAAAATGGAAATGTGCCTTTTTCTACTTAGGGCTTAGTTTTGTGTACAATGCCCAAATGGCCAAGATAATGCATTAGCTTAATGTATTTGCATTAAATTATGGTGTGTGAAATGGTTTAGAGGCCTGCAAACTATTACAAGGCATGCTGGTTTAAAAATGCAACTTGAGTGAACATGATTTTGCCATGGATACAAAGTGAGTTTTTGCCAACTTCAAGCATTCGATTCTCCCTAACCATAAATGTGTTTGAGGAGTTCTTGGACAATTTGGAAATCTTGCAACATGCTTTATAATCCATATTTGAAATTCAACTTGAGACTCCAAGTGGAACTATGTGAAAAATGGCCAAGAAGATAGGTCAAAATCCTGCCTAAACTAGGGCAAAATTTCACTAAGTTAAAAGTTTTAGGGACCCTTGTTCCAAAAATCATAACTTGAGATCCAAGCTTCTTTTGAGAAAACTTTGTGAATAAAAGTTGTAGACTTTGTGGAGGAATACAACTTTCATGTTATAAGTTTTGTTTGAATCCATTTTCATCATGGTGAAAATGTGGGACAAAGTTAGGAAAAATTAAGAAAATTCCATAACTTAGAAAAATTCTAAGTTATGAAAATTTTCAATTTCAAACCCTAATTTGCAATTTTGGGTTTCTTGATGAACAAGTTTCATAATTTGACACATATTGATGGAAAATGACCCTTGGCACTTGATTTTGACCAAAAAGTCAAAGTTTGACTTTTCAGTGTACAGTCAAATTTTGATCAGTTGACTGAAAAATTCATCTGTCAATCCTATGCATTTGAGATCTTTTGAACTTGTTGAATAGGTCAAGATGATTCCATTGAGCCCTTGAGTCCATGGTTGAACTTGAATTGCCCTTGGCTAGGTCAAAAAGTCAGAAATTGCCTTTGTACAGTCTAAACCCTAAAAATGACCATTTTGCCCTTTTGGTGATCTGATCAAATTTCTTGTGGATTTGTGGTCCAAACTTGATCAAATGGTTCATATGAGTTCATAATGTTGATGTGGGTCAAAATTCATGAGGTTTGACTGTAAATTGGCCATAGTTGACTTTTTCCCCAATACAACTGATTTCTAAGTCAACCGTCCAATTGACTGGGCAAAACTTTGATTCAAGGCTTGAAACTTGGTATGGACAAACTTATGAATCCAAAAAGAAGTATGAAAGTAAATTTGAGAATTGAAGGTCCAAAAATCCCTGTGCAAACTCAAACCCTAGTTTAGGTCATCAGTGCAAGGAGATGTCTTGAGCAGAGCAAACCCTAGCTTGATCTTGAGTTCCAAGAGCCTTGTGATGAGAAATATTGATAAAAAGAGAGGGCAAATTTTGGGGTACAACAATAATCAACAAGGCCTTACATGTGCAAGATATGAGGCATTGTTGTAACCGGTTTAAAATATAGAGTCGCCACCCTTAATTTTTATCCTAAGGAATAGAATATAAAGGATAACCCTAACATGGACAAATATTCTAAGATGTTGACTCATTTTTAGACGAAGGGAATGTGTTAGGCACCCCTCATATACCTTGTTCACAAGTATACCATGGTTTAGAAACACGATCTTTAAGAAATAGGATTTTAGTTTTTTTATTAAGGGAACTCGCCATGATTTTAGTCGTATACCTATGTATCCTCTTATGAGGAATCAGAGTCCCAATTCGTAGTTCATGGTGTTGATTGGTGTTTTTTATAAGATTGCATGGAATTGCCTTCGAATTATCCTTGAACCTTACTTGGGTTGTAAGTTGAGTGATCGTAGACGCAGTTCGCAGTTAATTTTGAAAGTAATTCTCCTTAATCCTTTTTCTAAAATATCTTGATTTTGATTATGTTAGTAGAAAAATGGTTTATTATTGGTTAGTTGTATTGAATTTCGATTGATCGAGTATGGTAGGACGTAGAGCGGGGGAAGACTGATAAAGTCTCCTCATCACGTGGCCAGATATTGGCCACGTGTCTCTCGTCACAAAGGATACGGGAAGGAGTCTGATAAAGTCTCCCTTATCACGTGGCCAAATAATGGCCACGTATTGCTCGCAGATGGATTACGTGGCAAGTTGCGTGGGTTTTAATATCTTTGTAAAATATTGAATTAATTTAATTTAAAAAGGTGATTGATTTATCCTAAAAAAACTAAAAGCATATTTTTTGTATTTTTATTAGTAAAAGCAAATTAACCTAAATAAATGGTTAACTTAATTAACTAATGAAATAAGGTAACTAAATCAAAACCAAACTAAATAAATAAATAAAAATGAGGGTGCATGAGTAAAACGGGGGAGTGATGATAGTATTTTAGACCCAAAAGTCCAAAGGAAGTATATCCTAATTGACCTAAAACAATATTAATTGAAATAAAGGATGAAAAAAATAACCAAGAAAACATGATGTAGGTTGGTCTGATTTCGGTGAGAAAGCGACGGTTGGGATGCAGTTGGGATCTGAATTTAGGTTGTTGGATGGGTCGTTAGGGTTGAAGGATAAGCCGATAAAAACGCTGAGTGTGAAGAGAGAGTTTACGTTTGTCATGGCGTCTAAGGTTGTGATATGGAAGCTCATGAATGATGATGATACATAACCAACGATAAATCCAATCCTTAAAACAAGCATACTGACGCGAAGAACATATTTGTTAACATAAGCTACAGCGGAGGAAGTGTGTAGTGCTATCTGGGTACGGCCGTGGATCACGAGACAACTGCATTCGTCGATGGTAAGCGACTTCAGATTTGGTTAGAGTTTTTAGGGGAATGTAGTGGAGCTCGTAATGGTGGTGTCATCGACAACCGTATAGGTGGGTTGTTGTCGGTGACTGTGATGGTTGGATTCGCGACAGAAGCAGAGTTATTTCTAAAACATATTTGAGCTTACACTTTTTCTTCCACAACTTTTTGATTTCTTGTTCTCCACTTTGTTTGTGATTTCATGTTCTTTCTTTTTCCCGCAAAACAAGGAATTTGTACAAGTTATATGTGTTGTGAGTTTTGCAAAATTTACATGTTTGTGTATGAATTACATATTTGAGAATGATGATGTTTGTTAGGGATGAGATTAATGATAAGTTGTGTGGCCATGTCTCTCACAACTTTTCCAATTTTCATAGCAATTACATGACATACTACATATTTGTAAATGAAAAATACAACATATTATTCTCCAAAAATGAAAATAGAAGCCATAAATAATTGTATTAACAAATCAATTCAATTGAAATTGCATCTTGGTCAAGTTAAAGATTATAAAGTAATATTATTGTACTATAAGGAAAGTGAAATCAAAACAAATACCCGACCAACTAAGATTATAGAGTAGATATATAAATAGTTTGTAAAAATATTATTATCTCAATTTTTATTTACAATTGTGTATATGTAAATAAAGAGACCATCAAAATTGTTAAAATAACAAAAAAATTGAAAATAAAATTGAAAACAAAAGGAAGGCCTCATATGAAAATCATCGGCCAAAATTGTTGATAAAAAGCGTAAGTTTTAAAAGGGTTGGAAAAAGGTGTGTGAAGAAAAAGGTTGAAAAATTATGTATGTAAGAAATTGCAAAGTTGTGAAATTTGTATGTGTGTTTGTGAAAGAGTGAAACTGTAAAATCATCAGTAATTATTGTCATAGGGTAAAAATAATAAATAAATTAAAATTAAAAAAGAAAGACAAAAATTAAAGAAATAACAAGGGAGGCCTCATATGAAATTATCGGCCATTTGTTGGTTATTGTCTGATATAGACAACAACAGGGTTTTAGGGTTTCTGTTTAGAAACTCTGTAATAAACCAAAACAAAATAATTTCCAAGGATTGTGAAATTGTTTATTTGTTGATGAAATTATTAATGAGTTTTGGATGAAAATTTAGGACAAATAAGAGTCCTATTTATAGACCTGAATTAGGTTAAAAAAACTTAGTAAATAAGTTATCCAAGATGAATGTAAAGCCCAAAGTCTAATTTCTAAAAAAGGAAAGAAAATTAGTAACAAAAAGGAATAGAAAAAATGTTTAAAGTGTACCTCAAGAGATTTGAACTCGTGACCTTATGCTTCCAAGCTATACTTCCTTACCAATTGTGCTATGTTATTTATTTGAAATAAAAAGCCAAATGAAAGTATATGAAGATGAACACTTATTTGTTATTTTTTTTTAAAATACAAATAATTATATTTTTAAATAGACTCGAAAGTGAATATTTATTAACACCCCAAAAATGTTAATTAAACCAAAGGAATTTTAAAACCCAAGTTCAAAAATAAATTTGATGGTGGCACTAAGGACGGGCAAATTTGAGGTATGACAACTGCCCCTATTTAATCACTCTTCAATTGAATGGTGCAAGAATACGCAGGTCTCGTACATTTGAATCGGAGGGTTATTAAATAATGGAAGACCTCAAAATTTGGACCAAAGATTATAAGGATACACTGATATAGCATACCCAAGAGCTCAAAGAAATAGGCAAAGACAATGATGTATCATCCTACCAGATTTTGGATAAAGAGATGGGCAGAGATGACGACGTGTCATCCTACCAGAGTTAGAGCAAAAAGTAAAATTGAACTAGATATGGTGATGCAGATGAATCACCAATATCTAGAAAAGAGATCACAGATTTTTGCGTATTTACTATAACTTAGTAGGTAAATAACACAAGTTAAAAATTGATAACTTATTTCTGCATTGAGATTGATGCAACAAGTTATATTGCAGTTACATAGTAAGCAATATCAGTTTGAGATTTGACTTACTAATGCTTCGAGACTAACACAGTAAGCTAATGACACAAATTTTGTATATTCATCACAACCTAGGGGATGAATAACACTGAGCTTGATAATCCATTGCCACATGGAGACTAACACAATGAATTATATTACAGAGAGATAGATAACTTATTGCTGCTTTGAGACTAATGTAATGAGTTATATTGCATATTTTATACATCTACTACAACCTAGGGAGTAGACAATACGTGTTGAAAATATCTTACCAACGAATAGAGACTAACATAGTAAGCTTAAGATTCCAATTCTATTCATCACAACCTAGGGGATGAATAAATCAAAGTTTGATAACACATCGCCGCATGGAGACTGATGCAATGAGTTATATCACAGATTTCGCCATGTTTACTATAACCTAGGGAGTAAACAATACGAGGATGAACTTGTGCCTTTATCACAACCTAGGGGATAAAAGACAATAGGCGTGGGCTTACGTTATTAATCACAACCTAGGGGATGAATAATACAACCCTTAAAATTCTCATATCTATCGCAACCTAGGGGATAGACAATTGAAAAAGCTTGATAACATATCATTGCATGGAGACTAACGTAATGAGTTATATCGTAGATTTTATCATGTTTACTACAACATATTGAGTAAATAGTACGAGGATGAACCTGTGCCTTTATCAAAACCTAAGGGATAAAAGACAACAGAGGTGGGCTTATGTTATTCATCACAACCTAGGGGATGAATAATATAACCCTAAAAAATTGCATATCTATCGCAACCTAGGGGATAGATAATTGAAAAAGCTTGATAACACATCGCTCCATGGAGACTTACACAATGAGTTATATCGCAAATTTCATCATGTTTACTACAACCTAGGGAGTAAATAGTACGAGGATGAACTCGTGCCTTTATCATAACCTAGGGGATAAAAGACAATAGGAGTGGGCTTACATTATTCATCACAACCTAGGGGATGAGTAATATAACCCTGAAAATTCGCATATCTATCGCAACCTAGGGGATAGATAATTAAAAAATCTTGATAACACATTGCTGCATGGAGACTAACGCAATGAGTTATATTGCAAATTTTGTCATGTTTACTACAACCTAGGGAGTAAATAGTACGAAGATAGATTCACGCATTCATTACAACCTTGGGAATGAATAATATGAACCCGACAATTCACACATCTACCACGACCTAGGGGATGATGTTTGAAAAGTGTTTTAGTGATCGAATCTTAGATAACTAGATCAAAGATAAGATCAGAGTTTTACCGGTTGTGTCTGTTCTCAACCAAGGTAATTGCTGAATAAGATCGAAGTTATACCATTTGTATCTGTTCTCAACTAAGGTATTTGATTGAAGTTTTTCCGGTTGTGTCTATTCTCAACCAAGGTAATTGTTGAATATGCTTTTATGGTTTAACGATTGAAACCGAAGTTTTGATGATAATGCCAGTTGTGTCTGTTCTCAACCAAGGCTTGATAATCAAATGAAATTGAATGTTTTTGAAAGGTTTGAACTTGAAAAGTTTGAATTTGATAATTGCAAGTGTAATTCCCGGAGGCTAGTGATGATTAGGCCTTGGATATGAATCGTAGGTAAGCTGCCTATTGAAATTTTGATAGTGGTACCTTTGACGGTTGTGTCTGTTCTCAACTGAGGTAGCTATAGTGATAGTGTTGTACCCCAAAATTTGCCCTCGCGCTTTTCCACGAGAAATCTCAGCTTCAAACATTTCCTGACTTCTCAAACTGGCTCAAGAATCGTACAAACGGACTTTTCTTGACAGTCAAGCAAAATTAGGGTTTTCACTGATTTTCAGAGCTTTGGATTATTTCACAGTTAGCTCAGGGTTTGGAGGATTTTTGGTCCAATTTTGATCAGGCGAGCGTTATTTGGCATTTAATCGGGAATTGGGGTTTCATGGGCATGTTCTCAGAAGAATTTAAATTCCACAGCACTTTGCGGTTTATTTCAAGATTCAGATTAAAATTCGCGTTATCTTGGTTTAATCAGCAAAAGAGGCATTGGTTTTGGATTCAGTACGTTTTGATTGGGCCAGTCAGATACGAGATGCAGTTTTGAATTCACAGTGTTCATGTGTTGATCAGTTTACTTGGTTTAATTGCTGCTTTGCTTTGGATGTTGGATAAGACAGGCTTAATTGGATCAATGTTGTTTTATTTTAGTTATTTATTATTCTAAAATTAAATGATTGAATTTATTTTTCAATTGTTTTAATTCTAAGAATTTTAAATAAATAAATAAGCAATAAAGAAAATGGAACCAATTGGATAATTTGGATTCTTATTGATATTTGAATTATTTACAAATTGTTGTTACAAACAATAATTTACATTTAATTTAAATATTACATAGAATTAAAATTATCCTATTTTCTAAACATTCTTCATTCTTCACTCCGCTCCGGTATTCTTTTTTCGTCTGCAAAAAGAAATAAGAAAGTCAGAAAACATTTAATTAAAAAAACAGTTAAAAGTTGCTCATCATTAGGGGCCACTGACTGGGATCAGTTGCCCTCTCTGCAAATCACGGGATTTCTCCCGGTTCACAGAGAGGGAAGATTATTTTTACTTCATGAAATGCAAATGCAAAAAATGCATAAGTTACAAATTCAAGCTGCATAGAAATTCAAGATTCAAAATCCAATCCAAACTGAAAAAGTTCAAATCCAAAATTTCTATCCAAAAAGCCAAGGCTACTGTCAAAATGCCCAAAGTCCACTCAAAGAAAGTCAGCACACATAAACTGTCAAAAGAGATGAAGATGTAAAATGTAAAATGCAAGCAATCTAGAATCATCACTTCCCATCCAGGGCCCCTTCAGAAAAGTACAAACAAAAATCATATAAAATTTTCAAACTGTACTTTGGAGAGAGAGTAAAGAGAGATAAAGCAGTTCAGGTTAGGCATAGCAGTTCAGCAGCAGGCCAAGACAGTAAGGAAGACAGCAGAAAAAGATATACAAGTCTACAAGTCCACAAGCTCAGTACAGCAGACAGTAGAAGTTGAAATAGAAAAGGAAATATACAAGACAGTTCAGTAGCAGCAGGGCAGAAGTCAAAAGCCAGTACAAAGCAAGCATAGGCAAGGCCAAAGCAGTTCAGCAGGCAATTCAAAGAGAGATACACAAAGTCAACTCAGCAAAATACAAGGCAGTTCACAGCAGACAGTAGAGAGTGAATATAGAAAAGAAAATAGCTAACACAGTTTAGGCAACTCAGAATAGACAGAAGTAAGGTGAGAGAAGAGAGAAGTATGAAAAACTGTCAAGGCAAACACAGCTAGGTAGCTGCATCAAGCACTCAACTCTGCCTCACCACAATACACATTAGGCAATATAGCAGTTCAGAAGATAAAAGAGATATATACAAGCTGAAGCAAAAACACGCAAACACAGATAAAAACCTGCAAAGAACTGAGTTGTCAAAAAGAAAAAAAACCAGCATCCTCTCATATCCAAAAAACATATAGCATAAACATACTGAGTTTATCAGAAAAAAGGAGGAGAACCATAACCATCATCTGAACCTAACACATTTCAAGCCTCAACCTTCATGCTAAACCCACAAACCTGATAACACATTTCAAGCCTCAACCTTCATGCTAAACATACAAACCTCATGTCCAAACTTGCCTCACCATAACATACTGAACCAAGCACATACAAAAAAGTCTCAAACCAATACCATAACCTGAACAACCTCAAGCTTAAGCATCAGTGATAACCATAACCAAAACCAACCCAAGCCTACAACCCTGTGAAGCTGAACATCTCAAGTCACATAGCATCAAGTTCACAAACAAGCACACAAGCAAATCATCCCAAGGCAACAACACAAAGGCAACTCAGAGAGCCTCAGAAGCAAGCTTCATCATGGGCAAGCACATAGGCAAATCAGAAGAACGAAAGTGAAACAAATCATAAGCATCAGTGACATAAAGAAGAAGAAGATAAAGAGGCGAATTAGGGTTTTCAAGCAAATCCAGCATACATCATCAAACCCTAGAAACCTAAGAAAAGAACGAAGATACCAGAAGCGTAGCAAGCATCTCCCTTCGCCGCTCCGGCCGCCTGAACGCTACTTCTCCACCTTCCCTCCACCTCCAAATATCAGGTAGTATAATCCTCGCCCCCTATCTCTACTTCTTCACCTCAAAAAATGAAAATACTTAAAACTCAGATCAAACATGCAAATTTGTAAAAAGACCAAAAGATAAGAGCACAAGGCATTAAAGCGAACCAGGAATCAAGGACGCTAGGCTCATGTCTTGGAGGGAAGGAAGGCATTGAAACGCGTTGGTGGCCGGAGGACGCCCAAGGAATTGCTAATCGGAGAAGACGAACCCAACGCACGCCGCTGCTGACGAACCCTAATTTCGTTCCCAACTGAACCATTTGCCTAAACCCTATTTCGTTCAGAATCCAATATTGGGCTTAACCCGTTCATGTTTCCTCAAAAGCCCATCAAATGCCTTTCTTCATTTTCTTTACAAAATTAAAACTCTAATCTCATTTTTTTATACATAAACAATACTCCTTTTCTTTATATATAAAACACTAACATTCTTTTTATTTTTATAAAAAACAATATTTTTATTCCTTGAAAAAAATACTAATTTAATTAAAATGTTTTTTTATCATAAAGTTAAGACATTTTTTTAGACAATATATTTTGTACATACATTTTAGAACATTCATTTTGTACATATCATATAAGTTAAATTTGAAAATATTTTCTTAATACACATTTGCATATAAAATAACCAAATACTTTTTGTACATAATTAGATTGAAGATACGTTCTAATTAAAACTTTTCCTTTTGTACATATTATACATTTATTACACATAATTAAAATTAAACTCTTTTTTTAGTTAATATACATTTATGTACATAACAATTTGATACATTTTTCTAATATTGAAATTCACAAATATTTGGACTAAAATATTTTCCAATTAAAAAACTTAACATTTAAATAAAGCACTTCATTTTTCTTTTGTACATAATTAAACATACAAAAATCAAGATCCATCTAAAAAAACATTTATCTAGGTCAAAACCCTAATACGGCTCAATTTCACATTTCGCACCGGTGCATAATTACACATACACAATTCACATACTTGTACATATTTACACTTACACAATACATATACATTTGCATTTACACAATATATTGCTCTACACACACTTTATCTTATATTTGTATATTTGATATTCATTTTGATCGCACATTCGATTTGGTTGTAAATTATTGGGTACTATAAGTCTCATCCCCTTGTACATTTATACCCCCACTCCCGGACACTATTTTGTAATAGCGTAGATTTACATTCCGCAACTTACATCTTTTCAATTATACCATGGTTAGACCTAGGGTTTGTATGTACATAAAATCAAACGCTAGATAACCTAATACAAGACAAATACATGTAATCAATACACAATCACACTTGCACCCCCTAGGGTAATCCCACATGTTGCCTTCCAAAATGGGCCATGCTTGCACGTCGAATGTCTTTGGCAAAACAAAATCAAATGATCATAAGTCCCTCGATGACGCTTTCGAAAGTTGCCTAAACGGAATGATCATAGTCCCTTCAAAACAAATTGCCAAAGACACTTGGCATCATTGCATTCATGGTCTATGCGATGACCCGCGTCCGTCCCGAATAAACTTCCTAAACGCAAGATTGTCTACCAATTTCAATGGTGGAACAAAATTGTTAAACGGGGTTAAAACATGACAAAAACCTTTGAGTACAATAGGGTAGACATAACTCTTAGTTACTTGAGATCAAACTTGCAAAAACACTTGCCTTCTTTTCAAAAACCACAATCCACAACACTTTCAAACAAACTCTCAAAAACATTTGAAAACATCTTTTCGAAAAGATTCACACTTTTGTAAAACACTCAAACACGAGTCAAATACATTAGTTGCCTAAAACAAGGCATCTTTTTTCTAAAAAACATTTTCAAAAAGCACCCACACACACACCATTTTCAAAGCAATCGAAAAAACAAGGCAAGTGATCTAAAAAACCAAGTAACTAAGAGCCCATGGATAACCATGGATGAAAAGGGTGCTAATACCTTCCCTTTTCATAATCTACCCCCCGAACCCACGAAATATCTCAAAAAGGTTTTTGCTGTGCTTTTTTAACCTTTCCTTTAGGATAAAATAAAAAGTCGGTGGCGACTCTTGCTAACCGCACAAGTGCGAATACGAACGCAAAACACTAGTCAGTTCTCCCACCGTATCACAGAACTGGCGACTCTGCTGGGGATATTTTAAAGTGGGGTTACCTTAGGGTTTGGATCACTTTTGTTTTCAATTGATTGCTTTGTTTGCTTTACATTTGTGGGCTTTGTATCGGAGTTTTATAGATCCTAACCCGGATCTGGGGAAACCCTTTTAGGTAGCAACAAGGCTGTGAGGGAACTGTGCGGGGTATACCGACATGGTTGAAGCAGTCTGCTACGTTGATGTGGCACTTTGGTGTGTACCGGTAACCCTTGAGTCAATCAAGGAGAGTACGGGGCCTCCATGTGGTGTCGTAAAGCATCAACAGACCTTAGGAACCTTAATTGAACCATCTTGGCCTTTTTAGGGTAGTGAGATGACTACTTTGGTGTACTCCGAAGTCGGTTGATACTCGATACTACACTCGATTGAGGGTTGTTTTCTTGGGATATTTTGATCGCCAGTCAGTGGCTAAATCGAAACGATGAACAATGAAAGCAATCCAGTGATATTGGGATCTCTAGAACCCGGTTACTTTTGATAGGACAGGTTCTTAACCAACAAACTGAAAGAGGGTAGTACCTGAACCTCGTGCAAGCCTAAACCTAAGGCCTTGTGTGCTTTGTGTGAATATTGTTTGCCCATATATACACTTACTTGTTTGTGCATACATGTACATCATGACATCATACCATAGCATTTTAGCATTTTCAATAACCATTTCAAGGATCTCGAGGGTTCTTTTGATGCAGGGATACGTTGAACCAGACATCTATCCAGGGGCAAGAGGTCTCTCCTTTAGCCAATCCAGTCAAAGTTCAAGAACAACAACTTGAATCGGTGGCTATGACCCACTCGACATGGTGAGCTTGATTCTCGTGGAAAGACATCCACCGATACAAAGCTCTCCAATCAAAGTTCAAGAACAATGACTTGAATCAGTGGCTATGACCCACTCGACATGGTGAGCTTGATTCTCGGGGAAGGACGTCCACCGATGCGGAGATCTCCAATCCAAGAGCAGAGTTCAACCTCTAACATTTTCTGGTGTTTACCCCAAGAGATCCTTGAAAAACATGCATCCACATATCATGCATTGCATTTTGACGACCTTTCCTTTTTCAGGTTTCCTTACTCTCCTGCTGTTTATTTCAGCAAGAGATGGCTCTAGAACGGTCTGTCAAAGACATCCAAGACCAGACTGCTCAGCTGCAGGAGATGTTCCTGAACTTGTCTCTGGGGCAAGAAGAGATGAAAGCTCTCCTCACCAAGGACTTGGGGAGTTCCAACAATGCTAGAAGTGATCAGATTGCGGAGCTGCAGTTTGATCTGACAACACTGAGGACCCAAGTAATGGGATATTTGGTGGGCCAGATGGCTCTCATCCAAGACCTATCTCAAAGACAAGAGGAACTCGGAGTTCTGGTCCGCCAACTGCTTCAAAACAACCGACTGGGGCAAACATCTGAGGTCGAAGAGCAAGTCACCGCTCAGCCTCCCTCAACTCAAGAAGACAAGGGGAAAGCTCCTCTGCTAGCTTCAGGGTCACGAACCCATCAACAACCTCGCCAGCGTCAGCGGGGCAGTCGACGTAAGCAAGAAAAGTCGGGAAGACAATTCACGGAGACTGAAATACCATCATTCTTCATACTGAAGCGCCTGTTGGAGGTCAATTTGCTTACTGTAAAGGACCCTCCTCAGAAGCCCAATATCTCCTCTCCTCACTTTAATCCCGACGCATTTTGTGTTTACCACTCCTGTAGCCCGGGGCACAGTACCAACGACTGTTGGGCCTTGAAGAACAAGATTCAAGATCTGATTGACATTGGGGTACTGAGGTTCATGCCAGACGGCGAGATGAAGATCTTCCGTTAAAAGGGTTCTCCGCTTGAAGTGACGAAGCTCGAATTGAAAGACTTTTTGCTTCTTTTTGAATTGTTCAAAGTTGTAATTTCTTTTGCTGTCAAACAATTATCTGTTGATGTTAAACTCTGTTTTCATTAATGCATTGCATATGTTTGTCTTGAATTCATCCATTCGTTTCACTATTCTTATGCTTTTCTTTATGATATTTGACTCTTGATAAAAAGCTGCAAGCCTTTAGAGGGAGGATGACGAAACAATACCGTGATCTTATACAGTATGCTTTTGAACAGACCTTGCTGATGATGTACAGGCATTTCTTTCAATTCCCAAACACTGGAGTTATAAGGAAGTTAATCCCTAGTCAACCCCTTCGAGCCAAAGAAGTAGGAGTTTCCCGTCTTAAACAATCGAAACCTTTGATATAAACCCGGGGCAGGGTAGTATCTCAGTTAATTCAAAAGAAAACGCGCATTGAAGTCGCAAACTCTCGGTTCGTAATACAACGAACGACGTCAAAAAAAAAGGAAGGAAAGCATTCCTTCAGAATCTAAAGACAAGGGTGGTTCCCTATCACATAGACAGTCAATCTCTCAAAAGACAAAAGCCCACCAAGCCAAAACCTATGAAGGAGGCTTAAGAAAGCTGGGGCATCCCGCTGACGGTAATCCCGAAAACGGTAACAGTCAGGCAAAAGTTAGGGATAACAAATCAAAATCAAAATAGTGAGGTCATTACAAAATCCTCAACAACATGAAAAGTGTTGAAAAAGAAAAAAGGAGATGATGACTGTCTCCCAAAATTCAAACTGGTGAACCATCGCCCAAAAGTCGTTCCAAACTCAAAACAGAGTGCGACGCACCATTAACTGAGCTTAGGTTGAAGAACATCACGAAGAGCGGGTGGGTACAAATATACTTTGAGCCTTTACCCTTTGTTTCTTAAACCGTGAACCAGGCCACGTTACAACCCTTTCAAAAGTCCTAATTGAAGCATGGGTTAGTTCGAAAGCATACTGTTACAAAAGGTATCCTGACTCCTGTAGGGCTTTGCTCTAAATCTCGTGTTAACTTGTCTTATGAAAAGTTTTCTGCTAAAAACGCATTTTTCAAAATTTCAAAGACAAACATGAACTTTGCATTATTCGAATATCACTGTCTGCATTTGACTCTTTTGTTTGACAGCAAAGAAGTTCATACAGCGAATGTTCGGAGGAACGAAAACTCTCTCAGTAAGTCAAAGTCACTTCAAGAGGATAACACTTCCATCAAATCTCCTATCAACAAGGGGCATGACCTTTCAAAATTCATTTAACCTGGGGCAGTCCAGTCAAGGTCCAACAGATCTTTCAAAGTTCAGTTAACCTGGGGCAGTCCAGTCAAGATTTCAAGAAATCTCTCAATATGCAGAGTAATCTGATTCAAGACTCCTTCATCACCACTTGGGGCATTCGAATGTCAAAGGTATTCAACAAATCAACTACAACCTTTCCAGATTCGATTCCCGTATCCAGCCAGGGCATATCTGTTGACCACGTTTCCAGACTCGATTCCTGTATCCGGCCAGGGCATGTCTGAAGAGTTTGAAGATTCGATTCCTGTATCCTGCCAGGGCATATCTATCAACTATCACCTTTCCAGATTCGATTCCTGTATCCAGCCAGGGCATATCTGTTGACCACGTTTCCAGACTCGATTCCTGTATCCGGCCAGGGCATGTCTGAAGAGTTTGAAGATTCGATTCCTGTATCCTGCCAGGGCATATCTATCAACTATCACCTTTCCAGATTCGACTCCTGTATCCAGCCAGGGCATGTCTGAAGAATTCCAGATCAACACCTGCAACAACCCAGGAAACATCTGTGAACGACCGATTGTAGACCAACACCTGTAATAAACCAGGATTTTATCTACATCACCACTTGGGGCATTCGAATGTCAAAAGTGTTCAAACCCGATGCAGTTTTACACAAGCTCATCATCAGGAAACCCTACACCGGTTCCCTATCAAGACTTCTGAAACAAGTTTACGGATTCTTCCCAACAACGGACGCCAATCTACCGACTTGTTCAGATTCTTATCAAGACTTCTGAAAACAGTTTACGGATTCTTCCCAACAACGGACGCCAATCTACCGACTTGTTCAGATTCTTATCAAGACTTCTGAAAACAGTTCATGGATTCATCCCAACAACGGATGTTAATCTATCAACTTGTTCAGATGCAACCGTTGAATTCAGTTTACGGACGCTTCCCAACAACGGATGTTGTTCTATTGCTGATTCCTCTTCAAGACTTCTGAAAACAGTTTACGGATTCTTCCCAACAACGGACGCCAATCTACCGACTTGTTCAGATTCTTATCAAGACTTCTGAAAACAGTTCATGGATTCATCCCAACAACGGATGTTAATCTATCAACTTGTTCAGATGCAACCTTTGAATTTAGTTTCCGGACGCTTCCCAACAACGGATGCTGTTCTATTGCTGATTCAACCTCAAGATTTCTGAAAACAGTTCACGGGTTCTCCAAGTAAACGGAGGTTAACCTATCGCTTGTTCAGATTCTTCTCAAAGCTAACTACCACGGAAGATCGCGCTCGCCAAGATTCTTCCTATCCCCAGCCAGGGAATCCCCCAGAATTCAACTCCCCTCAGAATTTAAGCTTCCTTCAATCCCCAGCGGAGTCAGATTTTCAAACCTTCTCCCCACAGAGTTTTGAGGGAGCAATTTTTGAGTTCCCCAGTGAAGTCTCCAGGGTTACCTCCCATCAAGTCAAAGATTCTCAATCTGGTCTCCCCGGCATGAGTCTACTAGTTGGAGCTCCCCAGTAGAGGTCATCAGGAATTCTCTTCCCCAGCGACAGCCAAGGATTTATTTTCCCCGACAGCGGTCAAGACGTTTTTATCTTCAGCCGTCTCGGAATCATGTATCTTTGGCAGGATTAGCTCATCAGCTTACATGCGCATCCATCACATTCATAAATATTGTTGTCACATACATTGCATCATGCATCATAACATTGCATACAACTAATTCTTTGCCTTTTCAGGTAAGATCAGTCGACAGACACAGATCATCTCCTGAGATTCATCCAAAAATAGTTCAGATGTGACCCGGACACGGCAACATTTTGATACTTATTCCAGGTTCATTCAGACGCATCAGCAGAAACCTTACATCGCTTCCTCTTCAATTTCTCAACTTCTGAAACAAGTTTACGGATTCTTCCCTACAACGGACGTCAATCTACCGATTTGTTCAGACTCTTCTCGACTTTTGAAGACAGTTTACGGATTCTTCCCTACAACGGACGTCAATCTACCGATTTGTTCAGACTCTTCTCGACTTTTGAAGACAGTTTACGGATTCTTCCCTACAACGGATGTCAATCCACCAACTGATTCAGACTCTTCTCAAACTTTCGAAAACAGTTTACGGATTCTTCCTTACAACGGATGTCAATCTACCAACTGATTCAGACTCTTCTCAATTTTTGAAAATAGGTTACGGACGCTTCCCAACAACGGATGCTGCTCCATTGCTTGTTCAGTCCCAACTCCTAAAAATAGTTTACAGATTCTCCAGACACAGACATCAATCTGTTGCTTGTTCAGACCCCAGTTCAGAGATATTCCAAAAACAGGGATGCCCTTCTGATACTCGACCACTTACCATTGACGTACAGTTCAACATCACCATATGGCATCTATAAGCCCATCCTCCTACCAGCAGTCGCCGAATGGCATCTGTAAGCCCATTCTCAGATGGCATCTCTAAGCCCATCCCCCGACAAATTCTTTCGCACCAGATGGCATCTTTAAGCCCATCACCAAATGGCATCTTTAAGCCCATTCACCTCCACCGTCACATCGACGAGCGCAAATTTTCTGGGCACATTAGTGTTCAATCTCCTTTTACCTTCAAGTCGCGAAAGGCAAACTTGCCAATCTAACTCTTCAGGTCCAAGAAGATTGAACAGGGGCAACTGTTGTACCCCAAAATTTGCCCTCGCGCTTTTCCACGAGAAATCTCAGCTTCAAACATTTCCTGACTTCTCAAACTGGCTCAAGAATCGTACAAACGGACTTTTCTTGACAGTCAAGCAAAATTAGGGTTTTCACTGATTTTCAGAGCTTTGGATTATTTCACAGTTAGCTCAGGGTTTGGAGGATTTTTGGTCCAATTTTGATCAGGCGAGCGTTATTTGGCATTTAATCGGGAATTGGGGTTTCATGGGCATGTTCTCAGAAGAATTTAAATTCCACAGCACTTTGCGGTTTATTTCAAGATTCAGATTAAAATTCGCGTTATCTTGGTTTAATCAGCAAAAGAGGCATTGGTTTTGGATTCAGTACGTTTTGATTGGGCCAGTCAGATACGAGATGCAGTTTTGAATTCACAGTGTTCATGTGTTGATCAGTTTACTTGGTTTAATTGCTGCTTTGCTTTGGATGTTGGATAAGACAGGCTTAATTGGATCAATGTTGTTTTATTTTAGTTATTTATTATTCTAAAATTAAATGATTGAATTTATTTTTCAATTGTTTTAATTCTAAGAATTTTAAATAAATAAATAAGCAATAAAGAAAATGGAACCAATTGGATAATTTGGATTCTTATTGATATTTGAATTATTTACAAATTGTTGTTACAAACAATAATTTACATTTAATTTAAATATTACATAGAATTAAAATTATCCTATTTTCTAAACATTCTTCATTCTTCACTCCGCTCCGGTATTCTTTTTTCGTCTGCAAAAAGAAATAAGAAAGTCAGAAAACATTTAATTAAAAAAACAGTTAAAAGTTGCTCATCATTAGGGGCCACTGACTGGGATCAGTTGCCCTCTCTGCAAATCACGGGATTTCTCCCGGTTCACAGAGAGGGAAGATTATTTTTACTTCATGAAATGCAAATGCAAAAAATGCATAAGTTACAAATTCAAGCTGCATAGAAATTCAAGATTCAAAATCCAATCCAAACTGAAAAAGTTCAAATCCAAAATTTCTATCCAAAAAGCCAAGGCTACTGTCAAAATGCCCAAAGTCCACTCAAAGAAAGTCAGCACACATAAACTGTCAAAAGAGATGAAGATGTAAAATGTAAAATGCAAGCAATCTAGAATCATCACTTCCCATCCAGGGCCCCTTCAGAAAAGTACAAACAAAAATCATATAAAATTTTCAAACTGTACTTTGGAGAGAGAGTAAAGAGAGATAAAGCAGTTCAGGTTAGGCATAGCAGTTCAGCAGCAGGCCAAGACAGTAAGGAAGACAGCAGAAAAAGATATACAAGTCTACAAGTCCACAAGCTCAGTACAGCAGACAGTAGAAGTTGAAATAGAAAAGGAAATATACAAGACAGTTCAGTAGCAGCAGGGCAGAAGTCAAAAGCCAGTACAAAGCAAGCATAGGCAAGGCCAAAGCAGTTCAGCAGGCAATTCAAAGAGAGATACACAAAGTCAACTCAGCAAAATACAAGGCAGTTCACAGCAGACAGTAGAGAGTGAATATAGAAAAGAAAATAGCTAACACAGTTTAGGCAACTCAGAATAGACAGAAGTAAGGTGAGAGAAGAGAGAAGTATGAAAAACTGTCAAGGCAAACACAGCTAGGTAGCTGCATCAAGCACTCAACTCTGCCTCACCACAATACACATTAGGCAATATAGCAGTTCAGAAGATAAAAGAGATATATACAAGCTGAAGCAAAAACACGCAAACACAGATAAAAACCTGCAAAGAACTGAGTTGTCAAAAAGAAAAAAAACCAGCATCCTCTCATATCCAAAAAACATATAGCATAAACATACTGAGTTTATCAGAAAAAAGGAGGAGAACCATAACCATCATCTGAACCTAACACATTTCAAGCCTCAACCTTCATGCTAAACCCACAAACCTGATAACACATTTCAAGCCTCAACCTTCATGCTAAACATACAAACCTCATGTCCAAACTTGCCTCACCATAACATACTGAACCAAGCACATACAAAAAAGTCTCAAACCAATACCATAACCTGAACAACCTCAAGCTTAAGCATCAGTGATAACCATAACCAAAACCAACCCAAGCCTACAACCCTGTGAAGCTGAACATCTCAAGTCACATAGCATCAAGTTCACAAACAAGCACACAAGCAAATCATCCCAAGGCAACAACACAAAGGCAACTCAGAGAGCCTCAGAAGCAAGCTTCATCATGGGCAAGCACATAGGCAAATCAGAAGAACGAAAGTGAAACAAATCATAAGCATCAGTGACATAAAGAAGAAGAAGATAAAGAGGCGAATTAGGGTTTTCAAGCAAATCCAGCATACATCATCAAACCCTAGAAACCTAAGAAAAGAACGAAGATACCAGAAGCGTAGCAAGCATCTCCCTTCGCCGCTCCGGCCGCCTGAACGCTACTTCTCCACCTTCCCTCCACCTCCAAATATCAGGTAGTATAATCCTCGCCCCCTATCTCTACTTCTTCACCTCAAAAAATGAAAATACTTAAAACTCAGATCAAACATGCAAATTTGTAAAAAGACCAAAAGATAAGAGCACAAGGCATTAAAGCGAACCAGGAATCAAGGACGCTAGGCTCATGTCTTGGAGGGAAGGAAGGCATTGAAACGCGTTGGTGGCCGGAGGACGCCCAAGGAATTGCTAATCGGAGAAGACGAACCCAACGCACGCCGCTGCTGACGAACCCTAATTTCGTTCCCAACTGAACCATTTGCCTAAACCCTATTTCGTTCAGAATCCAATATTGGGCTTAACCCGTTCATGTTTCCTCAAAAGCCCATCAAATGCCTTTCTTCATTTTCTTTACAAAATTAAAACTCTAATCTCATTTTTTTATACATAAACAATACTCCTTTTCTTTATATATAAAACACTAACATTCTTTTTATTTTTATAAAAAACAATATTTTTATTCCTTGAAAAAAATACTAATTTAATTAAAATGTTTTTTTATCATAAAGTTAAGACATTTTTTTAGACAATATATTTTGTACATACATTTTAGAACATTCATTTTGTACATATCATATAAGTTAAATTTGAAAATATTTTCTTAATACACATTTGCATATAAAATAACCAAATACTTTTTGTACATAATTAGATTGAAGATACGTTCTAATTAAAACTTTTCCTTTTGTACATATTATACATTTATTACACATAATTAAAATTAAACTCTTTTTTTAGTTAATATACATTTATGTACATAACAATTCGATACATTTTTCTAATATTGAAATTCACAAATATTTGGACTAAAATATTTTCCAATTAAAAAACTTAACATTTAAATAAAGCACTTCATTTTTCTTTTGTACATAATTAAACATACAAAAATCAAGATCCATCTAAAAAAACATTTATCTAGGTCAAAACCCTAATACGGCTCAATTTCACATTTCGCACCGGTGCATAATTACACATACACAATTCACATACTTGTACATATTTACACTTACACAATACATATACATTTGCATTTACACAATATATTGCTCTACACACACTTTATCTTATATTTGTATATTTGATATTCATTTTAATCGCACATTCAATTTGGTTGTAAATTATTGGGTACTATAAGTCTCATCCCCTTGTACATTTATACCCCCACTCCCGGACACTATTTTGTAATAGCGTAGATTTACATTCCGCAACTTACAGCTTTTCAATTATACCATGGTTAGACCTAGGGTTTGTATGTACATAAAATCAAACGCTAGATAACCTAATACAAGACAAATACATGTAATCAATACACAATCACACTTGCACCCCCTAGGGTAATCCCACATGTTGCCTTCCAAAATGGGCCATGCTTGCACGTCGAATGTCTTTGGCAAAACAAAATCAAATGATCATAAGTCCCTCGATGACGCTTTCGAAAGTTGCCTAAACGGAATGATCATAGTCCCTTCAAAACAAATTGCCAAAGACACTTGGCATCATTGCATTCATGGTCTATGCGATGACCCGCGTCCGTCCCGAATAAACTTCCTAAACGCAAGATTGTCTACCAATTTCAATGGTGGAACAAAATTGTTAAACGGGGTTAAAACATGACAAAAACCTTTGAGTACAATAGGGTAGACATAACTCTTAGTTACTTGAGATCAAACTTGCAAAAACACTTGCCTTCTTTTCAAAAACCACAATCCACAACACTTTCAAACAAACTCTCAAAAACATTTGAAAACATCTTTTCGAAAAGATTCACACTTTTGTAAAACACTCAAACACGAGTCAAATACATTAGTTGCCTAAAACAAGGCATCTTTTTTCTAAAAAACATTTTCAAAAAGCACCCACACACACACCATTTTCAAAGCAATCGAAAAAACAAGGCAAGTGATCTAAAAAACCAAGTAACTAAGAGCCCATGGATAACCATGGATGAAAAGGGTGCTAATACCTTCCCTTTTCATAATCTACCCCCCGAACCCACGAAATATCTCAAAAAGGTTTTTGCTGTGCTTTTTTAACCTTTCCTTTAGGATAAAATAAAAAGTCGGTGGCGACTCTTGCTAACCGCACAAGTGCGAATACGAACGCAAAACACTAGTCAGTTCTCCCACCGTATCACAGATAGCAAGATGAATGGAAAGTGCTGAGATTGGATTTGAATTTGAGTTCGTCTTAGCTGGCAGTCATGCCTTGAGATTTTTTCGCAGTTTTCCTGGGCATATATGATTGAATGTAATGCATGCATGCATGCTTGATATGATTATGCTTGATGTATGCATGATGTATGCTTAATATGATAATATTATGAATCGAAATGATGTGATGATTGATAAATGCAATGCACATTTTATTTGAACTGTAGAATCAATGCCTAAGGTGGGCTACCAGTCGAGAATTGGTGATAAGGATTAGCTTCCAAACAGAAATTGGGCACTACCAGATGAGAATTGGACTTTACACCAATGTTAGTAGGGCTACTGGAATAGTATCAACTTGGTGGCTTAAAAAGGTGGAACATATGGCAGGGTTGTTAACATTGGTAAGGTCACTGGGAGATGTTGATCATGTGATTGAAAAGTGTGAGTCTGCTCGGGACTTTGATGGTTGTACATAAGGCGTCTTGGACGATTGTATGTAAGGCTGCTTATAATTCAACTTGACAAAGAATGCTTGCACGACTGGCTCACTTGGAGGAAAAGTCAGAGAGGTGTTACTGACTCAGCTGGAGATTGTACTTGGATTAAGGATAATGACTCCCCTGGAAATTGACTCAAGATTTTTTACAGGAGGTCCTAAGTCCTGGTTTATAATATGTCATGTATGCATGCAGATGTGGGTGTTAATGCATAGAATAACTGGCCAATGCATGTAATGCGTAACTCAACTATATATCAATGGATGTTGGACTTTTGAGATGCCAATCGAGCTTAAGGGTTGATGCCAAGTGAGATTGGTCCCTTATTTAGATCCATGCTATCGGAATTTGTCATCCGGATGAAATGATAGGTATAGCTTGATTATGGATCGAAGTAACCTAATGAATGCATGACAATGATTTATGCCGACTCATACGCTTTTGACTCTTGTAGGTGGTTAAGACATAGAGAGGTTGGCTATGCAACAAGGTTGCTTGTTACATAATGGTTGAATGTTATGATATCATGATTTCTCGATACTCGATCTGAACTTGAAGACTACTGATGTAGGAGAAAGATCCATTGGAGATTATGAAAGTACCTAGAGAGCTTGCCCCTATGTGGAATATGTTGGGTCTTGAAGGATATTCTCATTGATATGAGCTTGGAAATAGTTTTATCATAATATGAATGACCTCACTATTTTGCACTTTGAAACATTATTCCCTCAATCTCAATATATTGGAGGTGGTACTTTTGGATGACTTGCCCCTAATGAACTATTTTTAATCCACTCCTTTTGATTGAACCTCGCAGTGGTTTGACCCTACATTCAAAATTTTGAAAATATGCCCCCAATCTCCAGGATTCGGAAGAAGTACCCTTGAAAAGAGTTTGGATCTCACCAAGATGTAACGCAAACCTGATAGGGATTTCCCCAAGTATTCCAAGTTTGAAAAGTTTTCTTCTTGAAGTTGCTTGAAGGGGAATTTGGACCCTGCGTGCAGTAGCATGAACTTGATACGTACTGCCCCAATATTTAAGTCTCGAATGTGTCCCCCTGATTATTAGGTCCTTCAGGAGTTTTTTAAAATGAGGAAACCGAGTCATACCCTATTGTGATATGACTTGATTAAGGAATGCTTCTTCGAAAGGTATGCCCATGATTGAATGGCGCTTTAAAACTTGATTTGAGTTGATTGAATCTTGGAATGATCACCCCTTGTAAATAGTATCTTCATGCGATATACCCCTACGATCATTAGTCTTGCTTATGATTATAGGGTTCTTCTTTAGATGTTTTTACCCTAGTTAGGAGCTTCTTGTAAATGATCGCTTCTGATTAAACCAATTTTGAGATCTCCTTGATGCTAGGTATTGATTTGTTTATAAAAGTGTACATTTGAAAGGTAATTCTTAGTGATGCACATGCAAGTTTTGAAATTTAAGTTTGAATAGAAATGGATGATTAGAGATGGAGATTAAAAGAATTGAAGTGTTTAGTTATAATTTTAACAAACATAGGAGTCAGTTTAACACAAATCTTGCCGAGTATGCTTTCATAGTTAACCTTGCTTCAATTAGGACTTTTGAAGGTTGTAACATTGCCATGGTTCGTGGTTTTAAGAAAGAAAGTTTATAAAGATCAAAATTTATTTATCCCACCCCATTCTCCTTGATTTTCTCCAATCCTAAATCCAATTAATACAACATATGCATTCAATCTCCAAGAGAAATTTCATAGTCGCATAGATGATGAGAAGCGTAGATAAAGATTCAAGCACCCATGAAAAGCATTGATAAGATCCAATCATTGATGAGAAGCATTGATGTTTTTATAGGTGGCAGTCACAAGATTATTCTCTGATTTTGCTTCAATCCCTTATTTTCGCATGGACCAATTCTTTTGAATTTTGGTCCATCGGGATGCCCTAACTTTTGCCAAAGTCAAGTTTTTATTTATTGTTACTTGACTTAGCGGGCTTTTTTTTTTAAATTTTTTTTTGCTTTTGTTTTTGAAAATTTGTGACTGCCTATGCTGATATTGTAAGCTTCGTCTTTATCGTTTCCTTGATCTTGAAGGATGTACTGAGGAAGAAGGCGTCGTGGACTTTGTCTTTGCTGATTCCTCAATCTTGGATGATGAACGCGAGGAAAATGGTGTGCTTGAAACTTTGCTTAGATAAATCAATTCTCTTGAGAATATAATGCTCCATTGAATTAATTTAAAGACTACCCTACCCCTGGTTGAAATTAAGGTTTTTTATTTTATTTTAGAAAATAAAACAAAACTCTAACTCCTGGCTCGAGGGGGTTGACTACGGATTAAATCCCTTATTTCTCCACTATTTAGGAATTGAAACAATGCCTTACATCGCCAACTCAGTCTTACCATTGAAAGCATACGTTAGAAAATTCTTGTTATTTAATTTTCATCATTATCCCTCAAAGTTTATTAAAGTTGTGAAATGGAGATGGAAAATAAGAGTGAAAATGGAAAGTCGTTGATTATTTATGGAAAGTGATGAAAGATGAAGAGTGAAACGAATGAATTGGTTTCAAAAGAATGCATGTTTATTTTATTAGAATTACTAATCGAAAGATACAAATTTACACCAAATACAACTTAGTAACTTGGAAATTACAAATTGAATTTGATAAAGTCAATGATCCTAGAGATGAGCTTTTTTTGTTGATCCACTGACTTTGGGAGATGCCCTGTAGTTCTTGGACTTGTCAGAGCATGGGGGTGACCCTGGACTCTTCTTGGGCATACCAATTCTGTTGATAGGGCAATTGTTCTTGATGTAGAGGAATCGCCAGTAGTAGTGGTATTTGAGGCGCTGTGTAGGCCTGTAGTTGTCATGGTGAAGGGCTGCCTTCTCTCTTCAATACGACTTGTAGGAACAAGCTACATTGAGTCTCCAATAGATAATCTCCTTCTTCCGCAGTTTCAGACTTTCTTAAGTTCATTTGCGAGTACCAAGAAATCAACTAGCATATGGATGATAGTTTTATAAGGGCGAAGGTGGAAATGCATGAAATGCAAATGTATGAATGTATGTAAATGAATGGGTATGAAAAAATATTTTTGTTTTTAAGGGTATGCTAAAAATTTCATGGAGATGCAATGCGACATGGACATAGTATGAAGGTAAACATGAGGGTACCCTTTTACGGTTTTAGTGATAGATGTGGAAATGATGATATCCTATACTGACTCAGATATTGAGACAAGAATGAACTCCTTAAGGATTATGGAAAATGAAGGACGAAGAGAAATACCTACAAGTTAGGGATTGTAACATAGGGACAGGAATTCCTACAGGCTAGGAATTGTGATAGACCAACGGACTGTTGATATGAAGGTTGGACTTGAGGGAATATCATGTGTTGTACCCCATAATTTTCCCTCTCTTTTCTCAAGACATTTCTCACCAAAGATCTCAAATGCTCAAGATTTTCAAGAGTTTGATCAGACAAGCTCATCTCCTAAGCTTTGAGACCACAAATTAGGGTTTTGGTTTTATCAAGGATAATTGGATTTTTAATGCCTCAAGTGACTTTCATGGTTCATTATGGGTCTCCAAGAATTCTCATGTTAAGTTTCAATTCTTGCATCATAAATTTGCTCAGTCAATTGCTCAGATGACTGAAAATTAGTTGTATTGGGTGAAAAGTCAATTGTGGTCAACATACAATCAAGCTTCATGATTTTTGGCCAACATAAAAAAATTGAATTCATATTTATCAATTGATCAAGAGTTGATCACAATGCCTCAAGAAAAACACTCAAATCATCAAAGGGGCAAAATTGTCAAAATTAGGGTTTTGATTGAGAATGACTGATCATTGATTTTTGACCTAGTACATGACCTAATGGATCGAGGTATGAAATTAAGGATTCAAACACAATGTATTGACCTAATTTATTGGCTCAAATAATTTCTCAAGATCAAGTGATTGATAGTTGAAATTTGATCAACTGATGAAAAATCAATTGATACACAAAAGTCAAACTTTGACTTTTTGGTCAGTATTGAATTTCAAAAATCAAAATTCATCAAGACCTTCAAAAATATCAAACTTGTTCATCAAGAATCAATAAAGTCAACAAAAGTCAACAAAAGTCAAGATTTTCAATAGTTAGAAAATTCTAAGTGTTTTTTGACCTTGATAATTTCACTACTTCATGACAACTTTTCACCAAGATGCAAGATGATTCAAGGAAAACTTTCATCATGAAAGTTGTAGATATTGATGAATTCTACAACTTTGTCCCTTTGGGTTGATGTCTAAAAAATGCTTGGATTTGAAGATATAGGCTCATGAAGTCATGACTTTTTATTTAAAACACTTGGTGAATTTTTCATTAAGTTAGGCAGATTTTTTGTCCTAACTTCTTGGAAATTTTTCACCAAGTTCCAAGTTGATTTAGCCAAAGTGGTCAACATGAATGTTTTAGACAATGTTTCAAGCTTTCCAAAATGTCCCAGAACTTGAAGAGATTATGCTTGAGCTAGGAGAATCAAAGAGAAGAAGTTGAACATCCATTCTTGAATTACAAGGCATTTTCATGAAGAACACTTGATCAAATCTCAAGCCATGCTGCATAAATCTTGCTTTTCAGGCTTCTAACTTGCAAATCACTCCATAATTAATTGTTTACACGGCTTATTGAGCCATTGTCCAAGCATTTGAGTCATTGTCCAAGTGATTATTCCATTTTTGGAACAAAGTTCACACTTCTATTTTGGAAAAGTGGCTTTAATCACAAAGTCCACTCTCCTTGAGCTTTGCACTTGTTTCTTCTGAGTATACACAACCTCAAAGTGAATAAGCAACTATCTACAACTTGTTAACCACCCTACAAGCCCTTGTACTATGCATTGAAACAATGATTTTCAAGATTGCTTCAAAATCAAGTCACATAACCATAACATGTGATCTTTGATTTCTGATCACTTGAGCCTCTCAAACCTTTCCTCTATAAATAAAGGAAGTATTTGCAAGCTAACACACGAGTTCAAGAGCCCTCAAACCCCCTCAAACTCCCTAAAACCAGAAATTGCCTCAAAACCTCCATTGCTTGTCATTTCTGACCTTGAACTTTTAACTCACAATCCACTCGTGCGTTTCCTCTCTAAATCAATCACAAAGCTTCCATACATCATATACAACTCATCCCCATCCATGTTTCATAATTGTAACTCCATTTTCATCATCTTCCAAACTCAAAAATAGTCACCTGCAACTTGACTTCTCCAGGAAGATTCAAACACTTTCAGCATAAAGTAAGAGTTGCAATAGCTTCCTAGGAGTTCAGGGAAGCTATCCAGATCATCACAACACTTCCAGGGGTGCTCAAACTCGATATATGATTTCCAGTTTTGAGGTAAGTTTTCTCAACTTTGAACTCTCTATACAAGCATCATTAATGGTTACTTTGTGAATGAAAAATGTAGACATCATTTCCCTAAAGCTAACCATGCCTTTAGTTTTCATTTATGTTGCCTACATGATGCGAATTTTGAAGTTGAACTTTCTGGAAAAAAATAGGTTTTATTTGGTACCAAACAAAATTCATGTTCATCTTTGATTTATAGCTTTAGTTATTTACATGGTTGAATCCGTGGTGAAAAATGGAGCAAGTTTCATGTTTACAGTTTTGAAATGGTTGAGAAATGAGGAAGTTCAGAAATTTGCAAATGTTGACAATGGCTTCTGGCGCAAGGTTAGGGATGAAGTACAATCAGGATCAAGTTTATTTTAAGTTTATTGCAAGTTGTTTTATAAATGGATGAAACAGTCACCCCATTGGCAGAGGAAGCGCGCGTACCATGCGCATTTCTCCATCACCATCAGATCTTCCAGGCAATTAAATCAAACACACCAAGACGCATCCATATGATGCACTCTCATAAGCCAGGCATATGGAATCCAAAAAAGCGTTGGGCTTCCCATAACTTGGGCCTTTTTTTGTTTTTACTTTCATACACCCCCTCTTACTAAAAACAACAAGCCCATTTCTTTTTTATTTCATTTCCGATTTCAAACAAAAACGTGATTTGGGCCCTCTTTGCTAATTCTTAACCCCCATTTTACTTTTCAACACCCCAACCCATTTATTCTATTTCTTTTTATATTTTCATCATTTTTATTTATCTATTTATTTTATTAAAACCAAAAAAATACAAAAAACATTATTTTCCTTAAATAATTTAGTTTAAGCATTTTATTTTATTAAGTTAAATTTTATTATTTCTTTTTACATTGTAAAATATTTTCTTAATTAACATTAACATTCAAGTTATTTTCTAAAACAAATTATTTAGACTTAGGTTTTATTTTCTTCTTAATTTCAATAAACTTAGATTTCAGGTTTTGTTAAAATTAATTAACTTGCAATTAAATTTAATTAGCTTAATTAGATTAATTACTAAAACTCTTTCCATCAAAACCCTAAAAAACAATTTCTTTCTTCCTCTTTACACTTTGCAATTCTATTCATATTCAATGGTTTGTAATAGATAATTTAGGCTTTATTGTTTTCTTCCCCCTATTTCCCAAGCTTGTACCCCGCATCCCCAAAGCATTGTAATAGCGTATGACATTTAAATTCCGCAATTTATCGCTTCCTTAGTATTGTTAGTAATTAGGGTTTGTATGGAAAGATCTTAAAATCAATATTAGACAACCTAATCCAATATAAATAATTGAATACAACACACTTTGTACACATGCACCTCTAGGGTAACCCACATTTGTTGCCTCAGATAAAAACAGTCATATCCCTCAAAAGTGAGATGTTTTAGCAAAGACCCTCGATTAAAAAGATCGTAGTCCCTCGATGACCCTTCAATGTTGCCTTCGATAAACGATCCCTTACAACAAATTGCTAAAATATCTTACAAGTTGCCTTCTATGACTGTGCGACGACCGACGCCAGTCCCTCACATCCAATGATATGGCTCTTTACCAACCAATGATAAAATAGCACTATTTAAAGAAGGAGGAAAAGAACAAATACTTTTTGAGTAGGTAGATTTCTCGTAATTTCTTTCTCATAAATCAAAACAATCTTTGCACCTCACACTTTCAAAACACTCTTCAAAACAAGCATTTTGTATACGGTCTCAACGATATGAGAATCATTACAAAATTGCCTTACATTGGCATCTTCAAAACATCTTTCCAAACACTCCTTTTTCAACAAATATTTTCAAAAACCAACACTTTGTATACATTCTCAATGATACGAGAATCATTACAAAGTTTGTCGAACGAATGCGTTTTCAAAATATTTTCAAACTTACATAAACACAAAGCATTTTAAAATGAGCTAGCAATTAAGCGCCCGTAGATAACTACGAATAAAAGGGTGCTAACACCTTCCCTTTTCATAACATACCCCCCCAAATTCAAGAAAATTCTCAAAAGGTCTTTCCTGTTCTTTTCACCATTTCCTTTATTGGATAAAAGAAAAGTCGGTGGCGACTCTTGCTATCCGCAACATTTGCGCTAAAACGCAAAACACCCAAGTCAGTTCTCCCACCGTATTATAGAACTGGCGACTATGCCGGGGATAAACTAAAAGCGGGGTTACCTTAAGAGCTAGATCAACTTTATTTGCTTTACTTGTTTGCCTTGTTTGCTTTATATTTATGGGTTATGCTTGGGTTTATTTCTTGAAAAGATCCTATACCCAGATCTGGGGCATATTAGGTAAGTAGAAATAGATCATGGGGACTATGCAGCATAATATCGACATGGTTGAAGCAATGCATCATATCATAAGCAAGTTTTCCAATACAGGTTTCCTCATCTTTTTACTGTTTATTTCAGTATAAGATGGCTATAGAGAAAACCGTCAAAGATCTACAAACTCAACACGCACAGTTTCAAGAGACTATCCTCAATATAGCTAAAGGACAGCAAGATATGATGGCACTCCTTGCCACCAAAAGAAGACCAAGAAACGGGATGTTATCCTCAACATGGGAAGAAGGTTCGAGGGTCCTGCCCAACTGGCTCAAATAGAAGATGCTTCTTCTGAGGAAGAAGACAATCAAGACGAGGATGTTAGAAGCATCGGGGCTGGGGGTGGAAATAACCAAATTTGTGAGGATGAAGACTATTCCAATGAGCAGTACCCACCGGCGAATGACAAATACAAACAGCTGGAAGACCGACTTAAGGTTGTAGAGATCCAAACTATGTCTGGTTTGGACTTTGGAGACTTAGGTCTAGTCCCTGGGGTGGTTATTCCCCACAAATTTAAGGTTCTTGTCTTTGCAAAATACGATGGAGTCTCCTGTCCCAAGATGCGTCTGAGGTCTTACATCCACAAGATTCAACCATACACCATCTATAGGAAGTTATGGGTTCATTTCTTCCAAGAAAGCTTATCTGGAACACAGTTGGAATGGTTCTATCAACTAGAAGGGACTAATATCCACACATGGGAGGATTTGGCTGCTGCCTTTTACAGACAATACCAATACAATGTTGACCTTGCACCAACTCGCGTGCAGTTGCAGAATATGACTATGGGTTCAAATGAAGGTTTTAAAGAGTATTCTCAAAAATGGAGGGACCTGGATGGAAGGGTGCAACCCCCTTTGACTGACTGAGAATTAGTGGACATGTTCATGGACACTCTATCGGGCCCATTCTTTAATTTGCTGATTGGGAGTTCTTCGTCAGGGTTTAGTGAGTTGATTTTGACTGGTGAGTAAGTTTAAAGAGGAATCAAAAGCGGGAGGATCCCAATGGCCTCGACCTTTAATGCTGTAAAGAAACCATTTGTTGGTAAGAAGGAAACTAATGTTGTTTATAGACAAAGGAGCCGTATTAAGAATGATCTCCATAAGTCGGTAGGAGTAGTATTGATTTCTAACCTGACCTCAGTTCAACGACCACAACAATAAAATAATAAGCGTAGGTCAGACGCTCCGAGGAGACAATTCACCCGAATTAATATGCCAATGGCTCAAGCTTTACAACATCTGTTGAAGGCAGATTTGGTAACTGTTGTACCCCAAAATTTTCCCTTTCGTGTTTTCCAAGGTCTTCCCCTACATGATTGACCATAAACCATTTCCTAAGAAAAAAGAAATTTTTTGAGTGGTGTTTAAGTACCTTTTGATTGGCCTCATGACAATCCTTTCGATTGGCATTATGTCAAGGCCTTCGATTAGAATTCTGAATGTATTTCGATTGGCATCTCCAAAATGCCTTTCGATTGGCATCTCCAAAATTCCTTTCGATTGGCATCTCCAAATTGAATTTCGATTGGCATCTACATAGCACCCTTCGATTGGCATGGACAAAGGTCCTTCGACTGGCCTGTTAACAAGGTCCTTAGATTGGAATTTCAACAAGGTCTTTCGATTGGCATGGTAATAGTGTCCTTCGGTTGGCATTTCAACAAGGCCTTCGATTGGTATGGACAAAGGCCCTTCTATTGGCATTCCAAAAGGTCCATTTGAAGAAGCTCTCAAAGGGTCCATTTGGGAGCATTCAAAGGGTCCATTCGAAGGACATGCAAAGGTCGATTCGAAGAAGCTTTCAAAGGGTCCATTCGAAGAACATGCAAAAGTCCATTTGAAGGAGCTTTTGAAGGGAAATTCGAAGGGGGCCATCTTCCCATTCGAAAGGAAGCATTCGAAGGAGGCCATCAGCCCTTTTGAAAGGAAGCATTCGAAGGAGACCATCAGCCCATTCGAAAAAGAGGGCATTCGAAGGCTAGTTACATATCATTCAAAATTCAAAAAGGGAGACAAGATCTTATGTGTTTGGCCAATGTTACAAATTCTTATTCATGGCTTTCAAACACAATCAAGGATGTTTAAACCTTTTCCTTCTTGTCCCTCTACCCCTTCTATATAAATAGATCACAAGTGTTGTCTAAAAGAGGGGAGAAAACAAAAAACATTGGAGAGAGGCTGCCCACAAAATCCATCAAAGGTTGCCAGAATTTTCCAAGCAAAAACCACCCCTCAACAAAAGTAGCCAAGCCCAGAAACCCCAGATTGAAGATGCCTACATCCAGGAAGTGTCCAGATCGAAAGTGCCTACATCCAGGAAGTTCCCAAATCGAAGATGCCTATATTCAGGAAGTGCCCAAGTCGAAGATTCAATCTGCTGGTAAGAAAGGGTAAATTGACCAACCTTGTATTTGCATAACACATCCATACTTGTTGTTACCTTCGATTTTCCATCCTAGACAGGATCAAAGGGCATGGGTTTGGCACCCAGGTCATGTTCTTCGTTTGCTAACATTTGCTGCAGATTTAGCCTGAAAAGACCCAGCGCGCATGATCAAAGGGCCTGGGGTTCGATACCTAGGCCCTGCGTTTTATTTTGCTAACATACTTTTGCAGGTATAGCATCCCATATCGAAGGAGACACCTTCTCTGGATCAAAGCCATGGCCTTCTGGATCGAAGAAGACATCCCCTTCCTGGATCAAAGGGCATTCCCTTTCCTTGGATCGAAGGCTAGTCATGCTTACTCCTTAGCCCAATCGAAAGAAGGAATTTTCTTCTGAATTGAAAAGGCCATATCTCTCCTGAATCAAAGACCATAGTTTTTCCTGGGATCGAAGCCCCCACCTTTCCCTGCAATCGAAGGGTGCCTCCATTTACATTTTTACTGTTTGGTTCATTTTTCTATTGACTTCTTTTTTAACATTAAAATCAAAAATCACAAAAATATTAGGCTAGTTATTTTTCCAACTAAATTAATTTTGTAAATAAATAAATTAATTATTTTAACATTTTTTTCTTCTTAAAATTAAAATTAAATAGACTTAGGCTTTGTTTTCTTTTATACCAAAAACAACAAAAAAGATTTCTTTTATTTAGGATTTTTAGACGTCTTTTCTACTTCATGCGTGTTTATTTAATTCCGTATTTTTTTACTATTATTATATCTACCTACCGGATGTAATAGATAAAATTAGGATATTTACTGCTTTATTCCCCATTATCCTTGTATATTGTAAATCCCCTTCCCAAAGCCTTGTAATAACGTATGATTTACAACTCATGCGCTTTAAATTCCTGTACATATATTAACTGCTTAGATGTATGCTAACTAGGATTGCATGACAAGATCTGAAAACAAACAGTAGAACACCTAAATATTTAAAGATAAAATAACTGAACTGAACACACTTGCACACAAGCACCTCTAAGGTACGCCCACTTTGGTTTCCTTTAAAAAAAAACAGTCATGAGGCAGGAATGCTTTAGTAAAGACCCGTAAAAATCAAAAGATCATAGTCCCTCGATGACCCTACAATTTTCTTCTCGGTAAATGATTTAGTCCCTAAAACAAAATTGCTAAAGCATCTCCATGAATTGCCTTCGTGACTGTAACGTCCCTTTGATTGTCCCTCAACATCCAACGACAAGGCTACCTACTCACTAATAGTAGGATAGCACTGTCTAAAGGGAAAGAGGAAAAGAACACCCTTTTCGAGTACAAAAAGTAGATAGCTGTTAGAAGTTTGCTCAAACTATTTTTTCACTTACACACAAAATTACTTTTCAAAAACAACTTCAAAACATTTACTTTGTTAACACTCTTGAGGACTGATACAAGAGTTAAACACAAAGAAAATCGCCTCACTAAGGCGTTTTCAAAACATTTTCAAACACAAAGCACAAAAGCATCTTGAAAAATGAGCAAACCTCTAAGAGCCCGTGGAAAACAAGGGATGGAAAGGGTTCTAATACCTTCCCTTTCCATAATCTACCCCCCTTACTCAGAAACATCTCGAAAAAGTCTTTTTCTGTTCTTTTCACCCTTTCCTTTGTTGGATAAAATAAAAGATGATGGAGACTCTTGCTTGCCGCACATTTGCAAACAAAAAATGCAAAAACCAGTATATAAACAGTCGGTTCTGCCACCGTATAACAGAACTGGTGACTCTGCTAGGGATAATAAAAAGTGGGGTTACCTTAGAGTTAGTTCATTATTTAAACAGCTTTGTTGTGCTTTGTATGCTTTACCCTTGGAGGGTTGTTTGGGTTATTTCTATAGATCCTACACCCAGATCTGGGGCACACTTTTAGGTAAACAATAATAGATCGTGGAGATTGTATGGCATATACCGATATGGTTGAAGCGATGGCTGTGTTGGTGTCACGCTTTAGTTGGTACCGGTATCCCTTGTGTTGAATCGAGGAGAATACGGGGCCTCCGCGTGGTGTCATGAAGCACTAACGAACCTTAGAACCTTAGTTGAACAAACTTGGCCATTAGAAAGTAGTGATATAGTCGGTCTTGGTGTAAAGCTGGGAATTAGTTGATACTCGATGCTACACTCATTGAGATCATACTTTCGGGATGTTTCAGCCGCAAGAAAAGATTGCTAAGCTGAGATAATATCGATAAAGGAAGATCAGTGATATTGAGACTCCTTAGAACCCGGTTACTATTTATAAGACAGGTTGAGCCAACTAAACTTCAAGAGGGTACTTACCTATGGAATCCATGCAACCCTGAACCTAAGGTTACTTGTGTGACTTGTTTGCTTTCTTTGCCTAACAATCTGAACTCATTGCAGGGCTTTGTTTGTATTCCTTACAGGACCTTGTTTGTATAAATCCAATAATTTGGTTTCTTACCCTGCATTTTTTCTTAACGCATACACATCATAGCATCATTCCACATCATTTCCTTAACCATTTCAAGGATCTCAAGGGTTTATGATGCAGGTTATGATAAATCAGACATCTAGCAAGGGGCAAGGGGATTTATTTTCCTCTAGCCAATACCGTCAAAAGATCAAAACTCAACAAACTTGAGTCAAGGGCTATGACCCACTTGACATGGTGAGCTTGATTCTTGTGGAAGGACATCCACCGATACAAAGTTCCCCAATCAAAGCTGTTGATCGAAGTTCAAACTTCTAACTTTTTCTTGTGTTTACCCCGTGAGATCCTTGAAAACATTGCATCCACATATCATGCATCATATCATGATAGGTTTCTCCCATACAGGTCTCCTTATCTTCCTACTGTTTATTAAATTAAGATGGATATGGAACAAACAGTGAAAGATCTCCAAGCTCAAAATGCTCAATTCCAACAAATGTTCCTGGCTATGGCTAAGGGGCAAGAAGAACTGAAAACTCTCCTTCTCAAAGACAAGGGGAAGAAGTCCAAGAAGTCAGTAGGCGTCCTGAACTTGAGAAGAAGACCTAGAGGACCAGTCAAAAGAGCTCTAGATATTTCAACTCCATCCAACATGGGGGATAGTCATGAAGAAGACAACAACCTGGAGATTGATGAAGTTGAAGCTGACTACTCCGAGGAATAATATCCTCCCGCTGATGACAAGTACAAATAGTTGGAGGATCGCCTCAGTGCTATGGAGATTCAACAAATACCTGGATTGGATTTAGGAGACATGGGTTTGGTTCCTGGAGTGGTCATCCCGCCAAAGTTCAAAGTCCCTACCTTTTCCCTGTACGATGGAGTCTCTTGCCCTAAGATGCATTTAAAGTCTTATGTCCGCAAGATTCAAGCATACACAACTGATCCAAAGCTTTGGATCCACTTTTTCCAAGAAAGCCTGGTAGGGACCCAACTCGAGTGGTTCTATCAACTGGAGAGTTCTCGCATCCACACCTGGGAGGATTTAGCTGCTGCTTTTTACAAACAATATCAGTACAATGCTGATCTTACACCAATTCGTGTGCAATTGCAGAACATGACCATGGGTTCCAACGAGAGCTTCAAAGGATACGCCCAAAAGTGGAGAGATCTGGTTGGTAGGGTGCAGGCCCCTTTAATTGACAGGGAGTTGATTGACATCTTCATGGGAACTTTGACAGGGCCTTTCTTCAAACACTTGATCGAAAGCTCTTCAGCCGGGTTCACCGAGCTAATACTGACCAGCGAAAGGGTCGAAGCTGGCATCAAAAGTGGAAAGATTCAAGAAGCTACACCTTCTGATGCTCAGAAAAAGCCTTACAATGGGAAGAAAGAGTCCAATGTTGTGTACAGTCAAAAGAGTCACCGTGACCAACACGTAGGGGCAGTCCTGATCTCTAGTTCTGTGTCACACCGACAACAGCAAAGGGGAAATCAACGAAGGCCAGAAGAGCCTAAAAGACAGTTCACCAACATCAACATGCCGCTGTCTCAAGCGCTGCAACACTTGTTGAGGATGAATCTGATTACATTGATAGGACCTCATCCAAACCCCAAAACTTCTTATCCCAACTACAATCCTAATGCAAGATGTGCTTATCATTCTGACAGTCTCGGGCATGACACTAAAGATTGCTGGGCATTGAAGTATAAGATTCAAAATTTGATTGACGCCAAAGAGATCGAGTTCGACCCTCCAGAGACTCCAAACGTGATCACTACTCCTTTGCCAAGTCATTAAGAGCTTTTATTCATTTGAATTTTCAAGTTGTAATATCTTTTGTTATACAAACAATTATCTATTAATGTCAAACTTTGTTTCATTAATGTATTTCATATGTTTGTCTTGAATTATTTCATTCGTTTTCATTTCATTTAAACTATGCTTTTACTGTCTTTATGATATTCAACTCTTGCTAAAAGTTACAAGCCTTTAGAGGGAGGATGACGAAAACAATGCCATAATCTCATACAGTATGCTTTTGGACAGACCTTGCTGACGATGTACAGGCGTTCTTTCAAATCCTAAACACTGGAGTTATAAGGAAGATAATCCCTAGTCAACCCCTTCGAGCCAAAGAAGTAGAAGTTTTCTGTTTTAACACAAATTGAAACATTTAATCAAAACCTGGGGCAGGGTAGTCTCTCAGTTAATTCAAATGCGCGTTTAGCTGCAAACTCTCATCTTGTAATACAACGCATGACATCAAAAACATTCCTCTGGAATCAAAAGACGGTGATGGTTCCCTATCACATAGGCAATCATTATCTCTAAAAAAAAAGGCCCACTAAGTCAAAACCTACAAAGAAGACTTAAGAAAACTGGGGCATCCCGCTGACTGTAATCTCAAAACAAGAACAGTCAGGCAAAAATTAGGGATAACAAATCAAAAGAAAGAGGCCCCTACAAATCCTCACCAACATGAAAAATGTTGTAAAAAATGACTGCCTTCCGACAAACTCAACCTGTCTGAACCATCACCAAAACGTCATTCCAAACTCAATTGGAGTTCAAACGCACAATTAACTGAGTTTAGGACTGAAGAACGTCACAAAGAGTGGGTGGGTACAAATACACTTTGAGCCTTTATCCTTTGTTTCTTAAACCGTGAACCAAGCCACGTTACAACCCTTCAAAAGTCCTAATTGAAGCATGGGTTAGTTCGAAAGCATACTTTTACAAAAGGTATCCTGACTCCTGTAAGGCTTTACTCAAAATCCTGAGTTGAAATTTTTCTTACAAAACTTCTTTACTTGCTAAAAACTCATTTTTCAAAACTTCAAGACAAGCATAAACTTTGCATTACTTGAATATCACTGTTTGCATATGGATATTTGTTTGACAACGGAGAAATTCACACAACGAATATCTGATGAACGAAAGCTCTCTCAGTGAACAAAATCAATTCAAGAAGGATCACACTTCCAACGAAAAATCTCCTATAAACAAGGGGGCATGACATGTAACTATCCAGCACACCTGGGGAAGTCCAGTCAAGATTTAAAGAAATCTCTCAAGAATTGCAGAGTAACCAGGGGCAAGTCTCCATCTCCGTCACTTGGGGCATTGAACGTCAAACTCAGCAAAGGGTTACGTACAATCAAACATTTTTGGCAATGCCATAGACATTTGCTACCAGGGGCAATGAAGAATCTCCCAAATTCCTTCTCATAGGATAATTTCCCAGCAAGAGTTTAATCTTTGAAAACCTTTCCCCAGTTGAGATAACTTCAAGAATCCTCGAGGACTTCCCCAACGAAGTCGTCTCCTCTCAAGCAGACCGACAACAGGGTTTATTCCCCCAACAAACGGTAGGATTCCCAAACTTGAGTTTACCTCTCCGACTACTACAAATCAAAGGACCACAACTCCTCTTCCCTAGTAGACTACTCTACAAACCCCAACAAGTTATTGTGAAACCTGGACCTGACCAGATATCAGTTCAACTTCGATTCCCCAGTAGAGCAACGGACAACCGAGACTCCTGAACTCTTTTCCCAAGCAGGAATAAACATTCTCCCCACAGAGTTTTCAATATTCCCCAGCGGAGTTCTCCTCAAACAACAAAACAGGAATCCCCGGTGGAAACATTCTAAGCAAATCTTGAAGACACACATACTCTTCAACAGCAGTCCAGGATTTAACAACTCCCCAGCATTTTGTCAAGGATTTATTTTCCAGACAAAAAATACATTCATAAACATTTCACATTTCATACATCTTATTTACATACATGATAAGTGCATACGACACAATCTCATTTATTTTGAGAATATCATGACGTCATGTATTTCATACATCATGACATTGCATACAACTAACGTTCTACCTTTTTCAGGAAAGATCGATCAACAGATGGTTACCATCAACCATTTTCAAGTTCCAGATTAATACTTGTAACAAGCCAGGAAAACTATCTATGGACGACTAATTTTAGTTTAATACCTGAAGCCAGACAGGACAGCTATCTATTTGACCAGCTCAGGCAACCCTACACAGGTTCCTCCTTTCCAAGATGCAGTTTTACACGGACTCATCATGAAGCAACCCTACACAGGTTTCTTCTTCCCAAGATGCAGTTTCACACGGACTCATCATCAGGCAACCCTACACAGGTTCTTTCTTTCCAAGATGCAGTTTTACATGGACTCATCATCAGGCAACCCTACACAGGTTCCTTCCTTCCAAGATGCAGTTTCACATGGACTCATCATCAGGAAACCCTACACAGGTTCCTTTCCTTCCAGATGCAGTTTTACACGGATTCATCATCAGGAAACCCTACACAGGTTCCTTCCTTCCCATATGCAGTTTTACACGGACTCATTATCAGGCAACCCTACACCGGTTCCTTCTCAATTCCAGATGCAGTTTTACACAGACTCATTATCAGGCAACCCTACACAGGTTCCTTCCTTCCAGATGTAGTTTTACACGGACTCATTATCAGGCAACCCTACATCGGTTCCTTCTCAATTCCAGATGCAATTTTACACGGACTCATTATCAGGCAACCCTACACATGTTCCTTCCTTCCAGATGCAATTTTACACGGATTCATCATCAGGCAACCCTACATAGGTTCCTCCTTCCCAGATGCAGTTTTACACGGACTCATTATCAGGCAACCCTACACCGGTTCCTTCTCAATTCCAGATGCAGTTTTACACGGACTCATTATCAGGAAACCCTAAACAGGTTCCTTCCTTCCAGATGCAGTTTCACACGGACTCATCATCAGGCAACCCTACACATGTTCCTTCCTTCCAAGATGCAGTTTCACACGGACTCATCATCAGGCAACCCTACACAAGTTCCTTCCTTCCAAGGTGCAGTTTCACACAGACTCATCACCAAACAACCCACCTTTTGATACAGTTCAGATACACTCTAGACATGGACGCAATTCTGATACTCATTCTTTCAACTTACAAAATTACAACTCAACAAGCATTCTTGGATGGCATCTACAAGCCCATATCCAACAAGATTCTATCACCTCTCCAAATGGCATCTTTAAGCCCATTCCTCCTATCATCGTATTGCTGAGTGCAAATTTCTGGGCTCTCTAGTGTCCAATCATCTTCCACCTTCGAATCACGAATGGCAGAACTCGTCAATCTAACTCTTCAGGTTTAAGAAGATTAAACAGGGGCAGCTGTTGTACCCCAAAATTTGCCCTCTCATTTTTCAAGTATTTGCTCACAAGATATTCTAAGACGTCAAGTTTGCAGCACTGATACATCAATTTAGGCTTGAAATTGGCACAAGGGGAAAATGGTCAATTGCATACTGGAAAGTCAAACTTTGACTTTTTGGTCAACATTACAACCCAAAAATCAAATTTCATCAAAACATTCAAAAATATCAAGCTTGATCATTAAGAAGTCAAGAGAATAAAAAATCCAACTTTGCAAGACTTTGAGATTTTTCTAAGTATTCTCTATACTTGGTTAATTTCATTTGCTTCATTGCATTTTACTACAACTCCAATTAATTCAAGATAATGCAAGTAATTCAAGTTATTACAAAGTGACATTTTTGCAAAATTACATATTCTAAAAACTATGTCTTGATTAAAACCTTGTCACAATATTTTTGCCTTTGACATAATATGCAAAAGACTAAATTTGTGACATGCTACAACTATGCTGTCAAAAATTGAAGAAAATATGATATATCACATGCTACAACTATGCTGTCAAAAATTGAAGAAAATATGATATATCACATGCTACAACTATGCTGTCCAAAATTGAAGAAAATATGATATATCACATGCTACAACTATGCTGCACCCCAAGGATACATGCTGCCATTACAGTCCAAAACTGCTCTATGCAGTCTGCCCAAGCCTGCATCACAACAGCCCCAAGATTGCACCAAAATGGCAAAGGAAATTTGGGTGCAGAAAGTATCAAAGCAGTATGCCAAAACAATTCAAAATGGCTTATTTGTTTCCCCACCTAAACCACAGTCAAGGGGTCTACAAAAGAGGACTGTATCATAAGACAAAGAGGTTAGATTTTGGAAAGAGAGAAAAAATAGAGAGTTTTGTTGAGCAAAAAAACAATATTCTGTGCAACCTTGACTCATTTTCAAAACAAAAAAACGGCTCTTGTTCAAAACAAAAATCCAACCCATTGCTCCACCATACAAACTCTCCCTCAAAGACTGTCCAAATATAACCAAAAAAAAGAGTCCTTGTAGTGTTACTCACCTTCATCATCAAAAATACCAAAAATGTTACAGTACAATCCAACTCAGTTCTAGCAGTCCAGAGCAGCTTCCTGAAGACTCACAAGGTTATCACATCATTTGGAAAAGCATTCAGATCTAAAACAACCAGTGCAGCCCAAAGGTAAGTCCTCTTGACTTGATATCTTGTCATTACATCATTAACAAGTTGTTGTTCTTTGAAGATAAGATGTAGTACTTTAATATCTTTTTGAACTAGTCATCTGCACTTTGTTTAGGCTTATTCAATCATTTGTTGTTCATGTTTATCCATCATATGCCATAAGCTAACCTGTACATTCAGTAAAATAATGTTTAAGGCAGGAAAATGCAGTATGTATCGTCACATATCATCATGTATCGACCCATCCTAGTGAAAAAATAGGGTATGAGTCGACACATAATCCTCATGCGTCGACCCATACTGAGTTCAGGTCGCAAAATAGAAGCTGGAAGAGCTTATGAATCGATACATACGTGTTTCGCATTGACACAAGAAGGGTGCATGAGTCTACACATCCCCTTATGTGTCGACACATACTGAGTTATTTTGTTTTACAGGAGCAGGGAAAAGCTATGTGTCGATGCATAGCAGCATGGGTCGACACATAGCAGTTCAAAGTGCATTTTTCTTTTTATTTTACACTGTTTTTACATTGTTTTCATTATCATTCAATATGGTTGTAATATTTCAGTCTCCACTTCATCCCCATTGTAAATTTGTACCCCCATCCCCCTAAAGTGATGTAATAGCTTAGGATTTATTTTTCGCATGTTTACTTGCTTTCATATATTACTAGTAATTAGGTGTGTATGGCAAAATAAAAACAACAAGTAGACAACCCTTAACCAAGACTAAATGCATGCAAATCAAACACATTATTCACACATGCACCTCTAGGGTAATTCCACTTGTTGCCTATCGGAAAATAGTCATGTGCCTCGAACATGGGCATTTTAGCAAAGACCCTCGATAAAAGATCGTAGTCCCTCGATGACCCTCGATGTTGCCTTCGGTAAACGACCTAGTCCCTAAAATGACATTGCTAAAACGTCCCATATGTTGCCTTCTATGACTATACAAACTTCCCAACGCCCGTCCCTTCACATCCAACGATGGGGCTTCTTACCAAATCAATGGTAAGATAGCAATATCTAAAGGAGGAGGAAAAGCACATTTAAGACCTTTCGAGTAGGTAGATTCGCTCTTAGTTACTCGCTTGCTCACAACAAAAACATTTATACACCAACACTCTCACCTTTGAATTATTTTTGAAACAAACACTTTGTAGGCGTTCTTATAGAAACGAGAACCATTACGAAGTTCCATTTTCAAAATACTTTCAAAAACACATCTCACAAACACACTTTTGAACTATTTTCGAAACAAACACTTTGTAGGCGTTCTTATAGAAACGAGAACCATTACGAAGTTCCATTTTCAAAATACTTTCAAAAAAATCACCACCACAAGCACACATTCAAACAAAAGCAAGTGATCTAGCAAGTAACAAATAGCCCATGGAAAACCATGGATGAAAAGGGTGCTAATACCTTCCCTTTTCATAATCTACCCCCCGAACTCAAAAACATCTCTAAAGGTCTTTCCTGTGCTTTTTCACCTTTCCTTTTTGGATAAAAGAAAAGTTGGTGGCGACTCTTGCTAAACCGCAACATTTGCAAACACAAACGCAAAACCTCAAGTCAGTTCTCCCACCGTATCAGAATGTGCAACACGCACACGTAGCTCAGTTGGTAATAAGGCTGGTGGAAAAGGCCATAGGACCTGGGTTCGAATCCCAGGTCCCCTCATATTTCATGTTATTTTTATTTGAATGATCAGGCGTGCATATAAGGCGTGGATACCATCATGTGTCCTCAAGGCTCAACCATTGGATCTCCAGAAGGCCAAATCTGAAGGCCATTACATGAGGGTCCATCATGCATCCCAATCAACATGCAGCACTGAATCTAGGGAGGTCAACGTGGACCCTTGCTTTTGGGCCCAGAAGCTACTATTCATATCCCTCCAATTTGCTGATTACATGCCCAATACCTCCTTTTCTTTATTCTTTCATATTTTATTTTATTTAATTTATTTAAATAATTTTACTAACACAAATTAATTCTTTTTTTTACAAAATCTTAAAATCAATTTTCATCCAATTAGATCTAGGTTTTTATTTTTTATACAAAAATTAATTTAATTAGCTTATTTAATTTTAGGGTGATTTTAATTATTTTTCATAAATAAATTAAAATCAATTAGGAAAACTAGGGTTTTTGCTTAATATAATTTCTATTTTTCTTTTCTTAAAAAATAACAAAAATACAAAAATAGGTCAAATAATTTAGTTTTTATTAATTTGATTTAATTAGTAATTAAGTTTGTACATATTTAATTCAAACCCTTATTTTCTTAAAAAAATCAAAAACAACAAAAATAATTTTTTTTTCAATTAGGTTAGACGGGGTCAAAACCCTATTTTTCTCTCGTTCTTGATTCATCGCGCTTATTTATTTTTACCATATTGATGTAACTGCTCACATGATGTAATAGATTAATTAAGACTTTTTCTTTTCATTTATCATTTTGACGGGTTTTTTGGCTATGTAATTAATCTCACCCGAAGCCTTGTAATAGCGTAGCTTTACATCTCGCATTTTAATTTCCGCCAAATATTAACTGTTAGATGTATGGTAATAGGGTTGCATGACAAGAATGTATGCTAATAATAAAATAATTAGCGGACCCTAAATATGCAAAGATAATAAACTTGAAATTGAATCACTCGCACATGCGCACTCCTAGGGTATACTCCCACTTTGGTTGCCTTCGGTAAACAATCATTGAGTATAGGATATTTTAGTGGTCGCTCTTTTGTCTAAAAGATCAAATGTCCCATTCAGAATGGTTGCCTTAGAATTGTTGCCTCGAATACGATCTTAAGACATTAGGGTTATTACTAAGACGTCCTAACATTGCTTTAGTGATCGTACGTACCTTTTCGAATTGACCCTTAAAACTCCAACGATGGTGCTACCTACTCACTAATAGTGGGATAACACTGTCTAAAGGAAACGAGAACAGAAACATTCCTTTTTCGAGTAGGTAGATGCTAGTAGGTACTTGCTCAAAACAACAAACTTTTCCACACTTACACTCTTTTAAAACAAAGTTTTTAAAACGACTTCGTAACACTCTTGAAGACAGAAGCAAGGGCTAAATCGAAGTAAAACAAAAACTTTTCAAACACACCAACACAGAAGAAATTTTTGATGAGCAAGTACCTAAGAGCCCGTGGAGAATCACAGATAGAAAGGGTGCTAATACCTTCCCTTTCTATAATCTACCCCCCGTACTCAGAAACATTCTCGAAAAAGGTTTTTTCTGATCTTTTCCCTTTTCCTTTGTTGGATAAAATAAAAGTCGATGGCGACTCTTGCTTACCGCGACATTTTGCGTACAAAAAACGCAAAATGCAAACCAGTATTAACAGTCAGTTCTGCCACCGTATCACAACAGGACAACATCCAATATCGACTATCTGCTATACCTGTTGTGTGTTTTATCATGGCATCATGCATCATAACATAGCATGCATAATTCATTACACTAACCATTTCAAAGACCGAGGGGATTTATCTTTGTTCTGTTTTGCAGATTATGGCTTCTATGCGCAGAAACACCATCCGAGTTAACTTTGTGCAAATACCTGCTCAACTCAAAGATTTAGCCTCGAGGATTTCTGATACTTCATTCATTCATTAGGAGACATGGTCAGCTTCTTAGCTTGGTTACCTCAAAGTTTGATGAGCAGATGATGAGTGTGCTTTTCCAGTTCTTCGATCCGGTGCATCATTGCTTCACTTTCCCGGATTCTCAGCTAGTTCCCACTTTGGAGGAGTTTTCTTATTTACTGGGCATATCCATCCTCGAGCAGACACCCTTCACAGGTTTGGAAGAGGTTCCCAGACCTAAGGACATTGCTTCAGCCTTACATCTAAAAAGGGTTGATGTAGTATCCAACTGGGAGACACAGAGCGGTGTTAAAGGTTTCTTGGCTAAGTTTCTGATGGATCAAGCTCAACAGTTCTGGGATAACTTGGATTTTTAGGCTTTTGAAGGCATATTGGCTCTCCTCATCTACGGCTTGGTTCTTCTCCCGAATCCAGATTTCTTCATAGATGTGAATGCGGTTAAGATCTTCCTGTCCCGCAATCCTGTGCCTACTCTTCTTGGTGATATCCTACATGCCCTCTACACTCGTATTGTGCGAAGAAGAGGGACCCTCATGTGTTTTATGCCGCTGCTGACGAGGTGGTTTATTTTGCACCTCCCCAAGTCTGTATTGAAGAATGAGGAAGGTTTATGTTGGTCCTATAGGATAATGTCCCTTGCCCATACAGACATTCTTTGGAGTTCTAAAGATATGGAAAAGGTTGCTGTCATTGATCGATGTGGAGGATACCCTAATGTCCTGTTGCTTGGAATCAGAGGAGGAATAACCTACAGTCCTTGTTTGGCTTTACGATAGTTTGGTCGTGCTCGGAGAGACGGTCCCCATGAGCTACTTCTTGAGGATATTGCCTTTGACTACAAGGAAGACACTAATGAGCATCGCTGAAGGTTCATACGAGCTTGGGGTATGGTGAACAGGTCTGACCCTCACGAGCTAGGACCAAAGACTTCTCTCCCTATGCAACCTTATCTCCAGTGGGTCCGAGCTCGAGCCTAGAAGCTTGGGATGCCCTATGAAGCTATGCTTCCAGTGATTGTGGAGCATACCAATGAAGAAGGTGTTCCTTATACGGTTCTTTATCCATACATGCCTACTGATCTTGGGGCATTGAAAAGATCCTGGATTCAGTTGAAGGAGGAGAGGGATACCTATCGGGAGAAGTATCATGAGCAAGAAAGGAAGATCTTGAAGCTCACGAGGCAACTTGAGAATGAAAGGACAATCAATGATTACGTCAGCACGAAGGGGAAACGGCCATGGGATTTCTGATGTCTTTTATTGTTTCTAGTTTAGATTTGATTTTCAGTTATTTCTGTTGTAACTCCTTAAAGGAATTTGTTAAACATTTTTACAAGTTAATCTAATAAAGTGTGTTTTATTTTTGTTTTACAAATTTAAATCTCCCAAAGTCTTTGAAATCATTTCATACGCATTCCACTATCATGCACATCATTACAGGTACCATTACAGGTTTCTCATCTTCTTCGTTGTTTATTTCAGCACAAAATGTCTTCTAAAATGCCTACCGATCAAGCCATCAAAGCTCTTCAGGCTCAGAATGCCCAATTCTAAGAGATGTTCTTGAACTTGGCTAAAGGGCAACAAGATTTGAAGACTCTCATCCTGAAGAAGGAAAAGAAGAAGAAGAAGGTGGTTCTTCTGAATTTGGGTCACCGATTTGGGAATAGGTTGCGAGAGGAAGCTGATCTGTCTCATTCATCCAAAGGAGGATATAATCAAGAAGAAGAAAAAGGTCCTAGTCCCGTGGTCTCTGATAATGATACTGACTTTGATGATGAACAGTACCCTCCTGCTGAGGATAGGTACAAACAGCTTGAGGATCGTCTAAGTGCTATGGAGATTCAGAAGGTTCCTGGGTTGGACTTCAGAAATTTGGGACTAGCATCGGGGGTGGTGATCCCTCACAAGTTCAAAGATCCAGTTTTTGCTAAGTACGATGGAGCATCCTGTCCAAAACTCCATGTCTGCTCATACGTCAGAAAAATTCAACCTTACACTGCTGATAGGAATCTGTGGGTACACTTCTTTCAAGATAGTCTGTCAGGGACTCAACTTGAATGGTTTTATCAATTGGAAAGAGCTAATGTCCGCAACTGGGAGGACCTTGCTGCTGATTTCTACAAGCAGTACCAGTATAATGCCGACCTTGCTCCCACTCGTACTCAGCTTCAGGGTATGTCTATGGGTGCAAGCGAAGGCTTTAAGGACTATGCTCAGAAGTGGAGAGATCTGGATGGAAGAGTCCAACCCCCTTTGTTTGATAGGGATTTGGTTGATATGTTTCTTGGGACGTTGTCTGGTCCATTTTTCAATCATTTGATCGGTAGTTCATCATTTGGGTTTACTGAATTGATTATGACTAGGGAGAGAGTAGAAGCTGGTATCCGAAGTGGTAAGATACAGAAAGATGCGTCATCCAGTACAGTAAAGAAGCCTTTTGCTGGCAAGAAAGAAGCTAGTGCAGTTTACAACTCGAGGAGCCAAAACCAACCTGAACACCGTCAAGCAGTGAACGCGGTAGTAATATCAAGACCCACCGTTGCCCCACAATGCAACAATCAGCAAAGAATAGAGAGGCCGCAGAGACAGTACACTCGGCTTAACATGACTTTGCCTCAAATTTTACCGCAATTGTTGAAGACCAACTTGGTAACTCTGAGGGAAGCTCCGAAGAATCCCAGCACCACATCTCCGCTATACAATCCAAACGCCCGCTGTGCCTATCACTCTGATAGCCCGAGCCATGATACGAATAACTGCTAGGCTTTGAGGAATAAAGTGCAAGATTTAATTGAAGCTAAAGAGATCGAGTTTGACGCTCCAGAGAAACCCAATGTCATAACTGCTCCTATGCCCAAGCAAGGTCATGGAGTAAATGCTGTAGACGATGATTTGTTTGTGACCTCTGTGGAAGACATCTCTACTCCTTTGATGACAGTGAAGAAGAATCTTTTGTTGGCCGGTTTATTTCCGGGCTGTGGCGAAGGTTGCCACCAATGTTCAATTCTACCTGCTGGTTGCCATTTATTGAAGTCAGGTGTTCAGCGCCTGATGGATAACAAATAGATCCTGTTTGAGAAGACTTTGACTTCATTGATTCTAGTTGAAGATGTTGCCATCATAACCATTTCCGCCAATCCTTCCAAGGCTTCCTCGAGAAAGCCTGTTAGGATTACATCTGTTCCAAGAATCGCTCTGTTGATCATTATTATTCCTGGTCCCATCCCTTACACTTCAGACAAGGCTGTCCCATGGCACTATGGTGCTGATGTGTATTACCATGGAGTTAAACAAGACTTTGGAAATGAAGAAGCTGATGCTGATATCGGCAATATTGTCGGGTCTAGCAAAGTCACCAGAAGTGGAAGACTCTTTTCTCCTGAGATTTCCCCTCCGACTGTTCAAAAACCTGTTGTCATTCCATCTTCCAATACATCAGCTATTATTCCAATTCTTACTCCAATTATCACTCCTGTCACCGAGCCATCTGACACTCGGGGCAAAGAAGTTACAGGTGAGCCTGCCCGGATGGAGGCACCTAAGAAGATTATTGTGGAAACCTCTAAGCAGGAGATAGAGGAAATTCTGAAGATTATCAAGAAGAGCGACTACGACGTAGTCGAGCAGCTGGGGCAGACCCCGTCAAAAATCTCCATGTTATCCTTGTTATTATGCTCGGAAGCCCGTGCAAAGGCTTTAATTGCTTTCCTCAAAACTGCGCATGTGCCGCAGGAGACTTCTGCTGATCAATTCAAAGACTGTGTAGCTAGTTTAACTGCCGACAACGGTTTGGGTTTCTCAGACGTAGATCTGACTGCTAAAGGAAGGAATCACAATGATTCTCTGCACGTCTCGATCGAGTTCAGGGCACTACTCTGGCCCACGTACTGGTGGATACTGGGTCCTCATTGAATGTTTTACCAAAGAAGGCATTAGACCGTCTGGACTGTGAAGGTTTGACTCTGAAACCAAGTAATATTGTGGTTAGGACTTTCGATGGGTCGAAAAGGATGGTGCACGGGGAGGTGGACGTCCCTGTTAAAGTTGGATCTCAAACTTTTACATCTACTTTCTATGTGATGGATATCCGACCATCTTATTCTTTCTTGTTGGGTCGCCCTTGAATTCATAAGGCTGGAGCAGTGACTTCTACGCTCCATCATATGTTGAAATATCCAGTAAAAGGGAAGATTGTTATGGTACAAGGTGAAGAGGAGTACATGGTGAGTCATCTTAACTCCTTCCGGTATGTGGAGATGGATGGAGAGTTCATTGAAACCCCGTGTCAGAACTTTGAAGAGGTCCCTCAGACTTTGGCATCGACTGAAGTTGCTGCTGACAAACCTCCGATGAAGATGGCTTCCCTCAAGGATGCCAAGGCTATTATTAATCAAGGTGGGTGTGCAAATTGGGGACAATTCCCTGACTTCACACACAAAACTGACAAGTTTGGTTTGGGATTTACTGCAGAGGCTCAAAGGGTTGTTCGGCGCGCGCGGATTGGAAGACCTCCTCTGCACATCAGTAATCTGGGAGTGAATGCAATTGAAGATGATGAAGAAGAGTCAGATATCAACAACTGGATTTACCCGACTGTCGACGGTGGCTTGAACAATTGGACGGTGAAGGACTTCGTGCCCGTTTCTTTTATTACACAGTAATAGACTTTTTTTTTGAAATTTGTAACATACAATTTGAAACTTTACAGCCTGGTGCCTTGCCCGAGGCACCTTGGTTTTGTTTGTGAGGGCTTATTATTTGTCATTTTCATATATCATTAATAAAGCATTGGACATTTCTTGCATTACAAATTTTGCGCTCCTTGTTTTTCTTTTCTATCTTGCACTTTATCAAAAACAGCTATTGTCTTACACACACTCACATATCATAATGCAGATCCACATCCACTCTGGATCCCATTGATAACGATTCTGCTACTTCCAGTTATGACTTCAAAAATCTGATCAACCAAGCCGAGGACGAAGGTGAGGATGATTGTGAAGTGCCTAGAGAGCTTGCTAGGTTGCTGTTACAAGAAGAGAGGGCCATACAGCCTCATGAAGAGCCAGTGGAATCAGTGAATTTGGGTAGGGAGGAAGACAAGAAAGAGTTCAAGATAGGTGCAAATCTGGAGCCTAATGTCAAGCAACGGTTGATACAGATGCTACGCGACTATGTTGAGATCTTCGCTTGGTCTTACGAAGATATGCCTGGTTTAGACACTGATATTGTGGTACACCGCCTGCCAACCAAAGAAGACTATCCTCCGGTAAAGCATAAGGTTCGCTGTATGCGCCCTGAGATGTCTGAGAAAATCAAAGCTAAGGTCATGAAACAGTTTGACACCGGATTTCTATCTGTTACTTCTTACCCGCAGTGGGTTGCCAACGTTGTTCTGGTGCCAAAGAAGGATGGTAAGGTACGTATGTGTGTAGACTATAGAGATCTGAACAGGGCGAGTCCCAAAGATAATTTCCATCTGCCTCATATTGATGTTCTGGTCGACAACACCGCACAAAATAAGGTCTTCTCCTTCATGGATGGTTTTTCCGGTTACAATCAGATTAAGATGGCTCCCGAGGATATGGAAAAGACAACCTTCGTTACATAATGGGGTACTTTCTGTTACAAGGTGATGCCTTTTGGGTTGAAGAATGCTGGGGCAACTTATCAGCGCGCCATGGTCGCTTTGTTCCATGACATGATTCACCGTGAGATTGAGGTTTACGTTGATGACATGATTGCAAGGTCCCGGACTGAAGAAGAACACCTTGACCATCTTCAGAAGTTATTTGACAGGTTGAAGATGTACAAGCTGAGGTTAAACCCAAACAAGTGCACCTTCGGGGTAAGATCTGGTAAGCTGTTGGGTTTCGTCGTTAGTGATAAAGGTATTCAAGTAGATCCTGCAAAGGTGAAGGCTATATAGGAGATGCCAGCTCCCCGCATTGAAAAGGAAGTTAGAGGGTTTTGGGGACGTCTGAATTACATTGCCCGATTCATTTCACATCTGACTGCTACTTATGAATCGATCTTCAAGCTGCTGAAGAAAGATCAGGTGGTAAAGTGGAATGATGAGTGCCAGGCCGCCTTCGAAAGGATCAAAGAATATCTCCAAGAGCCACCAATTCTGATGCCTCCAGTTAAAGGAAAACCTTTGATCTTATACTTGACAGTGTTGGACAACTCAATGGGGTACGTGCTGGAGCAGCATGACGAGTCTGGCCGAAAAGAGCATGCTATTTACTACCTTAGCAAAAAGTTTACCGAATACGAGACCCGATACTCGTTGCTTGAGAAAACTTGTTGCGCGTTGGCATGGGCTGCTCGTCGGCTGAGACAGTATATGCTGAATCAAACTACCCTATTGATATTAAAGATGGATCCAATCAAGTATATCTTCGAAAAGCCTGCCTTGTCTAGAAGAATAGCAAGATGGAAAATGATCTTAATTGAGTATGACATCCAATACACAACCCAAAAAGCAATCAAGGGAAGTGTGTTGGCAGATCATTTGGCGCATCAGGCCGTGGATGATTACCAATCTACGAATTTCGAGTTCCCGAATGAGAACATCATGTTGGTGACCGACTGTGAAGAACCTGGACCGGATGAAGGACCTGAGGAAGGATCCCGATGGTCTATGTATTTTGACGGAGCCTCAAACGCGTTGGGTAATGGCATTGGCACCGTGATCATATCTCCTGAAGGCTGTCATACTCTGTTCACCTCCCGATTATGTTTTAACTGCACCAACAATATGGCGTAGTATGAAGCATGCATCATGGGTCTTTGAGCTGCTATTGACCTGAGGATTAAGTTCTTGAGTGTATTCGGAGATTCCGCTCTCGTGATCAGTCAGATCAAAGGCGAGTGGGATACGAAACACCCAAACCTTATTCCTTACAAAGAGTATGTACTGACGTTGCTTCCGCACTTCGAGGAGATAACCTTTAAACATTTCCCCATAGAGGAGAACCAGTTAGCGGACGCGCTAGCTACTATGTCTTCTATGTTCAAGGTCAGATGGGATAATGAAGCTCCCCGGATTACCATCGAGAGGTTGGACGAACCTGCACATTGCTGTGACATTGAGACTGAAGAGGTAGCAGATAAACCCTGGTTTCACGAGGTAAAAAGGTATCTTGAGGCTACAGAATACCCCGAGGGTGCATCTGTCAATGATAAAAAGTTCTTGAGAAGGTTCACAGCAAAGTTCTTCATCAGTAATGGTATCCTTTACAAACGTAACCATGACTCAACCTTACTGCGGTGTGTGGACAAGAACGAAGCAGAAAGGATTATGGCAGAGTTACATGAAGGTACCTTCGAGACTCACTCCAGTGGACATACCATGGCGAAGAAAATCCTACGAGATGGGTATTATTGGTCTACTATGGAAGCCGATTGTTATCAGCATTCTCGGACCTGCCATAAGTGCCAAGTCTATGCTGATAAGATGCACGTACCTCCAGTTCCTCTGAATGTTTTGACAGCACCTTGGCCCTTTGCAATGTGGGGCATTGATATGATTGGCGAGATCAGACCTACTGCGTCCAATGGGCATCGTTTCATCTTGGTAGCAATTGATTATTTTACGAAATGGGTTGAGGCAGCTTCTTTTGCTATAGTGACCAAGAACATCGTGGCGCGATTCATCTGACACAATCTGATCTGTTGATATGGTGTACCGGAGAGGATCATTACGGACAATGGTACAAATCTCAACAATACAATGATCACTGAGCTCTACAAACAGTTTAAGATACAACATCACAACTCTTTTCCCTATTGGCCGAAGATGAATGGGGCTGTTGAAGCGGCTAATAAGAACATCAAGAAGATTGTGCAGAAGATGACGGTGACATATAAAGACTGGCATGAGATGTTACCATTCGCTCTTCATGGGTACCGCACCTCAACACAGACGTCAACAGGGGAAACACCCTACTCTTTGGTGTATGGCATGGAGGTAGTCTTACCCATTGAAGTCCAGATACCCTCTCTTCGAATTATGAAGGATGCAGGTTTGAACAAAGACGATTGGATCCAGACCCAGCTTGATCAGCTGAATCTAATCGACGAAAAGAGACTTACTGCTATTTGTCATGGTCAGACATATCAAAAGCGAATGATTAAGGCCTTTAACAAGAAAGTCAGACGACAAGAGTATCAAGTCGGGGATCTGGTGATCAAACGCATCATACTGCCACAAGGTGATCCCAGGGGAAAATGGACCCCCACATATGAAGGGCCATTTGTGGTTAAGAATACTTTTTTAGGAGGAGCTATGATTCTAACCACCATGGATGGTGACGACCTTCCTCACCCCGTCAATGTAGACATAGTAAAAAATACTACGCATAATCAAAGACCCGCTAGGTCGACTGGCCTAGGCAAAAATAAGGGCTTCCCGGCGAACCAAAAGGGTCGAAAACCTGAAAAGGCGGCTTGGGCAAAAAAGGGTATCCCGATGGACTGAAAACCGGAAAGGGAAGTCCAGGCAAAAATTAGGGATCAAAGCGTAACACTATGTCTCATTGGATCATTTTGCAACCATATTTCGATATCGACTATCAAGCTCAGATGGCGCCAATCAATCTGATCTACCTTCAACCAAGTAGCAAAGTGATGAGACGCTCGAAGACATAAAGGCAATAGCAGAGTTGGAACCCAGTGGGATTGTTCACATAGCTGTTTTTCTTTGTTTTTCACAAATTGTATAAATTCTATCATTTCGGCGGCGTTCTCTTACTAGGACGTCAGCCTCTTGTACAAAAACGCCTATTAAAGGCCAACTTCAAAATCAATACAATTCATTTTCACAAAGAAATTTCAAATTTGTGTTTTCTTTTTCTGTTTTGTTTTGCAAGAGCGTCCAATGATTTATTTTTGATATATGAATTTGACAATAACTGCTGCTCATAAATATTTACATGCGAAACAAAAGACGATTACCGGTAATTTCCGGAACGGGGGCAAACAAGAAATGTCTAAACCTTACAGTCGCTCTATCCACCAGGTATAGGAATAGACCCAACTGAAGAATAAGACTAAAATGCATACACTCCCCGCAGAGTAAAAAGACGTCTAAAAATAGTGGTGTTAGTTCTCCCCAAGCCGAGTTCATCTATCACCAACAGTGGAAGACCATCCTCAGTGGAGTTTATTTCTTCCACAAACGGAAATTTTATCCCCGACAGAGTTCATTATCGCCAGCAATGTTAATTCATCCATAGCCGAGGTTATTTCTCCAAATCAGCGGACGTTCTGACAGAGTATCTATCTTCCCCACAAAGTCATTCTTTCACCAGTTTATTCTCCAGCAGAATTATTCTCCTGCCAGTGTATTCTCAAATCATCTTCGGTCGTTATCCTCAGCGAGCGAAACTCTCCAGCAGCAGTCCGAGACTTATTTTCCCCAGCTAGAAAACATCACGAGAACATTGCATACATCATGACATACGCATACGCATCATACAACACAATCTCATTTATTTTGAGAATATCATTGCTCAGTACATTTCATACATCATGACATTACATACGACTAACCCTTTACCTTTCAGGGAAAGATACCATCAAATTCTCACAAAATTCAAGCTATGAAGCCCGGGTACGACCGGATAATATCTTGATTCCTCCATCATATTGTAAAGCCCGGAGAACGACCGAATAACAGTATCAGAATACCGCGAAGCCTGGAATCGACCAGATAGTGGTTTATCATAACTATGAAGCCCATATTCGACCGAATAATAGTTTAATCCCCATCAAGTTATTGTGAAGCCTAGATTACGACCATATAGCAATACAAAGACACCATGAAGCTTGGATTACGACTAGATAGTGGAATGTCATAAACACAAGCCGTGAAGCCCGAAGTCAACTGAATAGCCGCTTAACAAAGTTATTGTGAAGCCTGGATTACGACCAGATAGCAATACAAGACGCCATGAAGCCTGGACTCGACCAGATAATGGTAGAAGACGTTGTGAAGCCTGGATTACGACCAGATAGCAGCAAAGAATACTACGAAGCCTGGATTACAACCAGATGATGGTATATCTTTAGTTCAAGTTATGAAGCCCGAATTCGACCGGATAATACCTTGATTTTCCCGAACACCTTGAAGCCTGGATTCGACCAGATAATGGTATATTACATCGTGAAGCCTGGATTACGACCAAATAGCGGTACAAGACACTATGAAGCTTGGATTTCGACCAAATAGCAGTTTTACCTGGACAACTACTAAGAAGCCCAGAGTCTACCGGATATTTGTATGCCCTAAAGTCAAGTTGAATCCCGGATACGACCAGATAACAACTTAATTCCATCTGAAGCCTGGATTACGACCAAATAAGAATTGAAAAGTTGCAAAGCCCGGATTACGACCGGATAGTAAGTTTGATCTCATCTCCCCAGTAGATCACTGTAAAGCCTGGGTTACGACCAGATAGCAGTCGATCCTATCACTATGAAGCCTGGATCACGACCAGATAATATTTCATTTTCACCTCTTCAACCAAGAGACTATTCCCCAATAGAATTACGGACGACTGAAGCTCCTAAAATTCAACTTTTCTCAAGACAGAGACCAGTATTCCCCAGCGGAATCCTCCTCAATGACAGGTATACAAGCTCTCGTTAAGGAATCTCTTATGCGATCGACACTTCTTCGGATGGAATCTTTAAGCCCATCTTACTTCATCAATATCCAAATGGCATCTATAAGCCCATTCCCGATGTCGCAAGACAAGTGCCACTTCATGCGAGTGCAAATTTCTGGGCACTCTAGTGTTCAATTATCTTCCACCTTCGGATCACGAAAGACAGACAAGCCAATCTACATCCTCAAGTTTAAGAAGATTGAACAGGGGCAGTTGTTGTACCCCAAAATTTGCCCTCCCATGTTTCTCAATACATTTCAAGTGAGGTCCTCAAATTGCTCAAGGAAGTCCAAGAGTTGACTAGACAAACTCTCTCCTAAGGCAGTCTACCTCAAAATTAGGGATTCATGTTGCATCAAGATGTGTGAGTCCAAGGGGTCTCAAATTATCACCATTGCCATAATATGTTCTCAAGATCATCCATGTCAAGTTTCAAGCCTTGCAGAGAAAGTTTGCTCAATCAATTGCTCAAAAGCCTGAAAATCGACTGTGCTAGGGCAAAAGTCAACTGTGCCCCACATACAGTCAAACTTCAAGATTTTTGGTCAACATTCTCATTTTGAAGTATTATTCATCATTTTATCAAGGTTTTATCATGATTCATCAAGGATTGCTCACAATGCATCAAAACCCAAAAGTTGCTAAATTGGGGTTTTACAAGAAAAGTCAACTCAACTTTGACCAAGCATAACTTTCTCATAATTTGTGGGAAATAACCCATCCAAAGCTCATTTTGAAGAGGATGCAATTCCATACAATTCATGTTCATGCCCAAAGTTCAAAATATGCACTCACAAGAAGTTATGAATTTTGACATTATAGGTCATCTTGAAAAGTCAACAAAAACACCTTTTTTGTCAAAGCTTCATACATGAACATGGAAGACTCAATTGAGATGAGACCAAAAGGGTTGCTTAGAGGACAACTAAAGATTTCTAAAAAGTCCAAGAACACCTTCAAAGAGTCAAAATTGAAGAAGTTATGCATTGGTGAAGTTGACCTTTTTTGCAAAATTGCCAAAAGTCAAAAGTGCCTCAAATTGCAATTTTTGTCAAATGGGCCTAACTTTTTGCACTTGTTTTGAGTTGGTAGCATGGTCCACGAGCCCTAGCTCTTTCCAATTGTTTTTGTCTTATTTTTGCTATTTATTTTGATTTTTTATTTCAATTAAATCAATTTAAATCAAAATAAATCATGAAAATATCCAAACCATTCAAACCTCAAGATTTTGTGCATATTTCAGGTCCCATATACAGCTAGCAAGTGAATCAAATCGTGCAAGGCATAGGTGTGCATAAAAATATTGATTTTGGCCTATTTTTAGAAAGAATTTCATGGAAATCAAATCAAGATCAAAAATCATAATGGACAAAGATTGAAGGCATATTTGTAACCCTAATTCGTCCCTTGGTATATAGTGTACAATTGCAGACAAAAAAGAGAAGTTTTGGAGGCGTGGAGAGGAAGAACTAAACTTGAAAAAACTCAAAGAAAGTGATAATCTGATTTTGCACTTCCAGGCATTTTCAAGACTCCCAAGCCATCTCTTTTGTTTCCTTGGCACTCAAGGAAGCCATAGCAATCAAAAGCAAGCCTTCTCGCGTGCTAGAACTCGCTGTAAGTGGTCCACGATTTGTCTCTATTTTCAGAATCAAATCTCTCTATTCTTGCATCCTTATCATGTTTCAATAGCATATTTGTAATCCTTATCGTGTTTGCAAGCTAACAACACCATTTAATTGCATTATAGTTAGCTGTATCGAAATCCACCATTGCTAGGGTTTCTTTGTGCGTTTTGGGTTTTCTCTATACAGGCAAAATTGGTCCACAAGAAGGGCACCATGATGCTCAGCAGGCCAAGGCGATTTGATCCATAGCATTAGATTTAATTTTTTATGCATGTGTGTGATTTTGAGATACGTAGGGTTTGTAGTGACGGACCTGCGTCCGTAGGTAAAAGTCTCTGACTTTTACCAACGAAGAGAGGAAGAAGAAGACCTGCGTGGCATCACCCTACTCGCCCATTTGAATTTGCACGCAGAATAATGTTTGCTTTGAATGTTTTTCATATTATTAATTATTATTACTTCATGTACAACACGCGCACGTAGCTCAGTTGGCAATAAGGCTGGTGGAAAAGGCCATATGACCTGGGTTCGAATCCCAGGTCCCCCCATATTTCATGTTATTTTTATTTGAATGATTAGGCGTGCATATAAGGCGCGGAGATCATCATGTGTCCTCAAGGCTCAACCATTGGATCTCCAGAAGGCCAGATCTGAAGGCCATTACATGAGGGTCCATCATGCATCCCAGTCAACATGCAGCACTGAATCCGGGGAGGTCAACATGGACCCTTGCTTTTGGGCCCAGAAGCTACTATTCACACCCCTCCAATTTGCTGATTACAGGCCCAATACCTCCTTTTCTTTATTCTTTCATATTTTATTTAATTTAATTTATTTAAATAATTTTACTAACACAAATTAATTCTTTTTTTTACAAAATCTTAAAATCAATTTTCATCCAATTTGATCTAGGTTTTTATTTTTTATACAAAAATTAATTGAATTAGCTTATTTAATTTTAGGGTGATTTTAATTCTTTTTCATAAATAAATTAAAATCAATTAGGAAAACTAGGGTTTTTGCTTAATATAATTTCTATTTTTATTTTCTTAAAAAATAACAAAAATAAAAAAATAGGTCAAATAATTTAGTTTTTATTAATTTAATTTAATTAGTAATTAAGTTTGTACATATTTAATTCAAACCCTTATTTTCTTAAAATAATCAAAAACAACAAAAATAATTTTTCTTTCAATTAGGTTAGACGGGGTCAAAACCCTATTTTTCTCTCGTTCTCGGTTCATCGCGCTTATTTATTTTTATCATATTGATGTAACTGCTCACAGGATGTAGTAGATTAATTAGGACTTTTTCTTTTCATTTATCATTTTGACGGGTTTTTTGGCTATGTAATTAATCTCACCCGAAGCCTTGTAATAGCGTAGCTTTATGTTGTACCCCAAAATTTGCCCTCCCTTTCTTCAGGAAACCATCTTGGATTTTTTAAAGTCCCCCTGAAACAAATCCAAGTCCTGAGTTATCCTTTTGCCCAAGCAAGCCACTTACAAGAGCAAGATGATCTCACAAACTCCAGAAGCAACGCTTTTATCTTGAGAAAAATCAAATTCTAAGTACTTAGAATGTTTCTTTAAAATAAGTGTTTTTTTAGAAAAAATCAGCGCTTCAGAACTTCTGGACCCATTCCAGATGAAAACGGTCAGAAGTTGCAAGCTTGGCTCAGCGTGGTCAGAAGTTGGCTCTTCAGCAGCTACATCAGTTCAATCAGAAGTTGTAAACGTGGTTCAGAAGGTAAGCCTCAAACAGAACATGCCCCTTCAGCAGTTACACAAGCCCAGTCAGAATTTGCTAAAGGAATGCAAGAGAAGCAGGGAAGTCTGAAGGCTCCTTCAGAACAGGTTGAAATCAGAAGATGAAAGATCAGAAGAGTGGGTGTTACACTGATACAGAATCTCTAAGTCCAGATTGTCCAGAAGCAAATCCAAGAAACGTACCAGAAAACCAGGAGAATCTCCAGAGCTTACTAAGACAACAGGTAGCCAAGGCCAGAGCATGGTTTACGCTGCTGATTCAACGCTGGTTTCCATTACCAGAATGTTGGTATTGACAGGTCTTGTCACCATTTAATGCCCATTAATGCTTCCAACCACTCCTGAGCATTCACGTGTGGCTTGGAAAACGCTTTTGCACAGATTCTGGTATGGGTCTTCACGCCACCGCCCACTTCAGAGGTCACTTCTCCCCAATCTACGCCTGCTGCTGCAACCTAGGCTGAAAGCTATCTGTATCACAACTTCCCAGGAATTTCTATCAAAGAACAAATTCAAACTCTGTTGGCGCTTTAAATGTTCAAGGCATCCACAAGGATTTTGCCTATAAATAGAGAGTCTTCACCATTGCCAAAGACGTTCAAGAAAAGAAACAGAAATTGCTAAGAAAGAAACAGAACTCTTAGCAACGTAGCGTTCTGAAACTCTGCCAAAATCTCCAGTTTTGTTCCATAAACTTTGAGTTTCTCACCTTCAACTTCATCAAATATCCAGTTCTTTTCTGTAAACCAAAAACACTCTTTCCAAACTTCTGGCCCTACAAACGTATACACCTTTACTTCCCCTTTTCAAATCTGTCAAGAACACCCCCAGAACCAGAACCAAAAGCTAAACTTTCACTCACCAACTTTTCCAAACAGTCAAGTAAGCACCTGCTGACCCTCATCACACTGTTAAGCATCATCAGCTGTGCATATTCAAGTAACATAATGTAAATATTCATGTTATTGCTGTTTATGTTCTGAGGATTTTCATACCTCAGAACGTTCTGAGCAAGTATAGGACTTGCCTGTGACCTTGGTGATTCTGACCTCTGAAACATTTTTGCTATTTGCTGGATCTGTTCTAAATATGTTTCTTGTTTTGTGGAATAACAACAGAATTGCAGATGTTCTGATTAGTACAGGGAAAAGCCAAGTGCTGACTTTGACGTTAGCACATCTGAAGCCTGTTTTGCTGTCAATGATATCAGAACCTCTGAGAGTTATTGCCTTTTCAACAGAATCAGAACTTCTGGTTTCTCCACTAACAAACTTCTGTCTTGCAGCACAGGGAAATCAGAACTTCTGATTTCCCCACTAACAAGGTTCTGTTTTGCAGGTGCCAGAGTCAGAAGTTCTGACTCATCCAGTTTCACTAACAGGTTGACCATCTGGCAGCGGAGCTGAGTCAGAACTTCTGATGACCTCCCAGCAGCGCGCGGGCTCCCTCTCTCTTTCTCTATATCTTGTTTTTTGCTATTTTCTTTTTTGTCTATTTTTCTCGTTGAACCCCCCATGTACAAATGTGTATCCCCCTCCCCTAATTGTTGTAATAGCGTAGGATTTTACATTTCCGCTCCTTATTGCTAGTAATTAGGACGTGTATGGCAAGATAAAATCAATGAAATAGAAAAACCCGATTCAAAGAAAGAAAAAAAAACTCTTGTATGCAATAAAACACACTTGCACACTAACACCCCTAGGGTTACATCCACTTGTTGCCTTCCAAAAATTAGGCCATATTACATGTTAGGTCTCTTTGGGCAAAATAAATAACTCAAATGGTCAAGTCCCTTAAAGCAAAATTGCCCAAAGATACTTGGCACCATTGCAATTATGGTCTAAGCGATGACCCGCGCCCGTCCCTCTCACATCCTAACACAAGATTGTCCACCAAATATAATGGTGGAACAAAATTGTTAAAAGGGTTAAAAACATAACAAAAATCTTTGAGAACTTTAGGGTAGATCGCTCTTAAGTACTTGTCAACTTGCAAAACAAAAACACTTGCCTGTTTTTAAACCACACCTCACAACACTTTCAAAACAACTTTCAAAAACAAATGAAAACCTTTTCAAAAGACATACACCTTTGTATACATCCCAACATGGGTCATTACAAAGGTTGCCACCACATTGGCCTCTTTTCAAAACATTTTCAAAACACACACACACAAAACACCATTTCAAACAATTAAAAAAAGGCAAGTGATCTAAGCAAGTAACTAAGAGCCCATGGATAACCATGGATAGAAAGGGTGCTAATACCTTCCCTTTCTATAATCTACTCCCCGAACCCAAGAAAAATCTCAAAGGTTTTTTTGCTGTGCTTTTTAAACCTTTCCTTAGGATAAAATAAAAAGTCGGTGGCGACTCTTGCTCAACCGAAACATTTACGAATACAAACGCAAAACCACAGTCAGTTCTCCCACCGTATCACACTTTACTTCTCACATTTTAATTTCCGCCAAATATTAACTATTAGATGTATGGTAATAGGGTTGCATGACAAGAATGTATGCTAATATTAAAACAGTTAGCGAACCCTAAATGTGCAAAGATAATAAACTTGAAATTGAATCACTCGCACATGTGCACTCCTAGGGTATACTCCCACTTCGGTTGCCTTCGGTAAACGATCATTGAGTATAGGATATTTTAGTGGTCGCTCTTTTGTCTAAAAGATCAAATGTCTCGTTCGGAAAGGTTGCCTCAGAATTGTTGCCTCGAATACGATCTTAAGACATTAGGTTTATTACTAAGACATCCTAACATTGCTTTAGTGATCGTACGTCCCTTTTCGAATTGACCCTTAAAACTCCAACGATGGTGCTACCTACTCACTAATAGTGGGATAACACTGTCTAAAGGAAACGAGAACAGAAACATTCCTTTTTCGAGTAGGTAGATGCTAGTAGGTACTTGCTCAAAACAACAAACTTTTCCACACTTACACTCTTTTCAAACAAAGTTTTTAAAACGACTTCGTAACACTCTTGAAGACAGAAGCAAGGGTTAAATCGAAGTAAAACAAAAACTTTTCAAACACACCAACACATAATCAATTTTTGATGAGCAAGTACCTAAGAGCCCGTGGATAACCACAGATAGAAAGGGTGATAATACCTTCCCTTTCTATAATCTACCCCCCGTACTCAAACATTCTCGAAAAAGGTTTTTTCTGTTCTTTTCCCTTTTCCTTTGTTGGATAAAATAAAAGTCGATGGCGGCTCTTGCTTACCGCGACATTTTGCGAACAAAAAATGTAAAACGCAAACCAGTATTAACAGTCGGTTCTGCCACCGTATCACAACAGGCCAACTTCAAAATCAATACAAGTCATTTTCACAAAGCTTTGATTTATTTTCTTTTTCCTGTTTTGTTTTGCTACAATGTCCAATGGTTCATTTTTGATATATGCATTTGAAAATAATTGCTGCTCATAAATATTCACATGAAAAACAAAAGACAATTACTCGTAGTTCCAGGAGCATGGAAAACAAGAAGTGCCCAAACCTTACAGTTACTCTGCCCATTAGGTACCGGGGTAGAGCCAGCTTGAGAACATGAGTAGTGGTACATACACTCGCCACAGAGTAAGAAATATCCAAATACGGTGATGTCAGCTTCCCCGAGCAGGACATGACTCTCCCCAGCCGAGGTTCACAATCGCGAGTGAGTCAGTAAATTATTCCCCAAGCAGAGTTTATTTCTCTCACAAGCAAAAATTCAATCTCTAATGGAATTCATTACCACCAGCAACGGAAATTTATCCCCAGCTGAGTTTATTTCTCCAAATTAGAGATCTATCAGCAGAGTATCTCCTCTCCAACAGAGTCATTCTCCGCAGTTATCCGTAAACAAGGGGCAAATCCCCAACATAGTCATCTCTGTTCACCATCCCCAATAGAAGTAAAGGAACTATGTTTTGACAGTAGTCAAGAATACCATTTCTCATACTCTCCAAACAGCAGTCAGGGATTTATCTTCCCGGACTCAGATTATCATGTCGGCAGTTCATGTTCATACATCATGACATTTGTATACATTGCATATGACATAATTTCAATTATTCTGAGAACCTCATCACAATGCATCTCATGCATCACACATAACTAACCCTGTATTTATTTCAAGAAAAGACAGTTATTATCAACAATTTCCAGCAGGTACATGATCAACACTCTAAGCTAAACAGAGTAATCATCAGCGACAAATGCAACCTCATCCAGGTTCCCACAGCCTTACTGTCTAGGCTTTCGTATCGAAGTAACCATACTATCCAGGTTCCTTCTCACAGCCCTACTATCCAGGCTTTCATATCGAAGTAACCCTACCATCCAGGTTCCTTCTCACAGCCCTACTATCCAGGATTTCATATCGAAGTAACCCTACTATCCAGGTTCCTTCTCACAACCCTACTATCCAGGCTTTCATACAGAGGTAACCCTACTATCCAGGTTCCTTCTCACAACCCTACTATCTAGGCTTTCATATCAAAATAACCCTACTATCCAGGTTCCTTCTCACAACCCTACTATCCAGGCTTTCATATCGAAGTAACCCTACCATCCAGGTTCCTTCTCACAGCCCTACTATCCAGGCTTTAATATCGAAGTAACTCTACTATCTAGGTTCCTTCTCATAACCTTACTATCCAGGCTTTCATACCGTGGTAACCCTACTATCCAGGTTCCTTCTCACAACCCTACTATCCAGGCTTTCATATCGAAATAACCCTACTATCCAGGTTCCTTCTCACAGCCCTACTATCCAGGCTTTCATATCGAAGTAACCCTACCATCCAGGTTCCTTCTCACAGCCTTAATATCCAGGCTTTAATATCGAAGTAACTCTACTATCCAGGTTCCTTCTCATAACCTTACTATTCGGGTTCTGCTTCTTTGATCCCCAGATAACAGTACATAACACTGTAAGACCGGGACCCGATCAAACACAATTGGTTTCATGTTTCCCAAGAAAGTCGCAGTGTAGCATATACCCTGACCAAATACGCAGTTCACTTCCGCTCCCCAAACCGGAGTTACTCCCAGAAGAGTAACGGACAACTGAAGCTCCAAAAACTCTATTTTTCTCAAGACAGAGACCAACATTCCCCAATGAAATCCCCCTTAACAACAGGTATATGGGTTCTCACAAAGGAATCTCTTATGCAATCGACACTTGTTCAGATGGGATCTTTAAGCCCATCTCCGACAGTTCCCTAGCAACTACCAAATGGCATCTATAAGCCCATTCCTGATATCGCAAATCAAATATCACTTCATGCGAATGCAAATTTCTGGGTACTCTAGTGTTCAATCATCTTCTACCTTCAGATCACGAAAGGCAGACAAGCCAATATACATCCTCAGGTTTAAGAAGATTGAACAGGGGCAACTGTTGGACCCCAAAATATTCCCTCCCATATTTCTCAACACAGACAAACTCTCTTCTAAGGCAGTCTGCCTCAAATTAGGGTTTCATTTTTCATCAGGATATATGAACCACAAAGGACTCAAATGCTCACCATTATCCTAATATGTTCTCAAGATCATCCATGTCAAGTTTCAAGCCTTGCAGAAGAAGTTTGCTCAGTCAATTGCTCAAAGGCCTGAAAATCGACTTTGCTAGGTCAAAAGTCAACTGTGGCCCACATACAGTCAAGCTTCAATATTTATGGTCAACATCCTCATTTAGAAGTATAATTCATCATTTGATCAAGGTTTGATCATGATTCATCAAGGATTTCTCACAATTCATCAAAACCCAAAAGTTGTTAAATTAGGGTTTTGTAGGAAAAGTCAACTCAACTTTGACCAAGCATAACTTTCTCATACTTTATCAGAAATGACCCATCCAAAGATCATTTTGAAGAGGATGAAATTACCTACAATTAATATTCATCTCCAAAGTTTAGAATATGAACTCACAATAAGATATGAATTTTGACATTATAGGTCATTTTGAAAAGTAAAAAAAAACACATTTTGGGTCAAAGCTTCATACATGAACATGGAAGGCTCAATTGAGATGATACAAAAATGGTTGCTTAGGGGACATCCTAAGCTTTCTAAAAAGTCCAAGAACACCTCTCTAGGGTCAAAATTAAGAGAGTTATGCATTGGCCAAGTTGACCTTTTTTGCAAAATTGCCAAAAGACAAATGTGCTCAAATTTGCATTTTTTGTCAAATGGGCCTAGTTTTTCATGATTGAATCTTGCTTATGACATGGTCCACGATCCAAATCATCACCCACACACCTTTTGCTTTATTTATTTATTTTATTTTGATTTTTATCATTTAAAAGTCAAATTAAATCAAATAAATAGCAAAAAATATCAAAGATTTATTTTGTGATCAGATTTTGGGTGGAATCAAATCCAATTATGCTAACAAATCATATCCAAAACGTGCAAAACAGATTGAACCAAAATTGGCATGATTTGACTTGATATAGAAAGATATCATACAAAGATAAAGACCAAATCAAATCTTCATAATGGACCAAGATTCAGCTCGTTTTTGTTGACCTAATGTGTTGCATTACATATACAGAACGTATCCAAGGCAAGAAAGGAGGTGGAGTTGTCGTGAAAATACCTAAAGAAAAGCTGAAAGTTTCAAGAAAAGTGGGAACCGGTTTTCAACCTGCAAGGAGTTTCAAGGCATTTCAAGAGCACCAATCTCTTCCCAGACATCCTAGAAGCGATTCCAATCACTCCTAGGTCTTGAAACGCCCAGAATCGAGTTCTACACCTCCCACGATTTGTCCAAAAAATTGATTCTGATTTCACTAATTCACGTATCTTTAGCACTTTTGATTGCCATACTCATGTTTATCATCATGTTTGCAAGCTAATCGTTCTATTCAATTGCATTTTTTATGACTGTATATGAAATTGCCATGGCTAGGGTTTTGTGTTCTTGTTTAGGGTTTTTTAATGCAGGCAAAATTGGGTGTTAATTCTGGTACCATGATACTCGTGACGATGATACGAGTTGATTGGTACTAGCCATGGTCATTTATCTTGAGCCTATGCAATTTTGGAGATGGATAAGGTTATACCTACAGCAAACGTCTGTAGGTAAAAGCTTGATTTGCTAAGGCGACAGAGAGAGGAAGAAGAAGCTGGCGTGGCAACGTGTGATTCGCTTATTTGAATTTCACGTGCTGGATTGGATCCACTAGCTTGTTTTATATATTATGTTATGTTTTTATTTTATTTACAAGTTAACATGCTAGCTCAGATGGTTGGGGAGAAATCCTTTGATGCACACGTCCTGGGTTCGATCCCAGGCGTGTGCATTTTATCATTTTCTTGGTTATTTCAGGTAGATCCCATGCCATGCAGTAGCATATGCCTACCATACGCTCTTGTGTTCCACCATCAGATCCATCAGCCAGTTGGATCCAATGCTCAGGTAGCAGGAGGATCACCATACACCCCAGGTTAACGTACGCACTGGATGAAGCGAAGTCAAAAGGGATTGGATGTTGTTGGGCCCAGAAATTCAGTTTCCACCCCCCCCCCCCCCTGTTTAGCATTGCAACCAGGCCCATTTATTTCTTTTCTTATTTCTTTTCTTTATTTTATTTAATTCTTTTAATTTCTTTAATAATTTCAATTAACAAATTAATCCCTTTTTTTTATATATTATCAAAATTAACTTAATTTAGTTTTAAATTAGGGAAATTGTAATTTATTTTCACAAATAAAATCAAATAGAAATTAGGTTAAAATTCTTGATTTAATTCTTTTATTTTTCTCAAATAAATAAAATACAAAAAATAGGTTTTAGATTGAATTTATGATTTTCCTTAATTTAAAATCAATTAGAATTTATGATTTTCTTTTCAATTTAACTATGTCATTATTTCCTTAAATAAACAAAAACATTTTTTTAATCAATCATCGATAAGTTTAATCAAGGGTCAAAACCCTAGTCGTTTCGTATTTGATTCATCGCGCGCTTATTATTTATTTCGACAATATTTTTGTAAATGCTCATGGATTGTAATATTTTAATTTAGGGTTTTATTTATTGTTTAAATTCCCGGGTTTTTGGCCATGTAATTAATCCCCCACCCCGAAGCCTTGTAAGAGCGTAGATTTATTTTCTCGCATTTTTAATTCCCGCAAATATTTAACTGTTAGATGTATGCTAATAGGATTGTATGGCAAGAATGCATGACAAATTAATACGATTAGAAAACCCTAATGTGCAAAGATCAAATAACTGAATACATATCACTCGCACATATCACTCTTAGGGTATACTCTCACTTCGGTTACCTTCGGTAAACGATCACTAAGTATAGGATGCTTTAGTGGTCGCCCTCCTGTCTAAAAAGATCTGATGTCACGTTCGAATGTCACCTCAGAAATGTTGCCTCGAGAAAGATATTAAGACTCTAGGGTTACTACTAAGGTGTCCTAACGTTGCTTTAGTGATCGTATGTCCCTTTCGAATTGACCCTTACAGACTCCGACGACGGTGCTACCTATTTCTCAATAGTAGGATAGCGATGTCTAAAGGAAACGGGAATATAAACGATCTTTTTTCGAGTAGGTAGATACTAGTAGGTACTTGATCAAGTCAAAACTTTTCACACTTAAACTCTTCAAAACAATTTTCAAAGCAACTTCATCGCATCCTTGAGGACTAATATAAGGGTTATCATGAAGTTAAAACATTTTCAAAAAAAACAAAGCACACGCACAAGCAATTTAAAAAAATGAGCAAGTACCTAAGAGCCCATGGAAAACCGTGGATATAAAGGGTGATAACACCTTACCTTTCTATAATCTACCCTCCGTACTCAGGATATCTCAAAAAAGGATTTTTTTCTGTACTTTTTTCCTTTCCGGTTGGATGAAATAAAAGCCGGTGGCGACTCTTGCTTACCGCGACATTTGTGAATACAAACACAAACCAGTATTAAACAGTCGGTTCTGCCACCATATCACAGAACTGGCGACTCTACTGGGGATTTATAAGTGGGGTATACCTTAGGTTCTAGTTCATCATAATTGCTTCTCTTGATTGTTTTGGTTGCTTTAAAGGTTTTGTTTGGGGTCACTATAGATCCTAACTCGGATCTGAGGAATACCTTTTAGGTAAGTAGCAATAGACTGTGAGGGAACTGTACGGCATAGACCGATACGGTTGAAGCAGTAGCTACATTGGTGTGGCACTTTGGTTGGTACCGCTATCCCTTGTGGAGAAACGAGGAGAATACGGGGCCGTCACGTGGTGTCGTTAAGCATCAACTGACCTTAGAACCTTTAATTGCCCAACTTGGCCATTAGAAAGTAGTGAGATAGCCGCCCTCGGTATAAAGCTGAGAACTGGTTGATACTCAATGCTACACTCATTGAGACCATACTCTCGGAATAATTTCGACCGCAAGAAAAGATTGTGTGAGCTGAAACCATGACTGATGGAGGATGGTCAATGATATTGAGATCCTCTAGAACCCGGTTACTTTTCTAGGACAGGTTGAAACCAACTTAACTTCAAGAGGGTATTACCTTTGACCTCATGCAAGCCTTAAATATAAGGGCTTTGTGTGATTTTACTGTGTTTGCAATACCTGTTATTTGCTATACCTGTGTTTTATCATGACATCATGCATCATAACATAGCATTCATGCTTCATTACACTAACCATTTCAAAGACAAAGGGAATTTATCTTTGTTCTGTTTTGCAGATCATGGCTTCCGTACGTAGAAAGACTATCTGAATCAACTTTGTGGAGATACCATCCCAACTCAAAGAGCTAGTGTCAAGAATTTCTGAAAATTCTATGTTCATTAAGAGACATGGTCAACTTCTCAGCCTGGTTACTTCAAACCCTAATGAACAGATGATGAGCGTACTTTTTCAGTTCTTCGATCCCAAGCATCACTGTTTCACCTTTCCAGATTATCAGTTGGTACCCACCTTGGAAGAATTCTCTCAGATATTGGGCATATCCATTCTTGAACAGGTACCCTTCACAGGTATGGAAGAAATTCCTAAGCCAGAAGTTATTGCCTAAGCCTTGCATTTGAAACGGGCCGATGTGGTATCCAATTGGGAAACTCGAAGCGGAGTTGAGGGTTTTATAGCCAAATTTCTGATAGACCAGGCTCAACTATTTTGGGATGATATGGATTTTCAGGCTTTCGAGGATGTCTTGGCTCTTCTTATCTATGGTTTAGTTCTCTTCCCTAATCCGGACTCTTTCGTAGATGTGAATGCTATCAAGATTTTTCTTTCTCACAACCATGTGCCTACCTTGCTTGGAGATATTCTGCACGCTCTCTATACTCGTACCATGAGGAGAAGAGGGACTCTTATGTGCTGCATGCTGTTGTTGTCGAGGTGGTTTATTTCTCGCCTCCCTAGGTCTATACTGAAGAACAAAGAAGGTTTGGGTTGGTCGCACAGAATAATGTCACTCGCTCATACAGATATTCTTTGGTGTTCCCGAGCTATGGAAGACGTTGCTGTTATTGATCGCTGTGGGGGGTACCCTAATGTCCCATTACTTGGTATCAGAGGGGGTATAACTTACTATCCTTGTCTAGCTTTGCGACAATTTGGTCGTGCTCGAAGAGACGGTCCCCATGAGTTACTTCTCGAGGATATTGTATTCGACTATGAGGATGATGTTAAGAGGCATCGCCGGAGGTTCATACGAGCTTAGGGCATGGTTAACAGATCTGACCCCCATGATTTGGGACCAAAGACTTCCCTTCCTATGCAACCTTACCTCCAATAGGTCCGAGCTCGTGCGCAGAAGCTTATGATGCCTTATGCGGCAGTGTTACCAGTGATTGTGGAACCCACTACTGAAGACGGCACTCCTTACATGGTTCTCTATCCTTACATGCCCACTGATCTTGGAGAGTTACAGAGGTCTTGGATTCAGCTGAAGAATGAGCGGGATACTTACCGGGAGCAGTTCCATGAGAAGGAGAGGAAGGTTTTAAAGCTCACCAGGAAGCTCGAGGAAGAAAGAGTGCTCAATGATTACATCAGCACAAAGAGAAAGCGTCCAGGGGACTTTTGATTTTGCTTTTCTAGTTTTGGATTTGTTTGATTTACTTCTTTGTAACGCCTTAAAGGCATGTTGAACCTTTTAAATTTAAGCTAATAAAGTTTTGTTTATTTTGGTTTGAAAATTTAAATCTCCCAAAGTCTTTGAAATCATTACATGCGCATCCCATTATCATACACATCATTACAGGTTTGTCATCTTCTTCGCTGTTTATTTCAGCATAAATGTCTTCCGATCAAGCCATCAAAGATCTTCAGGCCCAGAACGCCCAGTTCCAATAGATGTTCATCAGTTTGGAAAAGGGGAAAGAGGATCTGAAGACCCTCATTCTGAAAGAGAAGAAGAAGAAGAAGAAGAAGGCCGGTATTCTGAATATGGGCAGAAGGTTTGGAGAAAGGTTGAAGCATCAAACTGATCTGACCTCTTCATCCAAAGACGGGGAGAACCAAGAAGAGGAAAAGGACCCTAGTCCTGCAGTCTCTGACAATGATACTAATTATGATGATGAGCAATATCCTCCTGCCGAGGATAGGTACAAGCAGCTAGAAGACCGCCTGAGTGCTATGGAAGTTCAGAAGATACCTGGTTTGGATTTCGGAGAGCTGGGACTGGTATCAGGAGTGGTCATCCCTCAAAAGTTCAAGGCTCCAGTTTTCACTAAGTATGATGGAGTGTCCTGCCCTAAACTCCATCTCTGCTCTTATGTCAGGAAAATTCAACCCCACACTGCTGATAGAAATTTGTGGGTGCACTTCTTTCAAGATAGTCTGTCAGGGACTCAGCTTGAATGGTTCTACCAATTGGAAGGAGACAGTGTCCGAAACTGGGAAGATCTTGCTGCTGCTTTCTACAAGCAGTATCAGTATAATGTCGACCTTGCTCTCACTCGTACTCAACTCCAGAGTATGTTCATGGGTGCATGTGAAGGTTTCAAAGATTACGTTCAGAAATGGAGAGATTTGGCTGGAAGAGTTCAACCCCCTTTGTATGATAGGGAGTTGGTTGATATGTTTCCGGGGACGCTGTCTGGTCCATTTTTTAACCATTTAATCAGCAGCTCGTCATCTGGTTTCACCGAGTTGGTTTTAGCTGGAGAAAGAGTGGAGGCTGGAATTCGAAGTGGTAAAATACAGAAGGACGCCTCTTCGAGTTCGATAAATAAACCTTTTACTGGTAAGAAGGAAGCCAGTGCAGTTTATAGCCCGAGGGGCCAAAACAGATCTGAACACCGTCCAATAGTAAATGTTGTAGTGATACCAAGACCCGCAGTTGCTCCACAATGCAATAATCAACATAGGGTGGAAAGACCACAGCGACAGTTTACCCGCATTAGCATGACATTGGCTGAAGTGTTACCTCACCTGCTGAGATCCAACTTGACAACCTTGAGAGAGGCTCCTAAGAATCCAAACACTACCTCTCCCAGATACAATCCCAACGCGCGGTGCAGCTACCATTCTAAGAATCCTGGCCACGATACCAATGATTTCTAGGCTCTGAGAAACAAAGTACAAGACTCGCTGGAAGCTAAAGAGATAGATTTCGATGCTCCAGAAAATCCGAATGTAATAACTACTCCCATGCCCAAACATGGTTGTGGGGTTAATGCTGTTGACACTTGTGATACGGTGGCAGAACCAGACTGTTTTGGAAAATGCTTGTTTATGTTTTGCGTTTATGTTCGCAAAATGTCGCGGTAAGCAAGAGTCGCCACCGACTTTTATTTTATCCAACTGGAAAGGACAAAAGCATAGAAAAACTCCTTTTTTGAGATTTTCAGAACGGGGGGTAGATTATAGAAAGGGAAGGTATTAGCACCATTTCTATTCGTGGTTTTCCACGGACTCTTAAGTACTTTCTCATCATTTTAAAAATTGCTTTCGTGCTTGTGTGTTTTGGAAAGTTTTTGTTTAACTTCGTTTTAACCCTTGTATCAGTCCTCAAGAGTGTTACGAAGTGTTTTTGAAAACTTTGTTTGAAAAGCGTATGGTGTGAAAAGTTTGATTTTTGAGCAAGTACCTACTAGCATCTACCTACTCGAAAAAAGAATGTTTATGTTCTTGTTTCCTTTAGACAATGTTATCCTACTATTAGTGAGTAGGTAGCACCGTCGTTGGAGTTGTAAGGGTCAATTCGAAAAGGATGTACGATCACTAAAGCAATGTTAGGACGTCTTAGTAATAACCCTAATGTCTTAAGATCATATTCGAGGCAACCTTTCTGAGGCAACATTTCCGAATGGGAGTTTTGATCTTTGTTTAGACAGGAGGGCGACCACTAAAATACCCTATACTTAATGATTGTTTAACGAAGGCAACCGAAGTGAGAGTATAACCTAGGAGTACACATGTGCGAGTGATTTGTTTTCAATTATTATATTTGCACATTTAGGGTTTGCTAACCATTTTAAAATTAACATACATTCTTGTCATGCAATTCTATTATCATACATATAACAGTTAATATTTGCGAAAATTAAAATGCGGAAAATAAAACTACGCTATTACAAGGCTTCAGGGATGGGGATTAATTACATAGCCAAAAACCCGTAAAACGATAAATAAAATGAAAATCCTAATTAAGCTATTACATCCCATGAGCAGCTACATTAATATTTGCAAAAAATAATAAATGCGCGCAATGAAACGAGAACGGGAAAAATTATGGTTTTGACCCTGTCTAAACTCAATTAAAAGAAAAGTCATTTTTTGTTGTTTTTGACTATTTTTTGAGAAAAATAAGGTTTTAATTAAATAAATACAAACCTAGTTACTAATTAATTTAAATTAAGAAAAATAATTAATTTGACCTATTTTTTGTATTTTTGTTATTTTAAGAAAGGAAAATAAAAATTAAATCAAACAAATCCTAATTTTCTAATTGATTTTAATTTATTTACAAAAAAAAGTTATAATTACCCTAAAATTAAATTAAACTAATTATTAAATTAATTTTGACAAAATAAAATAAAAAAACCTAAATTCTAATTTGATGAAAATTGATTTTATGAGTTTTTTGTTAAAAAAAGAATTAAATTTATGTGAGAAAAATAATTAATCAAAATAATTAAAAGAAAAAAATATATATAAAAGAAAAAGAATATGGGTCTGGTATCAAAGTAGAAAGCGAGTGTCAATAGCAGTTTCTGAGCCCAATAAGCCCGGGTCCACGATGACTCTCATGATCCAATGTTACACGTTTGACTAGGCCTATGGTAGACCTTCATGTGTCGGGCGTTGGATTTGGCTTGTTGGACATTTGGTTGGCTGATCATTGAGGATGTATGGTGGATGTCTTAGAAACCTGCGCATGGAAATATGCATAGAAAATAATATTGAAGAAACAAGGGGACCTGGGGATCGAACCCAGGCCCTTTAGCAATTTCCAACGCCTCCTGACCAACTGAGCTGGCATGTCTTGTTGTACAAAGAAAAACAAGTAAATATTATATTGGAAAATCAAATTAACTCATAAAAAACGCGCGAATTTTGAATGGACAAATCATTGCCTGCCACGCCACCTTTCTTCTTCCTCCTTCCGTTAGCAAAAGTCCAGACTTTTACCTACGGACAAAGTCTGTAACTATAGCCCTGTTTCATTCAAATATTGCACACACGCGTGATAAATCAGTTATAATGGTACCAATCTACTCGTCTCAACCTTACGAGTGTCATGGTATCTCAATCGTGGCCCAATTTTCCATGTATAGCAAAGCCCCAAAACTATCTCAAAAACCCTAACAATGGCATCCACACGCATGGCTTCCAAAAGTTCAATTAAACGGTATTGTTAGCTTGCAAATATGATAAGGATTACAAATATATCATTTAAGCATGATAAAGATGCAAGAATGAATGGATACGATTTTGAAAAAAATGACAAACCGTGAGGGTCGTAGGGACGGATTCTGGGCAAATCAAGGCTTGATTATGACCGGGTTAACTTCAGGAAATGGCTGGGAATCGATTGCTAGCCTTGGAGTGGTGTAAATCATACTCTAACTTGTAATTTGATTCATCACTTTTTGGTGATTTTTTCAAGTTTTCTTGCAGCTTCTCACGCCTCTAATTCTTGTGCTTTTGGTCTGAATTTGTTCAATATATATCATAGGATCAATTAGGGTTACAAGTTTGCACCAAATCTTTGCAATTATGAATATTTGATCATTGATTCACACTTGTATCAAATCTTTCCAAAACAAGAGAAATTTAATATTTTTGTGTACAAATAAGCCTTGCACGATTTGATCTCATTGCCAGCTATTCATGGACCTGAAATATGCACAAAATCTCAAGGTTTAAATGATTTTTAATATTTTCATTATTTATTATTGATTTTATTTGATTTAAATGAAATAAAATCGAGATAAATGATAAAAATAAAAGAATGACAAGTGGCAAGGCTCATGGGTCGTGGACCATGCTACAAGTTCAGTGCAAGCATAAAAAGTTAGACCCATTTAGCAAAAAATGCAATTTTAGGCATATTTGACTTTTGGCAATTTTGCAAAAAAAGGTCAACTTCACCAATGCATAACTCCTTCAATTTTGACCCTAGAGATGTGTTCTTGGACTTTTTAGAAATATCAAGATGTCCTCTAATCAACCCTTTTGGTCTCATATCAATTTAATCTTCCATTTTCATGTATGAAGCTTTGACAAAAATGTGTTTTTGTTGACTTTTCAAAGTGACCTATAATGTCCAAATTTATATCTTCTTATGAGTGCATTTTTTGAGCTTGGGAGATGAATATGAATTGTATGGAATCACATCCTCTTCAAAATGAGCTTTGGATGGGTCATTTATGATAAAGTGTGAGAAAGTTATGTTTGGTCAAAGTTGAGTTGACTTTTCCCATAAAACCCTAATTTGGCAACTTTTGGGTTTTGACGAATTGTGAGCAATCCTTGAGGAATCATGATCATCCCTTGATAAAATGATGAATAATACTTACAAATGAGTATGTTTACCAAAAATCTTGAAGTTTGACTGTATGTGGGCCACAATTGACTTTTGCCCTAACACAGTCAATTTTTGGGCTTTTGTGCAATTGACTGAGCAAACTTTCTCTGCAAGGCTTGAAACTTGACATGGGTGATCTTTAGAACATATTAGGACAATAGTGAGCATTTGAGACCCTTTGGACTGAAGCATCTTGATGCAAACTGAAACCCTAATTTGAGGTAGACTGCCTTAGGAGAGGGTTTGTCTGGTCAACCTTTGGACTACCTTGAGCAATTTGAGGACTTCACTTGACATGTATTGAGAAATATGGGAGGGGAAATTTTGGTGTACAACAGCTGCCCCTGTTCAATCTTCTTAAATATGAGGATGTAGATTGGCTTGTCTGCCTTTCGTGATCCGAGGATGGAAGATGATTGAACACTAGAGTGCCCAAAAATTTGCACTCACATGAAGTGGTATACATCTTGGGATGTCGGGAATGGGCTTATAGATGCCATTTGGAAGTTGAAGTTGGAAGATGGGCTTAAAGATGCCATCAGAAGAAGTGTCGATCGCATAAGAGATTCCTTTGCGAGAACCCATATACCTGCTATTTGAGGAAGACTATGTCGGGGAATGCTAGTCTCTGTCATGGTAGAAATAGATTTTTAGGAGCTTCAGTCGTCCGTTATTCTACTGGTGAATCATCTCTTGGTTGAAGAGGTGAAAATGAACTGTTATCTGGTCGTGCTTTAGGCTTCACAATGATTCGCCGAGGAAAATAAGATCGACTGTTATCTGGTCGTGCTCCAGGCTTCACAGTGACTTATTGGGGTGATGAGATTAAACTTGCTATCTGATCGTTCTCCAGGCTTCATAATTTCTCAAATCTTATCTGGTCGTAATCCAGGCTTCAGAAGGAATTAAGTTGTTCTCCGGTTGCCTCCGGGCTTCAACTTGAATTTAAGGCACACTAATATTCGGTCGATTCCGGGCTCCTTAGTAATTGGCCAAGTAAACTTCTATTTGGTCGAAATCCAAGCTTCACAGTGTCTCATAATGTTATCTGGTCGGGTCAAGGCTTCAGTGTCATTTGCTGTTATCTGGTCAAGTCCAGGCTTCGCAATGTCCTATACCATTATCTGGTCGATTCCAGGCTTCACGGTATTTGGAGAAATCAAGATACTATCCAGTCGAATCCGGGCTTCATAACTTGCATTTAAGGCACACTACTATCTGGTCGATTCCGATCTTCTAAGTGATTGGCCTAGTAAACTGCTATTTGGTCGAAATATAAGCTTCACAGTGTCTCATACTGTTATCTGGTCGGGTCCAGGCTTCAGTGTCTTTTGCTGTTATCTGGTCGAGTCCAGGCTTCGCAAAATCCTATACCATTATCTGGTTGATTCCAGGCTTCACGATATTTGGAGAAATCAAGATACTATCCGATCGAGTCCGGGGTTCATAACTTGCGTTAAAGATATACCACTATCTGGTCGATTCCATGCTTCATAGTATTCTTTGCTGTTATCTGGTCGAGTCCAGGCTTCACAGCATCCTATACCATTATCTGGTCGAGTCCAGGCTTCATGGTATTTGGAGAAATCAAGATAATATCCGGTCGAGTCCGGGCTTCATAACTTGCGTTAAAGATATACCACTATCTGGTCGATTCCAGGCTTCATAGTATTCTTTGCTGTTATCTGGTCGAGGCCAGGATTCACAGCGTCCTATACCATTATCTGGCCGAGTCCAGGCTTCATGGTATTTGGAGAAATCAAGATACTATCTGGTCGAGTCTGGGCTTCATAGCTTGAATTTAAGATGTACCACTATCTGGTCGATTCCAGGCTTCATGGTGCTCTGTACTGCTATCTGGTCGATACTAGGCTTCACAGTAATTTGTTGGGGATTCAACTATTTTACGGTCGATTTCCGGGCTTCATAGTATGATGGAGAAAAAATCAAGATATTATCCGGTCGAATCCGGGCTTCATAACTTGAACGGGAACCGAAATCTTAGCATTGATTTGACTGAACTAGAGAGCTTGTGAGAATTTGATTCTATCTTTCCCTGAAAGGTAAAGAGTTAGTCATATGTAATGTTATGATGTATGCCATGTATTGAGTAATTATGTTCTCAAAATAAATGAGATTGTGTTATATGATGTATATGTGTATGCCATGATGTATAGATATGCAATGTTCTTGTGATGTTTTTAGCTGGGGAGAATAAATCCCGGATTGCTGTTGAAGAGTTCAAGGAGTTGAGTTCTTCACGCTCGCTGGGGATAACAACCAAAGATGAATTAAGAATAAATTGGCGGGGGAATAACCCTGTTGGAGAATGAATTGGCGAGAGAATGACTCTGGGGAAAAGAGATATTGTACTAGAAGATCTGCTGATTTGGAGAAAAATCCTTGGCTGGGGATGAATTACTGTTGCTGGTGATGATGAAATCTTGTCAGGGATTGATTTTATGCTTGTGGAAGAAATAAACACCACTGGGGATAATCTTCTAGTGCTGGTGATAGATAAACTCTGCTTGGGGAGAATTTTGCCGACTCATTCGCGATTATGAACTTTGGCTGGGGAGAGCTAACACCACTGTCTTTAGATGCCTTTTACCCTGCGGGGAGTGTATGTACCTTTAGTCATATTCTCAAGCTGGCTCTATCCCTGTACCTAGTGGGTAGCATAACTGTAAGGTTTGGACATTCTCGATTTCCCCTGTTCCTGGAATTATGATTAATTGTCTCTTGTTTCGCATGTAAGTATTTATGAACAACAATTATTTTCATATGCATATATCAAAAATGAATCATTGGACGTTCTTGCAAAACAAAACAGAAAAAGAAGAACAATTTTTTTGAAATTTATTGTAAAATGAATTGTATTGATCCTTGAAGTTAGCCTATAATAGGCGTTTTGTACAAGAGGTTGACGTCCTAGTAAGAGAACGCCTTCGAAATTATACAATTTGTGAAAAAGAAAAATAGCTATGTGAACAATCCCACTGGGTTCCAACTGTGCTATTGCCTTTATATCTTCGAGCATCTCATCACTTTGCTACTTGGTTGAAGGTAAATCAGATTGATTGGCGCCGTCTGAGCTTGATAGTCGATACCGAAATCTGGTTGTAAGGTGATCCAATGGGACATAGTGTTACGCTTCAATCCCTAATTTTTTCCTGGACCGCCCATTCGGGTTTTCAGTCCACCATGATACCCTTTTTTGCCCAAGCCGCCTTTTCAGGTTTTCGACTTGCCAGGTGTATAGTTTTTTTTATCTTTCATCCCTTACTTTTGCCCGAACCCTTTTGGTTCGCTGGGAAGCCCTTATTTTGCCTAGGCCAGTCAACCTAGCGGGTCTTTGATTATGCGTAGTATTTTTTCACTATGTCTGCATTGACGGGGTGAGGAAGGTCGTCACCATCCATGGTGGTTAGAATCATGGCTCCTCCTGAGAAGATGTTCTTAACCACAAATGGCCCTTCATAAGTGGGGGTCCATTTTCCCCTGGGATCTCCTTGCGGTAGAATGATGCGTTTGATCACTAGATCCCCGACTTGATACTCTTGTCGTCTGGCTTTCTTATTAAGAGCCTTGATCATCTACTTTTGATACGTCTGACCATGACAAATAGCAGTAAGTCTCTTTTCGTCGATTAGATTCAACTGATCAAGCCGGGTCTGGATCCAATCGTCTTCGTTCAAACTTGCATCCTTCATAATCTGGAGAGAGGGTATCTGGACCTCAATGGGTAAGACTGCCTCCATGCCATACACTAAAGAGTAGGGAGTTGCCCCTGTTGACGTCCGTGCTGAGGTACGGTACCCATGAAGAGTGAATGGTAACATCTCATGCCAGTCTTTGTACGTCACCATCATCTTCTGCACAATCTTCTTGATGTTCTTATTAGCCGCTTCAACAGCTCCATTCATCTTCGGCCGATAGGGAGAAGAGTTATGATATTGTATCTTGAACTGTTTACAGAGCTCGATGATCATTGTATTGTTGAGATTTGTACCATTATCCGTAATGATTCTCTCCAGTACACCATATCGACAAATCAGATTATGTCGGATAAACCGCGCCACGACGTTCTTGGTTACTGTAGCAAAGGAAGCTGCCTCAACCCACTTCGTGAAATAATCAATAGCTACCAGAATGAAACAATGTCCGTTGGACGCAGTAGGTCTGATCTCGCCGATCATATCGATGCCCCACATTGCAAAGGGCCAAGGAGCTGTCAGAACATTCAGAGGAACTGGAGGTACATGCACCTTATCAGCATAAATTTAACACTTATGACAGGTTCGAGATTGTTGATAATAATCGGCTTCCATAGTGGACCAATAATATCCTGCCCGTAGGATTTTCTTTGCCATGGTATGCCCACTAGAATGAGTTCCGAAAGTACTTTCATGTAACTCTGCCATGATCCTTTCCACCTCGCTTTTGTCCATACATGATAGTAAGATTGAATCATGGTTACGCTTGTAAAGGACACCATTACTGATGAAGAATTTCGCGGCGAACCTTCTTAATAACTTCTTATCATTAACGGATGCACCCTCGGGGTATTCTTGAGCCTCAAGATACCTCTTTACTTCGTGAAACCAGGGTTTATCTGCTACCTCCTCTGTCTCAATGTCACAGCAATGTGCGGGTTCGTCCAACCTCTCGATGTTAATCTGGGGAGCTTCATTGTCCCATCTAACCTTGAACATAGAAGACATGGTAGCTAACGCGTCCGCTATCTGGTTTTCTTCTCTGGGGAAGTGTTCAAAGGTTATCTCCTCGAAGTGTGGGAGCAACATTAATACATACTCTTTGTAAGGAATAAGATTTGGGTGTTTCATATCCCATTCGCCTTTGATCTGACTGATCACTAGAGCAGAATCTCCGAATACACTCAAGAACTTAATCCTCAGGTCAATAGCTGCTCGAAGGCCCATGATACATGCTTCGTACTCCGCCATATTGTTGGTGCAGTTAAAACATAATCGGGCGGTGAACGGAGTATGACAACCCTCCGGAGATATGATCACAGCGCCAATACCATTACCCAATGCGTTTGATGCTCCATCAAAATACATAGACCATCGGGATCCTTCCTCAGGTCCTTCATCCGGTCCAGGTTCTTCATAGTCGGTCACCAACATGATGTTCTCATCTGGGAACTCAAAATTCATGGATTGGTAGTCATCCACGGCCTGATGTGCCAAATGATCCGCCAATACACTTCCCTTGATTGCTTTATGGGTTGTGTATTGGATGTCATACTCAGTTAATATCATATGCCATCTTGCTATTCTTCCGGACAAGGCATGCTTTTCGAAGATATATTTGATTGGATCCATCTTTGATATCAATAGGGTAGTTTGAGTCAACATATACTGTCTCAACCGGCGAGCAGCCCATGCCAAAGCGCAACAAGTTTTCTCGGGCAGTGAGTATCGGGTCTCACAGTCGGTAGACTTTTTGCTAAGGTAGTAAGTAGCATGCTCTTTTTGGCCAGACTCGTCATACTGCCCCAGCACACACCCCATTGAATTATCCAATACTTTCAAGTATAAGATCAAAGATCTTCCTTCAACTGGAGGCATCAGAATTGGTGTCTCTTGGAGATATTCTTTGATCCTTTCGAAAGCGGTCTGACATTCATCATTCCATTTTACCACTTGATCTTTCTTCAGCAACTTGAAGATTGGCTCACAAGAAGCAGTCAGATGTGATATGAATCAGGCGATGTAGCTCAGACGTCCCAAAAAGCCTCTAACCTCCTTTTCTGTACGGGGAGCTTGCATCTTCTGTATAGCCTTCACCTTTGCAGGATCCACTTGAATGCCTTTATCGCTAACGACGAAACCCAACAGCTTACCAGATCTTACTCCGAAGGTGCACTTGTTCGGGTTCAACCTCAGCTTGTACGTCTTCAACCTGTCAAATAGATTATGTAGATGGTCAAGGTGTTCTTCCTCAGTCTGAGACCTTGCGATCATGTCATCAACATAAACTTCAATCTCATGGTGAATCATGTCATGGAATAAAGCGACCATGGCGCGCTGATAAGTTGCCCCAACATTCTTCAACCCGAAAGGCATTACCTTGTAGCAAAAGGTGCCCCACTGTGTAACGGAGGTTATCTTCTCCATGTCTTCAGGAGCCATCTTAATCTGATTGTAACCAGAGAAAACATCCATAAAAGAGAAGATCTTGTGTTGGGCGGTGTTGTCGACCAAAACATTGATGTGAGGTAATGGGAAGTTATCCTTGGGGCTTGCCCTGTTCAGATCTCTATAGTCCACACACATTTGTACCTTACCATCTTTCTTAGGCACCGGAACAACATTGGCAACCCACTGCGGATAAGAAGTGACAGCTAAAAATCCCGCGTCAAACTGTTTCATGACCTCAGCTTTGATTTTCTCAGACATTTCAGGGCGCATACGGCGAACCTTCTGCTTTACCGGAGGGCAGTCTTCTTTGTTTGGCAGGCGGTGAACCACAATATCAGTGTCTAAACCAGGAATATCTTCGTAAGATCAAGCGAAGATCTCAACATAGTCGCGTAGCATTTGTATTAACCTCTGTTTGACACTAGGCTCCAGATTCGCACCTATCTTAACCTCTTTCCTGTCTTCGTTTGTACCCAATATTACTGATTCAACTGGCTCTTCATGAGGCTGTATGGCCCTCTCTTCCTGCATTAACAGTCTAGCAAGTTCTCCAGGAACCTCACAATCATCCTCACCTTCGTCCTCAGCTTGGTTGATCGGATTTTCGAAGTCATAACTGGCAGTAACAGAGTCGTTATCAATGGGATCCAGAGTGGATATGGATCTGCATTATGATACGTGAGTGTGTGTAAGAGCATAACTGTTTTAATAAAGTGAGACAGAAAAGAAAAAATAAGGAGCGCAAAATTTGTAATGCAAGAAACGTCCAATGCTTTATTGGTGATATATGAAAATGAAAAATAATAAGCCCTCACAAACAAAGCCAAGGTGCCTCGGGCAAGGCACCGGCCCATAAAGTTTCAAACTGTTTATTACAACTCTTAAAACAAAAGTCAATTACTATGGAATAAAAGAAACAGGTATGAAGTCTTTCTCCGTCCAGTTGTTCAAGCCATTGTCGGTTGTAGGATAGATCCAACTGTCGATATCTGAATCCTCTTCACCATCTTCAATTGCATTAATTCCCTGATTATTGATGTGTAGAGGAGGTACTCCAATCTGTGCGCGCCAAACAGCCCTTTGAGCCTCTGCAGTAAATCCCAAACCAAATTTGTCAGTCTTGTATGTGAAATCAGGGATTTGACCCCAATTTGCACACCCACCTTTTTCAATTACAACCCTGGAATCCTTGAGAGAAGCCATCTTCATCGGAGGTTCGTCAGTAGCAACTTCAGTTGACGCCAAAGTCTGGGGGACCTCTTCAAAGTTCTGACAAGGCGTTTCGATGAACTCCCCATCCATCTCCACATAGCGAAAGGAATTGAGATGACTCACCATATACTCCTCTTCACCTTGTACCGTGACAATCTTCCCCTTTGCCGGATATTTCAGCTTTTGATGGAGCGTTGAAGTCACTGCCCAACCTTATGAATCCAAGGACGACCCAACAAGCAAGAATACGATGGTCTGATGTCCATTACATAGAAGGTGGATCCAAAAGTTTGAGATCCAACTTTAACAGGGATGTCCACTTCCCCGTGTACCATCCTTTTTGATCCGTCAAAAGCCCTGACCATAATATTACTCGGCTTCAGAATCAAGCCTTCACAGTCCAGACGGTCTAATGCTTTCTTTGGCAAAACATTCAAGGAGGACCCAGTATCCACCAGTACATGGGCCATAGTAATTCCCCTGCACTCGACCGAGACGTGCAGAGCATCATTGTGATTTCTTCCTTTGGCAGTTAGATCTGCATTTGAGAAACCCAACCCATTGTCGACAGTCAAACTAGTTATGCAGTCTTTGAATTGATCAGCAGAAATTTCCTGCGGCACATGCGCAGTCTTGAGGAATGCAATTAGAGCCTTTGCATGGGCTTCAGAACACAACAACAAGGACAACATAGAGATTTTTGACGGGGTCTGCCCCAGCTGCTCGACTACATTGTAGTCGCTCTTCTTGATAATCTTCAGGTTTCCTCTATCTCTTGTTTAGAAGCTTCCAACACAACCTTTATAGGTGCCTCCGTCCGGGAAGGCTCACCTGTGATTTCTTTGCCCCGAGTCTCAGATGGCTCAGCGACATGAGTGATAACTGGAGTAAGAACTGGGACAGTAGCTGATGTGCTATCAGATGGAATGACAACAAGTTTTTGAACAGACGAAGGGGAAATCTCGGGAGAAAAGAGTCTTCCACTTCTTGTGACCTTGCTGGCCCCGACAATATTGCTGACATCAGTATCGGCTTCCTCGTTTTTAAAGTTTTGTTTAACTTCATGGTAATACACATTAGCACCATAGTGCCATGGGAAATCCTTATCTGAAGTGTATGGGATAGGACCAGGGATAGTAATGATCAACGGAGTGAGTCTTGGAACAGGTGTAATCTTAACAGGCTTTCTCGAGGAAGCCTTGGAAGGATTGGCGGAAATGTTTATGATGGCAACATCTTTAATTGGAACTAGCAGAATCATAGTCTTCTCAAACAGGATCTCTCTATTATCCATCAGGCGTTGAACACCTGATTTCAATAAGGGACAACCAGCAGGCAGAATTGAACATATTGGCACCCTTCACCATAACCCAGAAATAAATCGGCCAACAATAGATTCTTCTTAACTGTCATTAGAGGAGTAGAAATTTCTTCCACGGAGGTCACAAATAAATCATCACCCACAACATTTACTCCATGACCATGTTTGGGCATAGGGGAAGTTATGACGTTGGGCTTCTCTGGAGCATCAAACTCAATTTCTTTAGTCTCGATCAAGTCTTGCACTTTGTTTTTCAAAGCCCAACAATTGTTTGTATCGTGACCTGGGCCATCGGAGTGATAGGCGCAGTGGGCATTCGGGTTATATTGAGGAGAAGTGGTGTTGGGGTTCTTCGGGGCCTCCCTTAGAGCTATCAGGTTGGCCTTCAATAACTGTGGTAAAATTTGAGACAAGGGCATATTGAGCCGAGTGTACTGTCTCTGTGGTCTTTCCACCCTTGGTTGATGGTTGCGTTGTGGAGCAATTATGGGTCTTGATATTACTACCGCATTTACCGTTTGACGGTGTTCAGGTCTGCTCTGGCTTCTCAGGCCGTAGACTGCACTAGCTTCTTTTTTACCGGTGAAAGGCTTCTTCACTGCACTTAATGAAGTATCATTATGTATCTTACCACTTCGGATACCAGCTTCTAATCTCTCTCCAGTCAGAATCAACTCAGTAAACCCATATGACGAACTGCCAATCAGATGATTGAAAAATGGACCAGATAGCGTTCCCAAGAACATATCAACTAACTCTCGATCAGACAAAGGGGGTTGAACCTCGCCAGCCAAATCTCTCCACTTTTGAGCATAGTCCTTAAAACCTTCACTTGCACCCATGGACATACTCTGAAGTTGAGTATGCGTGGGAGCGAGGTCGGTATTATATTGGTACTGTCTGTAAAAAGCAGCAGCAAGGTCTTCCCAGTTTCGGACGTTGGCTCCTTCCAATTGATAAAACCATTCAAGCTGAGTCCCTGACAAACTATCTTGAAAGAAATGCACCCACAAATTTCTATCAACAGCGTGGGGTTGGATTTTCTTGACATACGAGCGGAGATGGAGTTTTGGACAAGACACTCCATCGTACTTGGCAAAAACTAGAGCTTTGAACTTGTGAGGGATCACCACTCCTGATACCAATCCTAGATCTCCGAAATCCAAACCAAGGATCTTCTGAATCTCCATAGCGCTCAGACGGTCTTCAAGTTGTTTATACCTATCCTCAGCAGGAGGATATTGCTCATCATCAAAATCAGTATCATTATCAGAGACTACAGGACTGGGACCCTTTTCTTCCTCTTGGTCCTCATCTCCTTTGGATGAAAGAGACAGATCAGCTTCCTGTCGCAACCTATTCCCAAATCTGTTACCCATATTCAGAAGAACCACCTTCTTCTTCTTCTTCTTCTTCTTATTCTCCTTCAGGATGAGAGTCTTCAAATTCTCTTGCCCTTTATCCAAGTTCAAGAACATCTCTTGGAATTGGGCATTTTGTGCCTGAAGAGCTTTGATGGCTTGATCGATAGGTGTTTCAGAAGACATTTCGTGCTGAAATAAACAACGAAGGAGATGAGAAACCTGTAATGATACATGCAATGATGTGCATAATAATGGGATGCGTATGTAATAATTTCAAAGACTTTGGGAGATTTAAATTTGCAAACTAAGAAATAAACAAACTTTATTAGATTAAACTTGTAAAAGGTTCAACAATGCCTTTAAGGCGTTTACAACGAAGTAAATGAAAAACAAATCTAAACTAGAAAAGCAAAAAATCAAAACTCCCATGGACGCTTCCCCTTCGTGCTGACGTAGTCATTGATTGTCCTTTCATTCTCAAGTTGCCTGGTGAGCTTCAAGATCTTCCTTTCTTGCTCATGATACTTCTCTCAGTAGGTATCCCTTTCCTCTTTCAGCTGAATCCATAATCTCTTCAATTCCCCAAGATCAGTGGGCATGTAAGGATAAAGACTTGTATAAGGAATGCCCTCTTCATTGGTGGGATCCACTATCACTGGCAACACAGCTTCATAAGGCATTCCAAGCTTCTGGGCACGAGCTAGGACCCACTGGAGATAAGTATGCATAGGGAGAGAAGTCCTTGGTCCTAACTCTTGAGGGTCAGACCGGTTCACCATGCCCTAAGCTCGTATAAACCTTCAGCGATGCTCGTCAACGTCCCCCTTATAGTTAAATGCAACATCTATAAGAAGTAGCTCATGAGGACCGTCTCTCCGGGCACGACCGAATTATCACAAAGCTAAACAAGGACTGTAGGTTATTCCCCCTCTGATTCCAAGCAACGGGACATTAGGGTATCCCCCATATCGATCAATGACAGCGATGCTTTCCATATCCTTAGAACTCCAAAGAATGTCTGTATGGGAAAGGGACATTATTCTGTAGGACCATCGTAAACCTTCCTCATTCTTCAACACAAACTTAGGGAGGTGCAAAATAAACCACCTCACCAGCAAAGGCATGCAACACATGAGGGTCCCTCTTCTACGCATAGTACGAGTGTAGAGGGCATGCAAAATATCACCCAGAAGAGTAGGTACGGGATTGCGAGACAGGAAGATCTTAACTGCATTCACATCTATGAAGGAATCTGGATTCGGGAAAAGAACCAAACCATAGATAAGGAGAGCCAAGATGTCTTCAAAAGCCTAAAAATCCAAGTTATCCCAGAATAGTTGAGCTTGCTCTATCAAAAACTTAGCTAAGAAACCTTTAACCCCGCTTCGTGTCTCCCAGTTGGATACTACATCAGCCCTTTTTAGATGCAGAGCTGAAGCAATGTCTTTTGGCCTAGGAGTCACTTCCAAACCTGTGAAGGGCATCTTCTCAAGGATGGATATGCCCAATAAGTGAGAAAACTCCTCCAAGGTAGGAACCAGCTGATAATTCGGGAAAGTAAAGCAATGATGCACAGGATCGAAGAACTGGAAAAGCACACTCATCATCTGCTCATCAAGCTTTGAGGTAACCAAGCTAAGAAGCTGACCATGTCTCCTAATGAATGAAGAAGTATCAGAAACTCTCGAGGCTAAATCTTTGATTTGAGCAGGTATTTGCACAAAGTTAACTCGAATGGTATTTCTGCGCATGGAAGCCATAATCTGCAAAACAGAACAAAGATAAATCCCCTCGGTCTTTGAAATGGTCAGTATAATGAAGTATGCATGCTATGTGATGATGCATGATGTCATGATAAAACACACAACAGGTATAGAAGATAACAGACATGGTAAAGGCAAACAAGTCACACAAGAGCCCTTAAGTTTCAGGCTTGCATGGGTCTAGGTACTACCCTCTTGAAGTTCAGTTGGTTTCAACCTGTCCTAATAATAGTAATCGGGTTCTAGAGGTTCTCAATATCACTGACCATCCTCCATCGATCATGGTTTCAGCTCACACAATCTTTTCTTGCAGTCGGAATTATCTCGAGAGTATGGTCTCAATGAGTGTAGCATCGAGTATCAACTAGTTCTCAGCTTTATACCGAGGCGGGATATCTCACTACTTTCTAATGGCCAAGTTGGTCAATTATAGGTTCTAAGGTCAGTTGATGCTTAACGACACCACGCAGCGGACCCGTATTCTCCTTGTTTCTCCACAAGGGATACCGGTACCAACCAATGTGCCACATCAATGTAGCTACTGCTTCAACTGTATCGGTCTACGCCGTACAGTTCTCTCACAGTCTATTGCTACTTACCTAAAAGGTGTCCCTAGATCTGGGTTAGGATCTATAGTAACTCCCAATAAAAATCCCTCAAAAGTAAAGCAACCAAGACAAACAAGAGAAGCAAATATGATGAACTAGATCCTAAGGTATAACTCACTTATTAATTCCCCAGCAGAGTCGCCATTTCTGTGATATAGTGGCAGAATCAGACTGTTTTGGAAAATGCTGGTTTGCGTTTTACGTTTGTGTTCGCAAAATGTCGCGGTAAGCAAGAGTCGCCACCGACTTTTATTTTATCCAACTAGAAAGGACAAAAGCACAAAAAAATTCCTTTTTCGATATTTTGAGTACGGGGGGTAGATTATAGAAAGGGAAGGTATTAGCACCCTTTATATCTGTGGTTTTCCACGGGCTCTTAGGTACTTGCTCATCATTTTAAAAATTTCTTTCGTGTTTGTGTGTTTTGGAAAGTTTTTGTTTAACTTCATTTTAACCCTTGTATCAGTCCTCAAGAGTGTTACGAAGTGTTTTTGAAAACTTTGTTTGAAAAGTGTTTGGTGTGAAAAGTTTGATTTTTGAGCAAGTACCTACTAGTATCTACCTACTCGAAAAAAGAATGTTTCTATTCTTGTTTCCTTTAGACAGCGCTATCCTACTATTAGTGAGTAGGTAGCACCGTCATTGGAGTTGTAAGGGTCAATTTGAAAGGGACAAACGATCACTAAAGCAATGTTAGGACGTCTTAGTAATAACCCTAATGTCTTAAGATCATATTCGAGGCAACCTTTCCGAGGAAACATTTCCGAACGAGACTTTTGATCTTTGTTTAGACAGGAGGGCGACCACTAAAATACCCTATACTTAATGATCGTTTACCGAAGGCAACCGAAGTGAAAGTATACCCTAGGAGTGCGCATGTGCGAGTGATTTGTTTTCAGTTATTATCTTTGCATATTTAGGGTTTGCTAACCATTTTAAAATTAACATACATTCTTGTCATGCAATCCTATTATCATACATCTAACAGTTAATATTTGCGAAAATTAAAATGCGGAAAATAAAACTACGCTATTACAAGGCTTCGGGGAGGGGGATTAATTACATAGCCAAAAACCCGTAAAACGATAAATAAAAAGAAAATCCTAATTAAGCTATTACATCCCATGAGCAGTTACATTAATATTTGCAAAAAATAATAAATGCGCGCGATGAAACGAGAACGGGAAAAATTAGGGTTTTGACCCTATCTAAACTTAATTAAAAGAAAAGTCATTTTTTGTTGTTTTTGATTATTTTTTGAGAAAAATAAGGTTTTAATTAAATAAATACAAACCTAGTTACTAATTAATTTAAATTAAGAAAAATAATTAATTTGACCTATTTTTTGTATTTTTGTTATTTTAAGAAAGGAAAATAAAAATTAAATCAAACAAATCCTAATTTTCTAATTGATTTTAATTTATTTACAAAAAAAAAAGTTATAATTACCCTAAAATTAAATTAAACTAATTATTAAATTAATTTTGACAAAATAAAATAAAAAACCTAAATTCTAATTTGATGAAAATTGATTTTATGAGTTTTTTGTTAAAAAAAGAATTAAATTTGTGTGAGAAAAATAATTAATCAAAATAATTAAAAGAAAAAAAATATAAAAGAAAAAGAATATGGGCCTGGTATCAAAGTAGAAAGGGAGTGTCAATAGCAGTTTTTGAGCCCAATAATCATGGGTCCACGTTGACTCTCATGATCCAATGTTGCATGTTTGACTAGGCCTATGGTAGACCTTCATGTGCCAAGCGTTGGATTTGGCTTGTTGGACATCTGGTTGGCTGATCATTGAGGACGTATGGTGGATGTCCTGGAAACTTGCGCATGTAAATATGCATAGAAAAATAATATTGAAGAAACAAGGGGACCTGGGGATCGAACCCAGGCCCTTTAGCAATTTCCAACGCCTCCTGACCAACTGAGCTGGCATGTTTTGTTATATAAAGAAAAGCAAGCAAATATTATATTGGAAAAGCAAATTAACTCATAAAAAACGTGCGAATTTTGAATGGATAAATCATTTCCTGCCACGCCACCTTTCTTCTTCCTCCTTCCATTGGCAAAAGTTCAGACTTTTACCTACGGACAAAGTCTGTAGCTATAGCCCTGTTTCATTCAAATATTGCACACACGCGTGATAAATCAATTATAATGGTACCAATCTACTCATCTCAACCTTACGAGTGTCATGGTACCTCAATCGTGGCCCAATTTTCTCTGTATAGCAAAGCCCTAAAACTATCTTAGAAACCCTAACAATGGCATCCACATGTATGGCTTCCAAAAATGCAATTAAACAATACTGTTAGCTTGCAAATATGATAAGGATTACAAATATATTATTTAAGCATGATAAAGATGCAAGAATGAATGGATACGATTTTGAAAAAAATGACAAACCGTGAGGGTCATAGGGACGAATTCTGGGCAAATCAAGGCTTGATTATGATCGGGTTAGCTTTAGGAGATGGCTGGGAATCGATTGCTAGCCTTGGAGTGGTGTAAATCGTCCTCTAACTTGTAATTTGATTCAGCACTTTTTGGTAATTTTTTCAAGTTTTCTTGCAGCTTCTCACACCTCTAATCCTTGTGCTTTTGGTCTGAATTTGTTCAATATATATCATAGGATCAATTAGGGTTACAAGTTTGCACCAAATCTTTGCAATTATGAAGATTTGATCATTGATTCACACTTGTATCAAATATTTCCAAAACAAGAGAAATTCAATATTTTTGTGTACAAACAAGCCTTGCATGATTTGATCTCATTGCCAGCTATTCATGGACCTGAAATATGCACAAAATCTCAAGGTTTAAATGGTTTTTGATATTTTCATTATTTATTATTGATTTTATTTGATTTAAATGAAATAAAATCAAGATAAATGATAAAAATAAAAGAATGACAAGTGTCAAGGCTCATGGGTCGTGGACCATGCTACAAGTTCAGTTCAAGCATAAAAAGTTAGGCTCATTTAGCAAAAAATGCAATTTTAGGCATATTTGACTTTTGGCAATTTTACAAAAAAGGTCAACTTCACCAATGCATAACTCCTTCAATTTTGACCCTAGAGATGTGTTCTTGGACTTTTTAGAAAGCTCAAGATGTCCTCTAATCAACCCTTTTGGTCTCATATCAATTGAGTCTTCCATGTTCATGTATGAAGCTTTGACAAAAAAAGTGTTTTTGTTGACTTTTCAAAGTGACCTATAATGTCCAAATTTATATCTTCTTGCGAGTGCATTTTTTGAGCTTGGGAGCTGAAGATGAATTGTAGGAAATCACATCCTATTAAAAATGAGCTTTGGATTAGTCATTTATGATAAAGTATGAGAAAGTTATGTTTGGTCAAAGTTGAGTTGACTTTTCCCATAAAACCCTAATTTGGCAACTTTTGGGTTTTGATGAATTGTGAGCAATCCTTGAGGAATCATGATCAAAACTTGATAAAATTATGAATAATACTTTAAAATGAGGATGTTGGCCAAAAATATTGAAGTTTGACTGTATGTGGGCCACAGTTGACTTTTTCCCTAGCACAGTCGATTTTTGGGCTTTTGAGCAATTGACTGAGCAAACTTTCTATGCAAGGCTTGAAACTTGACATGGATGATCTTGAGAACATATTAGGACAATAGTTAGAATTTGAGACCCTTTGGACTCAAGCATCTTGATGCAAACTGAAACCCTAATTTGAGGTAGACTGCCTTAGGAGAGGGTTTGTCTGGTCAACCTTTGGACTACCTTAAGCAATTTGAGGACTTCACTTGACATGTATTGAGAAATATGGGAGGGAAAATTTTGGGGTACAATAACACTGATTTGTTTGTGACCTCTGTTGAAGAAATTTCTACTCCTCTTATGGCTTTTAAGAGGAATTTGCTGTTGGCCGGTTTATTTTCGGGTTATGGTGAAGGTTGCCACATGTGCTCGATTCTACCTTCTGGTTGCCGCTTGTTGAAGTCAGGTGTTCAGCGCCTGATGGATAATAAAGAGATTCTGTTCGAGAAGGTTATGATTCCTGTTGTTCCAAATGAAGATGTTGCCATCATAACCATTTCTGCCAATCCTTCCAAGGTTTCCCCGAGAAAACCTGTTAGGATTACACCTGTTCAAAGAATTGCTCCGCTAATAATCAATGTTCCTGGTCCCATCCCGTACACTTCAGACAAGGTTGTCTCATGGCACTATGGTGCTGATGTGTATTATCATGGCATTAAGCAAGATTTAAATAATGAATAAGTTGATACCGATGTCAGTAATATTGTCGGGGCTAGTAAGGTTACCAGAATTGGAAGGCTCTTCTCTCCCGAGATTTCCCCTCCGACTGTCCACAAACCTATTGTCATTCCATCTGTTAGTAAATCAACTACTGTTCCAGTTCTCACTCCAGTTATCACCCCTATCGCCGAGCCATTTGGGACTCGGGGCAAAGAAATCATAGGTGAGCCCTCCCGGACGGAGCCGCCTAGAAAAATTGTTTTGGAAGCCTCTAAACAAGAAACAGAGGAAATACTGAAAATTATCAAGAAAAGCGACTACAATGTGGTCGAACAGTTGGGGCAGACCCCGTCAAAGATCTCCATGTTGTCTCTGCTGTTATGTTCTGAAGCCCATGTGAAGGCTTTGATTTCATTTCTCAAGACTGCGCATGTGCCGCAGGAAACTTCTGCATATCAGTTCAAAGATTGTGTGGCTAGCCTGACTGCTGACAATGGGCTAGGATTTTCAGATGCGGATCTGACCGCTAAGAGGAGGAATCATAATGATGCTCTGCATGTATCGATTGAGTGTAAGGGCACCATTATGGCTCATGTGCTGGTGGATACCGGGTCTTCGTTGAATGTTCTGCCAAAGAAAGCATTGGACTATTTGGACTATGAAGGTTTGACTTTAAAGCCGAGTAACATTGTGGTAAGGGCTTTTGACGAATCAAAAAGAATGGTGCATGGGGAGGTGGACATCCCTGTCAAAGTGGGTTCTTAGACCTTTGGGTCCACCTTTTATGTAATGGACATCAGGCCATCGTATTCTTGCTTTCTGGGTGGTCCTTGGATCCATAGGGCTGGGGCAGTTACTTCCACACTCCATCAAATGCTGAAGTATCCAGTGAAGGGGAAAATTGTCACGGTGCAAGGTGAAGAAGAGTATATGGTGAGTCATCTTAATTCCTTCCGTTATGTGGAGATGGATGGGGAGTTCATAGAAACTCCTTGTCAGAACTTCGAAGAGGTCCCTCAGAATTTGGCGTCAACTGAAGTTACTACAAACAAACCTCCGCTGAAGATGGCTTCTCTCAAGGACACCAGGGCTGTAGTTGAAGAAGGTGGGTGTACCAATTGGGGTAGGCTCCCTGATTTCACTCACAAAACTGACAAATTTGGTTTGGGCTTTACTACAGGGGCTCAAAGGGATATTAGGCGCGCTCGGATTGGAAGACCTCCTCTACACATCAGCAGTCGGGGAGTTAATGCAATTAAGGACAGTGAAGAAGATTCAGACATCGACAACTGGACCTACCCAACAACCAACGGTGGACCGAATAACTGGACGGCTCGAGACTTCGTACATGTTTCTTTTATTTCACAGTAATTAACTTTTGTTTTAAGATTTGTAATAAACAGTTTGAAACTTTACAGCCTGGTGCCTTGCCCGAGGCACCTTGGCTCTGCTTGTGAGGGCTTATTATTTGTCATTTCATATATCATTAATAAAACATTGGACGTTTCTTGGATTACAAATTTTGCGCTCCTTGTTTTTCTTTTATGTCTCTTACTCTATCAAAACAGCTATGCTCTTACACACACTCATATATCATACTGCATATCCATATCCACTCTGGATCCCATGGATAACAGCTCTTCTACTGCCAGTTATGACTTCAAAAATCCGATCAACCAAGCCGAGGACGAAGGTGAGGATGATTATGAGGTGCCTGGAGAACTTGCTAGACTATTACATTAGGAAGAAAGGGCCATACATCCTCATGAAGAGCTAGTTGAGTCAGTGAATTTGGGTACAGAGGAAGACAGGAAAGAGGTTAAAATAGGTGCGAATCTGGAGACTAGTGTCAAACAACGGTTAATACAGATGCTACACGACTATGTTGAGATCTTCGCCTGGTCCTATGAAGACATGCATGGTTTGGACACTGATATTGTGGTACATCGCCTACCGACTAAAGAAGACTACCCTCCGGTAAAGCAGAAAGTCTGTCGTATGCGCCCCAAAATGTCAGAGAGAATCAAGGCAGAGGTTATGAAATAGTTTGACGCGGGATTCTTAGCTGTCACTTCTTATCCGCAATGGGTTGCCAACATCGTTCCGGTACCTAAGGACAGTAAGGTACAGATATGTGTGGACTACCGAGATTTGAACAGGGCAAGCCCCAAGGACGACTTCCCACTTCCTCACATTGATGTTCTAGTCGACAACACAGCGCAACACAAGATCTTCTCCTTCATGGATGGTTTTTCTAGCTACAACCAGATCAAGATGGCTCCTGAGGACATGGAGAAGACAACCTTCGTTACACAGTGGGGCACCTTCTGTTATAAGGTAATTCCTTTTGGGTTGAAGAATGTTGGGACACCTTATCAGTGCGCCATGGTCGCTTTGTTCCATGATATGATTCACCACGAGATTGAAGTTTATGTTGATGACATGATAGCCAGGTCCCAGACTGAGGAAGAGCATCTTGATCATCTCCAGAAACTGTTTGACAGGTTGAAGACGTACAAGCTGAGGTTGAATCCGAACAAGTGTACCTTCGGGGTAAGGTCTGGTAAGCTTCTGGGTTTTGTTGTCAGTGACAAAGGTATTCAGGTGGACCCTACGAAGGTAAAATACATACAGGAGATGCCAGCTCCCCGCATAGAAAAGGAAGTTAGAGGTTTCTTGGGACGTCTGAATTACATTGCCCAGTTCATTTCACATCTGACTGCTACTTGTGAGCCAATCTTCAAGCTGCTGAAGAAAGATCAAGTGGTAAAGTGGAATGATGAATGCCAGACTGCTTTTGAAAGAATCAAAGAATACCTGCAAGAACCACCAATTCTGATGCCTCCAGTTAAAGGAAGACCTCTGATATTATACTTGACAGTGCTAGATAACTCAATGGGGTGTGTGATGGGGAAGCATGACGAGTCTAGTCGAAAAGAGCACGCCATTTATTACCTTAGCAAACAGTTTACCGATTGTGAGACCCGATACTCATTGCTCGAGAAAACTTGCTGCGCTTTGGCATGGTCTACTCGTCGACTGACACAGTATATGCTGACTCACACTACTTTGTTGATATCAAAGATGGATCTGATCAAGTATATTTTCGAGAAGCCCGCCTTATCCAGAAGAATAGCAAGATGGCAAATGATCTTAATCGAGTACGATATCTAATACACAACCCAAAAAGCAATCAAGGGGAGTGCATTGGCGGATCATTTGGCGCATCAGGCCGTGGATGACTACCAGTCCATGAATTTCGAGTTCCCGGATGAGAACATCATGTTGGTGACCGACTGCGAAGAACCTGGACTGGATAAAGGACCCGGGGAGGGATCCCGATGGTCTTTGTATTTTTATGGAGCCTCGAACGCATTGGGTAATGGCATTGGTGCTGTAATTATATCTCTTGAGGGCTGTCATACTCCGCTTACTGCCCGATTATGTTTTAACTGCACCAATAATATGGTGGAGTATGAAGCGTGTATCATGGGTCTTCGAGCTGCAATTGACCTAAGGATTAAGTTCTTGAGTGTATTCGGAGATTCTTCCCTGGTGATAAGTAGGATCAAAGGCGAGTGGGATACGAAACACCCGAATCTTATTCCTTACAAAGAATATGTACTGACGTTGCTCCCACACTTTAAGGAGATAACCTTTGGACATTTCCCAAGAGAAGAGAACCAGTTGGCGGACACGCTAGCCACCATGTCTTATATGTTCAAAGTTAGGTGGGACAACGAAGCTCCCCAGATTATCATTGAGAGGTTGGATGAACCCGCACATTATTGTGACATTGAGACTGAAGAGGTAGCAGATAAACCCTAGTTTTACGAGGTAAAGAGGTATCTTAAGGCTCAAGAATACCCCGAGGGGGCATCTGTTAGTGATAAGAAGTTTCTGAGAAGGTTCACTGCGAAGTTCTTCATCAGTAATGGTATCCACTATAAGCGTAACCATGATTCAACCTTACTGCGGTGCGTAGACAAAAGTGAGGCAGAAAGGATCATGACAGAGTTACATGAAGGTACCTTCGGAACTCATCCCAGTGGACACACCATGGCAAAGAAAATCCTATGGGCCGGATATTACTGGTCTATTATGGAAGCCGATTGTTATCAGCACTCTCGAACCTATCATAAGTGTCAAGTCTATGTTGATAAGGTGCATGTGCCTCCAGTTCCCCTGAATGTTTTGACCGCTCCCTGGCCCTTTGCAATGTGGGGCATCGACATGATCGGCGAGATCAGACCTACTGTTTCTAACGAGCATCGTTTCATTCTGGTAGCAATTGATTATTTAACCAAGTGGGTTGAGGCAACTTCCTTTGCTACAATAACCAAGAACGTCGTGGCGCGGTTTATTCGACACAATTTGATCTTTCGATATGGTGTACCAGAGAGAATTATTACTGATAATGGTACAAATATAAATAACACAATGATCATCGAGCTCTGCAAACAGTTCAAGATTCAACATCATAACTCTTCTCCTTACCGGTCGAAGATGAATGGCGTTGTTGAGGCGACTAACAAGAACATTAAAAAGATTGTGCAGAATATGACAGTGACATACAAAGACTGGTACGAGATGTTACTATTTGCTCTTCATGGGTACCGTACCTCAGCACGAACATTGACAAGGGCAACACCCTACTCTAAGGTGTATGCCATGGAGGCAGTCCTACCCATCGAAGTCCAGATACCCTCTCTCAGGATTATGAAGGATGCAGGTTTGAACGAAGACGACTGGATCCAAACCCGACTTGATCAGCTGAATCTAATTGATGAGAAGAGACTTACTTCTATCTGTCATGGTCAGACGTATCAAAAATGAATGATCAAGGATTTTAACAAGAAATTCAGGCGTCAAGAATATCAAGTCGGGGATCTAGTGATAAAGCGCATCATACTACCGCAAGGTGATCCCAGGGGAAAATGGACCCCCACATACGAAGGGCCATTTGTGGTTAAGAACATTTTCTCGGGAGGAGCTATGATTCTAACCACCATGGATGGTGACGACCTTCCTCACCCCGTCAACACAGACATAGTGAAAAGATACTACGCATAATCAAAGACCCGCTAGGTTAACTGGCCTAGGAAAAAATAAGGGCTTCCCGGCGAACCAAAAGGGTTCGGGTGAAAGTAAGGGATGAAAACAAAAAGATCTGTACACCCGGCAAGTCGAAAACCTGAAAAGGTGGCTTGGGCAAAAAAGGGTATCCCGGTGGACTGAAAACCCAAAAGGGCGGTCCAGGCAAAAGTTAGGGATCAGAGTGTAACACTATGTCTCATTGGATCATCTTGCGCCCAGACCTCGATATCAACTATCAAGCTCAGACGACGCCAATCAATCTGATCCACCTTCGACCAAGCTGCAAAGTGATGAGATGCTTGAAGATATAAAGGCAATAACAGATTTGAAACCCGATGGGATCGTTCCACGTATATGTTTTTATTTCTTAAACACAAATTGTAATTTCTATCTTTCAGCGGAGTTCTCTTACTAGAGCGTCAGCCTCTTTGTACAAAAACGCCTATTACAGGCCAACTTCAAAATCAATACAAGTCATTTTCACAAAGCTTTGATTTATTTTCTTTTTCCTATTTTGTTTTGCTAGAACGTCCAATGGTTCATTTTTTATATATGCATTTGAAAATAATTGTTGCTCATAAATATTCACATGAAAAACAAAAGACAATTACTCGTAATTCCAGGAGCAGGGAAAACAAGAAGTGCCCGAACCTTACAGTTACTCTGCCCATCAGGTACCGGGGTAGAGCCAACTTGAGAACATTACTAGTGGTACATACACTCCGGACAGAGTAAGAAATATCTAAAGACGGTGATATCAGCTTCCCCGAGCAGGACATGACTCTCCCCAGCTGAGGTTCACAATCGTGAGTGAGTCAGTAAATTATTCCCCAAGCAGAGTTTATTTCTCTCACGAGCATAAATTCAATCTCCAATGGAATTCATTACCACCAGTAACGGAAATTCATCCCCAGCTGAGTTTATTTCTCCAAATTAGCGATCTATCAGAAGAGTATCTCCTCTCCAACAGAGTCATTCTCCGCAGAGTTATCCGTAAACAAGGGGAAAATCTCCACATAGTCATATTTGTTCACCATCCCCAATAGAAGTAAAGGAACTATGTTTTGACAGCAATCAAAAATACCATTTCTCATACTCTCCAAACAGCAGTCAGAGATTTATCTTCCCGGACTCAAATTATCATGTCGGCAGTTCATGTTCATACATCATGACATTTGTATACATTGCATATGACATAATTTTAATTATTCTGAGAACCTCATCACAATGCATCTCATGCATCGCACATAACTAACCCTGTATTTATTTCAATAAAAGACAGTTATTACCAACAATTTCCAGCAGGTACATGATCAACACTCGAAGCTAAACAGAGTAATCATCGGCGGAAAATGCAACCTCATCCAGGTTCCCACAACCCTACTATCCAGGCTTTCATATCGCAGTAACCATACTATCCAGGTTCCTTCTCACAGCCCTACTATCCAGGTTCCTTATCACATCCCTACTATCCAGGCTTTCATATCGAAGTAACCCTACTATCCAGGTTCCTTCTCACAGCCCTACTATCCAGGCTTTCATATCGAAGTAACCTTACCATCCAGGTTTCTTCTCACAGCCCTACTATCCAGGCTTTCATATCAAAGTAACTTTACTATCCAGGTTCCTTCTCATAACCTTACTATTAGGGTTCTGCTTCTTTGATCCCCATATAACAGTCCACAACACTGTAAGACTAGGACCCGATCAAACACAATTAGTTTCATGTTTCCCCAGAAAGTCACGGTGCAGCATATACCCCGACCAAATACGCAGTTCACTTCCGCTCCCCAAACCTGAGTTACTCCCCAGAAGAGTAACGGACAACTGAAGCTCCTAAAACTCTATTTTTCTCAAGACAGAGACCAGCATTCCTCAGCGAAGTCCTCCTCAACAACAGGTATACGGGTTCTCGCAAAGGAATCTCTTATGCGATCGACACTTCTTCGGATGGAATATTTAAGCCCATCTCTGACAGTTCCCTAGCAACTACCAAATGGAATCTATAAGCCCATTCCTGATATCGCAAATCAAATATCACTTCATGTGAATGCAAATTTCTGGGCACTCTAGTGTTAAATCATCTTCTACCTTCAGATCACGAAAGGCAGACAAGTCAATCTACATCCTCAGGTTTAAGAAGATTGAACAGGGGAAGCTGTTGTACCCCAAAATTTGCCCTCCCATATTTCTCAACACATGCCAAGTGAGGTCCCCAAATTGTTCAAGGAAAGTCAAGAGTTGACCAGACAAACTCTCTCCTAAGGTAGTCTGCCTCAAATTAGGGTTTCATTTTTCATCAGGATATATGAACCACAAAGGACTCAAATTCTCACCATTGTCCTAATATGTTCTCAAGATCGTCCATGTCAAGTTTCAAGCCTTGCAGAAGAAGTTTGCTCAGTCAATTGCTCAAAGGCCTGAAAATCGACTGTGCTAGGTCAAAAGTCAACGGTGGCCCACATACAGTCAAACTTCAAGATTTTTGGTCAACATCCTCATTTTGAAGTATCATTCATCATTTTATCAAGGGTTGATCATTATTCATCAAGGATTGCTCACAATTCATCAAAACCCAAAAGTTACTAAATTAGGGTTTTGTAAGAAAAGTCAACTCAACTTTGACCATGCATAACTTTCTCATATTTTATCATAAATGACCCATCCAAAGATCATTTTGAAGAGGATGCAATTACCTACAATTAATATTCATCTCCCAAGTTTAGAATATGAACTCACAATAAGATATGAATTTTGACATTATAGGTCATTTTGAAAAGTCAACAAAAACACATTTTGGGTCAAAGCTTCATACATGAACATGGAAGGCTCAATTGAGATGATACCAAAAGGGTTGCTTTTGGGACATCCTAAGCTTTCTAAAAAGTCCAAGAACACCTCTCTAGGGTCAAAATTGAGAGGGTTATGCATTGGCCAAGTTGACCTTTTTTGCAAAATTGCCAAAAGACAAATGTGCTCAAATTTGCATTTTTTTTGTCAAATGGGCCTAGTTTTTCATGATTGAATCTTGCTTATGACATGGTCCACGATACAAATCAGCACCCACACACCTTTTGCTTTATTTATTTATTTTATTTTTATTTTTATCATTTAAAAGTCAAATTAAATCAAATAAATAGCAAAAAATATCAAAGATTTGTTTTGTGATCAGATTTTGGGTGGAATCAAATCCAATTATGCTAAAAAATCATATCCAAAACGTGCAAAACAGATTGAACCAAAATTTGCATGATTTGGCTTGATATAGAAAGATATCATACAAAGATAAAGACCAAATCAAATCTTTATAATGGACCAAGATTCAGCTCGTTTTTGTTGAAAGGAGGTGGAGCTGTCGTGAAAATACCTAAAGAAAAGCTGGAATTTTCAAGAAACGTGGGAACCAGTTTTCAACCTGCAGGGAGTTTCAAGAGCACGACTCTCTTCCCAGACATCCCAGGAAGCGATTCCAATCACTCCTAGGTCTTGAAACGCCAAAAATCGGGTTCTACGCCTCCCAAGGTTTATCCAAAAATTTGATTCTGATTTCACTAATTCACGTATCTTTAGCACTTTTGATTTCCATACTCATGTTTATCATCGTGTTTGCAAGCTAATCATTCTATTCAATTTCATTTTTGATGACTGTATGTGAAATTGCCATGGCTATGGTTTTGTGTTCTTGTTTAGGGTTTTTTAATGCAGGCAAAATTGGGCATTAATTCTGGTACCATGATACTCGTGAGGATGATACGAGTTGATTGGTACCAGCCATTGTCATTTATCTTGAGCCTATGAAATTTTGGAGATGGACAAGGTTATACCTACATCAAACGTCTGTAGGTAAAAGCTTGATTTGCTAAGGCGACGGAGAGAGGAAGAAGAAGTTGGCGTGGCAACGTGTGATTCGCTTATTTGAATTTCGCGCACTGGATTTGCTCCACTAGCTTATTTTATATATTATGTTTTGTTTTTATTTTATTTACAAGTTAACATGCTAGCTCAGATGGTTGGGGAGAAATCCTTTGATGCACACATCCTGGGTTCGATCCCAGGCGTGTGCATTTTATCATTTTCTTGGTTATTTCAGGTAGATCCCATGCCATGCAGTAGCATACGCCTACCATACGCTCTTGTGTTCCACCATCAGATCCATCAGCCAGTTGGATCCAACGCTCAGGTAGCAGGAGGATCACCATACTCCTCAGGTCAACGTACGCACTGGATCAAGCGAAGTCAAAAGGGCTTGGATGTTGTTGGGCCCAGAAATTCAGTTTCCACCCCCCTTTTAGCATTGCAACCAGGCCCAGAAATTTAGTTTTTTTTTATATATTATCAAAATTAACTTAATTTAGTTTTAACTTAGGGAAATTGTAATTTATTTTCACAAATAAAATCAAATAGAAATTAGGTTAAAATTATTGATTTAATTCTTTTAACTTTCTCAAATAAATAAAATACAAAAAATAGATTTTAGATTGAATTTATTATTTTCCTTAATTTAAAATCAATTAGAATTTAGGATTTTCTTTTCAATTTAACTATGTCATTATTTCCTTAAATAAACAAAAACATTTTTTTAATCAATAATCGATAAGTTTAATCAAGGGTCAAAACCCTAGTCGTTTCGTATTTGATTCATCGTGAGCTTATTATTTATTTCGACAATATTTTTGTAACTGTTCATGGCTTGTAATAGTTTAATTTAGGGTTTTATTTATTGTTTAAATTCCCGGGTTTTTGGCTATATAATTAATCCCCCACCCCGAAGCCTTGTAATAGCATAGATTTATTTTCTCGCATTTTTAATTCCCGCAAATATTTAACTGTTAGATGTATGCTAATAGGATTGTATGGCAAGAATGCATGACAAATTAATACGGTTAGAAAACCCTAATGTGCAAAGATCAAATAACTGAATACAGATCACTCGCACATATCACTTTTAGGGTATACTCTCACTTCGGTTGCCTTCGGTAAACAATCACTAAGTATAGGATGCTTTAGTGGTCACCCTCATATCTAAAAAGATCTGATGTCTCATTCGAATGTCGCCTCGGAAATGTTGCCTCGAGAAAGATCTTAAGACTCTAGGGTTACTACTAAGGTGTCCTAACGTTGCTTTAGTGATCGTACGTCCCTTTCGAATTGACCCTTACAAACTCCGACGATGGTGCTACCTATTTCTCAATAGTAGGATAGCGCTGTCTAAAGGAAACGAGAATATAAATGATCTTTTTTCGAGTAGGTAGATACTAGTAGGTACTTGCTCAAATCAAAACTTTTCACACTTACACTCTTTAAAACAATTTTCAAAGCAACTTCGTCACATCCTTGAGGACTGATACAAGGGTTATCACGAAGTTAAAACATTTTCAAAAAAACAAAGCACACACACAAGCAATTTAAAAAAAAAGAGCAAGTACCTAAGAGCCCATGGAAAACCATGGATAGAAAGGGTGCCAACACCTTCCCTTTCTATAATCTACCCCCCGTACTCAGGATATCTCGAAAAAGGATTTTTCTGTACTTTTTTCCTTTCCGGTTGGATGAAATAAATGTTGGTGGCGACTCTTGCTTACCGCTACATTTGCGAATACAAACGCAAACCAGTATTAAACAGTTGGTTCTGCCACCGTATCACAGAACTGGAGACTCTGCTGGGGATTTATAAGTGGGGTATACTTAGGATCAAGTTCATCATAATTGCTTCTCTTGATTGTTTTATTTGCTTTAATGGTTTTGTTTGGGGTCACTATAGATCCTAACCCGGATCTGGGGAATACCTTTTAGGTAAGTAGCAATAGACTGTGAGGGAACTGTACGACATAGTCCGATACGGTTGAAGCAGTAACTATGTTGGTGTGGCACTTTGGTTGGTACCGGTATCCCTTGTGGAGAAACGAGGAGAATACGGGGCCGCCGTATGGTGTTGTTATGCATCAACTGACCTTAGAACCTTTAATCGCCCAACTTGGCCATTAGAAAGTAGTGATATAGCCGGCCTCGGTATAAAGTTGAGAACTAGTTGATACTCGATGCTACACTCATTGAGACCATACTCTCAGAATAATTTCGGCCGCAAGAAAAGATTGTGTGAGCTGAAACCATGACCGATGGAGGATGGTCAGTGATATTGAGATCCTCTAGAACCCGGTTACTTTTCTAGGACAGGTTGAAACCAACTTAACTTCAAGAGGGTATTACCTTTGACCTCATGCAAGCCTTAAATATAAGGGCTTTGTGTGATTTTACTGTGTTTTCAATACCTGTTATTTGCTATACCTGTGTTTTATCATGACATCATGCATCATAACATAGCATTCATGCTTCATTACACTAACCATTTCAAAGACCAAGGGAATTTATCTTTGTTCTGTTTTGCAGATCATGGCTTCCGTACATAGAAAGACTATCTGAATCAACTTTGTGGAGATACCATCCCAATTCAAAGAGTTAGTGTCAAGAATTTTGAAACTTCTATGTTCATTAAGAGACATGGTAAACTTCTCATCCTGGTTACTTCAAACCCTGATGAACAGATGATGAGCGTACTTTTTCAGTTCTTCGATCCCAAGCATCACTGTTTCACCTTTCCAGATTATCAGTTGGTACCCACCTTGGAAGAATTCTCTCACCTATTGGGCATATCCATTCTTGAACAGGTACCCTTCACAGGTATGGAAGAAATTCCTAAGCCAGAAGTCATTGCCTCAGCCTTACATTTGAAACAGGCCGATGTGGTATCCAATTGGGAAACTCGAAGCGGTGTTGAGGGTTTTCTAGCCAAATTTCTGATAGACCAGACTCAACTATTTTGGGATGATATGGATTTTCAGGTTTTCGAGGATGTCTTGGCTCTTATTATCTATGGTTTAGTTCTCTTCCCTAATCCAGACTCTTTCGTAGATGTGAATGCTATCAAGATTTTCCTTTCTCGCAACCCTGTGCCTACCTTGCTTGGAGATATTTTGCACGCTCTCTATACTCGTACCATAAGGAGAAGAGGGACTCTTATGTGCTTCATGTTGTTGCTGTCGAGGTGGTTTATTTATCACCTCCCTAGGTCTGTACTGAAGAACGAAGAAGGTTTGGGTTGGTCGCACATAATAATGTCACTCTCTCATACAGATCTTCTTTGGTGTTTCCGAGCTATGGAAGACGTTGTTGTTATTGACCATTGTGGGGAGTACCCTAATGTCCTATTACTTGGCATCAGAGGGGGTATAACTTACAATCCTTGTCTAGCTATGCGACAATTTGGTCGTGCTCGAAGAGACGGTCCCCATGAGTTGCTTATGGAGAGCATTGTATTCAACTATGAGGATGATGTTAAAGAGTATCTCCGGAGGTTCATACGAGCTTGGGGCATGGTAAACAGATCTGACCCCAAAGATTTGGGACCAAAGACTTCCCTTCCTATGCAGCCTTACCTCCAATGGATTCGAGCTCGTGCCCAGAAGCTTATGATGCCTTATGCGGCAGTGTTACCAGTGATTGTGGAACCCACTACTAAAGACGACACTCATTACATGGTTCTCTATCCTTACATGCCCACTGATCTTGGGGAGTTACAGAGGTCTTGGATTCAGCTGAAGAATGAGCGGGATACTTACCGGGAGCAGTTCCATGAGCAAGAGAGGAAGGTTTTAAAGCTCACCAGGAAGCTCGAGGAAGAAAGAGTGCTCAATGATTACATCAGCACAAAGAGAAAGCGTCCAGGGGACTTTTGCTTTTGCTTTTCTAGTTTTGGATTTGTTTGATTTACTTCTTTGTAACACCTTAAAGGCATGTTGAACATTTCAAATTTAAGCTAATAAAGTTTTGTTTATTTTGGTTCGCAAATTTAAATCTCTCAAAGTCTTTGAAATCATTACATGCGCATCCCATTATCATACACATCATTACAGGTACCATTACAGGTTTCTCATCTTCTTCGCTGTTTATTCAGCATAAATGTCTTTCGATCAAGCCATCAAAAATCTACAGGCCCAGAATGCCCAGTTCCAACAGATGTTCATCAGTCTAGAAAAGGGGCAAGAGGATCTGAAGACCCTCATTATGAAAGAGAAGAAGAAGAAGAATAAGGTCAGTATTTTGAATATGGGAAGAAGGTTTGGAGAAAGGTTGAAGCATCAAACTGATCTGATATCTTCATCCAAAGACGGGGAGAACCAAGAAGAGGAAAAGGACCCTAGTCCTACAGTCTCTAATAATGATACTGATTATGATGATGAGCAATATCCTCCTTCCAAGGATAGGTACAAGCAGCTAGAAGACCGTCTGAGTGCTATGGAAGTTCAGAAGATACCTTGTTTGGATTTCTATCACATACAACAAGTATTGAGACAGGGGCATTCTACAACAAGGTCACTGCCATGTTCTTAGCATGCATCCTATTGAGGCCAGGTGTTATCATACCCTTGGCAGAGAAAAATCTCCAAATTACTGCTCCAACGAAAATTCCCCAATGAAGTCACCAAGCTTCTCAGGATTCCCCAAGCAGATTATAGAGTTTCCCTGCCCTAGCAGAAACATTCTGGATAAAGCAAACTCTCATCTAGAAACGGTTCAGGTACGATTCAAGAACGAGTGTCATCCTAACAGCTACTCTAGATTCTCATCTAGAAACGATTCAAGTACGATCCAAGAATGGATGCCATCCTGACACCTACTCCAGATTCTCATCTAGAAATGGTTCAGGTACGATCCAAAGAACGGATGTCATCCTGACACCTACTCCATATTCTCATCTAGAAACAGTTCAGGTACGATCCAAGAACGGATGTCATCCTGAAACCTACTCCAGATTCTCATCTAGAAATGGTTCAGGTACGATCCAGAAACGAATGTCATTCTGGCACCTACTCCAGATTCTCTCCTAGTAGAGTGCAGATACGATCCAAAGATGGATGTCATTCTGACACTTATTTCAACATATCATCTAGAAATGGTTCAGGTACGATCCAGAAACGGATGTCATCCGGATACCTACTCCAGACTCTCATCTAGAAACGGTTCAAGTACAATCCAGAAAGGGATGTCATCCTGACACTTACTCCAGATTCTCATCTAGAAACGGTTCAGGTACGATCCAGAAACGGATGTCATCCCGGCACCTACTCCAGATTCTCTCCTAGTACAGGGCAGATACGATCTAGAGACGGATTTCATTTTGACACTCATTCAATACATGTTTGAGTACAATCACGACGTAGATCCATCCACGAAATCTCCAGCAGGCACAGGGGCAGAAACGTCCTGATGCGAAGTCATCGCCTTATCCTCAGCATACGTCCGTGACATCTATGTTCCCCACAGAGCAGAAACAACCAGAGTTTTGCCCCCTTCTTCCCCATGAAAGGATTACCTTCTCCAACTGAAATTTGTATTCCCCAGCCGAGATTTATAACCTTAAACTGTTTATAAAATCTCCTCCCGGTTAGAGTTTATTTCTCAAACTGCGGAAGCTCATTCCCCAACAGAGTTTATTTCTCTACAGCGACAGAGTCTTCCAACAAGCGTCTCCCTCCACAAAGTTATTCTCAAGCAGAATCATTTCTCAAGTAGAATCAATTCTCAAGAAGAGTCAATCCCCGACAGAACATCCTCAAGCAGAAAGAGGAAATCCCCAAAAAATCATATCCATTCATCATCTCCAGCGGAAATGAAGGATTCAGCTCCCCAATACTCTCTAGCAGTAGTCCGGGATTTATTTTCCTAGACTGGGAAACATCTCAATAACATCCCATATTCATACATCATGGCATGTGCATGCACATCGCATACAGTATAATCTCATTTATTTTGAGAACATCATCAATGCATTTCATACATCATGACATTGCATATGACTAACTCTTTACCTTTTTCAGGGAAAGATCAAATCAATAAACACCGCTACTTATGTGACCTGGTAGCCTTCCCAAAAGCTACATATGATAAAGGGATATTTCAGCAATTCCCTCAGAAAGATGTTAATCCAATACCTTCTATGGTTCAGTCAGATCGACACTAAGATATCTCTTATTTCCATTCCAATTGAAGAAACTGTGAAGTCTGGATTTCGACCAGATAACAGTATAAGGTGCTATGAAGCCTGGAATTCGACAAGATAGTAGTTCACTTCTTCAAAGAAACTGCGAAGCCTGGATTTCAACCAGATAACAGTATAAGGTGCTATGAAGCCTGGAATTCGACCAAATAGTAGTTCACTTCTTCAAAGAAACTGTGAAGCCTGGATTTCGACCAGATAATAGTATAAGGTGTTGCGAAGCCTGGAATCCAACCAGATAGTAGTTCACTTCTTCAAAGAAACTGTGAAGCCTGGATTTCGACCAGATAACAGTATAAGGTGCTATGAAGCCTGGAATTCGACCAGATAGTAGTTCACTTCTTCAAAGAAACTGTGAAGCCTAGATTTCAACCAGATAACAGTATAAGGTGCTGCGAATCCTGGAATCCGACCAGATAGTGTTTACCGTGGTTTTTGGTAAACAACCGATGATCCTCCAAAAAGGAAAGTTCTTTTTGGTTACTCACGGGATCGGTCAGATTGATCCCAGAACATATGCTAATTTTTTATGTAAGACAAGCAATCAGGAAGAACGCACGTTCAACCAGAGAAAAGATATTTGAGATTTTGGAAAAGTAGACAGAAATGTAGAAATGCAGGTAAAGATACAAGAAAGATAACTTTGAAAAATAAGATTAAAGCAATGTAAAAGACTTTCATTAATAAAAAGAGGTGTTTCCAACGTACATTTCTCAGTTTTATCCTTTCTCACACAGCGGTTACTTGGACAATATTTGAGTGACTAGTACAATAGGTTGAACACCCTTAAAAACTACACAGGTTTCCTAATTTATACTAAAAACTAAGTAACTGTCGAGGAACGACTCTGCGCTAAGATGAAGACAACTGTCTTCTGCATGTCCCTCGACCTCTAGCTTCCATCCATGTTGCTTCTTATTAGCCACTAGTGAAACTGTCTTTCCCTCCAATAATTCAAATTCAAATGTCCCTCGTATCATGTGTCAAAGCGAGGGTATTTTCTCTTAGTCGAAGGTCATAAGTCCTCTTCAGTCGAAACCTTGAAAGTGAGCCCGGGTCGATGGCTCAAATACAACTTAGATCTTTTTCTAAGTTATTCCATACGTCGAAACATTCTTGGCTTGGTTTATTCCAGTTTTTTGGTCTAAAAGACCAAATATAGTAAGTGTCAAATTCGGGAGCCAACAAATTGCCCCCCAAGAATGTCTATTTCGACGCCCAAAGAAATAGCCATTCTTTGATCTTTCCATTTGACACCTGTCTTTCTAGTTGTCCACAAAGTCCTGACGTGCGCTTTTCGTCTTCCAACAGCTGTTGCTTTCGAAAAAACCATCATTACTCTTTCCCCAAGATATCTTTTCTAACTGTCGTTACCACACTGCCATGATGACCATATTCCTAGAACCTAGGCAAGCATGTCAAAACGTTTCCCAACGTCTGCACGGTAACTGCTTCATACTTCGCCACGTGCCCCACTATCTTCACAGCATTAAATGGCCTTGCGAGACATATCCCTTTCTGAAGGCTATAAATACTTATGAGCCTTTTCATTTGGAACTTTCACCACTCCAAGCATTTCCAAATCTTCTGCTTTCAAACACCTTGTATTGTCAACTTCGTTTTCTCTAAATTTGCAACAATGGCTTTCCTTTTCAATGCACCAAACAATCCCCAACCTAAAAATTCTGATGATATCCAAATCCAACCAGAGATCTTTCCTACTAACCCTTCTCCTTCCTCGACTGATGGGATTCGGTTCATTGCTGAACCCATGACGAGGGAGTAGCGAGAAGCATATGATTCCCAACTCCCCATTCCCATTATGTACTCTGAAGACATATATGCTATGTCTGGTCCTTTGTCTATGTGCATCGAGAATCCCATGAGGAATCGCGCCTTCTTCCCTACTCACCCAAGACTCAGACCTATAGGCTGCACAAAGAAGCCTAGGGATGACCCTAAAGACGCTACTCCAGCCAATCAGCAGCATGTTCAGACTACAGAGGACATTAACCTTCAATTTATGAACAAAGGGAACATAATATTTCGATCATGCCCTAACCTCTCCTCAGAGTATTCAGATTGGTTGAATAAGATGGAGAAGGCGCAAACCTCCGTCTGGAAGGAAATCAGAATTTATGATTTGCTGATGCTGTCGAAGACAGGATTGTCTTATTGTCCCCTCATGTTAGTATCTTCGCAATATTTCTGGGATAGCGCACATTTTACCTTTCATCTTCCCTGTGGGATGGTGACCCCCACCCTATTCGACATAGCCGCAATTACCGGTCTTCGACCGACTGGCAATTATTTTGATCCTGAGGATTTGTCTGAAGATGTTATTGGGTTTGCAGCTACAAAGCCCACCTACACCACCTTTATCAACCACTTCCACGATAAAGCCTCCAGTACTGTGTCGGAGGTGGAGCATATAGCCTTTTTGGCTATGTGGTTATACCGTTTCATTTTTTGCACTAAGTCACTTTAGGTGACTAAGAAAATGCTCACGCTCGTGACGCAGCTTCACTGCGGCTATCCCCTTTGTCTGGCCGAATTGATTTTGGCCAATCTATATGAGTCCATCAGTAATGGTGTGACCCAACTCAAGGTTATAGGGGACAGGGGGAGCCTGCTGCTTTCTGGCCCTTTTTGGCTTCTCCAACTTTGGCTCAATGCCACCTTCGAATCTTTTCTTCCTCAAAAGAATAAGATTAATGAAGCGGCCCCAGAAATCCTGAACAGGAGGGTCAAAGGTTACAGGCTTGCACTGCTGACTCCTACTGATGAAGGCCAACAGTTTCAGAAGGCTTTCACAAGTTTTGTGATGATGTTTACGGAGGGCAAACGTTTTGTTTCGACCATGGCTCCTTTTTCCAGTCGGAAAGTTGGTCCAAAATGGTTCACCGGACCATTTCCTTCGACTGAGGAGGAAGACTTGAATGATGAATATGTGGGCATGTGGGAATCGTTTCTTCGCCCTAGAATCATGCCATTGAGATTCAAGAGCTCCAAAAATCAATTAAGCTTGATTGCTTATCAACCAAACCTTGTCTCTCGACAATTTGGTATTATTCAGTCACTTCCCTCACCCATTTATCCTCGAGAGAAGCTGCTATTATTTTACAATGCAGACTACTCAGAAGATGCTGCTACCAAGCATATTGGTAGGTACACTAGTCGAACTGTACTAACCATGTTTGACTTTAACCTCAATTTTTTGAGTTCTGGTAATTTTGAGGGGTGGTGGAGACAATATTATGATGAAGAGTTCTTCGATGAGAAGGACTTCGCCCACCACCTTCGTGAGGCGTTTAAGATGGTTCTCGACAGGATCAAGAAAGGTATTACTTCTTTTCTTTCTCTTCGCTTCAGATTTATCATTTGACGCTCGATTAACTTTAGTTTTCTTTTTTTTTTGTTTTTTTATAGCTGTCAAGAGAACCACTTCGAAGAAGGCTGCTGAAAGCACAAAAGGGGGAAATTCTATTGTCAACCCCTCTCCCAAGGTATTCACTTTCTTCCATACCCTTATTTCCTATGATTGTCCAACATGGGTACTGATTTCTTTGGCTTGTCTTTCTGGGTATTCAGAAGACTACCCCCAAAAAACGGAAGGTCCAGGAGATCGAAATCTCTAGTGACGAAGAAGAGGAGTCTCCTCATGTTCCTCTAAAGAGACAAAGGTTAAAGAAACCAGTTCCTGTCATTGAGTCTCATCCCAAAATTAGGATTAAGACTATAGTTGTGAGGCCTCCTCCTATAGTTATCAAAGAGCCTACTGAACAGGAAGTAGCTATCAGGCTAAACAACCCTAGCGAGAGCGATAACTCCAGTCCCGGTGCTGAAATCCCAGTCTAGGTATTTGCTTCGACAGACCATCATTTACTTCTCGAACTCCCCTTTTCTTTATGAGAATTCTGAAAGAAACGAACTTCTTTTATTTTCCAGGACACTGCTGGCACCTCTAACCAAGTCCCTACTCTTGTCGAAGGTTCTGCCACCCTATTGAATAGTGAAGGGGAGCCTACTTATAGGCCTTCTTTAGCGAAAGGCTCTTTCATGAGTTCAGCTGATGAAGTGAATCAAACTTCTGAACCTCAGCATAAAACCATAGAGGAAGTCAATGAAGAAGGCCCTGTAGGAAATCATGAAGAGACTAGGGCTTTGTTGGTTGACGTGCAAGAAACTAAAGAGGAAAGGACCCCTAATGTTGAGACTGTGATAGCGAGGGAGAATGAAGGGATCCCAGAAGCTGATGGCGAAGAGGGTTTTGCTGAAGGAAACCAGAATCCTACGGGCACTGAGGCAATTCCAGAGCAGGTGGCCAACGTGGTTGTTGTTGTCAACGAAAGTGTCCCTTCGACAAGATCTAGAACTAAGGAGGATTTGGCCTTGCTAAAACAGCAAAATCCTTTAGGCTATTTGACTGCAATTCTAGAAGGTCGAGAAAGTTCCTCTGATCATAGTACCTCAACTGCGTCTAGAAGATCTACTTCGACCTCTCCTCTCGATGAGGCCCTTCAAAAAGTTAATGCACAAATCTTCAAAAGAGATTTAATGTTAACCTTGGAGGGGGAATCCACGGCTCCCTCTTTTCTCAAGACTACTTTGAGGGTTGTCGATCTCCTCATTGCTTCTCCGGACGTGGTCAGTGTTATCTTGGATTTAATCTCCATTATTGACCAAGTATCAGCGGATTATAATCGTCAAAGGACTCTTAATCGTGAGATTGAAGAAACCAATGGTCAAGTGGCTGCTGCCTGGCATGCTGCTACCGAATCAGCTTCTAAGGTAAAGGATTTGTCGAAGGCCCAGGAGGCTAGACAAAAAGAGGTCGAAGAGATAGATCGAGACACTGCTCAACTGAGGGTGCAGATTGCAGAGTTGGAAGCTAAAATTGCTGCCAACGATAAAAAGAAGGAAAACTCCTCGCTGTTAACACTGAATCAGAGAGCCAAGAGGAACTGGCTGAAGGGTTAAGACACACTGATCGAGCCCAATCTCTTGATGCTAAGCTCGAGACCCTTCATCAATTGAAGGCTTTATGTGATCGACGCCTAGAATTACAAAGAACTAAGTATCTTTAGATTAAGGCTAATCTCCCTTTTTGAATCCTGTTTCTTTCATTTATGTAATCACTTGTTGTAATGATTTCAAAGCCATTTTGGCTATTTTAATGAAAATTTAAGTTTCCATTTTGGCATTCTCTATTCAACAGTGACTATATATTACTTATTTTTACCTCTTGAAGCATAGGTCTATACTCTTTCAAGTATTTACCATTCACCTTCAAAATTCTTTGATCTTCGCTTAACTCTTCAATCTCATAGGCTCCACCAGAGAAGGCCTGGATAATCCTGAAAGGTCCCTCCCACTTAGGAGACCATTTTCCCAAATTTATATCTTTTCGATCCATCGGAAGAATTACTTTCCAAACTAGATCCTCAGGCTGAAATGTCTTAGATTCCACTCTGCGATTATAGGATTTCTCAACTCGCTTCTTCTGCAGTCTCAATGTTAGAACAATGTTTGAATCTAGTACCCTATATTTGAGTTTTGATGATAACAAAGTGAAAAGATATAGTAGTTAAATATTTCATGATTGAATTATATGCTGCCTAAAATTACTATGCTCTGACTTGCAGATATGCTGATTAAAACAAGCAAGATCACGTTTTCAGCATCAGAATATGAGTTTGCACACCAGCATCAGAAGTTGCTGAATCAGAACGTCAAGATCAGATGATCAACGCATGCACATGCTGAAGCTTGATGAACAGAACTGCGCGTAAAACACTCTGATACAGAATCAAATTTGTTCATCAGCAGCGAAGCAGAATCAGAATGAGCCAAGCCAGAACGTGCATTGAAGAAGCAACGGTACTGTGCATTGAAAGCTAATCAATACCAACGGCATCATTCTAGACAAGATCTGCTCAAAAAGGAAAGCTTGTTAATAGCATTGAATCAAGAATATTTGCTTCAACGTTCATCTTCTCAAGTGCTATATAAACCAAGCTTTGAAGATTATCACGGCTAATGCTTCCAAACTCTCTACACGCACAAAGCTGAACAATAATCTTCACTCTACAAGTTTTGCTAAACCAACAAACTCTGATACTTTATTAGCGTTTAGCAACCTAGTATTCTAAGCTTCATTTGTGTAAACATCACAGTTGTGATATAGTTTTGTAGAAACATTCACACACATTTGCTTATATCTTTGTAAGAAAGTGTTGCCTTGACAAACCGGATTGTGGTTTGAATCAAGAAGGTTTTAGCAGTTGCTAAAGCAGATTTGTATTCAGTTGAATATAGTGAATTAAGACCTCGTTGGAGAGAGGCGAAATCACCTTGAACGGGTGGACTGGAGTAGTTTGAGATCAAACGAACCAGGATAAAAATACCTTGTCATTTGCTTTAAGATTCCAGTTTTACAATTCAACCCCCCCTTCTTGTGTTTTTCACCCCTTCAATTGGCATCAGAGCGCCTGGTTCTGAGCTAAAACACTTAACCGTGTCAGTACAAGATCCAGCGTCAGAAAAACACAATGGCAGGAAACAACTCTCATTTCAGCAATGACACCAATGAGGACAGAGACAGATTCAGCGGCAAACCTCCAGTCTTTGATGGAGAAAACTTTGACTACTGGAAAGACAGAATTGAAAGCTTCTTTCTAGCACATGATGCTGATCTGTGGGATATGGTGACAGATGGATACACGCACCCTGTTAATGCAACTGGTCAGAAGATTGATAGAAAATCAATGACTGATCAACAAAAGCGTGATTTCAAGAATCACCATAAGGCCAGAACCATCCTTCTCAGTGCCATCTCCTATACTGAGTATGAGAAGATCTCCAACAGAGACACAGCTAAGAACATCTTTGATTCTCTCAGAATGACGCATGAGGGCAACGTTCAAGTCAAAGAAACAAAAGCTCTGGCGCTCATTCAGAAGTATGAGGCGTTTAAAATGGAAGAATCTGAATCCATTGAAACTATGTTCTCCAGATTCCAGATTCTGGTAGCTGGTCTCAAAGTTCTGGACAAGGGGTACTCTACTGCTGACCATGTCAAGAAGATAATCAGAAGTTTACCCAAGCAGTGGAGGCCTATGGTTACTGCTCTGAAGCTGGCGAAAGATCTCAACAAAATCACTCTGGAGGAACTTATAAGCTCCCTCAGAAGTCATGAGATAGAGCTGGAAGCTGACGAGCCTCAGAAGCAAGGTAAGCCTATAGCTTTAAAATCTAACAGAAAATCTGAATCTAAAGTTTTGCAGGCAGTTGAAGAAACATCTGATGGATCCTCATCAGAAGAAGACGAGCTTTCTCTTCTCTCCAGAAGAGTAAATCAACTGTGGAAGCAAAGACAAAGGAAGTTCAGGAATCCCAGAAGATCTGATCAGAACGAGTCTTCTTCCAGATACAGAAGGACAGACTCTTCCTCTGGATACAGAAGATCTGAAGGCTCCTCAGGTAGCAAGAAGCCAAATACAAAAGACATCATCTGCTACGAGTGCAATGAGCAAGGACACTACAAGAGTGACTGTCCAAAGCTTCAGAGGGAAAAGCCCAAAAAGAAGTTTGGAAGAGAGAAGAAGAAAAGTCTCATGGCCACATGGGATGACTCTGACTCGTCTGAAGCTGACTCAGAATCAGATGATGAAAGGGCGAACATAGCGCTTATGGCTAACATTCCAGATGACAGTGAAGCTTCTGACTCAGACTCAGAATCAGACACAGAAGAGGTATTCCCTAACTTCGCTGTTAATTTTACAAAGGCTGAACTTGCTGAAAGCCTAAATGAAATTCTGGAACGTTATCAGCAGATTAGAGCTAAATTCAGAGACCTGAAAAGGACTCTTGAATCTGACTCTAATAAGTCTGAGAGTCTCAAATTGGAAAACTCTGAGCTGAGAGATAAAATTTTAAAATTAGAAAACTCTTTACAAAACTCTCAGAAGGAACCAATTGCTGAAACTCCCAGCAACGCTGATGAGATCATCAAGGAGTATGATCATAGTTTCCAGAAGTTCCTTGCTAAAAGCATAGATAGAAGCAGAATGGCTTCAATGATCTATGGTGTTAGCAGAAACGGCAGGAAAGGAATAGGATACCTAGGTAAGGTTCCTACACCTAAAAATGTCATGGATCTAACCATTAAACACACTCCTCTAAATTCACACTTTGTGTATGGTCACACACATGACATCAAATATACTAGTAGTAATCACTTTGTGAAACCAAAATTCAACCAGAGTTTTGGTAAGACTAACAAATCAGGACCCAAGAAGATCTGGGTACCTAAGGATAAAATAATACATGTTGCAGATATCTTTAGCAGCAAGTCAGAAACACCAGTCATGGTACCTGGACTCTGGCTGCTCACGTCACATGACGGGAAGAAGGCATATGTTCCAAAGCCTGGAACTTAAGCCTGGAGGCCACGTTGGCTTTGGAGGCAATCAGAGGGGAAAGATAATTGGCTCTGGAACTGTAGGTAACGGAAATCTTCCCTCTATTAATAATGTTCTGCTTGTTGATGGATTGATGCATAACCTGTTATCCATAAGTCAATTAAGTGATAACGGTTATGACATAATCTTTAATCAAAAATCATGTAAAGCTGTTAGTCAGAAAGATGGGACTATCCTATTTAATGGTAAGAGGAAAAACAACATTTACAAAATCAAACTTTCTGAACTAAAGAGTCAGAACGTAAAATGTCTTCTGTCTGTTAACAACGAGCAGTGGATCTGGCACAGAAGATTGGGGCATGTTAGTATGAGAAGAATATCTCAGATTAACAAACTCAATCTGGTCAGAGGACTTCCAAATTTGAAGTTCAATTCAGATGCTCTGTGTGAAGCATGTCAGAAAGGCAAATTTGCAAAACCCTCTTTTAAATCCAAAAATGTTGTTTCTACCTCTAAGCCATTAGAACTTCTGCACATTGACTTATTTGGACCAGTTAAGACTGCTTCTGTCAGTGGCAAGAAGTATGGGTTAGTAATCGTAGATGACTATAGCAGATGGACATGGGTAAAGTTCTTAAGACACAAGGACGAGTCACACTCTGTGTTTGTTACCTTCTGTAACCAAGTTCAGAATGAAAAAGATCTTAGAATCGTTAAAGTCAGAAGTGATCATGGTGGAGAATTTGAAAATAAAGATTTTGAGTCATTCTTTAATGACAAAGGCATTCTGCATGATTTCTCTTGTCCTAGAACTCCCCAACAAAATGGAGTTGTAGAACGAAAGAACAGAACATTGCAAGAAATGGCCAGAACCATGATCAACGAGACAAACGTTGCTAAGACTTTCTGGGCAGAGGCAATAAACACAGCGTGCTACATTCAGAATAGAATCTCAATAAGACCTATTCTGGAAAAGACTCCATATGAATTGTGGAAGAACAGAAAGCCCAACATTTCGTATTTTCATCCATTTGGATGTACTTGCTATATGTTAAATACTAAGAATTATTTGAACAAGTTTGATTCTAAGGCACAGAAGTGTATTATGTTAGGATACTCTGAACGCTCAAGAGGGTACAGAGTATACAATACAGAAACACAGATTGTGGAAGAATCAATCAGTGTTCGTTTTGATGACAAGCTTGACTCTGAAAAGTCAAAGCAGAATGAAAATCTTGCAGGTATAGAAATTGAATTTGCAGGTTCTGAAGACAAGCCATCAGAAGCTCTCAACACAGACATTCCTTCAACATCTGAAAGAAGCAATGCTAGAAATCCTACAACTGCTGATCAACCTCAGAAGAGATTACCCAGAAGCAGTTTGGATCACCCAGAAGAGACTATTCTAGGAAGAAAGGAAGATCCAATCAGAACAAGAGCAAGCTTCAGAAACTCTGAAGAAACTCTGATGGGACTTGTGTCTCTGATTGAACCTTCTTCTATTGATGAAGCACTTCTGGACAATGACTGGATTCTGGCAATGCAAGAAGAGCTGAATCAATTCACCAGAAACGACGTATGGGATCTCGTTCCAAGACCAAAAGGATTCAACGTCATTGGAACAAGATGGGTGTTCAGAAACAAGCTTAATGAACAAGGTGAAGTCGTCAGAAACAAGGCACGACTGGTTGCACAAGGTTATAGTCAGCAAGAGGGGATAGACTATACAGAGACCTTTGCCCCAGTCGCCAGGTTAGAATCTATAAGACTTTTAATCTCATTTGCTGTTAATAGAGGCATCACTCTGTATCAGATGGATGTCAAAAGTGCATTCTTAAATGGTTATATAGAAGAAGAAGTGTATGTTCACCAACCCCCAGGTTTTGAAAATACAAAACATCCAGAACATGTTTTCAAACTGAAAAAGTCACTGTATGGTCTGAAACAAGCTCCCAGAGCTTGGTATGAAAGGCTAAGCAACTTTCTGCTTGAAAATGAGTTCACCAGAGGGAAAGTGGACACCACTCTATTCTGTAAAACAGTTAAGAGTGACATTTTAGTCTGTCAAATTTATGTTGATGATATAATCTTTGGTTCTACTAATCCTTCTCTTGGAAGAAAATTTGCTAAGTGTATGCAGGCAGAATTTGAGATGAGCCTCATGGGGGAACTGAAGTTCTTTCTAGGAATTCAGATCAATCAAACTCCAGAGGGAACTTACATTCATCAGAGCAAATACATCAGAGATCTTCTGAAGAAATTTGACCTCTCAGAATGTAAGCCATCAAAGATTCCAATGCATCCCACGTGCATTCTGGAAAGAGAAGAGGTAAGCAAAAGCGTAGAACAGAAAGTCTACAGAGGTATGATTGGTTCTCTCCTTTATCTGACTGCTTCAAGACCTGATATTTTATTCAGCGTATGTATTTGTGCTAGATTCCAATCAGATCCTAGAGAATCTCACTTAACAGCTGTTAAGCGAATTTTCAAGTATCTGAAAGGTACTACTAATCTGGGCTTGTTTTATAGAAAATCTAGTGATTACAGTTTAGTAGGCTACTGCGACGCTGATTTTGCTGGAGACAGAGTGGAACGAAAAAGTACTTCTGGAAGCTGCCAGTTTCTGGGAGAAAATCTGATCTCGTGGTCCAGCAAAAGGCAATCAACTATTGCTCTGTCAACAGCAGAAGCTGAGTACATAGCAGCAGCAGGATGTAGCACACAGATGCTCTGGATGAAAAGTCAGCTTGAAGACTTCCAGATTTTTGAGAGTAACATTCCTATTCTTTGTGATAATACTTCTGCTATTTGCTTAAGTAAGAATCCTATTTTACATTCTAGAGCTAAGCATATAGAAATAAAACATCATTTCATTAGGGACTATATTCAGAAAGGAATTTTAAACTTGAAATTTATAGATACAGACCATCAATGGGCTGATATCTTTACTAAACCCCTCTCAGAAGATAGGTTTAATTTCATTCTGAAACATCTCAGCATGAAAGTATGCCCAGAATGAAAATGCTTTAATTCCATATTTTTTATCTTTCAGAATGTATTTATAGTACTGTGAACTTCTGATCAATCTTCTTTCAGAAAGTTAAGAACATGCAGATTGTATCAGAGGCAAGTCTAAAGATCTGAGAGTCTAATCTCAAATACAGACGTGCTGATCACTACATCAAACAAGTGTCATCCAATCATCAGCAAATCCCTGAAGCAGAACGCGTGCACGTTTCTGAGAAGGCAAAGCGCTGATTGGGTGCATTGAGACACATGTCTGGTAACCGTTTTTAAGTATCTTTCTCAAATCCCCCAAAATCAGCAAGCATTAAATGCAAAAGTAATCACGCTTGTTAATGGCAATCATTATTTTTTTTCTCTCTCTTAAAAACGTTTTATTTTTCAAAATAATTTTTGAAAATTCTATTTAAGCACATTACTCTTCATTCTTAATCTTTACGCTTTCTCATAATCTCTTAAGAATTTTTCTGCATATCTCCTTCAAAAACCCTAGCTTTTCTCAAATCACTCTCAAGCTTTTTGTGTGAGAACAATGGCATCCTCCAGCATTTCTGCAGGAAATCAGAAGAAAGAAACCTCTGAGCAATATCAAGCGCCTACAAGAACTCTTCTCACACCGGTAAAGAATCTTGAGGTTCTCTCTGAATTAATCATCGATTTCGAAAGTTTGAAGGAAAATGGATTTGACCTAACTGCGGAAGTCAAAGCTCAAAAGTGGGAGAGGTACTTTGATAGATTGGTTGGACCAACCTTCCCAGAGCTTGTCAAAGAATTTTGGATTCATGCCAAGATTGATAAGCATCTAGTCATCTCTTCTGTCATGGGAAAGAAGATAATAATTTCTGAAGACCTCATTGCTAGGTTAATTGGTCAAAGTGGTGGTGGAGTCCGTTGTGTGGACATGGCTGATAGATGCCCTGATATTGGTGTGGTAGCCAACTGCATTTTCACTCTTGGTTTTCCCAGCAGCAAAATCAAGGATCTGAAGGATCACTGCAGAGTGTGGGCCAAGATTGTTCTAGGCTGTTTCAATCACAGGAAGCCAACAAGCTCTCCTGACTATATAAACGTGGATCAGCAATTTCTGATCTACTTTATTGATCAGAGGGTGAAGATCAATTTGGCACACTTCCTGTTCAATTATCTGAAGACTAGTGTGAAAGAGACTAGAGAAGAAGAAAGGACCAAAAGGGACTGGATACCATTTGGGAGGCTCATATCAGATATTCTGACAGAGAATAAGCTGATAGATTATCTGAGCGAAGCTAAAGTACTGGGCAATTTTGAACCAACTGTTGGAAAACCGCTGAATGCTAAGAACCTGAAAAAGATGAAGCTGATAGACAATATCAGGAAGGAACCCAGAGCTTCTTCAACTGCTGACATCTCCAGAAGAAGAGTGCCTCTGAGTGACTTTCCAAGATTTTCTGAAATGGAATCTCAACCTGATATGTTTGTCAAGTATCCAGATTCTTACAAGGAAGAAGTTGCAGGTTCAAAGCTGAAGATCAAAGATCTGAGTCAAGTTCAACCTGAAGTGATTCAGAAGAAGTCAAAGAAGAGGAAAGCAGAAGGATCATCTCACCAGACTCCAAAGAAACGAGGTAATTCATCTGCTGCTCCTATTTCAATTTCCTCTACTATTCCAACATCTGTTGCTCCTCCTCAAACCTCTCACAGAATATCCATTCCAATCCCCACTATTGATGAAACCATACCAGAAGACCCTTCTGAGGCCTTACAACTCAGAAGAACCAGAATTAAAATTCCCATTAAAATTCCCAAACAACAACCAACTGTTTCAACAACACCAGCACTTGATAGAGTGCTAGCTGACATTGAGCGTGAACATGCTTCTGTTCAACCTCACTCTGAACCACCAAATATTCCTCCTCAACAACCTGAACCAGAAATTCAACCTGACCCAGAAATACAACCACAACCAGAACCACAACCAGAACCAGAACAACAACAACAACAACCACTCACAGAAGAACCTCTGATCCCTGAGCAATCAGAGATTCCTCCTCCTCAACCAGAAAATAATCCTCCCTCACCTCAAACAGAGTTTCATCGCTATGAAACCCCATCTCCTCATCATTCTGATCCCCACTCACCTCAACCGTCACCGCTGGCAATACAGTTGCCATGTGGAACCACCATTGTCAGACCCCAGTTACCATCATCAGAGGAATCAACACCTCCAAAAACTCCAACCACTCCAATAGATATATCCTCTGACTCTGATAACCATCCTCCAAAACAAACAGCACCTCAGCACACCTCTGAAAACCAATCCTCTGAAAACCCCAGCAAAACTTTCATTGACTTAACAAGTCTTGAACGTCTTGCTGATTTAAGACACAAATTGGCCATTCCCAAACCAAAGCAACTAGATGTTGGCTCTGGTATTTTGGACTTTGAAACAGGTATGCTGCAGTGGATTGCTTCTTTGAAGCAAGTCTGTCCCGGGATGATCGACCCAGCTGCTTCTGATCAGCTCTGGTCACAGTTCAGAGTATGGGTTCGTGCTGAAGCACTCAAGCTGCAGGACGTCAACTATGAGCAGGCTCAACAGAACTTTAGCAAGCTGCTGAAGGAAGTTGAGAGTCAGCTGCCTCAAGAAGTTGTGCTCCCTCTGGACTCTGAATCGTGGTCTGAGAAAGAACAAGCTGCACAGGTGCAACCTTCAGAAGAAGACAAGACTCTTCAGGAAGAAAATCCAGCAGAAGATGTAGCTGAAAGTTCTGAGAAGCTTCCTCCTGCTGAAAGTTCTCAAGCTGCCTTGGACAGGCAGGCTCTGGAAGAATTAAGGCTGAATGACTTGCGTCTACAGCAGCGGATGGAAGAGAATGATCAGAAGATGGAAGCAAGAATGAATGTCCAGGACAGCAAGATTGATACTGTTGTCACCATGGTTCAGAAGCAGAATGCAACTTCTGAAAAGATTCAAGCAATGCTGGAAAGCCTGTTCTCACGCATGCCCCCACAACCTTGAAATTTTTTTTCATGCATGACATTCTCTATATTTTCTTCATTTTCTGATGTACTTTTGACTATGTTTTGACTATGTTTGTGTAATGCTCTTGTGATATGAACTATTTTTAATATAATTTGTTTTTCTGATCTAAATTGTTTTAGCACATCACTAACACTTTTTGATTGCTGACAAAAAGGGGGAGAACAAGAATGATATTTAAAATCAATAACGGCTAACTAGACAGAAACTCTCAAACATTCTAACTCTATTACTTGAAATGTTTTTCTGTTTTGTTGTTAAGTCTACAGGCACAAGGAAGCTCCGAAGACTAAGAACTAGAAGCTCTGATCAAAATGTAGAAGCTCATGTTGCTCTGATCAAATATGAAGTTCTGATATATGAAGTTCTGATCGACCTAACACTCTGATCCGAAGCAAAGCTCTGACAGGAAAAGCTCTGAAGCTCTGCTTTCTGATAAGTCAAAGACTTATAATCTGATGCTCAAAGATAGAAAAAGATCTGACTCTGAAGAACACGCATATCAAAGGGAAGTAACAAACTCAGGGGGAGTATCTCTTAACTCTGACTTCTCCGTACTTCTTATTCTGATACATAGATCTGATAACTTTTCACGTTATTTTTCATTTAAAATATCTAGTTTTTGTCATCATCAAAAAGGGGGAGATTGTTAGAACAATGTTTGAATCTAGTACCCTATATTTGAGTTTTGATGATAACAAAGTGAAAAGATATAGTAGTTAAATATTTCATGATTGAATTATATGCTGCCTAAAATTACTATGCTCTGACTTGCAGATATGCTGATTAAAACAAGCAAGATCACGTTTTCAGCATCAGAATATGAGTTTGCACACCAGCATCAGAAGTTGCTGAATCAGAACGTCAAGATCAGATGATCAACGCGTGCACATGCTGAAGCTTGATGAACAGAACTGCGCGTAAAACACTCTGATACAGAATCAAATTTGTTCATCAGCAGCGAAGCAGAATCAGAATGAGCCAAGCCAGAACGTGCATTGAAGAAGCAACGGTACTGTGCATTGAAAGCTAATCAATACCAACGGCATCATTCTAGACAAGATCTGCTCAAAAAGGAAAGCTTGTTAATAGCATTGAATCAAGAATATTTGCTTCAACGTTCATCTTCTCAAGTGCTATATAAACCAAGCTTTGAAGATTATCACGGCTAATGCTTCCAAACTCTCTACACGCACAAAGCTGAACAATAATCTTCACTCTACAAGTTTTGCTAAACCAACAAACTCTGATACTTTATTAGCGTTTAGCAACCTAGTATTCTAAGCTTCATTTGTGTAAACATCACAGTTGTGATATAGTTTTGTAGAAACATTCACACACATTTGCTTATATCTTTGTAAGAAAGTGTTGCCTTGACAAACCGGATTGTGGTTTGAATCAAGAAGGTTTTAGCAGTTGCTAAAGCAGATTTGTATTCAGTTGAATATAGTGAATTAAGACCTCGTTGGAGAGAGGCGAAATCACCTTGAACGGGTGGACTGGAGTAGTTTGAGATCAAACGAACCAGGATAAAAATACCTTGTCATTTGCTTTAAGATTCCAGTTTTACAATTCAACCCCCCCTTCTTGTGTTTTTCACCCCTTCACTCAAAAGATCCAGAGCTTTCAACCTTTCTTCGTCTAAGTCAACTAGTTCGTCTAACATCATATTCCAATAGACCTCAGAAGGGATATCATGATGTATCTGAATCCTTATCGTCTGCAGGTGGATTTCCACTGGCAACACTGCATCATGACCATAGGTTAGGCGAAATGGTGTTTTTCCCGTGGCTTCTTTCGGACAAGTTCGACATGCCCATAGAACTTGATCTAGCGTCTTGTGCCCGTTTCTGGGTTTCTTTCCCACGTGTTTCTTTATTAAACTGATCACTACTTTATTCGCTGCTTCGACTTGGCCATTAGCTTGCGCATAATAAGGTGTAGATGTTAACAATTTAAACCCCATTTCCGCAGCAAAGTCTTGCATCTTTCGACCAGTAAAGACTGACCCTTGGTCTGTAGTTATTGTTTCGGGAATTCCAAATCTATATATGATGTACTTTTGAATGAATTTAATGACATTCTCTTGGTCTACATTGACTAAAGGGATTGCTTCAATCCACTTAGTAAAATAATCAATGCCCACCAATATATACTTCTGGCTTTTAGAACATACTGGTCGAATTTCTCCAATAAGATCTAAAGCCCATCCTCTAAAAGGCCAAGGTTTCACAATCGAGTGAAGTTCGCTTGTCGGCACATGCTGAATACCTGTATGTATTTGACATTCTTGGCATCCTTTTTCAAACTCAACACAATCTTTTAACATAGTGGGCCAATATAATCCTTGTCAAAACAATAACCATTTCATCTTTTGGCCTACTTGGTGTGCTCCACATGTCCCGGCGTGTGTGGTGGAAAGAGCTATGTATGCTTCTGTTTCACTTAGGCATTTCAGAAGCACACCTTCAGGAGTTTTCTTGAATAACTCATTTCCCATTAACACATAACTCAGTGCTCTATATTTTATTTTTCGTTCTGTCGAAGCCGTTGGATTTTGTAAATAATCCACTACAGGCTTTCTCCAATCTTGTTCTGTTAGATTGTCTATGAACGAAATTTCAAAATTTTCGTGATCAGTGCATCCCAACGTTATGGTCCTTAAATATAATGGAGATAACTTAGTGGGTGTTACTCTCCCTCTAACTTCGATTGCTTGTTGTAGTATGTCTTTCGAAACTTTATACCCGGAAGCAATCTGTGCCAAGTCGTTAGCTACTTGATTTTCCAATCTGGGTATATGTCGAATGTTAACTACCTCGAAGTTATTCAACAACCGTCTGGATATTACAAAATACATGATAAGATTTTATTTTATCCATTTGAATTCTTTCGTAATTTGTTTTAGGACTAACTCTGAGTCTCCCATTATTTCGACCTGGGTTGCCCCCAATTCCAACAGGATTTCAAGGCATGCGATTAATGCTTCATATTCATCCTCATTATTAGATCAATCCCCATATATCTTGTACTTAAATGTTGTTGGAATTTTGCTTGGAGAAATGATGAGGACTCCGACTCCAGTTCCATCTTTATAACTAGAACCATCAAAGTACAGTTTCCAAGGTTCGATCTCCAAATAATTCAGTGATCCGTCTTGTATAGAATGGTCGGCTATAAAGTCTGCTACCACCTGACCTTTCATATCCTTGAGAGGCATAAAGGTTAATGAGTACTCAGTTAATGCGAGTGCCCATTTTCCAATTCTACTGTGCAAAATGGGTTTCGACAACATATATTTGAAAACATCAAAATGAGATGAAACATAAACATCAACTGGCTTTATATATTGCTCAAGTTTTGTGCATGAAAAATAAAGACATAAACATAGTTTTTCAACCTTGTTATATCTGGTTTCTGCATCGTTTAAAACTCTAATGAGGTAGTATATGGGCCTTTCAACACCATGCTCATCCTCTTGAGCCAGCATGCTCCCTAAATTTTTATCAGACGCAGCTATGTACAGTCTCATATTTCTACTTCGACAAGGAGGTACCAAAATAGGTGGTTTGGTGAGGTACTCTATGATTTTGTCGAAGGCTTCTTGATGTTCTTGCCTCCACTCAAATCCTCCTTTGTTGAGTCGAAGTAGTGGCGAAAAGGCTTGCGTTTTCCCATTGAGGTTGGATATAAATCTCCTCAGGAAATTTATCTTCCCAAGTAAGGATTGCAATTCCTTTTTGTTAGTTGTCACTTTGGCTTGCAAGATAGATTTGGTCTTGTTTTGGTTTACCTCAATGCCCTTTTTATGGACCACAAAACCTAATAAATCTCCCGCTTTGACACCAAAAGCACATTTTAGAGGGTTCATCTTCAGGTCGTAGCGTCTCATCCTTTCGAAGGATTGTCGAAGATGATCCATGTGAGTCTTCCCTGAAATAGATTTGACAACAATATCATCAATATAAATCTGCATGAAAGTGTCAATAAAATCATGGAAGATCAAATTCATGGCTCTCTGGTACGTTGCCCCTGCATTCTTTAGGCCAAAAGGCATCACTACCCATTCATAAGTGCCTAAGGCCCCAGGGCAACGAAATGTCGTTTTCGACACATCTTCTTCAGTAATAAAGATTTGATTATATCCAGAGTAGCCATCAAGCATACTTGTTGTACCTAAAATTCTGGCTGCAGATACTCAATGTCACGTTCAATGTTATGACACCGTATCTGACTTACTATACGACAGTAAATACAAAAGCAATAAAGAACACAGTCAATTGTTTACCCAGTTCAGTGTGCACCAACACCTACTCTGGGGGCTACCAAGCCAGGGAGAGAATCCACTATAAGAGATGTTAATTCAGGAATAAACCAACCAGTTTATCTCCTTCACTTAAGACCTACCCAATGCAATTCTAATCTAAGTACAACTTAAACCTGAGTTCCTACTCACTCCCCCTCAATCACAGCAGTGATACATAAACAATTTTGACTTAAGAATTGATGAAGACACTCTTCAAAAACACACACTTGATTAAGCTTCACAGCTTTTTAATCAAGCAACACAATCACTCGTGCTTCACAGCTTTGAGTGATGCACACAACTAACTTGACTCTGCTTCACAGCTTTAGTCAAGGAACATTCAAACACTCTTGCTTCAAAGCTTTGAGTGCTACACAACCCTTACAACTAGAAACCTATTCCAAGGCACTTATCACAATGATAATTGCTTGGAGTACAATAATCAAATCTATACAGATTACAAATTGATCTTCTAATCAATCAGCAAGGATCCTTGAAAAACAACAGCTCTGTTGAATATATAGCAGCTGCAACTTCAGTTAGGGTTTCCAAAAACCTAGGGTTAATTCCGTTTGACCTAAAGACCAGGTCACAGGACTTTATTAACCAGGTTAGGGTTGAGCTAGGTTACCCCTCAGAAAACGCAGGATTCTGTTCAGAAAGGACTGAGTTATTTCCTGAAAAAACTCAGACTTATCCAATCCTGCAATCCTGTTAGTTCAGAACAGGATGTCATAACATCTGTTATGACATCTGAGAAAACCTGTCTACTGATTTAGCAAAATGTGATCATTTTGCAAAATGCTCAGATACACACTTATAAACATCAGTATTTGAATTACAATATTTTTCTGCAAAGGTACTTAATGAACCAGTACAAACTGAACTAGAATGTTATGACATCAGTCATGACATTCACACATACACTTGGGATTTACCAAAAATGCAAGCCAATACCTAAACACCTACAAACTCCCCCTTTGGCAGATTTTTGGCTAAAGACCCTAAACAATCAGAGATAGATAGCAATAGAAATAAGTGACAGCAGAAAAATAGAACACAGAATGTCAAGTACTAATTAAGCAAGTACCAAAATATTCTCCCCCTCTTTAGCCACAAATGGGCCAAAGATACATGTTCAGAAAATTATACAGTTATCCAAAACAAAACAATAAGATCAGCAGCAGACAACACAGAATACACTTCCAAACTCCACCAGATATCAGCAACCAACCAGCAACACCACCAAACAGCAATCAACCTTCAAGCACTGTCATCAGACTCAGAGGAGCTAGTTTCTTCATTGTTGAGATCTTCTTCCCTTCTGTTTTCTTCAGCTTCCTCCTTTTCTAGCCTGGCAATTAGAATTTCTAGGGTCCTTTTTCTAGCATCCATCTCTTTGCAGGTTTCTTTTAACACAGCTATGACATCTGATGTCTTGGACTGGGTCTTCACAGACGATGTCTCAGCTGATGTTATGACAATGTCTGGAGCATGAGATCCCTGAAACAGTTTGTAGTGCAGGCCAAGGGCAGGATCTCTTTTGCAGACTGTATCTCTTGCCACAAGGATATCAGGGTATTGTGCAAGGATGATTCCACAAAGAAGGGAGGGAAAGACAATTGGTCCTTTGACAGCATAACTGCCAGCATGCTTTAAAGTTTGTTCAAAGATGTACCTCCCATAGTCAAAAGCAGTCTTGGTTCCCACAGCATAGATAAATCTCCCCAATCCTGTGGAGATAGTTGATTTATGATTTGTAGGCACCCAGTTGGCTGCACCTATTTTATGCAAGATGGCAAATTTCATGCTGAGTTTACTAGCCTTCAGCTTCCCTTTCAAAGGCCAGCACTTTACTTTCCTGGCTGTGATGGTTAGACAAACTTCATTGTCAGTTGCCTCTAGATCAGGACAGTCCTCATTTGTTCTTCCAAGAAACTTGTTGATTTCTGATGAAGAGAACTTGACCCTTCTTCCTCTGACAAACACACTCTCAAAGTCAGCTGACCTTCCATCAGCACAATCATTAGACAAGTTCACTACAAACTCCTTGACCAGATTTTCATAGCATTTGTTAAACTTTATCACTGTCTTCATTAGTCCAGCATTCTTGATCAGGTCCATGATGTCTTTGCACTCCAAGGCATCATTGTTGAGTTCTCTCTCCAAGGCTATTCTCTTTAAGCAAACATACTTCCATCTGTTTGCATTGTCAGGATGATGAAAAGAGATGTTGTCTGTTGGCACTTCAGGCACTCTAGCAATCTTGCTGGAGGGGAGCTTCCTTCTGATGGGAGTTTCTTCAATATCAATCTCAAATTCTGATTCCTCATCAGAATCAGAAGTTTCAGGTTCTTTACTTTTCTTAGAGATTGGTTGTCTAGTAGTCTGCACCTGTGCCTTCTTCCCTTTTGTCTGAATACTTTTCTCAGCCATGCCTTCAGCCTTGGATTTCTTAGCATCAGGTTTATCATTCTGACTATTCTTTCTTTTCATCAATCTCCTAGCTATGCTAGGGTTCACATTAGCAATCAGTTCATTATCTGAGTAATCTTCATCCACATCAATGATAGGTGGATCAGCAGCCTTTTCAGAGGGGTTCTGAATGTTGTCTTTTGGTGTCACAACATCCTCAGTGACATCTACATTTTCAGAACCTTCCACATTTGGACTTTCTGATTGATTTAAAGGGATAGAAATCCCCGGTACAGATTGGTTGCCACTCAGAATGCTAGTAACCAGCCTAGCAATAGCTTGGTGTACTTGAACTGATCCTTCTCTATTAGGTACAGAAGACGAAGGATGAGAAGAATTACCAGAGGCTGTAGCTTAAGCTCTTCCTGCATGTCTGGTTCTGAGCTTTTTGACTCTGGCTGGGTCAGTTGCCATCTCCCTGAGAGGAGTGACCTCAAGAACTTCAGATTATATGCATGTAGTGATTTCCCTAGAATCTTGATCAGATGATGACGATGATGAGGAAGACGAAGCCGCCATGGTGGAACACGATGTCTGAGACATTTTGATTGACTTTGAGTAATAGTAGCAGTTTGAGAAAAATTTTTGATTGGGAGGAGGAAACAGGTTGCAAGGATGAGAGAGGTAGGGGGTAAAAGGGAGTCTCTTCAACTTCTTAAAGCTTTTGAAGGAATTGTGAAAGAATATGATTAACCCACTAAATATAGACTTAATAAAATTAATCCCTTCAACCCTTGTTTTAAGCAAAACTAATTGCTATAATTTCTCATGTTGGTGAATACCCAACCTGCCCCTCAAATTTTCAAGTTTATTTCCAACAAGAGCCTTGGTAGAAGAATCAGTCAGCTGAAGCTTAGAGAAACTATGTTCCAGTTTAAATGACTTCTTCTCTTCAAAGTCAATAGGGTTCAAGGAAATGTTGAATGTTTTCAGATTGTCACAACACAATGTCACAACATCTTGTGTAACATTGTACTCAGGGAGCATCTGCTTTGACCAGATGTTTTGAGAACAGAATTTATGAGACTTGTTATTTCCAACATCCTTGTCAAGATGACTTAAGGTTCTGACAACACATTCTTCTTCAAGTTTATTTCCCACATCACAGATATCATCAACCTGTAGTTTTGGAGTTCTTCTGACAATTTCCATAGAGATAGCTCTCTTCATTCTTCTTAGATGAAGGAGACCAAGCTTATGCTGCCACAGTTTCATCTCTTTTTCTTCTTTGATGATTTGACACACAGTGTTCTCAGGCTGCCACACGTAACAGTTATCTTTGGATTTGATTCCTCTCATTACAACTTCTAGTTTTTTATTAATTACTAGACATTCAGATCTTGAGAAGTTGACCTTGAATCCTAGATCACATAATTGACTGATACTAATGAGATTAGCAGTCAACCCTTTCACCAGCAGTACTTTATTCAGACTTAGAACTCCAGGGCAGTCCAAATTACCAACTCCTTTGACTTCACCTTTAGCACCATCTCCAAAGGTCACAAAACTGGTGGTGTGAGGCATAACATTATTGAGGAGATTTTTGAATCCAGTCATGTGTCTGGAACATCCACTATCAAAGTACCAATCTTCCTTTGCAGAGACCCTCAGGGAAGTGTGAGCTATCAGTGCAACAGCCTTTTTCTTCCATTTAGGAACATGAAGTACCTTTTTAGACTTAGGTTTGACACCTGAGTTCTGATTAGGATATCCATGTAGTCTGAAGCAGAAGGGCTTTATGTGACCATATCTCCCACAATGATGACATTTCCATCTTTGGTACCTCTTCTTCATATGTCTCTGTCCCTGATGTTGAGAGTTGTGTTGAGACATCCTTTTTGACATTTGCTTACCAGTACCAGATTTCTTTGCTTCCACAAATCCTAGTCCAGATTTATTTCCCATTTTTTGTCCAGCCTAAAGGATCTCTTCCAATTTGTCTGTTCCATTGGTCAACATCTTGACAGATTTGGTCATTTGATTCAGTTGTGAGTTCAACAATTGAACTTCTCCTTCTAGATGACTTATAGTTTCAAGATTCGCCCTTTTTTCAGCCTCCAGCTTTATAATGAGTTTTGATTGTTTCTCATTCTGCACACAGACTTCAACACTTCTGATACACAATTTCTTGTAGGTATCAGCCAGTTCTTCAAATGTCACTTCTTCATCACTAGTGTCACTTTCAGAAGTACAAACACTAGTTAAGGCAGTAACTAGTTTGGCAGATTCTTCTTCAGAATTACTTTCTGAATCATAGTCAGACCAAGTAACAGTCATTCCTTTCTTTTGCTTCTTAAGAAAGGTAGGACATTCAGCTCGAATATGTCCATATCCTTCACATCCATTGCATTGAATACCTCTGCCTTGGTTTCCCTTATCTTCTGACCTTGGTCTTCTGCTGGAACTGTCAATGTCAGAGGGAATGTTATGAACATTAGACCTTGACTTTGGGTCCATTCTTTTGATGAGCCTGTTGAACTGTCTTCCAAGCATGGCAATAGCTTCTGATATGTTTTCTTCTTCATCCTCCTTGTATTCAACATCAGTGTTGGATACAAGTGCTATGCTTTTGTTCTTCTTGTCACCATTATCAGTGATCCCCATCTCAAAAGTCTGAAGAAACCCAATAAGTTCATCCACTTTCAACTTGCTAATGTCCTGGGCTTCCTCTATGGCAGTTACCTTCATTGCAAATCTTTTAGGCAAGGATCTGAGAATCTTCCTCACCAGTTTTTCTTCTGACATCCTTTCTCCCAGTGCTCCTGAGGTGTTGGCAATCTCCAAGATGTTCATGTGAAACTCATGAATGGTTTCATCTTCCATCATTTTTAGATTCTCAAATTTTGTAGTCAACATCTGAAGCCTTGACATTTTTACTTTGGAAGTGCCCTCATGAGTAGTTTTGAGAGTGTCCCAAACTTCCTTGGCCAGTTCATATTGATGTACTAGTCTGAAAATGTTTCTATCAATTCCATTGAACAAGGCATTTAAAGCTTTTGAATTTCCCAGAGCTAACTCATCTTCTTCTTTACTCCAATCTTCCTCAGGCTTCAGACTGATTGTCCCATCTATCTCAGTTATGGTGGGATGAATCCATCCTTTGTCAGCAGCTCTCCAAGCCTTTTTGTCCAGAGATTTTAGGAAGGCAATCATACGAGGTTTCCAGTAGTCATAATTGGTTCCGTCCAGAATGGGTGGTCTATTTCCAAAAACTCCTTCTTTGTCCATAGTGCCAGAAAGTGATATCCCTAGATCTCACCCAGTAATACAGGCAGGGTGCCTGCTCTGATGCCAATTGAAATTCTGGCTGCAGATACTCAATGTCAAGTTCAATGTTATGACACCGTATCTGACTTACTATACGACAGTAAATACAAAAGCAATAAAGAACACAGTCAATTGTTTACCCAGTTCAGTGTGCACCAACACCTACTCTGGGGGCTACCAAGCCAGGGAGAGAATCCACTATAAGAGATGTTAATTCAGGAATAAACCAACCAGTTTATCTCCTTCACTTAAGACCTACCCAATGCAATTCTAATCTAAGTACAACTTAAACCTGAGTTCCTACTCACTCCCCCTCAATCACAGCAGTGATACATAAACAATTTTGACTTAAGAATTGATGAAGACACTCTTCAAAAACACACACTTGATTAAGCTTCACAGCTTTTTAATCAAGCAACACAATCACTCGTGCTTCACAGCTTTGAGTGATGCACACAACTAACTTGACTCTGCTTCACAGCTTTAGTCAAGGAACATTCAAACACTCTTGCTTCAAAGCTTTGAGTGCTACACAACCCTTACAAATAGAAACCTATTCCAAGGCACTTATCACAATGATAATTGCTTGGAGTACAATAATCAAATCTATACAGATTACAAATTGATCTTCTAATCAATCAGCAGGGATCCTTGAAAAACAGCAGCTCTGTTGAATATATAGCAGCTGCAACTTCAGTTAGGGTTTCCAAAAACCTAGGGTTAATTCCGTTTGACCTAAAGACCAGGTCACAGGACTTTATTAACCAGGTTAGGGTTGAGCTAGGTTACCCCTCAGAAAACGCAGGATTCTGTTCAGAAAGGACTGAGTTATTTCCTGAAAAAACTCAGACTTATCCAATCCTGCAATCCTGTTAGTTCAGAACAGGATGTCATAACATCTGTTATGACATCTGAGAAAACCTGTCTACTGATTTAGCAAAATGTGATCATTTTTCAAAATGCTCAGATACACACTTATAAACATCAGTATTTGAATTACAATATTTTTCTGCAAAGGTACTTAATGAACCAGTACAAACTGAACTAGAATGTTATGACATCAGTCATGACATTCACACATACACTTGGGATTTACCAAAAATGCAAGCCAATACCTAAACACCTACAGTACCCCAAAATTTTCCCACTCATTTTATCAACATTTCCCCTCACAAGGCTCTTGGAACTCAAGATCAAGCTAGGGTTTGCTCTGCTCAAGACATCTCCTTGCACTGATGACCTAAACTAGGGTTTGAGTTTGCACAAGGATTTTTGGACCTTCAATGCTCAAATTGACTTTCATACTTCATATTGGACTCATAAGTTTGTCCATACCAAGTTTCAAGCCTTGAATCAAATTTTTGCCGAGTCAATTGAACAATTGATCTAGAAATCAGTTATATTGGGAAAAAAGTCAACTGTGGCCAATATACAGTCAAACCTCATGAATTTTGACCCACATCAACATTATGAACTCATATGAACCATTTGATCAATTTTGGACCACAAATCTACAAGAAATTTGATCAAATCACCAAAAGGGCAAAATGGTCATTTTTAGGGTTTTGATTGTACAAGGGCAATTTTTGACTGTTTGACCTAGCCAATGGAAAATTAGGTTCAACCATGGACTCAAGGACTCAATGACATCATCTTGACTTATTCAACAAGTTCAAAAGATCTCAAATGCATGGGATTGACAGATGAATTTTTCAGTCAACTGATCAAAATTTGACTGTACACTGAAAAGTCAAACTTTGACTTTTTGGTCAAAATCAAGTGCCAAGGGTCATTTTTCATCAAGATGTGTCAAATTATGAAACTTGTTCATCAAGAAACCCAAAATTTCAAATTAGGGTTTAAAGTTGAAAATTTTCATAACTTAGAAATTTTCTAAGTTATGAGATTTTCTTAATTTTTCCTAACTTTGCCCCACATTTTCACCATGATGCAAATGGATTCAAACAAAACCTCCAACATGAAAGTTGTATTACTACACAAAGTATACAACTTTTATTCACAATTTTTTCTCAAAAGAAGCTTGGATCTCAAGTTATGATTTTTGGAACAAGGGTACCTAAAACTTTTAACTTAGTGAAATTTTGCCCTAATTTAGGCAGGATTTTGACCTATCTTCTTGGCCATTTTTCACATAGTTCCACTTGGAGTCTAAAGTTGAATTTCAAATATGGATTATAGAGCATGTTCCAAGATTTCCAAATTGTCCAAGAACTCTCCAAACACATTTGTGGTTAGGGAGAATCAAAGGCTTGAAGTTGGCAAAAACTCACTTTTCACCCATGGCACATTCATGTTCATACAAGTTGCATTTTCAAGCCAGCATGCCTTACACTAGTTTGCAGGCCTCTAAACCACTTCACACTCCATAATTAAATGCAAATCCATCAGTCTAAGCTTTTGTTTTGATCATTTGGACATTGTACACAAAACTAAGCCCTGAGTAGAAAAAGGCAAATTTCCCTTTTTGCTTAAGTATGCTTTATGTCAAACCAACAATCCTTGAGCATTGGTCCAAAATCTCTTGAAGCAAATCAAATCCACAAATCAGAGGGGCCAAGATCAATATATGAAAGCATATTTGATAGCCTGTACAGGCCTGTAACCTCACTTCCACTTTCTTGCTTCAAAAACAAGAAACTTGTCCAAATCTTAAAAACTTGAAAACCAGCCAATGTTAACTTACAAAAACAATTTGAACATCTTTATCACACCCCTTTGAGCTAGAAACACGATTGCTTGAGCCTCTAAACACCCCATAGCCATAAATCACATTCCTTTGGCAAAACAGGGCAGATTCTGCAACTTGAGTGCCATAGCTCATTTGGCTCGTGCGTTTTGCCCCAAGTTGCTTCAAACACTTTCCATTCAACTCACCCAAGCTATCCCAAAGCTCAAACACCAACTGTAACTCCATTTACAGTGTTCACCATTTTCATTTTGAGCTTGTGCAGGTTGAGTTCTATAGGCTGATTCAAGGACATTCAAGGCAAGCTAGCTATTGGAGAAGGTCAAGTGAAGTTCAAGCAAGCTACCAGACACCTCAAGCCTTGTTGAAAAGCACTACATTTCCCTACATAAATCCAACTGAAACAGATTTTTCTTCATTTTCTATCTCTCTATTTAGGAACATTTAGCCTTAGGTTTGTGAATAAAAAATGTAGTGTTCATTGCCATGAAGCTGTACATATGCTCAGTTTTCATTTATATTAAGTGTGCTAGGAGAATTTCATCCATGAACATGCTGAAAAAACTAGGTCAGATTTTAGGGCCAGAGAAATTCTCTATGGTCTTTGAGAGTTAGAACAAGTTGTTTATATGGTTGGAATCGTCTTGAAATTCTCTACAAGTTTGATGTTGTGTGTTTTTGCAATAGATCACGTATACAGGATGTCCCAAGTTTGTACAGGCGCGCGCGTTTTTCAAATCTGGAGGTTGAAGATGAAGCTGGCTTGGGTTGGGCTTGGCCTAGCTTGCTTTTGACACCTCCCATTTTCATTTTTACACCCCCTGGCCCAATTTCTTGTATTTTCATATTTTTGCATTTTTGTTTTCATTTTTGATTTTGTTTATTTATTTCCAAACATAAAAAATGCTCAAAAATATTTCCATAATTTTTTCACATTTATTTGGCATTTTATTTTAATTTTTCTAACATAAAAAACATTTGAATACTTTTATAATTTATTTAAACTTGAAAATAATATGTAATTTATACTTTTATTTTTGTTCAAAAATATTTTCTTAAATATATTTTATTTTTGTACATATTTTATTTTATATTGTACATATTTAATTTGATTAATATACATATATAAATATATACTTTTTATTTTATTAAATACTCTAGAATAAAAAAATACAAAATATTACATTTTCATTTTTATTATTATTCATACTAAAAAAATACTTTTTTCTATGTATATTTTATTTTTACATATATTAATATATTTTATTGTATATAAATAATATATTGTATTTATTTTCTTAAAGAAATTAGGGTTTACCCTTAAACAAATAAAAATTAATCTTTTTTATTTATTTCTTTATACCTTTTTTACATCAAAAATACTTTTACATACATAAACAAACAAAAACCCCTTTTTGCATACTTCATATTATTTGATATATTTGTTTATTTTGAATATTTAAATATTGTCCATTTATTTTGTGCAATTAAATTCAATTTGGATGTAATAGTAAACTAGGGTTTATATTTCTTGTCAAACACCCCCATTCAAAGATTGTACCCCCATCCCCATAATCATGTTGTAATAGCTTAGACTTTTAAATTCTCGCACTTTACGCTTTCAATTATGCCATGATTAGAGAATTAGGGTTTGTATGCAAAAATCTAAATCAACAAATAGCTTGACCTAATCAAAGACAAAAATGCATGAAAATCAAACACAGTGCACACTTGCACCCCTAGAGTTACAATCCACTTGTTGCCTTCAAAAATGGGCCATGTTATGCATGTTGGATACTTTGGCAAAACAAAAACAAAACAAAAGATCATAGTCCCTTGATGACGCTATCTTGGTTGCCTAAACAAAAATGGTCAAGTCCCTCAAAAATTTGCCAAAATACTTGACACAATTGCTATCATGGTCTATACAATGACCCGCGCCTGTCCCGTTTAATATCCTAACACAAGGTTGTTCACCAAATGCAATGGTGAAACAACACTGTCAAAAGGGTTAAAAACATTAGGAAAGATCTTTGAGTAAAATAGGGTAGATAGCTCTTAGTTACTTGATCAAAGCTTGCAAAAACATCCTTGCTATTTTCAAACACATTTCACAAACACAATTTCAAAACATTTTCCCAAATCAAACTTTCAAACATTGAAATCTTTTCAAAAGACAAAAACACCTTTGTATACATTCAAACAAGAATCATTACAAAGGTTGCCACAACGATGGCCTCTTTTCAAAACATCTTTCAAAACCACACACAAAGCACCATTTCAAACAATTGGAAAAGCAAAGCAAGTGATCTAAACAAGTAACTAAGAGCCCATGGATAACCATGGATGAAAAGGGTGCTTGCACCTTCCCTTTTCATAATCTACTCCCCGAACCCAATAAAACATCTCAAAGGTATTTTCTGTGCTTTTTGACCTTTCCTTAGGATAAAATAAAAAGTCGGTGGCGACTCTTGCTAAACCGAAACATTTGCAAACACAAACGCAAAATCCCAAGTCAGTTCTCCCACCGTATCACAAAACTGGCGACTATGTTGGGGAAATATCTAAAAGTGGAGTAACCTTAGGGTTTAGATCACCTTTGCATGCTTATCTTGTTTGCTTCGATTGCTTTACATTTGGTTCTAATGTTTGGGTTTGAATCCTCCACCCGGATTTTTGGGAAACATTCATAGGTAAATAGCAATATGTTATGGAAACTGTGCGGGGTATACCGACATGGTTGAAGCAATAGCTATATTAGTGCGACATATTTGTGAGTATCGGTAGCGTTTGAGTTAATCAAAGAGAATACAGGGCCGCTGAGTGATGTCATGAAGCACTAATGAACTCTTAGAACCTTACTTGACCATCTTGGCCTTATTAGGGGTAGTGAGATGACCGGCTTTGGTGCAATCCGAAGTTGGTAGATACTCAATACTACACTCATTAAGGGTTGTTTTCTTGGAATATTTCGGTCGCCAGTTAAGTGGCTAAACTGAAACAATGAACACAAAAAATAATCCGGTGATATTGAGCTCCTTAGAACCCGGTTACTATTTATAGGACAGGTTGAGCCAACTAACTTCAAGAGGGTACTTACCTATGAAACCTCATGCAAGCCTGAAACTAGGATCTTGTGTGACTTGTTTGTACATATGCTTGTGCATACATCATGAACATCATAAAGCATCATATGCATCCACTAACCATTTCAAGGGCTTGGATCTTCATCTTTGTTATTGTTTTGTAGGTCATGGAATCTCTTCGCAGGAAAACAATTCAAGTCAACCTTGTGAGAATCCCTCCTCAACTCAAAGAGCTTGCTTCCAAGATTCCAGAGAATTCTCTATTCAGTGAAAGACATGGTAGAGTTCTCAACTTGGTCAACCCCAACATTGAATAAGACATGATAAAAGTTCTCTTCCAGTTCTTTGACCCCCTACACCACTGTTTCACATTCCCTGATTACCAACTAGTACCTACTTTGGAGGAATTTTCCCAACTCCTGAGGATTCCTATTCTCCATCAACTACCCTACAACGGTACAGAAAGAGAACCAAAGCCTGAAGATATTGCTCAAGCCTTAAACTTGCAACCATCTGATATCAAAGGTCATTAGGAAACCAGAAGTGGTGTCAAGGGTTTCTTGGCAAAGTTTTTGTTTGAGAAGGCACAAGACTGCTGGAATTCTTTAGATCTACAAGCCTTTGAGGAGATTGTAGCACTTCTCATTTATGGGTTGGTCTTGTTCCCAAACCCTGACCAACTTATAGATGTGAATGCTGTCAAGATTTTCATATCTCGGAATCCTGTACCTACATTGCTTGGGGATATCCTACACTCATTTCACACACGAACAATGAGGAAAAGTGGTGTTCTCATGTGTTGTACTCCTCTCTTGGCAAGGTGGTTTATTTCTCACCTTCCCCAAACAATTTTGAAGAATGAGCAAGGTTTAAGGTGGTCACAACGGTTGATGACCCTCACACATTCTGATGTTCATTGGTGTTCTCGGTCCAAAGAAAATGCCATCATCATTGATCATTGTGGGGAGTTCCCTATTGTCCCACTACTTGGCATTAGGGGAGGCATTACCTACAACCCCTGTTTAGCTCTAAGGCAGTTTGGATATGCCCGGAGAGATGGTCCTCATGATATGTTGATCCCTGACTTGGTTTTTGACTTCGACAATGATGCTCAAGGACTTCGACAAAGGTTTATCAAAGCTTGGAGGATGCCCAGCAAAGTGGATAGTAAGACACCGGGGCACAAGAATTCCATCCCCCTTGAGTCTTATCTCAAGTGGGTACGAACCCGCGCCCAGAGTCTTATGATGACATACCCTCACATTCTCCCTGTGATCAAAGAGCCTGTTATAAAAGGAGAGGTTCCATACACCCTCCTACATCCTGACATGCCAACATCATTGGAAGAATTACAAAAGAGTTGGATACAACTCAAGGAAGAACAAAATACTTTTGAAGCCAGCTTCTATGCCAGTGAGAAGAAGGTTTTGGAACTTACCCGCCGACTTCACGAAGAGGAAACTCTCAACACTTACATCGCGCCAAAGAGGATGCGCAATGTCTTTTTACATTAAGAATTTTGTAATATTTTGCCCATGGGGCATTTATGTACTAACAAATTTCTTCTTAATATGACGTGTGTTCTTTTTGTTTGCAACAAATTTGAATTTCTGAATCCTTGAATGCATTACATGAATAACATATCATTCATCATATGCATAAACAGGTCTTCACACCAGGTTTCCTTATATTTCTGCTGTTTATTTCAGCAAGATGGATTTGGAGCAGACAGTTAAAGATCTGCAAGCACAAAATTCGCAATTCCAACAACTCCTCATGACCTTAGCAAAGGGTCAGGAGGACCTTAAAGCACTGTTAGAGAAAGAGAAGGAACCAGAAAGGAAGAAGAAGAAAAGAGTTGGAGTAGCCACTATGGGAAGGTGATTTGAGCATCAGGCTAGGAGAGTTCTGGAATTTCCCTCAACGTCTGACGAAGGGGTTGGTAAAGGAAAAGGAGTTGCAATACCCTCTGAAGCTGAAGCTGAAGAAGAAGAAGAGGAAGGGGACGAAGATTACTCCGAACATCAATATCCCCCGGCGGATGATAAGTATAAAAATCTTGAGGATCAGTTGGCAGCCATGGAGTTGCAAAGGGTACCTGGTTTAGATTTCGAAGAACTAGGGTTGTTCGCTGGGATCGTCATTCCTCCCAAGTTCAAAGTACCTACATTTGCTAAGTATGACGGTTTGTCCTGTCCAAAGATGCATCTGAGGTCCTACGTCAGAAAGATCCAACCTCACTCCTCTGATAAGGATCTTTGGGTCCACTTTTTTCAAGATAGTTTGTCAGGCACACAATTGGACTGGTTCTATCAACTTGAGAGACCTGATGTCCATAACTGGGAAGATTTGGCTGCTGCTTTCTACCGACAATACCAATACAACACAGATTTAACGCCTACTCGTACTCAACTACAGAGTATGGGTATGGCCTCTAATGAGGGATTTAAGGAGTATGCCCAGAAGTGGCGGGATTTGGCTGGAAGGGTGCAGCCACCATTGTAGGATAGAGAGCTGGTTGACATGTTTTTAGGGACTCTGTCAGGTCCATTCTTCAATTATTTAATAGGGAGCTCATCTGCAGGATTCACTGAATTAATTATGACCGGTGAAAGGGTCGAAGCTGGCATTAAAAGTGGTAAAATTCAGAAGGATGCCTCCGCTTCCACTGCTATTAAAAAGACCTTCCCAGCCAAGAAGGAAGTTTCTGCTATTCATACCCAGAGAAACCAAGGGAGAACAGAGTGCCGACCAACGGTGGGGGCTGTTATGATCCAAAACTCCTCAGCCGACCAACCTCACAGCAATCAACCAAGAGCTAATCAGCAAAGGGTAGAAAGGCCACAACAGCAATTCACCCGAATCAACATGACACCGGCTCAAGTCCTCCCTCGTCTGTTGAAGCTGAACCTTACCAACTTGAAAGAAGCGCCGAAAAACCCCAATACCTCTTCTCCTTATTATCACTCCAATGCAAAATGTGCATACCACTCGGACAGTGTAGGGCATGATACCACCAACTGTTGGGCTCTTAAAAACAAGATCCAAGACTTAATAGACGCCAAGGAGGTAGAATTCGATGCGCCCGAAAAGCCGAATGTGATTTATGCCCTAATGCCCAAGCACGATCATAATGTCCATGCCATTATGGAAGATCTTCATGTTACCACTGTTGATGACCTTTTGACTCCGTTACCGATGATTAAAGTGAATTTGATGAAAGCCGAGATATTCCCAGGCTGTGAAAAAGACTGTTACTTTTGTTCAAACTTGCAAACTGACTGCCCATTGTTGAAATCAGGCATCCAACGCCTGATGGATACTCAAGAGATCCTCTTTCAAAATACCCCTGTTGATACTATCACTCATGTTACTCCTGTTACCTTCGATACTCCAACCAATGACATTGCTATAATAACCATCTCCGATGATCTTTCCAAGACCTGCAAAAGGCCTGTTAAGATTACGCCTGATCCTAAGTTTGTGCCGTTGAAAATCACCATGCTGGGGCCTATCCTGTATAAATCTAATAAGACGATACCATGGAATTACGGAGGAGAAATCTTCTACCATGGTATCAAGCAGATCGAATCAGTCCAAGAGAATTCTGATGATGAAACCCCTGATATAGGGAATATTGCGGGAACGAGCAAGATAACTCGCAGCGGAAGGATCTTCTCTCCGGAGATTGCTCCTCCACGAGCAGTCTTCGGACCCTCAAGAGTTTCTGTACTTGTCAAGTCATCTGTGCAAAATCCAGTAGTTGAAGAATTTGATGTTCCCGAAGCTAGACCCTCTATGGTTACTACCAATAAAGGTAAGGGGATACAAGAAGCGCCTGTCAGGACGAAGGCTCAGACTGTGGTTATCCCCAAGACCACCCAAAAAGAGATGGAAGAAATCTTAAAGATAATCAAGAAGAGCGACTACGATGTCGTGGAGCAGCTAGGGCAAACCCCTTCAAAAATCTCCATGTTGGCTCTCCTACTCTACTCTGAGGCTCATGCCAAAGCCTTGATCAAATTTCTGAAGACGGCACACGTGCCTCAAGAAACTTCTGCGGACCAGTTTTAAGAGTGCGTGGCTAGCCTTACAGTCGATAATGGTCTTGGTTTTTCTGATGTTGATTTGACCCCTAAGGGAAGAAAGCCTAACGATGCACTGCATGTCTCGGTAGAGTGCAGGGGGACCACACTTGCTCATGTTCTGGTAGATACTGATTCATCCTTAAATGTTCTACCAAAGAAGGCGTTGGACAGATTGGACTACGAAGGACTGACCCTAAAGCCCAGTAACATCGTTGTTAGAGCCTTCTACATTTCTAAAAGGATGGTTCACGGAGAAGTGGACATTCCAATCAAAGTGGGTACAAAAATTTTCAACTCTACTTTTTATGTGATGGACATCCGTCCTTCATATTCATGCTTGTTGGGAAGGCCATGGATCCACAACGCTGGGGCAGTCACTTCTTCTCTACACCAAATGCTAAAGTATCCAGTTCAGGGTAAGATCATAACGGTTCGTGGTGAGGAGGAGTATATGATAAGTCACCTTAACTTCTTCTGCTATGTGGAGTTAGATGGTGAATTCATAGAAACGCCTTTCCAACACTTTGAAGAGGTTTCTCCTGAAGTCGTCGTAGCAAAGACAATGACTGATGTGCCGATCATTTCCAAGCCTGTGTCTCGGATGGCATCCCTTAAAGATGCGGAGGCTGTAATCAAAGAAGGAAGAAGTACAGTGTGGGGGCAACTGCCTGATTTTCCTCACAAGACGGACAAGTTTGGACTAGGTTTTACTACTGCTGGCCAGAAAGCTGTGCATCACTCCCGAGCTGGAGGACCACCCTTAAAAATCACTCACCATGGAATTCATGCCTTAGAAGATGATGATGAAGAAGACAACTTTGAAGATTGGATATTTCCAACCGTTGAAGGAGGATTAAGCAACTGGGAGGCGAAAGACTTCGTTCCCATCACTTTCATCAATCAGTAATTTATCTTTGAACAATTTCCTGTTTGGTCTGTAATAATTAAACAATTCGTACACTCTTTTTGCCTTGTGCCTTTCCCGGGGCATATAGGTCCATTTGTAAGGGCTTGATTTCTTCATTATCATATGCCATTTTTAATGAATCATTGGACGTTTTCATCTATAAATTGTTGTGTTCATTTTCTTTCCTTTTACATTTTGTTTTGTTTAAGGATGGCTATCCCTTACACACACACAAACTCACAAAATGCAGGTACCCATCCACTCCGGATTCCATGGGTGACTATTCTGCTTTGGCCTTCGATGACTCTGAAGATTTGGTCAATCATGCCGAGTACGAAGGCGATGAAGACTGTGAAGTGCCTGGAGAGTTAGCTAGACTTTTGCAACAAGAGGAAAGGGCTACTCTGCCCCATGAAGAATTTCTAGAGACTATCAATTTGGGAACGGAGGAAGACAATAAAGAGGTCAAAGTAGGTGCCAACCTGGAGCCAAATGTCAAAGAGCATTTAGTTTAGCTGTTAAATGAATATGTTGAGATCTTCACCTGGTCCTATGAAGACATGCCAGGACTGGATACATATATTGTGGTTCACCGTCTCCCTACAAGAGAAGACTGCCCACCAATCAAACAAAAAGTCCGCCGAATGAGGCCCGACATGTCCGAAAAGATCAAAGCTGAGGTGATGAAACAGTTCAATACTGGCTTTCTGGCCGTTACTTCCTATCCACAATGGGTGGCTAACATTGTGCCCATGCCTAAGAAGGACGACAAAGTCAGAATGTGTGTGGACTACAGAGACCTAAACAGGGCTAGCCCTAAAGATGATTTTCCACTGCCACACATCGACATCTTAGTCGACAACACAGCTCAACACAAGGTATTTTCCTTCATGGATGGATTCTCGAGATATAACCAGATCAAAATGGCCCCCGAAGACATGGAGAAGACTACTTTTGTTACGCAGTGGGGTACCTTCTGCTATAAAGTGATGCCATTCGGACTGAAGAATGTCAGGGCAATCTATCAGCGAGCCATGGTAGCTTTGTTTCATTACATGATACATCATGAAATTGAAGTCTACGTAGACGACATGATAGCCCGTTCACAAATAGAAGAAGAACACCTCGACCACCTGCAGAAGTTGTTTGTCAGGTTAAAGGAATATAAGCTCAGACTAAATCCTAGCAAGTGCACTTTCGGAGTTAGGTCCGGTAAACTTTTGGGATTCATCGTCAGTAACAAAGGCATCGAGGTTGATCCTGCTAAAGTAAAAGCTATATAAGAAATGCCTTCCCCCCACATTGAAAAGGAGGTTAGAGGTTTCTTGGGACGCTTGAACTATATCGCAAGGTTCATCTCTCATCTAACATCTACCTGTGAGCCAATCTTCAAGTTGTTGAAGAAAGATCAGGTGTTTGAATGGAACAATGATTGTCAAGTTGCTTTCGATAAGATCAAGGAATATTTGCTGGAACCTCCTATCTTGATGCCACCCGTCGAAGGAAGGCCTTTAATCATGTATCTGACCGTTTTGGATAACTCAATGGGGTGCGTACTGGGCCAACATGACGAGTCTGGCCGAAAAGAGCATGCCATTTATTACCTTAGCAAAAAGTTTACCGACTGTGAGACTCGCTACTCATTGCTCGAGAAAACTTGTTGCGCTTTGGTATGGGCTGCTCGCCGGCTAAGGCAGTATATGTTGAGACATACCACTTTGCTGATTTCTAAAATGGATCCGATTAAGTACATCTTTGAGAAGCCTGCTTTATCCGGAAGAATCGTTAGATGGCAGATAATCCTGACTGGATATGATATCCAGTACACAACCCAAAAAGCTATAAAGGGGAGTGTACTAGCTGACCATCTAGCTCATCAAGCCGTCAAAGATTACCAATCTATGAGGTTCGACTTCCCTGACGAGGACATTATGACATTGGACAACATTGAAGGTAACATACTGTATGATGGACCTGAACAAGGATCCCGATGGACTCTGTACTTTGATGGTGCCTCCAACGCACTTGGAAACGGAATCGGCGTAGTACTTATCTCTCCAGAAGGTTGCCATACACCTTTCACTGCTAGACTCTGCTTCAGCTGCACCAACAACATGGCCGAGTACGAAGCTTGTATCTTTGGTCTCAAGGCTGCTATTGACTTGGGAATCAAATCTCTGATTGTATTTGGGGACTCAGCTTTAGTTATCAGTCAAATCAAAGGAGAGTGGGACACCAAACATCCTAATCTTATCCCATACAAAGAACGTGTTTTGACATTGTTGCCTCATTTCGAGCAGATTACCTTTGAGCACTTCCTGTGAGAGGAAAATTAGCTAGCAGATGCTCTGGCTACAATGTCTTCCATGTTTAAACTCAACTGGGATAATGAGGCTCCCCAAATCACCATTGAGCGAATGGACGAACCTGCAAAATGTCATGAGATTAATACCGAAGAAGTAGTGGAACAACCCTGGTTTCATGAAATCAAAAGGTATCTCCAGACTCGAGAATACCATGAAGGAGCTTCAGTCAATGACAAAAAGTTCTTAAGGAGATTTGCTGCCAAGTTCTTCCTGAGCAATGGTATCTTATATAAGCGCAGCCATGATTGTGTTCTACTTCATTGCATGGATAAGGTTGAAGCCGAGTTGATCATGACTGAAATATATAGTGGCACATTTGGCACCCACTTGAGCGGACATACGATGGCTAAGAAGATTCTAAGGGCAGGCTACTATTGGTCTATCATGGAAGCTGATTGTCATCAACATTCTCGTACTTGTCACAAATGCCAAGTCTATGCTGACAAGGTACATATTCCTCCAGTTCCTCTCAACATTCTGACCGCTCCCTGGCCATTCGCGATGTGGGGAATTGACATGATTGGAGAGATCAAGCCTACGGCATCCAATGGACATTGCTTCATCTTGGTCGCTATTGATTATTTTACCAAATGGGTCGAAGCAGCTTCCTTCGCCTCCGTTACGAAGAATGTTGTTGCCCGCTTCATCAAGCAGAATCTCATATGCCGGTATGGTATCCCCGACAGGATCATCACGGACAACGGTACAAATTTGAACAACACTGTGATCATCGCTCTGTGCGAGCAGTTCAAGATTCAACATCACAATTCATCTCCCTATCGTCCAAAGATGAACGGTGTTGTTGAAGCCGCAAACAAAAATATCAAGAAGATCATTCAAAAGATGACAGTCACTTACAAGGAATGGCATGAGATGTTACCGTTTTCTCTGCATGGATATCGTACCACGACGCGTACTTCAACTAGGGCAACCCCCTTTTCTTTGGTATATAGCATGGAGGCTGTTTTACCTATGGAAGTCAGATTCCTTCCTTAAGGATTATGAAGGATGTTGGTTTAAGTGAAGACGATTGGATTCAGACCCGGCTTGATAAACTTAATTTGATCGACGAGAAGCGACTTACTGCTGTTTGTCATGGTCAGACGTATCAAAAACGGATGATCAAGGCTTACAACAAGAAAGTCAGGCGTCAGGTATATCAAGTCAGAGATCTTGTAATCAAGTGGATCATCTTGCCGCAAAGTGATCCCAGGGGCAAGTGGACTCCTACTTACGAAGGACCATTTGTGATCAAGAACATCTTTTCTGGTGGGGCAATGATTCTGACCACCATGGACGGTGACGACCTGCCGCACCCTGCGAATGCAGACATAGTCAAAAGATACTGCGCATAAAATGACCCGACAAGTTGAAAACCCGAAAGGGCGACTTGGGAAAAAATGGGCATCCCGGTGAATTGAAAACCCGAAAGGGCGGTTCAGGCAAAAATTAGGGATAAATAAAAAAAATCTGTACACCCGGCAAGTTGAAAACTCGAAAGGGCGACTTGGGCAAAAAAGGGTTTCCCGGTGGATCGAAAACCCGAAAGGGCGGTCTAGGCAAAAGTTAGGGAATTAAAGCGTATGACTATGTCTCGTCGGATCACTTTAAATAACAGTCTCTTCACGGACAAACTCCAAGCTTTTGATCAATCCAGTCATCCGCAGACGAGGCAATGAATGAACAAGATACTCAGAGTTGTGAAGGCTACAGCAGAATGGGAACCCCATGGAATTCTTACACATAGCCATCTTTCTTTTTATAAAAAATTTCTCAAATTGTTCGACAACATTCTCTTACCAGGATGTCTGTCTCCTTTGTACAAAGATACTTACAAAACTTAATACAAAGATACTTCAAAGTGCATAAATTTGCTTGCCTTTCCTTTCTTTTTTACACTTATGTTTTATTTGAAAGCGTCCAATGGTTTGTTAAATGGGCATATGCATTTGAATATGATCACTGCTTAAAAATAAAACAAAATAAGAAAGGATAATTACTGATAGGTTGAAAGTACAGGAAAACGTCTTTAGGCTATTCTAGAAGAAATCCCCTACAGTATGACTTTCAAATCCTCAACGGAGCTAAAACCTTGAAGTGCATATCCCCAACGGAATGAAATTTCAAAATCCCCATCAGAGTTAGGTTTCTAAAAAACTCCCGATCCCCAGCGGAGCTAGAATACTCTAAACTTTCATCACCAGCGGAGTCTAAAGCTTCAGACCTTAAGCCCCGGTGGAATACTATCCAACTTCCTCCGATTCACCAGCAGAGTTCTCCACAAGACAATGAATCCCCCAGTAGATTGGCATGCAACCCAAGCTCTTGATTTCCCCGGCAGAATAAACACTCTCCCCACATAATTATTTCCCGACAGAATGAAGATTCTAATTCCCTTTTCTCCATTTGAAGCCTCCCGGGTTTTAATTCCCCAGTAGAGGTCGTCGGATTTTTCCTTATTTCCCCAGGAAAGTCATGAAGGATTCTCACATCCCCACAGAAGTTGTCAAAGTTTTGATGATCCCCGCAGGTTGCCAAGGATTTTCTATCCCCGACAGTAGTCAGCAAAGACTTCTCATCTTCAGCAATCAAAGATTTTTGGAATCCCCAACATCGGTCAAGGATTTACTTTCCCCGGCAGCAGTAAAAGATTTCATTATCTCCAGCTATCATGGATTTATTTCCCTCAGCAAGATAGCTAATCAGCTTACATGCGCATACATCACATTCATATATCATAAACATTGATAAAACACATTTATTGCATCATACGTTTCATGCAACATAACCTTGTGTTTTCAGCTAACATTTTACCCTTTTCAGGATAAGATTAAAAGCTATCTTTAACAAATGTTCAAAGATTTCAGATACAGTATGGATACACCTCAGACACGGCGGTCATTCTACTACTCATTCAGACTTCAACAATCAGATACAGACTAGATACGCTCCAGACACAACAAACATTCTATTTCTCATTCAGATTCAAATATCAACCTCAAGTTCAGATACACTCCAAACACGGAAGTCATTATGTCACTTATCCGGATCCCAGTTATAGTACGGATACACTCTAGACACGGAAGTCATTCTGCTACTCATACAGATCTCAACTTCAGATACAGTCCAGATACGCTCTAGACACAGTTGCCATTCTATCACTCATTCGGAATTTATCCCTATCACAGAGATATCTCAGACATGGATGTCTTTCTGTCACTTATTCAGATTTCAGATCTCAGATACAATACAGATACACTCCAGACACGGAAGTCATTCTGATATTCATTCAAGAATCAAATACAGTTACAACTCGGATACGCTCCAGAGACGGACACCATTCCTTTGCTCACACCAATCAATTCTCCAGATACAACTCAGATACGTTCCAGACACGGGTACCATTCTGATGTTCATTCTCCTGATTTTCAACAAACAATCCTGGATGGCATCTTTAAGCCCATCTCCAACAAGATTCTACTGTCTCCAAATGGCATCTTTAAGCCCATTCCCTCAACCTACATTTTGATAAGTGCAAATTTACGGGCACTCTAGTGTCCAATCCTCTTTTACCTTCGAGTCACGAAAGGCAAACTTGCCAATCTAACTCTTCAGGTTCAAGAAGATTGAACAGGGGCAACTGTTGTACCCCAAAATTTTCCCTCTCATTTTATCAACATTTCCCCTCACAAGGCTCTTGGAACTCAAGATCAAGCTAGGGTTTGCTCTGCTCAAGACATCTCCTTGCACTGATGACCTAAACTAGGGTTTGAGTTTGCACAAGGATTTTTGGACCTTCAATGCTCAAATTGACTTTCATACTTCATATTGGACTCATAAATTTGTCCATACCAAGTTTCAAGCCTTGAATCAAATTTTTGCCTAGTCAATTGGACAGTTGACCTAGAAATCAGCCATATTGGGGAAAAAAGTCAATTGTGGCCAATTTACAATCAAACCTCATGAATTTTGACCCACATCAACATTATGAACTCATATGAACCATTTGATCAAGTTTGGACCATAAATCCACAAGAAATTTAATCAGATCACCAAAAGGGCAAAATGGTCATTTTTAGGGCTTTGACTGTACAAGGGCAATTTTTGACTGTTTGACCTAGCCAATGGCAAATTAGGTTCAACCATGGACTCAAGGACTCAATGACATCATCTTGACTTATTCAACAAGTTCAAAAGATCTCAAATGCATGGGATTGACAGATGAATTTTTCAGTCAACTGATCAAAATTTGACTGTACACTCAAAAGTTAAACTTTGACTTTTTGGTCAAAATCAAGTGCCAAGGGTCATTTTTCATCAAGATGTGTCAAATTATGAAACTTGTTCATCAAGAAACCCAAAATTTCAAATTAGGGTTTAAAGTTGAAAATTTTCATAATTTAGAAATTTTCTAAGTTATGAGATTTTCTTAATTTTTCCTAACTTTGCCCCACATTTTCACCATGATGAAAATGGATTCAAACAAAACCTCCAACATGAAAGTTGTATTCCTCCACAAGTTCTACAACTTTTATTCACAAAATTTTCTCAAAATAAGCTTGGATCTCAAGTTATGATTTTGGGAACAAGGGTACCTAAAACTTTTAACTTAGTGAAATTTTGTCCTAGTTTAGGCAGGATTTTGACCTATCTTCTTGGCCATTTTTCACATAGTTCCACTTTGAGTCTCAAGTTGAATTTCAAATATGGATTATAGAGCATGTTGCAAGATTTCCAAATTGTCCAAGAACTCTCCAAACAAATTTGTGGTTAGGGAGAATAGAAGGCTTGAAATTGGCAAAAACTCACTTTTCACCCATGGCACATTCATGTTCATACAAGTTGCATTTTCAAGCCAGCATGCCTTACACTAGTTTGCAGGCCTCTAAACCACTTCACACTCCATAATTAAATGCAAATCCATCAGTCTAAGCTTTTGTTTTGATCATTTGGATATTGTACACAAAACTAAGCCCTAAGTAGAAAAAGGCAAATTTCCCTTTTTGCTTAAGTATGCTTTATGTCAAACCAACAATCCTTGAGCATTAGTCCAAGATCTCTTGCAGCAAATAAAATCCACAAATCAGAGGGGTCAAGAGCAATATATGCAAGCATATTTGATAGCCTGTACAGGCCTGTAACCTCACTTCCACTTTCTTGCTTCAAAAACAAGAAACTTGTCCAAATCCTAAAAACTTGAAAACCAGCCAATGTTAACTTACACAAACAGTTTGAACATCTTTCTCACACCCCTTTGAGCTAGAAACACGATTGCTTGAGCCTATAAACACCCCATAGCCAGAAATCACATTCCTTTGGCAAAACAGGGCAAATTCTACAACTTGAGTGCCATAGCTCATTTGGCTCGTGTGTTTTGCCCCAAGTTGCTTCAAACACTTTCCATTCAACTCACACAAGCTATCCCAAAGCTCAAACACCAACTGTAACTACATTTACAATGTTCACCATTTTCATTTTGAGCTTGTGCGAGTTGAGTTCTATAGGCCGATTCAAGGATATTCAAGGCAAGCTAGCTATTGGAGAAGGTCAAGTGAAGTTCAAGCAAGCTACCAGACACCTCAAGCCTTGTTAAAAAGCACTACATTGCCCTACACGAATCCAACTGAAACCGGTTTTTCTTCACTTTCTATCTCTCTATTTAGGAACATTTAGCCTTAGGTTTGTGAATAAAAAATGTAGTGTTCATTTCCATGAAGTTTACATATGCTCAGTGTTGTACCCCAAAATTTGCCCTCGCGCTTTTCCACAAGAAATCTCAGCTTCAAACATTTCCTGACTTTTCAAATTGGCTCAAGAATCGGACAAACGGGCTTTTCTTGACAGTCAAGCAGAATTAGGGTTTTTACTGATTTTCAGAGCCCTGAATTGTTTCATACAGTGGGCTTAGGGTTTGATTGATTTTTGGTTCAATTTTGATCAAGCAAGCGTGATTTGGCATTTAATCGGGAATTAGGGTTTTATGGGCATATTCTCAGAAGAATTTGAATTCTACAGCACTTTGCGGTTTATTTCAAGATTCAGATTAAAATGCGCGTTATCTTGGTTTAATCAGTAAAAGTGACAGTGGTTTGAATTCAGTACGTTTTGATTGGGCCAGTCAGATACAAGATGCAGTATTGGATTCACAGTGTTCATGTGTTTGATCAGTCTATCTGGGTTAATTACTGTTTTGCCTTGGATGTTGGATAAGACAGGTTTATTGGATCAATGTTGTTTTATCTTAGTTATTTATTATTCTAAAATTAAATGATTGAATTTATTTTTCAATTGTTTTAATTCTAAGAATTTTAAATAAATAAATAAACAATAAAGAAATCAGAATTAATTGGATAATTTAAACTTTTATTGATATTTGAGTTATTTGTACAAATTGTTGTTCATTACAGACAATAATTTACATTTAATTTAAATATTACATAGAATGAAAAAAACTATCCTATTTTCTAGATATTCTTCGTTCTTCATTCCGCTCCGGTATTCCGTTTTTCATCTGCAAAAAGAAACAAGAAAAGTCAAAAAGCAGTTAATTGGAAAAGACAGTTAAATTGCTCATCATTAGGGGCCACTGACTGGGATCAGTTGACCCTCTCTGCAAATCACGGGATTTCTCCCGGTTCACAGAGAGGGAAGATTATTTTATTTCATGAATGCAAATGCAAATGCATAAGTCATAAATTTCAAGCTGCATAGAAGTTCAAAATCCAAAATCCAAACTAAACTAAAAAAGTTCAATCCAAACTTTCTATCCAAAAGCAAAGGCTACTGTCAAAATGCCCAAAGTTTACTCAAAGAAAATCAAGAAAGAACTCAAGGCTGTCATAAAAGATTTTGGCCAAGATATCAAGGAAGAGAAAAAGCACACAAACTGTCAAAAGGAGATGCAAGATGTATTATGCAAGCTAAACAATCTTAACTCATCATTTCCCATAGAACCCCTTCAGAGCAAGTACAGAATATAATCATATTAAAATTCAAACTGTACTTTGAGAGAGAGAAAAGAGAGATAAAGCAGGCAGGGTTAGACTGAGTTCAATGGCAGTTCAGCAGCAGAGATAGACAGTACAGTAGGCAGGCAGACAGAAAAAAGATATACAAGCCAAGACAGTTCAGTTCAGCATAGCAGTTCAGAATAGAGAGGTTAGGATAAATACACAAAAGCCAAACCAGTTCAGGAGAGGTACAAAGCAAACATAGACAGTTCAGGAGCAAGATAGCAGAAGATATACAAAATCATCAAAAGCCAACTCAGCAAAATAAAGGCAGTTCACAGCAGACAGTAGAGAGTGAATATAGAAAAGAAAATAGCTAACACAGTTTAGGCAGCTCAGAATAGACAGAAGTAAGGTGAGAGAGGAGAGAAGCATAAAAAAACTGTCAAGGCAAACACAACTGGGTAGCTGCATCAAGCACTTAACTCTGCCTCACCACAATACACACTGGCCGATAGAGAAGTGAAGAGAATAGAAGAAATATACAAAACTCAAAACATCCTCAAACCCAAAAAACTAAAAAAAAAGACTACTGAACCTGTAAAAGTCAAAAGCTCCAACCAATGTCATAACCCTCCAACTGTCCCAAAAAACCTTAAAACACCCACAAAAACTGATAACCAAAACTCAGAATACCCTGCATTAAACACACATCTCAGAACTCAACCTTTATGCTAAACACAAAAACCTGATATCCAAACTCAAGCCTCACCATCTTATAAAACCAACATCTAAAACATTCAAACACCAAGCCTCAGAAGTGGGCAACATAGGCAACCTAGACCCTCAGACCTTTGAGGTCATCACAGGGTGATACGAGAAAATATACAGTGCTCAAGAGAAAAGAAAGAGGTGAACTCAGTGAAACGCATCATGGGGTAAGCTCAAGGCAGCATTTCAGGCAAATCCAGCATACATCATCAAACCCTAGAAACATAAGCAAAGAACGAAGTTACCAGGAAGGCATCAAGAAGCAAGCTAGCGTCTTCATCACTGAATCTTCACCATCAAAGCCTCCTAAGCATCCTCATCTCCTTCCTTCCCTTTTCCAGTAGAGGTATGACATTTCTTTTCCCTCCTAATGCACCTCCAAATAAAAATCAATAACACAACATGAGAAGTCAAACCCCAAGCAGTTAATCAATAAATACGCAGAAGATCACAAAATGTACTAAAACAAAACAAATCAAAGCGATTACCAAGTTCTACTGCCTCAACAATATCGCTGGAGGGAAGGGGAAACGGAGGTTGCCGGTGGCTGAGGCAAGAAGCTCATGATGGATCCTCTGCATCTTGGAAACGGAGAAGACGAATACAACAAACGCGCCGTCGCTGCCTCAAGCTCTAGCCCTCATTCCACACTGAAACATTGCCTAAACCCTAATTTCGTTTTTGGATCAGCTTGGGCTTAACCCGTTCCTAATTCCTCTAAGCCCAATAGTATTATTAACAAACACTAACCCTCTCTTTCTTTACTGTATATTTACTTCTTTTCTTAACATTAACTTTTTTATTTCTTTTTCATAAACAATATTTCTTTTACTAACTTCATTCTATAAATAATGTTTTTATTCTTTGTAAAAATACTAACCTAAATAATAAAATACTTTTATCATGAAATTAAATTTGAAAGCATTTTCTTTTAATTAATACACGTTTGTATATAATAACAACAAAATATTTTTTATACATAATAAACTTAAAAAACATTTTTTTAAAACACATTTGTACATATTATACATTTTTCATACATAATTAAAATTAAACTCTTTTTTTTAGTTAATATACATTTCTGTACATAATAATTCAATACATTCATTTTCTCTAAATATTAAACTCACAAACATTTTGACTAAAATACTTTCCAATTAGAAATTTAACACTTAATCAAAACACTTCATTTTTCTTTTGTACATAATTAAACATACAAAAATCAAGATTCATCTAAAAACATTTATCTAGGTCAAAACCCTAATACGGCTCAATTTCATATTTCGCACCTGTACATAATTACACATACACAATTCACATACATATACATTTGTACACTTACACAAATACATTCACATTATCCTATACACATGTTTATCTCACATTTATATTTGATATTCATTTGATCGCGACATTCGATTTGGTTGTAAATTATTGGGTACTATAAGTCTCATCCCCTTGTACATTTACACCCCCACTCCCGGATACTATTTTGTAATAGCGTAGATTTACATTCCGCAATTTACAGCTTTTCAATTATACCATGGTTAGACCTAGGGTTTGTATGTACATAAAATCAAAACGCTAGATAACCTAATACAAGACAAATACATGTAATCAATACACAATCACACTTGCACCCCCCTAGGGTAATCCCACATGTTGCCTTCCAAATGGGCCATGCTTGCACGTCGAATGTCTTTGGCAAAACGAAATCAAATGATCATAAGTCCCTCGATGACGCTTTCGAAAGTCGCCTATCAAAATGATCAAGTCCCTTCAAGCAAATTGCCAAAGACACTTGGCATCATTGCATTCATGGTCTATGCGATGACCCGCGCCTATCCCGAATAAACTTCCTAAACGCAAGATTGTCTACCAATTTCAATGGTAGAACAAAATTGTTAAAAGGGGTTAAAACATGACAAAAACCTTTGAGTACAATAGGGTAGACGAAAACTCTTAGTTACTTGAGATCAAACTTGCAAAAACACTTGCCTTCTTTTCAAAAACCATAATCCACAACACTTTCAAAAATCAACTTTTCAAACTTTTGAAACATCTTTTCGAAAAGATATGCACCTTTGTAAAACATTCGAGTAAAGAATTATTACAAGGTTGGCCTAAGACAAGGCATCTTTTTCCAAAAACATTTTCAAAAAGCACTCACACACACATCATTTTCAAAGCAATCGAAAAACAAGGCAAGTGATCTAAAAAGCCAAGTAACTAAGAGCCCATGGATAACCATGGATGAAAAGGGTGCTAATACCTTCCCTTTTCATAATCTACCCCCCGAACCCACGAAATATCTCAAAAGGTTTTTGTTGTGCTTTTTAACCTTTCCTTTAGGATAAAGTAAAAAGTCGGTGGCGACTCTTGCTAACCGCACAAGTGCGAATACGAACGCAAAACACTAGTCAGTTCTCCCACCGTATCACAGAACTGGCGACTCTGCTGGGGAATGCTATTTTAAAGCGGGGTTACCTTAGGGTTTAGATCACCTTTACTTTCAATTGATTGCTTTGTTTGCTTTACATTTGTGGGCTTTGTATCGGAGTTTTATAGATCCTAACCCGGATCCGGGGAAACCCTTTTAGGTAGCAACAAGGCTGTGAGGGAACTGTGCGGGGTATACCGACATGGTTGAAGCAGTCTGCTACGTTGATGTGGCACTTTGGTGTGTACCGGTAACCCTTGAGTCAATCAAGGAGAGTACGGGGCCGCCGCGTGGTGTCGCGAAGCATCAACTGACCATAGAACCTTAATTGACCATCTTAGCCTCTTTAGGGTAGTGAGATGACTACTTTGGCGTACTCCGAAGTCGGTTGATACTCGATACTACACTCAATTGAGGGTTGTTTTCTTGGGATATTTTGATCGCCAGTCAGTGGCTAAATCGAAACGATGAACAATGAAAGCAATCCAGTGATATTGGGACCTCTAGAACCCGGTTACTTTTGGTAGGACAGGTTTTAACCAACAAACTGAAAGAGGGTAGTACCTGAACCTCATGCAAGCCTAAACCTAAGGCCTTGTGTGCTTGGTGTGAATATTGTTTGCCTGTATATACACTTACTTGCTTGTGCATACATGCACATAACATCATGACATCATACCATAGCATTTTAGCATTTTCAATAACCGTTTCAAGGATCCCGAGGGTTCTGTTAATGCAGGATTACGTTGAACCAGACGTCTATCCAGGGGCAAGAGGTCTCTCCTCTAACCAATCCAGTCAAAGATCAAGTGCAACAACTTGAATCAGTGGCTATGACCCACTCGACATGGTGAGCTTGATTCTAGTGGAAAGACGTCCACCGATACAAAGCTCTCCAATCAAAGTTCAAGAACAACAACTTGAATCAGTGGCTATGACCCACTCGACATGGTGAGCTTGATTCTAGTAGAAGGACGTCCACCGGTACAGGGCTCTCCAATCCAAGAGCAGGGCTCAGCCTCTAACATTCTTCCTGTGTTTACCCCAAGAGATCCTTGAAAACATGCATCCACATATCATGCATTGCATTTTGACAATCTTTCCTTTTTCAGGTTTCCTTACTCTCCTGCTGTTTATTTCAGCGAGAGATGGCTCTAGAACGGTCTGTCAAAGACATCCAAGACCAGACCGCCCAGCTACAGGAGATGTTCATGAACTTGTCTCTGGGGCAAGAAGAGATGAAAGCTCTCTTCACCAACGGCTTGGGGAATTCCAACAATGCCAGGAATGATCAGATTGCGGAGCTGCAGTTTGATCTGACAACACTGAGGACCCAAATGAGGGGATATTTGGTGGGCCAGATGGCCCTCATCCAAGACCTATCTCAAAGACAAGAGGAACTCGGAGTTCTGGTCCGCCAACTGCTTCCAAACAACCAGCTGGGGCAAACATCTGAGGTCGAAGAGCAGGTCACCGCTCAGCCTCCATCAACTCAAGAAGACAAGGGGAAAGCTCCTCTGCTAGCTTCAGGGTCACAAACCCATCAACAACCTCGCCGGCGTCAGCGGGGCAATCGGCGTAGACAAGAAACGTCGGGAAGGCAGTTCACAGAGACTGACATACCGTCATCTTTAATTCTGGAGCGCTTGTTGGAGGTTAATCTGACTGCTTTGAGGGATCCTATCCGGAACCCAAATACCTCCGCTCCTGACTATCATCCCGATGCATTTTGTGTTTACCATTCCTATAGCCCAGGACATGACACCGATAGCTGTTGGGCCTTGAAGAACAAGATTCAAGATCTGATTGACATTGGAGTGCTGAGGTTCATGCCAGACGGCGAGATGAAGATCTTCCGTTAAAGGGTTCTCCGCTTGAAGTGACGAGGCTCGAAGCTGAAAGACTTTTGCTTCTTTTTTTTGAATTTTCAAAGTTGTAATTTCTTTTGCTGTCAAACAATTATCTGTTGATGTTAAACTCTGTTTTCATTAATGCATTGCATATGTTTGTCTTGAATTCATCCATTCGTTTCACTATTCTTATGCTCTTCTTTATGATATTTGACTCTTGATAAAAAGCTGCAAGCCTTTAGAGGGAGGATGACGAAACAATACCGTGATCTTATACAGTATGCTTTTGAACAAACCTTGCTGATGATGTACAGGCATTTCTTTCAATTCCCAAACACTGGAGTTATAAGGAAGTTAATCCCTAGTTAACCCCTTCGAGCCAAAGAAGTAGGAGTTTCCCGTTCTAAACAATCAAAACCTTTGATATAAACCTGGGGCAGGGTAGTCTCTCAGTTAATTCAAAAGAGAACGCGCATTGAAGTCGCAAACTCTCAGTTCGTAATACAACGAACGACGTCGAAGAAAGAAAGCATTCCTTTGGAATCAAAAGACAAGGGTGGTTCCCTATCACATAGACAGTCAATCTCTCAAAAGAAAAAAAGCCCGCTGAGCCAAAACCTATAAAGGAGGCTTAAGAAAGCTGGGGCATCCCGCTGACAGTAATCCCGAAAACGGTAATAGTCAGGCAAAAGTTAGGGATAACAAATCAAAATCAAAATAGTGAGGTCATTACAAAACCCTCAACAACATGAAAAGTGTTGAAAAAGAAAAAGGAGATGATGACTGTCTCCCGAAATTCAAACTGGTGAACCATCGCCCAAAAGTCGTTCCAAACTCAAAACAGGGGGCGACGCACAATTAACTGAGCTTAGATTGAAGGACATCACGAAGAGCGGGTGGGTACAAATATGCTTTGAGCCTTTATCCTTTGTTTCTTAAACCGTGAACCAGGCCACGTTACAACCCTCCAAAAGTCCTAATTGAAACATGGGTTAGTTCGAAAGCATACTGTTACAAAAGGTATCCTGACTCCTGTAGGGTTTTGCTCTAAATCTTGTGTTAACTTGTCTTATAGTTTTCTGCTAAAAACGCATTTTTCAAAACTTCGAGACCAACATAAACTTTGTATCACTGTCTGCATTTGACCCTTTTGTTTGACAGCGAGGAAGTTCATACAGCGAATGTTCGGAGGAACGAAAACTCTCTCAGTAAGTCTAAATCACTTCAAGAGGATAACACTTCCATCAATTCCCTTATCAACAAGGGGCATGACATATCACAATTCAGTTAACCTGGGGCAGTCCAGTCAAGGTCCAGCAGATTATTCAAAGTACAGTTAACCTGGGGCAATCCAGTCAAGATTTCAAGAAATTTCTCGGTATGCAGGGTAATCTGATTCAAGATTCCTTCATCACCACTTGGGGCATTCGAATGTCAGAAATGTTCAACAAATCAACTACAACATCTCCAGATTTGATTCCTGTATCCTGCCAGACCATGTCTATCAACTATCACCTTTCCAGATTCGACTCCTGTATCCAGCCAGGGCATGTCTGAAGAATTCTAGATCAATACCTGCAACCACCCAGGACACATCTGTGAACGACCGATTGTAGACCAATACCTGTAATAAACCGGGATTTTATCTACATCACCACTTGGGGCATTCGAATGTCAAAAGTGTTCAAACCCGATGCAGTTTTACACAAGCTCATCATCAGGGAGCCCTACACCGGTTCCTCTTCAAGACTTCTGAAAACAGTTCATGGATTCTTCCCAAGTAACGGATGTTAATCTATCAGCTTGTTCAGATGCAACCTTCGAATTTAGTTTACGGACGCTTCCCAACAACGGATGCGACTCTATTGCTAATTCAACTTCAAGATTTCTGAAAACAGTTCACGGGTTCTCCAAGTAAACGGATGTTAACCTATCACTTGTTCAGATTCTTCTCAAGACTTCTGAAAACAGTTCATGGATTCTTCCCAAGTAACGGATGTTAATCTATCAGCTTGTTCAGATGCACCTTTGAATTCAGTTTACGGAAGCTTCCCAACAACGGATGCGACTCTATTGCTAATTCAACTTCAAGATTTCTGAAAACAGTTCACGGGTTCTCCAAGTAAACGGATGTTAACCTATCACTTGTTCAGATTCTTCTCAAGACTTCTGAAAACAGTTCATGGATTCTTCCCAAGTAACGGATGTTAATCTATCAGCTTGTTCAGATGCAACCTTCGAATTTAGTTTACGGACGCTTCCCAACAACGGATGCGACTCTATTGCTAATTCAACTTCAAGATTTCTGAAAACAGTTCACGGGCTCTCCAAGTAAACGGATGTTAACCTATCACTTGTTCAGATTCTTCTCAAGACTTCTGAAAACAGTTCATGGATTCTTCCCAAGTAACGGATGTTAATCTATCAGCTTGTTCAGATGCAACCTTCGAATTTAGTTTACGGACGCTTCCCAACAACGGATGCTGCTCTATTGCTGATTCAACTTCAAGATTTCTGAAAATAGTTCACGGGTTCTCCAAGTAAACGGATGTTAACCTTTCGCTTGTTCAGATTCTTCTCAAGCTAACAACCACGGAAGATCGCACTCGCCAGAATTCTCCCTATCCCCAACGGAGTTCATCAAAATTCCCCAGCAGTAACTTATCTTTGCAAATCCCCAGCCAGGGAATCCCCCGAAATTCAATTCCCCTCAGAGTTTAAGCTTCAGTATCCCCAGCAGATCAAGAGCTTCAAGTGGACAATCCCCAGCGGAGTCAGACTTTTAAACCTTCTCCCCACAGAATTTTGGAAGGACAAATCTCGAGTTCCCCAGCGAAGTCTCCAGAGTTACCTCCCATCAAGCTGACGATTCTCAAGTCTGACCTCCCCAGCATGAGTTTACTAGTTGGAACTCCCCAGTAGAGGTCATCAGGAATTCTCTCCCCCAGCAACAGCCAAGGATTTATTTTCCCCGGCAGCAGTCAAGACGTTTTTATCTTCAGCCATCTCGGATTCATGTATCCTCGGCAGGATTAGCTCATCAGCTTACATGTGCATTCATTACATTCATATCATAAACATTAAATGTCACATGCATTGCATCATGCATCATAACATTACATACAACTAACCCTTTAACTTTTCAGGTAAGATCAGTCGACAAACACAGATCATCTCCTGAGATTCATCCAAAAATAGTTCAGATGTGACCCGGACACGGCAACATTTTGATACTTATTCCAGATTCATTCAGACGCATCAGCAGAAACCTTACACCGGTTCCTCTTCAACTTCTCAACTTCAAGATTTCTGAAGACAGTTCACGGGTTCTCCAAGTAAACGGATGCTAACCTATCACTTGTTCAGATTCTTCTTCAAGACTTTTGAATTTAGTTTACGGATTCTTCCCTACAACGGATGTCAATCTACCAACTGATTCAGACTCTTCTCAATTTTTGAAAATAAGTTACGGACGCTTCCCAACAACGGATGCTGCTCCATTGTTTGTTCAGTCCCAACTCTTGAAAATAGTTTACAGATTCTTCAGACGTGGACGTCAATCTGTTGCTTGTTCAGACCCCAATTCAGAGACATTCCAAAACAGGGATGCCCTTCTGATACTCGTCCACTCACCATTGACGTACAGTTCAACATCACCATATGGCATCTATAAGCCCATCCTCCTACCAGCAGTCGCCGAATGGCATCTGTAAGCCCATTCTCAGATGGCATCTCTAAGCCCATCCCCCGACAAATTTCTCTCGCACCAGATGGCATCTTTAAGCCCATCACCAAATGGCATCTTTAAGCCCATTCACCTCCACCGTCACATTGACGAGCGCAAATTTTCTGGGCACGTTAGTGTCCAATCTCCTTTTACCTTCAAGTCGCGAAAGGCAAACCTGCCAATCTAACTCTTCAGGTCAAAGAAGATTGAACAGGGGCAACTGTTGTACCCCAAAATTTGCCCTCGCGCTTTTCCACAAGAAATCTCAGCTTCAAACATTTCCTGACTTTTCAAATTGGCTCAAGAATCGGACAAACGGGCTTTTCTTGACAGTCAAGCAGAATTAGGGTTTTTACTGATTTTCAGAGCCCTGAATTGTTTCATACAGTGGGCTTAGGGTTTGATTGATTTTTGGTTCAATTTTGATCAAGCAAGCGTGATTTGGCATTTAATCGGGAATTAGGGTTTTATGGGCATATTCTCAGAAGAATTTGAATTCTACAGCACTTTGCGGTTTATTTCAAGATTCGGATTAAAATGCGCGTTATCTTGGTTTAATCAGTAAAAGTGACAGTGGTTTGAATTCAGTACGTTTTGATTGGGCCAGTCAGATACAAGATGCAGTATTGGATTCACAGTGTTCATGTGTTTGATCAGTCTATCTGGGTTAATTACTGTTTTGCCTTGGATGTTGGATAAGACAGGTTTATTGGATCAATGTTGTTTTATCTTAGTTATTTATTATTCTAAAATTAAATGATTGAATTTATTTTTCAATTGTTTTAATTCTAAGAATTTTAAATAAATAAATAAACAATAAAGAAATCAGAATTAATTGGATAATTTAAACTTTTATTGATATTTGAGTTATTTGTACAAATTGTTGTTCATTACAGACAATAATTTACATTTAATTTAAATATTACATAGAATGAAAAAAACTATCCTATTTTCTAGATATTCTTCGTTCTTCATTCCGCTCCGGTATTCCGTTTTTCATCTGCAAAAAGAAACAAGAAAAGTCAAAAAGCAGTTAATTGGAAAAGACAGTTAAATTGCTCATCATTAGGGGCCACTGACTGGGATCAGTTGACCCTCTCTGCAAATCACGGGATTTCTCCCGGTTCACAGAGAGGGAAGATTATTTTATTTCATGAATGCAAATGCAAATGCATAAGTCATAAATTTCAAGCTGCATAGAAGTTCAAAATCCAAAATCCAAACTAAACTAAAAAAGTTCAATCCAAACTTTCTATCCAAAAGCAAAGGCTACTGTCAAAATGCCCAAAGTTTACTCAAAGAAAATCAAGAAAGAACTCAAGGCTGTCATAAAAGATTTTGGCCAAGATATCAAGGAAGAGAAAAAGCACACAAACTGTCAAAAGGAGATGCAAGATGTATTATGCAAGCTAAACAATCTTAACTCATCATTTCCCATAGAACCCCTTCAGAGCAAGTACAGAATATAATCATATTAAAATTCAAACTGTACTTTGAGAGAGAGAAAAGAGAGATAAAGCAGGCAGGGTTAGACTGAGTTCAATGGCAGTTCAGCAGCAGAGATAGACAGTACAGTAGGCAGGCAGACAGAAAAAAGATATACAAGCCAAGACAGTTCAGTTCAGCATAGCAGTTCAGAATAGAGAGGTTAGGATAAATACACAAAAGCCAAACCAGTTCAGGAGAGGTACAAAGCAAACATAGACAGTTCAGGAGCAAGATAGCAGAAGATATACAAAATCATCAAAAGCCAACTCAGCAAAATAAAGGCAGTTCATAGCAGACAGTAGAGAGTGAATATAGAAAAGAAAATAGCTAACACAGTTTAGGCAGCTCAGAATAGACAGAAGTAAGGTGAGAGAGGAGAGAAGCATAAAAAAACTGTCAAGGCAAACACAACTGGGTAGCTGCATCAAGCACTTAACTCTGCCTCACCACAATACACACTGGCCGATAGAGAAGTGAAGAGAATAGAAGAAATATACAAAACTCAAAACATCCTCAAACCCAAAAAACTAAAAAAAAAGACTACTGAACCTGTAAAAGTCAAAAGCTCCAACCAATGTCATAACCCTCCAACTGTCCCAAAAAACCTTAAAACACCCACAAAAACTGATAACCAAAACTCAGAATACCCTGCATTAAACACACATCTCAGAACTCAACCTTTATGCTAAACACAAAAACCTGATATCCAAACTCAAGCCTCACCATCTTATAAAACCAACATCTAAAACATTCAAACACCAAGCCTCAGAAGTGGGCAACATAGGCAACCTAGACCCTCAGACCTTTGAGGTCATCACAGGGTGATACGAGAAAATATACAGTGCTCAAGAGAAAAGAAAGAGGTGAACTCAGTGAAACGCATCATGGGGTAAGCTCAAGGCAGCATTTCAGGCAAATCCAGCATACATCATCAAACCCTAGAAACATAAGCAAAGAACGAAGTTACCAGGAAGGCATCAAGAAGCAAGCCAGCGTCTTCATCACTGAATCTTCACCATCAAAGCCTCCTAAGCATCCTCATCTCCTTCCTTCCCTTTTCCAGTAGAGGTATGACATTTCTTTTCCCTCCTAATGCACCTCCAAATAAAAATCAATAACACAACATGAGAAGTCAAACCCCAAGCAGTTAATCAATAAATACGCAGAAGATCACAAAATGTACTAAAACAAAACAAATCAAAGCGATTACCAAGTTCTACTGCCTCAACAATATCGCTGGAGGGAAGGGGAAACGGAGGTTGCCGGTGGCTGAGGCAAGAAGCTCATGATGGATCCTCTGCATCTTGGAAACGGAGAAGACGAATACAACAAACGCGCCGTCGCTGCCTCAAGCTCTAGCCCTCATTCCACACTGAAACATTGCCTAAACCCTAATTTCGTTTTTGGATCAGCTTGGGCTTAACCCGTTCCTAATTCCTCTAAGCCCAATAGTATTATTAACAAACACTAACCCTCTCTTTCTTTACTGTATATTTACTTCTTTTCTTAACATTAACTTTTTTATTTCTTTTTCATAAACAATATTTCTTTTACTAACTTCATTCTATAAATAATGTTTTTATTCTTTGTAAAAATACTAACCTAAATAATAAAATACTTTTATCATGAAATTAAATTTGAAAGCATTTTCTTTTAATTAATACACGTTTGTATATAATAACAACAAAATATTTTTTATACATAATAAACTTAAAAAACATTTTTTTAAAACACATTTGTACATATTATACATTTTTCATACATAATTAAAATTAAACTCTTTTTTTTAGTTAATATACATTTCTGTACATAATAATTCAATACATTCATTTTCTCTAAATATTAAACTCACAAACATTTTGACTAAAATACTTTCCAATTAGAAATTTAACACTTAATCAAAACACTTCATTTTTCTTTTGTACATAATTAAACATACAAAAATCAAGATTCATCTAAAAACATTTATCTAGGTCAAAACCCTAATACGGCTCAATTTCATATTTCGCACCTGTACATAATTACACATACACAATTCACATACATATACATTTGTACACTTACACAAATACATTCACATTATCCTATACACATGTTTATCTCACATTTATATTTGATATTCATTTGATCGCGACATTCGATTTGGTTGTAAATTATTGGGTACTATAAGTCTCATCCCCTTGTACATTTACACCCCCACTCCCGGATACTATTTTGTAATAGCGTAGATTTACATTCCGCAATTTACAGCTTTTCAATTATACCATGGTTAGACCTAGGGTTTGTATGTACATAAAATCAAAACGCTAGATAACCTAATACAAGACAAATACATGTAATCAATACACAATCACACTTGCACCCCCCTAGGGTAATCCCACATGTTGCCTTCCAAATGGGCCATGCTTGCACGTCGAATGTCTTTGGCAAAACGAAATCAAATGATCATAAGTCCCTCGATGACGCTTTCGAAAGTCGCCTATCAAAATGATCAAGTCCCTTCAAGCAAATTGCCAAAGACACTTGGCATCATTGCATTCATGGTCTATGCGATGACCCGCGCCTATCCCGAATAAACTTCCTAAACGCAAGATTGTCTACCAATTTCAATGGTAGAACAAAATTGTTAAAAGGGGTTAAAACATGACAAAAACCTTTGAGTACAATAGGGTAGACGAAAACTCTTAGTTACTTGAGATCAAACTTGCAAAAACACTTGCCTTCTTTTCAAAAACCATAATCCACAACACTTTCAAAAATCAACTTTTCAAACTTTTGAAACATCTTTTCGAAAAGATATGCACCTTTGTAAAACATTCGAGTAAAGAATTATTACAAGGTTGGCCTAAGACAAGGCATCTTTTTCCAAAAACATTTTCAAAAAGCACTCACACACACATCATTTTCAAAGCAATCGAAAAACAAGGCAAGTGATCTAAAAAGCCAAGTAACTAAGAGCCCATGGATAACCATGGATGAAAAGGGTGCTAATACCTTCCCTTTTCATAATCTACCCCCCGAACCCACGAAATATCTCAAAAGGTTTTTGCTGTGCTTTTTAACCTTTCCTTTAGGATAAAGTAAAAAGTCGGTGGCGACTCTTGCTAACCGCACAAGTGCGAATACGAACGCAAAACACTAGTCAGTTCTCCCACCGTATCACAGAACTGGCGACTCTGCTGGGGAATGCTATTTTAAAGCGGGGTTACCTTAGGGTTTAGATCACCTTTACTTTCAATTGATTGCTTTGTTTGCTTTACATTTGTGGGCTTTGTATCGGAGTTTTATAGATCCTAACCCGGATCCGGGGAAACCCTTTTAGGTAGCAACAAGGCTGTGAGGGAACTGTGTGGGGTATACCGACATGGTTGAAGCAGTCTGCTACGTTGATGTGGCACTTTGGTGTGTACCGGTAACCCTTGAGTCAATCAAGGAGAGTACGGGGCCGCCGCGTGGTGTCGCGAAGCATCAACTGACCATAGAACCTTAATTGACCATCTTAGCCTCTTTAGGGTAGTGAGATGACTACTTTGGCGTACTCCGAAGTCGGTTGATACTCGATACTACACTCAATTGAGGGTTGTTTTCTTGGGATATTTTGATCGCCAGTCAGTGGCTAAATCGAAACGATGAACAATGAAAGCAATCCAGTGATATTGGTACCTCTAGAACCCGGTTACTTTTGGTAGGACAGGTTTTAACCAACAAACTGAAAGAGGGTAGTACCTGAACCTCATGCAAGCCTAAACCTAAGGCCTTGTGTGCTTGGTGTGAATATTGTTTGCCTGTATATACACTTACTTGCTTGTGCATACATGCACATAACATCATGACATCATACCATAGCATTTTAGCATTTTCAATAACCGTTTCAAGGATCCCGAGGGTTCTGTTAATGCAGGATTACGTTGAACCAGACGTCTATCCAGGGGCAAGAGGTCTCTCCTCTAACCAATCCAGTCAAAGATCAAGTGCAACAACTTGAATCAGTGGCTATGACCCACTCGACATGGTGAGCTTGATTCTAGTGGAAAGACGTCCACCGATACAAAGCTCTCCAATCAAAGTTCAAGAACAACAACTTGAATCAGTGGCTATGACCCACTCGACATGGTGAGCTTGATTCTAGTAGAAGGACGTCCACCGGTACAGGGCTCTCCAATCCAAGAGCAGGGCTCAGCCTCTAACATTCTTCCTGTGTTTACCCCAAGAGATCCTTGAAAACATGCATCCACATATCATGCATTGCATTTTGACAATCTTTCCTTTTTCAGGTTTCCTTACTCTCCTGCTGTTTATTTCAGCGAGAGATGGCTCTAGAACGGTCTGTCAAAGACATCCAAGACCAGACCGCCCAGCTACAGGAGATGTTCATGAACTTGTCTCTGGGGCAAGAAGAGATGAAAGCTCTCTTCACCAACGGCTTGGGGAATTCCAACAATGCCAGGAATGATCAGATTGCGGAGCTGCAGTTTGATCTGACAACACTGAGGACCCAAATGAGGGGATATTTGGTGGGCCAGATGGCCCTCATCCAAGACCTATCTCAAAGACAAGAGGAACTCGGAGTTCTGGTCCGCCAACTGCTTCCAAACAACCAGCTGGGGCAAACATCTGAGGTCGAAGAGCAGGTCACCGCTCAGCCTCCATCAACTCAAGAAGACAAGGGGAAAGCTCCTCTGCTAGCTTCAGGGTCACAAACCCATCAACAACCTCGCCGGCGTCAGCGGGGCAATCGGCGTAGACAAGAAACGTCGGGAAGGCAGTTCACAGAGACTGACATACCGTCATCTTTAATTCTGGAGCGCTTGTTGGAGGTTAATCTGACTGCTTTGAGGGATCCTATCCGGAACCCAAATACCTCCGCTCCTGACTATCATCCCGATGCATTTTGTGTTTACCATTCCTATAGCCCAGGACATGACACCGATAGCTGTTGGGCCTTGAAGAACAAGATTCAAGATCTGATTGACATTGGAGTGCTGAGGTTCATGCCAGACGGCGAGATGAAGATCTTCCGTTAAAGGGTTCTCCGCTTGAAGTGACGAGGCTCGAAGCTGAAAGACTTTTGCTTCTTTTTTTTGAATTTTCAAAGTTGTAATTTCTTTTGCTGTCAAACAATTATCTGTTGATGTTAAACTCTGTTTTCATTAATGCATTGCATATGTTTGTCTTGAATTCATCCATTCGTTTCACTATTCTTATGCTCTTCTTTATGATATTTGACTCTTGATAAAAAGCTGCAAGCCTTTAGAGGGAGGATGACGAAACAATACCGTGATCTTATACAGTATGCTTTTGAACAAACCTTGCTGATGATGTACAGGCATTTCTTTCAATTCCCAAACACTGGAGTTATAAGGAAGTTAATCCCTAGTTAACCCCTTCGAGCCAAAGAAGTAGGAGTTTCCCGTTCTAAACAATCAAAACCTTTGATATAAACCTGGGGCAGGGTAGTCTCTCAGTTAATTCAAAAGAGAACGCGCATTGAAGTCGCAAACTCTCAGTTCGTAATACAACGAACGACGTCGAAGAAAGAAAGCATTCCTTTGGAATCAAAAGACAAGGGTGGTTCCCTATCACATAGACAGTCAATCTCTCAAAAGAAAAAAAGCCCGCTGAGCCAAAACCTATAAAGGAGGCTTAAGAAAGCTGGGGCATCCCGCTGACAGTAATCCCGAAAACGGTAATAGTCAGGCAAAAGTTAGGGATAACAAATCAAAATCAAAATAGTGAGGTCATTACAAAACCCTCAACAACATGAAAAGTGTTGAAAAAGAAAAAGGAGATGATGACTGTCTCCCGAAATTCAAACTGGTGAACCATCGCCCAAAAGTCGTTCCAAACTCAAAACAGGGGGCGACGCACAATTAACTGAGCTTAGATTGAAGGACATCACGAAGAGCGGGTGGGTACAAATATGCTTTGAGCCTTTATCCTTTGTTTCTTAAACCGTGAACCAGGCCACGTTACAACCCTCCAAAAGTCCTAATTGAAACATGGGTTAGTTCGAAAGCATACTGTTACAAAAGGTATCCTGACTCCTGTAGGGTTTTGCTCTAAATCTTGTGTTAACTTGTCTTATAGTTTTCTGCTAAAAACGCATTTTTCAAAACTTCGAGACCAACATAAACTTTGTATCACTGTCTGCATTTGACCCTTTTGTTTGACAGCGAGGAAGTTCATACAGCGAATGTTCGGAGGAACGAAAACTCTCTCAGTAAGTCTAAATCACTTCAAGAGGATAACACTTCCATCAATTCCCTTATCAACAAGGGGCATGACATAGCACAATTCAGTTAACCTGGGGCAGTCCAGTCAAGGTCCAGCAGATTATTCAAAGTACAGTTAACCTGGGGCAATCCAGTCAAGATTTCAAGAAATTTCTCGGTATGCAGGGTAATCTGATTCAAGATTCCTTCATCACCACTTGGGGCATTCGAATGTCAGAAATGTTCAACAAATCAACTACAACATCTCCAGATTTGATTCCTGTATCCTGCCAGACCATGTCTATCAACTATCACCTTTCCAGATTCGACTCCTGTATCCAGCCAGGGCATGTCTGAAGAATTCTAGATCAATACCTGCAACCACCCAGGACACATCTGTGAACGACCGATTGTAGACCAATACCTGTAATAAACCGGGATTTTATCTACATCACCACTTGGGGCATTCGAATGTCAAAAGTGTTCAAACCCGATGCAGTTTTACACAAGCTCATCATCAGGGAGCCCTACACCGGTTCCTCTTCAAGACTTCTGAAAACAGTTCATGGATTCTTCCCAAGTAACGGATGTTAATCTATCAGCTTGTTCAGATGCAACCTTCGAATTTAGTTTACGGACGCTTCCCAACAACGGATGCGACTCTATTGCTAATTCAACTTCAAGATTTCTGAAAACAGTTCACGGGTTCTCCAAGTAAACGGATGTTAACCTATCACTTGTTCAGATTCTTCTCAAGACTTCTGAAAACAGTTCATGGATTCTTCCCAAGTAACGGATGTTAATCTATCAGCTTGTTCAGATGCACCTTTGAATTCAGTTTACGGAAGCTTCCCAACAACGGATGCGACTCTATTGCTAATTCAACTTCAAGATTTCTGAAAACAGTTCACGGGTTCTCCAAGTAAACGGATGTTAACCTATCACTTGTTCAGATTCTTCTCAAGACTTCTGAAAACAGTTCATGGATTCTTCCCAAGTAACGGATGTTAATCTATCAGCTTGTTCAGATGCAACCTTCGAATTTAGTTTACGGACGCTTCCCAACAACGGATGCGACTCTATTGCTAATTCAACTTCAAGATTTCTGAAAACAGTTCACGGGCTCTCCAAGTAAACGGATGTTAACCTATCACTTGTTCAGATTCTTCTCAATACTCTAGAATAAAAAAATACAAAATATTACATTTTCATTTTTATTATTATTCATACTAAAAAAATACTTTTTTCTATGTATATTTTAATTTTACATATATTAATATATTTTATTGTATATAAATAATATATTGTATTTATTTTCTTAAAGAAATTAGGGTTTACCCTTAAACAAATAAAAATTAATCTTTTTTTATTTATTTCTTTATACCTTTTTTACATCAAGAATACTTTTACATACATAAACAAACAAAAACCCCTTTTTGCATACTTCATATTATTTGATATATTTGTTTATTTTGAATATTTAAATATTGTCCATTTATTTTGTGCAATTAAATTCAATTTGGATGTAATAGTAAACTAGGGTTTATATTTCTTGTCAAACACCCCCATTCAAAGATTGTACCCCCATCCCCATAATCATGTTGTAATAGCTTAGACTTTTAAATTCTCGCACTTTACGCTTTCAATTATGCCATGATTAGAGAATTAGGGTTTGTATGCAAAAATCCAAATCAACAAATAGCTTGACCTAATCAAAGACAAAAATGCATGAAAATCAAACACAATGCACACTTGCACCCCTAGGGTTACAATCCACTTGTTACCTTCAAAAATGGGCCATGTTATGCATGTTGGGTTCTTTGGTAAAACAAAAACAAAACAAAAGATCATAGTCCCTTGATGATGCTATCTTGGTTGCCTAAACAAATATGGTCAAGTCCCTCAAAAATTTGCCAAAATACTTGACACAATTGCTATCATGGTCTATACGATGACCCGCGCCTGTCCCGTTTAACATCCTAACACAAGGTTGTTCACCAAATGCAATGGTGAAACAACATTGTCAAAAGGGTTAAAAACATTAGGAAAGATCTTTGAGTAAAATAGGGTAGATATTTCTTAGTTACTTGATCAAAGCTTGCAAAAACATCCTTGTTATTTTCAAACACATTTCACAAACACAATTTCAAAACATTTTCCCAAATCAAACTTTCAAACATTGGAATCTTTTCAAAAGACAAAAATACCTTTGTATACATTCAAACAAGAATCATTATAAAGGTTGCCACAATGATGGCCTCTTTTCAAAACATCTTTCAAAACCACACACAAAGCACCATTTCAAACAATTGGAAAAGCAAAGCAAGTGATCTAAACAAGTAACTAAGAGCCCATGGATAACCATGGATGAAAAGGGTGCTTGCACCTTCCCTTTTCATAATCTACTCCCCGAACCCAAGAAAATTTCTCAAAGGTCTTTCATGTGCTTTTTGATCTTTCCTTAAGATAAAATAAAAAGTCGGTGGCAACTCTTGCTAAACCAAAACATTTGCGAACACAAATGCAAAATCCCAAGTTAGTTCTCCCACCGTATCACAATACTCATGCACTCGAAACCAGCGGCAGAATCCACAAGCATTTCCGCCACCGGCATTAGATATTCATCTTTGGGTGTTGTAACATTCAGATCTCTAAAATCGATGCACACCCTTAAGGTACCATTTTTCTTTATAACAGGCACAATATTTGCAATCCATTCGACGTACCTGGTCGTTCGGATGAACTTGCATCTCAGTAGTCTTTCGACTTCCGTTTTGATTTTTGATAAAATCTCTGGTGCAAACCGTCTTGGAGTCTGCTTAACGGGCTTCTTTCCAGGCTTTATTGGCAACTGCAGTTCTACTAAACTTCTGTCGAGACCAGGCATCTCGTCATAATCCCATGCAAAGCAATCCTTGAACTCTTTTAGTAATTAGATCATTTCGACCCTGAGTCCTGGATCTATTTTTGTGCTTATGTACGTTGGCTTTTTTACAGGACCGTCGCTCAGGTTTACCTCCTCTAGAGGGTCTTGCACTAACATTCTAACATTGTTCACCAACGGGTCCTTTTCGAAACCTAGAGGTTCATCGTCATATATAGCATCTAACCTCTTATCTCGAAGGTCTTTCGTTTCTAAGTCGGGAGGCTCTGGGTCGAAATCTTTCCCAGGGCCTTTTTTAGAAAGGACTTGCTCATTGGCTTCGAAAGCCATATATTTAACTTCAGCCTCCAAGGCCGCTATCATTGTACTTTCGGCCACATACGCCGAAATCTTTTGCAGAGTTTGTGACTTAGTCATCATCACCAAACTCACTTCCCCAGCCTGTTGGCCGTATATCATCAACTCCTCCAAAGTCGATGTTGGATAAGTCTTCTATATCCCATTGAAAGCCGTAGTCGGAGTGTAGGTATAGAGAGCAGAAGGCGTTAGGTGTTGGGGTTAAATCAAACTCAGGTGGATTACATGGCCCTATATGAGCCAAATTTTTGTCAAAATTATTCTTTTCGACACTGTTGATTTCACCTAAGTAATAACTCTGATTTGCCTCAATGTTTTCCACGATACCATCGAGGCGCCATATTGTGACCCTTTGGTGCTTCTAGGATGGCACTGCACCGATGCTATGTATCCACTCTCGACCCAAGAGCAGATTGTAGTTTGGTTTCGCTGAGTTTACCATGAACATGGTGGGTCGGAGGATTGATCCCTGAAATTCTGGCTACAGATACTCAATGTCACGTCCAATGTTATGACACCGTATCTGACTTACTATATGACAGTAAATACAAAAGCAGTAAATAACACAGTCAATTGTTTACCCAGTTCAGTGTGCAACAACACCTACTCTGGGGGCTACCAAGCCAGGGAGAGAATCCACTATAAGAGATGTTAATTCAGGAATAAACCAACCAGTTTATCTCCTTCACTTAAGACCTACCCAATGCAATTCTAATCTAAGTAACAACTTAAACCTGAGTTCCTACTCACTCCCCCTCAATCACAGCAGTGATACATAAACCAATTTGACTTGAGAATTGATGAAGACACTCTTCAAAACACACACTTGATTAAGCTTCACAGCTTTTTAATCAAGTAACACAATCACTCGTGCTTCACAGCTTTGAGTGATGTACACAACTAACTTGACTCTGCTTCACAGCTTTAGTCAAGTAACATTCAAATACTCTTGCTTCAAAGCTTTGAGTGCTACACAACCCTTACAATTGAAACCTATTCCAAGGCACTTATCACAATGATAATTGCTTGGAGTACAATAAACAAATCTATACAGATTACAAAATTGATCTTCTGATCAATCAACCGGGATCACTTGAAAAACCGCAGCTCTGTTGAATATATAGCAGCTGCAACTTCAGTTAGGGTTTCCAAAAACCTAGGGTTGATTCCGTTTGACCTAAAGACCAGGTCACAGTACTTTATTGATCAGGTTAGGATTGAGCTAGGATACTCCTCAAAAAACGCAGGATTCTGTTTAGAAGGGACTGAGTTATTTCCTGAAAAAACTCAGACTTATCCAATCCTGCAATCCTGTTAGTTCAGAACAGGATGTCATAACATCTGTTATGACATCTGAGAAAACCTGTCTACTGATTTAGCAAAATGTGATCATTTTGCAAACATGCTCAGATACACACTTATAAACATCAGTATTTGAGTTACAATATTTTTCTGCACATGTACCTAATGAGTTAGTACAACCTGAACTAGAATGTTATGACATCAGTCATGACATTCATACATACACTTGGAATTTACCAAAAATGCAAGCCAATACCTAAACACCTACAAACTCCCCCTTTGGCATATTTTTGGCTAAAGTCCCTAAACAATCAGAGATAAATAGATAGCAGCAGAAATAAGTGACAGCAGAAAAATATAGTGTCAAGTACTAATTAAGCAGTACCAAGAATATTCTCCCCCACTTTAGCCACAAATGGGCCAAAGATTACATGTTTATAAAGTTATACAGTTATCCAAAACAAAATAATGAGATCAGCAGCAGACAACAGCAGAACACACTTCCAAACTCCACCAGCAACACCACCAAGCAGTAATCATCCTTCAAGCACTGTCATCAGATCCAGAGAATTCAGGCTTCTTTCTTTTCTTGTGAGCAATGTCAGCATTTTTCTCTTTGTTTGATGTCTCAACATTCTTAGAGACATTTGGTTTTGTTTCAGCATTTGAGTTTTCTTGGTTCAGAGGAACAGAAATTCCAGGAACTGAGTGGTTCTCGTTCAGAATTCGTGAAACAATTTTTGCTATTGCTTGATTAACATAGGCTGTCCCTTCCCTATTTGCAATTTCAGGGGGAAATGAAGAGGAAGAATGAGATGGATTACCTGTATGTCTTGTTCTCAACTCTTTGGCCTTGGTGGGGTTAGTTCTATGAGAACAGATCTCCAGACCATCAGAGTCCAGACAGGAAGAGATTGTCCCAGAATCTTGATCAGAGGAAGAGGTTGAGATGGTCGTATTGGATGATGATGGCGTTTGAGACATTTTGTCAGTTTTGAAGGACCAACAGCAAATGAGAGGAAATTCCTGATTGATGAGAAGACGAGAGGGGAACGAAGCAAAGGAGTGCCTATTCAACTTCTTAAAAGAATTGTAGGAAATGAGAGAATACAATTTTAAACCAATCAGAACAGGCATAAGTCCTTTGGTCTTTGTTTTAAGCAAAATTAATTGCTACAATTCCTCATAGTGGCAAATACCCAGCTTACCCCTTAAGTTTTCAAATTGGTTTGCATCCAAAGCCTTGGTAAAAATGTCAGCCAGCTGTAGCTCAGTGGCAACATGTTCCAATTTGATGGTCTTCTCTTCTACAAGGTCTCTAATAAAGTGATGTCGTATGTCAATATGTTTGGTCCTGCTATGCTGAATGGGATTCTTGGATATGTTGATTGTACTCAGATTGTCACAGTACAATGTCATAACATCTTGTGTGACATTATACTCAGTGAGCATCTGTTTCATCCATAACATTTGAGAGCAGCTACTACCAGCTGCAATATATTCAGCTTCAGCGGTGGAAAGAGACACACAATTCTGTTTCTTGCTGAACCAGGAAACCAGATTACTTCCCAAAAAGAAACATCCTCCAGAGGTGCTTTTTCTATCATCAGCACTACCAGCCCAATCAGCATCACAGTAACCAGTCAGAGTTGGTTCACAGCCATGAGTATACAACAATCCATAGTTGTAAGTACCACTTACATACTTCAAAATTCTCTTCACTTGATTGATATGACTGACTTTGGGATCAGCTTGGTATCTAGCACAAACTCCAACTGCAAAGGCAATATCAGGTCTGCTGGCAGTTAAGTACAACAAGCTTCCTATCATGCTTCTGTACAGACTTTGATCCACCTTAACCCCACTTGCATCTTTGGAGAGCTTTAGATGAGTAGGAGCAGGAGTCCTTTTGTGACTTGCATTCTCCATACCAAACTTCTTTACAATATTCTTAGCATACTTGCTTTGAGATAAGAAGATTGAGTCCTCCATCTGTGAGACTTGTAGTCCAAGAAAATAAGTTAGTTCTCCCATGAGACTCATTTCAAATTCAGCCTGCATCTGGTCAGCAAAGTGTTTAACCATATGTTCTGACATTCCGCCAAACACTATGTCATCAACATATATTTGGGCAACCATCAACTTCCCTCCGTCAGTTTTGACAAATAGAGTTTTGTCCAAGCCTCCTTTTCTGTAGCCTTTGTCTGAGAGAAACTTTGTTAACCTGTCATACCATGCTCTAGGAGCTTGTTTCAGCCCATATAGAGCTTTTCTCAATTTGTAGACATGATCAGGATGGGTGGGATCCACAAAACCTTTAGGTTGTTCCACATAAGCTTCCTCATTTAAGTACCCATTTAGAAAGGCACTTTTCACATCCATCTGAAATAACTTGAACTTCAGAAGACAAGCAATTGACAACAAGAGTCTGATTGATTCCAACCTGGCTACAGGTGCAAAGGTTTCATCAAAGTCAACCCCTTCAACCTGGGTGTATCCTTGAGCAACAAGTCTCGCCTTATTTCTGGTGACAACTCCTTCAGCATCTGACTTGTTCTTGAATATCCATTTTGTCCCAATGATGTTAGTTCCTTCAGGTCTAGGAACCAGTTCCCAAACTTCATGTTGCTTGAATTGGTTCAGTTCATCTTGCATTGCACCAATCCAATATTCATCAGTTAAGGCTTCCTTGACATTTCTTGGTTCTATTTTGGACACAAAACAAGAATTTGAGATGATTTCTCTAGATCTTGTGATGACTCCACTATTAGGATCTCCTATGATGAGCTCTTTTGGATGATCCTTCTGAATTCTGATGGAAGGAGTCTTGCTAGCTTCCTTTGATTCTGATTCTGTTGTGGTGGAGTTGGGTAGATCATCCTGTTGGGTTGAAGTCTCAAAGAATGTCTCAACAGTACAAGGAACATCTGTTTCTTCATGATAGTCATCAATTATGACATTTATTGATTCCATCATGGTTTTGGTTCTGGAGTTGAATACTCTATAAGCTCTGCTGTTTGAGGAGTATCCTAGAAATATGCCTTCATCACTTTTGGAATCCAGTTTTCTTCTCTGTTCACGATCAGACAGGATATAGCATTTGCTGCCAAACACATGAAAGTACTTCACAGTTGGTTTTCTTCCTTTTCAGAGTTCATATATGGTGGATGAGGTTCCCTTTCTCAAGGTGACCCTGTTATGAACATAGCAAGCTGTATTCATAGCTTCAGCCCAAAAATACATAGGAAGTCTTTTGGCATGTAACATTGCTCTGGATGATTCTTGTATGGTCCTGTTTTTTCTTTCCACAACTCCATTTTGCTGAGGTGTTATGGGAGAAGAAAACTCATGACTGATTCCTTCTGAAGCACAGAAGTCATCAAACTTGCTGTTTTCAAATTCCTTGCCATGATCACTTCTGATTCTGACAATACATCCTTCCTTCTCTCTTTGAATTCTTTTGCACAGTTCTCTGAAGACTTCAAATGCATCTGATTTTTCTCTAATGAAGTTAATCCAGGTGAATCTGGAAAAATCATCCACAACCACATAGGCATATCTTTTACCACCAAGGCTCTCTACTTGCATTGGTCCCATCAGATCCATATGGAGGAGTTCTAGAACCTTACTTTGGATGTGACATCCTCGTCTGCTTACCCACCTGACATTCACCACAAACTCTTCCTTCATCAATTAGCAGTTTTGGAATCCCTCTGACTGCCTCCAAGGAGATAATCCTCTTCATACCCCTTAGGTGAAGATGGCCAAGTTTTTGGTGCCACAGTTTCACCTCTTTTTCTTCTTTTGCAATGCAACACACAGATGAGAAATTCGTGTTCTCAGCCTCCCATAAGTAACAGTTGTCTTTGGATCTGACTCCTTTCATTACTATCTCTTGTTTGTCATTGATTACAAGGCATTCAGATTTTGAGAAATTGACCTTGAATCCTAGATCACACAGTTGACTGATACTAATGAGATTAGCGGTCAGTCCTTTCACCAGCAGTACTTCATTTAAACTTGGAACTCCAGGGCAGTTCAAATCACCAACTCCTTTGATTTCACCTTTAGCCCCATCTCCAAAGGTCACAAAACTGGTGGTGTGAGGCTTAACATTATTGAGGAGGTTCTTGATTCCAGTCATATGTCTGGAACATCCACTGTCAAAGTACCAGTCTTCCTTTGCAGAGACCCTCAGGGAAGTGTGAGCTATCAGTGCAGTAGCCTTTTTCTTCCATTGAGGAGCATGTGGTACCTTTTTAGACTTAGGTTTGACACCTGAATTCTGATTAGGGTATCCATGTAATCTGAAGCAGAAACGCTTTATGTGGCCATATCTACCACAATGATGACATTTCCATCTTTGGTACCTTTTCTTCATATGTTTCTGTTCCTGATGTCGAGAGTTGTGTTGAGACATCTGTTTTGACATTTGCCTACCAGAACCGGATTTCGTTGCTTTCATAAATCCCAGACCAGCTTTATTTCCCACATTTTGTCCAATCTGTAGGATCTCTTCCAATTTGTCAGTTCCATTTGTCAACATCTTGACAGATTTGGTCATTTGATTCAGTTGTGAGTTCAGCAATTGAACTTCTCCTTCTAGAAGACTTATAGTTTCAAGGTTTGCCCGTTTTTCAGCCTCCATCTTTATGATGAGTTTTGATTGTTTCTCATTCTGTACACAAACTTCAGTACTTCTGATACACAATTCCTTGTACGTTTCAGCCAGTTCTTCAAAAGTCACCTCTTCATCACTGATGTCACTTTCAGAGGTACAAACACCAGTTAAAGCAGTAACTCGTTTGGCAGTCTCTTCTTCAGAATTACTTTCTGAATCACAGTCAGACCAAGTAACTGTCATTCCTTTTTGTTTCTTAAGAAAGGTAGGACATTCAGCTCGAATATGCCCATATCCTTCACAACCATGGCATTGAATTCCTCTGCCTTGAACTCCCTTCTCATCTGACCTTGGTCTTCTGCTGGAACTGTCAATGTCAGAGGAAATGTTATGAACATTAGACCTTGACTTTGGATCTATTCTTTTGATGAGTTTGTTGAACTGTCTTCCTAGCATGGCTATAGCTTCTGAAATGTTTTCTTCAACATCAGTGTTGGACATAAGTGCTATGCTCTTGTTCTTTTTGACATCATCATTAGTGATTCCCATCTCAAAAGTCTGAAGAGACCCAATAAGTTCATCCACTTTCAACTTGCTAATGTCCTGGGCTTCCTCTATGGCAGTCACCTTCATTGCAAATCTTTTAGGCAAGGATCTGAGAATCTTCCTCACCAGTTTTTCTTCTGACATTTTTTCTCCCAGTGCTCCTGAGGTGTTGGCAATCTCCAAGATGTTCATGTGAAACTCATGAATGGTTTCATCTTCCATCATTTTTAGATTCTCAAACTTAGTGGTCAACATCTGAAGCCTTGACATTTTTACTTTGGAAGTTCCCTCATGAGTAGTTTTGAGAGTGTCCCAAACTTCCTTGGCCAGTTCATATTGATGAACTAATCTGAAAATATTTCTATCAATTCCATTGAACAAGGCATTTAGAGCTTTGGAATTTCCCAGGGCTAGCTCATCTTCTTCTTTACTCCAATCTTCCTCAGGCTTCAGACTGATTGTCCCATCTTCCTCAGTTATGGTGGGATGAATCCATCCTTTGTCAGCAGCTCTCCAAGCATTTTTGTCCAGAGATTTTAGGAAGGCAATCATACGAGGTTTCCAGTAGTCATAATTAGTTCCATCCAGAATGGGTGGTCTATTTCCAAAAACTCCTTCTTTGTCCATAGTGCCAGAAAGTGATATCCCTAGATCTCACCCAGTAATACAGGCAGGGTGCCTGCTCTGATGCCAATTGAAATTCTGGCTACAGATACTCAATGTCACGTCCAATGTTATGACACCGTATCTGACTTACTATATGATAGTAAATACAAAAGCAGTAAATAACACAGTCAATTGTTTACCCAGTTCAGTGTGCAACAACACCTACTCTGGGGGCTACCAAGCCAGGGAGAGAATCCACTATAAGAGATGTTAATTCAGGAATAAACCAACCAGTTTATCTCCTTCACTTAAGACCTACCCAATGCAATTCTAATCTAAGTAACAACTTAAACCTGAGTTCCTACTCACTCCCCCTCAATCACAGCAGTGATACATAAACCAATTTGACTTGAGAATTGATGAAGACACTCTTCAAAACACACACTTGATTAAGCTTCACAGCTTTTTAATCAAGTAACACAATCACTTGTGCTTCACAGCTTTGAGTGATGTACACAACTAACTTGACTCTGCTTCACAGCTTTAGTCAAGTAACATTCAAACACTCTTGCTTCAAAGCTTTGAGTGCTACACAACCCTTACAATTGAAACCTATTCCAAGGCACTTATCACAATGATAATTGCTTGGAGTACAATAAACAAATCTATACAGATTACAAAATTGATCTTATGATTAATCAACCGGGATCACTTGAAAAACCGCAGCTCTGTTGAATATATAGCAGCTGCAACTTCAGTTAGGGTTTCCAAAAACCTAGGGTTGATTCCGTTTGACCTAAAGACCAGGTCACAGTACTTTATTGATCAGGTTAGGATTGAGCTAGGTTACTCCTCAGAAAACGCAGGATTCTGTTTAGAAGGGACTGAGTTATTTCCTGAAAAAACTCAGACTTATCCAATCCTGCAATCCTGTTAGTTCAGAACAGGATGTCATAACATCTGTTATGACATCTGAGAAAACCTGTCTACTGATTTAGCAAAATGTGATCATTTTGCAAACATGCTCAGATACACACTTATAAACATCAGTATTTGAGTTACAATATTTTTCTGCACGTGTACCTAATGAGTAGTACAACCTGAACTAGAATGTTATGACATCAGTCATGACATTCATACATACACTTGGAATTTACCAAAAATGCAAGCCAATACCTAAACACCTACAATCCCACTTTGAGGTCTAGTTGTATGACACCCATTGTGGTGCCAATGCCTCCTTCATAATTGGACAAGACTATGTTATGGGGCTTAATGTTAGCATCTCCATTTCCTATCTTTTCTAGCATGAATTGTGGGATGATATTGATAGTCACCCCACAATCAACCAGAATTTTATTTATAGTTATTTCCCTTATCTTTGCTCTAATGAACAAGGGTTTTAGATGATTCTTCATTGCCTCTGTTGGTGGCTCAAAAAATGCGTTTTGTTGTTCTACACAGCCATTGTTCATTACATAATAACATATTGGCCTGTGTCTAGCCATTTCTTGTTCAACCATTAAGTCAGTTTCCTCAACTTCGACCTGACGGTTGTATTCTTTAGGTAACACTGATATGACATTCACCATGATGTCTAAATTGTCACCAGAATCGGAGTTGTCTTCATCATTCGACCCACATTCCTCCGTCCATGGCATAGGATTCCTCTCTAGAGGCTTCCTTTGTTTCCTTTGCACATTGGTGCTAACCTCTGGATGAGGTCCAGCTGCCTCTTTTTCGGCTTTTCGCCGTCTTTGGAATCTTCTCCATTGTGAACGGGACATATGATTTTTTCCTTTGTAATTGCTCGATATATGGGCCATCTTATTTGACGTAGAAGCATGGTACTCCTTTCTGTAATCTAAAGAGGAACCTCTTGGCACATCGAATGCCTGCCATCTCTCTTCATTTGGCATCTTTCTTCCCATGGTGTTAAGCCAAGTATTTGTAGGTACATTAGTTGGAGGCCGAAAATTTGGTGGCCTCCTTACCTGACTCATGGGTCCTTGTTGATGCTCCCTTCTGAGGTCGAATCTGACTTCTGAACCCATTTTTTATTGGGCACTGGTGCCCTATTTCTCTTTCACAATTCTCATACCTTGTATGTGTTCTGTGGCTTTCTGGTAAAAAATAGAGTTGTATCTAGGGCACAACATTACTTCCGATTTTTTCTTCTGGCACCTATGTAGAAAATCTGCCAGATCTTCATTCTCCTTTGGAAATTCCATTTTATTTACTTCTTCTTGACGAATGGCTACCTCTGAGGCCTTGGTGCCAGAGATTTCAAGGATGTTGACCTGCATGTTGCTTTTGGCAACGAGATTCATTTTCTGCATTTTGGCCTCTAGATTTTCTGTCGAACCTTTTACAGCGGCCAAGTAAGAACCTGTGGTGGTTATTTTGCTGGAGCTCTCAGTAACTCCTTTGCTTTTGTGTGGGTCTTCAGTAACCCGTTTATTCAGTTTCAAGCCTTCAGCGGCCTTCTTGCTTGACCCTTGGGTAACTTCCTTTTTCAAATCTAGGCCTTCAGTGGCCTTTCTCACCCCTTCAATAGTTTTTTTGGAGATGTTTCCAGTAAAACTTCCAAAGATGAGTTTAGTAATGAAATCTTCATAAACTTCCACCATGTGAATGCCAACTGGTTCAGCCTTCCTTCCTTTAGTGCTTGTTGAACAAGATCCCTGAAAAGGAAACATTGTGAGGTTTTATGGCCCAAAAAATTATGGTATTTAAAAAAACCTCTTTTCTTTCGCTGTTCTAAAGGAGGCAATTTTCCCCCTGAAGGCACTATTATCTGGCCATCTTTAACTAATAGATCAAATATTTTGTCACATTTGGATATATCGAAACTATAAGTTTTCTTAGGAAATTTGTCGCTGTTTTTCTCAGACTCTACAGGATTTTTCCCATTCGATGGCACTAGCAATTTACAAGAATAAGGTGGTCCTTGTTTTAATTCTGCTAAATCTATTTCGCCTTCTTCGACATCTATAGGATCACTAGATATCTCTAGATCGTTATCATCCATTTCGACATAGGCTACCCTTTTTTGTCAATGAGTTTTGGCAGCTTTAGCTTTCTCAACTTTAAGGCGTTCTACTTGTCGAAATCTATCGGCCAGTTGGGCCATATCTCTTAGGTATTGTGTATCTAACTTTTTCCTAATCGAATAATCCGGGCCCCCCGCTGCTATTTCAACCAATTCATGCTCAGGCACTTGGGTAAAGCATCTGGCTTTGAGTAATCGAAACCTATTTAAATATTCATCGATTGGCTCTGTAAACCTTCTCTTCACACTAGCCAATTCTTTGACTTATTTTGGTCTGGACTATGTAGAATTGTTCGTGGAACAATCTTTCCAATTGGTTCCAGTTGTGGATCGAATTGGATGGGAGGGTGGTGAACCAAGTGAAAGCATTCTTTGTTAGGGAACTTGGGAAATATTTGATTCTAAGGTTTTCGTTGTTTGCTATTTCCTCGGCCTCTATCAAATATCTAGCCACATGTTCGACAATGAACTCTGTCGTATCCCCTGAAAATTTAGTAAACTTTGGAACCTTTCCCCTAGGTGGTAAGTCTGTTTGCAGAATATATTCTGACAATGGGGATGTGAAGTTTGGTCTGTGAAAACCAACGTTCATCCCATTTTGAATCATAATCCTTTCGATCATGGTCGTTAGATTATTGTCTGTCCCATAATTTTGGTGTCGAACTTGCTGTATCAATTCATCAGCATTTTGGTTTCTATTAGCCATAATAACTCCTTGATCGATTTCTCTAGGGTTTCGTGGTATTTCAACCCTTAGTTGTTCTATTTCTGCTCTAGGAATCTGGGGGTTTGGATTAACGGTCAAATCCTCTTCCATGATTGCCCCTTGATTTGCTCTTATTGGTATCCTCTGGGGTTGTCGAGCAGTTTGGGGTACCCCAAAGAATTCAGCCATGCGCTTCATTTGCGCTGTCATTTGTTGATTCGACTACGTAGCATTTTGAATGAGGGGGTTTAGCACTGTACTTAGAGTTTGTGCTAACATTTGCACCATATCATGATTACTTTCGTCCATCTGTTGCCTCAAAATTGTTGTCGAAACATTTGTGAGGCTTGGTATTGTATGAGATGGCCCTCCCAAGAATTGGTTTCTACTTGCTCCAGATCCCTGTAATGGCGATGATGCATTCACCAAAGGTTCTGAAAAAGTGGAAGCAGCGTTCATAAGGCTAGCCATTTCAGTAGTTGGTATGCCATATGGCTGCTCTCGACCCATCCAGGTTGTCGAAAATCCTGGGGGCACAAATGGTCGAGATCCTAGATTTGCCCTTGGTGGAGGTGTTCCTAATGGACCTCTTGGACCTACATACGAAAGTAAGGGTCCAGTTTGATTTGTGGTTAGCTTCGGTATTGATCCAACGAAAGTTGGGATATTCCCTTCAACTGAGGTAGTAACCACTATTCCAGTAATTGGTGGAGGTATTTCTCCATGATTTGGCTCGTTAGCCATACTACTCTCTCTATTCTTCCTAACAGTATACTCGTTGGTTACTCTACCACTTCTTAATAACATGCAATGTTATAACTGTACAGAAGAAACGCAATAACATAAATAAGATATTTAAAAATTAGCAACGTCCCACCGGGTGTGCCAATTTGTTTACCGTGGTTTTTGGTAAACAACCGCTGATCCTCCAAAAAGGAAAGTTCTTTTTGGTTACTCACGGGATCGATCAGATTGATCCCAGAACATATGCTAATTTTTTATGTAATACAAGCAATCAGGAAGAACGCACGTTCAACCAGAGAAAAGATATTTGAGATTTTGGAAAAGTAGACAGAAATGTAGAAATGCATGTAAAGATACAAGAAAGATAACTTTGCAAAATAAGATTAAAGCAATGTAAAAGACTTTCATTAATAAAAAGAGGTGTTTCCAACGTACATTTATCAGTTTTATCCTTTCTCACACAGCGGTTACTTAGACAATATTTGAGTGACTAGTACAATAGGTTGAACACCCTTAAAAACTACACAGGTTTCCTAATTTATACTAAAAACTAAGTAACCGTAGAGGAACGACTCTGCGCTAAGATGAAGACAAGTGTCTTCTGCATGTCCCTCGACCTCTAACTTCTAGCCACGTTGCTTCTTCTTAGCCTCTAGCGAAACTGTCTTTCCCTCCAATAATTCAAATTCAAATGTCCCTCGTATCATGTGTCAAAGCGATGGTATTTTCTCTTAGTCAAAGTTCATAAGTCCTCTTCAGTCGAAACCTTGAAAGTGAGCCCGGGTCGAAGGCTCAAATACAACTTAGATCTTTTTCTAAGTTATTCCATACATCGAAACATTCTTGGCTTGGTTTATTCCAGTTTTTTGGTCTAAAAGACCAAATATAGTAAGTGTCGAATTCGGGAGCCAACAAATAGTAGTTTACTTCTTCAAAGAAACTGTGAAGCCTGAATTTCGACCAGATAATAGTATAAGGTGCTGCGAAGCCTGGAATCCGACCAGATAGTAGTTTCACTTCTTCAGAGACTATGAAGCCTGGATTTCGACTAGATAACAATTTAAGTCATTATGAAGCCTAGGTTTCGACCGGATAACAGTTAAATTTTTTCATACACTACGAAGCCTGGAATCCGACCAGATAGAAGTTTACCCTGTCAGTTACTATGAATCTCGGAAGCCGAGCAGATAATAGTCAACCCAGAATTGGAGAAACTATGAAGCCTGGATTTTGACCAGATAACGGTATAAGGTGCTGCGAAGCCTGAAATCCGACTAGATAGTAGTTCACTTCTTCAAAGAAACTGTGAAGCCTGGATTTCGACCAGATAACAGTATAAGGTGTTGCGAAGCCTGGAATCCGACCAGATAGTAGTTCACTTCTTCAAAGAAACTGTGAAGCTTGTATTTCAAACAGATAACAGTATAAGGTGTTGCGGAGCCTGGAATCCGACCAGATAGTAGTTTCACTTCTTCAGACACTGTGAAACCTGGATTTCGACCAGATAATAGTTTAATTTGCTGTGAAGCCTGGAATAGGACCAGATAACAGTTAACTTCTTCATACATTGTAAAGCCTAGAATCTGACCAGATAGCAGTTTACTTTGTCAGTTACTATGAAGCTCAGATTCGACTGGATAATAGTATACCTCAGATTCAAGTTGAAGCCTGGACCCGACCAGATAACAACTTAATTTCTTCAAATTACCGAAGCCTGGATACAAACAGATAATGGTACATCTCAGATTCAAGTTAAAGCCTGGACCCGACCAGATAACAACTTAATTTCTTCAAACTGCAAAGCCTGGGTACGACCAGATAGTTTAATCTCATTTCCCCAGTAAGTCGATGTGAAGCCTGGAGCACGACCAGATAACAGTCAACTTTATCATCCTCAGCAAGTCACCGTGAAGCCTAGATCCTGACCAGATAGCAGTTCACTTCCTTCTCTTCAATCAAGAGATGACTCCTCAATAGAGTAACAGATGACTAAAGCTCCTAAAACTTTATGTTCCAAGACAGAGATCAACATTCCTCAGCGAACTCCTCCTCATACAGCAGGAACAAGAATCCCCACAAAGGAGTATCTCATGAAATCAACAGTCTTCGGGGTGGCATCTTTAAGCCCATCTCTGACGACTCTCCGTCATGCTCTATGGATGGCAATTTAAGCCCATCTCTGACGGTCTCCTGTCACCTTTTCCAAATGGAATTTGTAAGCCTATTCCCAATATTATTCACCAACAGTATCACTTCAGATGAGTGCAAATTTTTAGGCACTCTAGTGTTCAATCATCTTCCACCTTCAGATCACGAAAGGCAGACAAGCCAATCTTCATCCTCGGGTTTAAGAAAATTGAACAAGGGCAACTGTTGTACCCCAAAATTTGCCCTCTCGTGTTTTCTAAGGTCTTCCCCTACATGATTGACCAAAAACCCTTTCCTAAGAAAAAAGAAATTTTTTGAGTGGTGTTTAAGTACCTTTCGATTGGCCTCATGACAAGCCTTTTGATGGCCATTGTGTCAAGGCCTTCAATTGGAATTTTGAATGTCTTTCGATTGGCATCTCCAAAATGACTTTCGATTGGCAACTCCAAAATGCCTTTCAATTGACATCTACATAGCGCCCTTCGATTGGCATGGATAAAGGTCATTCGACTGGCCTGTTAACAAGGTCCTCCGATTGGCATTTCAATAAGGTCTTTCAGTTGGCATGGTAATAGTGTCCTTTAGTTGGCATTTCAACAAGGCATTCGATTGGTATGGACAAAGGCCCTTCGATTGGCATTCCAAAAGGTCCATTCGAAGAAGCTTTCAATGGGTCCGTTCGAAGAGCATTCAAAGGGTCCATTCGAAGAACATGCAAAAATCCATTCGAAGAAGCTTTCAAAGGGTCCATTCGAAGAACATGCAAAAGTCCATTCGAAAAAGCTTTCAAAGGGTCATTCGAAGGGGGCCATCAGCCCATTCGAAAGGAAGCATTCGAAGGAGGCCATCAGCCCATTCGAAAGGGAGCATTCGAAGGAGGCCATCAGCCCATTCGAAAAGGAGGGCATTCGAAGGCCAGTTACATATCATTTATTGTACCCCAAAATTTGCCCTCTCAATTATCAAGGCCACTCTCACAAAGGATTCCCAAAATTCAAGCTTGCACAGGTACTTTGGAATTTTCCAGTACCAAAATTAAGAGGAAATTGTCAAAAAGGAAGAAAACAGATAAAAATATGATTTTGACAAAACAATTGGAGAAACACGAGTGCTCTTCGATTCAACTCTTTCGATTAGCCTTTTGGCCTCTTTCGACACAAGCTTGACTTGCATCCTTCGATTGGGAACTTTGGCTCCTTCGATGTAGGCTTGGTTGCATCCTTCGATTGGGAACTTTGGCTCCTTTGATGTAGGCTTGGTTGCATCCTTCGATTGGGAACTTTGGCTCCTTCGATGTAGGTTTGGTTGCATCCTTCGATTGGGAACTTTGGCTCCTTTGATGTAGGCTTGATTGCATCCTTCGATTGGGAACTTTGGCTCCTTCGATGTAGGCTTGGTTGCATCCTTCGATTGGGTGCTGGACTCCTTTTGGGCAAGGTCATTTCTTGTTTCATTGGGACTTTGGACTTCGTTTGAATGTTGTATTCTCTTAAGTACAAGTATTTCACTTGGCCATATAGCCTCTTTCCTGCGTGTTAACCAAGATTTACAAGGAAAAAAGCTCCCTTTTGATGTCCTTCGATCCAGGAGGAAAAAGCCTCTCTTTTGCCCTCTTTCGATCACACATCCTGCCCTTGCACGCCTCTTTCGTTTGGGGGAGTGACCTCTCCAACGTTGCAAGTTTCGATTGAGCCTTCCATCCCAAGAGCATTAATTTGGCCCATTCGAAGGATTGTCTAGGGAAGTCATTTGAACGTCACTTCGATTGAAAAAAAGGAGATGGTTACTGAAAGTCTGTTCGAAAGGTGAGACTAGGGAGTTAAGACAAAAGGACGAAAGGCCAAAGGCATTTGTCAACCAAGTCACATACGCTGCCAGGCTCTGCCATAAAACTCCAAAACTGCTGCACATCAGTCCTGCACTGTTGCCCAATTCCTTGCACCAGAATGGCAATAAAGCACTGTCCCTCAAAGGCTACAAAGAGCAGCTTACCCAAACTGTTCAAACTATTTTGTTTTCCCTCCAAAAGCTTCAGCCCACTTGTACTTTCACGCCACATTATTATTCCTTGCAAGGCTGGCTATGGACGAACAGGTCCATTCTTTCTCTATAAATACAGGAACTTTTGCAAAGCTAGAGAGGACCTTTTGGCCAGTCGAAAGAATCTGCAGAAAATTCTCTTAAACTCTCAAACACTTGAACACTCCAAACACATATCCAGAATCAAAACACATATCCAGAATCCAAACACTTACCCCCTTAGAATCTGAAACGTCCCTGTACCTTGCTACCCTTCGAATCCAGTAGGAAGAACCTCACATTTGTTCTTCTCTTTCGAATCCAGTATCAAAGACACAGCCCCTGGTTCCTCTCTTCGAATCCAGAGGCATTCAAGGAAACCACGTAAAGGCCTAACCCACGTTCCAGTCTCAAGCAAGGTAAGTCATTCTTAACCTTGAACCTTTCATTTCTAGCATAACATGTGAATAAGCTTCCTTTTCGTTTCAAATATATACATAGTGTTTGTTACTTTTTTCGTTTCCACCCTTTAGTTTGTTTTTATTGCTGCCCTTTTTGGTTTGGTTCTTTGGTTGGTTATGGATGCTTTAAGAATTAACCTGGCCCTGAGGTAATGATAGCGTGGCCTTAGGCCACGTTGTTATTTAATATTTCAAACGAAGTAAACAGGAGACAGGAATATTAAACGAAGCCTCAGGCTTCCTTACTGATTCCAGGCCCGGTCAAAGGAGGAAGAAAGGCAGATTGCATCTTATCCTGGTTCCAGGCCCAGTCGAAAGGCATAACATGTTGTCCTGCTGGTCCCAATCGAAAGGCACAACATGTTGTCCTACTGGTCCCAATCGAAAGGCACGACATGCTGTCATGCTGGTCCCAATCGAAAAGCACAACATGCTGACCGTGAGGCCTCAGTCGAAAGTCACGCCTTCACCCTTCTCAGGCCAAATCAAAGAGAGCCAGAAAGTGCAGAATCGAAGAGTGCTGCTTCCTGGGTCGAAAGACCCTCATTTTTCTTGTTTTTATTTTATTTTTGCCTTTATATTTTCATGCAATTCGATATGGTTGTAATAGTGTAGGATTTTATCTTTTTTGCACTTTATTACTTTTATATGCTTGTTAGTAAATAGGTGATGCATGACAAGATTAACCTTTAATTTGAAATCAACCGTAGCTCACCATAATATGTACAAAGACAATATAACTAAAAAAATAATACACTTGCATATGCCACTCTTAGGGTACGCCTCACTTGGTTGCCTCGAACATTGGTCATTGAGTATAGGGTGTTTTAGAGGTCGCCCTCTTGTCCAAAGATCATAAGTTGCCTCGAAACGGTTGCCTCGGATAAAATGATCTAAGACATTAGGGTTACCGCTAAGGCGTCCTAACATTGCTTTAGTGACTACCCGTCCCTTAATCGAATTGACCCAAAAAACTCCAACGACGGTGCTACCTACTCCTCAATAGTGGGATAGCACTGTCTAAAGGACATTTCCACAGTTTAATTCCTTTTTGAGTAGGTAGATGCTTTTAAGTACTTGCTCTTTTGAAAACAAAAACAAAACTTTTCTCACTTACACTCTCTTCAAAACAAAAACCCTTTTGAAACCCACCAACACAAAGAAAAGCAAACTTTTGAAAACACAATGAGCAAGTACCTAAGAGCCCGCGGATAACCACGAATAGAAAGGGTTCTAACACCTTCCCTTTCTATAATTTACCTCCCGAACCCGAGAAACAATCTCAAAAAGGAATTTTTCTGTGCTTTTGTCCTTTCCTTGTTGGATAAAATAAAAGACGGTGGCGACTCTTGCTCACTGCGACATTTTGTGAAAACAAACGCAAAATGCGAACCAGTATTCCAAAACAGTCAGTTCTCATTCCCACCGATCACAGAACTGGCGACTCTGCTGGGGATTATTCTTAATAAGTGGGGTGTACCTTAGGATTAGATCACTTGTGTTTTCAATTGTATGCTTTGTATGATTTAAATTTTGTGGGCTTATATCGGAGTTCTATAGATCCTAACCCAGATCTGGGGATACCCTTTAGCTAAGTAGCAATAAACTGTGAGGGATCTGTCCGGCGTAGACCGACACGGATGAAGCAGTAGCTACATTGGTGTGACACCTTGGTCTGTACCGATATCCCTTGTGTTGAAACGAGGAGAATATGGGTCTTCTAAGGAGTCATTAAGCACCAACTGACCTTAGAACCTTAAATTGACCAACTTGGCCATAGAACAGTAGCAGTATGCTACACTCATTGAGACTAAACTCTCGCGATGGTTCCGGCCGCAAGAAAAGGTTGCTAAACTGGAATTATGACCGATTGAGGGTAGTCAGTGATATTGAGATCCTCTAGAACCCGGTTACTATTTTTTAGGACAGGTTTAAGCCAACTAAACTGAAAGAGGGTAATGCCTAAACCCCATGCAAGCCTAAACCTAAGGACTTGTTTGCTTTGTGTGAATATGATTACCTGTATATACACTTGCTTACTTTTGCATACATGTACATAACATCATAACATCATACCATAGCATTTTCAATAACCATTTCAAGGATCTCGAGGGTCTTTCGATGTAGGGTCACGTTGAACCAGATGTCTACCAAGGGGCAAGAGGGTTCTCCTCTAAACAAACGCCATCAAAGACCAAGTGCAACAACTTGAATCGGGGGCTATGACCCACTTGACATGGTGAGCTTGATTCTCGTGGAAAGACATCCACTGATACAAAGTTATCCAATCAAAGATCGAAGTTCAATATCTAACATTTTCTTGTGTTTACCCCGCGAGATCCTTGAAAACATGCACATATCATGCATTGCATCATAACAGGTTTTCCTTTTCAAGTTTCCTTATTCTCCTACTGTTTATTTCAGTAGGGATGGCTCTAGAACAGACTATCAAGGGCATCCAGGCTCAAAACGCTCAACTTCGAGAAATGTTCTTGAACTTGTCCCAGGGGCAAGAAGAAGTGAAAGCTCTCCTCACAAGGGGCATGGTCCCAGGGAATTCAAGCAGTGTCAGGAATGATCAGTTGGAAGGACTACAATTTGAGTTGGCAATAATGAAGATCCAGATGATGGGACAGCTAGTGGGCCAGATGGCTCTCATCCAAGACTTAGCTCAAAGACAAGAAGAGCTCAGGGTCCTCGTCAACAAGCTGCTTCAAAATAACCAAGTGGAGCAAATAACTAGGGTTGAAGACCAAGTCATCATTCAACCACCTTTGGGGCAAGAAGACAAAGGAAAAGCTCCCCAGCTTGCTTCAGGGTCACAAGCCCAACAACAACCTCGCCAGCATCAACGGGGTAATCGGCGCCAGCGAAATGCATCTGGAAGACATTTCTCTGAGACTGATATACCATCATCTCTAATACTGAAACGCTTGTTGGAGGTCAATCTGATTAATTTAAAGGATCCTCCCTGGAATCCCAACACCTCTGCTCCTACCTATCACCCCAATGAAAGGTGTGCATACCACTCCCATAGTCCTGGACATGACACCGACGACTGTTGGACTCTGAAGAACAAGATCCAAGACTTGATTGACGAAGGAGTGCTGGAATTCATGCCGGATGGCAAGATGAAAATCTTCCGTTAAGGGTTCTCCACCTGAAATGACAAATTCGAACCAAGAGACTTTTGTTCCTTTTTGAATTTTCAAGCTGTAATTTCTTTTGTTATTCAGACAATTATCTATCAATGTCAAACTTTGTTTCATTAATGCATTGCATATGTTTGTCTTGAATTCATCCACACGTTTTCACTATTCTTATACTGTCTTTATGATATTCAACTCTTGCTAAAAGTTACAAGCCTTTAGAGGGAGGATGACAAAAACAATGCCATAATCTCATACAGTATGCTTTTGGACAGACCTTGCTGACGATGTACAGGCATTTCTTTCAAATCCTAAAACACTGGAGTTATAAGGAAGATAATCCCTAGTCAACCCCTTCGAGCCAACGAAGTAGAAGTTTTCTGTTTTAAACACAAATTGAAACCTTTAATCAAAACCTGGGGCAGGGTAGTCTCTCAGTTAATTCAAATGCGCTTGAAGTTGCAAAACTCTTAGTTCATAATACAACGAACGACATCAAAAACATTCCCTGGGAATCAAAAGACAGTGGTGGTTCCTTATCTCATAGGCAGTCAATCTCTCAAAAAAAAAAGAAAAAGCCCACTGAGCCAAAACCTATAAAGGAGGCTTAAGAAAGTTGGGGCATCCCGCTGACTGTAATCTCGAAAACAGGAACAGTCAGGCAAAAGTTAGGGATAACAAATCAAAAGAATGAGGTCGCTACAAATCCTCAACAACATGAAAAATGTTGCAAAAATGACTGCCTTCCAACAAATTCAACTTGTGTGAACCATCACCAAAAACGTCGTTCCAGACTCAATTGGAGTTCAAACGCACAACTAACTGAGCTTAGGATTGAAGAACATCACGAAGAATGGATGGATACAAATACACTTTGGGCCTTTATCCTTTGTTTCTTAAACCGTGAACCGAGCCACGTTACAACCCTTCAAAAGTCCTAACTGAAGCATGGGTTAGTTCGAAAGCATACTGTTATAAAAGGTATCCTGACTCCTGTAAGGCTCTGTCCTAAATCTTATGTTGAATTTGTCTTATAAAAAGTTTTTTGCTAAAAAACGCATTTTTCAAAACTTCGAGACAAGCATAAACTTCGCATTACTTGAATATCACTGTTTGCATTTGGCTATTTGTTTGACAGCGGAGAAATTCACACAATGAATATCCAGTGAACAAAAGCTCTCTCAGTGAACAAAATCAATTCAAGAAGGATGACACTTTCATTTACAAATCTCCTATCAATAAGGGGGCATGACATGTCACTATCTAACACACCTGGGGCAGTCCAGTCAAGATTCTAGGAAATCTCTCAAATAATTTAAGAGTAACCAGGGGCAAGCCTCCATCTCCGTCACTTGGGGCATTAAACGTAAAATCTCAGTGAAGGGTTACATACAATCAAACTTTTTGGCAATGCCACAAACATTCGCTGCTAGGGGCAGTGACAAATCTCCCCAAAATCCTTCTCATAGGATGATCCCCCAGCAAGAGTATAATCTCTGACCCCTTTCCCCAGTTGAATCAACCTCAGGAATCCTCGAGGACTTCCCCCAATGAAGATGTCACCTCTCTAGTGGACTGACGACAGGGTTTATTTCCCCAACAACACCAGGATTCCCCAGCTTGAGTTTGCCTCTCCGACTACTACAAATCAAAGGACCACAACTCCTCTTCCCCAGTAGACAACTCTACAATCCCTAGCAAGTTACTTCAAAACCTGGACCCGAACAGATATTAGTTCAACTTCAACTCCCCAGTAGAGCAATGGACGACTAAGACTCCTAAACTCTTTTCCCAAGCATAAATAAACATACTCCCCAGAAGATCTTAACATTCTCCAACAGAGTATAAAGATATCCTTCAGCAAGTATAAGAGCATCCCTGACAGTCTTAATATTCCTCAACAGAATATAAGAATGTTCCCCGGCGGAATACAAGGTACCACAGTGGAGTCATTTCCCCCAGCGCAGTCTAAAAAAGGGCTTCCCCAATGGAGTTGAATCATCTTCCCCAGTAGAATCTGGAAGTTTATCCCCTGCGAAGCACCAAAAAAGTCTCCTCAGCCAAATCCAGAGGTTATCCCCACAAGAGTCTAACTGGGTTATCCTCAGCAAGTTGCAACTGAAAGATCATCCCCAGCGAAGTTCTTTCTATCCCCAGCGAAGTTCATCATTAAAATCCCCAACAGAGCTTATCAACGGAATCCCCAGTGGAAACAAAGAATTCAACCCTACTCTCCAGCAGCCGTTCGGGATTTATTTTCCCCAACTAAAACATCACATTTCCATACATCATGATACATGCATATACGCATCATACCATACAATCTCATTTATGTTGAGAACATCATTGCTTGATCCATATCATGCATTGCATGTGACTGACCTTTACCTTTCAGGAAGGATGCAGTTAAATTCTCAGCCATATTCCAAGACCTTGTCTGGTCCAGTTAAATCGATTCCTAAAGATTTTTCTGATGCCGATCCAGTCAAAGGCCTTCTCTGGTCCAGTTAAATCGATTCCTAAAGATTTTTCTGATGCCGGTCTAGTTGAAGATATTCCAAGACCTTGTCTAGTCCAGTTAAATCGATTCCTAAAGATTTTTCTAATGTCGATCCAGTCAAAGGCCTTCTCTGGTCCAGTTAAATCGATTCCTAAAGATTTTTCTGATGTCGATCCAGTTGAAGATATTCCAAGACCTTGTCTGGTCCAGTTAAATCGATTCCTAAAGATTTTTCTGATGTCGATCCAGTCAAAGGCCTTCTCTGGTCCAGTTAAATCGATTCCTAAAGATTTTTCTGATGTCGATCCAATTGAAGATATTCCAAGACCTTGTCTGGTCCAGTTAAATCGATTCCTAAAGATTTTTCTGATGCCGATCCAGTCAAAGGCCTTCTCTGGTCCAGTTAAATCGATTCCTAAAGATTTTTTTGATGCCGATCCAGTTGAAGATATTCAAAGACCTTGTCTGGTCCAGTTAAATCGATTCCTAAATATTTTTCTGATGTCGATCCAGTCAAAGGCCTTCTCTGGTCCAGTTAAATCGATTCCTAAAGATTTTTCTGATGCCGATCCAGTTGAAGATATTCCAAGACCTTGTCTGGTCCAGTTAAATCGATTCCTAAAGATTTTTCTGATGCCGATCCAGTCAAAGGCCTTCTCTGGTCTAATTAAATCGATTCCTAAAGATTTTTCTGATGCCGATCCAGTTGAAGATATTACAAGACCTTGTCTGGTCCAGTTAAATCGATTCCTAAAGATTTTTCTGATGCTGATCCAGTCAAAGGCCTTCTCTGGTCCAGTTAAATCGATTCCTAAAGATTTTTCTGATGCCGATCCAGTTGAAGATATTCCAAGACCTTGTCTGGTCCAGTTAAATCGATTCCTAAAGATTTTTCTGATGCCGATCCATTCAAAGGCCTTCTCTGGTCCAGTTAAATCAATTCCTAAAGATTTTTCTGATTCCGATCCAGTTGAAGATATTCCAAAACCTTGTCTGGTCCAGTTAAATCGATTCCTAAAGATTTTTCTGATGCCGATCCAGTTGAAGATATTCCAAGACCTTGTCTGGTCCAGTTAAATCGATTCCTAAAGATTTTTCTGATGTCGATCCAGTCAAAGGCCTTCTCTGGTCCACTTAAATCGATTCCTAAAGATTTTTCTGATTCCGATCCAGTTGAAGATATTCCAAAACCTTGTCTGGTCCAGTTAAATGATTCCTAAAGATTTTTCTGATGCCGATCCAGTCAAAGGCCTTCTCAGGTCCAGTTAAATCGATTCCTAAAGATTTTTCTGATGCTGATCTAGTTGAAGATATTCCAAGACCTTGTCTGGTCCAGTTAAATCGATTCCTAAAGATTTTTCTGATGCCGATCCAGTTGAAGATATTCCAAGACCTCGTCTGATTCAGTTAAATCGATTCCTAAAGATTTTTCTGAGGTGAAGCCAGACAATGAAGACAAAATCAGTTAAATCGACTCCTAAAGATTTTTTTGAGGTGAAGCCAGTCAGTGAAGACAAAATCAGTTAAATCGATTCCTAAAGATTTTTCTGAGTTGAAGCCAGTCAATGAAGACAAAATCAGTTAAATCGATTCCTAAAGATTTTTCTGAGTTGAAGCCAGTCAATGAAGACAAAATCAGTTAAATTGATTCCTAAAGATTTTTCTGAGGCGAAACCTGTCAATTGAGACAACCCGTCAACGAAGACAAAACCACCTACCAACAATCTCCAAATGGCATCTGTAAGCCCATTCCCGACATCATAATGCTGATACTACACCATACGAGTGCAAATTTTTAGGCACTCTAGTGTTCAATTATCTTCCACCTTCGGATCACGAAAGGCTCGAAAGCCAATCTATATCCTCAGGTTTAAGAAAATTGAACAGGGGCAATTGTTGTACCCAAAAATTTGCCCTCTCAATTATCAAGGCCACTCTCACAAAGGATTCCAAAAATTCAAGCTTGCACTGGTACTTTGGAATTTTCCAGTACCAAAATTAAGAGGAAACTGTCAAAAAGGAAGAAAACAGATAAAAATATGATTTTGACAAAAAAATTGGAGAAATACGAGTGCTCTTTGATTCAGCTCTTTCGATTGGCCTTTTGGCCTCTGTCGACACAAGCTTGACTTGCATCCTTCGATTGGGAACTTTGGCTCCTTCGATGTAGGCTTGGTTGCATCCTTTGATTGGGAACTTTGGCTCCTTCGATGTAGGCTTGGTTGCATCCTTCGATTGGGAACTTTGGCTCCTTCGATGTAGGTTTGGTTGCATCCTTCGATTGGGAACTTTGGCTTCTTCGATGTAGGCTTGATTGCATCCTTCGATTGGGAACTTTGGCTCCTTCGATGTAGGCTTGGTTGCATCCTTCGATTGGGCGCTGGACTCCTTTTGGGCAAGGTCATTTCTTATTTCATTGGGACTTTGGACTTTGTTTGAATGTTGTATTCTCTTAAGTACAAGTATTTCACTTGGCCATATAGCCTCTTTCCTGCGTGTTAACGAAGATTTACAAGGCAAAAAGCTCCCTTTTGATGTCCTTCGATCCAGGAGGAAAAAGCCTCTCTTTTGCCCTCTTTCGATCACACATCCTGCCCTTGCACGCCTCTTTCGTTTGGGGGAGTGACCTCTCCAACGTTGCAAGTTTCGATTGAGCCTTCCATCCCAATAGCATTAATTTGGCCCATTCGAAGGATTGTCTAGGGAAGTCATTTGAACGTCACTTCGATTGAAAAAAAGGAGATGGTTATTGAAAGTTTGTTCGAAAGGTGAGTCTAGGGAGTCAAGACAAAAGAACGAAAGGCCAAAGGCATTTGTCAACCAAGTCACATGCGCTGCCAGGCTCTGCCATAAAACTCCAAAACTGCTGCACAGCAGTCCTGCATTGCTGCCCAATTCCTTGCACTAGAATGGTAATAAAGCACTGTCCCTCAAAGGCTACAAAGAGCAGCTTACCCAAACTGTTCAAACTATTTTGTTTTCCCTCCAAAAGCTTCAGCCCACTTGTACTTTCACGCCACATTATTATTCCTTGCAAGGCTGGCTATGGACAAATAGGTCCATTCTTTCTCTATAAATACAGGAACTTTTGCAAAGCTAGAGAGGACCTTTTGGCCAGTTGAAAGAATCTGCAGAAAATTCTCTAAAACTCTCAAACACTTGAACACTCCAAACACATATCCAGAATCAAAACACATATCCAGAATCCAAACACTTACCCCCTTAGAATCTGAAACGTCCATGTACCTTGCTACCCTTCGAATCCAGTAGGAAGAACCTCACATCTGGTCTTCTCTTTCGAATCCAGTATCAAAGACACAACCCCTGGTTCCTCTCTTCGAATCCAGAGGCATTCAAGGAAACCACGTAAAGGCCCAGCCCACGTTCCAGTCTCAAGCAAGGTAAGTCATTCTTAACCTTGAACCTTTCATTTCTAGCATAACATGTGAATAAGCTTCCTTTTCGTTTCAAATATATACATAGTGTTTGTTACTTTTTTCGTTTCCACCCTTTAGTTTGTTTTTATTGCTGCCCTTTTTGGTTTGGTTCTTTGGTTGGTTATGGATGCTTTAAGAATTAACCTGGCCCTGAGGTAATGATAGCAGGGCCTTAGGCCACGTTGCTGTTTAATATTTCAAACGAAGTAAACAGGAGACAGGAATATGAAATGAAGCCTCAGGCTTCCTCACTGATTCCAGGCCCGGTCGAAGGAGGCAGAAAGGCAGATTGCATCTTATCCTGGTTCCAGGCCCAGTCGAAAGGCACAACATGTTGTCCTGCTGGTCCCAATCGAAAGGCACAACATGATGTCCTGCTGGTCCCAATCGAAAGGCACAACATGTTGTCCTGCTGGCCCCAATCGAAAAGCACAACATGATGACTGTGAGGCCTCAGTCGAAAGTCACGCCTTCACCCTTCTCAGACCAAATTGAACAGAGCCAGAAAGTGCAGAATTGAAGAGTGCTGCTGCCTGGGTCGAAAGACCCTCATTTTTCTTGTTTTTATTTTATTTTTGCCTTTATATTTTCATGCAATTCGATATGGTTGTAATAGTGTAGGATTTTATCTTTTTTGCACTTTATTACTTTTATATGCTTGTTAGTAAATAGGTGATGCATGACAAGATTAACCTTTAATTTGAAATCAACCGTAGCTCACCATAATATGTACAAAGATAATATAACTAAAAAAACAATACACTTGCACATGCCACTCTTAGGGTACGCCTCACTTGGTTGCCTCGAACATTGGTCATTGAGTATAGGGTGTTTTAGAGGTCGCCCTCTTGTCCAAAGATCATAAGTTGCCTCGAAACAGTTGCCTCGGATAAAATGATCTAAGACATTAAGGTTACCGCTAAGGCGTCCTAACATTGCTTTAGTGACCACACCTCCCTTAATCGAATTGACCCGAAAAACTCCAACAACGGTGCTACCTACTTCTCAATAGTGGGATAGCACTGTCTAAAGGACATTTGCAGAGTTTAATTCCTTTTTGAGTAGGTAGATGCTTTTAAGTACTTGCTCTTTTGAAAACAAAAACAAAACTTTTCGCACTTACACTCTCTTCAAAATAAAAACCCTTTTCAAACCCACCAACACAAAGAAAAGCAAACTTTTGAAAACACAATGAGCAAGTACCTAAGAGCCCGCGGATAACCACGGGTAGAAAGGGTGCTAACACCTTTCCTTTCTATAATTTACCTCCCGAACCCGAGAAACAATCTCAAAAAGGAATTTTTATGTGCTTTTGTCCTTTCCTTGTTGGATAAAATAAAAGATGGTGGCGACTCTTGCTCACCGCGACATTTTTCGAAAACAAACGCAAAACGCGAACCAGCATTCCAAAACAGTCAGTTCTCATTCCCACCAATCACATCATTCAAAATTCAAAAAGGGAGAAAATATCCTATGTGTTTGGCCAATGTTACAAATTCCTATTCATGGTTTTCAAACACAATCAAGGCTGTTTAAACCTTTGCCTTCTTGTCCCCTCCACTCCCTCTATATAAAGAGATCACAAGTGTTGTCTAAAAGAGGGGAGAAAACGAAAAACATTGGAGAGAGGCTGCCCACAAAATCCATCAAAGGTTGCCAGAATTTTCCAAGCAAAAGCCACCCCTCAACAAAAGTAGCCAAGCCCAGAAACTTAATTTGATTGACGAGAAGCGACTTACTGCTGTTTGTCATGGTCATACGTATCAAAAACGGATGATCAAGGCTTACAACAAGAAAGTCAGGCGTCAGGTATATCAAGTCAGAGATCTTGTAATCAAGCGGATCATCTTGCCGCAAAGTGATCCCAGGGGCAAGTGGACTCCTACTTACGAAGGACCATTTGTGATCAAGAACATCTTTTCTGGTGGGGCAATTATTCTGACCACCATGGACAGCGACGACCTGCCGCACCCTGCGAATGCAGACATAGTCAAAAGATACTGCACATAAAATGACCCGACAAGTTGAAAACCCGAAAGGGCGACTTGGGCAAAAATGGGCATCCCGGTGAATTGAAAACCCGAAAGGGAGGTTCAGGCAAAAATTAGGGATAAATAAAAAAAATCTGTACACCCGGCAAGTTGAAAACTCGAAAGGGCGACTTGGGCAAAAAAGGGTTTCCCGGTGGATCAAAAACCCGAAAGGGCGGTCTAGGCAAAAGTTAGGGAATTAAAGCGTATGACTATGTCTCATCGGATCACTTTAAATAACAGACTCTTCACGGACAAACTCCAAGCTTTTGATCAATCCAGTCATCCGCAGACGAGGCAATGAATGAATAAGATACTCAGAGTTGTGAAGGCTACAGCAGAATGGGAACCCCATGGAATTCTTACACATAGCCATCTTTCTTTTTATAAAAAATTTCTCAAATTGTTCGACAACATTCTCTTACCAGGATGTCTGCCTCCTTTGTACAAAGATACTTACAAAACTTAATACAAAGATACTTCAAAGTGCAGAAATTTGCTTGCCTTTCCTTTCTTTTTTACACTTATGTTTTATTTGAAAGCGTCCAATGATTTGTTAAATGGGCATATGCATTTGAATATGATCACTGCTTAAAAATAAAATGAAATAAGAAAGGATAATTACTGATAGGTTGAAAGTACAGGAAAACGTCTTTAGGCTATTCCAGAAGAAATCCCCTACAGTATGACTTTCAGATCCTCAACGGAGCTAAAACCTTGAAGTGCATATCCCCAACGGAATGAAATTTCAAAATCCCCATCAGAGTTAGGTTTCTAAAAAACTCCCGATCCCAGCGGAGCTAGAATACTCTAAACTTTCATCACCAGCGGAGTCTAAAGCTTCAGACCTTAAGCCCCGGTGGAATACTATCCAACTTCCTCCGATTCACCAGCAGAGTTCTCCACAAGACAATGAATCCCCCAGTAGATTGGCATGCAACCCAAGCTCCTGATTTCCCCGGCAGAATAAACACTCTCCCCACATAATTATTTCCCGACAGAACGAATATTCTAATTCCCTTTTCTCCATTTGAAGCCTCCCAGGTTTTAATTCCCCAGTAGAGGTCGTCGGATTTTTCCTTATTTCCCCAGGAAAGTCATGAAGGATTCTCACATCCCCACAGAAGTTGTCAAAGTTTTGATGATCCCCGCAGGTTGCCAAGGATTTTCTATCCCCGACAGTAGTCAGCAAAGACTTCTCATCTTCAGCAATAAAAGATTTTTGGAATCCCCAACATCGGTCAAGGATTTACTTTCCCCGGAAGCAGTAAAAGATTTCATTATCTCCAGCTATCAAGGATTTATTTCCCTCAGCAAGATAGCTAATCAGCTTACATGCGCATACATCACATTCATATATCATAAACATTGATAAAACACATTTATTGCATCATACGTTTCATGCAACATAACCTTGTGTTTTCAGCTAACATTTTACCCTTTTCAGGATAAGATTAAAAGTTATCTTTAACAAATGTTCAAAGATTTCAGATACAATATGGATACACCTCAGACACGGCGGTTATTCTACTACTCATTCAAACTTCAGCAATCAGATACAGACTAGATACGCTCCAGACACAACAAACATTCTATTTCTCATTCAGATTCAAATATCAACCTCAAGTTCAGATACACTCCAAACACGGAAGTCATTATGTCACTTATCCGGATCCCAGTTATAGTACGGATACACTCTAGACACGGAAGTCATTCTGCTACTCATACAGATCTCAACTTCAGATACAGTCCAGATACGCTCTAGACACGGTTGCCATTCTGTCACTCATTCGGAATTTATCCCCATCACAGAGATATCTCAGACACGGATGTCTTTCTGTCACTTATTCAGATTTCAGATCTCAGATACAATACAGATACACTCCAGACACGGAAGTCATTCTGATATTCATTCAAGAATCAAATACAGTTACAGCTCGGATACACTCCAGACACAGACGCCATTCCTTTGCTCACACCAATCAATTCTCCAGATACAACTCAGATACGTTCCAGACACGGGTACCATTCTGATGTTCATTCTCCTGATTTTCAACAAACAATCCTGGATGGCATCTTTAAGCCCATCTCCAGCATGATTCTACCATCTCCAAATGGCATCTTTAAGCCCATTCCCTCAACCTACATTTTGATAAGTGCAAATTTACGGGCACTCTAGTGTCCAATCCTCTTTTACCTTCGAGTCACGAAAGGCAAACTTGCCAATCTAACTCTTCAGGTTCAAGAAGATTGAACAGGGGCAACTGTTGTATCCCAAAATTTTCCCTCTCATTTTATCAACATTTTGTTAGAACAATGTTTGAATCTACTACCCTATATTTAAGTTTTGATGATAACAAAGTGAAAAGATATAGTATTTATAAGGTTCATGAATGAACTATATGCTGCCTGAAATTATTATGTTCTGACTTGCAGATACTCTGATTGGTATAAGCAAGATCACGTCTTTTCAGCATCAGAATTTGTTTTCATACACCAGCATCAGAAGTTGCTACATCAGAATGTCAAGATCAGATAATCAACTCACGTACATGCTGAAGCTTGATGAACAGAACTGCGCGTAAACACTCTGATACAGAAACACAAATAGTTCATCAGCAGCGAATCAGAATCAGAATGAGCCAAGCCAGAACGTGCATTGAAGAAGCAACGGTACTGTGCATTGAAAGCTAATTAATTCCAACGGCCTCATTCTAGACAAGATCTGCTCAAAAAGGAAAGCTTGTTATTAGCATTGAATCAAGAATATTGCATTCAACGTTCATCTTCTCAAGTGCTATATAAACAAGGCTTCGAAGATTATAATGGCTAATGCTCTCCAAATCTCTACACGCACAAAGCTGAACCATAATCTTCATTCTACCAGTTTTGCTAAACCAAACTCTGATATTCATTCTGTTTAGCAATCTAGTTTCTAAGCTTAATTTGTGTATACATCACAGTTGTGATAAAGTTTTGTAGAAAACATTCACACACATTGTTTTATACCTTTGTAAGAAAGTGTTGCCTTGACAAACCGGATTGTGGTTTGAATCAAGAAGGCTTTAGCAGTTGTTAAAGCAGTCTGTAATATTCAGTTGAATATAGTGAATTAAGACCTCGTTGGAGAGAGGCGAAATCACCTTGACGGGTGGACTGGAGTAGTTTGAGATCAAACGAACCAGGATAAAAATATCTTGTCAATTGCTTTAGATTTCAGTTTTACAATTCAACCCCCCCTTCTTGTGTTTTTCACCCCTTCAATTGGCATCAGAGCGCCTGGTTCTGAGCTAAAACACTTAACCGTGTCAGTACAAGATCCGGCGTCAGAAAAACACAATGGCAGGAAACAATTCTCACTTCAGCAATGACAACAATGAGGACAGAGACAGATTCAGTGGCAAACCTCCAGTCTTTGATGGAGAAAACTTTGATTACTGGAAAGACAGAATTGAAAGCTTCTTTCTAGCACATGATGCTGATCTGTGGGATATGGTGACAGATGGATACACGCACCCTGTGAATGCAAGTGGTCAGAAGATTGATAGAAAATCAATGACTGATCAACAAAAGCGTGACTTCAAGAATCATCATAAGGCCAGAACCATCCTCCTCAGTGCCATCTCATATACTGAGTATGAAAAGATCTCCAACAGAGACACAGCAAAGAACATCTTTGATTCTCTCAGAATGACGCATGAGGGCAACGTTCAAGTCAAAGAAACAAAAGCTCTGGCGCTCATTCAGAAGTATGAGGCGTTCAAAATGGAAGAATCTGAATCCATTGAAACTATGTTCTCTAGATTCCAGATTCTGGTAGCTGGTCTCAAAGTTCTGGACAAAGGATACTCTACTGCTGACCATGTCAAGAAGATAATCAGAAGTTTACCCAAGCAGTGGAGGCCTATGGTTACTGCTCTGAAGCTAGCTAAAGATCTCAACAAGATCACTCTGGAGGAACTTATAAGCTCCCTCAGAAGTCATGAGATAGAGCTAGAAGCTGACGAGCCTCAGAAGCAAGGTAAGCCTTTAGCATTAAAATCTAACAGAAAATCTGAGTCTAAAGTTTTGCAGGCAGTTGAAGAAACATCTGATGGATCCTCATCAGAAGAAGACGAACTTTCCCTTCTCTCCAGAAGAGTAAATCAACTGTGGAAGCAAAGACAAAGGAAGTTCAGGAATCCCAGAAGATCTGATCAGAACGAGTCTTCTTCCAGATACAGAAGGACAGATTCTTCCTCTGGGTACAGAAGATCTGAAGGCTCCTCCAGTAGCAAGAAGCCAAATACCAAAGACATCATCTGCTATGAGTGCAATGAGCAAGGACACTACAAGAGTGACTGCCCAAAGCTTCAGAGGGAAAAGCCCAAAAAGAAGTTTGGAAGAGAGAAGAAGAAAAGTCTCATGGCCACATGGGATGACTCTGACTCGTCTGAAGCTGACTCAGAATCAGATGATGAAAGGGCAAACATAGCGCTCATGGCTAATATCTCAGAAGATAGTGAAGCTTCTGAATCAGACTCAGAATCAGACACAGAAGAGGTATTTCCTAACTTCGCTGTTAATTTTACAAAGGCTGAACTTGCTGAAAGCCTCAATGAAATTCTGGAACACTACCAGCAGATTAGAGCTAAATTCAGAGACCTGAAAAGGAATCTTGAATCTGACTCTAATAAGTCTGAGAGTCTCAAATTGGAAAACTCTGAGCTGAGAGATAAAATTTCAAAATTAGAAAACTCTTTACAAAACTCTCAGAAGGAACCAATTTCTGAAACTCCCAGCAACGCTGATGAGATCATCAAGGAGTATGATCATAGTTTCCAGAAGTTCTTAGCTAAAAGCATAGATAGAAGCAGAATGTCTTCAATGATCTATGGAGTTAGCAGAAACGGCAGGAAAGGAATAGGATACCAAGGTAAGGTTCCTACACCTAAGAATGTCATGGACTTAACCATTAAACACACTCCTCTAAATTCACACTTTGTGTATGGTCACACACATGACATCAAATACACTAGCAGTAAGCACTCTGTGAAACCGAAATTCAACCAGAGTTTTGGTAAAACTAACAAATCAGGACCCAAGAAGATCTGGGTACCTAAGGATAAAATAATACATGTTGCAGATATCTTTAGCAGCAAGTCAGAAACACCAGTCATGGTACCTGGACTCTGGCTGCTCACGACACATGACTGGAAGAAGGCATATGTTCCAAAGCCTGGAACTTAAGCCTGGAGGCCACGTTGGCTTTGGAGGCAATCAGAGGGGAAAGATTATTGGCTCTGGAACTGTAGGTAATGGAAATCTTCCCTCTATTAATAATGTTCTGCTAGTAGATGGATTGATGCATAATTTGTTATCCATAAGTCAATTAAGTGATAACGGTTATGATATAATCTTTAATCAAAAATCATGTAAAGCTGTTAGTCAGAAAGATGGGACTATCCTGTTTAATGGTAAGAGGAAAAACAACATTTACAAAATCAAACTTTCTGAACTAAAGAGTCAGAATGTAAAATGTCTTCTGTCTGTTAACAACGAGCAGTGGATCTGGCACAGAAGATTGGGGCATGTTAGTATGAGAAGAATATCTCAGATTAACAAACTCAATCTGGTCAGAGGACTTCCTAATTTGAAGTTCAATTCAGATGCTCTGTGTGAAGCATGTCAGAAAGGCAAATTTGCAAAACCTTCTTTTAAATCCAAAAATGTTGTTTCCACCTCTAAGCCATTAGAACTTCTGCACATTGACTTATTTGGACCAGTTAAAACTGCTTCAGTCAGTGGTAAGAAGTATGGGTTAGTAATCGTAGATGACTATAACAGATGGACATGGGTAAAGTTCTTAAGACACAAGGACGAGTCACACTCTGTGTTTGTTACCTTCTGTAACCAAGTTCAGAATGAAAAAGATCTTAGAATCGTTAAAGTCAGAAGTGATCATGGTGGAGAATTTGAAAATAAAGATTTTGAGTCATTCTTCAATGACAAAGGCATTCTGCATGATTTCTCTTGTCCTAGAACTCCCCAACAAAATGGAGTTGTAGAATGAAAGAACAGAACATTGCAAGAAATGGCCAGAACCATGATCAATGAGACAAACGTTGCTAAGACTTTCTGGGCAGAGGCAATAAACACAGCGTGCTACATTCAGAATAGAATCTCAATAAGACCTATTCTGGAAAAGACTCCATATGAATTGTGGAAGAACAGAAAGCCCAACATTTCGTATTTTCATCCATTTGGATGCACTTGTTTTATATTAAATACAAAGAATTATTTGAACAAGTTTGATTCTAAGGCACAGAAGTGTATTATGTTAGGATACTCTGAACGCTCAAGAGGGTACAGAGTATACAATACAGAAACACAGATTGTGGAAGAATCAATCAGTGTTCGTTTTGATGATAAGCTTGACTCTGAAAAGTCAAAGCAGAATGAAAATTTTGCAGGTATAGAAATTGAATTTGCAGGTTCTGAAGACAAGTCATCAGAAGCTCTCAACACAGACATTCCTTCAACGTCTGAAAGGAGCACTGCTAGAAATCCTCCAACAGCTGCTGATCAACCTCAGAAGAGATTACCCAGAAGCAGCTTGGATCACCCAGAAGAGACTATCCTAGGAAGAAAGGAAGATCCAATCAGAACAAGAGCAAGCTTCAGAAACTCTGAAGAAACTCTTATGGGACTTGTGTCTCTGATTGAACCTTCTTCTATTGATGAAGCACTTCTGGATAATGACTGGATTCTGGCAATGCAAGAAGAGCTGAATCAATTCACCAGAAACGACGTATGGGATCTCGTTCCCAGACCAAAAGGATTCAACCTCATTGGAACAAGATGGGTGTTCAGAAACAAGCTTAATGAGCAAGGTGAAGTCATCAGAAACAAGGCACGACTGGTTGCACAAGGTTATAGTCAGCAAGAGGGGATAGACTATACAGAAACCTTTGCCCCAGTCGCCAGGTTAGAATCTATCAGACTTTTAATCTCATTTGCTGTTAATAGAGGCATCACTCTGTATCAGATGGATGTCAAAAGTGCATTCTTAAATGGTTATATAGAAGAAGAAGTTTATGTTCACCAACCCCCAGGTTTTGAAAATACAAAACATCCAGAACATGTTTTCAAACTAAAGAAGTCACTGTATGGTCTGAAACAAGCTCCCAGAGCTTGGTATGAAAGGCTAAGTAACTTTCTGCTTGAAAATGAATTCACCAGAGGGAAAGTGGACACTACTCTATTCTGTAAAACAGTTAAGAGTGACATTTTAGTCTGTCAAATTTATGTTGATGATATCATTTTTGGTTCTACTAATCCTTCTCTTGGAAGAAAATTTGCTAAGTGTATGCAGGCAGAATTTGAGATGAGCCTCATGGGGGAACTGAAATTCTTTCTAGGAATTCAGATCAATCAAACTCCAGAAGGAACTTACATTCATCAGAGCAAATACATCAGAGATCTTCTGAAGAAATTTGACCTCTCAGAATGTAAGCCATCAAAGATTCCAATGCATCCCACGTGCATTCTGGAAAGAGAAGAGGTAAGCAAAAGTGTAGAACAGAAAGTCTACAGAGGTATGATTGGTTCTCTCCTCTATCTGACTGCTTCAAGACCTGATATCTTATTCAGCGTATGTATTTGTGCTAGATTCCAATCAGGTCCTAGAGAATCTCACTTAACAGCTGTTAAGCGAATTTTCAAGTATCTGAAAGGTACTACTAATCTGGGTTTGTTTTATAGAAAATCTAGTGATTACAGCTTAGTAGGCTACTGTGATGCTGATTTTGCTGGAGACAGAGTGGAACGTAAAAGTACTTCTGGAAGCTGCCAGTTTCTGGGAGAAAATCTGATCTCTTGGTCCAGCAAAAGGCAATCAACAATTGCTCTGTCAACAGCAGAAGCTGAGTACATAGCAGCAGCAGGATGTAGCACACAAATGCTCTGGATGAAAAGTCAGCTTGAAGACTTCCAGATTTTTTAGAGTAACATTCCTATACTTTGTGATAATACTTCTGCTATTTGCTTAAGTAAGAATCCTATTTTACATTCTAGAGCTAAGCATATAGAAATAAAGCATCATTTCATTAGGGACTATATTCAGAAAGGTATTTTGAACTTAAAATTTATAGATACAGACCATCAATGGGCTGATATCTTTACTAAACCCCTTTCAGAAGATAGGTTTAATTTCATTCTGAAACATCTCAGCATGAAAGTATGCCCAGAATGAAAATGTTTTAATTCCATATATTTATCTTCAGAATGTAATTATATTACTGTGAACTTCTGATCAATCTCCTTTCAGAAAGATAGAACATGCAGATTGTATCAGATGCAAGTCTAAAGATCTGAGAGTCTAATCTCAAAGACAGACGTGCTGATCACTACATCAAACAAGTGTCATCCAATCATCAGCAAATCTCTGAAGCAGAACGCGTGCACGCTTCTGAGAAGGCAAAGCGCTGATTGGGTGCATTGAGACACATGTATGGTAACCGTTTTTAAGTATCTTTCTCAAATCCCCCAAAATCAGCAAGCATTTAATGAAAAGTAATCACGCTTGTTAAATGGCAATCATTATTTTTTTCTCTCTCTTAAAAACGTTTATTTTTTCAAAATAATCTTGAAAAACTCTATTTAAGCACATTAATCCTTCATTCTTATTCGTTACGCTTTCTCATTAACACTCAAGCTTTTTCTGCATATTTCTGAGTTCATCTCCTACAAACCTTTTTCTCTCAAATCATTCTCAAAGCTTTTTTAGTGTGAACAATGGCATCCTCCAGCATTTCTGCAGGCAATCAGAAGAAAGCAACCTCTGAACAATATCAGGTGCCTCTCAGAACTCTTCTCACTCCGGTAAAGAACCTTGAAGTGCTTTCTGAGTTAATCATTGACTTCGAAAGTTTGAAGGAAAATGGATTTGACCTAACTGAAGAAATTAGGGCTCAAAAGTGGGAGAGGTATTTCGATAGGTTGGTTGGACCAACATTCCCAGCGCTAGTCAAGGAATTTTGGATTCACGCCAAAGTTGCAAAACATCTAGTCATTTATTCTGTTATGGGAAAGAAGATCGTGATTTCTGAAGATCTCATTGCAAAGCTAATCGGTCAAAGTGGTGGTGGAGTCCGTTGTGTGGACATGGCTGAAAGATGCCCTGATGTAGGTGTGGTAGCCAACAGAATTTTCACTCTTGGAATGCCCAGCAGCAAAATTAAGGATCTGAAGGACCACTGCAGAGTATGGGCTAAGATTGTTCTGGGATGCTTCAACCACAGGAAACCAACAAGTTCTCCTGATTATATAAACGTGGATCAGCAATTTCTGATCTACTTTATTGATCAGAGGGTAAAGATCAATCTGGCACACTTCTTGTTCAACCATCTCAAGACCAGTGTCAAAGAGACAAGAGAAGAAGAAAGAACCAAGAGAGACTGGATACCGTTTGGAAGGCTCATATCAGATATTCTGACAGAGAATAGGCTGATTGAACATCTGATTGAAGCTCAGGAGATGAGCACTATTGAACCAACTATTGGGAAACCGCTGAACGCTAAGAATCTGAAAAAGATGAAGCTGATAGAAAATATTCAGAAGGAACCCAGAGCCACTTCAACTGCTGATATCTCCAGCAGAAGAGTGCCTCTGAGTGATTTTCCGGTATTTTCTGAAATGGAATCCAAACCAGAGATGTTTCTCAGGTATCCAGATGCGTACAAGGAAGAAGATACAGGTTCAAAGCTGAAGATCAAAGATCTGAGTCAAATCCAACCAGAAGTGACTCAGAAGAAGACAAAGAAGAGGAAAGCGCCAACAGAAGGATCATCTCATCAGACTCCAAAGAAAAGAGGTATTTCATATGCTGCCCCTATCTCAAAATCTTTTACTATTCCAACATCTGCTGCCCCTTCTCAAACCTCTCACAGAATATCAATTCCAATCCCTACCATTGATGAAACCATACCAGAAGACCCTTCTGAGGCATTACTACTCAGAAGACCCAGAACCAAACTCCCCAAACAACCAACAGTTTCAACAACACCAGCACTTGACCGTGTGCTAGCTGATATTGAGCGTGAACATGCTTCTGCTCAACCAAATTCTCAACCACCAAATATTCCTCCTCCACAACCAGAACAACAACCAGAACCAGAACCACAACAACAACAACCTCTCACAGAAGAACCTCTGATCCCTGAGCAATCAGAGATTCCACATCCTCAACCAGAAAATAATCCACCCTCACCACAAACAGAGTTTCACCATTCCAAAACCCCTTCTCCTCATAAATCTGACCGTCACTCACCTCAACCTTCACCGCTGGCAATCCAGTTGCCATGTGGAACCACTATTGTCATGCCCCAGTTACCATCTTCAGAGGAATCAACACCTCCAAATACTCCCAAACCACCATCCACTCCAATCGAAATATCTGACTCTGATTCTGATACCCTTCCTCCAAAACAAACAGCCTCTCAGCAAACCTCTGAAAACCCCAGCAGAACTTTCATTGACTTAACAAGTCTTGAACGTCTTGCTGATTTAAGACACAAAATTGCCATTCCCAAACCAAAGCAACCAGATGTTGGCTCTGGTATTTTGAATTTTGAAACAGGTGTGCTGCAATGGATTGCTTCTTTGAAGCAAGTCTGTCCGGGGATGATTGACCCAGCTGCTTCTGATCAGCTCTGGTCACAGTTCAGATTATGGGTACGTGCTGAAGCCCTCAAGTTGCAGGATGTCAACTATGAGCAGGCACAACAGAACTTCAGCAAGCTGCTGAAGGAAGTTGAAAGTCAGCTGCCTCAGGAAGTTGTGCTCCCTCTGGACAGTGAATCTTGGTCTGAGAAACAGCAAGCTGCACAGGTGCAACCATCAGAAGAAGACAAGACCATTCAGGCTGAAAGTCAAGCAGAAGATGTCGCTGAAAGTTCTGAGAAGCCTCCTCCCTCTGATGCTTCTCAAGCTGCCTTGGACAGGAAGGCTCTGGAAGAACTAAGGCTGAATGACTTGCGTCTACAGCAGCGAATGGAAGAGAATGATCAGAAGATGAAAGCACGAATGGATGTGCAGGACAGCAAGATTGACACTGTTGTCAACATGGTTCATAAGCAGAATGAAACTTCTGAAAAGATTCAAGCGATGCTGGAGAGCCTGTTCTCACGCATGCCTCCTCAACCTTAAATCTTTTTCATGCATAACTTTTTCATGTTTTCTTCATTTTCTGATGTACTTTTTGACTATGCTTTGTAATATTTTCTTCCTCTGATTCTGAACTATTTTAATATAATCTGTCTTTCTGATCTAAATTGTTTTAGCACATCACCAACACTTTTTGATTGCTGACAAAAAGGGGGAGAACAAGAATGATATTTAAATCAATAACGGGCTAACTAGACAGAAATTCTCAAACATTCTAACTCTATTACTTGAAATGTTTTTTTTCTGTTTTGTTTAAAGTCTACAGGCACAAGGAAGCTCCTGGACACTCTGAAGACTAGAAGCTCTAATCAAAATGTAGAAGCTCTGATCAATATGAAGTTCTGATCGACCTAATACTCTGATCCAAAGCAAAGCTCTGACAGGAAAAGCTCTGAAGCTCTGCTCTCTGATAAGTCAAAGACTCTTATAATCTGATGTTCAAAGAAAGAAAAAGATCTGATCCTGAAGAACACGTATATCAAAGGGAAGTAACAAACTCAGGGGGAGTATCTCCTAACTCTGACTTCTCCGTACTTCTTATTCTGATACATATCCAGATACCTTTTCACGTTATTTTTCATTTAAAATATCTAGTTTTTGTCATCATCAAAAAGGGGGAGATTGTTAGAACAATGTTTGAATCTACTACCCTATATTTAAGTTTTGATGATAACAAAGTGAAAAGATATAGTATTTATAAGGTTCATGAATGAACTATATGCTGCCTGAAATTATTATGTTCTGACTTGCAGATACTCTGATTGGTATAAGCAAGATCACGTCTTTTCAGCATCAGAATTTGTTTTCATACACCAGCATCAGAAGTTGCTACATCAGAATGTCAAGATCAGATAATCAACTCACGTACATGCTGAAGCTTGATGAACAGAACTGCGCGTAAACACTCTGATACAGAAACACAAATAGTTCATCAGCAGCGAAGCAGAATCAGAATGAGCCAAGCCAGAACGTGCATTGAAGAAGCAACGGTACTGTGCATTGAAAGCTAATTAATTCCAACGGCCTCATTCTAGACAAGATCTGCTCAAAAAGGAAAGCTTGTTATTAGCATTGAATCAAGAATATTGCATTCAACGTTCATCTTCTCAAGTGCTATATAAACAAGGCTTCGAAGATTATAATGGCTAATGCTCTCCAAATCTCTACACGCACAAAGCTGAACCATAATCTTCATTCTACCAGTTTTGCTAAACCAAACTCTGATATTCATTCTGTTTAGCAATCTAGTTTCTAAGCTTAATTTGTGTATACATCACAGTTGTGATAAAGTTTTGTAGAAAACATTCACACACATTGTTTTATACCTTTGTAAGAAAGTGTTGCCTTGACAAACCGGATTGTGGTTTGAATCAAGAAGGCTTTAGCAGTTGTTAAAGCAGTCTGTAATATTCAGTTGAATATAGTGAATTAAGACCTCGTTGGAGAGAGGCGAAATCACCTTGACGGGTGGACTGGAGTAGTTTGAGATCAAACGAACCAGGATAAAAATATCTTGTCAATTGCTTTAGATTTCAGTTTTACAATTCAACCCCCCCCCCCTTCTTGTGTTTTTCACCCCTTCACATTTCCCCTCACAAGGCTCTTGGAACTCAAGATCAAGCTAGGGTTTGCTCTGCTCAAGACATCTCCTTGCACTGATGACCTAAACTAGGGTTTGAGTTTGCACAAGGATTTTTGGACCTTCAATGCTCAAATTGACTTTCATACTTCATATTGGACTCATAAATTTGTCCATACCAAGTTTCAAGCCTTGAATCAAATTTTTGCCTAGTCAATTGGACAGTTGACCTAGAAATCAGCCATATTGGGGAAAAAAGTCAATTGTGGCCAATTTACAATCAAACCTCATGAATTTTGACCCACATAAACATTATGAACTCATATGAACCATTTGATCAAGTTTGGACCACAAATCCACAAGAAATTTAATCAGATCACCAAAAGGGCAAAATGGTCATTTTTAGGGCTTTGACTGTACAAGGGCAATTTTTGACTATTTGACCTAGCCAATGGCAAATTAGGTTCAACCATGGAATCAAGGACTCAATGACATCATCTTGACTTATTCAACAAGTTCAAAAGATCTCAAATGCATGGGATTGACAGATGAATTTTTCAGTCAACTGATCAAAATTTGACTGTACAGTCAAAAGTTAAACTTTGACTTTTTGGTCAAAATCAAGTGCCAAGGGTCATTTTTCATCAAGATGTGTCAAATTATGAAACTTGTTCATCAAGAAACCCAAAATTTCAAATTAGGGTTTAAAGTTGAAAATTTTCATAATTTAGAAATTTTCTAAGTTATGAGATTTTCTTAATTTTTCCTAACTTTGCCCCACATTTTCACCATGATGAAAATGGATTCAAACAAAACCTCCAACATGAAAGTTGTATTCCTCCACAAATTCTACAACTTTTATTCACAAAATTTTCTCAAAAGAAGCTTGGATCTCAAGTTATGATTTTGGGAACAAGGGTACCTAAAACTTTTAACTTAGTGAAATTTTGTCCTAGTTTAGGCAGGATTTTGACCTATCTTCTTGGCCATTTTTCACATAGTTCCACTTTGAGTCTCAAGTTGCATTTCAAATATGGATTATAGAGCATGTTGCAAAATTTCCAAATTGTCCAAGAACTCTCCAAACAAATTTGTGGTTAGGGAGAATAGAAGGCTTGAAGTTGGCAAAAACTCACTTTTCACCCATGGCACATTCATGTTCATACACGTTGCATTTTCAAGCCAGCATGCCTTACACTAGTTTGCAGGCCTCTAAACCACTTCACACTCCATAATTAAATGCAAATCCATCAGTCTAAGCTTTTGTTTTGATCATTTGGACATTGTACACAAAACTAAGCCCTAAGTAGAAAAAGGCAAATTTCCCTTTTTGCTTAAGTATGCTTTATGTCAAACCAACAATCCTTGAGCATTAGTCCAAGATCTCTTGCAGCAAATAAAATCCACAAATCAGAGGGTCCAAGAGCAATGTATGCAAGCATATTTGATAGCCTGTACAGGCCTGTAACCTCACTTCCACTTTCTTGCTTCAAAAACAAGAAACTTGTCCAAATCCTAAAAACTTGAAAACCAGCCAATGTTAACTTACACAAACAGTTTGAACATCTTTCTCACACCCCTTTGAGCTAGAAACACGATTGCTTGAGCCTATAAACACCCCATAGCCAGAAATCACATTCCTTTGGCAAAATAGGGCAGATTCTACAACTTGAGTGCCATAGCTCATTTGGCTCGTGTGTTTTGCCCCAAGTTGCTTCAAACACTTTCCATTCAACTCACACAAGCTATCCCAAAGCTCAAACACCAACTGTAACTACATTTACAATGTTCACCATTTTCATTTTGAGCTTGTGCGGGTTGAGTTCTATAGGCCGATTCAAGGATATTCAAGGCAAGCTAGCTATTGGAGAAGGTCAAGTAAAGTTCAAGCAAGCTACCAGACACCTCAAGCCTTGTTAAAAAGCACTACATTGCCCTACACGAATCCAACTGAAACAGGTTTTTCTTCACTTTCTATCTCTCTATTTAGGAACATTTAGCCTTAGGTCTGTGAATAAAAAATGTAGTGTTCATTTCCATGAAGCTTTACATATGCTCAGTTTTCATTTATATTAAGTGTGCTAGGAGAATTTCATCCATGAACATGCTGAAAAAACTAGGTCAGATTTTAGGGCCAGAGAAATTATCTTTGGTCTTTGAGAGTTAGAACAAGTTATTTATATGGTTGGAATCGTCTTGAAATTCTCTACAAGTTTGATGTTGTGTGTTTTTGCAATAGATCACGTATACAGGATATCCCAAGTTTGTACAGGCGCGCGCGTTTTTCAAATTTGGAGGTTGAAGATGAAGCTGGCTTGGGCTGGGCTTGGCCTGGCTTGCTTTTGACACCTCCCATTTTCATTTTTACACCCTCTGGCCCAATTTCTTGTATTTTCATATTTTTGCATTTTTATTTTCATTTTTGATTTTGTTTATTTATTTCCAAACATAAAAAATGCTCAAAAATATTTCCATAATTTTTTCACATTTATTTGGCATTTTATTTTAATTTTTCTAACATAAAAAACATTTGAATACTTTTATAATTTATTTAAACTTGAAAATAATATGTAATTTATACTTTTATTTTTGTTCTTTATTTTTATTCATACTAAAAATATTTTCTTTAATATATTTTATTTTTGTACATATTTTATTTTATATTGTACATATTTAATTTGATTAATATACATATATAAATATATACTTTTTATTTTATTAAATACTCTAGAATAAAAAAATACAAAATATTACATTTTCATTTTTATTATTATTCATACTAAAAAAATACTTTTTTCTATGTATATTTTAATTTTACATATATTAATATATTTTATTGTATATAAATAATATATTGTATTTATTTTCTTAAAGAAATTAGGGTTTACCCTTAAACAAATAAAAATTAATCTTTTTTTATTTATTTCTTTATACCTTTTTTACATCAAGAATACTTTTACATACATAAACAAACAAAAACCCCTTTTTGCATACTTCATATTATTTGATATATTTGTTTATTTTGAATATTTAAATATTGTCCATTTATTTTGTGCAATTAAATTCAATTTGGATGTAATAGTAAACTAGGGTTTATATTTCTTGTCAAACACCCCCATTCAAAGATTGTACCCCCATCCCCATAATCATGTTGTAATAGCTTAGACTTTTAAATTCTCGCACTTTACGCTTTCAATTATGCCATGATTAGAGAATTAGGGTTTGTATGCAAAAATACAAATCAACAAATAGCTTGACCTAATCAAAGACAAAAATGCATGAAAATCAAACACAATGCACACTTGCACCCCTAGGGTTACAATCCACTTGTTGCCTTCAAAAATGGGTCATGTTATGCATGTTGGGTACTTTGGTAAAACAAAAACAAAACAAAAGATCATAGTCCCTTGATGACGCTATCTTGGTTGCCTAAACAAAAATGGTCAAGTCCCTCAAAAATTTGCCAAAATACTTGACACAATTGCTATCATGGTCTATACGATGACCCGCGCCTGTCCCGTTTAACATCCTAACACAAGGTTGTTCACCAAATGCAATGGTGAAACAACATTGTCAAAAGGGTTAAAAACATTAGGAAAGATCTTTGAGTAAAATAGGGTAGATAGCTCTTAGTTACTTGATCAAAGCTTGCAAAAACATCCTTGTTATTTTCAAACACATTTCACAAACACAATTTCAAAACATTTTCCCAAATCAAACTTTCAAACATTGGAATCTTTTCAAAAGACAAAAATACCTTTGTATACATTCAAACAAGAATCATTATAAAGGTTGCCACAATGATGGCCTCTTTTTAAAACATCTTTCAAAACCACACACAAAGCACCATTTCAAACAATTGGAAAAGCAAAGCAAGTGATCTAAACAAGTAACTAAGAGCCCATGGATAACCATGGATGAAAAGGGTGCTTGCACCTTCCCTTTTCATAATCTACTCCCCGAACCCAAGAAAATATCTCAAAGGTCTTTCATGTGCTTTTTGATCTTTCCTTAAGATAAAATAAAAAGTCGGTGGCAACTCTTGCTAAACCAAAACATTTGCAAACACAAATGCAAAATCCCAAGTTAGTTCTCCCACCGTATCACAATACTCATGCACTCGAAACCAGCGGCAGAATCCACAAGCATTTCCGCCACCGGCATTAGATATTCATCTTTGGGTGTTGTAACATTCAGATCTCTAAAATCGATGCACACCCTTAAGGTACCATTTTTCTTTATAACAGGCACAATATTTGCAATCCATTCGACGTACCTGGTCGTTTGGATGAACTTGCATCTCAGTAGTCTTTCGACTTCCGTTTTGATTTTTGATAAAATCTCTGGTGCAAACCGTCTTGGAGTCTGCTTAACGGGCTTCTTTCCAGGCTTTATTGGCAACTGCAGTTCTACTAAACTTCTGTCGAGACCAGGCATCTCGTCATAATCCCATGCAAAGCAATCCTTGAACTCTTTTAGTAATTGGATCATTTCGACCCTGAGTCCTGGATCTATTTTTGTGCTTATGTACGTTGGCTTTTTTACAGGACCGTCGCTCAGGTTTACCTCCTCTAGAGGGTCTTGCACTAACATTCTAACATTGTTCACCAACGGGTCCTTTTCGAAACCTAGAGGTTCATCGTCATATATAGCATCTAACCTCTGATCTCGAAGGTTTTTCGTTTCTAAGTCGGGAGGCTCTGGGTCGAAATCTTTCCCAGGGCCTTTTTTAGAAAGGACTTGCTCATTGGCTTCGAAAGCCATATATTTAACTTCAGCCTCCAAGGCCGCTATCATTCTACTTTCGGCCACATACGCCGAAATCTTTTGCAGAGTTTGTGACTTAGTCATCATCACCAAACTCACTTCCCCAGCCTGTTGGCCGTATATCATCAACTCCTCCAAAGTCGATGTTGGATAAGTCTTCTATATCCCATTGAAAGCCGTAGTCGGAGTGTAGGTATAGAGAGCAGAAGGCGTTAGGTGTTGGGATTAAATCGAACTCAGGTGGATTACATGGCCCTATATGAGCCAAATTTTTGTCAAAATTATTCTTTTCGACACTGTTGATTTCACCTAAGTAATAACTTTGATTTGCCTCAATGTTTTCCACGATACCATCGAGGCGCCATATTGTGACCCTTTGGTGCTTCTAGGATGGCACTGCACCGATGCCATGTATCCACTCTCGACCCAAGAGCAGATTGTAGTTTGGTTTCGCTGAGTTTACCATGAACATGGTGGGTCGGAGGATTGATCCCACTTTGAGGTCTAGTTGTATGACACCCATTGTGGTGCCAATGCCTCCTTCATAATTGGACAAGACTATGTTATGGGGCTTAATGTTAGCATCTCCATTTCCTATCTTTTCTAGCATGAATTGTGGGATGATATTGATAGTCACCCCACAATCAACCAGAATTTTATTTATAGTTATTTCCCCTATCTTTGCTCTAATGAACAGGGGTTTTAGATGATTCTTCATTGCCTCTGTTGGTGGCTCAAAAAATGTGTTTTGTTGTTCTACACAGCCATTGTTCATTACATAATAACATATTGGCCTGTGTCTAGCCATTTCTTGTTCAACCATTAAGTCAGTTTCCTCAACTTCAACCTGACGGTTGTATTCTTTAGGTAACACTGATATGACATTCACCATGATGTCTAAACTGTCACCGGAATCGGAGTTGTCTTTATCATTCGACCCACATTCCTCCGTCCATGGCATAGGATTCCTCTCTAGAGGCTTCCTTTGTTTCCTTTGCACATTGGTGCTAACCTCTGGATGAGGTCCAGCTGCCTCTTTTTCGGCTTTTCGCCGTCTTTGGAATCTTCTCCATTGTGAACGGGACATATGATTTTTTCCTTTGTAATTGCTCGATATATGGGCCATCTTATTTGACGTAGAAGCATGGTACTCCTTTCTATAATCTAAAGAGGAACCTCTTGGCACATCGAATGCCTGCCATCTCTCTTCATTTGGCCTCTTTCTTCCCATGGTGTTAAGCCAAGTATTTGTAGGTACATTAGTTGGAGGCCGAAAATTTGGTGGCCTCCTTACCTGACTCATGGGTCCTTGTTGATGCTCCCTTCTGAGGTCGAATCTGACTTCTGAACCCATTTTTTATTGAGCACTGGTGCCCTGTTTCTCTTTCACAATTCTCGTACCTTGTATGTGTTCTGTGGCTTTCTGGTAAAAAATAGAGTTGTATCTAGGGCACAACATTACTTCCGATTTTTTCTTCTGGCACCTATGTAGAAAATCTGCCAGATCTTCATTCTCCTTTGGAAATTCCATTTTATTTACTTCTTCTTGACGAATGGCTACCTCTGAGGCCTTGGTGCCAGAGATTTCAAGCATGTTGACCTGCATGTTGCTTTTGGCAACAAGATTCATTTTCTGCATTTTGGCCTCTAGATTTTCTGTCGAACCTTTTACAGCGGCCAAGTAAGAACCTGTGGTGGTTATTTTGCTGGAGCTCTCAGTAACTCCTTTGCTTTTGTGTGGGTCTTCAGTAACCCGTTTATTCAGTTTCAAGCCTTCAGCGGCCTTCTTGCTTGACCCTTGGGTAACTTCCTTTTTCAAATCTAGGCCTTCAGTGGCCTTTCTCACCCCTTCAATAGTTTTTTTGGAGATGTTTCCAGTAAAACTTCCAAAGATGGGTTTAGTAATGAAATCTTCAGAAACTTCCACCATGTGAATGCCAACTGGTTCAGCCTTCCTTCCTTTAGTGCTTGTTGAACAAGATCCCTGAAAAGGAAACATTGTGAGGTTTTATGGCTCAAAAAATTATGGTATTTAAAAAAACCTCTTTTCTTTCGCTGTTCTAAAGGAGGCAATTTTCCCCCTGAAGGCACTATCATCTGGCCATCTTTAACTAATAGATCAAATATTTTGTCACATTTGGATATATCGAAACTATAAGTTTTCTTAGGAAATTTGTCGCTGTTTTTCTCAGACTCTACAGGATTTTTCCCATTCGATGGCACTAGCAATTTACAAGAATAAGGTGGTCCTTGTTTTAATTCTGCTAAATCTATTTCGCCTTCTTCGACATCTATAGGATCACTAGATATCTCTAGATCGTTATCATCCATTTCGACATAGGCTACCCTTTTTTGTCAATGAGTTTTGGCAGCTTTAGCTTTCTCAACTTTAAGGCGTTCTACTTGTCGAAATCTATCGGCCAGTTGGGCCATATCTCTTAGGTATTGTGTATCTAACTTTTTCCTAATCGAATAATCCGGGCCCCCCGCTGCTATTTCAACCAATTCATGCTCAGGCACTTGGGTAAAGCATCTGGCTTTGAGTAATCGAAACCTATTTAAATATTCATCGATTGGCTCTGTAAACCTTCTCTTCACACTAGCCAATTCTTTGACTTATTTTGGTCTGGACTATGTAGAATTGTTCGTGGAACAATCTTTCCAATTGGTTCCAGTTGTGGATCGAATTGGATGGGAGGGTGGTGAACCAAGTGAAAGCATTCTTTGTTAGGGAACTTGGGAAATATTTGATTCTAAGGTTTTCGTTGTTTGCTATTTCCTCGGCCTCTATCAAATATCTAGCCACATGTTCGACAATGAACTCTGTCGTATCACCTGAAAATTTAGTAAACTTTGGAACCTTTCCCCTAGGTGGTAAGTCTGTTTGCAGAATATATTCTGACAATGGGGATGTGAAGTGTGGTCTGTGAAAACCAACTTTCATCCCATTTTGAATCATAATCCTTTCAATCATGGTCGTTAGATTATTGTTTGTCCCATAGTTTTGGTGTCGAACTTGCTGTATCAATTCATCAGCATTTTGGTTTCTATTAGCCATAATAACTCCTTGATCGATTTCTCTAGGGTTTCGTGGTATTTCAACCCTTAGTTGTTCTATTTCTGCTCTAGGAATCTGGGGGTTTGGATTAACGGTCAAATCCTCTTCCATGATTGCCCCTTGATTTGCTCTTATTGGTATCCTCTGGGGTTGTCGAACAGTTTGGGGTACCCCAAAGAATTCAGCCATGCGCTTCATTTGCGCTGTCATTTGTTGATTCGACTACGTAGCATTTTGAATGAGGGGGTTTAGCACTGTACTTAGAGTTTGTGCTAACATTTGCACCATATCATGATTACTTTCGTCCATCTGTTGCCTCAAAATTGTTGTCGAAACATTTGTGAGGCTTGGTATTGTATGAGATGGCCCTCCCAAGAATTGGTTTCTACTGGCTCTAGATCCCTGTAATGGCGATGATGCATTCACCAAAGGTTCTGAAAAAGTGGAAGCAGCGTTCATAAGGCTAGCCATTTTAGTAGTTGGTATGCCATATGGCTGCTCTCGACCCATCCAGGTTGTCGAAAATCTTGGGGGCACAAATGGTCGAGATCCTAGATTTGCCCTTGGTGGAGGTGTTCCTAATGGACCTCTTGGACCTACATACGAAAGTAAGGGTCCAGTTTGATTTGTGGTTAGCTTCGGTATTGATCCAACGAAAGTTGGGATATTCCCTTCAACGGAGGTAGTAACCACTGTTCCAGTAATTGGTGGAGGTATTTCTCCATGATTTGGCTCGTTAGCCATACTACTCTCTCTATTCTTCCTAACAGTATACTCGTTGGTTACTCTACCACTTCTTAATAACATGCAATGTTATAACTGTACAGAAGAAACGCAATAACATAAACAAGATATTTAAAAATTAGCAACGTCCCACCGGGTGTGCCAATTTGTTTACCGTGGTTTTTGGTAAACAACCGCTGATCCTCCAAAAAGGAAAGTTCTTTTTGGTTACTCACGGGATCGATCAGATTGATCCCAGAACATATGCTAATTTTTTATGTAATACAAGCAATCAGGAAGAACGCACGTTCAACCAGAGAAAAGATATTTGAGATTTTGGAAAAGTAGACAGAAATGTAGAAATGCATGTAAAGATACAAGAAAGATAACTTTGCAAAATAAGATTAAAGCAATGTAAAAGACTTTCATTAATAAAAAGAGGTGTTTCCAACGTACATTTATCAGTTTTATCCTTTCTCATACAGCGGTTACTTGGACAATATTTGAGTGACTAGTACAATAGGTTGAACACCCTTAAAAACTACACAGGTTTCCTAATTTATACTAAAAACTAAGTAACCGTAGAGGAACGATTCTGCGCTAAGATGAAGACAAGTGTCTTCTGCATGTCCCTCGACCTCTAACTTCCAGCCACGTTGCTTCTTCTTAGCCTCTAGCGAAACTGTCTTTCCCTCCAATAATTCAAATTCAAATGTCCCTCGTATCATGTGTCAAAGCGATGGTATTTTCTCTTAGTCAAAGTTCATAAGTCCTCTTCAGTCGAAACCTTGAAAGTGAGCCCGGGTCGAAGGCTCAAATACAACTTAGATCTTTTTCTAAGTTATTCCATACATCGAAACATTCTTGGTTTGGTTTATTCCAGTTTTTTGGTCTAAAAGACCAAATATAGTAAGTGTCGAATTCGGGAGCCAACAAATAGTAGTTCACTTCTTCAAAGAAACTATGAAGCCTGAATTTCGACCAGATAATAGTATAAGGTGCTGCGAAGCCTGGAATCCGACCAGATAGTAGTTTCACTTCTTCAGAGACTATGAAGCCTGGATTTCGACTAGATAACAGTTTAAGTCATTGTGAAGCCTAGGTTTCGACCGGATAACAGTTACATTTTTTCATACACTATGAAGCCTGGAATCCGACCAGATAGAAGTTTACCCTGTCAGTTACTATGAATCTCGGAAGCCGAGTAGATAATAGTCAACCCACAATTGGAGAAACTATGAAGCCTGGATTTTGACCAGATAACGGTATAAGGTGCTGCGAAGCCTGAAATCCGACTAGATAGTAGTTCACTTCTTCAAAGAAACTGTGAAGCCTGGATTTCGACCAGATAACAGTATAAGGTGTTGCGAAGCCTGGAATCCGACCAGATAGTAGTTCACTTCTTCAAAGAAACTGTGAAGCTTGTATTTCAAACAGATAACAGTATAAGGTGTTGCGAAGCCTGGAATCCGACCAGATAGTAGTTTCACTTCTTCAGACATTGTGAAACCTGGATTTCGACCAGATAATAGTTTAATTTGTTGCGAAGCCTGGAATAGGACCAGATAACAGTTAACTTCTTCATACATTGTAAAGCATGGAATCTGACCAGATAGAAGTTTACTTTGTCAGTTACTATGAAGCTCAGATTTGACTGGATAATAGTATACCTCAGATTCAAGTTGAAGCCTGGACCCGACCAGATAACAACTTAATTTCTTCAAATTACTGAAGCCTGGATACAAACAGATAATGGTACATCTCAGATTCAAGTTAAAGCCTGGACCCGACCAGATAACAACTTAATTTCTTCAAACTGCAAAGCCTGGGTACGACCAGATAGTTTAATCTCATTTCCCCAGTAAGTCGATGTGAAGCCTGGAGCACGACCAGATAACAGTCAACTTTATCATCCTCAGCAAGTCACCGTGAAGCCTAGATCCTGACCAGATATCAGTTCACTTCCTTCTCTTCAATCAAGAGATGACTCCTCAATAGAGTAACAGATGACTAAAGCTCCTAAAACTTTATGTTCCAAGACAGAGATCAACATTCCTCAGCGAACTCCTCCTCATACAGCAGGAACAAGAATCCCCACAAAGGAGTATCTCATGAAATCAACAATCTTCTGGGTGGCATCTTTAAGCCCATCTCTGACGACTCTCCGTCATGCTCTATGGATGGCAATTTAAGCCCATCTCTGACGGTCTCCTGTCACCTTTTCCAAATGGCATTTGTAAGCCTATTCCAAATATTATTCACCAACAGTATCACTTCAGATGAGTTCAAATTTTTAGGCACTCTAGTGTTCAATCATCTTCCACCTTCAGATCACGAAAGGCAGACAAGCCAATCTTCATCCTCGGGTTTAAGAAAATTGAACAAGGGCAACTGTTGTACCCCAAAATTTGCCCTCTCATGTTTTCTAAGGTCTTCCCCTACATGATTGACCAAAAACCCTTGCCTAAGAAAAAAGAAATTTTTTGAGTGGTGTTTAAATACCTTTCGATTGGCCTCATGACAAGCCTTTTGATGGCCATTGTGTCAAGGCCTTCAATTGGAATTCTGAATGTCTTTCGATTGGCATCTCCAAAATGACTTTCGATTGGCAACTCCAAAATGCCTTTCGATTGGCATATCCAAATTGCCTTTCAATTGACATCTACATAGCGCCCTTCGATTGGCATGGATAAAGGTCATTCGACTGGCCTGTTAACAAGGTCCTCCGATTGGCATTTCAATAAGGTCTTTCAATTGGCATGGTAATAGTGTCCTTTAGTTGGCATTTCAACAAGGCATTCGATTGGTATGGACAAAGGCCCTTCGATTGGCATTCCAAAAGGTCCATTCAAAGAAGCTTTCAATGGGTCCGTTCGAAGAGCATTCAAAGGGTCCATTCGAAGAACATGCAAAAATCCATTCGAAGAAGCTTTCAAAGGGTCCATTCGAAGAACATGCAAAAGTCCATTTGAAAAAGCTTTCAAAGGGTCATTCAAAGGGGGCCATCAGCCCATTCGAAAGGAAGCATTCGAAGGAGGCCATCAGCCCATTCGAAAGGGAGCATTTGAAGGAGGCCATCAGCCCATTCGAAAAGGAGGGCATTCGAAGGCCAGTTACATATCATTTATTCTACCCCAAAATTTGCCCTCTCAATTATCAAGGCCACTCTCACAAAGGATTCCCAAAATTCAAGCTTGCACAGGTACTTTGGAATTTTCCAGTACCAAAATTAAGAGGAAACTGTCAAAAAGGAAGAAAACAGATAAAAATATGATTTTGACAAAAAAATTGGAGAAACACGAGTGCTCTTCGATTCAGCTCTTTCGATTGGCCTTTTGGCCTCTTTCGACACAAGATTGACTTGCATCCTTCGATTGGGAACTTTGGCTCCTTCGATGTAGGCTTGGTTGCATCCTTCGATTGGGAACTTTGGCTCCTTCGATGTAGGCTTGGTTGCATCCTTCGATTGGGAACTTTGGCTCCTTCGATGTAGGTTTGGTTGCATCCTTCGATTGGGAACTTTGGATCCTTTGATGTAGGCTTGATTGAATCCTTCGATTGGGAACTTTGGCTCCTTCGATGTAGGCTTGGTTGCATCCTTCGATTGGGTGCTGGACTCCTTTTGGGCAAGGTCATTTCTTGTTTCATTGGGACTTTGGACTTCGTTTGAATGTTGTATTCTCTTAAGTACAACTATTTCACTTGGCCATATAGCCTCTTTCCTGCGTGTTAACCAAGATTTACAAGAAAAAAAGCTCCCTTTTGATGTCCTTCGATCCAGGAGGAAAAAGCCTCTCTTTTGCCCTCTTTCGATCACACATCCTGCCCTTGCACGCCTCTTTCGTTTGGGGGAGTGACCTCTCCAACGTTGCAAGTTTCGATTGAGCCTTCCATCCCAAGAGCATTAATTTGGCCCATTCGAAGGATTGTCTAGGGAAGTCATTTGAACGTCACTTCGATTGAAAAAAAAGGAGATGGTTACTGAAAGTCTGTTCGAAAGGTGAGACTAGGGAGTTAAGACAAAAGGACGAAAGGCCAAAGGCATTTGTCAACCAAGTCACATACGCTGCCAGGCTCTGCCATAAAACTCCAAAACTGCTGCATATCAGTCCTGCACTGTTGCCCAATTCCTTGCACCAGAATGGCAATAAAGCACTGTCCCTCAAAGGCTACAAAGAGCAGCTTACCCAAACTGTTCAAACTATTTTGTTTTCCCTCCAAAAGCTTCAGCCCACTTGTACTTTCACGCCACATTATTATTCCTTGCAAGGCTGGCTATGGACGAACAGGTCCATTATTTCTCTATAAATACAGGAACTTTTGCAAAGCTAGAGAGGACCTTTTGGCCAGTCGAAAGAATCTGCAGAAAATTCTCTTAAACTCTCAAACACTTGAACACTCCAAACACATATCCAGAATCAAAACACATATCCAGAATCCAAACACTTACCCCCTTAGAATTTGAAACGTCCCTGTACCTTGCTACCCTTCGAATCCAGTAGGAAGAACCTCACATTTGTTCTTCTCTTTCGAATCCAGTATCAAAGACACAGCCCCTGGTTCCTCTCTTCGAATCCAGAGGCATTCAAGGAAACCACGTAAAGGCCCAACCCACGTTCCAGTCTCAAGCAAGGTAAGTCATTCTTAACCTTGAACCTTTTATTTCTAGCATAACATGTGAATAAGCTTCCTTTTCGTTTCAAATATATACATAGTGTTTGTTACTTTTTCGTTTCCACCCTTTAGTTTGTTTTTATTGCTGCCCTTTTTGGTTTGGTTCTTTGGTTGGTTATGGATGCTTTAAGAATTAACCTGGCCCTGAGGTAATGATAGCGTGGCCTTAGGCCACATTGTTATTTAATATTTCAAACGAAGTAAACAGGAGACGGGAATATGAAACGAAGCCTCAGGCTTCCTCACTGATTCCAGGCCCGGTCGAAGGAGGAAGAAAGGTAGATTGCATCTTATCCTGGTTCCAGGCCCAGTCGAAAGGCATAACATGATGTCCTGCTGGTCCCAATCGAAAGGCACAACATGTTGTCCTACTGGTCCCAATCGAAAGGCACAATATGTTGTCCTGCTGGTCCCAATCGAAAAGCACAACATGCTGACCGTGAGGCCTCAGTCGAAAGTCACGCCTTCACCCTTCTCAGGCCAAATCTAAGAGAGCCAGAAAGTGCAGAATCGAAGAGTGCTGCTGCCTGGGTCGAAAGACCCTCATTTTTCTTGTTTTTATTTTATTTTTGCCTTTATATTTTCATGCAATTCGATATGGTTGTAATAGTGTAGGATTTTATCTTTTTTGCACTTTATTACTTTTATATGCTTGTTAGTAAATAGGTGATGCAAGACAAGATTAACCTTTAATTTGAAATCAATCGTAGCTCACCATAATATGTACAAAGATAATATAACTAAAAAAATAATACACTTGCACATGCCACTCTTAGGGTACGCCTCACTTGGTTGCCTCGAACATTGGTCATTGAGTATAGGGTGTTTTAGAGGTCGCCCTCTTGTCCAAAGATCATAAGTTGCCTCGAAACGGTTGCCTCGGATAAAATGATCTAAGACATTAGGGTTACCGCTAAGGCGTCCTAACATTGCTTTAGTGACCACACGTCCCTTAATCGAATTGACCCAAAAAACTCCAACGACGGTGCTACCTACTCCTCAATAGTGGGATAGCACTGTCTAAAGGACATTTGCACAGTTTAATTCCTTTTTGAGTAGGTAGATGCTTTTAAGTACTTGCTCTTTTGAAAACAAAAACAAAACTTTTCGCACTTACACTCTCTTTAAAATAAAAACCCTTTTGAAACCCACCAACACAAAGAAAAGCAAACTTTTGAAAACACAATGAGCAAGTACCTAAGAGCCCGCGGATAACCACGGATAGAAAGGGTGCTAACACCTTCCCTTTCTATAATTTACCTCCCGAACCCGAGAAACAATCTCAAAAAGGAATTTTTCTGTGCTTTTGTCCTTTCCTTGTTGGATAAAATAAAAGACGGTGGCGACTCTTGCTCACTGCGACATTTTGCGAAAACAAACGCAAAATGCGAACCAGCATTCCAAAACAGTCAGTTCTCATTCCCACCGATCACAGAACTGGCGACTCTGCTGGGGATTATTCTTAATAAGTGGGGTGTACCTTAGGATTAGATCACTTGTGTTTTCAATTGTATGCTTTGTATGCTTTAAATTTTGTGGGCTTATATCGGAGTTCTATAGATCCTAACCCAGATCTGGGGATACCCTTTAGCTAAGTAGCAATAAACTGTGAGGGATCTGTCCGGCGTAGACCGACACGGATGAAGCAGTAGCTACATTGGTGTGACACCTTGGTCTGTACCGATATCCCTTGTGTTGAAACGAGGAGAATATGGGTCTTCTAAGGAGTCATTAAGCACCAACTGACCTTAGAACCTTAAATTGACCAACTTGGCCATAGAACAGTAGCAGTATGCTACACTCATTGAGACTAAACTCTCGCGATGGTTCCGGCCGCAAGAAAAGGTTGCTAAACTGGAATTATGACCGATTGAGGGTAGTCAGTGATATTGAGATCCTCTAGAACCCGATTACTATTTTTTAGGACAGGTTTAAGCCAACTAAACTGAAATAGGGTAATGCCTAAACCCCATGCAAGCCTAAACCTAAGGACTTGGTTGCTTTGTGTGAATATGATTACCTGTATATACACTTGCTTACTTTTGCATACATGTACATAACATCATAACATCATACCATAGCATTTTCAATAACCATTTCAAGGATCTCGAGGGTCTCTCGATGTAGGGTCACATTGAACCAGATGTCTACCAAGGGGCAAGAGGGTTCTCCTCTAAACAAATGCCGTCAAAGACCAAGTGCAACAACTTGAATCGGGGGCTATGACCCACTTGACATGGTGAGCTTGATTCTCGTGGAAAGACATCCACTGATACAAAGTTATCCAATCAAAGATCGAAGTTCAATCTCTAACATTTTCTTGTGTTTACCCCGCGAGATCCTTGAAAACATGCACATATCATGCATTGCATCATAACAGGTTTTCCTTTTCAAGTTTCCTTATTCTCCTACTGTTTATTTCAGTAGGGATGGCTCTAGAACAGACTATCAAGGGCATCCAGGCTCAAAACGCTCAACTTCGAGAAATGTTCTTGAACTTGTCCCAGGGGCAAGAAGAAGTGAAAGCTCTCCTCACAAGGGGCATGGTCCCAGGGAATTCAAGCAGTGTCAGGAATGATCAGTTGGAAGGACTACAATTTGAGTTGGCAACAATGAAGATCCAGATGATGGGACAGCTAGTGGGCCAGATGGCTCTCATCCAAGACTTAGCTCAAAGACAAGAAGAGCTCAGGGTCCTCGTCAACAAGCTACTTCAAAATAACCAAGTGGGGCAAATAACTAGGGTTGAAGACCAAGTCATCATTCAACCACCTTTGGGGCAAGAAGACAAAGGAAAAGCTCCCCAGCTTGCTTCAGGGTCACAAGCCCAACAACAACCTCGCCAGCATCAATGGGGTAATCGGCGCCAGCGAAATGCATCTGGAAGACATTTCTCTGAGACTGATATACCATCATCTCTAATACTGAAACGCTTGTTGGAGGTCAATCTGATTACTTTAAAGGATCCTCCCTGGAATCCCAACACCTCTGCTCCTACCTATCACCCCAATGAAAGGTGTGCATACCACTCCCATAGTCCTGGACATGACACCGACGACTGTTGGACTCTGAAGAATAAGATCCAAGACTTGATTGACGAAGGAGTGCTGGAATTCATGCCGGATGGCAAGATGAAAATATTCCGTTAAGGGTTCTCCACCTGAAATGACAAATTCGAACCAAGAGACTTTTGTTCCTTTTTGAATTTTCAAGCTGTAATTTCTTTTGTTCTTCAGACAATTATCTATCAATGTCAAACTTTGTTTCATTAATGCATTGCATATGTTTGTCTTGAATTCATCCACACGTTTTCACTATTCTTATACTGTCTTTATGATATTCAACTCTTGCTAAAAGTTACAAGCCTTTAGAGGGAGGATGACAAAAACAATGCCATAATCTCATACAGTATGCTTTTGGACAGACCTTGCTGACGATGTACAGGAATTTCTTTCAAATCCTAAAACACTGGAGTTATAAGGAAGATAATCCCTAGTCAACCCCTTCGAGCCAACGAAGTAGAAGTTTTCTGTTTTAAACACAAATTGAAACCTTTAATTAAAACCTGGGGCAGGGTAGTCTCTCAGTTAATTCAAATGCGCTTGAAGTCGCAAAACTCTTAGTTCATAATACAACGAACGACATCAAAAACATTCCCTGGGAATCAAAAGACAGTGGTGGTTCCTTATCTCATAGGCAGTCAATCTCTCAAAAAAAAAAAAAGCCCACTGAGCCAAAACCTATAAAGGAGGCTTAAGAAAGTTGGGGCATCCCGCTGACTGTAATCTCGAAAACAGGAACAATCAGGCAAAAGTTAGGGATAACAAATCAAAAGAATGAGGTCGCTACAAATCCTCAACAACATGAAAAATGTTGCAAAAATGACTGCCTTCCAACAAATTCAACTTGTGTGAACCATCACCAAAAACGTCATTCCAGACTCAATTGGAGTTCAAACGCACAACTAACTGAGCTTAGGATTGAAGAACATCACGAAGAATGGGTGGATACAAATACACTTTGGGCCTTTATCCTTTGTTTCTTAAACCGTGAACCGAGCCACGTTACAACCCTTCAAAAGTCCTAACTGAAGCATGGGTTAGTTCGAAAGCATACTGTTACAAAAGGTATCCTGACTCCTGTAAGGCTTTGTCCTAAATCTTGTGTTGAATTTGTCTTATAAAAAGTTTTCTGCTAAAAAACGCATTTTTCAAAACTTCGAGACAAGCATAAACTTCGCATTACTTGAATATCACTGTTTGCATTTGGCTATTTGTTTGACAGCGGAGAAATTCACACAATGAATATCCAGTGAACAAAAGCTCTCTCAGTGAACAAAATCAATTCAAGAAGGATGACACTTTCATTTACAAATCTCCTATCAACAAGGGGGCATGACATGTCACTATCCAACACACCTGGGGCAGTCCAGTCAAGATTCTAGGAAATCTCTCAAAGAATTGCAGAGTAACCAGGGGCAGGCCTCCATCTCCGTCACTTGGGGCATTAAACGTCAAGTCTCAGTGAAGGGTTACATACAATCAAACTTTTTGGCAATGCCACAAACACTCGCTGCTAGGGGCAGTGACAAATCTCCCCAAAATCCTTCTCATAGGATGATCCCCCAGCAAGAGTATAATCTTTGACCCCTTTCCCCAGTTGAATCAACCTCAGGAATCCTCGAGGACTTCCCCCAACGAAGATGTCACCTCTCTAGTGGACTGACGACAGGGTTTATTTCCCCAACAACACCAGGATTCCCCAGCTTGAGTTTGCCTCTCCGACTACTACAAATCAAAGGACCACAACTCCTCTTCCCCAGTAGACTACTCTACAATCCCCAGCAAGTTACTGCGAAACCTGGACCCGAACAGATATTAGTTCAACTTCAACTCCCCAGTAGAGCAATGGACGACTAAGACTCCTAAACTCTTTTCCCAAGCATAAATAAACATACTCCCCAGAAGATCTTAACATTCTCCAACAGAGTATAAAGATATCCTTCAGCAAGTATAAGAGCATCCCTGACAGTCTTAATATTCCTCAACAGAATATAAGAATGTTCCCCGGCGGAATACAAGGTACCACAGTGGAGTCATTTCCCCCAGCGCAGTCTAAAAAAGGGCTTCCCCAATGGAGTTGAATCATCTTCCCCAGTAGACTCTGGAAGTTTATCCCCTGCGAAGCACCAAAAAAGTCTCCTCAGCCAAATCCAGAGGTTATCCCCACAAGAGTCTAACTGGGTTATCCTCAGCAAGTTGCAACTGAAAGATCATCCCCAGCGAAGTTCTTTCTATCCCCAGCGGAGTTCATCATTAAAATCCCCAACAGAGCTTATCAACGGAATCCCCAGTGAAAACGAAGAATTCAACCCTACTCTCCAGCAGCCGTTCGGGATTTATTTTCCCCAACTAAAACATCACATTTCCATACATCATGATACATGCATATACGCATCATACCATACAATCTCATTTATGTTAAGAACATCATTGCTTGATCCATATCATGCATTGCATGTGACTGACCTTTACCTTTCAGGAAGGATGCAGTTAAATTCTCAGCCATATTCCAAGACCTTGTCTAGTCCAGTTAAATCGATTCCTAAAGATTTTTCTGATGCCGATCCAGTCAAAGGCCTTCTCTGGTCCAGTTAAATCGATTCCTAAAGATTTTTCTGATGCCGGTCCAGTTGAAGATATTCCAAGACCTTGTCTAGTCCAGTTAAATCGATTCCTAAAGATTTTTCTGATGTCGATCCAGTCAAAGGCCTTCTCTGGTCCAGTTAAATCGATTCCTAAAGATTTTTCTGATGCCGATCCAGTTGAAGATATTCCAAGACCTTGTCTGGTCCAGTTAAATCGATTCCTAAAGATTTTTCTGATGCCGATCCAGTCAAAGGCCTTCTCTGGTCCAGTTAAATCGATTCCTAAAGATTTTTCTGATGCTGATCCAGTTGAAGATATTCCAAGACCTTGTCTGGTCCAGTTAAATCGATTCCTAAAGATTTTTCTGATGCCGATCTAGTCAAAGGCCTTCTCTGGTCCAGTTAAATCGATTCCTAAAGATTTTTTTGATGCCGATCCAGTTGAAGATATTCCAAGACCTTGTCTGGTCCAGTTAAATCGATTCCTAAAGATTTTTCTGATGCCGATCCAGTCAAAGGCCTTCTCTGGTCCAGTTAAATCGATTCCTAAAGATTTTTCTGATGCCGATCCATTTGAAGATATTCCAAGACCTTGTCTGGTCCAGTTAAATCGATTCCTAAAGATTTTTCTGATGCCGATCCAGTCAAAGGCCTTCCCTGGTCTAATTAAATCGATTCCTAAAGATTTTTCTGATGCCGATCCAGTTGAAGATATTCCAAGACCTTTTCTGGTCCAGTTAAATCGATTCCTAAAGATTTTTCTGATGCTGATCCAGTCAAAGGCCTTCTCTGGTCCAGTTAAATCGATTCCAAAAGATTTTTCTGATGCCGATCCAGTTGAAGATATTCCAAGACCTTGTCTGGTCCAGTTAAATCGATTCCTAAAGATTTTTCTGATGCCGATCCATTCAAAGGCCTTCTCTGGTACAGTTAAATTGATTCCTAAAGATTTTTCTGATGTCGATCCAGTTAAAGATATTCCAAGACCTTGTTTGGTCCAGTTAAATTGATTCCTAAAGATTTTTCTGATGCCGATCCAGTCAAAGGCCTTCTCTGGTCCAGTTAAATCGATTCCTAAAGATTTTTCTGATGTTGATCCAGTTGAAGATATTCCAAAACCTTGTCTGGTCCAGTTAAATCGATTCCTAAAGATTTTTCTGATGCTGATCCAGTCAAAGGCCTTCTCTAGTCCAGTTAAATCGTTTCCTAAAGATTTTTCTGATGCCGATCCAGTTGAATATATTCCAAGACCTTCTCTGGTCCAGTTAAATCGATTCCTAAAGATTTTTCTGATGACGATCCAGTCAAAGGCCTTCTCTGGTCCAGTTAAATCGATTCCTAAAGATTTTTCTGATGCCGATCCAGTTGAAGATATTCCAAGACCTTGTCTGGTCCAGTTAAATCGATTCCTAAAGATTTTTCTAATGTCGATCCAGTCAAAGGCCTTCTCTGGTCCAGTTAAATCGATTCCTAAAGATTTTTCTGATTCCGATCCAGTTGAAGATATTCCAAAACCTTGTCTGGTCCAGTTAAATGATTCCTAAAGATTTTTCTGATGCCGATCCAGTCAAAGGCCTTCTCAGGTCCAGTTAAATCGATTCCTAAAGATTTTTCTGATGCTGATCTAGTTGAAGATATTCCAAGACCTTGTCTGGTCCAGTTAAATTGATTCCTAAAGATTTTTCTGATGCCGATCCAGTTGAAGATATTCCAAGACCTCGTCTGATTCAGTTAAATCGATTCCTAAAGATTTTTCTGAGGTGAAGCCAGATAATGAAGACAAAATCAGTTAAATCGACTCCTAAAGATTTTTTTGAGGTGAAGCCAGTCAGTGAAGACAAAATCAGTTAAATCGATTCCTAAAGGTTTTTCTGAGTTGAAGCCAGTCAATGAAGACAAAATCAGTTAAATCGATTCCTAAAGATTTTTCTGAGTTGAAGCCAGTCAATGAAGACAAAATCAGTTAAATCGATTCCTAAAGATTTTTCTGAGGCGAAACCTGTCAATAGAGACAACCTGTCAATTGAGACAACCCGTCAACGAAGACAAAACCACATACCAACAATCTCCAAATGGCATCTGTAAGCCCATTCCCGACATCACAATGCTGATACTACACCATACGAGTGCAAATTTTTGGGCACTCTAGTGTTCAATTATCTTCCACCTTCGGATCACGAAAGGCTCGAAAGCAAATCTATATCCTTAGGTTTAAGAAAATTGAACAGGGGCAACTGTTGTACCCAAAAATTTGCCCTCTCAATTATCAAGGCCACTCTCACAAAGGATTCCAAAAATTCAAGCTTGCACTGGTACTTTGGAATTTTCCAGTACCAAAATTAAGAGGAAACTGTCAAAAAGGAATAAAACAGATAAAAATATGATTTTGACAAAAAAATTGGAGAAATACGAGTGCTCTTTGATTCAGCTCTTTCGATTGGCCTTTTGGCCTCTGTCGACACAAGCTTAACTTGCATCCTTTCGATTGGGAACTTTGGCTCCTTCGATGTAGGCTTGGTTGCATCCTTCGATTGGGAACTTTGGCTCCTTCGATGTAGGCTTGGTTGCATCCTTCGATTGGGAACTTTGGCTCCTTCGATGTAGGCTTGGTTGCATCCTTCGATTGGGAACTTTGGCTCCTTAGATGTAGGTTTGGTTGCATCCTTCGATTGGGAACTTTGGCTCCTTCGATGTAGGCTTGATTGCATCCTTCGATTGGGAACTTTGGCTCCTTCGATGTAGGCTTGGTTGCATCCTTCGATTGGGCGCTGGACTCTTTTTGGGCAAGGTCATTTATTGTTTCATTGGAACTTTGGACTTTGTTTGAATGTTGTATTCTCTTAAGTACAAGTATTTCACTTGGCCATATAGCCTCTTTCCTGCGTGTTAACCAAGATTTACAAGGCAAAAAGCTCCCTTTTGATGTCCTTCGATCCAGGAGGAAAAAGCCTCTCTTTTGCCCTCTTTCGATCACACATCCTGCCCTTGCACGCCTCTTTCGTTTGGGGGAGTGACCTCTCCAACGTTGCAAGTTTCGATTGAGCCTTCCATCCCAATAGCATTAATTTGGCCCATTCGAAGGATTGTCTAGGGAAGTCATTTGAACGTCACTTCGATTGAAAAAAAGGAGATGGTTATTGAAAGTTTGTTCGAAAGGTGAGTCTAGGGAGTCAAGACAAAAGAACGAAAGGCCAAAGGAATTTGTCAACCAAGTCACATGCGCTGCCAGGCTCTGCCATAAAACTCCAAAAATGCTGCACAGCAGTCCTGCGTTGCTGCCCAATTCCTTGCACTAGAATGGTAATTAAGCATTGTCCCTCAAAGGCTACAAAGAGCAGCTTACCCAAACTGTTCAAACTATTTTGTTTTCCCTCCAAAAGCTTCAGCCCACTTGTACTTTCACGCCACATTATTATTCCTTGCAAGGCTGGCTATGGACAAACAGGTCCATTCTTTCTCTATAAATACAGGAACTTTTGCAAAGCTAGAGAGGACCTTTTGGCCAGTCGAAAGAATCTGCAGAAAATTCTCTAAAACTCTCAAACACTTGAACACTCCAAACACATATCCAGAATCAAAACACATATCCAGAATCCAAACACTTACCCCCTTAGAATCTGAAACGTCCATGTACCTTGCTACCCTTCGAATCCAGTAGGAAGAACCTCACATTTGTTCTTCTCTTTCGAATCCAGTATCAAAGATACAGCCCCTGGTTCCTCTCTTCGAATCCAGAGGCATTCAAGGAAACCACGTAAAGGCCCAACCCACGTTCCAGTCTCAAGCAAGGTAAGTCATTCTTAACCTTGAACCTTTCATTTCTAGCATAACATGTGAATAAGCTTCCTTTTCGTTTCAAATATATACATAGTGTTTGTTACTTTTTTCGTTTCCACCCTTTAGTTTGTTTTTATTACTGCCCTTTTTGGTTTGGTTCTTTGGTTGGTTATGGATGCTTTAAGAATTAACCTGGCCCTGAGGTAATGATAGCAGGGCCTTAGGCCACGTTGCTATTTAATATTTCAAACGAAGTAAACAGGAGACAGGAATATGAAATGAAGCCTCAGGCTTCCTCACTGATTCCAGGCTCGGTCGAAGGAGGCAGAAAGGCAGATTGCATCTTATCCTGGTTCCAGGCCCAGTCGAAAGGCACAATATCTTGTCCTGCTGGTCCCAATCGAAAGGCACAACATGATGTCCTGCTGGTCCCAATCGAAAGGCACAACATGCTGTCCTGCTGGTCCCAATCGAAAAGCACAACATGCTGACTGTGAGGCCTCAGTCGAAAGTCACGCCTTCACCCTTCTCAGGCCAAATCGAACAGAGCCAGAAAGTGCAGAATTGAAGAGTGCTGCTACGTGGGTCGAAAGACCCTCATTTTTCTTGTTTTTATTTTATTTTTTCCTTTATATTTTCATGCAATTCGATATGGTTGTAATAGTGTAGGATTTTATCTTTTTTGCACTTTATTACTTTTATATGCTTGTTAGTAAATAGGTGATGCATGACAAGATTAACCTTTAATTTGAAATCAACCGTAGCTCACCATAATATGTACAAAGATAATATAACTAAAAAAACAATACACTTGCACATGCCACTCTTAGGGTACGCCTCACTTGGTTGCCTTGAACATTGGTCATTGAGTATAGGGTGTTTTAGAGGTCGCCCTCTTGTCCAAAGATCATAAGTTGCCTCGAAACAGTTGCCTCGGATAAAATGATCTAAGACATTAGGGTTACCGCTAAGGCGTCCTAACATTGCTTTAGTGACCACACCTCCCTTAATCGAATTGACCCGAAAAACTCCAACGACGGTGCTACCTACTCCTCAATAGTGGGATAGCACTGTCTAAAGGACATTTGCAGAGTTTAATTCCTTTTTGAGTAGGTAGATGCTTTTAAGTACTTGCTCTTTTGAAAACAAAAACAAAACTTTTCGCACTTACACTCTCTTCAAAACAAAAACCCTTTTCAAACCCACCAACACAAAGAAAAGCAAACTTTTGAAAACACAATGAGCAAGTACCTAAGAGCCCGCAGATAACCACGGGTAGAAAGGGTGCTAACACCTTTCCTTTCTATAATTTACCTCCCGAACCCGAGAAACAATCTCAAAAAGGAATTTTTCTGTGCTTTTGTCCTTTCCTTGTTGGATAAAATAAAAGACGGTGGCGACTCTTGCTCACCGCGACATTTTTCAAAATCAAACGCAAAACGCGAACCAGCATTCCAAAACAGTCAGTTCTCATTCCCACCAATCACATCATTCAAAATTCAAAAAGGGAGACAATATCCTATGTGTTTGGCCAATGTTACAAATTCCTATTCATGGTTTTCAAACACAATCAAGGTTGTTTAAACCTTTGCCTTCTTGTCCCCTCCACCCCCTCTATATAAAGAGATCACAAGTGTTGTCTAAAAGAGGGGAGAAAACGAAAAACATTGGAGAGAGGCTGCCCACAAAATCCATCAAAGGTTGCCAGAATTTTCCAAGCAAAAGCCACCCCTCAACAAAAGTAGCCAAGCCCAGAAACCCCAGATCGAAGGTGCCTACATCCAGGAAGTCTCTAGATTAAAAGTGCCTACATCCAGGAAGTGCCCAAATCGAAGGTGCCTATATTCAGGAAGTGCCCAAATCGAAGATTCAATCTGCTGGTAAGAAAGGGTAAATTGTCCAACCTTGTATTTTCATAACACATCCATACTTATTGTTACCTTCGATTTTCCATCCTAGACATGATCAAAGGGCCTGGGTTTGGCACCCAAGTCATGTTCTTCGTTTGCTAACATTTACTGTAGATTTAGCCTGAAAAGACCCAGCGCGCGTAGGATCGAAGGGCTTGGGGTTCGATACCCAGGCCCTGCGTTATATTTTGCTAACATACTTTTGCAGGTATAACATCCCAGATCAAAGGAGACATCGTCTTTGGATCGAAGCCATGGCCTTCTGGATCGAAGAAGACATCCCTTGTCTGGATCGACGGGCATTCCCTTTCCCTGGATCGAAGGATAGTCATGCTTACTCCTTAGCCCAATCGAAAGAAGGCATTTTCTTCTGAATCAAAAAGAACACATCTCTTCTGAATCGAAGACCATAGTTTTTCCTAGGATTGAAGCCCCCACCTTTCCCTGCAATCGAAGGGTGCCCCCATTTGCATTTTTACTGTTTGGTTCATTTTTCTATTGACTTCTTTTTTAACATTAAAATCAAAAATCACAAAAATATTAGGCTAGTTATTTTTCCAACTAAATTAATTTTGTAAATAAATTAATTGATTATTTTAACATTTTTTTCTTAAAATTAAAATTAAATAGACTTAGGCTTTGTTTTCTTTTATACCAAAAACAACAAAAAAGATTTCTTTTATTTAGGATTTGTAGACGTATTTTCTACTTCATGCGTGTTTATTTAATTCCGTATTTTTTACTATTATTATATCTTCCTACCGGATGTAATAGATAAAATTAGGATATTTACTGCTTTATTCCCCATTATCCTTGTATAATGTAAATCCCTTCCCCAAAGCCTTGTAATAGCGTAGGATTTACAATTCCTGTACTTTAAATTCATGTACATATATGAACTGCTTAGATGTATGCTAACTGGGATTGCATGACAAGATCTAAAAACAAACGGTAGAACACCTAAATGTTTAAAGATAAAATAACTGAACTGAACACACTTGCAGACAAGCACCTCTAAGGTACGCCCACTTTGGTTGCCTTTAAAAAAACAGTCATGAGGGCGGAATGCTTTAGTAAATACCTGTAAAAGTCAAAAGATCATAGTCCCTCGATGACCCTACAGTTTCCTTCGAGGTAAATGATCTAGTCTCCAAAACAAAATTGCTAAAGCATCTCTATGAATTACCTCCGTGACTGTAACGTCCCTTCGATTGTCCCTCAACATCCAACAACAAGGCTACCTACTCACTAATAGTAGGATAGCATTGTCTAAAGGGAAAGAGGAAAAGAACACCCTTTTCGAGTACAAAAACTAGATAGTTGTTAGAAGTTTGCTCAAACTATTTTTGCACTTACAAACAAAAACTACTTTTCAAAAACAACTTCAAAACATTTACTTTGTTAACACTCTTGAGGACTGATACAAGAGTTAAACACAAAGCAAATCACCGCACTAAGGCGTTTTCAAAACATTTTCAAACACAAAGCACAAAAGCATCTTGAAAAATGAGCAAACCTCTAAGAGCCCGTGGAAAACCACAGATGGAAAAGGTGCTAATACCTCCCCTTTCCATAATATACCCCCCTTACTCATAAACACCTCGAAAATGTCTTATTCTATTCTTTCACCCTTTCCTTTGTTGGATAAAAGAAAAGACGATGGCGACTCTTGCTTACCGCACATTTGCGAACAAAAAACACAAAAACCAGTATATAAACAGTCGGTTCTACCACCGTATAACAGTAACATTATGGGATCCTCCTCAAAATACCAATACATCATCTCCGAAGTATAACCCAAATGCAAGGTGTGCATACTATTCCAATAGTCCTGGGCACGACACCAATGATTGTTGGGCCCTAAAAAGCAAAATCCAAGATTTGATTGACAACAAAGTGATTGAGTTTGACCCTCATGAAACCCCTAATGTGATTACCGCACCCATTCCTAGTCATGGTAAAAGTGTTAATTCCATTGACGATGTCTCTTTTATCCCCTCCATCAATGATTTGATTACTCCCTTGATGGCCGTTAAGAAGAATCTGTTAAAAGCCAGTTTATTTCTGGGATGCCTTGAAAATTGTTACCATTGTGCTTCTCAAACTAATGGTTGTATGGGGCTAAAGAAAGGTATTCAACGCCTGATTAATAGCCATGAAATTTTGTTCAAGAAAACTCCGTCCATGAAGAGTTTGCCTGAAAGTATACCTCAAGAGCTGAGACTTGAAGATGTTTCCATAATCACCATTTCAAATACTCTTATTAGTATCACCTCTGAAGGCCCTATAAGGATTCCTGATGAGCCAAGAGTGGCTCTGTGATATGGTGGCAGAACCGAATGTTATACTGGTTTTTGTGTTTTGTATTCACAAATGTTGCGGTAAGCAAGAGTAGCCACCGACTTTTCTTTTATCCAAAAAAGGAAAGGGTGAAAAGAACAAAAAAAGATCTTTCGAGAGTTTTCTGAGTAAGGGGGTAGATTATGGAAAGGTAAGGTGTTATCACCCTTTCCATCTATAGTCATCTACGGGCTCTTAGATGCTTGGCTCATTTTAAAAAATACCTCGTGCTTTGTGTGTTTTGAAAAGTATTTTTGAATATGCCTTAGTGCGGCGATTCTCTTTATGAAAACTCTTGTATCATTCCTCAAGAGTGTTGATAAAGCGTTTTTGTAAATGTTTTTGAAATGTTTTGTGTATGTGAAAAAGTTTATTTTTGAGCATAGCATCTAGGAACTATCTACTCTACTCGAAAGGTTCGTTCTTTTCCTCCTTTCCTTTAGACAATGCTATTCTACTATTAGTGAGTAGGTAGCCCTAGTCGTTTGGATGTTTGAGGGACATTCGATGGGATGTTTTATAGTCACAAAGGCAACCGGGCAAGAAATCTTAGTAACTACCCTAGGGTTTTAAGATCATGGTTACAAAGGCAACTTCTAGAGGGTCATCGAGGGACTTATGATCTTTTTAAACCAGAGGATAGCCACTAAAACCTCTCATGTTTCGAGAGTTGTGACTATTTTCTGAAGGCAACCAAAGTGGGAGTAACCTAGAGGTGTATATGTGCAATTGTGTTGTATTCAGTTATTTTTGTCTTTTGCATTAGGTTTGCTAGTGTTTTATTTTATGTTCTTGCCATACAATCATATTAGTCATACATCTAAACAGTTAATAATTTGCAGGAATTTAAAATGCGGGAATTTAAATCTACGCTATTACAAAGCTTCGGGGAGGGGGATTAATTACATAGTCCAAAACTTGGGGGAGAAATAAAAAGCAGATAATAAAGTCTTAATTTTAACTATTATAACCCATAGTCAGATACAATAATGATAAGAATAACAAATGTTAAAGTAATAAACGCGCACGAATTGAAATGACTTTTAAATCCTAAAAATGAAATCCTTTTGTTGTTTTGTTTTTATTTTGGGAAAATGATTTAATTAAAATCCTAAATCTATTTAGTTTTAATTTTAAGAAAAATGTTAAAGTAATTAATTAATTAGTTAACAAAATTAATTTTAATTATAAAAGACTAGACCTAATTTTTGTGATTTTTTTATAATCATTTTGCTGAGTAAATAAAACAAAACAAACAAAAGGAAATAAGTTAATAAAACAAAACAAAATTTAAAGGGCCAAGATAGTCAAGGAAATTGTGCAAATTGTAGAATGTAGGCCTGGATCGAAAAGGAGCCTAGAGCTGCCTTTCGATCCAATGAGGAAACTGATCGAAGGTGCATGATATACTCCTTCGATCTGGGAACACTAGATCTGCAGGAAATTCATTAGAGAAACAAAACAAAAATCTAGACATGGATCGAATTTGGTCTTGGATTCGACAACCTGTGGCTGCATCATCCTATTTTGAATCCCCTGGGTCTGAATTGAAAGTTATTTCGTCTTGCAACATCATGAATCATGAGATTCGAAAGAAAATATAGATCATGCCCTAGCAATGGCATGATCTCATCCATCCGCTTAACCTTGTCTGTAACGCATGAAAGCAATCACAAACATTAGCAATAACATGAATGTATGATTAACATGAATTTAAAACTGCATACTTAGCTAGTTTGAGATCGAAAGCAAATTACCAACGGAGAGATTGTATGAGTGATGATCCAGTGTGTGTTGGACTTGCCTAGTGCTTGGGAATGCCTCCTGCAACCTTCATGGAGTGAGTGGAGCACTTGTTGAAGAGGCCTATGAAGGTTTCTTCGATTTTGGATCACTTTGTGAATATTTTGAGATTTTTTAGTGTGGCTTACTGAGGCAGTGTGTGTGTAGTTTCAATAGGCAATGTGTGATCTCTCTGCAAGAATCTTTCTGTGGTAATGTTTTTCTTGTCTCCTTTTTTTGTCGTTCCTTTTTCCCCCTGGAAATGTATCTTTAGGCCTGTACTTATAGGGATGTGAGGTGAGTGGAAATGGCAAGGGACAAACATTAACCGAGCTTTGAAGGCAAAATTAGACAAATTAAAGGATTTCCATTTTTGATGGATTCCTGTCCTTTTGAGTTTTGGGATGAACCTGGACATGTTTCACTTCCTGACTCCTTTGAGTGCCTCCACGCATGGTTCTTCGATTGGCTCTGAATTGCTCCTTTTGATGGCTCTGAAAATACCCAACTAGCCTAATCGAGCACTTCACTCTGGCCAGTCGAAGCTTCTTTTGTCATTTTATTTGAATGCAATTGTGCAGGAGGCTTGGGCTTGGCAGCATGTAGGATTTTGGACATCAAGCATCTTGGACCAAGACTCATCATAAAACTAACTAGTTTTCAATAATAATGTGTCCTTCGAATGGAACAATTGTATGTCCTTCAAAGGAACCATTTGTGTGTCCTTCGAATGGACCAAATGTATGTCCTTCGAAGGCACCACTTGTATGTTCTTCGAATGGACCTTTTGAATGCTTCTTCGAATGGACCTTTTGAATGCTTCTTCGAATGGACCATATTGCGTGTCATAGTGTAGAAACTATGTTTAGGGGTTTTAGAGGTGGAGTTAGAGCAGGCCTGAAGATAGGCATTTCCCAGTCGAAGCTTGCATGCAGATAGCCATTGCTTTATGAATCAAAGGCAAGTTGAAGGGGTATTTGCCTTGTCGATCAAAGGCAAATTGAAGGGACCTTTTTCCTTGTGGATCGAAGGCAAGTTGAAGGGGCCTTTGCCTATTGAATCGAAAGCAAGTCCGAAGAAGCCTTTTCCTTCTGAAACAAAAGCAAGCATAAAGAGGCCTTTTCCTTGTGGATCAAAGGCAAGTTGAAAGAGCCTTTTGCTCAGTCGAAGCTTTGTGAATTAAACTTGATCGAAGGAGGCCAATTGCTCAATCAAAGTTGGTGGACCAAAGCTTGATCGAAGGGGACCAAATGCTCAATCGAAACTGGTGGACCAAAGTTTGATCTAAGGGGACCAAATACCGAATCAAAGCTTATGGATCAAAGCATGATCGAAGGATTTTAGATGCCCAATCGAAGCTTATGAATCAAGGATAACTTACGCCTCTTTGATTTGATGCCTGGAAGCCAAAAATCTAATTGTACTTGTGCAAACTTACCCTTTTGAAAATCCTTGTGAGAAAATGTCTTGAGAAAAAGGGAGGGCAAATTTTGGGGTACAACAGCTGCCCATGTTCAATCTTCTTAAATCTGGAGATTTAGATTGGCTTGTTTGCCTTTTGTGATCTGGATGTGGAAGATGATTGAACACTAGAGTATCCAGAAATTTGCACTCGCATGATGTGATGGTTGATTATGGAGGGAATGGGCTTAAAGATTCCATTTGGAGAAGATGACTGAGAGTTGTTGGAGACAGGCTTAAAGATGCCATACAAAGTAGATGCTGACTTCATAAGAGACCTCTTTGTGGGGATCTCCTGTTCCTGTTGTCTGAGGAGGACTCCGCTGGGGAAAATTGATTTCTGTTGTTCTCCTGCTTGAGGAAAACTCTATGGGGAATAAAGTCTAGGAGCTTAAGTTGTCCAAGGCTCTATTGAGGAGTTATCTCTGGACTGGAGAGATGAAAGTTTGTTGTTATCTGGTTGAAATCCAAGTTTCACAATAACTTTCTGGGGAGAAGGAAATTAACTGCTGTTTGGAAATGTATTAGAAAGAGCCTGTGTAGGGTTGTTTCAGAATGAGTTTGTGTTAGACTGCATCTGGAGATATATGAGAAGGAGCCTTTGTGGGGCTACTTTTGGATGAGCCTGTGTAAAGCTGCATCTGGAGAGTTATTAGAAGGAATCTTTGGCGACTACTACTTCAGCAGGTAATGAAGGAATTTTTAACGATTACTACCTCAACAGATAATGAAGGAATCTTGGACGATTACTACCTCATCAGGTGATGAAGGAATCTTTGACAATTACTACCTCAACAGATAATGAAGGAATCTTGGACTATTACTACCTCAGTAGGTGATAAAGGAATCTTAGATGATTACTACCTCAGTAGGTAATGAAGGAATCTTTGATGATTACTACCTCAACTGATAATGAAAGAATCTTGGACGATTACTACCTCGACATGTGATGAAGGAACCTTAGATGATTACTACCTCGACAGGTGGTGAAGGAATCTTTGACGATTACTACCTCAATAGATAATTAAGGAATCTTGGACGATTACTACCTCGGCAGGTGATGAAGGAATCTTGGACGAGTACTACCTCAACAGGTAATAAAGGAATCTTTGACGATTACTACCTCAATAGATAATGAAGGAATCTTAGACGATTACTACCTCGGTATGTTATGAAGGAATCTTGGACGATTACTACCTATGCAGGTGATGAAGGAATCTTTGATGATTACTACCTCAACAGATAATGAAGGAATCTTGGATGATTACTACCTCAACAGATAATGAAAGAATCTTAGACGATTAGTACCTCAACAGGTAATGAAGGAATCTTTGACGATTACTACCTCAACAAATAATGAAGAAATCTTGGACGATTACTACCTCGGCAGGTGATGAAGGAATCTTGGATGATTACTACCTCAGTAGGTAATGAAGGAGTCTTTAACGATTACTACCTCAACAGATAATGAAGGAATCTTGGACAACTACCACTTCAACATGCAATGAAGGAATCTTACGACTACTACTTCAACAGGTAATGAAGGAATCTTGGACGACTACTACTTCAACAAGTGACCAAAAGGAATTCGTGCTTAGTTTCGTCTGAATGATGCACTAGAAGATATCTACGCCCGACTTCATCTAGAAGAGTTATTTTTCATAATGACTTTCTGGGGAAAGTCTTTGAGGGAAGTACTTGTCAGAATTTAGTTTCTGAAGAAATTTGTTTGGTCATGTAGATAGTTGATGATATTCGTCTATTTATAGACTTTACCTGAAAAGATAAAGGGTTAGCTGTGTGCAATGTCATGATGCATGAAGTGAAAATGATGCTCTTAAAATAAATAAGATTGTGATATATGCATTTGTGCTGCATGTGATATGGCGTTTATAAAATGATGTATGAATGCAATGTATGAACGTGTCAGTCGTTCCCTTGCTGTCTTGTTGAATTAGGGAAAATAAATCCTAGATTGTTGTTGGGGATGAAGAATGTAACTCTTCAAATTTTGTTGAAGTTGAAATGCTGGGAGATGGATTTCCATTATTTGAGAAATAAACTCTGTTGAGGAAAGGAAACTCCATGAACTGCTTAGGGATTTTTATGAAATCCTGCTGGGGAATCTTGAAAAGCTTGTGATTCAGGTTAGGGAATTCTTTGAGATGCCGAGGCAGTAATTGGGGATTCTTGTTCTACCGGGGATATAAGAATACCTCGCATCATTAGGTTGTATGCTAAGGATATGGCAGTGACTTTATAGTAGGATGCCCCTGCCTCTGTACATGCTGGAGTAAGTAACCGCTGGGGATTTTGTATATGGTTTGAATGTATTTTTAAAATTAGAAAATAATTGTTCACCTTCATGTACTTTTAATTGGCTTTCTATTTCAATTAAGTAACATAGCACAGTTGGTAAGGGAGAAAGACTTGCAAGCAGAAAGTCACGGGTTTGAATCTCACTTGGTGCACTTTAGATATTTATGTTGTATATTATTATTAACTTTATTTTCATTTTCAATTATTTCTAACCACAAAAATCTATTTTTTTTACTATTTTCATATTTATTTATTTGTTATATTTAAAAAGATTATTTTTTATTAAAATCATTATTTTATTTAAAAAAATAGTCAAAATACCTTATAAATTAATATTTTCAAATCAATCTCAATATTTAGAATAGTCATAAATAAGGCTAGATTCATAATCTTGTTCACCAAATTATGGACCAAATATTCAATCAATTTCCAATCTTCAAAATTATGACAAAAATAGATCAATCTCAATTAGTGCACTTTAGATATTTTTTGTTAGTTTTTCTAATTATTTTCAAAATCACAAAAATCATGTTTTTTATTATTTAAATATTATTTTCGTATTTTTAATTATGGCATTTTTAAAAAATAATGATTTATTTGATTTTATGCAGTTTTCATCAAAATTGAGTGTAAAAATCATAATAAATACAAAAAAAAATATTTTCTTTTTGAGATAACTGTTTTTTATTGGTTAATCTATGTTAAGTTGTGTCATAATCAACTTCTGATTGGTCAACTTATTGACCAAGAAAGATCTGATTTATATTATTCCATTTTTTGCCCTTTAACCTGATTTTGACAGTTTATAAATATGGCCATATTTTCACACTTTGAGGACATCCAGAAATATTCACAATTTCCATTGTATCGACAATTTCCAATACTATCCAAACTTGCTAGCTTGCTTTTACAATTCTTTTTGGTTTATTTGAGGGTTGTTGACTATATCAGACAACAACCTAAGAACAATACACTTTTTCCTCTCTCACAATTTTTTACACATTTACAAACAACGACTTTCTTTAGACCGATGATTTCATATGAGGTCCCCCAATTTTATTTTTGATTTTAGCTTTTTTGTTCTTTTTTTTACCACATGATGATTATTGATGGTTTTTATTTTCAAAATTATATTATTTACTAACTTTTTTCGGAAGCCAATTTCCATATTGTATATATTTTTACGATCCAGAATCATCAACAATTTCACCAATAATTAGCAAATCCACAATTCACTAGAGTTCTCCTTAAGTTGTTGTTCTTCATATTGAAGAACAACAACAAAGAAACATGAAACCTCCATCAACCTGAAAAAGTCTCTGCACTAAAGAAAAGAAGAAAGGAGATTAAATGAAGCAACTTAAGTTTGGCCACGGCACTTCATGTTGGTTTCTCTTTTACCATCTTATTTAAACTTATGCATGATTGCTTGTTGTTGGGTTAATTGCTCGATGTATTTCTTTGGTTGATGTCTGAATCCAAAATTCAATTTGTTCTTTGTCTATGATTATTTTGTACATAATTCTTATTTTAAAATTTATTTTTAATAATATACTTAGTTTTATTAATCATATGTAGTTGTTATCGTTAGTAATTATTAACATAATATTATAAAGAAAACTACATAGAAAAAAACTTGTTTTTCACCATTGTTATATTTGTATATTAATTTGTGTATTTTATTTTTAAATCTTAATTAAATATGGTCACATATCTAATTTTGACTGGAACTAATGTTAATAAAAAAAACAAAATACAAATCTTTTTAGCCTTATTAAGCTAATAATTAAATATAACAAGTAAATATTTTCTTTTCTATAGATTCTTTATTTGTTAATTTTTTTTAGTCATATTTAAGGGATTTTGGGATATATTTTAGGAACAGTAAGTAGGTTAATTTAGAATTAAATTAATGATTCTTTAAGCTATTTTTTATAGAAATTACTTTCTTTTTTTCGTAAAAAAACATAAAAACATGTTTCTCTTTAGTGTAGTTAAATATTAATCATATTTTTTATATCTATCAAACTTTTTTTCAAATCATATATATATATATAAAATGAAATGGTTGTTATTCCAACATGGTGTCTATTGGCCATGTATGCTGAAAGATTGTATCTAGTTTGCTAAAGGGTGTCAAGAATGGAAAAAATATGCAGTTATTCAACATGTATCTGCAAGCGAATTACACACAATTATTAAGCTGTGGCCATTTCGAGGATGGGCTAGATATCATAGGAGAAATTCGACCAGCCTCGTCGAAACAACAAAAGTTCATCCTGGTGGGGATAAACTACTCCACTAAATGGATAGAAGCAATACCATTGGTTAATGTCGACCAAGAAGCAATGATTGACTTCATTCAAAAGCACATCATTTAAAGATTTGGAATTCCAGAGACAATCACTATAGATCAAGGGTTGGCTTTCATTGGGCGTAAGATGCAAGATTTTGCGTCTGAGATAGGCTTCAAGTTGCTAACGTCTACGCCTTATTACACTAAAACCAATGGTCATGTCGGAGCTGCCAATAAAGTAATAATTGGGTTAATTAAGAAACATGCCTATAAGAAATCCAATAATTGGCATAAGACGTTGGATCAAACTTTATGGGCTTGTGGGACATCTCCTAAGGAAGCAACTGGATCAACGCCTTTCCGATTGGCATTTGGACACAATGTGGTTTTTCCAGTTGAAATACACTTGCAATTTGTGTGGGTACAACACCAACACAAACTTTCGTCAGAACAATATTGGAACATGATTGTTGACGAACACTGAATCTGGATGAAGAAAGATTAGTTGTGTTGGATGTGCTAATTCGACAAAAAGAGCGGGTTGCAAGGGCCTACAATAAAAAGGCCAAAATAAAAACGTTTGTAGTTGGTGACTACGTGTGGAAAGTTATTCTCCCCATGGATCAGAAAGATAGAATTTTGGGGAATTGGTCACCAAATTGGGAAGGGCCATTCCAAGTACTACGGGCGTTCACCAATAATGCATATGAGATCGAAGAGTTGGGATTTAATCAAAGGATCTTGAAAGTAAACAGTAAATATTTGAAAAAATATAAACATATGCTTCAAGAGGTTTGAATTACTGTAAAATAGAGTGTACCAAAGTGTCGTTGGCCAAAATGGACAAGTGGCAAGATGGCTATTAAGTTTCCAAATGGGATTACATATGCAAAAAATAAATCCCAATTGAAACATGAGCAACAATGAAATTACAAAGGAAACCGAGATTTGAGGTTTTCCAAGTGGGCTCTTTCATAGGTAATCTTTAGGTCAAGACAAATCCTTTTAGTTGTTAGGTGATTGATATTTCTCCTGAGTTGAAGGGCTTTATTACCATGAGTTATTCCCTCAAGGGTAGATTGTTGAACTTCATCGAGTGAAGGACCATCAGATGAATCTAATAAAGCCTCCTGACGCTCAATGTCGATAATTTTCTGATTGAGCACTTCGATTTGGTTTTGATAACCCATAATTTCTTGGTTAAAAGTAGAATGTTGATCCAGACGGTCTTTTCTCTTAGCCTCTAGGTCATTAGCCTTTTGAACACAAATTTCACTCAAGTACCACTCACCTCTCATCTAATTTTCTTTGGTTTTAAGTTGGACGTCGGTGTGTTGGTGGAACGAGTGATCTTTTGCGAGTTGGTTGAAGAAAGCTTCAAATAAATTAAGTATTAAGCCAAGGAATAATGCAGAGGATATTAGGAAATGGTATGGATGAGTTTAAAAATCGCAGCTGCCATGAAAGCGTCCACCTCGATGACAGTTGAAAACTCACTTTCAAACAGATAAGACCTTAGTTCGTGAAGTGTATGGATTACTTCAGCGTATAAATCAGCAACAAGTAGAGATGTCGAACCAAGGTCTAGTGAAGCAATTGGGGTATGTCGAAGAAAATGAATCTTCTTAAATGCTACCATTGGACATGTTGCTTTAAAACTTCAATTTCATTTTGGGTGGCGGAGTCGAGGTGTGGAGCGTCATTCAAAAAGTGACAGGTAGTCTTGGTAAAAGTTGGGTGACTAGACCTGGAAGTGTTGTCACCAATAGGAGCAATCCTGGTTGGATTCAGTTCGACATTGCATGCACAAGGAAACCCTTGGGAAGAAGTTCAAAGTTAGCATAAAGAACAAAATTAGAGGTAAAAGACAAAAAAAGGAAAAGGAATACCTCTGAGTTTGGAAACAGAACATTGTGCTTATGTGAGACTGAATCTTGGTTCTCTACTATGTCAGAAGATGAAGCTTGGCTCAATTCAACCGGAAAGGGGTGCTCCTAATTCCGAGAGATCAATGGTATAAGAGGTTGTTGAGGATCCAGGACATTAAAGTCGTCGATGAGCCTTTGAAAGAAGTTGGGTATGGAGAAGTATTTCTCTTAGTACTGGGGCCACCACTGGCCGAAAAACTTTGAAGTGAAGAAGAAGTGTTCAAAGTCAAACACTGGAAGTTCAAGAGTTTGAGTCTCCTAATGGAATTTGAGGTAGGACCGATGTTCCTCGGCAGTAAGTTGTCTACCCACCCAGGTGATGTCGGCATGACGGTAGAACAAAGACGAAGGCAACATTTGGCTAAGTCCCAACTATCGAGATACCAGGTTTGGTTGGTAACGCATGAAGCCATATCTTGTCGAGCAAGTGTTGATTCGACAAGAAAGCATTGTGGTTGTTAAGAAGGCCCTCCTGTGATACGGTGGGAGAACTGACTTGAGGTTTTGCGTTTGTTTTCGCAAATGTTTCGATTGAGCAAGAGTCGCCACCGACTTTTTATTTTATCCTAAGGAAAGGTTAAAAAGCACAGCAAAAACCTTTTGAGATGTTTTCTTGGGTTCGGGGAGTAGATTATAGAAAGGGAAGATATTAGCACCCTTTCTATCCATGGTTATCCATGGGCTCTTAGTTACTTGCCTTTTGTTTTCAATTGTTTTAAATGGTGCTTGTGTGTGTGTGGGTTTGAAAATGTTTTGAAAAGAAGCCAATGTGGTGGCAACCTTTGTAATGATCCATGTGGGGATGTATACAAAGGTGTATGTCTTTTGAAAAAGTTTTCATTTGTTTTTGAAAGTTGTTTTGAAAGTGTAGTGATGTGTGGTTTAGAAAATAGGCAAGTGTTTTGTTTTTGCAAGTTTTGATTCAAGTAACTAAGAGGTTATCTACTCCTAAATTTCTCAAAAAAAAAGATTGTTGCTATGTTTTAACCCTTTTAACAAGTTTGTTCCACCATTGTATTTGGTGGACAATCTTATGTTTAGGATGTGAAAGGGACGGGCGTGGGTCATCGTTTAGACCATAATTGCAATGGTGCCAAGTATCTTTGGGCATTTTCTTTAAGGGACTTGGTCATTTGTTTTTGTTTGTTTTGCCCAAAGAGACCTAACATGCAATATGGCCCAATTTTGAAAGGCAACAAGTGGAGTACCATAGGGGGTGCAAGTGTGATTTGTGTGTCCATTTTCATGCTTGTTTATCTTGAGATTAGGTCATAACTATTTTTTGTCGTTTTTCGCATACAAACCCTAATTCTAACATGTTACCATTAGAAAGAAATAAAGTGCGAAAATAAATTTACTAAGCTATTACAAAACCAAATATGGGAAGGGGGTACAAATGTTCAAATGGGGATATTGACAAGTAATGTAAACCTAAAACTATTACATCAATTTGAATTTATACAATTTAATTAATGTACAATAATTAAATAAAAGAAAATGGAATAAAAATGCAAGATGCAAAAATATTTTGTATATGTATAAAAAAATGTTATTTATGTAAAAAAAAAGATATTATTTTTGGATTATTTTGAATTTAGGGCAAAACCCTAATTTTATTAAAGAAAATGTATTATTATCTAATTTAATACAAGTATTTATTTATTATGTACAAAAATAAAAATGAAATGAAGTATATTATAAAAAAGTATTTTTTATATCAAATATTAATAAAATGAAAAATTCAAATATTTTTATATTCTAACCTAAATATATTAATAAACATATATATATATATATATATATATATATATATATATATATATATATATATATATATATATATATATATATTAAGTTCTGAATATGCATTATATATAAAATAATATACATTTAATATTTAATAAAATAAATAAATAAAAAAAGTATTTTTTTTTATGTGAAATATTTTCAGAAGGTAAACAAAAATAAAAATGTATTTACACTATTTTTTCTATTTATTCTAAATAATAGTATATATAATATTTATGTACAAACAAAAGAAATAATCAAATAAATATGCAATAAATTCAAAAAATGCTGGAAAAAATATTTTTATTTTTTTAATGTCATGAGAAAAAATAAACAAAGTTAATCAAAAAAGAAAAAGTCAAAAAAGTCAAAGAAATAAGCAAATGGGCTCAGGGGGTTCAAAAGCAATTGTGTGGTGTAAATAAGAAAATATTCCAGGCCCAGCCCAGAATCAGTCATCTTCAACCTCTGAACAACATCACCCACGCGTTTTCTATCTCTGGATTCCTGGACTTTCAAGCAAAACTCATAACATGAAAAGTGTAGAGCATTAAGAGACGATTCCAACCATGTAAAGAACTTGACCTAACTCTCTAAGATGAGGGAGAATTTCTTCTCCCCCAATTTCTGACCTAACTTTTATGCCATGTTCAGACTCAAAATTCTTGCAGCACACGTAACATAAATGAAATCTAACTATATGGTCATGTTCAGGGCTATGATTGTGACATATTTTCTTCACAAACCTAAAGCTAACAATGCCTAATAAGAGAGATAGAACTTCATGAAGATACCTGTTCAGTTGGAATCGTGCTTTGCAATGGAGGATGTTTCAGAGTAAAATGATGATTTGTATAGCTTCCTTGAAGTGTAAGGATGCTACTCCAAGTTCTACTTTGCCTTGAAACTCCCTGAATCGTGCTGGTGAACTTCAACTGCAAAACAGAAAAGCAAAAATGGTGAAGTGGCTTGGAGGTGTTACAGGTCAGGTTTCAGGTCATGGTTAGCTTGCATAGATAGTATGGAAGGTATGTGAACTGGTTTTGGCAAGGATGCTTGAGAGAAATAGAAGTTGGCACTCAAACTGCAGAGGCAACTCTGTTTTTGCAGTTTGAGAGTGATTCTGAGATGGAGGGTGGATTGGAGGTCAAAGGCTCGTGCAAAAGCTTGGGTATGATGTATGGAATGTGTTTGATAAGTTTTTTCTTGTGTTTGTAAGCTGAGATGGAAGTTGTTATGAGTTATGCTATGTTACTTCACACTTAAGCAAACAAAGGCAAATTGTGCTTCTAGGCCTGTAGAGGACCTCACACTATGCTGCATAATCCCTCCTTGATCAGTGTGATTAGCACATAAACTTGTGCCAACCAGATTTGCAATGTACTTGTTGGATTCTCAATTGGACATAAAGTGATCTTTTGCAAAAATGGAAAGAATGCTTTATCTAGTTTGGGATTAATCTTGCATACAATGTTCAAACTCATAGAACAACACCTTAACACAATGAATATGCATTAAATTATTGAGTGCAACTTGGTTTAAGGTCCTATAATCTAACCTAAAGCATGCTGAGTTCAAATTGCAAAGTTATGAACATGAAAAATGGCCAATTCAAAAGTGAGTTTTTGCTATATTGTGAAATTCGATTCTCCCTAACCATGAGGTTGTTTGATGAGTTCTTGGACATTTTGGAAAGCTTGGAATGTGTACTACAATCCATATTTGAAATGAAAATTGAAATTCCAAGTGGAAGTGTATGGAAAATGGCCTTGAAGTGGGGTAAAAAACTTGTCAAAAATAGGTCAAATTTTCACTAAGTTAAGAATGGTTTAGTGCCCTTATTCAAAAATTTGTAACTTGAGATAAAAGCTTCAAATGAGAAAACTTTGTGAATAAAAGTTTTAGATTATGTAACAAGCTACAACTTTCATGTTTTGACTTTTGTTTGAATCCAAATGAATCATGGTGAAAAAGTGGGGCAAAGTTGGGGAAAAATTAGGGTTTTCCATAACTTAGAAAAATTCTAAGTTATGAAAAATTCCATTTTAAAACCCTAATTTGCATTTCTTGGTTTCTTGGTGAACAAGTTTCATGATTTGGCATGTTTTGATGAAAAATGAATCTTGACTCTTGATTTTGACCAAAAAGTCAAAGTTTGACTTTTCAGTGTACAGTCAAAATTGATCAATTGACTGGGAAATTCAACTGTCAAACTTGTGTACTTGGGATCTTTTGAGCTTGATGAATGTGTCAAGACCATTTCATGGGGTCCTTGAGTCCATATTTGAACTTGATTTGCCATTGGCTAGGTCAAACAGTCAAAAATTGCCTTTGTGCAGTCAAAACCCTAAAAATGACCATTTTGCCCTTTTGGTGATCTGATCAAATTTCTTGTGGAATTGTGATCCAAAATTGATCAAATGGTCCATATGAGTTCATAATGTTGATGTGGGTCAAAAATCATGAGGTTTGACTGTCAATTGACCACAATTGACTTTTTCCCCAATACAGCTGATTTCTAGGTCAACTGTCCAATTGACTGGGCAAAACTTGGAATCAAGACTTGAGACTTGGTATGGATAATCTTGTGAGTCAAACATGAAACATGAAAGTCATTTTAGGCATTTTAGGTCAAAACATCCTTGGGCAAACACAAACCCTAATTTGAGTCCACGGTGCAAGGAGAAGTCTTGAGCAAAGGAAACCCTAACTGGATCTTGATCTTCAAGGGTCTTGTGATGAGAAAATGTTGAGGAAATGGGAGGGAAAATTTTGGGGTACAACAGTTGCCCCTGTTCAATCTTCTTGAACCTGAAGAGTTAGATTGGCAAGTTTGCCTTTCGTGACTCGAGGGTAAAAGGAGATTGGACACTAGAGTGCTCGGAAATTTGCACTCGCATGTTGAGGTATCGGTAAATGTGATGTCGGGAATGGGCTTACAGATGCCATTTGGAGAGATGGTGGATAGGGAGATGGGCTTATAGATGCCATCTGGAGATGTGACAGAACCTTGTCGGGAATGGGCTTATAGATGCCATTTGGAAGTGTCGATCGCATAAGAGATTCCTTAGCGAGAACTTGTGCATTTGAGAAAGACAGATGTTTTCCTGGCTTGTTACAGGTGTTGAATCTACAATCGGTTGCTCACAGATGTGCCCTGGCTGGATACAGGAATCGAATCCGGAAATGTTGTCAACAGATATGCCCTGGCTGGATACAGGAATCGAATCTGGAAATAGTTGTCAACAGATATGCCCTGGCTGGATACAGGAATCGAATCCGGAAATGTTGTCAACAGATATGCCCTGGCTGGATACAGGAATCGAATCTGGAAATAGTTGTCAACAGATATGCCCTGGCTGGATACAGGAATTGAATCTTCGAACTCTTCAGACGTGCCCTGGCTAGATACATGAATCGAGTCTGGAAACTGATCACTCTCAGATGTGCCCTGGCTAGATACAGGTATCGAATCTGGAATTGTGACAGTTGAAGGTAGTTGTCTTTGGGATTGTCTTTTTCCCTGAAAAGGCAAAAGCATAAGTTGTATGCAATGTCGTGATGTATGATATGCATGATGCCATGATGTTCAACATGAGATAGTGTTGTATGCACTTTATCATGTATGTAGGCAAGATGTATGAAAATGTGAAATGTTTATGAATGTAATTTCGTCTTAGGAAAATAAATCCTTGACGACCGACCGGGGAATTGCTCTGTGGAAGAGATACTTTTGCCGAAGTTTTGATGAGAGGCCTGCTGAGGACTTTAATGATAGATTCCGCTGGGGATAATGATGATAAACTCCGCTGGGGATACCAAAGATAAACTCCGCCGGGGATAGAAAGAACTTTGCCGAGGGCGATCTTCCGTGGCAAATAGCTGAGGATAACCCAGTTATAAGCCCTTGTAAGGAATAACTCTGAATAAAGCTCGGGAGAGACGTCTGTATCCTGCAGGGAACAAGCTTCCAGAACCTACTGGGGATGAGCTTTAAGACCTGCCGGGGAATTTTGTGCCTTTTCAGGATTGACGGAGAATCAACTCCGCTTGGAGAAAGTATTGCTGAATCTTGTCTTACTCTGCGGGGCGTTGAGATGATTTGGTCACATTTTTTAGTCGAATCTACCTTGATACCTTGGCGGACAAAGCAACCAGACTGCATCAGACAACTCCACATTTGCCTCTGTCTCTGATGTCACCTATAATTAATCTTTTGTTTCATATGCAAATATTTATGAATCAACAATTTTAATGTCAAATGCATACATCAAAAATGAACATTGGACGTTCTTCGCAAGACAAAACAGAAAAAGGAAAAACAATGGCAATTTGTATGGACAAGTGAATTTGTATTGATTTGAATTTTGCCTGTGAATAGGCTTTTTTTGTACAAGAGGCTGACATCCTAGTAAGAGGGCGCCGCCAAATAACATAGAGTTTACAATTTTTTTGAAAAAGGAAACAAAACAGATATGTGAACAATCCCACTGGGTTCCAACTCTGCTATCGCCTTTATGTCTTCGAACGTCTCATCGCTTTGCTGCCTAGTTGAAGATGAAGCTGATTGGTCGATGCCGAAATCTGAGCCAGATAGTTGATGCCGAATTCCGGATGCAAAGTGATCCAATGAGACATAGTGTTATGCTTTTATCCCTAACTTTTGCCTGGACCGCCCTTTCGGGTTTTCAGTCCACCGGGATACCCATTTTTGCCCAAGCCGCCTTTTCAGGTTTTCGACTTGCCGGGTGTACAGATTTTTATTCATTTCATCCCTTATTTTTGCCCGAACCCTTTTGGTTCGCCGGGAAGCCCTTATTTTTGCCTAGGTATATCAACCTAGCGGGTCTTTTATTTACGCGTAGTATTTTTTCACTATGTCTGCATTGGCGGGGTGAGGAAGGTCGTCACCATCCATGGTGGTCAGGATCATGGCTCCTCCTGAGAACACACGTTTAACCACAAATGGTCCTTCGTATGTAGGGGTCCATTTGCCCCGGGGATCACTTCGAGGAAGGATGATGCGTTTGATTACCAGGTCCCCAACTTGATACTCTTGCGGTCTGACTTTCTTGTTAAATGCCCTGATCATCCGTTTTTGATACGTTTGACCATGACAGATAGCAGTGAGCCTCTTTTCGTCAATCAGATTTAATTGATCAAGTCGCGTCTGGATCCAGTCATCTTCACTCAAGTCTGCATCCTTCATTATCCGGAGAGAGGGTATCTGGACTTCAATTGGCAAGACTGCCTCCATGCCATAGACCAATGAGAAGGGAGTTGCCCCGGTTGACGTCCTTGCTGAGGTACGGTACCCATGAAGAGCGAACGGTAACATCTCGTGCCAATCTTTATAGGTCACTGTCATCTTCTGCACAATTTTCTTGATATTCTTATTAGCTGCCTCTACAGCCCCATTCATCTTCGGCCGGTAGGGAGAAGAATTGTGGTGCTGTATCTTGAATTGTTCACAGAGTTCAGTGATCATCGAATTATTGAGATTGGTACCATTGTCCGTAATGATTCTTTCCGGGACTCCGTACCGACAGATCAGATTATGCCGGATGAAACGTGCCACGACGCTCTTGGTTACTGTGGCGTAGGAAGCTGCCTCAACCCACTTCGTGAAATAATCGATCACCACCAAGATGAAGCGATGCCCATTGGATGCCGTCGGTCGAATCTCACCGATCATATCGATGCCCCACATTGCAAAAGGCCAAGGTGCCGTCAGGACGTTCAAAGGAACCGGAGGGATATGCACCTTGTCAGCATAGATCTGGCATTTATGACAAGTTCGGGAGTGTTGGTAACAATTGGCTTCCATCGTGGACCAGAAATATCCTGCCCGAAGGATTTTCTTAGCCATGGTGTGTCCACTGGAATGTGTTCCAAATGTACCTTCATGCAGTTCTATCATGATTTTCTCTGCTTCTGCCTTATCCACACAACGTAGCAGAGTTGAATCATGATTCCGTTTGTAGAGAATGTCGTTGCTGAGGAAGAATTTTGCAGCAAACCTCCTCATGAACTTCTTATCATTGACAGACGCGCCTTCAGGGTATTCCTGAGCTTCCAAGTACCTCTTCACCTCATGATACCAGGGTTTTTCAATCACCTTCTCAGCCTCGAGCTCGCAGCAGTATGCCGGTTCATCCAACTTCCAGATAATGATTCGGGGAGCCTCATTGTCCCATTTGACTTTGAACATTGAAGACATCGTAGCTAGGGCGTCCGCTAGCTGATTCTCCTCTCTAGGGAAGTGTTCAAAAGTTATCTCTTCAAAGTGGGGAAGCAAGGTCGACACATACTCCTTGTAAGGAATAAGATTCGGGTGTTTCGTATCCCACTCGCCCTTGATCTGATTGATCACGAGAGCGGAATCTCCGAAGACACTTAGAAATTTGATCCTTAAGTCGATTGCAGCTTGTAAACCCATGATACATGCCTCATATTCTGCCATATTGTTGGTGCAGCTGAAACATAATCGGGCGGTGAGTGGAGTATGAGTTCCTTTGGGAGATATGATTACAGCGCCGACGCCGTTACCCAAAGCATTGGAGGCTCCGTCAAAACGCACAGACCATCGGGATCCTTCCTCAGGTCCTTCATCCAGTCCAGGTACTTCACAGTCAGTTACCACCATGATATCTTCGTCCGGAAAATCAAAGTTCAATGATTGGTAATCGTCCACAGGTTGGTGTGCCAAATGGTCCGCCAGTACACTTCCTTTAATTGCTTTCTGAGTTGTATACTGGATATCATATTCTGTTAAGATCATTTGCCATCTCGCTATTCTTCCAGACAGAGCGGGCTTTTCAAATATGTACTTGATGGGATCCATCTTTGAAATCAATAAGGTAGTGTGAGTCAGCATATACTGTCTCAGCCGGCGAGCAGCCCATACAAGAGCGCAGCAAGTTTTCTCAAGCAGTGAGTAACGAGACTCACAGTCGGTAAACTTTTTGCTCAAGTAATAAATAGCGTGCTCTTTTCGGCCAGACTCGTCATGCTGCCCCAGCACACACCCCATTGAATTATCAAGTACTGTCAAGTATAGTATCAGAGGTCTTCCTTCCACCGGTGGCATAAGAATGGGTGGCTCTTGGAGATATTCCTTTATCTTTTCAAAGGCGGTCTGACATTCATCATTCCAGCGTACTACTTGATCTTTCTTCAGTAATTTGAAGATTGGCTCACAAGTAGCAGTCAGATGTGAGATGAATCGGGCAATGTAATTCAGTCGTCCCAGGAAGCCTCTGACTTCTTTCTCTGTTATTGGAGCCGGCATCTCTTGTATGGCTTTTACCTTGGCAGGGTCCACCTGAATACCTTTATCGCTTACAATGAAACCTAGCAATTTTCCGGATCTTACCCCAAAGGTGCATTTGTTGGGATTCAATCTTAGCTTGTACAACTTGAGTCGGTCAAATAACTTCCTCAGATGGTCAAGGTGCTCCTCCTCGGTTTGAGACCTTGCAATCATGTCATCAACGTATACCTCAATCTCATGATGGATCATATCATGAAACAAAGCAACCATGGCACGTTGATAGGTTGCCCCAGCATTTTTCAATCCGAATGGCATGACCTTATAACAGAAGGTGCCCCACTGAGTCACAAATGTAGTCTTCTCCATATCCTCTGGAGCCATCTTGATCTGATTATACCCTGAAAAACCATCCATGAAGGAGAACACCTTGTGTTGAGCTGTATTGTCAACAAGGACATCAATGTGAGGTAGGGGGAAGTCATCCTTGGGGCTGGCCCTGTTCAGATCCCTGTAGTCAACACACATTCTGACCTTACCATCCTTCTTTGGCACCGGCACCACGTTGGCAACCCACTGAGGGTAAGAAGTCACTGCAAGGAACCCGGCATCAAACTGTTTCATAACCTCGGCCTTGATCTTCTCAGACATCTCTGGTCGCATCCGTCGGACTTTTTGCTTTACCGGAGGGCAGTCTTCCTTGGTTGGCACGTGATGAACTACAATGTCGGCATCCAAACCAGGCATATCTTCATAGGACCAAGCAAAGATCTCCATGTAGTCCTGTAGCATCTGGATCAATCGTTGCTTCACGCTGAGCTCTAGATTGGCACCAATCTTGACCTCTTTCCTATCTGTCTCAGTACCCAGATTAATTGTCTCCACCGGCTCTTCATGTGGTTGAATAGCTCTCTCTTCCTGGAGTAGCAGTCTTGTGAGTTCACCAGGAACTTCGCAATCATCTTCACCTTCGTCTTCGGCCAAGTTGATCGGATTCTCGAAGTCATAACTGGCGGTAGCAGAGCTGTTACCAGTGAGATTCAGAGTGGATTGAAACCTGTATGAGTGAGTGTGTGTAAATATAGCTGTTTTGAAATATGTATAACACAGAAAGAAAAAAGAGCACAAGATTTGAAATGCAACAAACGTCCAATGTTTTGATTGATGATATATGAAAATGTCATACAAAAAGCCCTCACAAATGGAGCTACGATGCCCCGGGTAGGACACCGAGCCAACAAAGTTTTAACATATTGTTTGTTACAAATTTGGAAATCAAAAGAAATCAATTACTGCGTGACAAATGTGATAGGTGTAAAATCCTTTGCCGTCCAGTTGCTTGGTCTGTTGCTGGTAGTCGGGTAGATCCAACTGTCAAATTATGCTTCCTCCACATCCTCCTCAATAGCATTCACCCTTGGGTTGGAGATAAACACCGGAGCCTTTCTGATCTTTTCCTTGCGCACAGCCCTCTGAGCCTCTGCAGTAAAGCCCAACCCAAACTTGTCGTTCTTCTGAGTGAAGTCAGGAAGCTGACCCCAGTTTGCACAATTGCCTTTCTGAACCACAGCCCGGGCATCCTTTAGGGAAGCCATCTTCAAAGGAACATTCTCTTCGACTGTTGTTTCTGCTGCTGCTGAAATTGGATGCACCTCCTCGAAATGCTGAAAGGGGGTTTCGATAAACTCCCCGTCCATCTCAATGTATCTGAAGGAATTCAAATGGCTCACCATATACTCCTCTTCTCCTTGCACAGTGACGATCTTCCCCCTGACAGGATACTTCAGTTTCTGGTGCAAGGTAGAGGTCACTGCCCCGGCTTTATGGATCCAAGGTCGACCCAGTAGACAAGAGTACGATGGACGTATATCCATCACATAAAAAGTAGAGTCGAATACCTGAGAGCCCACGCGAATAGGGATGTCAACCTCTCCATGAACCATCCTTTTTGAACCGTCAAAGGCCCTGACGATGATATTGCTGGGCTTCAGTTCCAGGCCTTCATAATCCAAATGGTCTAAAGCCTTTTTCGGTAGAACATTCAAGGAAGAACCAGTATCCACCAATACATGCGCCAGAGTAGTGCCCCTGCATTCGATGGAGACATGCAGGGCATCATTGTGGTCTCTTCCCTTCGCAGTCAGGTCAGCATCTGAAAAACCCAAGCCATTATCTGCTGTCAAATTTGCTACGCAATCAGTGAACTGGACTGCAGACGTCTCCTGTGGCACATGGGTCGTCTTGAGAAATGAGATCAAGGCCTTAGCATGGGCCTCGGAGCATAGTAATAAGGAGAGCATGGAGATTTTGGAGGGCGTATGCCCCAGCTGCTCGACAACATTGAAATCACTCTTCTTTATTATTTTCAGGATCTCCTCCATTTCTTGTTGGGAGGCCTCAGCATTTATAGGTATTGGTGCCTCCATCCGGGCAGGCTCCTCTTCAATCCCTTTGCCCCGAGCATCAGATGACTCGGCAGCAGGGGAAACAACTTGATCAGCAGCAGGAACAGGTACACTTGTAGGTGTTATAAGGAGGGGTCTTCGAGTAGCGGGCGGTGCAATGTCAGGCGAGATGAGCCTGCCACTGCGGGTGACCTTGGCTGGACCAGTGATATCGCAGATACTGGCGCCAGTGTCGAATTCTTGTTTGATTCCATTTACATATACGTCTGCCCCATAATGCCAGGGGACAGCTTTATCAGATACGTAGGGGAGAGGCCCCAGAACAGTAATAACCACAGGTGCAACAGTCATGATTTGAACAGGCTTCTTCGGGAGAGCCTTGATTGGATTTTTGAAGATGGTAACCACAGAAACTTCTTTTACCGGAACCAACTGAACAGCAGACTTCTTAAACAGAATCTCCTTGCTATCCATTAGGTTTTGGACGCCTAACTTCAGCAAGGGACAACCAGATAGGGAAATAGCACAGAACAGGCAACCTTCACTGCAACCCGGAAATAAGCCGGCCAGCAGTAGGTTCTTCTTGACGGTCTTCAGAGGGGTAACAACTTCATTTACCGAAACAGCATACAATTCTTCCTCAATGGCATTTACTCTATGCTGGGGCATAGGAGCGGTTACAACATTTGGTCTCTCCGGCGCCTCAAACTGAATTTCCTTTGCGTCGATCAGATCTTGCACTTTGTTTCTCAAGGCCCAGCAATCATTAGTAGTGTGCCCGGGACTATCAGAATGATAAGCACACCGGGCATTTGGGTTATACTTAGGAGACGCAGTGTTGACGACCTTGGGAGCTTCTTTGAGGGTTACCAGGTTGGTGGATAACAGTTGGGGTAAAATTTGAGATAAGGTCATACTCAGTCGAGTATACTGCCTCTTAGGCCTTTCGCTTCTTTGTTGATTGTACTGCTGAGGAGCAGCAACAGGTTTTGAGATGACCAAAGCATTGACGGCTTGGCGACTTTCGGGCTTGATTTGTCTTCTAGGACCATAGACGGCACTTGCTTCTTTCTTAAACGGCCTCTTCTCAGCACTTGTGGAGGCAGCCTTTTGTATCTTGCCTGACCTGATGCCAGCTTCAATTCTTTCTCCCGTCAATATCAAATCTGTAAACCCAGCGGAGGAGTTACCAACCAAATGATTGAAAAACGGACCAGACAACGTCCCTAGAAACATATCAACCAGCTCACGATCAGTCAATGGAGGCTGCACCCTGCCAGCCAAATCTCTCCATTTTTGTGCGTACTCTTTGAACCCTTCACCCGTTCCTAGAGACATACCCTGAAGTTGGGTACGCGTAGGAGCGAGATCAGAATTGTATTGGTATTGTCTGTAGAATGCGGTTGCCAAATCTTCCCAGTGTCGGATGCTGATTCCATCTAATTGGCAGAACCATTCAAGCTGTGACCCCGAGAGGCTATCTTGGAAGAAGTGAATCCAGAGGTTCTTATCCGCCGTATAAGGTTGGATCTTCCTTACGTACGACCTTAGATGCAGCTTTGGGCAGGAGACCCCATCATACTTGGCGAAGGCAGGCGCCTTAAACTTGTGTGGAATTACTACCCCAGAAGATAACCCCAAATCTCCGAAATCCAGCCCCGGCACATTCTGAATTTCCATGGCGCTTAAGCGGTCCTCCAATTGCTTGTATCTGTCAGCAGCAGGTGGGTATTGTTCGTCGTTATAGTCCGTCTCGTTGTCGGAGACTGCGGGACTAGGAGCTCCTCCCCCTTGGGGACTGTTTTTCTCAGCAGAAGAAGTAGTTGGATCAGCTTCATTATGGAGTGTGTTCCCAAATCTGCGTCTGGTGTTGAACAACGCAGTCCTCTTTTTCTTCTTCTTATTCAGGAGTAGAGTCTTCAACTCTTGCTGACCTTGGGCTAGGCTTAGGACCATCTCTTGAAACTGTGCACTTTGGGCCTGGAGGGCCTTGATTGCTTGCTCACTGGAGGAGTCTGGATTCATGACGACTGTTCAAAATAAACAGCGAAGGAGATTAAGCAACCTGTGAAATAGGGTACCTGCTATGCACATGGTGCAATGGAATGCGTATGTTTTATGTTTTCAAAGACAAACAAGATTCAACTTTGTAGACAAAAGGGAAACACACTTCATTAGATTAAAATTTTCGATTTGTTCAACAATTTGCCCTTAGGCATTACAGGAATGAAAAATACTGGAAAGGAAATAAAACTATGAAAGGAAATATCCAAAGCTCATCAATGCTCCCATGGCCTCCTCTTCTCAGTGCTGATGTAGTTGTTCAGGACCCGCTCTTCCTCCAATTGCTTAGTCAGCCTCTGGATCTTCCATTCCTGTTCGTTGAACTTCTCCCGATAGAAATCCCGTTCTTCCTTTAGCTGTGCCCAAGATCTCTTCATCGTGTCAAAATCAGCGGGTATCTGAGGAGGGAGGACAGTTGGAGGAACCCCATCTTCATCAGGAGACTCAAGGATGAGAGGTCTAACAGCTTCGTAGGGCATACCTAACCTTTGAGCACGGATGCGGACCCATTTGCAATAGGGCTTCAATGGCAGAGAAGTATTTGGTCCCAACTCATGTGGGTCGGCTTTGTGAATTCTGTCCCAAGCTCTAATGAATCCTTGGCGTAGTTTGTCACTGTCTGCCTGAAACTCAAAATGGAAGTGAGGAACCAGCATTTCATGAGGCCCATCTCCTCTGGCTCTTCCAAACTGACGGAGAGCTAAGCACGGATTGTAAGAGATTCCTCCTTGGATACCAATCAACGGAACGTTAGGGTATTCTCCGCAACGGTCAATAACAGCTACCTCATCCAAACCTCTGAGAGTCCAGGTGATGTCATTATCAGTGAGAGACATTAACCTTCAAGCCCAACCTTTTCCTTCTTCATTCTTCAGCACGAACTTAGGAAGGTGCGAAATAAACCACCTTACTAGCAAAGGAGCACAACACCACGGAGTTCCCCGTTTTCGAGCAGTACGAGCATAGAGTTGTTGTAGAATATCACCCAAAAGAGTGGGTACCGGATTCCGAGACATGAAGATCCTTATGACATGGATACTGATAAAGATGTCAGGGTTGGGAAACAATACCAAACCATAGATCAAAAGAGCCAGAACATCCTCGTACGCCTTGAAGTCCAAGTCATTCCAGAAATCATTAGCCTTGCCAACCAGAAATTTGACCAAAAAGCCCTTGATCCCATTTCTAGTTTCCCAGTTGGACAATACCTCTTCTTTGGTCAAGGGGAGAATTGCAGCAATCTCTTCAGGCCTAGGAGTCTTTTCCAAACCAGTGAATGGAGTTTGTTCCAAGACAGGGATCCCAAGCAAATAAGAAAATTCTTCCAGGGTAGGAACCAGCTGGAAGTCTTGAAAGGTGAAACAATGATACAGAGGGTCATAAAACTGGGTCAGAACACTTATCAGTTGTTGGTCCCACTTTGCAGTGACCAAGCCAAGGAGAGAACCATGTCTGTTGATGAAAGAAGAAGTGTTTGGAATCCTTCCAACCAAATCCTTGAGTAAAACTGGTGGTTGAACAAAGTTGAGCCGGACAGTATTCCTACGCACGGGCATCATGATGTCCTACAAAACAGAGCAAAGATGAAACTCTTTTGTCTTTGAAATGGGTTAGTCCTTTATACAGGATGCATGCAATGGTATGATGGCATGATGCTATGATGAAGCACACCACAAGTATTCACATAGGTAAATAAGGCACACAAGTCACACAAGACACCCTTAGGTTTCAGGCCAGCATGAGTTTCAGGTATTACCCTCTTTTGGTTTTGTTGGTTAAAACCTGTCCTATCAGAAGTAACCGGGTTCTAGAGGATCTCAAATCATTGGCTACCCTCAATCGGTCATAACCCCAGCATCGCAATCTTTTCTCGCGGCCAGAACCATCTCGAGAGTTTAGCCTCAATGAGTGTAGCATATTGCTACTGTCCTAATAGCCAAGTTGGTCAATTTAGGGTTCTAAGGTTGGTTGGTGTTTAATGACCCCTTAGAAGACCTATATTCTCCCCGTTGCAACACAAGGGATATAGGTACAGACTAAGATGCCACACCAACGTAGCCACTGCTTCACCCATGTCGGTCTACGCCGGACAGGTCCCTCACAGATTATGCTACCTAAAAAGGGTATTTCCCAGATCCGGGTTAGGATCTATGAAACTCCGATGCAAAGCCCACAAATATAAAAGCAAACAAAGCAAACAATTGAAAACAAAGGTGATCTAAACCCTAAGGTCACTCCACTTTTAAGTCATTCCCCAGCAGAGTCGCCAGTTCTGTGATACGGTGGGAGAACTGACTTGAGGTTTTGCGTTTGTTTTCGCAAATGTTTCGGTTGAGCAAGAGTCGCCACCGACTTTTTATTTTATCCTAAGGAAAGGTTAAAAAGCACAACAAAAACCTTTTGAGATGTTTTCTTGGGTTCGGGGAGTAGATTATAGAAAGGGAAGGTATTAGCACCCTTTCTATCCATGGTTATCCATGGGCTCTTAATTACTTGCTTAGATCACTTGCCTTTTGTTTTCAATTGTTTTAAATGGTGCTTGTGTGTGTGTGGGTTTGAAAATGTTTTGAAAAGAAGCCAATGTGGTGGCAACCTTTGTAATGATCCATGTGGGGATGTATACAAAGGTGTATGTCTTTTGAAAAAGTTTTCATTTGTTTTTGAAAGTTGTTTTGAAAGTGTAGTGATGTGTGGTTTAGAAAATAGGCAAGTGTTTTGTTTTTGCAAGTTTTGATTCAAGTAACTAAGAGGTTATCTACTCCTAAATTTCTCAAAAAAAAGATTGTTGCTATGTTTTAACCCTTTTAACAAGTTTGTTCCACCATTGTATTTGGTGGACAATCTTATGTTTAGGATGTGAAAGGGACGGGCGTGGATCATCGTTTAGACCATAATTGCAATGGTGCCAAGTATCTTTGGGCATTTTCTTTAAGGGACTTGGTCATTTGTTTTTGTTTGTTTTGCCCAAAGAGACCTAACATGCAATATGGCCCAATTTTGAAAGGCAACAAGTGGAGTACCCTAGGGGGTGCAAGTGTGATTTGTGTGTCCATTTTCATGCTTGTTTATCTTGAGATTAGGTCATAACTATTTTTTGTCGTTTTTCGCATACAAACCCTAATTCTAACATGTTATCATTAGAAAGCAATAAAGTGCGAAAATAAATTTACTAAGCTATTACAAAACCAAATATGGGAAGGGGGGTACAAATGTTCAAATGGGGATATTGACAAGTAATGTAAACCTAAAACTATTACATCAATTTGAATTTATACAATTTAGTTAATGTACAATAATTAAATAAAAGAAAATGGAATAAAAATGCAAGATGCAAAAATATTTTGTATATGTATAAAAAAATGTTATTTATGTAAAAAAAAAGATATTATTTTTGGAGTATTTTGAATTTAGGGCAAAACCCTAATTTTATTAAAGAAAATGTATTATTATCTAATTTAATACAAGTATTTATTTATTATGTACAAAAATAAAAATGAAATGAAGTATATTATAAAAAAGTATTTTTTATATCAAATATTAATAAAATGAAAAATTCAAATATTTTTATATTCTAACCTAAATATATTAATAAACATATATATATATATATATATATATATATATATATATATATATATATATATATATATATATATATATATTAAGTTCTGAATATGCATTATATATAAAATAATATACATTTAATATTTAATAAAATAAATAAATAAATAAAGTATTTTTTTTTTATGTGAAATATTTTCAGAAGGTAAACAAAAATAAAAATGTATTTACACTATTTTTTCTATTTATTCTAAATAATAGTATATATAATATTTATGTACAAACAAAAGAAATAATCAAATAAATATGCAATAAATTCAAAAAATGCTGGAAAAAATATTTTTATTTTTTTAATGTCATGAGAAAAAATAAACAAAGTTAATCAAAAAAGAAAAAGTCAAAAAAGTCAAAGAAATAAGCAAATGGGCTCAGGGGGTTCAAAAGCAATTGTGTGGTGTAAATAAGAAAATATTCCAGGCCCAGCCCAGAATCAGTCATCTTCAACCTCTGAACAACATCACCCACGCGTTTTTTATCTCTGGATTCCTGGACTTTCAAGCAAAACTCATAACATGAAAAGTGTAGAGCATTAAGAGACGATTCCAACCATGTAAAGAACTTGACCTAACTCTCTAAGATGAGGGAGAATTTCTTCTCCCCCAATTTCTGACCTAACTTTTATGCCATGTTCAGACTCAAAATTCTTGCAGCACACGTAACATAAATGAAATCTAACTATATTGTCATGTTCAGGGCTATGATTGTGACATATTTTCTTCACAAACCTAAAGCTAACAATGCCTAATAAGAGAGATAGAACTTCATGAAGATACCTGTTCAGTTGGAATCGTGCTTTGCAATGGAGGATGTTTCAGAGTAAAATGATGATTTGTATAGCTTCCTTGAAGTGTAAGGATGCTACTCCAAGTTCTACTTTGCCTTGAAACTCCCTGAATCGTGCTGGTGAACTTCAACTGCAAAACAGAAAAGCAAAAATGGTGAAGTGGCTTGGAGGTGTTACAGGTCAGGTTTCAGGTCATGGTTAGCTTGCATAGATAGTATGGAAGGTATGTGAACTGGTTTTGGCAAGGATGCTTGAGAGAAATAGAAGTTGGCACTCAAACTGCAGAGGCAACTCTGTTTTTGCAGTTTGAGAGTGATTCTAAGATGGAGGGTGGATTGGAGGTCAAAGGCTCGTGCAAAAGCTTGGGTATGATATCTGGAATGTGTTTGATAAGTTTTTTCTTGTGTTTGTAAGCTGAGATGGAAGTTGTTATGAGTTATGCTATGTTACTTCACACTTAAGCAAACAAAGGCAAATTGTGCTTCTAGGCCTGTAGAGGACCTCACACTATGCTGCATAATCCCTCCTTGATCAGTGTGATTAGCACATAAACTTGTGCCAACCAGATTTGCAATGTACTTGTTGGATTCTCAATTGGACATAAAGTGATCTTTTGCAAAAATGGAAAGAATGCTTTATCTAGTTTGGGATTAATCTTGCATACAATGTTCAAACTCATAGAACAACACCTTAACACAATGAATATGCATTAAATTATTGAGTGCAACTTGGTTTAAGGTCCTGTAATCTAACCTAAAGCATGTTGAGTTCAAATTGCAAACTTATGAACATGAAAAATGGCCAATTCAAAAGTGAGTTTTTGCTATATTGTGAAATTCGATTCTCCCTAACCATGAGGTTGTTTGATGAGTTCTTGGACATTTTGGAAAGCTTGGAATGTGTACTACAATCCATCTTTGAAATGCAAATTGAAATTCCAAGTGGAAGTGTATGGAAAATGGCCTTGAAGTGGGGTAAAAAACTTGTCAAAAATAGGTCAAATTTTCACTAAGTTAAGAATGGTTTAGTGCCCTTATTCAAAAATTTGTAACTTGAGATAAAAGCTTCAAATGAGAAAACTTTGTGAATAAAAGTTGTAGATTATGTAACAAGCTACAACTTTCATGTTTTGACTTTTGTTTGAATCCAAATGAATCATGGTGAAAAAGTGGGGCAAAGTTGGGAAAAAATTAGGGTTTTCCATAACTTAGAAAAATTCTAAGTTATGAAAAATTCCATTTTAAAACCCTAATTTGCATTTCTTGGTTTCTTGGTGAACAAGTTTCATGATTTGGCATGTTTTGATGAAAAATGAATCTTGACTCTTGATTTTGACCAAAAAGTCAAAGTTTGACTTTTCAGTGTACAGTCAAAATTGATCAATTGACTGGGAAATTCAACTGTCAAACTTGTGTACTTGGGATCTTTTGAGCTTGATGAATGTGTCAAGACCATTTCATGGGGTCCTTGAGTCCATATGTGAACTTGATTTGCCATTGGCTAGGTCAAACAGTCAAAAATTGCCTTTGTGCAGTCAAAACCCTAAAAATGACCATTTTGCCCTTTTGGTGATCTGATCAAATTTCTTGTGGAATTGTGATCCAAAATTGATCAAATGGTCCATATGAGTTCATAATGTTGATGTGGGTCAAAAATCATGAGGTTTGACTGTCAATTTACCACAGTTGACTTTTTCCCCAATACAGCTGATTTCTAGGTCAACTGTCCAATTGACTGGGCAAAACTTGGAATCAAGACTTGAGACTTGGTATGGATAATCTTGTGAGTCAAACATGAAACATGAAATTCATTTTAGGCATTTTAGGTCAAAACATCCTTGGGCAAACACAAACCCTAATTTGAGTCCACGGTGCAAGGAGAAGTCTTGAGCAGAGGAAACCCTAACTGGATCTTGATCTTCAAGGGTCTTGTGATGAGAAAATGTTGAGGAAATGGGAGGGCAAATTTTGGGGTACAACACCTCCATATTGCATTTATACAAGCATCATGTTGAGAAGTGTTAGGAAAACGTTCTTGAAACTAGTATGGACTAAATCGTTATTCCATAAAAGGGGCCATAGTTGATAGAAATGTCTTGGTTTTGACGAGCATATTGATATACTTCATGAAAAAAACCTGTTAAGTTTGTGGAGGGGAGTGGTTAAGGATAGCCTCAGGTCTTCGACGACCCTAGATTTGTTCTGTCGCATAATTGCTTCAGAAATGGGGGAACCTAGTTGAAATTCGAATGTGGAATTCAACTAATGTTGCAGAAGCCAGAAGAGTCTTGAGAGAATGAATCCATTGTCTTGGATATAAAGATCAATAAGTTGTCATTTAACATCTTCATGTAGAAAGAATCACTTTTGCTTCAACAATTACTATGGGGATAGGAGAATCATATCTCAACTATGAAGAGGATTTATATCTAATCTCTTAGAGAAAAGGTTTTAAATTGAAAAGTCAAATGGCAAAAATATTGAGTGAAGTTTGAATCACTTTTAGTCTTTTGAAATTTGTTTTGATAAGTTTAAGTATATTAAAACATTTATTAAAGAAAGAAAGTTTGAAAATGCAATGACACAAAGTCAATGTTTTTTATGTGAAAGTGGTGAAAGTTTGAAAATAGATTTTGGGTTCAAGTGAAAAAAAAAAGATTTTTAGAGTACATAAGGATACATAGGGTGAACATCAACAATTACAAAGATAATATACATAATAGTAAACCTAAGACAATGCACATGCTTATGACTATAAAGTCAACAACACTATCATTTTCCTTAGATTAAGTCACAATTACAAGTAGATAGACATAATAATTGGATAAGAATTAAAGCTTAAGTCCTTAAGGTTCACAAGTGGAAGTAAGCAAACAATTTAATGACAAATAAATAATAAGAAATTATATCAAATAAACAAAAAAAATCAAGTAAAGAAATGTAACTAGACAAATAAACTATATTTTTTAACTAAACAAATTAATTAAAGAAAAATGCTTTAAAAAAAATCACAAAGGTATTAAGTTGATTTTAAAGAAACTATTTAATAAAAATTATCTAAAAATTATCTAAAAGTATCTAATAAAATAAACTTCATGATTATCTATTGAACTAACTATTCTAAATTAAACAAAAAGGCGAAGTAGCAAAAGGAATAAAACTAAATTTTATTAACAAAAATTATCTAATTAACTAAGACATGATTATTTAATTAATTTTACCAACTAAACTAATTTTCAAAAATAAAAAAATAAAAAAAGTTAAGAAAGTTAGCAAAAAGAAATAAAATTAAACTATGTTAGAAAAGGGGTGTAAAACAGAATAACGGGGACGAGAAAAGTAAAATCGACGGGCTTAAACATCTAAGCTCAAAAATGTTTTATAAAAAAAAACATGAATTTTTTATTCCATCCCATGCCAAAAGAAATATCTTTTGCAATTTCGAAATTGTCCATCGAAAATCGGAAATACATTTCCGATTCACACCATATATGTTACAAAAACAGGCCAAATGTGGTTTCACCCTTCAAAATGTAAAAACAATATCAGAGATATACTTTTGTTTCTGTACCAGTATTATGTTTCCGGTTTTTAGAGCGGAAGATTGATTTTTTCTGCCACCTTGTCATTTTATATATAACCAGAAATATACTTCTGGTATTATGGAAAATGAAATATACTTAAAGCAGTAACCAGCATGGTCAATGTGATTATAACTATTTCTTCTTCTTTTCATAAAACCTCTCAAAAACCCTTCCATTCTCAATCCATTTTCCCACCCCAAATCTTCATTTTTATGGTTCATCATATAAAAAAGAGCTCAAGAAAGTGGAATTAACGGTAAAGTTTATTCATTTCAATCCTCGTTTCTTATATTAAGCTATTTATTATTATGGAATAAGGTTACACAAAAGCAGATGTATACTTCCTGTTGTTAGTTGAACAAAATCGAAAATGCAATTCTGGTTTCTGTCTGTGTTTATTTGATAGCAGTTTCTGCCAAGTCTTATGTATGTGTTAATAAGTTTTATGTTTTTTATAACATTAGGTATGGTGCACCCAGATGACATTCTCAAACCTAATGTATCTCAAGTTGTTTCACATATCTTATCTCCCATCGTAACTAAGGTGGTAGATATTCATGCACATTTTGAAAATAAAGAGTTTGAAATATGTGAAGATATGTTGCAGTGGATTTGTATAGAGGCTACGAAGCTAGGATTTGTTATTGTGATTGGAAGGTCCGATAATGACACGGATAGAATAAATGCATTTGTGACACTGACATACGAAAGAAGTGGGGTATATATCCGTCGTATCCAAAAATTGAAATGCAACAACACCGGTTCAAGAAAATGTGAATGTCCATTTAGGTTGCATGGTTATCTTTTGGCAAATAACAAATGAAGATTTAATATGATATGTGGTTTACACAACTATGATTTAAGCCAAAAGTTAGTCAGTCATCTAATTGCATGTCGGCTCCTTTCGGATGAGAAGGCGTGTGTTTCGGACATGACTTTGAACTTGGTACTGTCTAAAAACATACTTGCAAGCTTGAAGCACAAAAGACCCGGGAATACATCAAATATTAGGCAAGTTTACAATAGGCGCTATCAATCCAAATTAGCGATTAGGGGGGATCAAAATGAGATGCAACACCTCTTGAAGCTTTTAGATAAAAACAATTATGTTTGTAGGCACCAACGAGGTGATGATGGGGTAACGGTAAGAGATATTTATTGGACTCATCCTGACTCCATTAAATTGTTTAATACATTTCCCACTGTGCTCAACATATAAGACCAACAAGTACATGCTTCCATTATTGGAAGTTGTTGGTGTTAAGTTGACTGAGAAGACGTATTCGGCTGGTTTTGCATTTCTATAGAGCGAAAAAGAGGACAACTTTGCATGGGATTTAGAGGTTTGTAGGTCAATGTTGAAGGATCAAGAAGATATGACAAAAGTAATTGTTACCGACTGAGATACAACATTAATGAATTCGGTTGAAACTGTATTTCCTACTTCTTACGCCTTACTTTTGTAGGTACCATATTACTAAAAATGTGAGAAGTCGGGTTAAACCCTCGGTGAGAACAAAACAAATTGCAGGTGAAGATGGAAAATTGGTCAAGGCGGGCGCCATTGTGGAGAAAATTATGGATGCATGGAATATTATAATAAATGCATCTACAAAGAGTTATACGTTGATGTTGTTTTACAATTCAAGAATGTTTGCGTGAAATATCCAGATCTATTGAAATATGTTGAAAGCACAATACTTGATCAGGTAAAGGAGAAGATTGTTTGTGCCTGGACCGATGAGGTTATGCATCTCGAAAATAAACCGAGTTGAGTATGCTCATGCTTGTCTGAAGAATTGGCTGGGAAATAACAAGGGTAATTTGACTACAGGTTGGGATTCTGTGAACCAGATGATACTAAACCACCATAACAAGATACAAACAACATTTGGTTGTAGTATCAGAGTGTTGGAACACAAGTTCAAAGACAACACCATATATTCTCAGTTGGTCAGTAATTTGTCTCAGGCAACTTTGAATTATATTTTTCACGAAGCCAAACGAGCCTCTAATGTCGGTTCCGACAGCTAAAAGTATAGTTGTACAATTGTGAAAACATATAGTCTCCCTTGTGCTTGTTTCATATCTAAGAAGATGAAAGTTGATTACCCAATACGTATGGACGAGGTCTCTAGTCATTGGAAGAGAGTCAGTTTTGAAGATGATGGTAAAATAAAAGACGATAAATCTAGTATTTCCATCTTGAATGAATGTGAAGCGATACAAGAAAGATTTTTGAAAGCCGATGACGCCACCAATCTCCACGTCAAAGAGCAATTGAGGAAGATTGTATTCCAAAAGACCACAAACTTGAAACCATCATCTTAACCAGTAAAAACTAAAGGGACACATAAGAAGGTGAAACCGACACCGAGCGACAGTTCAACTACGAGGAGTCCTTCATATTTTAAACACATTGACAAAAAAATTCCCGATTCACCTACTCCGAAAATCTCAGAAAAGTGCTTTCAAAGGTGCCTGTATTAGCAAATCACCTCCTACACTGACTTCACCCAAAATACCATTCATCGATCACATGCCGGTTTTTATGCACAAGTACATTGAGCGGATCGTCAATATCGGGGGTGATGATAACTATGGTTTTCGAGCTATTTCTGGTTGCTCGGTAAAGGAGAGGAGGATCACCATATTGTTTGTGATACTCTTATCAGAGAGTTGAGGGGAAATAAACATTTATACACGCGTGTGTTCGGGACTAAAGAGAAAGTTGAGGACATATATAATACTCTTGTACCTTGCGTCAGTGGAGATACACCGAAGAATAAGTGGATGCGCTTCCCCGAAATGGGTCATCTAATAGCAAGTGCATATGAGAGGTTGTGTATTAATCTTACAAGATACAGTTTCTTGAAGACTTTTTCCCCTCTGCGCATTGCTCCAACACCAAATCCTAATGATCATATCATATGTGTTGGGTAGGTTTCAAATCTGCGGCATTTCATTCAAGTGTATTTGAAACTGGGATACCCTATACCACCTATACCATCGAAGTGGGCAATTTATTTCACAATTCCATCAGAGACCCGGCCGGACCAATTCATTGAAAGAATACAAGAATACAACAAATTGAACAAAATTGAAATAGAAAGAAAAAATAGAGAAGAGAAAAGTCAAAAGGTGTACCACCGATAGATTTGGTCGGCGACAATTTTTTTGGCTCATTTAAGTAGTTAGGTATCATTTTATTGTAAATATCATTTTGTTCATGTATTATGCTGTAGAAATATAGCCATTTTTGTAGTTTGACCAAAATACAATATTTGAATACATGAGGTTTTTTGAATGTGTTGTTTCTGTTCTATTTCTGGTTTTTTACTCCCAGAGGACTAACCGAAAATATATTTCTGGTTCCAAATATTTGAATACACGAGGTTTTTTGAATGAGTTGTTGTTTCTGTTCTATTTCTGTTTTTTCACTCCCAGGGGACTAACCGGAAATATATTTCCGATTCTAATTAATATAAAATCGGAAATGAATTTTTGGTTTCAACTCTGACACGTGGATATGATTTGTATGGTTCATGTTTGTCTTCAACTACTATAAATAACCTCACTTGTCATATTGTTTCATACCACATCACCAACAACCAGAAATGAACATCAAATGTTATGTTAGAGTTGTCCACTTTACCGATGTTACATCATCACGCGAATTTAAGTTCACCAAGTACACTCCAATTGAAGAAGTGCGTGAAATATTGCAGGATCTTGTACCTTTAGGCAACAATCACAAATTTTTGAAGATCGAGTACCGCTCGCTATCTGTTGACAAAGATGGGAAGCTTGTGTTCACCAACCATGAGATGAAGAACGACGCTGATATACATACTATGTAGAATAATTTTACCAATTTTAAGGAGAAAGTTTCGGTCGAGTTAGATTCAACTATTTCAAGATTGGCCGATGATATTATCATGATGTTGCAACGTTCACGTGGACATTAATTTGTAATGTTTGATTTATGTTAAAATCCTTAATGTATTTCCTATGTTTATGTTATAAATTGTATTTTGAGTTTGTGGTATTGATGTTATTCAATGATGACTTTCTGTTTTCTGTGTAGCACAAAACCAGAATTACTTCTCCGGATCAAAATCGGAAATTAAATTCCAATTTTATTGTATAATTTATCAAATTTCGATGCACTCCAAAAATATACTTCTGACTTTGAAGAACATTTAAGAAATTTCGCATGGTGCGTAAGAAAAACATGGGATGAAATAAGAAATTATCAAGAAAACAAGAGTGGAACACTTGATATTATATTTGAAGCTATAGATTCTGAGTTGTTTTGAATTGGTATGTTTTGCAGCAGGTTGCAGATCTTCTGCGTATTTGGTGTGTTTATGCGTTTTTAGTAATTTGGAGGAAGATTTCTGGAAAACATTTGAGCTGAACTTTAATCCTAAATTTCTTTCTTGCTGTTCATAATATATATATATATATATATATATATATATATATATATATATATATATATATATATATATATATATATATATATATATATATATATATAGTAGGAAGTGATGCAGATTGAGAGGGAAGAATGTGTAGTTTCATCCTTAGCCATTAAGCTTTTGTAGCACAATTATCCTTTGGTCTTTGTCCTTGATGCTTTATTGATGGTTCTTAATTGTTAAGTCTTGTAATTTTGGAGTGTGAAATTTAGTGAATGTTGTTGTTACTGTAAACCATGCATGAACCGTGAAACAATAGTGTGATTCCAATCAACTTGCTTGTTTTCTTTTTCTATTTTTTTATTTTACAAAAGACAATAACAATAGTATTATTAATAAATAATAATAATAATAATAATAATAATAAATAATAATAATAATAATAATAATAATAATAATAATAATAATAATAATAATAATAATAATAATAATAATAATAATAATAATAATAATAATAATAATAATAATAATAGCAAATGGAAAATATTAGTAACAATAAAAAAAGATTAAACTAAAATAAAAATAAATGAGACATTAAATTTGATTTTAGTTTTAATAATAATTCAACAAAAAAAGTTGAATCAAAATTAAAACCGAATCAAAATTGATATTAAATTTAAAAGAAATAAAATTAGAATGGTTATATATTTTGATTAAATTGAATTAAAATGTAAATAAAAGAAACTGATATTTAACTATATATTTTTGTGATTTTGAAATAAAATGAATTAAAAATAAAAATTAAAGTAAAAGGGATAAAATGTATTTAAATTCTAAACTAAATGAAATTGGATAAAAATGCAAAAAAAAATGAAAATAATGTTGACTATGATTTTTTTTTTTTTGAAATAAAATGAAATGATGAATAAAATGTGAAAATTTTGCAATATGCATGATTCTGGTAAAGTCGGGCAAGACACAATTGAATTTAAGTCAAGTTTCACTAAATTCACAAAGCCACCTCTAACATTTCTATTTTTTTATGGTTTTTCAAACATAAGTATCTTTTGACTTGTAAAGAGAAATGGTAAATGATGTCAAAGAGAATTGCAAATATGTAAAAAGAACCACTAAAAAATGTCGAAATTTGAAGAAGTTATGAACTTTGACTTGAGAATTGACAAAAATAAATCAAACCACTTGTGAACACTTGCTAATCTTTGATCTTTTCTTGCATTCCAAGATCCTGGCTGCGGAGACTTTGCTCGATTCACTTGATTCAATCCTTGTCTTGCACAAAAGTAAAAGGGAAACAAAACAAACTTTTTCGATTTTGATTAGGGGTTAGTGTAACATCAACAATGAGCTCCTAAGCTTGTGATCTCGATGTCAGGCCAATGATGCAAAAAGATGTGGTATCTTAAGTAAAAAAAATAGGGTACAACATATTCCACAACAAAACAAACTTGTTAAAATGTGTTGAATTTTAGTCTGTAAATAAAATGAAACATGTCTCAAGTGCACAGTGAAACAAAGAGCTGCAAGGAGATATAATTCTCGAGTATTCCCAAGAGACATGGAAAAAGGAAACCTTACTGAGACATGGCATAACGCCTACCAAAACTGGGAAATTACTCCTCAACTGGGAAAGATATTACATAATGCAAGCAAGACTCACACATAGCGCATACAAGTTAGAGGAATTAGATGGTAAGCTTGTCATGATAGCATAGAACTCAGTTAATCTGAAGCATTATTAAAAGTAGTCTTTTTTTGTTGTCAAACTAATAAGATGATGATTCATATTGCCATAACTCGCATTTTCGACTCAAGGTATAAATAAAAGGAATAACGTGAAATTATTTCCCCTTGCCAGGAAAAATATTTTTAATGAGGTACCATGTTTTATTAATTACACTTTCCATAGTAAACTAAATTTTATTGCACCTACGAGGTATCATTGCACCCTTCGGGGCATCGTTGCGCTCTGTGGGGCATCTTCGTAACGCTTGTGGAAACATCACTCCCTTAGAAGAACTATTATTTAGTGATATGCATCTTGTTTTGAAGCAATATTATGAGCATGAGCTCTATTGGAACTAAAAAACTCATAATAAATACAAACAACATAGGAAAACTATTAGACAGATAAAACATCAATTGTAACTTGTTGAAATCGTATAGTGGCATAAACTAAAAGGACCTCAAAAGGAAGCGATTACATAATTCAAAATCCCTCAAAAGGTCGTGGTTACATAAGTCAAAAAGGCCATCAAATGGATACTTTTACATAATTAAAAAATCCATCAAAATGATGTGGTTATATGAGTAAAAAAACCGTCAAAACAGAAACCATTATATACATATTCAAAGTGCAAACAGTCAAACCTAATTCTCAAGAGGAGTAGGCTTATTCTCCTAAGGAACAAGTATGTCCTCGCCATTAAATAAGCCTATTGCCAACATGTTTTGTGATGTATGAATCTGGATACGGCATACATTTAAATTCATGCAAACTTCTTCGATTCGATTGCATCATGTTCTCAATCTCAATTAGTGTGAGATTCTTTAACTCATTGTCCGATAGCTGCAACTCTGTTAAAAAAATTTCATTAGTTTTCTATATAATTACATATGTATGATGCAACTGCTGTCGTGATGTTGAAATACATTGAACATAAATCAAACAGTTGATGTTGCGGCTGCGTGAAATTAAATGGAACCAAAGACACTGTTGCAGCTGCAAGTTAAGAAAATAACTTACATACATGACAAATGACAAATATGAAAATGTTTCTTACGTAAATGGATATACCTTATGAAACATATTAAATAAGGGACATATGGATGAAGAATAATTATATTTTAAAGTAAGTTCATATCATTATATTTTGTAATAAAAAAAGATACAGCTTGCATTCGGAAAATAATATTTGTTGACTTAAAAAAGTTTAATAAAGTGTTCATACCTCTTCTATTTGTTTTTTGCCTTTGTTGGTAGAGGATACCATCAGATAACGTCCTCCAAGTTTTTTCCCAAACATGTCGTGGTCTATTGACAGTACCGGATAGTAACATAGTGACAAATAACTTTCGTAAAAAATGCCCGGAACCCCAATTCTTTGCTTCGTCGATGGTTGCAACATATTCCTTGTCATCGTTAAGAAAGCCCATTTCGAAGCATGCATCCCTAAAAGAATCCTGAACTTTTCCACCCACAAATTTTATATCCTCATAGCAAGTTGGACCTTTGACGATTGTTAGCATCATTCTCAAGAAATATAACTCACTCGTACTTGGAGGGACCCAAATAAGTCTACCAATTGTATTTCCTCTTTTACGCGGTCTCCATCGACGGTATCTTTTATCATAAACAAATTTGGAAAGAAATTGTGAGTACGTCAAATTCTTTGCCTCTGGGTATGCTTTGTTTGCTTCCATCCATGCCGTAAACATAGATTCTTTCACAGTTGGTTTGTCAAGCACCTAATCTATCAATTCATAATCGGTATAATAAACAGAGTTGTCTCCTTCAAGATGAAAGAACAACCTTTCAACTGCGGGTGATCTACCATGAATAGGAAATGAAAAAAGTCTCCAACATGCCTCACTTGGTGAGATATATCTGCAATCAAGATATTGCTTGATTTCGTCAACTATTCTGACCGAGGGAGATCCATCACCGTCAGTTTGGACAACAGCAGCAGTAATTCTATCATACCCCTTGTTAATATACTTAAATAAGTATTTAACTGAAGTACTTTGATTACACCACTCCATATTGATGTGTGCTTGGAATTTCTTCAACAAATATGGATTGTAAGGAACTACATATCTGTTATCAAGTTGAACGTGTTTTTTCAGCACTGTATTACCAGTTTCTCTTCTTCGGTACACGGGATATCCATCCTGATCAACAATGGTTTCGGTTTGATATTTCTTTGGAAAGTATTTTGAGCACTTTCCATTTTTCATGCAAGTTGAATTCGCATTTGCTAAACCACATGGGCCATGAATCATATGTGTCTTGACCAAATGGTAGAGTTGCCTATCATCTTCTTCCGTTGGTATCTCTGCTGAAATGATCTTGTTTATATCATCTGGAGTCGGATACTTGCTTGAAGGATGCAAGAATAATAGTATATGGGCGTGTGGTAAACCCCGCTTTTGGAATTCAATGGTGTATATATATGAAATTAAGTAAGTTTAAACTTAGTAAAACGATGCATATTACATATTTAATAAGATTAATGTCAAAAAATATAACTCGACTGAAAGGGTATTAAATTGACTTACATGCAATCACTCTCCCTAACACGTGCTTTTTTGTTAGATCACACAACAACTCATCGAACTTAATTTTGAAGACTCTTGAGATGATATCTGGACGGTCTTGAGAATTCAAGTTAATTTTGCTAAGCAACCTTTGGATTTCAGGCCAGTTGGGATTGCAAGTAAATGTGATAAAAAGATCTGGAAATCCAACTTGGCTACAAATTGCCATTCCATTAAAATAGAGTTGTTCCATAAACCTCCGACTTCCAACATAAGTTGAAGGTAAAACCACTCTTTTACCTTTGTTTGATCCTTGAGTGTTTGCATTCTGTTCAGATGAGCTCAAATTGCAATATTTAGAAACACGCAGCTTTTTCTGATGTTTTCGAATATAATTCAATCTTTGTGACTCCATCATAGTAAATTCATCAACCAAAAATTGTTGAAACAACCTTCTTGACCGCAATATAGTTTGTGCCTCGTTATGTCTGCATTGAATCCTAAAAGCAAGCCATTCTCTAATGGTAAGCTTATTCCTCTTCATTTTTTTTTGGTATTAGTTTCTCTAAGAAGAACTCCAAGTCTAAAACCATCTTCCCCATAAGGAAACAAAAGTGGATATTGATATGCCAGATAACTTGAATGAGACTCACTTATTCTTTTTAGCCTTCCGCTCTTTCTTTCAAGAAGAATATCCCTCTTAGAACCCGTATCAACATCACCAACTATTAGGGCGGCTACCTCCGAAATAGTAGGTTGGTTATAAATCCTTCCATCTGTTGATCTATCAGATATTATCTTAAGCTTGAGATCAGGCAAAGGACAATCCTTTAATCTATCTGCTGCCATCCTAAAAGATTTGGCATGTGTGTTGAACTCATCTAACATGTCCTTCAATCTACTAACTGTTTCTGGAATAATATTGGGGTTATTCCTGCATATAAAAGGAAATACTATGATGCAGCAATGAAAAATATTTAATATGTTGTAAAGAAAACAAAGTTTGGTAAAATTACCCAATTCCTTTAATTCTATGTTGAATCTCATTGTCAGTGTCGTAAACATACAGTTGAGCAAATTTTGGAGATTGTCCAGTTAAAGGTAACATGCTCCCAATTCGATGGCAAGTCTGTCCATGAATTCGTATGTTAGGTGGTCCACTTCCAGCTAAAAATCTGTTGTCGAATTTCATTCCCGGAGACGTAAAAGCAAACATCATGTTGTACATTCTACAAAATTGTTGATAATTTCGACTGTCTATCTCACTATTATCAAACAAAAGACGTTGTAGTAATAGTGGTGGTGTTTTCAGAAGTGGCAACACAACTTTCCCCTTTCCACAACATAGTTGAAACTTAGGAACTGCACTATGTTTTCGCTTGTCAGTTTTTTCTTGATACCACATAAGTGCCCCACATTGTGTGCATTCAACTATAGGATCACCAATATCAGAATAACCTATTTAAATGAAACGTAGTTGAGCAATTGGTTTATATTAAATAATAAAATTATAACTAAAATCGTTCATATTAAATAATAAAATTATAACTAAAATCCACATTAAATCATAGCAGGTATCAAAGTGCAACATGTAATGGACAACGTCAAATTGATATGTATAATGAATTTAAAGAAGAAATAAAGTTGGTTTTAATGATAAATACCAATATTTAAAGAATCAAATGATGTAGAATTGGAGTCATAGACATCTTCGTCATCATAGCTGGAACTTGAGTCATAATTTGCATCTGCGGCATTGAATTCACACGAGCTATCACTGAGAGAATCATCTGTTACCGTCTCATCACCAGAGTAATCACTCTCAATGTTAACATCTGGAGTTGAAGTGAATGTTGTGGGTTCTTGTATAGGAATATTGCTTGTGGATGAAAAAGCCAGATTATGATTCTCATTTCCAAAATAATTGAAGAGTTTGACCGTCATGGATTGAATAACACCTACATTCAACTGTTTTTTTGATTTATGAACATAATTACTTGGATGTTCATGAGGTTCCATATTTCTTTGATTAGAAAATGAGGAAGTTATATCAGAAAGAGGTGTAACAGTCAATTGTTTTTTTGATTTTTGAATAGAACAACTTGGCGGTGCATGAGGTTTTATGTTTCTTTGGTTAGAACATGAGGAAGCTATATCAGAAAATGGTGTTTTGAAATGCGAAAAGGATGGAGAATTTATCCTGAAAGGACCCCCACTGTTATTGCTAAGGTTGTTATGAAGTTTGTAAGATTGGGGCATCTTACCTTCCATAATACTTTTCCTCCGCTGTCGCGCTGAAGCAGCCAGTTGATTTGTAGAAACAATATTGAAACTCTTCATTGTACTTGAGTTGCTTGATGCAGATGCTGGTGAAGGTGAACTCATATTTCTTTCATTAAAGATTGATGAAGTTAAATCAGATAGTGGTGTTCTGATATTAACCATGGTTGGAACATAATACCTTTGAGAGTTTTCAATGGGATTGATTGTGTTTTCATCAGTTCTTCCTTTTTTCAATCTTTTATCTTTAAGAATCTGCTTCCTTTTACGTCTTGCCATTGCTGCAACTTGTGGTTCCATAGTGTTGGTTAGGTGATGCAAAAATGAATGGGTAGAAAATCACTTTGATTGTATGGTTGTCATTCAAATTTTTTTTTTGTTAACCACGTAAAATGATTGTAGACATAAAATGAATAAAGTTTTTGGTTATATGATAATAAATATAATTGTTAATACAACATTCACGGTTCCAAGATTTTGAAGTAAAATACTGAAGTCAACAGAATACCAAGTGATTATTTTTGTGAACCATTTTAATTATTAATAATAATAATTAATAATAATAATAGCGTTAAATAGTGTTAAGTGTTATTTCAAAATTTAATTAAAAATGTTATAATTATGGACAATCAAGTACCAATAAGAAAAGGTAACTTTCCAGATTCTAACCATTCTGCCAATTAATCTTGAATTGAAAAGAAAAGCAATGGTCAGAAAAAATCATTATAGTTTCACTTTGGAAACCGAAAATGAAGTGCATCATGAATAGTAACTACTCAAGCATGCATTTGATAGGCTTGAAACGTTTTTTGATATAGCCATACCATATTGATTGTATCTCACTCCAAAATCAAATTAAACGTATCATTTTAACTGATATTGGAAATATGCGGTTACAATTTTGTCAGTTGGCGGGTTGTTGAATCTTTGAGATAAAATGGGCGGAGCCATTGGCGGGTTGTTGAATCTTCGAGATGAAGCAGAAATGTGCGGTTACAAAGATGTGGAGGTTATGTGGAACATGCTAAGCTTAAGCCTCACACATGATTCAACTAAAAGCCTCACACAGACTCGAATTAAAGGGTGGTTTTAAAATCTTGGATTTAAAATCTCCTTGCTTGATCTTTAATTTTGATGCGAAGTGGATAATTGGAAAGGGTGGTTTTGGAGTTGTTTATAAAGGGTTTCTCAGGAATGGAATGAATGTGGAAGTGAAAAGAAGTGAGCCAGGATCAGGTTAAGGACTTCCTAAATTTCAAGCTGAGATAATGGTTTTGTCCAACATTCAAATTTTCTACTTTTAATATTGTATGCCACTGAGTGTTAATTTTGGTTGGTGTGGTGAATATTTAAAAAACGACAGTGCAAGACATTTGGACCAGTTTGTTGGACTGGTAGCCAGAGTCTACTCGCATCGAATAGAAGTGGTATGGTTTGCCTGTATATGGAGCATTTCTAAAGCAATAAATGGAAAACTTTTTAATAGGCGTAGGCTTCGAGCAGTGCTGGCTCGGGAAGTGCAGCATTGGTGGAAATGTTGCAAAATTTCAGAAACATTTAATGTGGATGAAACTAAATGGTAGTAGGAATGATATATTAAAATAAAGACACAAAGCTCAAAAATTATGCGAAAGCATGTTTACATGAACATGTTTCTATTGTACCCAAACAACGAAAGTAATAGGAAACAATGCAATTGTTTTAAAACATAAAATAAACCAAAACTAATACTTAGCATAATAAAATTAAGTTGTTTCCATGATAAACTAAAGCTTAATAAACAGCAGTTTGTGTTCCATCTTTATATCAATTTTTCCTCCTTGATTGGTTTTGTCATCTTTGTTGAGGAAAGTTGAACACTTTCAACATCTTCTGCTACATCGGTTATTCTTCTCTTCGACGGTGTCAGCCCCGAATTCACAACAGAAGGATCATAATCTGCAGATGCGGACAATGGTTCCTGCAATATTTTAAGAAACATTGATTAATGATAATATGCAGCAAGCAATGTTGTACTTAATGTAATCAAGACAAAAGTATATACTTACAGAAAAACTCCTCAAATCCTCTTGCGAGGAAGGCTCCGATACGCCAAGCTTCGATGTTACCTGTCAAGACATAATTGAATCAGAAAAACGATTTATTATACCAAAGTTGTTTCAGCGACATAATTAATTTAGTCTTCAAACAAAACATACCTCTTCAGATTTGAAATTGTCCCGTATTTTCTTACGTGTTTCTTCATCGTCTTTGAACCCAATAACTGAGAGTCTTCCAAACTTTGGCTGAAAAACAGCTCTAATAGCTAATTCCTTTTTCAATAAAGCATCAAGTTCATATGGGAATTCCCAAGGATTGTCTTCACCTTCCTAAATTAATTCATCCAAAGGAAATATAAAATTAATAGCTAAAATTGATTAACAGTTGGAGAAATGATAAAATTATAACTAAAATAATAAAAGTGCAACATGTAATGGACAACGTCAAATTGTAACTAAAATCCACGGTTGGAGAAATGATTCAAATGAATAATACCTCTATCAATTCAGTCTTAATTTGCAAAGCAAACTTTCCGATTAATTTCACACAGTCGTTGTCCCAAAAGATGAATCGGGCCTTGAATTTCCCATCAATTCCCATAATCTCAAGCTTGTATCTATAAGAATTAAAGTAAGTAATTAAACAATATTACATAGTGAACAACAATGGACTACATTATTCAAACAGGTACAGAACATAATGTTTTAACTCACACCTCGGTACGGTTTCAGTCGTTATATGATTCACATAACACTTCAAATTTCCTTCCTTCAGAGACACACTTTTAGTACAGACACCACAACCATCGTAATACCACCCCGCCTGGCCAGCCTCAAATTTGTCCAATGTCGCAACGGTCACACAGGTTGTCTCATATGGAATAAAGAATGTGAAATAAATATATCATATACAAAGTTATGAGATAAATAAAATATTTACTTAATTTAAGCTTACATATTGAAGACTTGAGATTTCAGCCAGACTAAGAATTTCTGCCTTCCATATAAACTTATCAAATTCAGTATACTGTGAGTTTTGGGTGGTTTCAACTTGCAAGGTAGACTGCGATAACTTTGGCAAATCATTTTGAAGACTGTGATGTATAACACAGTGAAAAAAACAATACATAAAATGTTATTAGCGGTTATAATGGATATCAAAATTGTATACAGGAACAGGATTTGACCAACAAAAAATTAACTACCTTTCTTTCAGCTTACTAATTTCAACGACGCTAACATCATTGATAGTTAACTTAGTGCCATTCCATGCGTTGGATACATTCAAAGGGAAACCACCTTTGATATATAAAAAAACAATACCGTAAGCACGTGATCAATCCACATATTACTTCAATGGAGATGATTTAATTTGTAATCAATTTAATACATCAGTAAATAAATATTATGCAGCCCAATTAACACTACCTTGGGCACCATTTATCCTTGCATTCTGCAATAGAACAACAACATTTCCTTTTTCATTATGAGTCTTGTAATATTCATAAAACTGCAAAGCCAGCTGTCCCCATAAAGTACACTGAACGAAAGATTTGCTGCCAGGAAAACAGATCCAATAAAAATGAAGTCAAAGAATAAAATTGCACAGTATGTAAAAAAAACTATAACCATACCTCATATCGGTTATTATAAACACAACCTTGCTTTTGTTATTATCAACATTGATTTGAGTTTGCACAATCTCAGTAACTCCTCCAACAACATCTAAGCAAGATCAAATTTCAAAAGTTATCAAACATCCAAGGAATCAACGAAATAAGGTAATATAAAGATATGAATAAACGTACCAACCAACAAATTAGACTGAAACTTTTCATCAACAATGGTGTCCAACCCAATAATGTTTAAAAAATTTACAGGAATGTCTGGTAATTCTGTTTTCCTAATAAAAGTTGAACCACAAAAGACCAACTTGAAACCATGAGTACTTGATTTGAATGAGAAATCATTATTCGAGACTTTGAAATTCTGCATTATGTATGACCCTCCAATAGCAAGTTCAGCCAAGTATCTTGACACCAAAGGCGGTGGGACAATGACTTGAATCATATCCAGCTGCAAAATGTAAAATTAACCGTGGGAAATTAGAACGATTAATTTAAACCTCCAACATCATATATTAACAAAAAAAACCCTAATATTTATACATTTGAATCAACCAAAATGAGTTCCAAGTGTTGTTTGTTGGATGAACTTGTCACAGTCCACATATGTTTACAACGAACAACAATCTTCCACAAATTCTTTGAGTCGTTGATGTCTTTCACAACTTCAATCGGTCGCGCCATTGATGTTACTATTTAGACCTGTTACAAAATCTGTATTAAAATGGACACAGAGAATCAAAATATGAGAATGAAGAAGAATTGGAAAATAATACGTAACCTTTTGAAAATAATGGAGAATGAAGAAGATTGAGGAGTGAAAGAGTAAGGGTTTAGAATGACTATATATAGGGTTTAGAATGCATGGGAAGTTGTGATATCTTGGAATATCAAAATAATCCATTCTAATTCCAATAATATACATTTAATCTTGTAGTGTAATGATAAATAGTGAGTATTTTTAAATCATGCAATGAATAATATTCAATTTAATTATAATAGATCTATTTTGGCCATTCCAATTCCTTCCTCATTAACCGTGAGTCAAACATTAGAATTCAAATTCTGTCAAAAAAAACATTGGAATTCAAATATAAATAAATTAACCGTGAATGAAACATTGGAATTGGAATTCAAATATAAATAAAATTCAAATATAAATAAAATAAATTAATAAATCAAATAAATAAAAAATAGTGTAAAATTATGATAGAGTGACATGTCATGCCAAATGAATATGGTAACAACATAGTGTTGATTAGTCTATTATATCCTTAGAATAAGAAAAATTATAACATCTAATCAAAATGTTAGATTTGAAATTTCCAGGTACTTTACTTTTAATAGATTGATAATAGATAGATAGATAAATTTAATTAATATGCATCGACTGTCCGTAAATCGTGACAATTAAATATTTATTGAAATTTGACTTTTATTTTAATTATTTATAAATTAATATTTGTGAGTGGTGGTGATAAATTAATCTCTTTAAATTATCCTCAATTTCATTTTTTTATTTTGGCAGGTGTGTGGTCAAAATGAAATGATAATTGTTTTCAACAAAAATAAAATTGTAGGATAATTTAAAAACAACAAGCATTAGTCCATAATTGGTTTTAAACCATTCAGTCCTTTCAATGTCATCACAATTAGTGTTACTACCAAGGTTCATCCATTTTCCTTGGGAAACCCCCAAAAACACTGCACTCTTGAAACACCGTTCAACACAATTCTCCACTTGCAATTTTTCTCCATCTTTCTCTTCCATGGCTACCGATTTCAATCTTCCACAATTGGATTCTTCTTCTTCTCTTTCAGTTGGACAAACTGATCTCTTGATCGTCGGTCCTGGTGTTCTTGGTCGTTTAGTGGCTCATCAATGGCGTCAGGAATATGAAGGTTGTCAAGTTTTTGGACAAACGATAACCACTGATCATCATGAGGAGTTGATTCAATTGGATATTAGTCCATCTTTGAATTGGACTAAATTTCAACACAAGTTTCCCTATGTGATTTTTTGTGCTCCTCCTTATCAATCTTCAGATTACCATGGTGATCTCAAGTGAGTAATCTTAGTCTTATGCAGTATTGTAGAAAAAAACTTAAAGTAAAATTGAATCAGTTTTCAAGTCCTATCTTTCTTCTCAACTTATGTGTTGTGGAGTGTTAACCACTCAGGCAGGCTGCATCATGCTGGGATGGTGAAGGTTCTTTTCTGTATACATCAAGTTCTGCTCCTTATGATTGTAAAGATAATGGTTTATGTGATGAGGTAGGTCTTAAATTTGTGGCATTAGGAATCACTTATTTTCTTCATCACATTCAGTTTTATAACAATCTAGAAGTGTTATGGATCTGTCAATTTGTCTTTTTCATGTGATTACATTTGCTTCTATGCAGGATTCTCCAGTTGTGCCGATTGGGAGGAGCCTAAGGACTGATGTCCTTTTAAACGCTGAAAGTATCGTGCTCGAGTATGGAGGTTCAGTTGTTAGACTATCTGGACTTTATATATCCTTTTCAAAAACTCAATTTTCTAGGGTTTCAAAGGTCCGTTAATCTTGTGATTGGTTATTTCTATTACGTTTATAGTGGATGTCGACCTTGACTTTTAAAACAAAGAAGGTAAAGGTGCGCATGCTTATTATTTAGAGAAGGGGATTGTTGAATCGCGACCTGACCACATCCTGAATCTAATACATTATGAGGTTAGAACTTCGTTGCATCTTTGTTTTTGCAAGTCATTGTCCACTTGATAGCGCTTTTATCTATATTTTGTTTAACGTTCCTGTTTCAAACCAGGATGCAGCTTCACTCTCAGTTGCGATCTTGAAGAAACATTTTCGTGGAAAGATTTTCTTAGGCTGTGATAATCATCCTTTATCCAGGTTAGATGCTTTGCCATACATATGTAGATACGTCGAGTGAAGATCCACTTACCTAGAGATTTAGCCTTCTTGACGTGTGTCTGGTTTTATGACAGAAACCATATCAATTTTGTCTTTGTCAAATGTGGTTTTTTTTAACAAAAATACAGATTTTGTGACAAATAGTAGATTTTAACTCTAAAAATCGGTATAACTAGAAGTGACAAATAGTAGATTTTGTGTTAGATTTAAAACTTTACACAAAACTTGCTTTCAAAGTAAATACTCCTAAACATGAATAATTCACTTAAAACTCACTAATCAAATCAGTTTTACACAATCAATTCATTTCAAAATCACGTTTATTTATCACTTTTTGTCAAATGAATTTGAAAAATCCAACTTATGATCATGTAGCCAAATTTGCATAGTTAAATCGGACATTAATTGGTTTGTAATCGTATATTCAATATTCATGTGTATTTTAAAAAGTATATGATATGTTTAAATAGAGTTGTCTTATGAAGTATTAACATAATCAATTTATCTGTCGGATTTATTGAATTCGTATTGTTCATGAATATCATTGAATAGAGAAAACATACTTGTGAAGTAAGTTATCCTTCTTTTCCTTTTTATTTTCTTTTTAAATAAAAAAAACTTAGTTTTCCCTTTAAACACTTTGCAGGCAAGAATTGATGGATCTAGTTGACCAAAGTGGAAAATTTAGTAAAAAGTTCGAGAAATTCACAGGTGCATACTCATTTGATTTGCAAATATCTAAGAACAATTAATAAAACATGATAACTTGTACTATGATGTCGCCCCTAATTGTGAAAGCAACACGCCTTTGTAATTTTTTCGATCGTAGGAACCGATGATCCTCTTGGTAAGAGATTAAACAACTCAAAAACGCGGCAGGAAGTAGGGTGGGAGCCCAAGTATTCTAGCTTTGCTCATTTCCTCGAGACCTTATGATCAATGTTGACATTGTATATAAAACATTATCATTCATTTCTTGAATATGTGTTTTCTCTACTCCTCTACCTGGAGTTAGAGTTAGATTTACTTTGAAGGTGAACACTGAGCATTGATAAGTCATAATACTACAGAAGGACATGTGTGAATCATTTTGATTAAGCATAATCATGAAATATTATCATTACATTTTCCATATGAATTTTTTCCTGGATATCATTTCTCTTTTGCCTAAATGATTTATCTTTGTTACTGGAAAAATATGCACTCTATGGTATTAATCATTGGCAAACTAAGATATTTTTACAAAACTGCCACATATTTGAAAATGGGTTAATAACCATTTCGTCTCGACCCTGAATGGATTTGGTAAATAGTTTACTTTTTTTCTTAATTCCACGTGGCTCCTATTTCTTAAGAGGTTGAAGAATTCAAAAGATTAATAGTATGTTTGGTTCAGTTTTTGCCTCATTAAAATCACGTTTCAATGGACTTCTACCGTGAAAATCCAGAAGCTAAATCTCTAAAATTTTGGCTACAATGTGTGTTGAATCCGACCACAACATTACTAATATAGAGACTCACCACTAGGCCATTTCATTTCTTGTAAACTATTGTCTCCTCAAATGCATATATCACATAGTTAATTCATTTTAAATTGTTTATTTAATAACAAACTAGACCATTTTTTTTTAGTAATATTTAATAACAACTTTAATAATACACCAGGCCATGTTTTCAGTTTAAATTATTTATTTAATATCACACCAGGTCATTTTTTTAATAAATTTTATAATTTCTTAAAAATAATTATTATGTTTTATTAAATAATTATGCTTTTAGTTTTTTTAAATAATAAACATTAAATTATATCTAATTTTTTTTATTACTTTCAGTTTATTAAAATTTATTCTGTTTAAAAAATATTTACACAAATTAAAATGAGTAAATGAAATATTTACATAAATTAAATATTCATATTTATTTTAAATTCTACAAAATATATATATATATATATATATATATATATATATATATATATATATATATATATATATATATATATATATATATATATATATATATATATATATATATATATATATATATATATATATATATATATATATATATATATATATATATATATATATATATATATATATATATATATATATATATATATATATATATATATATATATATATATATATATATATATATATATTTTGTAGAATTTAAAATAAATATGAATATTTAAATATTTATTTGAAACGATAATGTATTATATATTTTTTACAGTATTTTATTTATAAATATAAGTTTTTACAAAAATATATTATTTTGATAATTAATATTCATGATTGATAAATTATAATATATAACATTGATAATTGGTATAATGAATTTATATACTTTTTATGCAACAAATATATAATGAAATCAAATGTCCCAATGGCTAAGAATGTGTCTAACATGCTTATAGTCATGGGTTCTCTACCCTTCGGCCACAAAATTTTAGATTTTGAACCAAATATAAATATTATTTGTCCATAAAATTTTAAATTTTTAACCAAACATTAAAATAATAATAAAAAATACCACGTCTAATTAGAATGAAAAATAAAATATGAAATTCTAATACACCTTTTGACCGCAAAATTATCTTTTGATCATAAAATTTTAGATTTTTAACCAAACATAAGCATTATTTCTCCACAAAATTTTAGATTTTTAACCGAACGTTTAATTAGAATGAAAAATAAAATATGAAATTCTAGTTGAGCGCCATATCACAATAAAAAAAATATCACATGAATGCACCATATCACAAATTCTTTTGATCAAATGCAATGAGGAATCAAAAATAGAAGAATCTTGAAATGACAAGGAATAAATTTGTGTTTTTTTATCAATTGTTTCTTAGATTCGCTCTAAATGATAGGGGGCCAAAGGTGTATTAACCCTTTAAAAAATATGTCCTAACATACCATAAGTTGAAAATAATTGACCAGATTACCACCTTTTTAACAAGCGCTCGACCATGCATTTGACGTATCTGTACAAAGTTTGTCTCACTTCAAGGGATCGGCCATTGGATGGCCAAGAGGGTACAATAGATTTTGTTTTTTTTTTTAAATTATATTTTATGTTTTAATGTTTTTTAATAATTATAATATAATATTAATATTTATACTATTAATAATATTAATATTAATACTTTTAATATTAATATTTTTATTTTTAATAATTTTAATATTAATATTTTATTATTATAATTAAATAATTAAAGAAAATAAAAAACAATTTTATTAAGAATATTTTTTATTGTTATTGTTTACCCAATGAGCGAGTAGTTGAAACTAAAGTGTTTCAGGTTTGTCCATCCAATGAGCGATTTGTTTCAGGTTAGTCCATCCAATGGGCGAGCAGATTTAGGTTCGTCCATCCAATGGATGAGCATAATAATATTTTATTAATTTTTAGTTTGTTATAAATATGATTGTTTGCTCATTTGTTGCTCACACGAGTTACCACCAATATCTTTAATTCAGTCTAAAATATATCTGCATTCTTGAGACAAAGGTGCCCTTCATCTGGGCCAACAGAACCGCTTCCAACGTTACCATTTATGAAAAGAGACGCTCAACTCATTGTTTCAGCAACAAAGCCTCTGACGAAGGTACTACTTTAGAACACACAAACCTTTGACCATTTGCAGAGGGAATTGAACCGGTGGTTAGAAGGAGATATTTTTGAAGGTGAAAAGATTAGAAAAATTGAGAGGCAAATCATGGTGTATGGCCCAAATGGAATATCTCGTTCTTGGAGAACTGTGCAAAATGACGTTGATGTCGTTATGATGATGCTATCATCAGCCGATATTGTGTTGATGGTTATAATCTCCTAGATCTGTTGAGGTCTTAATTCGTTTTATTTGTTTATCGTGTTGTTGTTTTCTTAGTGGATGTTTGTACTTCGTTGTACTTGAATGTTATTACTGAAAGTTGAAATGAAAATTGAATTAGAAAGACATGATATTACATAAGTAAGTTGTTGATGAAAACAATATGGCCTATTAGACAGGCCTGCTACATTTGGATATTTTTTACGCATTTGGTCTATTTCACGACATATCCCACACCTTCTCTTTTCTTTTTCAACATCGTCCATTTCGGTTCTAATTAGAGTACTATTTAGGCGTCCTTTCTTATTCCTTCACATAGTCTCGTCATGACAGAGGGTAAATCTTCCATATTGTGGCCAATTTTCCTGGTGTGGAAGTCCAAGGAAACTTTCTTGGTAGACTTTAAAAACATTAACAACCTTGAACACATCTTCTATGTGAATGGTGTAGTCTTGGCGTATACTAGCACATGCTGCAATAGCATGGGAGCAAGGAAAATGAAATGCTTGAAATTTTCTACAATCGCACAACAGCTTCCTGAGATCAACGCTGAAAATACCTAATGGTCGACCATTATTCTGGTTAATTCTTTCGACCACCATGAAATAGAATCTCCCGCGATCGAATCACATGATGTTATGAATGCTAGCTTTACTTTCTTCTTCAGCCATTCCTTTATTACAACTATCTGTGAAAGGTTGACTAGATGCCAACATCCTTGTCCATTGATGACCTTGTTTACCAAAGAGAGATCCCAATCGATATTATGTAGCATGAACCAGAGTAGTGATGGGAATGTTTCAGATAGCCTAAGTTCATTGCTTTCTCCAGGTTACTTGTCATGTGTCCCAAGCGTGTTCCTCTGTCATACTCTCTTTCCCACTTCTCTCAGGGAATATTGTCTATCCATCTCAGAGTCTCCCTATCTGATCTTCGTATTTTGCCTTGATAGTAATCAAATGTTGCATCTGTCAACGCATATCTTGTAATAAAAATGATTAGGAAAAGATACTAATATTAAATGTTGCATCTGTAAATGTTTGAATGTATATTATTACCCATGTTGATAAGTGTTTTACGCAACTCCTTGTCTTTTATCTCACGCACAAAGTTTTATGCAATGTGTCTGATGTAGTAGACATGTGAAGATGGAGGATTTTGCCATCCATTAACAGGATCATTGTATACACTCTTTATCGATTGATGTCTATCAGATATTATACAAAGATTGACATGTGGTGTGACATGCATTCTCAAATTCCTAAGAAAGAAACTCCAAGCATCCTTTGTCTCACCCTTAACTATTGCGAAAGCAATTAGGAAAATATTACCATTCCCATCCTGTGCCACAACCAACAACAAAGTCCTTATATACTTGCCATACAACCATGTTCCATCAATCTGCACAATAGACTTGCAATAAGCAAATCAATGGATACACGGTTGAAACACTCAAAATAGACGATGAAAGATTCTCTTGTCACCCAGCTAGTTTCGTTGTTTGAAAATGCAAGCTAAGTTTGAAAATCTATAATTGTTTCAGGAAGATAAGTTTTCATTACCAACAATCATTGTGACAGATCATTGTAAGATGTCTCCCAATTTTCATACAATGATTATATGGCCTTTATCTTCACAATCCTCACTTTGATGTACGATATTATATATCTAAATTTTTCAATGATATGGGTGATGATTACTTTTACCTTAAGTGAAGGGTAGATATTAATGAGACCCCTGATGCTTTGGCTGATCATTTTAGAATTTAGTTTTCCATGGTCTTGCGACATAGAAGAAGTTGTGCAAGTGTGGGGTCCACAAAGCTTACTAATCACCCATTTTGAGTTCTTCTTGCGAATGCAGCTCTATATTTGAATTTGCAAGCTGGATTCCTACATTTTATTCTATATCGCTAGGTGTCCGATTTATACACCCAATAGTCAATATTGTTGGTTATATGCCAATGTTGAAATGCAACAACACGCACACCCTTGTTTTCAAACTCCATTCCTACCACCAAGTCGGCACCAATATGGCTTGGTGTGTAGTTGCCAAAAACAGAGATAGGTTAAGCATCATCTAGAGATATATTTTTCATATGAGTCGGTGGATTGTAAAGATTAATTGGTTGCACATTTATAGCCTGAGAAGGCGTGGCGATATCTTCCTCACTATCGTCATCACTGCTAGCACCAAAAAGATCTTCCATACAGACCTCACAAATTTCTTCTATTTCATCATCGTTGTATTCACCAACCTCCTCATTAGGAATGAAAGACTCATTGTTTTGAGATGGTTCTTCCCCCGTTGATTGAATCACTCCGTACTGATGTGACTGCAATGATTGAGATGGATATGCTTCGACATTTAGAATACAAACATATAATTCAAATATGTTTAGTTGGGGAAATATATTGTGACACTGGAACATTGATTTGACATCATCATCGTTTTCTATGAGTTTCATTACGTAAAATACGTCACTGTTGTCTCCATAAAATACTGGATGTCGACAAATAATTTCTATAATAGAACATTGCAATTTTTTCTCCTTGTGTTCCTTCAAGCCGGATTTGACAAAGTTGCATAAATAAACGTTAAAAGTGTTGATTCGAAACTTGTTGTTTCTATGTTAGAAAGATGGAGACCGGAAACACATACGTTTCATCTTCCAATAGGTGAATGTACAATAACCTTGGAGGATGTACGTACGTTATTCGTTCTCTGTATAGATGGTAAGACTGTTAATGGTCCTACTCAAGTAGGCAGCGATGTCTATATGGAAAATTTAGGAGTGGAACCTTCGAGGGCGGATATTATTAAGGGTTCGGTAAAAATAACATGGCTACAACAACAATTACAAGAGTGTAAAGAAAAGGTTGCACCATCGTATCAGGGTAACATTCTTCATGCAAAAATATATATTTTACTCCAGATATCTAAATTTTTAATGCCAGACAAGAGTTATAACTTAATGCATGCTTCTTGGATACCTTTAGTGGGAGATCTAAATAAATGCAGGATAGTTAGGGTTCTGCTTGTTTGGCTATATTATATAGAAATATGTGCAAAGAAAGTGTTAATGGAGTAAAAAGTATTGGTGGATGTTGTAAGTGTTTAGTTATTGGCATGTTTTTTTGGTAAAACCAGGTGTGTAAATGTCATGACTGATGTCATAACATTCTGGATTATTAGGTTCTTTATGCAGAAAAAGTATGGCATACAGTAGCTACTATGTATGAGTGTGTATCTAAGCATTTTGCAAAAGATCACATTTAGTGCCTTCTACCAAAATCAGTAAACAGGAATTTTGATGTCATAACAAATGTTAAGACATCCTGTACTGATCTAACAGATATGCAGTTTGGTTAATTCTGAGATTTTTCAGGAAGATGGCTCATTCTTTCCAGAACAGAATCTCACGTGGACTTTAGGTTAACCTAGCTCAACCCTAATCTGGTTGATAAAGTCTTGTGACCAAGTATTAATGTTAAACCTAATTAACCCTAGCTTTTTGTGGAAACCCTAACTGAAGAAACAACTGCTATATATTCAACAGGATTGCTGTTTGGAAAGTATCTCTTTTGACTGAAGATCAATTAGGAGCTGTATAGTTTTAACTGCTGTAATCCAAGCAAGTATCATTGTGATAAGTGACTTGGAATAGGTTTTGATTGTAAGGGTTTTTGTATCACTCAAAGCTTTGAAGTAAGAGTGTTTGTGTCTCTTGACTAAAGCTTTGAAGCAAAGTCAAGTTAGGTTTATGTATCACTCAAAGCTGTGAAGCAAGAGTGTTTGTGTTACTTGATTAAAAAGCTGTGAAGCATAATCAAGTGTATGTTCTGAAGAGTGTCTTCATTAATTCATTAGTCAATTGTTTTAAGTATCACTGCTGTGATTGAGGGGGAGTGAGTAGGAACTCAGGTTTAAGTTGAACTTAGATTGAAGTTGCATTGTGTTGTACCCCAAAATTTGCCCTCGCATTTTTCCACAAGAAATCTCAGCTTCAGGCATTTCCTGATTTTTCAAACTGGCTCAAGAATCGGACAAACGGACTTTTCTCGTCAGTCAGCCAAAATTAGGGTTTTACTGATTCTTCAGGGCTCTGGATCGTTTCACACAATTGGCTTAGGGTTTTGGTTGATTATGGCTCAATTTTTGATCAGGCGAATGTTCGTTGGCATTTAATCAGGAATTAGGGTTTTGTGGGCACAAGATTAAAATTCCACAGCACTTTGCAAGTTATTCCGAGATTCGGGTTGAATTCGCATTGTTTTGATTTAATCAGTAAAAGAGGCAGTTGGTTTGAATTCACGTTGGTTTGTTTGAGCCAGTCAAAAGAAATATGCAGTTTGGATTTACAGTGCTTGGTAAGAAATCAGTAAGAAAGGAATGCGTCTGATCAGTTATTGCGTTTGACTGTGCGTTGCTTTGGATGATGGAGGCGCCAAGTTCATTTATTTTGATCAACGAAGAATCAATGTTTAGTTGATTATTTATTATTCTAAGGATTAAATATCTGAAATTTAATTTTCATTTATTTTAATTTAAGGAACTATAAATAATAAGTAAATAATTGAAAAAAGGATAAAAAGAATTAAATGGATCAATAGAATTTTTATTTCATATTTAAACATTTGTTACAATTATTATTTAGATACAAGTATGCATTTACGAAGTATTTAAAATAATAATAGTTTACAATGATTAAATTGAAAATAAAAACTATCCTATTTTTCTAAATATTTTCTAAGCCCCTAATTCTTCATTCTTCACTTTGTTCCTCTCCATCCAAATATTCATCTGCAAAAAGAAAAGGAGAAAAGTCAGTGACTGATAAATAAATAAAGACAGATAAAATTGCAGTCATCATTAAGGGCCACTGATTGGGATCAGTTAACCCTCTCTGCAAATCACGGGATTTCTCCCGGTTCACAAAGAGGGAAGAATTTTATTCATTTAATCATGAATGCAAAGTTGAGAAAAAATGCAAAATGTCAAACTGCATAGTTCAGAAGCAAGTTCAAATCAAACTGAAAAAATCAAATTGCAACTTTCTGTCAAAATGCCAAAGGTACCCAAACTGTCAAAAGAAGATTTGGCAAAGATATGGAAAGTTCAAAAAATACAAAGTCTACTCAAAGCTGTCAAGAAAAGATAAAGAATGCAGAGGAAATCTATTATGCAAGCAAGCTATATTTTTCATCATTTCCCAATGGCCCTTTCAGAAAAAGGTACAGCACAAGCATATTAAAATATTTAACTGTACTGAGAGAGAGAAGAAAAGGAGGAAAGTAAGCAGGTTTTTAGGCTTTTAGGCAGGAAGAAAGATATACAAAAAGACTAAACACAGTAGGATAAGAAGAGTTCAAGAAAACCAAAACGAGGAGAAATATACAAACTCCTACTGCATTTCAACCAAAGCCTTAAGACTTCATAAACATACAAAACCTTCCATCTGCTAAAAAACCAGCATAACCCCTGTCAACCAATAACCTGCAATAAACCATACCAGCATACAAACCCCTGTCAAACACTAAACCTGCCTAAGCTTTGAAGCAAGCCTAACCTGAAGCATAATAAACCAGCTGAAGCAAGCCTCAACATCATGTCCTAACCTCAAGCCTGAAACCGTTCCAGAACCTCAAGCCTGAAACCAGTTCAAGCTTCACCTGAATCAGTCCAAACCAAAAGCCTAATCATCACATAACCTGCATTAGCCTAAACCTGCAAAGAGTTAAAAAACTTACTGTCTGCATTGCCACAGCCTACCTAAGCATCACCAAAATCTTGGCCTAAACATCAAAAACCTGTTCAAAGGCCAAATCTGAAACCAACTGCATAAACCCTATCAGAACCTAAAACCTTTCCTATTGCATCAAACCATTCAAAACCAGCATATGCCCTAAAAACCAGATAACCTGCATAGGCCAATACCTGCCTGAACAACCCCAAAATAAAACCTTGTCAATTTCCAAACCCCAACACCAAGGCCCTCAGGATACCATCATTGAGCCAGCAACCAACGTTTCAAAAACAATAAACAATCCAAAGGCAAATCGTTCAGAAGCATACAAAAGCTCTAGGCAACAAGTCAGAAGAAGAAAGATAACCAAACCCAAAAGCCCCTCAGTGAACACATCATTGGGTAAAGGCAACTATCAAGCTCAACAATTTCAGAGGGAACCAAGGCAACTCAGAGAAGCATCAAAGACAACAAGCATACAGTGGCAAAGAAGAAGAAGAAAGAGGCGAATTCAAAAAAAGGGGTTTTCAGTTCGTCACAAATCATCATGAAACCCTAGGCAAAAGAGGTAGTACAGAAATACCAGGAAGCTCAAAGCATAAGCATCAGCACCCTCCGCTCGTCAAGCCTCCTGAGCACTTCCATTTTCCTCCTCCCCTCTGTCAAGGTAGTTTTCGTTTTCTCCTTTCCTTTCATACCTCACACAAGACAAGCAAAAACCCATTAATCAATAAAACATAGAATCAGATTCAACAAATCAAAGAATTTTAACATGCAAAAATCTAAATGTTTAACGACTTTGAGACATGCCGTTACCTTGGTTCACCGTTGCCTAAGCGAACGTGAGGGGGAGGACGAGGTAGTGCTGGTGGCTGAGGCAAAAGGTTCACGTTGGGCACTCAGAAGCAAACGAGGAATACGAAGATGAACGAAACCCCAAGATGAGCGCCGCTGTACAAACCCTAAAGCTTTCCCCTAACTGAAACAAAAACTTCAAACCCTAAGTGTGTTATGGCAACGTGGGCCTCGCCCCATTCTGCATGCCTAAGCCCAAAGCATTGTTCCAATTCACACCCCTCTTTCAGCCCATTTCTAACTTAGTTCAACCTCTTATTTATCATCATATCTTTTTCATAAATTAACATAAATCCTTTTCTTTTACACTTAAAAACATTTTTTAAACACAATCTATTTGTTTTCTAACTTAACATATTCTTTACAATATTACATTAATACTTATACATAAAAACACATTTTATTTAAAATATCTAATTTAAACTTTCTTTTTACGAACAAATGAAAAATACACTTTCCTAATTTAACCCTTGATTTTTATTTAAAACGTACTTTGTGCATAAATTCTTTTTTAAAAAATAAATACATTTTCCTTTCTTAAGAAATTTTTGTACATAATAAGTAAACATACATTTCTTAAAATATTTTTGTACATAACAAATGAAAAAATACTTTTTGTATACATGATTAAAACTTAGAAATATTTTCTTAAAACATCATTTTTGTACATAATCCAATTAGAACTTAAAACATTCAATTAAAACATTTCTTTTTACACATATTAAAGAAATACAAGATTATTAATTAAATTAAATAAGCATTTAATTTTTCTTTAAGTTAAACAATACTTAATACACATTAATTTCACATTGTCGCGCCTGTAAATAATCACATACTTGCACAATACATCTCATACTTACACAATACAAATACACAATACATTGCTCCTACACACACTTGTTTATCTTATGCATTGATATACATTATTTACATTTGATCGCAAATTCGATTTGGTTGTAACTTATTGGATGCTATAAGTCTCATCCCCATTCATACACATGTACCCCCACTCCCGGATACTTATTTTGTAATAGCGTAGATTTTACATTTCGCAATTTACCGCTTTCAATTATACCATGGTTAGACCTAGGGTTTGCATGTACATAAAATCAAACGCTAGATAACCTAATACAAGACAAATACATGAAATCAATACACAATCACACTTGCACCCTCTAGGGTAATCCCACATGTTGCCTTCCAAAATGGGCCATGCTTGCACGTCGAGTATCTTTGGCAAAACGAATTCAAAATGATCATAGTCCCTCGATAACACTTTCAAAATGTTGCCTAAACAAATGATCAAGTCCCTCAAAGAAAATTTCCAAAGACACTTGGCATCATTGCATCCATGGTCCATACAATGACCCGCGCCCGTCCCGAACAAACTTCCTAAAACACAAGATTGTCCACCAAATTCAATGGTGGAACAAAATTGTTAAAAGGGGTTAAAACATAACAAAAACCTTTGAGTACAATAGGGTAGACAAAACTCTTAGTTACTTGAGATCAACTTGCAAAAACACTTGCCTTCTTTTCAAAAACCACAATCCACAACACTTTCAAACAAACTCTCAAAAACATTTGAAACATCTTTTCGAAAAGATCCACACTTTTGTAAAACACTCAAACATGAGTCAAATACATTGGTTGCCTAAAGACAAGGCATCTCTTCAAGAACATTTTTCAAAACACACACACACACCACAATTTCAAGCAATCGAAAATCAAGGCAAGTGATCTAAAAAACCAAGTAACTAAGAGCCCATGGATAACCATGGATGAAAAGGATGCTAATACCTTCCCTTTTCATAATCTACCCCCGGACCCACGAAACATCTCAAAAGGTTTTTGCTGTGCTTTTTTAACCTTTCCTTTAGGATAAAATAAAAAGTCGGTGGCGACTCTTGCTCAACCGCACAAGTGCGAATACGAACGCAAAACACTAGTCAGTTCTCCCACCGTATCACAGAACTGGCGACTCTGCTGGGGAGTAATTTTTAAAGTGGGGTTACCTTAGGGTTATATCACCTTTATTTTCAATTGAATTGCTTTGTTTGCTTTTACATTTGTGGGCTTTGTATCGGAGTTTCATAGATCCTAACCCGGATCTGGGGGAAACCCTTTTTAGGTAGCATAATCTGTGAGGGACCTATCTGGCGTATACCGACATGGGTGAAGCAGTGGCTACGTTGGTGTGGTGCCTTGGTCTGTACCGATATCCCTCGTGTTGAAACGGGGAGAATATGGGTCTTCCAAGGAGTCATTAAGCACCAACCGACCTTAGAACCCTAAATTGACCCAACTTGGCCATTAAAACAGTAGCAGTATGCTACACTCATTGAGGCTAAACTCTCGCGATGGTTCCGGCCGCGAGAAAAGATTGCGATGCTGGAGTTATGACCGATTGAGGGTAGCCAATGATTTGAGATCCTCTAGAACCCGGTTACTTTTGATAGGACAGGTTTTAACCAACGAACTGAAAGAGGGTAGTACCTGAACCTCACGCAAGCCTAAACCTAAGGACTGGTTTGCTTTGTGTGAATATGTTTGCCTGTATATACATTCACTTGCTTTTCGCATACATGTACATGACATCATGACATCATACCATAGCATTTTCAATAACCATTTCAAGGATCTCGAGGGTTCTTTTGATGCAGGGTCACATTGAACCAGACGTCTACCAAGGGGCAAGAGGTTTCTCCTCTAAACAAAGTTCTCCAGTCAAAGATCAAGTACAACAACTTGAATCAATGGCTATGACCCACTCGACATGGTGAGCTTGATTCTCGTGGAAGGATATCCACCGATACAAAGCTCTCCAATCAAAGATCAAGTGCAACAACTTGAATCAGTGGCTATGATCCACTGGACATGGTGAGCTTGATTCTCGTGGAAGGACGTCCACCGGTGCAGAGATCTCCAATCCAAGAGCAAAGTTTAACCTCTAACATTTTCTTGTGTTTACCCCAAGAGATCCTTGAAAGCATGCATCCACATATCATGCATTGCATTTTGAAAGTCTTTCTTTTTTCAGGTTTCCTTACTCTCCTGCTGTTTTTTCAGCAAGAGATGGCTCTAGAAAGGTCTGTCAAAGACATCCAAGACCAGACTGCTCAGCTGCAGGAGATGTTCCTGAATCTGTCCCTGGGGCAAGAAGAGATGAAAGCTCTCCTCACAAAGGGCTTGGATAATTCCAACAATGCCAGGAGTGACTAGCTTGCGGAGCTGCAGCTTGATCTGACAACCTTGAGGACCCAAGTGATGGGACAGTTGGTGGGCCAGATGGCTCTCATCCAAGACCTATCTCAAAGACAAGAGGAACTCAGAGTTCTTGTCCGCCAACTGCTTCCAAATAACCAACTGGGGCAAACATCTGAGGTTGAAGAGCAAGTCACCGCTCAACCTCCATCCACTCAAGAAGACAAGGGGAAATCTCCTTTGCTTGCTTCAGGGTCACAAACCCATCAACAACCTCGCCAGCGTCAACGGGGTAATCGGCGTAAGCAAGAAACGTCGGGAAGACAGTTTACGGAGACTGAAATACCATCATTCTTTATACTGAAGCGTCTGATGGAGGTCAACCTGCTTACCTTAAGGGATCCTCCTCAGAAGCTCAATACCTCCTCTCCTAACTATCATCCCGATGCATTCTGTGTTTACCACTCCTACAGCCCGAGACACGACACCAACGACTGTTGGGCCTTGAAGAACAAGATTCAAGATCTGATCGACATTGGGGTGCTGGAATTCATGCCAGACGGCGAGATGAAAATCTTCCGTTAAAGGGTTCTCCACTTGAAGTGACGAAGCCCAAGCTGAAAGACTTTTGCTTCTTTTTGAATTTTCAAAGTTGTAATTTCTTTTGCTCTCAAACAATTATCTGTTGATGTTAAACTCCGTGTTCATTAATGCATTGCATATGTTTGTCTTGAATTCATCCATTCGTTTCACTACTCTCATGCTTTTCTTTATGATATTTGACTCTTGATAAAAAGTTGCAAGCCTTTAGAGGGAGGATGACGAAACAATACCATGATCTTATACAGTATGCTTTTGAACAGACCTTGCTGATGATGTACAGGCATTTCTTTCAAATCCCAAACACTGGAGTTATAAGGAAGTTAATCCCTAGTCAACCCCTTCGAGCCAAAGAAGTAGGAGTTTTTCTGTTCTAAACGATCAAAACCTTTGATATAAACCTGGGGCAGGGTAGTATCTCAGTTAATTCAAAAGAAAATGCGCATTAAAGTCGCAAACTCTCAGTTCTTAATACAATGAACGACGTCAAAAAAAAAGAAAGCATTCCCTTGGAATCAAAAGACAAGGGTGGTTCCCTATCACATAGACAGTCAATCTCTCAAAAGAGAAAAGCCCACCGAGCCAAAACCTATAAAGGAGGCTTAAGAAAGCTGGGGCATCCCGCTGACGGTAATCCCGAAAAACGGGAACAGTCAGGCAAAAGTTAGGGATAACAAATCAAAATCAAAATAGTGAGGTCATTACAAAATCCTCAGCAACACGAAAAATGTTGAAAAAGAAAAAGGAGATGATGACTGTCTCCCCAAATTCAACTGGTGAACCATCGCCCAAAAGTCGTTCCAAACTCAAAACAGAGTGTGACGCACAATTAACTGAGCTTAGGTTGGAGAACATCACGAAGAGCGGGTGGGTACAAATATATTTTGAGCCTTTATCCTTTGTTTCTTAAACCGTGAACCAGGCCACGTTACAACCCTTCAAAAGTCCTAATTGAAGCATGGGTTAGTTCGAAAGCATACTGTTACAAAAGGTATCCTGACTCCTGTAAGGCCTTGCTCTAAATCTTGTGTTGATCTGTCTTATAAAAAAGGTTTTCTGCTAAAAAACACATTTTTCAAAACTTCGAGACAAACATAAACTTTGCATTATTTGAATATCACTGTCTGCGTTTGGCCTTTTGTTTGACAGCGAAGAAATTCATACAGCGCATGTTCGGAAGAACGAAAACTCTCTCAGTGAGCAAAATCACTTCAAAGGGACGACACTTCCTTTACAAATCTCCTATTCGCAAGGGGCATGACATGTCGCCATCCAATTAACCTGGGGCAGTCCAGTCAAGGTCCAACAGATCTTTCAAAGTTCAGTTAACCTGGGGCAGTCCAGTCAAGATTTCAAGAAATCTCTCAATATGCAGAGTAGTCTGATTCAAGACTCCTTCACCACCACTTGGGGCATTCGAATGTCAAAAGTATTCAACAAATCAACATTTCCAGACTCGATTCCTGTATCTAGCCAGGGCACGTCTGAAGAGTTCCAGATTCGATTCCTGTATCCAGCCAGGGCATATCTATCAACTGTCACATTTACAGACTCGATTCCTGTATCTAGCCAGGGCACGTCTGAAGAGTTCGAAGATTCGATTCCTGTATCCAGCCAGGGCATATCTATCAACTACAACATTTCCAGATTCGATTCCTGTATCCAGCCAGGGCATATCTGTTGGTCACATTTCCAGACTCGATTCCTGTATCTAGCCAGGGCACGTCTGAAGAGTTCGAAGATTCGATTCCTGTATCCAGCCAGGGCACATCTATCAACTACAACATTTCCAGATTCGATTCCTGTATCCAGCCAGGGCATATCTGTTGACCACATTTCCAGACTCGATTCCTGTATCTAGCCAGGGCACGTCTGAAGAGTTTGAAGATTCGATTCCTGTATCCATCCAGGGCATATCTATCAACTGTCACAATTCCAGATTCGATTCCTGTATCCAGCCAGGGCATATCTGTTGACGACTATTTTCGGACTCGACTCCTGTATCCAGCCAGGGCACGTCTGAAGAATCCCAGATCAACACCTGTAACAAACCAGGAAAACATCTGTGGACGACCGATCGTAGACCAACACCTGTAACAAGCCAGGAATTTATCTACGTCACCACTTAGGGCATTCGAATGTCAAAAGTGTTCAAAAACCCGATGCAGTTTTACACGGACTCATCGTCAGGAAATCCTACACAGATCTCCTCAAAACAGGAAGACCCCAGTAGTTTGGCATACAACCCAAGCTTCTGACAGTGGTCCCAAGACTTCTCGTTTTCAACATTTGAAGACTCTTGCCCTCCACAGCAGCAGCCAAGGATTTATTTTCCCCGACAGCAATCAAGATTCTTTTATCTTCAGCTATCCCGGATTCATTTATCCTCAGCTGACAGTGGTCCCAAGACTTCTCGTTTTCAACATTTGAAGACTCTTGCCCTCCACAGCAGCAGCCAAGGATTTATTTTCCCCGGTAGCAATCAAGATTCTTTTATCTTCAGCTATCCCGGATTCATTTATCCTCAGCATTAGCTCATCAGCTTACATGCGCATTCATCCCATTCATGTCATAAACATTGATGTCACATACATTGCATCATGCATCATGACATTGCATACGATTAACCCTCTACCTTTTCAGGTAAGATCAATCGGCAGACAAAGATCATCTTCCAAGTTAGTCCAGATGTGACCCGGACACGACGATATTCTGATACTTATTCCAGATTCCTCCAAATGCAGCTTTACACGAGCTCATCATCAGGAAACCCTACACCGGTTCCTCTTCAAGACTTCTGAAAACAATTTACGGATTCTTCCCAACAACGGATGTCAATCTACCAACTTGTTCAGGTGCAATTTTTGAAAATAGTTTACGGACGCTTCCCAACAACGGATGCTGCTCTATTGCTTATTCAACCTCAAGACTTTTGAAAACAGTTTACGGATTCTTCCCAACAACGGATGTCAATCTACCAACTTGTTCAGGTGCAATTTTTGAAAATAGTTTACGGACGCTTCCCAACAACGGATGCTGCTCTATTGCTTATTCAACTTCAAGATTTCTGAAAATAGTTTACGGATTCTTCCCAACAACGGATGTTAATCTATTGACTTGTTCAGACTCTTCTCAACTTTTGAAAACAGTTTACGGACGCTTCCCAACAACGGATGCTGCTCTATTGCTTATTCAATCTCAACTCCTGAAAATAGTTTTCTGATTCTCCGAAACGTGGATGTCAATCTATTGCTTGCTCAGACCCCCGATTCAGAGATGTTCCAAAACATGGGTGGCTTTCTGATACTTGTCCACTCACCATTGACATACAGTTCAACATAACCAGATGGCATCTATAAGCCCATCCTCCTACCAGCAGTCACCAGATGGCATCTTTAAGCCCATCACCAAATGGCATCTGTAAGCCCATTATCAGATGGCATCTTTAAGCCCATTATCAGATGGCATCTCTAAGCCCATTCCCCGACCAGATTTTATCGCACCAGATGGCATCTTTAAGCCCATCACCAAATGGCATCTTTAAGCCCATTCACCTCTACCATCATATCGCCGAGTGCAAATTTTCTGGGCACTTTAGTGTCCAATCTTCTTTTACCTTCAAGTCGCGAAAGGCAAACTTGCCAATCTAACTCTTCAGGTTCAAGAAGATTGAACAGGGGAAACTGTTGTACCCCAAAATTTGCCCTCGCATTTTTCCACAAGAAATCTCAGCTTCAGGCATTTCCTGATTTTTCAAACTGGCTCAAGAATCGGACAAACGGACTTTTCTCGTCAGTCAGCCAAAATTATGGTTTTACTGATTCTTCAGGGCTCTGGATCGTTTCACACAATTGGCTTAGGGTTTTGGTTGATTCTGGCTCAATTTTTGATCAGGCGAATGTTCGTTGGCATTTAATCAGGAATTAGGGTTTTGTGGGCACATTCTCAGAAAGATTAAAATTCCACAGCACTTTGCAAGTTATTCCGAGATTCGGGTTGAATTCGCATTGTTTTGATTTAATCAGTAAAAGAGGCAGTTGGTTTGAATTCACATTGGTTTGTTTGAGCCAGTCAAAAGAAATATGCAGTTTGGATTTACAGTGCTTGGTAAGAAATCAGTAAGAAAGGAATGCGTCTGATCAGTTATTGCGTTTGACTGTGCGTTGCTTTGGATGATGGAGGCGCCAAGTTCATTTATTTTGATCAACGAAGAATCAATGTTTAGTTGATTATTTATTATTCTAAGGATTAAATATCTGAAATTTAATTTTCATTTATTTTAATTTAAGGAACTATAAATAATAAGTAAATAATTGAAAAAAGGATAAAAAGAATTAAATGGATCAATAGAATTTTTATTTCATATTTAAACATTTGTTACAATTATTATTTAGATACAAGTATGCATTTACGAAGTATTTAAAATAATAATAGTTTACAATGATTAAATTGAAAATAAAAACTATCCTATTTTTCTAAATATTTTCTAAGCCCCTAATTCTTCATTCTTCACTTTGTTCCTCTCCATCCAAATATTCATCTGCAAAAAGAAAAGGAGAAAAGTCAGTGACTGATAAATAAATAAAGACAGATAAAATTGCAGTCATTATTAAGGGCCACTGATTGGGATCAGTTAACCCTCTCTGCAAATCACGGGATTTCTCCCGGTTCACAAAGAGGGAAGAATTTTATTCATTTAATCATGAATGCAAAGTTGAGAAAAAATGCAAAATGTCAAACTGCATAGTTCAGAAGCAAGTTCAAATCAAACTGAAAAAATCAAATTGCAACTTTCTGTCAAAATGCCAAAGGTACCCAAACTGTCAAAAGAAGATTTGGCAAAGATATGGAAAGTTCAAAAAATACAAAGTCTACTCAAAGCTGTCAAGAAAAGATAAAGAATACAGAGGAAATCTATTATGCAAGCAAGCTATATTTTTCATCATTTCCCAATGGCCCTTTCAGAAAAAGGTACAGCACAAGCATATTAAAATATTTAACTGTACTGAGAGAGAGAAGAAAAGGAGGAAAGTAAGCAGGTTTTTAGGCTTTTAGGCAGGAAGAAAGATATACAAAAAGACTAAACACAGTAGGATAAGAAGAGTTCAAGAAAACCAAAACGAGGAGAAATATACAAACTCCTACTGCATTTCAACCAAAGCCTTAAGACTTCATAAACATACAAAACCTTCCATCTGCTACAAAACTAGCATAACCCCTGTCAACCAATAACCTGCAATAAACCATACCAGCATACAAACCCCTGTCAAACACTAAACCTGCCTAAGCTTTGAAGCAAGCCTAACCTGAAGCATAATAAACCAGCTGAAGCAAGCCTCAGCATCATGTCCTAACCTCAAGCCTGAAACCGTTCCAGAACCTCAAGCCTGAAACCAGTTCAAGCTTCACCTGAATCAGTCCAAACCAAAAGCCTAATCATCACATAACCTGCATTAGCCTAAACCTGCAAAGAGTTAAAAAACTTACTGTCTGCATTGCCACAGCCTACCTAAGCATCACCAAAATCTTGGCCTAAACATCAAAAACCTGTTCAAAGGCCAAATCTGAAACCAACTGCATAAACCCTATCAGAACCTAAAACCTTTCCTATTGCATCAAACCATTCAAAACCAGCATATGCCCTAAAAACCAGATAACCTGCATAGGCCAATACCTGCCTGAACAACCCCAAAATAAAACCTTGTCAATTTCCAAACCCCAACACCAAGGCCCTCAGGATACCATCATTGAGCCAGCAACCAACGTTTCAAAAACAATAAACAATCCAAAGGCAAATCGTTCAGAAGCATACAAAAGCTCTAGGCAACAAGTCAGAAGAAGAAAGATAACCAAACCCAAAAGCCCCTCAGTGAACACATCATTGGGTAAAGGCAACTATCAAGCTCAACAATTTCAGAGGGAACCAAGGCAACTCAGAGAAGCATCAAAGACAACAAGCATACAGTGGCAAAGAAGAAGAAGAAAGAGGCGAATTCAAAAAAAGGGGTTTTCAGTTCGTCACAAATCATCATGAAACCCTAGGCAAAAGAGGTAGTACAGAAATACCAGGAAGCTCAAAGCATAAGCATCAGCACCCTCCGCTCGTCAAGCCTCCTGAGCACTTCCATTTTCCTCCTCCCCTCTGTCAAGGTAGTTTTCGTTTTCTCCTTTCCTTTCATACCTCACACAAGACAAGCAAAAACCCATTAATCAATAAAACATAGAATCAGATTCAACAAATCAAAGAATTTTAACATGAAAAAATCTAAATGTTTAACGACTTTGAGACATGCCGTTACCTTGGTTCACCGTTGCCTAAGCGAACGTGAGGGGGAGGACGAGGTAGTGCTGGTGGCTGAGGCAAAAGGTTCACGTTGGGCACTCAGAAGCAAACGAGGAATACGAAGATGAACGAAACCCCAAGATGAGCGCCGCTGTACAAACCCTAAAGCTTTCCCCTAACTGAAACAAAAACTTCAAACCCTAAGTGTGTTATGGCAACGTGGGCCTCGCCCCATTCTGCATGCCTAAGCCCAAAGCATTGTTCCAATTCACACCCCTCTTTCAGCCCATTTCTAACTTAGTTCAACCTCTTATTTATCATCATATCTTTTTCATAAATTAACATAAATCCTTTTCTTTTACACTTAAAAACATTTTTTAAACACAATCTATTTGTTTTCTAACTTAACATATTCTTTACAATATTACATTAATACTTATACATAAAAACACATTTTATTTAAAATATCTAATTTAAACTTTCTTTTTACGAACAAATGAAAAATACACTTTCCTAATTTAACCCTTGATTTTTATTTAAAACGTACTTTGTGCATAAATTCTTTTTAAAAAAATAAATACATTTTCCTTTCTTAAGAAATTTTTGTACATAATAAGTAAACATACATTTCTTAAAATATTTTTGTACATAACAAATGAAAAAATACTTTTTGTATACATGATTAAAACTTAGAAATATTTTCTTAAAACATCATTTTTGTACATAATCCAATTAGAACTTAAAACATTCAATTAAAACATTTCTTTTTACACATATTAAAGAAATACAAGATTATTAATTAAATTAAATAAGCATTTAATTTTTCTTTAAGTTAAACAATACTTAATACACATTAATTTCACATTGTCGCGCCTGTAAATAATCACATACTTGCACAATACATCTCATACTTACACAATACAAATACACAATACATTGCTCCTACACACACTTGTTTATCTTATGCATTGATATACATTATTTACATTTGATCGCAAATTCGATTTGGTTGTAACTTATTGGATGCTATAAGTCTCATCCCCATTCATACACATGTACCCCCACTCCCGGATACTTATTTTGTAATAGCGTAGATTTTACATTTCGCAATTTACAGCTTTCAATTATACCATGGTTAGACCTAGGGTTTGCATGTACATAAAATCAAACGCTAGATAACCTAATACAAGACAAATACATGAAATCAATACACAATCACACTTGCACCCTCTAGGGTAATCCCACATGTTGTCTTCCAAAATGGGCCATGATTGCACGTCGAGTATCTTTGGCAAAACGAATTCAAAATGATCATAGTCCCTCGATAACACTTTCAAAATGTTGCCTAAACAAATGATCAAGTCCCTCAAAGAAAATTGCCAAAGACACTTGGCATCATTGCATCCATGGTCCATACAATGACCCGCGCCCGTCCCGAACAAACTTCCTAAAACACAAGATTGTCCACAAAATTCAATGGTGGAACAAAATTGTTAAAAGGGGTTAAAACATAACAAAAACCTTTGAGTACAATAGGGTAGACAAAACTCTTAGTTACTTGAGATCAACTTGCAAAAACACTTGCCTTCTTTTCAAAAACCACAATCCACAACACTTTCAAACAAACTCTCAAAAACATTTGAAACATCTTTTCGAAAAGATCCACACTTCTGTAAAACACTCAAACATGAGTCAAATACATTGGTTGCCTAAAGACAAGGCATCTCTTCAAGAACATTTTTCAAAACACACACACACACCACAATTTCAAGCAATCGAAAATCAAGGCAAGTGATCTAAAAAACCAAGTAACTAAGAGCCCATGGATAACCATGGATGAAAAGGGTGCTAATACCTTCCCTTTTCATAATCTACCCCCAGGACCCACGAAACATCTCAAAAGGTTTTTGCTGTGCTTTTTTAACCTTTCCTTTAGGATAAAATAAAAAGTCGGTGGCGACTCTTGCTCAACCGCACAAGTGCGAATACGAACGCAAAACACTAGTCAGTTCTCCCACCGTATCACACATTGGGTAGGTCTTAAGTGAAGGAGATAAACTGGTTGGTTTATTCCTGAATTAATATCTCTTATAGTGGATTTCCTCCCTGGCTTGGTAGCCCCCAGAGTAGGTGTTGTTTCACACTGAACTGGGTAAACAATTGACTGTGTTCTTTACTGTTTTTATTTACTGTCTTATAGAAAGTCAGATACGGTGTCATAACATTCACTGTGACATTGAGTATCTACTGCCAGAATTTCAATTGACATCAGAGCAGGCACCCTGCCTGTATTACTGGGTGAGATCTAGGGATATCACTTTCTGGCACTATGGACAAAGAAGGAGTTTTTGGAAACAGACCACCCATTCTGGATGGAACAAATTATGACTACTGGAAACCTCGTATGATTGCCTTCTTAAAATCTCTGGACAAAAAGGCTTGGAGAGCTGCTGACAAATGATGGAACCATCCCACCATAACTGAGAAAGATGGGACAATCAGTCTGAAGCCTAAGGAAGAATGGAGCAAAGATGAAGATGAGTTAGCCCTGGGTAATTCCAAAGCTTTAAATGCCTTGTTCAATGGAATTGATAGAAACATATTCAGACTAGTACATCAATGTGAACTGGCCAATGAAGTGTGGGACACTCTCAAAACTACCCATGAAGGCACATCCAAAGTAAAAATGTCAAGGCTTCAGATGCTAACTACCAAGTTTGAGAACCTAAGGATGAAGGAAGATGAAACCATTAATGAGTTTCACATGAACATCTTGGAGATTGCCAACACCTCAGGAGCATTGGGTGAGAAGATGTCTGAAGAAAAACTGGTGAGAAAGATTCTCAGATCCCTGCCTAAAAGATTTGCAATGAAGGTAACTGCTATAGAGGAAGCCCAGGATATCAGCAAGTTAAAGGTGGATGAACTCATTGGGTCTCTTCAGACTTTTGAGATGGGGATCAGTGACAATGTTGATAAGAAAAACAAGAGCATAGCACTTGTATCCAACACTGAAGATGAAAACAAGGAGGATGAAGAAGAAAATATTTCAGAAGCTATAGCCATGCTTGGAAGACAATTCAACAAACTCATCAAGAGAATGGATCCAAAGTCAAGGTCAAATGTTGAGAACATTCCCTCTGACATTAACAGATCTTATGACTCCAGCAGAAGACCAAGGTCTGAAGAGAAGGGAAATCAAGGCAGAGGAATTCAATGCCATGGTTGTGAAGGATATGGGCATATTCGAGCTGAATGTCCTACCTTTCTTAAGAAACAAAAGAAAGGAATGACTGCTACCTGGTCTGACTGTGATTCAGAAAGTAATTCTGAAGAAGAATCTGCCAAACTAGTTACTGCACTAACTGGTGTTTGTACCTCTGAAAGTGACACTAGTGATGAGGAAGTGACATTTGAAGAACTGGCTGATACTTACAAGAAATTGTGTATCAGAAGTGCTGAAGTCTGTGTGCAAAATGAGAGACAAACAAAACTCATCATAAAGTTGGAGGCTGAAAAAAGGGCAGACCTTGAAACTATAAGTCATCTAGAAGGGGAAGTTCAAATGCTGAACTCAAAACTGAACCAGATGACCAAATCTGTCAAGATGCTGACAAATGGAACTGACAAATTGGAAGAAATCCTTCAGGTTTGACAAAATGTGGGAAACAAGTCTGGTCTAGGATTTGTGGCAGCAAAGAAATCTGGTGCAGACAAGAAGATCAGGTCTGATAAACAAATGTCAAAGCAGATGTCACAACATAACACTCAACATCGGGAACAGAGAAATATGAAGAAAAAGTACCAAAGATGGAGATGTCATCATTGTGGGAGGTTTGGTCACATAAAGCCTTTCTGCTTCAGATTGTATGGATACCCTAATCAGAACCCAAGTGTCAAACCTAAGTCTAACAGGGTACCACATACTCCTCAATGGAAGAAAAAGGCTACTGCCCTGATAGCCCACACTTCCCTGAGAGTCTCTGCAAAGGAAGACTGGTACTTTGACAGTGGGTGTTCTAAGCACATGACTGGAATCAAGAACCTTCTCAATAATGTTAAACCTCACACCACTAGTTATGTGACCTTTGGAGATGGTGCTAGAGGTGAAATCAAAGGAGTTGGTAATTTGGACTGCCCTGGAGTTCCAAATCTGAATGAAGTTCTATTGGTAAAAGGCCTGACTGCTAATCTCATTAGTATCAGTCAATTATGTGACCTAGGATTCAAGGTCAACTTCTCAAAATCTGAATGTCTTGTAATTAATGAAAAACAAGAAGTTGTAATGAAAGGAGTCAGATCTAAAGACAACTGTTACTTGTGGGAGCCTGAGAACACTAATTACTCCACTGTGTGTTCTATTGCCAAAGAAGAAAAGGAGGTGAAACTGTGGCACCAAAATCTTGGCCATCTTCATCTAAGAGGAATGAAAAGGAGTATCTCCATGGAGGCAGTCAGAGGGATTTCAAGACTGCAAATTGATGAAGGGAGAGCTTGTGGTGAATGTTAGGTTGGTAAGCAGACTAGGATGTCACATCCAAAGTCAAGACATCTGATCACCTCTAAGGTTCTAGAACTTCTTCATATGGGACCAATGCAGGTGGAAAGTCTTGGTGGAAAGAGATATGCCTATGTGGTGGTGGATGACTTTTCCAATTTCACCTGGATTAACTCCATTAGGGAAAAATCTGATGTGTCTAAAGTGTTTAAAGAACTATACAAAAGAATTCAAAGAGAAAAAGAAGGGTGTATTGTCAGAATCAGAAGTGACCATGACAAGGAATTTGAAAACGGTAAGCTTAATGAGTTCTATTCCTCAGAAGGAATTAGTCATGAATTCTCTTCTCCTATAACTCCTCAACAAAATAGAGTTGAAGAGAGGAAAAATAGGACCATACAGGAATCTGGCAGAGCTATGATACATGCCAAAAGACTTCCTTGTCATTTTTGTGCTGAAGCTGAATACATTGCAGCTGGTAGTAGCTGTTCTCAAATTATCTGGATGACACAGATACTCACTGAGTTTAATGTTACACAAGATGTTATGACATTGTACTGTGACAATCTGAATACAATTAACTTTTCCAAGAACCCTATTCAGCATAGCAGGACCAAGCACATTGACATTAGACATCACTTAATCAGAGACATTGTAGAGGAGAAAACAATTAATCTGGAACATGTTGGCACTGAGCTACAACTGGCTGACATGTATACCAAGGCACTTGATGCAAATCAATTTGAATACTTGAGGGGCAAGTTGGGTATTTGTCAACATGAGAAATTGTAGCAATTAATTTTGCTTAAAACAAGGGTTGAAGGAGTTATTTTTGTTAAGTCTATTTTGAGTGGGTTAATCACATGTTTTCCCAATTCTTTCATAATTGTCAAGAAGTTGAATAGACACTCATTTGCCTCCTTCCTCTCTCAACGTTGCAACAAATCCCTTTCTCTCAATCAAAGTTTTCTCCCTAGTTGCTACTGGTTTTCCAAGTCAATCAAAATGTCTCAAACATCATCCTCATCCAAGACAACCGTTTCATCTTCATCATCTGATCAAGATTCTCGGGCAATCACCTCATGCATGGATTCTGAAGTCCTGGAGATTACTCCTCTTAGAGAAATGGCAACTAACCCCTCCAAGGTCAAAAAGCTGAGAATAAGGCATGCAGGAAGGTCTCAAGCTACTTCATCCGGTAATCCCTCTCAACCTTCTTCTTCTATACCAAATAGGGAAGGATCAGCTTATGTACATCAAGCAATAGCTAGGCTTGTTACAAGAATACTGAGTGAGAACCACTATGTACCGGAGATTTCTGTTCCATTAAATCAAGAATCAGCAAACCCAAATGTTGAAGCAAATCCAGATGTCTCTGAGAATGTTGAGACACCAAATGACAACATTCAAAAATCATCTGAAAACCTTGATGATATTCAGAACCCTTCAGAGAAGAATGTTGAACCACCTGTTATTGATGTGGATGAGGAATACTCAGACAATGACCTAAATGCAAATATCAATCCTAGCATAGCTAGGAGAATGATGAACAGAAAGGGTAATCAGGATGCTGCAAAAGGTCTGACCAAAGAGAAACTTGCTGATAAGAAAACCATGTATGAAGGAAAGACTGGTGTAGAAACTGTGAAGACTGGGCTGTCCAAAGGGAAGGTGAAAGCCCAAGTGCATACTGGGAGACTCTCAAATCCTGCAAGACAACCAATAACAAAGAAGAGAAAAGAACCTGAGCCTTCTGATTCTGATGAGGAATCAGAATTTGAAATTGATGCTGAAGACATTCCTCTCAGAAGGAAACTCCCTTCCAGCAAAATGGCTAGAGTTCCTGAAGTCCCCACTGACAACATTTCATTTCACCACCCTGAAAATGCCAACAGATGGAAGTATGTTTGCTTGAAGAGAATAGCCTTGGAAAGAGAACTAAACAATGGTGCCATGGATTGCAAGGAAATCATGGACCTGATCAAAGCTGTTGGACTAATGAAGACTGTGGTAAAATTTACCAAATGCTATGAAAATCTGGTCAAGGAATTCATAGTGAATTTGTCTGATGAATGTGCTGATGGAAGGTCAACTGACTTTGAATGTTTCTATGTGAGAGGAAGAAGGGTTAATTTCTCTCCATCTGAAATTAACAAATTTCTTGGAAGATCAAATGAGGCTTGCCCTGAACTAGAAGTCACTGACAATGAAGTTTGCCAAACCATCACAGCAAAACAAGTCAAGTGCTGGCCCTTAAAAGGCAAGCTGAATGCCAGCAAACTAAGCATGAAATTTGCCATCCTGCACAAGATTGGTGCAGCCAACTGGGTCCCTACCAACCATAAATCAACCATCTCCACAGGATTGGGGAGATTCATTTATGCTGTTGGAACCAAGACTGAATTTGACTATGGCAGGTACATTTTTGATCAAACTTTAAAACATGCTGGTAGCTATGCTGTTAAAGGCCCAATTGCCTTTCCCTCCCTCCTATGTGGAATCATCCTTGCTCAGTACCCTGATATCCTGGTGGAAAGAGACACTGCTTGCAAAAGAGCTCCTGCTCTTGGGTTACACTACAAGCTGTTTCAGGGATCTCATGTTCCTGACATTGTCATAACATCAGCTGAGACATCATCTGTAAAAACTCAGTCCAAGACATCTGATGTTATAGCTGTATTGAAAGAGACCTGCAAAGAGCTAGAGACAAGGAAAAAGACTCTAGAAAACCTAATTGCCAAATTAGAACAGGAGGAGACTGAAGGAAACAGAAGGGAAGCGGGTGCTGCTGAAGATCAGCTCAATGCTGAAGAAAGTAGCTCCTCTGAAGGTGACAGTGCTTAAAGTTTGGTGGAATTGACAAGCCTGATGCTGATGCTGTTGATGCAAGTGTCTTCAGATTTTATTTGTTATTTTTATTACTTATTTTGGATGACTGTATAATATTTAAGTACATGTATCTTTGGCCCATTTGTGGCTAAAGAGAGGGAGATATTTTGTGTTAATTACTTGGTAGACCTCATATTTTTTCTGCAGTCATATTCATTCTGCTGCTCTCTATTCTCTGATTGCTTAGGGGTTTTAGCCAAAAATCTGCTAAATGGGGAGTTTGTAAGTGTTTAGTTATTGGCATGTTTTTTTGGTAAAACCAGGTGTGTAAATGTCATGACTGATGTCATAACATTCTGGATTATTAGGTTCTTTATGCAGAAAAAGTATGGCATACAATAGCTACTGTGTATGAGTGTGTATCTGAGCATTTTGGAAAAGATCACATTTAGTGCCTTCTACCAAAATCAGTAAACAGGAATTCTGATGTCATAACAAATATTAAGACATCCTGTACTGATCTAACATATATGCAGTTTGGTTAATTCTGAGATTTTTCAGGAAGATGGCTCATTCTTTCCAGAACAGATTCTCACGTGGACTTTAGGTTAACCTAGCTCAACCTTAATCTGGTTGATAAAGTCTTGTGACCAAGTCTTAAGGTTAAACCTAATTAACCCTAGCTTTTTGTGGAAACCCTAACTGAAGAAACAACGGCTATATATTCAACAGGATTGCTGTTTGGAAAGTATCTCTTTTGACTGAAGATCAATTAGGAGCTATATAGTTTTAACTATTGTAATCCAAGCAAGTATCATTGTGATAAGTGACTTGGAATAGGTTTTGATTGTAAGAGTTTTTGTATCACTCAAAGCTTTGAAGTAAGAGTGTTTGTGTCTCTTGACTAAAGCTTTGAAGCAAAGTCAAGTTAGGTTTATGTATCACTCAAAGCTGTGAAGCAAGAGTGTTTGTGTTACTTGATTAAAAAGCTGTGAAGCATAATCAAGTGTATGTTCTGAAGAGTGTCTTCATTAATTCATTAGTCAATTGTTTTAAGTATCACTGCTGTGATTGAGGGGGAGTGAGTAGGAACTCAGGTTTAAGTTGAACTTAGATTGAAGTTGCATTGGGTAGGTCTTAAGTGAAGGAGATAAACTGGTTGGTTTATTCCTGAATTAATATCTCTTATAGTGGATTTCCTCCCTGGCTTGGTAGCCCCCAGAGTAGGTGTTGTTTCACACTGAACTGGGTAAACAATTGACTGTGTGCTTTACTGTTTTTATTTACTGTCTTATAGAAAGTCAGATACGGTGTCATAACATTCACTGTGACATTGAGTATCTGCTGCCAGAATTTCAAATGTGTTCTCCTTCTTGTCAAAAGAGAAAACACAATGAAAAAATGAAATAAAATAAAAAAGAGAAGTTGTTGATTTTTGGCCTGGGAACCCGGTTACCAGAATTCGAGTAACCAGTTACCCTAACTAAAAATATGAGAAAATAGCTACTGACTTGAGGTAACTGGATACCATAACTGGGTAACCGGTTATCCAAGCCAAAAAAACTGGGAAACACTACTGTAAGTAGGGTAACCGGTACCTTCATACAAAAAACAGTTTTTTAACAGTTTTTTGATATTTGGCTCATGGTTTGGGCATTTGACCAAACACAATCTTCACACATTCAACACATGATTTTGCATAATTCAAGGTCTAGATTCAATCTTCGCATGATGACTTAAGATCAACAATTAAATTTCATACAACCTCATCAATTTGTTCATTAATTAAGCACTTTCAAGTAAATCGACTTAATTCAATAAACACTTAATTCAACTATCCGATTTCGGATTTACACATGATGATCAAATCAAATCACAATTCTAGGCTTAGATCTATATTCTCAATTCAAAATTCAACCTAGATTCATTTCATACTTGATCAAAAAAGTGCTTCTCAAATAATCACTTATTTCAAAAGTGCTTAATTCAAGAAAACTCACCGATAGAAGTGAAGAAGAGGCTTAGGTATAGAGATCTCAACAAATGGATCAACGATCGGAGAAGAATTGCTCTTGATCTTTGACTTTCAAATCTTGATGAAATTGTTGTTGTGTTCTTGATGAAAAAAATTGTAGAACTTTAATTTGATCTTTGAGAGAATTGAGAGAAAAGATTTTAGTGTTTGTGTTGATTTCTGAATTATGAGAGTTACCCCTTACAAAAAATTAGATTTGAGATTATATACATGGGCCTTGGATGTGCAACTGGATTGGGCCTTGACTTGAAAGCGTAAGCCTGACACAACCATAAAGTGCCACGTCATCATCCGTACGAAATCTCGATTCGACCATCAAACAGGAAATGAAGAGAATAAAATTTGTGACGTATTTCCGAAAGAACGAGCTCAATCAGATAAACAATGATTTAGTTATGATTTTTTTGAAGTTTCACTGATGTTGTGTTAGGCAAAAATAATTTTCTGTGCAGATTTTATTGCGTCACGCGCGAAGAAGATAAAAAACGAGAACCTTCGGGTCACTGTTTGCTTTCAGCATCTGAAGATAAGTTCTAGTAGACAAAATTCGTGAACTAATACCACCGGACCCAGCTCAATACGACAGCAATCGATCGAGATATGAATTTTACTGTATCAAACATTAATATAAATGAATTCCGGTTCAGCCCAAACATGTCTTGAGAAACTCAAAATTCACGGGTCCTTCCTTCGTGAATCAGCTTTTGACCTCCAAAGACGACATCAAGATGACATCGAAATAAAATTTTGGCAATCAGAACCGCGCGCGTATGACATTCTATCCGAGAGTTATGATTTTTTTAGTGCATACGAAATAACGGTTCAGCCCACTTCCTTTGTATTTTTTCATTGTATAACTTTCAAAAGAATGGCGTATTCGGAGACCTTCCTTCGAGATTTAGCTTTTGGTCCGAACACGAAAGTTGAAGAGAACGTCGAGACAGTTTCAAAACCTCAAGAGTTAATTTAAAAAACCATTCCAAATGAGAGATATGAATTTCCAAACTCAAATCAACTGAAAATCTATTCTCTATTCGCACTGCTTAAAATTCAACGAAAACACCAAAATCCTCTACAACTTGACATGCGTTGAACAAATACGGGAGCTTCGTCGTGTTGACCAAAATATCTTAATCTCATGAGCACAGATCCAATGATATACATGTATACGCATGTTAACAAAGTATAAGTCAATTAAAGATAGAAAAATAAAGAGGATAAATTTTGGGGTACAGCACTATCCTAAGAGGTTTAAATAGGAGGATTACTACATAGATGAAAATGCTGTAAGACTATTGAGGAAAACTTGCTCAGACCCAACAAAAATTGATCGATGATCCTTTCAATTCTGAGTTACTGCAAGAGGTTAAGGATTGGACTGACAAAATCATTCATGCTACAGAGGAAGAAGAGAAGTTGTTGATGCAAAGGGCAAAACCTAGGTGGATAAAATTAGGAGATGCTAATAATGCATATTTTTATGCCATTGTGAAAGGGAGACAAAAGCAGAACACAACTCATCAGTTAATAGACCAGTAAGGTAATTGTCTCACTCAACACAAAAAGATGGAGAATGAAGTGCTAAATTACTATAATGATCTGATTGGCACAACTGCAAAACATCTGACTCATGTGGACATTGAAGTGCTTAGACAGGGTGCTCAGCTTACTGAGGCAAGCGAGGACTATTTAGTAGCTCCTATATCTGAAAAAGAAATCTGGAAGGCCCTTACTAGTATTGGTGATGACAAAAGCTAAGCCTAAGGCGTGCCTCACCCTTTGGTTGGCTTTGAAGAAACAGCTCCCTACAAAAGATCGAATACTACAGTTTGGTATCATTGATGAACAACATTGTTGTTACTGCAACAGTGAAGAAAGCCTGCATCATCTATTTTTTAGTTAAGTAGGTATATTGAAATGTATACTTAAGTTTAATATTTGTGGTCTCCTAGATCTACGGATCAGATTGTATTCCTTTATTTTAGTAATATAAGTAATGCTTTATTTCAAAAAAGATTAGTGTAGATTAATAAATATAAAATTATAAAAAAATTAATAAATTTAGTGAAGACAGATAACAGATTATGCAACCCCCACTTCTTTTCATCACCACCATCCATATAGATTCATCTTCAACACATTTATCATTTCCACTCTCATCCTTCTTCTCAATCTAACACAAACACAACTTGTTAAGAATCAGAGACAAAAAATGTTCCTTTGTTATTCTTCCACATTCATCACACTCCCTTCACCCAAACCCCAAACCCTTTCATTCAACCTCTCTTCACACTCTTCTCACTTCATCAACCTATACCAGGTAAGTTCATCTTCACTATCATCATTCTCTAGAAAATCACATGAACCCATTAAGCATACCAAACAAAAATTGAATCTTTATGCTTCTCTTTCACCATCTCCTCCACTTGAAACCACCCCATCAACATTTAGAACCAAAAATCCAAAAGATGTTAATGTACTTGTTGTGGGTTCAACTGGGTATATAGGAAAATTTGTGGTGAAAGAATTGGTTGAAAGAGGCTTTAATGTTACTTCAATTGCTAGAGAAAAAAGTGGAACTAAAGGAAGTGTTGATAAAGAAACAACATTGAGAGAGTTAAGAGGCGCTAATGTTTGTTTCTCTGATGTAACTAATTTGGATAGTTTTAACGAGTCTTTGAAGAGCTTAGGTGTTTCTTTTGATGTTGTCGTGTCATGTCTTGCTAGTAGAAATGGCGGGGTTAAGGATTCGTGGAAGATTGATTATGAAGCAACTAAGAATAGTCTTGTAGCTGGTAGGAAGCTTGGTGCTTCTCATTTTGTTTTGCTTTCTGCAATATGTGTGCAGAAGCCTCTTCTCGAGTTTCAGCGCGCGAAGCTGAAACTCGAGGATGAGTTGGTGAAAGAAGCGGAGAAAGATGATAGGTTTAGTTATAGTATAGTGAGGCCGACTGCGTTTTTCAAGAGTTTAGGTGGTCAGGTTGATTTGGTGAAAGATGGGAAGCCTTATGTGATGTTTGGTGATGGAAAGTTGTGTGCCTGTAAACCGATAAGTGAGCAAGATTTAGCTTCTTTTATTGTTGATTGTGTGATGAGTGAGGACAAAGTTAACAAGGTTTTACCTATTGGAGGACCAGGGAAAGCATTGACTCCATTGGAACAAGGGGAGATTTTGTTTAGGCTTTTAGGGAAAGAGCCTAAGTTTTTGAAAGTTCCGATTGGGATAATGGATTTTGCGATTGGTGTTCTTGATTTTTTGGTTAAGGTGTTTCCTTCGTTGGAAGATGCTGCTGAGTTTGGAAAAATTGGAAGGTACTATGCAGCTGAAAGTATGCTGATTTTGGATCCTGATACAGGCGAGTACAGCGACGAGAAGACGCCGAGCTATGGGAAGGATACATTGGAAGATTTTTTTGGTAGGGTGCTAAGGGAAGGGATGGCAGGTCAAGAGCTTGGTGAGCAAAATATATTTTAAGATGGTTTTGTGTAGCAAGTTTTGTTTCTGTATAAATAAATGTATGTATTCAACTATAGTCACTTTAACATTTACATGTCAAGCATTGTTGAGAAAAACAAAATCAAGTATATGGAATTGCATTGTTGATGATTCATTCTTCAATTGCTTGGATTTGCTCCACTGCATTGCATAATGTATACTCTACTATTGTGTAATTGCATTGTTAATGGCACACATTAAGTGTATGCTGCATATTTAATGACTTTTCTTTCTGATTTGGACGATTGAATTAAATTTCAAAGATTGTGAATGCATTGTTAATGGCACACATTAAGTGTATGCTGCATAAATAATGTTTTCATTTGGTTATTGTTAGGATGGTTAGGAATTTGGAAAATTCAGAATAACCATCCAAATATAAAAATGTGAATGCAACAGATTCTAGTTGATATACATTGTCCACCCTGTAATGTAACGATTCTAGTTGCAACAGATTCATTATTATCATAACCACACATGAAGCTTGTGAATACTCCGAAGGCCAAGGCGAGTTCAGGTCAAACATAAGTGAGTTCAAGAGATCAGTCTCTCAGATAAAACTTGTATCATACACTAGTAGACAAAAATAGAGGAATTTGCATGTGATCTTGATGTCATAGATATGTTGTAGTTGGTATAGTCGTGGCCTCCTGATTCTTGACTCCATCTTGAGTGTTTTTTGTGTTGTTTGATGTAAAGTATTGTGCTTGTGATTTGAGTGGTACATGCTCGAAGTATTCTCCAAACCTATGCAAACACTCAACTGTAGAATTCTAATATTTGTTACATAATTGGCATATAGGTCAATTTCCTGGTAGATAAGTTTGGTGCTCATGTCCTCTACCATGCGAGAACCTGCCTCGACCACAAGTATTTTTGTGAGTTACCTAAGCATGTATTCTTGCCACCACTTGTGTGCACCACTGCTTAAGCAACATTAGTTAAATTGGTGAATCAATGGTGAAAGTGGTTAATTGGAAAATTAAATTGGTGAATTAAACGTGAAAGTGATTAATTGGAGAAGATGAAGTTTAGAAAGGAATTGGAGATTATAAGAGAGAGAGAGAAAGAGTAATTGAGGAGAAAATATCAAAATGACATTAATCAAAACACATTATATGAGGGTTTATATAGGATACAACTTAAAACAACTTAGGAATCAAATTGACCCAACAAAACAACAAAAACACCAAATTCTCGCGCTGGAAACTGGTTTCCAAAAATAGGGAAATCGGTTACTCCAGGCAAAATTCGTGACAGAAACCGGTTTCCACAAACTAGGAAACCAGTTTCTCCTTCGAAACACATAATTCTTCAGCTTTCTAGAAGTGATTTTCAAATAAGTTGTTTTGTACGAAACGAACTTAGAAGCTTTCAGAATGCATTTGAATTATATTCAACATCCAATACACCACCTTAATTCAAATTCCCAACATTCTTCATACCTAAACTCCTCACAAGCTTCTTGAACACATCATTTGTCACGCCTTTCGTCAACAAATCTAAAAATTGTTCTTCGCATCGACAATATCCTAACTTCAGCTGGCATGCACACACTAGTTCCCTAAAGTAATGTAAACACATCTCTATATGTCTGCTCCTCCCATGTGCTATGGGATTCCTTGTAAGATTAAAGGCTGAAATATTATCAACCAAGAGCGTAACAGTTTTTTCTGCACTGCTGCCCAACTCCTTCAGTAGATTCATAAGCCACACAGTCTGACACGCACACATCGATGCAGTGATATACTCGGCCTCACAAGAAGAGAGTGCAACCACAAGTTCCTTTTTAGAGCACCAAGAGATTGGAGCTCCGCCGAACATAAAGACATAACCAGTCGTAGACGTTCGATCATCCTTATCTCCGCACCAATTGGAATCTGTATAACCGAGTAACTCATAATTTCTGCCCGTATTAGCTGCGGGAAAGAGAATTCCACAACCAAGAGTTCCTTTGATGTATCTAAGGATCCTCTTAACTACTTCCGAATGAGAAACCTTTGATTTCTCAGTGAATCCACTTGCAATACCGATACTAAACACCAAATTTGGCCGTGTATTGCACACGTAACGTAATGATCTAATCAATCTCCTAAATTGTGTTGGATCCACACCTTGCTCATCTTCACTTTTGGACAGCTGCAACCTTGCTCCAGTCGGTGTTATGACAGTATTACAATGCTCCATATCACACTTTTTCAAAATCTCAAGAGCATACTTTCTTTGATGCATAAGTAGCCCCATTTTTGATTTATGGAACTCTATGCCAATAAAGTAAGTCATGATTCCAAGGTCACTCATTTCAAACTCTTCCATAAGCTCACTCTTGAACTTAGAAATATTCACTTCATTTTTGCCCGTAATCAACAAGTCGTCCACATATAAGCAAAGTATAATCACTTCTTTGCTTGTATCCGTCTTCACATAAACACCATGTTCGGATACACACCTCTTGAAGCCAACCTCAACTAGAAATGCATCTACGCGTTTGTTCCAAACTCTAAATACTTGTTTAAAACTATAGAGTGCCTTCTTCAACTTGTAGTCTCTTCCCTCTTGATTCTTCACCACAAAACCAGAGGGATGCTCTACATAAACTTCCTCCTCAAGTAGACCATTCAAAAATGAAAATTTTACATCCATTTGATACATTGGCCAATTAATGCTATTCGCAATACCAACAACCAACCATATAATTTCCAATCTAGCCACCAGTGCAAACACCTCATCATAGTATATACCTTCTCTTTGCAAAAATCCCTTCGCTACTAGTCAAACCTTATGCTTGACAATTTCGCCTTTTGAATTTGCCTTCACTTTATAGACCCATCTCACACTGATTGGCTTTTTCCATTTTGGTAAATTGACCAGCTCCCAAGTACTGTTTTTCTCAATCGATTCCAGCTCCTCCTTCATCGCACACACCCACTTTGAATTGCTTAATTCCTCCTCTGTGCTCATAGGCCCGGATACGGCCATAAGCGCAAAGTGAATAAGATCATCTTCGTTGTTGATTTTGTAATACGGTTGGAGAACTGACTTGGGTGTTTTGCGTTTGATCGTAATTGTTGCGGATAAAAAGAGTCGCCACCGACTTTTCTTTTATCCAACAAGGAAAGGTTGAAAAGAATAGGAAAGACCTCTCGAGATTATTTCTTGAGTTCAGGGGGTAGGTTATGAAAAGGAAAGGTATTAGCACACTTGAAGAAGTGAAAAACACAAGAAGGGTGGTTGAATTGTAAAACTGAAAATCAATGCAATGAACACGATATTTTTATCCTGGTTCGTTTGATCTCAAACTACTCCAGTCCACCCGTCAAGGTGATTTCGCCTCTCTCCAACGAGGTCTTAATCCACTATATTCAACTGAATATTACAATATGCTTTAACAACTGCTAAAGCCTTCTTGATGCAAACCACAACCCGGTTTGTCAAGGAATCACTTTCTTACACAGAATGGAAATCTAGGTGTGTGAATGTTTTCTACAAAACTGTACCACAACTGTGATGTTACACAACTTAAGCTTATGAAACTAGATTGCTAAACAATGATTGAGTAAGGAGATATGAAGCGTTTAGCAAACTGAGAGAAGGAAGATGATGATTAGCTTTTAGGCGTGTAATATAATGTAGAGCATTAGCCAATTCAATCTTCATTGTCTTGTTTATATAGCACTGAGATTGTTGAACGTTGGAGCAATAATCTTGATTCAATGCCAATAACAAACTTTCCTTATTAAGCAGATCTTGTCTGGAATGATGCCGTTGGTAACAATTCGCTTTGAATGCACAGTACCGTTGCTACTTAAAGCGTGTTCTGGCTTGGCTCATTCTGACTCTGCTTAAGTGCTGATGAACTGTTGTTGTCTTTATCAGAGTGTTGAGCGCAGTTCTGTTCATCAAGCTTCAGCATACGCGTGAGTTGTTATTCTGATTCTGGTATTCTGATTATAGCATCTTCTGATGCTGATGTTGATAACCAATATTCTGATGCTGATTAGGTGTGCTCTTGCTGATACCTATCAGAGTTTCTGCGAAACAGAACGTAATATTTTAGGTAGCAAATAGTTCTTATATAAATCACATAATTAATATCCTTTCATTTTGTTATCATCAAAACTTAGACTTAGGGTAGTAGATTCAAACTTTGTTCTAACAATCTCCCCCTTTTTGATGATGACAAAAACTAGATATTTTTAATTGAAAATAACGTGAAAAAGTATCAGAGATAACTAAATGATAAGATGTATCAGAGTAAGAGGTTATCAAAGATAAGGGATAAAGAGATATTAGATTTGAGAGATACTCCCCCTGAATTTATTACTTCCCTTTTTAATTCCAGGAGTTCTTCAGGATCAGGTCTTTATTGCCTTTCTTTGAACATCAAAATATCAGAGTTTTGACTATCAGAGACTTTAGATCAGAATGTCAGAGCAGAGCTTCAGATCAGAGTATCAGAGCTCTGCCTTGGGTCAGAGTATCAGAGCTTTAGTCTTCAGAATATCATAGAGCATTCTTGTACCTGTAGACTTAAGCAAAAACAGAAAACATATTCAAGTATATCAGAGTTAGAATGTTTGAGATTTTCTGTCTTAGTAATCCGTTATTGAAAAATATCTTTCTTATTCTCCCCCTTTTTGTCAGCAATCAAAAAGTGTAAGTGATGTGCTAAAACATTTAGAGCAGAAAAACTTGTCATATTAAAATATTCAGAATCAAACAAAACAGTACAGAAGATATGCAAAGAAAACATGAAAATGGCATGAATGAAAATCTAAGGTTGGGGAGGAAGGCGTGTGAACAGGTTCTCCAGCATGGCTTTGATCTGATCAACAGTCTCATTCTGCTTGTGCACCATGCTGACTACTGTATCTATCTTGCTATCCTGCACATCCATCCTTTCTTTCATCTTCTGGTCATTTTCATCCATCCTTTGCTGCAGACGGATATCATTCAGCTTTAGCTCTTCCAGAGTCTGCCTGTCTAAGGCAGCTTGAGAAACATCAGAAGCAAGGAGCTTCTGAGAGCTTTCTGCAACATCTTCAGCTTGGCTGACTTCAGCTTGAATAGTCTGATCTTCTTCTGGTTGCACGATTGGCGTTGGACGCTTCTCAGACCATGGCTCACTATCCAGAAGGAGCACGTCTTCCTGTGGCAGCTGACTTTCAACTTCCTTCAGCAGTTTGCTGAAGTTCTGTTGTGCCTGCTCATAGTTGATATCCTGCAACTTGAGGGCTTTAGCACGTACCCAAATTCTGAATTGTGACCAGAGCTGGTCAGAGGCAGCTGGATCAATCATTTCAGGACAGACTTGCTTCAGAGAAGCAATCCACTGCTGCAAACCTGTTTCAAAATTCATAATACTAGAGCCAACATCTGGCTGTTTTGGTTTTGGAATGGCTATTTTATTTTTCAGATCAGCAAGACGGTCAAGGATTGTTAAATCTATTAAGGTCCTGCTGGGGTTTTCAGTGGTTTGTTTGGGAGTTGTTTGTTTGGGAGATGGAGTGGGAGAATCAGAGATAATGATTGGACTGTTTGGGGTTTTGGGAGTGTTTGGTGGTGTAGATTCTAGCGAGGATGGCAGCTGGGCCATGGTTACTGTTGTTCCACATTGCAGCTGGATTGCCAGAGGTTGTGGCTCAGATGATTGAGGTGAATGAGGTTCAGAAGGTGGAGGAGATGGAGTTTCAGAATGATGAAACCCAGGTTGAGGTGATGGTGGATGAATTTTTGGTTGAGGAGAGGGAGAAGGAATTGCTGGTTGTGGAGAGGGAGGAGGAATTTCTGGTTGTTCAGGGATATGTGGTTCTTCTGGAATGGGTGAGAGAGGTTGTTCTGGTTGTGGAGAGTGGACAATTTGTGGTTCAGAGTTTGGATTGTTGGAGGGGTGATCAGAAGCATGTTGATCAATGTCAGACAACACTTTGTCAATTGCTGATGTTGTTGAAATTGTTGGTTTGGGATGTTTGGTGCGGGGTCTTCTGAGTTGTAGTTCCTCAGAAGGGTCATCTTCTGGTTCGGTTTCATCTATTGTTGGGATGGGGATTAAGATTCTATGAGAGGTTGAAGTTGGGATTGATGTTGGAATAGTAGAAGAATTTAAAACAGAAGCAGCAGATAAATTACCTCTTTTCTTGGGTGTCTGCTGGGATGTTCCTTCTGAAGGGGCCTTCCTTTTCTTCGTCTTCTTCAGTGTAACTTCTGGTTGAGGTTGGTGCAGATCTTTGATATTCAGATTGGGATCTGTACCATCAGCCTTGCACGCGTCCAGATATCTGAGAACCACCACTGGTTTAGATTCTATCTCAGAAAATAAAGGAAAGTCACTCAGTGGGACTCTTCTGCTGGTGATGTCAGCAGTGGGAGTAACGCTGGGTTCCTTTCTGATATTCTCTATTAACTTCATTTTCTTCAGATTCTTCGCGTTCAGAGGCTTCCCAACCGTTGGTTCAATGGTGCTTAACTCTTGAGCTTCTATCAGGTGCTCTATCAGCCTATTCTCAGTCAGAATATCTGATATTAACCTTCCAAAGGGTATCCAATCCCTCTTTGTTCTTTCTTCTTCCCTGGTTTCCTTCACGCTTGTTCTGAGGTGATTAAACAGAAGATGAGCCAAGTTGATTTTTACCTTCTGATTGATAAAATAGATCATAAACTGCTGATCTATATTTATGTAATCAGGGGAACTAGTTGGCTTCCTATGATTAAAACACCCTAGAATGATCTTCGCCCAAACTCTGTGGTGATCCTTGAGATCTCTGATTTTGCTGCTGGGCAACCCAAGGGTAAAAATCCTTTCTGCTATGACGCCCACGTCAGCACATCTTTCAGCCATATCAATACAGCGGACGCCACCGCCACTGTAACCAATTAACCTTGCTATGTGATCCTCCATGATCACAATCTTCTTGCCCATTATGTAGGAGGTGACTTGATGCGTTGAAGCAGTTGCATGAATCCAGAACTCCTTGACTAACATTGGAAATGTTGGTCCAACCAACCTGTCAAAATACCTTTCCCATTTATGTGCCCTAACTTCTTCTGTCAAGTCAAAGCCATTCTCCTTCAGACTGCCAAAATCAATAATCAGTTCAGATAACACTTCAAGATTCTTCACTGGAGTAAGGAGTGTTCTGAATGGAACTTGATACTGTTCAGAGGAAGCTTTCTTCTGAGAACCTGCAGAAGCACTGCTGGAGGTTGCCATGTTCACACTTAGGGTTTTTCTGAGAAACTGAGAAAAAGGGTTTAAACTTGAAAGAGATGAACACAGAGAGAATGCAGAAAAATATTTGAGAGATAATGAGAAACTGTAAAAGATTAATGTGAGAAATTAACGTTCTTAAATAGGCTTCAGAATATTTTGAAAGAGTAAACGTTTGCAAGAGAGAGAAATAAAATCATGATTACGTTTTAAAAACATGATTACTTTCATTTAATGCTTGCTGATTTTGGGGGATTTGAGAAAGATACTTAAAATGGTTACCAGACATGTGTCTCAATGCACCCAATCAGCGTTTTGCCTTCTCAGAAGCGTGCACGCGTTCTGCTTCAGAGATTTGCTGATGATTGGATGACACTTGTTTGATTTAGTGATCAGCACGTCTATCTTTGAGCTGAAACGCTCAGATCTTTAAGACTAGCATCTGATACAATCTGCATGTTTTATCTTTCTGAAAAGAGATTGATCAGAAGTTCACAGTAAAACAAATACATTCTGAAGATAAATATATGGAATTAAAACATTTTCACTCTGGGCAGATTTTCATGCTGAGATGTTTCAGAATGAAATTGAACCTATCTTCAGAAAGGGGTTTAGTGAAGATATCAGCCCATTGATGGTCTGTATCTATAAATTTTAAATTCAAAATTCCTTTATGAATATAGTCCCTAATGAAGTGATGTTTTATTTCTATATGCTTAGCTCTAGAATGTAAAATGGGATTCTTACTTAAGCAAATAGCAGAAGTATTGTCACAGAGTATAGGGATGTTACTCTCAAAAATCTGGAAGTCTTCAAGCTGACTTTTCATCCAGAGCATTTGTGTGCTACATCCTGCTGCTGCTATGTACTCAGCTTCTGCTGTTGATAGCGCAATTGTTGATTGCCTTTTGCTGGACCAAGAGATCATATTTTCTCCCAGAAACTGGCAGCTTCCAGAAGTACTTTTACGCTCTACTCTGTCTCCAGCAAAGTCAGCATCGCAGTAGCCTACTAAACTGTAATCACTAGATTTTCTATAAAACAAACCCAGATTAGTAGTACCTTTCAGATACTTGAAAATTCGCTTAACAGCTGTTAAGTGAGATTCTCTAGGATCTGATTGGAATCTAGCACAAATACATACGCTGAATAATATATCAGGTCTTGAAGCTGTCAGATAAAGGAGAGAACCAATCATACCTCTGTAGACTTTCTGTTCTACATTTTTGCTTACCTCTTCTCTTTCCAGAATGCACGTGGGATGCATTGGAATCTTTGATGGCTTACATTCTGAGAGGTAAAATTTCTTCAGAAGATCTCTGATGTATTTGCTCTGATGAATGTAAGTTCCCTCTGGAGTTTGATTGATCTGAATTCCTAGAAAGAATTTCAGTTCCCCCATGAGGCTCATCTCAAATTCTGCCTGCATACACTTAGCAAATTTTCTTCCAAGAGAAGGATTAGTAGAACCAAAAATAATATCATCAACATAAATTTGACAGACTAAGATGTCATTCTTAACTGATTTACAGAATAAGGTAGTGTCCACCTTCCCTCTGGTGAATTCATTTTCTAACAGAAAGTTACTTAGTCTTTCATATCAAGCTCTGGGAGCTTGCTTCAGACCATATAGTGACTTCTTTAGTTTGAAAACATGTTCTAGATGTTTTGTGTTTTCAAAACCAGAGGGTTGGTGCACATAAACCTCTTCTTCTATATAACCATTTAAGAATGCACTCTTGACATCCATCTGATACAGAGTGATGCCTCTATTAACAGCAAATGAAATTAAAAGTCTGATAGATTCTAACCTGGCGACTGGGGCAAAGGTTTCTGTATAGTCTATCCCCTCTTGCTGACTATAACCTTGTGCAACCAGTCGTGCCTTGTTTCTGATGACTTCACCTTGTTCATTTAGCTTGTTTCTGAAGACCCATCTTGTTCCAATGACGTTGAATCCTTTTGGTTTGGGAACAAGATCCCATACGTCATTTCTGGTGAATTGATTCAGCTCTTCTTGCATTGCCAGAATCCAGTCATTATCCAGAAGTGCTTCATCAATAGAAGAAGGTTCAATCAGAGACACAAGTCCCATGAGGGTTTCTTCAGAGTTTCTGAAGCTTGCTCTTATTCTGATTGGATCTTCCTTTCTTCCTAAGATAGTCTCTTCTGGGTGATCCAAGCTGCTTCTGGGTAATCTCTTATGAGGTTGATCAGCAGCTGTTGTAGGATTGCTAGCAGTGCTCCTTTCAGACGTTGAAGGAGTGTCTGTGTTGAGAGCTTCTGATGACTTGTCTTCAGAACCTGTAAATTCAATTTCCATACCTGCAAAAACTTCATTCTGCTTTGACTTTTCAGAGTCAAGCTTATCATCAAAACGAACACTGATTGATTCTTCCAAAATCTGTGTTTCTGTATTGTATACTTTGTACCCTCTTGAGCGTTCAGAGTATCCTAACATAATACACTTCTGTGCTTTAGAGTCAAACTTGTTCAAATAATTCTTTGTATTTAACATAAAACAGGTACATCCAAATGGATGAAAATATGAAATGTTGGGCTTTCTGTTCTTCCACAATTCATATGGAGTCTTTTCCAGAATAGGTCTTATTGAGATTCTATTCTGAATGTAGCACGCTGTGTTTATTGCCTCTGCCCAGAAGATCTTAGCAACGTTTGTCTCATTGATCATGGTTCTGGCCATTTCTTGCAATGTTCTGTTCTTTCGTTCTACAACTCCATTTTGTTGGGGAGTTCTAGGACAAGAGAAATCATGCAGAATGCCTATGTCATTAAAGAATGACTCAAAATCTTTGTTTTCAAATTCTCCACCATGATCACTTCTGACTTTAACGATTCTAAGATCCTTTTTATTCTGAACTTGGTTACAGAAGGTAACAAACACAGAGTGTGACTCGTCCTTGTGTCTTAAGAACTTTACCCATGTCCATCTGCTATAGTCATCTACGATTACTAACCCATACTTCTTGCCACTGACTGAAGAAGTTTTAACTGGTCCAAACAAGTCAATGTGCATAAGTTCTAATGGCTTAGAGGTAGAAACAACATTTTTAGATTTAAAAGAAGGTTTTGCAAACTTGCCTTTCTGACATGCTTCACACAGAGCATCTAAATTGAACTTCAAATTAGGAATTCCTCTGACCAGATTGAGTTTGTTAATCTGAGATATTCTTCTCATACTAACATGCCCCAATCTTCTGTGCCAGATCCACTGCTCGTTGTTAACAGACAGAAGGCACTTTACATTCTGACTTTTTAGTTCAGAAAGTTTGATTTTGTAAATGTTGTTTTTCCTCTTTCCATTAAACAGGATAGTCCCATCTTTCTGACTAACAGCTTTACATGATTTTTGATTAAAGATTATATCATAACCGTTATCACTTAATTGACTTATAGATAACAGATTATGCATTAATCCATCTACTAGCAGAACATTATTAATAGAGGGAAGATTTCCATTACCTACAGTTCCAGAGCCAATTATCTTTCCCCTCTGATTGCCTCCAAAGCCAACGTGGCCTCCAGGCTTAAGTTCCAGGCTTTGGAACATATGCCTTCTTCCCGTCATGTGTCGCGAGCAGCCAGAGTCCAGGTACCATGACTGGTGTTTCTGATTTGCTGCTAAAGATATCTCTTCAGTATCTGATTCCGAGTCTGATTCAGAAGCTTCACTATCTTCTGAAATGTTGGCCATGAGAGCTATGTTTGCTCTCTCATCATCTGATTCTGAGTCAGCTTCAGACGAGTCAGAGTCATCCCATGTAGCCATGAGACTTTTCTTCTTTTCTCTTCCAAACTTCTTTTTGGGCTTTTCCCTCTGAAGCTTTGGGAAGTCACTCTTGTAGTGTCCTTGCTCATTGCACTCATAGCAGATGATGTCCTTGGTGTTTGGCTTTCTGCTTCCTGAGGAGCCTTCAGATCTTCTGTATCCAGAGGAAGAATCTGTCCTTCTGTATCTGGAAGAAGACTCGTTCTGATCAGATCTTCTGGGATTCCTGAACTTCCTTTGCTTCTGCTTCCACAGTTGATTCACTCTCCTGGAGAGGAGGGAGAGTTCGTCTTCTTCTGATGAGGATCCATCAGATGTTTCTTCAACTGCCTGCAAAACTTTAGACTCAGATTTTTTGTTAGATTTTAATGCTAAAGGCTTACCTTGCTTCTGGGGTTCATCAGCTTCTAGCTCTATCTTATGACTTCTGAGGGAGCTGATAAGTTCCTCCAGAGAAATTTTGTTGAGATCTTTTGCTAGCTTCAGAGCTGTAACCATTGGCCTCCACTGCTTGGGTAAGCTTCTGATGATTTTCTTGACGTGATCATCAGTAGAGTAACCTTTGTCCAGAACCTTGAGACCAGCTACCAGAATCTGGAATCTTGAGAACATTGTTTCAATGGATTCACTTTCTTCCATTTTGAACGCCTCATACTTCTGAATGAGCGCCAGAGCTTTAGTTTCTTTGACCTGAACGTTGCCCTCATGCGTCATTCTGAGTGAGTCAAACATGTTCTTTGATGTGTCTCTGTTGGAGATCTTTTCATATTCAGCATACGAGATGGCGCTGAGAAGGATGGTTCTGGCCTTGTGGTGATTCTTGAAGTCACGCTTTTGTTGGTCAGACATTGTTTTCCTATCAATCTTCTAACCTCTTGCATTCATAGGGTGCGTGTATCCATCTGTCACCATATCCCATAGATCAACATCATGTGCTAGAAAGAAGCTTTCAATTCTGTCTTTCCAGTAATCAAAGTTTTCTCCATCAAAGACTGGAGGTTTGCCGCTGAATCTGTCTCTGTCCTCATGGTTGTCATTGCTGGTGTGAGAATAGTTTCCTGCCATTGTGTTTTTCTGACGCTGGATCTTGTACTGACACGGTTAAGTGTTTTAGCTCAGAACCAGGCGCTCTGATGCCAATTGAAGAAGTGAAAAACACAAGAAGGGGGGTTGAATTGTAAAACTGAAAATCAATGCAATGAACACGATATTTTTATCCTGGTTCGTTTGATCTCAAACTACTCCAGTCCACCCGTCAAGGTGATTTCGCCTCTCTCCAACGAGGTCTTAATCCACTATATTCAACTGAATATTACAATCTGCTTTAACAACTGCTAAAGCCTTCTTGTTGCAAACCACAACCCGGTTTGTCAAGGAATCACTTTCTTACACATAATGGAAATCTAGGTGTGTGAATGTTTTCTACAAAACTGTATCACAACTGTGATGTTACACAACTTAAGCTTATGAAACTAGATTGCTAAACAATGATTGAGTAAGGAGATATGAAGCGTTTAGCAAACTGAGAGAAGGAAGATGATGATTAGCTTTTAGGCGTGTAATATAATGTAGAGCATTAGCCAATTCAATCTTCATTGTCTTGTTTATATAGCACTGAGATTGTTGAACGTTGGAGCAATAATCTTGATTCAATGCCAATAACAAACTTTCCTTATTAAGCAGATCTTGTCTGGAATGATGCCGTTGGTAATAATTCGCTTTGAATGCACAGTACCGTTGCTACTTAAAGCGTGTTCTGGCTTGGCTCATTCTGACTCTGCTTAAGTGCTGATGAACTGTTGTTGTCTTTATCAGAGTGTTGAGCGCAGTTCTGTTCATCAAGCTTCAGCATACGCGTGAGTTGTTCTTCTGATTCTGGTATTCTGATTATAGCATCTTCTGATGCTGATGTTGATAACCAATATTCTGATGCTGATTAGGTGTGCTCTTGCTGATACCTATCAGAGTTTCTGCGAAACAGAACGTAATATTTTAGGTAGCAAATAGTTCTTATATAAATCACATAATTAATATCCTTTCATTTTGTTATCATCAAAACTTAGACTTAGGGTAGTAGATTCAAACTTTGTTCTAACAACACTTTTCATTCGTAGTTATCTACGGGCTCTTAGTTGCTTGCTAGATCACTTGCTTTTTGTTTGAAAATATGCTTGTGGTGTGGGTTTTGAAAGTATTTAAAAACGTCTTTGTAATGGTTCTCGTTTCTATAAGAACGCGTACAAAGTGTTGGTTTCGAAAATAGTTCAAAGAGGTGTTTGTGGAATGTGTTTTTGAAAGTGATTTTGAAAAGTGTCTTTGTAATGGTTCTCGTTTATATAAGAACGCGTACAAAGAACTTTGTATTTTGAAAATGTTTCAAAATGAAAGTGTGAGTGTATAAAATATTTTTGTTATGAGTAAGCGAGCAACTAGGAGCATCCCATCTACTCAAAAGGTCTTAATATTCTTTTCCTCCTCCTTTAGATATTGTTATCTTACCATTGATTTGGTAAGAATCCCCATCGTTGGATGTGAAGGAACGGGCGTGGGACGTTTGTATAGTCATAGAAGACAACCTATGGGACGTTTTAGCAATGCCGTTTAAGGACTGGATCGTTTGCCGAACAACATTGAGGGTCATCGAGGGACTACGATCTTTTATCGAGGATCTTTGCTAAAACGCCCATATTCGAGGGACAAGACTATTTTTCCGAGGCAACAAGTGGAATTACCCTAGGGGTGCATATAAGTGGAATTTCAAGGGTTCTTTTTAACCTTTCCTTATTGGATAAAATAAAAGTTGGTGGCGACTCTTTCTATCTGCAACAATTGCGATCAAACGCAAACAACCCTAGTCAGTTCTTCCACCGTGTTACAGAACTGGAGACTCTGTTGGGGACGCTATACTTAAAAGCGGGGTTACCTTAGGGCTAGATCATCTTTACTTGATTTCCTTGTTTGACTTGCTTGCTTTACATTATGGTTCCTTGTCTGGGTTTGTTTTGATCCACTACTGGGATCTGGGGGCACCTTTTAGGTAAGTAGCAATAAATTATGGAAATTATACAGCATAGACCGACACGGTTGAAGCAGTGGCTACATTAGTGTGACACATTTGTTGGTACCAGTATCTCTTGTGTTAAATCGAGGAGAATATGGGGCCGCTGAGCGGTGTCATGAAGCACTAACTTACCTTAGAACCTTAATTGAACAACTTAGCCATTAGGAAGAAGTGAGAGAGAGCCGGTTTTAGTGGAAAGCTGAAAATTGGTTGATACTCGATACTACACTCATTGAGATCGGACTTTTGGGATATCTCGGCCGCAAGAAAAGATTGATTGTGCTGAGACAATGCCTAAAAGAAAGGCCAGTGATATTGAGATCCCTTAGAATCCGGTTACTTTCTAGAACAGGTTGAGCCAACTAAACTTCAAAAGGGTACTTACCTATAAACTCCATGCAAGCCTAAACCTAAGGACTTGTCTGCTTTGTGTGTACATAATAACTTGCTTGCTTTGCTTACCTGTAAATAACATCATAAACATCATAACATCATAAGCATTCTCACTAACCATTTCAAGGATTGAGGAATTTATCTTTATTTTGTTTTGTAGGTCATGAATCCCATCTGAAGGAATACCATCCAGACCAGCTTCGTGAAAGCACACCCTCAACTCCAAGAGTTAGCATCAAGGGTGCCTAGAAATTCTCCCTTCTTCCAATTCTTTGATCCCATGCATCATTGCTTCACCTTTCCTGACTATCAATTGGTCCCTACGCTAGAGGAGTTCTTTCAACTGTTGGAAGTGCTCGTGCTTGATCAATTACCGTTCACTGGTTTAGAAGGGACTCCAAAGCCTGAAGTCATTTCTGAAGCCCTGCATCTGAAGAGAGTTGACATCATAGCAAATTGGGAGACAAGAAGCGGAGCTAAGGGTTTCCTAGACAAATTCCTATTGGATAAGGCTCGCTCATTCTGGGAAGATTTGGATTTTCAAGTCTTTAAAGATGTCTTGTCCCTTCTAATCTATGGTTTGGTTCTATTTCCCAATCCGAACCAATTCATAGATGTGAATACCATCAAGGTCTTCCTCTCTCATAATCCTATACCTACTTTGCTTGGAGACATTTTACATTATTTCCACACTCGCACAATGAAGAAAAGAGGTACTTACTTGTGTTGCATTCCCCTACTCGCTAAGTGGTTTACTTCTCACTTAACTCGATCAACATTGAAGAACGAGCAAGGATTAACATGGTCTCAAAGGATGATGTCCCTCACACACTCTGACATTTATTAGTGTTCTCGATCCTTGGAGGATACTACTATCATTGACCATTGTGGGGAATTCCCTGATGTCCATTTACTTGGCATCAGAGGAGGCATCATCTATAACCCTTCTCTTGCATTACGACAATTTGGTTATGTATGAAGATATGGTCCTCACAATGCACTCTTCCAAGGTTTGGTGTTCGACTATGAGAGTGACGATCAAGGCTACAGTCAGATATTTATACGAGCTTGGAGGATGGTAAACAAAGTGGATAGCAAGACATTGGAGCGTAAGAACTCCATTTCTTTGGAGCCTTATCTTAAGTGGGCATGAACTCGTGCTCAAAGACTCAGTATGTCATACCCCGCCACTTTTCCCATCATCATGAAGTCATTAGTTAAAGGAGATGTTCCTTATGCTATCTCTCACCCTACCATGCCTGCTTCTCTAGAAGACTTACAAAGATCTTTGATCCAGCTGAAGGAAGAATGAGACACTTTCGAAGCCCAGTTCTATGCGAGTGAAAAGAAGGTCCTGGAGCTTACGAGACAACTTCATGAGGAGCGAAATCTGAACTCCTACATCGCGCCAAAGAGGATGCGTTCGACCTTTTTGTCTTAGGAGTTTATTTTTCTTTATTTCCTCTATTGTAAGCCCAAAGGGCACATTTGTAATCAATTTAAACTTATTAATACAATTGATGTTTTCTCCTTTCTTTGTCTATAACAAATTTAAATTTTCTAAGTCTTTGAAAACATTGCATCCACATACCATGCATCATATCATGACAGGCTTTTCCACACAAATCTCTCACCTGCTTACTGTTTATTTCAGTAGAGATGACTCTAGAACATACTTTCAAAGATATTCAGACTCAAAACGCTCAACTTCAGGAAATGTTTTTGAACCTGTCCAAGGGACAAGAAGAGGTGAAAGCACTCTTCACTAGGGGCATGATCATGGGGAATCCTGAGGACAACAAGGATGACCAGTTGGAACAGTTACAAACTGATATGGAAACAATGAAGATCCAGATGATGGGACAACTGGTGAGCCAGATGGCTCTTATCCAAAACTTAGCTCGGGGACAAGAGGAGCTAAGGACCCTCATCAACAAACTTCCTCAAGACAGTTGAAATTGGATGAAACAAACCGTCGAGATTGGGGATCAAGTCATCATTCAGCCTCCCATGAGGCAAGGGGCCGGTTTGGTGGAGAGTAGATCGTTCCAAAATTGTTGCCACGTCTCGATTCCAACAATAACCTCGCCAACAACAAGAAGGGAATAAGCGCAAGGTGGTCGCACCTAAGAGACAATTTACCAGGATCGGCATGTCGCTAGATCAGGTGCTATAACACATGTTGAAGGCAGAGCTAATTACATTAAAGGCTCCTCCCCGAAATCCTAACACTGCTGCTTCTAGTTACCATCCCAATGAGAGGTGTGCATACCATTCTGATGGTCCTAGGCATGATACGAACAATTGTTGGGCTCTGAAGAACAGGATTCAGGACTTAATCGACGAAGGAGTTTTGAAATTTACACAAGACGATCAACTGGAACTCTTCTATCACCCCTCAAGGGCATCCATATGAAGTGAGGATCTGGGCGAGGAAATTTTCTGTTTATTCGAATTTTCGATTGTAATTTCTTTGTTTATTTAAACACTTATCTTTATGTCAGACTTTGATTACTCTCATTAATGAACCACATATATTTGTCTTGAATTAATCCATTCATTTTCACTCTATGATTTTTATTCCCTTTATGATATTCAACTCTTGTTTTTTATTTATTTAAAAAGTTACAAGCCTTTAGAGGGAGGATGACGAAAACAATGTCATAATCTCATACAATATTCTTTTGGACAGACCTTGTTGACGATGTACATGCGTTTCTTTCAATCCCTAAACACTGGAGTTATAAGGAAGATAATCCCTAGTCAACCCCTTCGAGCCAAAGAAGTAGAAGTTTTCTTTTTTTACACAAATTGAAACCTTTAATCAAAACCTGGGGCAGAGTAGTCTCTCAGTTAATTCAAACGCGCGTTCGGTTGCAAACTTTCACTTCGTACACAACAAATGACATCAAAAACATTCCTTCTGAACCAAAAGATGGTGATGGTTCCCTATCAAATAGGCAGTCATTATCTCTCAAAAGAAAAGGCCACTAAGTCAAAACCTACGAAGGAGACTTAAGAAAGACTAAGGCGTCCCGCTGACCGTAATCTCAAAAACAGTCAGGCAAAATCAGGGATAACAAATCAAAAAGAGGTCACTACAAATCCTCAACAACATGGAAAACATGACAAAAATGTCTGCCTTCCAACAAATAAGTTTCAAAATTTCTGAACCATCACCAAAACGTCATTCCAGACTCAAATGGAGTTCAAATGCACAATTAACTGAGTTTAGGACTGAAGAATATCACGAAGAACAGGCGGGTATAAATACACTTTGAGCCTTATCCTTTGTTTCTTAAACCGTGAACCTAGACCACGATACAACCTTTCAAAGTCCTAATTGAAGCATGAGTTAGTTCGAAAGCATACTGTTGCAAAAGGTATTCTGACTCCTGTAAGGCTTACTCTAAATCCTGATTTGAATTCACATACTTGCAAAATTCTTTTATCTGCTAAAACGAATTTTGAAAACTTCAAGACACGCATAAACTTTGCATTATTTTGAATATCGTTGTTTGTATATGGCTAATTGTTTGACAATAGAGAAATTCACACGACGAATATTCAGTAAACGAAAGCTCTCTCTCTGGACAAAGTCACTTCAAATGGGATGACACTTCCAACGACGAATATCCTATTAAGCAAGGGGGAATGACATGATCATTGTCTAGCACATCTGGGGAATTCAAGTCAAGATTCCAAGAAATCTCTCAAGAAGTGATGAATAACCAGGGGCAGATTTGCATCCGAGTCACTTGGGGCATTGAATATGAACTCCAACAAAGGGTTGTATACAGTCAAGCCAAAATGTTTCCTAGCAATACTATAAATATTTTCTACCGGGGGCAGTGAAAAATCCCCCACGAAGTCCTTTTCACAGGGTGATCCCCAACCAAGATTTCAATCTCTGAAAATTTCCCCCCAACTGAGTTGATTTCAAGAACCCTCGAGGAGTTCTGCCAAAAGAAAGCACCTCTCCAACAGATTGGTGACATGGTTTATTTCCCCAACAAACGACAAGATTCCCCAACTTGAATTTGCCTCCCATACTATCACAAATCACGGGACCACAACTCCTCTTCCCCAGTAGACTTTCCTACAATCCCTAGTAAGCTGCTGTAAAACCTGGAAGACAGCCAGATAACAATTAACTCCTTTATCCCCAACAAATTGTTATATCCCTTTCTCTTCCATCAAGAGATAACTCCCCAATAGATCAATAGACAACTAAAACCCCTGAACTCCTTTCCCCAAGCAAGAATCAACACTCTCCACGGGTTTTTCTTCTCAAGTAAAACCAACATTCCCCAACGGAGTTCTCCTAAAAAAACAAAACAAGATTCCCCAGCGAAAACATTCTAAACAAGGTTTGAAGGTGCGCATGCACTTCATCCCCAACAGTGGTCCGAGATTCAGCTTCCCAAAGCTCCCCAGCACTTGTCAAGGATATATTTTCCAAAAACAAAATTATATTCCAACAACATTTCATGCATCGTATTTACATACATGATAAATACATACATCATAATCTCATTTATTTTGAGAAACATCATTGTGCCATGCATTTCATACATCATGACGTTGCATACAACCAACTCTTTACCTTTTCAGGAAAGATTAAACAACAGATGACTACCATCAACAATTTTCAACAGTTCCAGATTAATACATGTAACAAGTCAGGAAAGCTATCTACATAAACAAATTGAAGATTAATACCTATAACAAGCCAGGAAAACTATCTTTCTTTTTAAGGTCAAGGATTAATACCTGAAACAAGCCAGGACAACTATCTACACGACCATTTTGAAGCAACCATACCCAGGTTCCTTCTCAGATATTTCCAGATGAAGTTTTACACGGACTCATCATGAAGAAACCCTACCCAGGTTCCTTCTAAACCAGTGAATGGTGTTTGATCAAGCACGAACACTCCTAATAGTAGAGAGAATTCTTCTAGTGTTGGCACCAATTAATAGTCAGGGAAAGTGAAGCAATGATGCATGGGATCAAAGAATTGTAAGAGCACACACATCATCTCTTCTTGGAAATTGTAGGTATCCAAACTGAGGAGTCGACCATATTTCTTGGTGAAAGGAGAGTCTTCATGCACCCTTGATGCTAACTCTTGGAGTTGAAGGTGTGCTTTCACAAAGTTGATTCTAATGGTATTTCTTCGGACGGAATTCATGGCCTACAAAACAAAACAAAGATAAATTCCTAAATCCTTGAAATGGTTAGTGAGGATGCTTATGATATTATGATGTTTATGATGTTATGTACAAGTAAGTAAGTTGTTGTGTTCACACAAAGCAGACAAGTCCTTAGGTTTAGGCTTGCATGGAGTTGATAGGTAAGTACCCTCTTGAAGTTTAGTTGGCTTAACCTGTCCTAGTAATAGTAATCGGGTTCTAGGGGATCTTAACATCATAGACCTTTCTTTCAGGAATTGTCTTAGCATAATCAATCTTTTCTTGCGGCCGAGATATCCCGAAAGTCTAATGTTAATGAGTGTAGTATCGAGTATCAACCAATTTTCAACTTTGCACAAAAACCGGTTATCTCACTACTTCCTAATGGCTAAGTTGTTAAATTAAGGTTCTAAGGTCAATTAGTGCTTCATGACACCGCTCAGCGACCCCGTATTCTCCTCGATTCAACACAAGGGATACCGGTACCAACAAATGCGTCACACAAACGTAGCCATTGTTTTAACCATATCGGCCTACGCTGTACAATTTCCATAATCTATTGCTACTTACCTAAAAGGTGTCCCAGATCCAGGTAGAGGATAAAAACAAACCCAAACAAGGAACCATAATGTAAGGAAAACAAATCAAAAAAGGAAAGCAAGTAAAGTTGATATAGCCCTAAGGTAACCCCACTTTTTAAAAAACTCCCCAGTAGAGTCGCCAGTTCTGTAACACAGTGGGAGAACTGACTTGGGATGACTTACGTTTGATCGCAATTGTTGCGGATAGCAAGAGTCGCCACCGACTTTTCTTTTATCCAATAAAGGAAAGGGTGAAAAGAACAATAAAGGCCTTTGAGATTATTTCTTGAGTTCGGGGGGTAGATTATGAAAAGGTAAGTGTTGTAGTCCAAAATTTTCCCTCTCACTTATCCAGAATTTGCTCACAAGGTCTCCTTTGACTCAAGACTGCACTAGGGTTGATCAACTCAAGACACCTCCTTAAGCACTGATGACCAAAATTAGGGTTTGAGTTTGCACAACGATATTTGAACTTCCAATGCCCCATATGACTTTAATGGATCATTATGGACCCTCAAGATTACTCATGTCAAGTTTCAAGCTTTGGATCACACTTTTGCTCAGTCAATTAAACAGTTGACCTAAAAATCAACTATATTGGGGAAAAAGTCAACTATGGCCAATTTACAATCAAGCTTCATAATTTTTGAGCCACGTCAACATTTTAAACTCATATGTATCATTTGATCAAGTTTGGACCATAATTCCTAAAGAAATTTGATCAAATCCTCAAAAGGGAAAAATGGTCAAAATTAGGGTTTTGACTGGGAAAGGGCAATTTCTGATTTTTGACCTAACAAATGATCAATTGGGTTGAGGTATGATCTCAAGATTCAAATTGAATCATTTTGACCTAATGACATAGCTCAAAACATTGTTCAAGTCCAATGGATTGACAGATGAATTTTCAGTCAACTGATCAAAAGTCAACTATATACTGAAAAGTCAAACTTTGACTTTTTGGTCAAAATCAAATGTCAAAGATCACAATTCATCAAAGCATGTCAAAATATGAAACTAATTCATCAAGAAATCAAAAATTCAAAATCTCATTTTGAAAAGTTAAAATTTCTAAACTTAGAAATTTTTCTAAGTGTTGGAAATTTCTTATTTTTTCACAACTTTGAGCAAAATTTTCACCATGATGCAAGCTGATTCAAAAGAAACTTTCAACATGAAAGTTATAGATCTCCATGAAATATACAACTTTGCTTTACACAACTCATTACAAAAGTGCTTGGATCTCAAGTTATAATTTTAAGAATACATGGTCATGAAACAAAACACTTAGTGAAATTTTTGCCCTAATTTGGTCAGGATTTTGACCCAACTTCATAGAACTTTTTCATATAGTTTCAAGGGGAATTTTAAAAAGTGATTCAAAGATGGGTTTTAGAGAATATTGCAAGCTTTCCAAATTATCCAATAATTCCTTGAGATCATTTTTGAGTAGGGAGAACCAAAGAGATGAAGTTAGGGTTTTATCACTTGAATTACAAGTCATTTTGTGATGAACAAGATTCAAAATTCAAACTTGTGTTGCATAACCTCTACTTTGCAGGCCTCAAACTTGTTAGGAACTCCATAATTAATTGCTTGCACAGCTGTTAGAGGTCTCAATTCAAGCATTCAATGCAAGGCCATGCTTTATATCCATTTTGGGAAGAAAGTGCACAATGTCATTTTGATAAAGTAGCTTTTTACACAAAACTTGTTTCTGAGCCTTGAACTTGTCCTCTTCTGATCATACATGTCTTATAACACAAGAGAACTTGTTTAAACACTTACAATCACTCAGCCCATGCTTGTACCTCCTCTTGAAACTTGTTTTCCCACTTTTCTTCAAAATCAAATAACCTAACAATTAGCTTGTAACTTGTACTTCTAACTTTCCAAAGCACTCAAACCCTTTTGCTTATACATACACAAGCTATTTTCCATAAATCTCACGCATGCTTAAGCCTTGAAAACACCAAGAACACATAATCACCAAAAACACTTCAAAACTTGCCATTTCTGAGTTTTGAATCCAATCTCCAAATTTGCTCGTGCGTTTCTTGGCCTTTTAGTTTCAAAAGCTTCTAAACAACATGCAGAAACAATCCCAACACCTGAAACACCACTGTAACATCTCCATCATCATCCACCATTTTCAAAAACAACACCTTGCACCTTGACTTCTCCAGAACTCCTCAGGCACTTTTGGCTCAAGCTAAGCATCCCATTAGCTTCTTGGGAACTTGAGGAAGCTAATCCAATCATTGGAACTCACTAAAAGCTACTCAAACTCCAAACCCGATACCCTCTTGCAAGATAAGTTTTCTGACTTTGAAACTTTTCATACATGCATCATTAATGGTTTATTTGTGAATGAAAAATGTAGATATCATTGCCCTAACCCTTTTGGTTTTTTTTGCATATTTCTCACATTCTGAATTTTTTGGACAGGCGCCTGGGCTCAACAGTCTTGGGCTTTTATTTTTTTTTCTTACTGCTGACCCCCTTGCTGGCTATTCATACCCCCGACCCATTTTATTTTATTTTTTCTCATTTTTATTTATTTGTTTTTCTTAAATATTTTATCTAATATTAAAAAATCAGAAAAAATATAAAAACATTAGATTTATATTTTGACATAGTTTATTTATTTTTTTACACAAATAATTATTTTATTTAATCATACTTTGTTTATTTTACTAATTAATTTTGTAAATTTAATTAAAAAGCTAGGGTTTTAGTTATTTTCTTTTACATCATTTAAATATATTATTTTAAAATATAAAAAAGACCAAAAATATTTTATAATACTATAAATTATTTTTAAGACAAAAATACCAAAAATATTCTTCTCGTGAACTTAATTTCTTTTTTTTAATTAACATTTAGATTAGGGTTTTATTTAAATTCTTTTCCTAGTAAATTTAGGTTTACTTTTTATTATTTTAATTAATTATTTTTCTTTTAGTTAATTAGGTTAAAACAAAACTCATTTTCCCTAAAAATCCAAACAAATATCCATTTTCTTTACATTTACATTCTTATACATTTATTCATTTTGTACATTATTTATCCAATTCTTGTATATATTCAATATGGTTGTTGTGATACGGTGGGAGAGAACTGACTGTTTTCGGAATGCTGGTTTGCATTTTGCGTTTGTTTTTGCAAAATATCGCGGTAAGCAAGAGTCGCCACCGTCTTTTATTTTATCCAACAAGGAAAGGAAAAAAGCACAGAAAACTTCCTTTTTCGAGATGTTTCTCGGGTCCGGGGGGGTAGATTATAGAAAGGGAAGGTGTTAGCACCCTTTCTATCCGTGGTTATCCACGGGCTCTTAGGTACTTGCTCAAAGTGTTTTCAAAAATTGCTTTTCATTGTGTTTGTGGGTTTGAAAGAAGTTTTTGTTTGAAAGGTGTAAGTGCGAAAAGTTTTTGTTTTGTTTTGAAAGAGCAAGTACTTAAGAACCATCTACCTACTAGAAAAAGGAATCAATCTGTACTAATATCCTTTAGACAATGCTATCCCACTATTGATGAGTAGGTAACATCGTCGTTAGAGTTTCAAGGGTCAATTCGATTAAGGGACGTGCGGTCACTAAAGCAATGTTAGGACACCTTAGCAGTAACCCTAATGTCTTAGATCATTTTTCCGAGGCAACCGTTTCGAGGCAACTATGATCTTTGGACAAGAGGGCGACCTCTAAAACTTCCTATACTCAATGACCACGTTCGAAGGCAACCAAGTGAGGTGTACCCTAAGAGTGCGCATGTGTGAGTGCATTATTTCAGTTAATTTTATCTTTGTACATGTCAATGGTTATCTATGTTGATTTTAGGTTTAAACATTTGATCTTGTCATGCATTCCCTATTATCAAACATCTAACAGTTTATAAGTTGCGGAAATTAAATTGCGGAAATTAAAACTAACTATTACAAGGCGTCGAGTATTTACATCGCCAAAAGCAACCCTTGAAATTAAAATGCGGAAAATAAATAAAGCGATAAAATAGTAAAGGTCCTATTAAACTATTACATTCCGGGAAACAAATACAATATTGAATAAATATGGATCGCGTGCGGGAAAATTAAATCGGGCTCATTCTAGGGTTTTGACCCTTTGTTATTCAAGAAAAGATTTTTTTGTTATTTTTGAATTAAAAAGAAATTAAATTAGGTTAAGCATTAAATTAATAAATTAATTAATTAAATAGTAAAAATAAATATTTTTTTTGGATTTTTGATATTTAAAGAGATAAAAATAAATTAATCAAAGTTAATAAAAACCTAATTGTCTAAATTAATTTTAATTATTGCAAAAATATTAAAGTTATTACTAATTAAAACTAAATTAATTAAATTAATACTATTAATAAAAATAAAATATTGAAAATTAATTTTAATTAAAGAAAATATTTTTTGGTTTTAATTTTATTAAGAAAAAATTTTGATTGGTTAATTAATCATGAAAATAATTAAACAAATAAATGAAATAAAAATGAAATTAAAAGGAGTTTAGGAGTATATGTGCCTGATTTTGGAGAGGGCCACGTCTTCATCTTCTTCGTTTGACCCTGGATATTTACCTGCGGATTTGTATCCACAGCTAAATTCGCATGTGCATCCTAAAATTTATTCTAGGCCATAGAAATTGATTCCAAGACCATAGTCATGCTCGTCTCTCTCCCCTGGTTACGTCCATGTCCATCAATTGCACTGATTTTGCCTGAAAACAAAATGCCCAAAATACAAGCTACAAAACCCTAGGTTCGGCTATGGGGTTTCAGGCCATATAAATGCAATCAAATAATGCCAAAAGTCCAGAAATTGCACAAGCATCATGAATATGTCAACGATTTGTCAAAAATATGCAAGAACATGAGGTTATGATTTCGAATACTGGGCGGTTTTTTGAGAGACTTACAACGCGATTGAGAGGGTGTGAGGGCTTGCTTTTGATTGTAGGAGGTTCAGGAGACACCCAGCAATGGATTGGTGTTGAGATTTGGTGTTGAATTTGCCTCTAAGCACGATTTCAATTTCACACTTTTTGGAAATTTTTTCAAGTTTGCTTTTGATGATTCTGCAGCCTCCAACCCTTGAATTCGTGTGCTTTGTATTGTATATGTATGCTGCAATGTATTAGGTCAACAATTGTGATATGAATCCTTGTACATCAATGCTTGGAGATTTGATTTGATTCACCATTGATAACTTTCCAATTTTGCCCAAAATCCAATCTTTTTGCACATGGCATGTATGATACGAATTTGATTCACTTGATGATGATGATTAGGTCCTGAAAATAGAAAAAGATCTCATGTAATCAAGTTTTGTGATTTTATTTGATTTAAATTGATTTAAAATGGAATAATTCAAATAAAAATCAAATAAAATGGGAAAATTGATAAATGGACATAAGACTGAAGCTAGGACACGTGTGTAGTGTGGCAAGATCGAATCAAGTGGAAAAGAATGGGCCCATTTGACAAAATTTGAAGTTTTGGGGATAGTTGACTTTTGGCAATTTTGCAAAAATTCCCAACTTCAACAATGCATAACTTCTTCAATTTTGAACTTTTAGAAGTATTCTTTGACTTTTTAGAAAGATTGAGATGTCCTCTAACCAACCCTTACGGTCTCATCTCATTTTGATATTCCATTCTCAAGTTATAAGCTTTGGCAAAAAAGGTGTTTTTGTTGACTTTCAAAAATGACCTATAATGTCAAAATTCATAACTTCTTGTGAGTGCATTTTTTGATCTTGGGGTGTGAAGATGGATTGTATGATATTTAATAATATTCAAAATGAGCTTTGGATGGGTCATTTCTCATAAAGTATGAGAAAGTTATGCTTGGTTAAAGTTGAGTTGACTTTTCCTACAAAACCCTAATTTAGCAACTTTTGAGTCTTGATGAATTTTGAGCAATCCTTGATGAATCATGATCAACCCTTGATAAGATGATGAAATATACTTCAAAATGATAATATTGACAAAAATCTTGAAGTTTGACTGTATTTGGGTCACAGTTGACTTTTGCCCTAGCACAGTCGATTTTTGGACCATTTGAGCAATTGACTGAGCAAGCTTCCTCTGCAAGGCTTGGAATTTGACATGGATGAACTTGAGGACATATTAGGACATTTGGGATCACTTGAGGTCATTTGGATGCAAGGACCTTGATGCAACACAAAACCCTAATTTGAGGTTGACTGCCTTAGGAGATAGCTTGACTGTCCAACTCTTGAGCAATTCTTGAACCACTTGGAGATTCTTCTTGCAATGTCTTGAGAAATATGAGAGGGCAAATTTTGGGGTGCAACAGCTTCCCCTGTTCAATCTTCTTAAACCTGAGGATATAGATTGGCTTTCGGGCCTTTCGTAATCCGAAGGTGGAAGATGATTGAACACTAGAGTGCCCAAAAATTTGCACTCGCATGAAGTTGTATCAGCATTGTGATGTCGGGAATGGGATTACAGATGCCATTTGGAGACCGTTGATAGGTGGTCTGAACTTCGACTGGAATATGAATCAGGGAGATCTTATCGTCGATCTGACTGAACCAGGGAAGGTCTTGGATTAACTTTGATTGGATCAGCATCAGAAAAATCTTTGAATCGATTTAACTGGACCAGACAAGAGTCTTGGAATAAATTCAACTGGAATACGAATCAGGGAGATCTTATCGGCGATCTGACTGAACCAGAGGAGGTCTTGGGTTAACTTTTACTGGATCGGCATCAGAAAAATCTTCGAATCGATTTAACTGGACCAGATAAGAGTCTTGGAATAACTTCAACTGGTATACGAATCGGGGAGATCTTTGCATCGATCTGACTGAACCAGAGGAGGTCTTGGATTAACTTTGACTGGATCGACATCAGAAAAATCTTCGAATCGATTTAACTGGACCAGACAAGAGTTTTGGAATAACTTCAACTGGAATACGAATCAGGGAGATCTTCGCATTAATCTGACTGAACCAAAGGAGGTCTTGGATTAACTTTGACTGGATCGCCATCAGAAAAATCTTCGAATTGATTTAACTGGACCAGACAAAAGTCTCAGAATAACTTCAATTGGAATACGAATCAGGGAGATCTTCGCGATGATCTAATTGAACCAGAGGAGGTCTTGGATTAACTTTGACTGGATCGGCATCAGAAAAATCTTCGAATCGATTTAACTGGACCAGACGAAAGTCTTGGAATAACTTCAACTGGAATACAAATCAGGGAGATCTTCGCGGAGATCTGACTGAACCAGAGGAGGTCTTGGATTAACTTTGACTGGATCGGCATCAGAAAAATCTTCGAATCGATTTAACTGGACCAGACGAAAGTCTTGGAATAACTTCAACTGGAATACGAATCAGGGAGATCTTTGCGTCGATCTGACTGAACCAGAGGAGGTCTTGGATTAACTTTGACTGGATCGGCATCAGAAAAATCTTCGAATCGATTTAACTGGACCAGCCAAAAGTCTTGGAATAACTTCAACTGGAATACGAATCAGGGAGATCTTCCCGGCGATCTAACTGAACCAGAGGAGGTCTTTGACATAGCTGAGAATTTAACTACATCTTTCCTGAAAGGTAAAGGTCAGTCATATGCAATGCATGATATGGATCAAGCAATGATGCTCTCAACAAAACTTAGATTGTATGGTATGATGCGTATATGCATGTATCATGATGTATGGAAATGTAATGCTTTAGCTGGGGAAAATAAATCTCGGATAGCTTGTTGGAGAATAGAGTTGAATTCTTCGTTTCCACTGGGGATGACGAACGAAGATGATTGTGAGAATAGACCTGCAGGAGAGGATAACTCCGTTGGGGAATAAACTAATGAGGAGATTACTTTGTGGGGAGGAGATGCTCTGCTGAGGATTCCACTGATAAATTCCGTCGGGATGAATTATCGTTGCTGGTGATATTGAGTCTGTTGAGGATTGAATTCCTGTTTGTGAAAGGAAAGAACTTCGCTGGGGATGATCTTTCAGTTGCAACTTGCTGGGGATAACCCTTTAGACTCTTATGGGGATAATCCTTTGAGTTCTGCTGGGAGTGATCCTTTATACTCGGCTGGGGAGATTTATTTTTATACTCTGCTGGGGATAAACTTCCAGAGTCGACTGGGGATGATGTTTCAACTTCGTTGGGGAAGCTTTTTCAGACTGCGCTGTGAAAATTGTAACTTCATTGGGGATATCTTGTATTCTGCCAGGAAACATTCTTATACTTCGCTAGGGAACATTAAGACTGCCGGGGATATCAAGCCTTCTTAGCGCTGATGGTAGATCAACTCTGCTTGGGGAGATCATTGCTGATTCGTTCATAGTTGCAAGTCTCAGCTGGGGGGAGCTACCATTACTGTCTTACTCTGCGGGGAGTGAAAGTACTTTGGTCATATTCTTCAGATGAATTTACCTTGTACCTGATGGACAAAGCAACTATACAGTTCGGACAATTCTTATTGCCCCTGTTTCTGATATTACCTATAATTCGTATTTTGTTTCGCATGTAAATATGTATGAGCAGTAATTAATGTCAAATGCATATACCAAAAATGAACATTGGACATTCTTTGCAAAACAAAACAGATAAAGGAAAAACAGTTTGAAATTTCTTTGAAAATGCATTGTATTGATTTTGAAGTTTGGCATGTAAATAGGCGTTTTTGTACAAGAGGCTGACGTCCTAGTAAGAGAACGCCACCGAATAATATAATTTACACAATTTGTGAAAAAGTAAATAAAACAGTTATGTGAATAATCCCGCTGGGTTCCAACTCTGCTATTTCCTTTTTATCCTCGAGCATCTCATCACTTTGCTACTTGGTTGAAGGTGAATCAGAGTGATTAGTTCCGTCCGAGCTTGATAGTCGATACCTAAGTCTGGATGCAATGTGATCCAATGAGACATAGTGTTACGCTTTGATCCCTAATTTTTTCCTGGACCGCCCTTTCGGGTTTTCAGTCCACCGGGATACCCTTTTTTGCCCAAGCCGCCTTTTCAGGTTTTCGACTTGCCGGGTGTACAGATTTTTCATTTTCATCCCTTATTTTTGCCCGAACCCTTTTGGTTCGCCAGGAAGCCCTTATTTTTGCCTAGGCCAGTCGACCTAGCGGGTCGTTAATTATGCGTAGTATCTTTTCACTATGTCTGCATTGACGGGGTGAGTAAGGTCGTCACCATCCATGGTGGTTAGAATCATAGCTCCTCCTGAGAAAATGTTCTTAACCACAAATGGCCCTTCGTAAGTAGGAGTCCATTTTCCCCTTGGATCACCTTGAGGTAAGATAATATGCTTGATTACCAGATCCCCAACTTGATACTATTGTCGTCTGACTTTCTTGTTAAATGCCTTGATCATTCGCTTTTGGTACGTATGACCATGACAAATAGCAGTAATTCTCTTTTCGTCAATTAGGTTCAACTGATCAAGCCAGGTCTGAATCCAGTCATCTTCACTCAAACCTGTATCCTTCATGATCCGAAGAGAGGGTATCTGAACTTCGATGGGCAAGACTGCCTCCATGCCATATACCAAGGAATATGGTGTTTCCCCTGTTGACGTCCGCGCCGAGGTACGGTACCCATGAAAAGCAAATGGTAACATCTCGTGCCAATCTTTGTATGTCACTGTCATCTTCTGCACAATCTTCTTAATGTTCTTATTAGCCGCCTCTACAGCCCCATTCATCTTCGGCCGGTAGGGAGAAGAGTTGTGATGTTGTATCTTGAATTGCTCGCAGAGCTCGGTGATCATCTTGTTGTTGATATTGGTACCATTGTCCGTAATGATTCTCTCTGGTACACCATATCGACATATCAGATTGTGCCGAATAAACCGTGCCACGACGTTCTTGGTTACAGTAGCAAAGGAAGCTGCTTCAACCCACTTCGTAAAATAATCAATTGCTACCAGGATGAAGCGATGCCCGTTAGATGCCGTAGGTCTGATCTCGCCGATCATATCAATGCCCCACATTACAAAAGGCCAAGGTGTCGTCAATACGTTTAGAGGGACTGGAGGTATGTACACCTTTTCAGCATAGACCTGGAACTTGTGACATGTCCGAGAATGCTGATAACATTCAGCTTCCATAGTGGACCAATAATATCCCGCCCGAAGGATTTTCTTTGCCATGGTGTGTCCACTGGAATGAGTTCCGAAAGTACCTTCATGTAACTCTGCCATGATCTTTTCTGCTTCATTCTTATCCACACAACACAGTAAGGTCGAATCATGGTTGCGCTTGTAAAGAATGCCATTTCTAATGATGAACTTCTCCGCGAACCTCCTCAAAAACTTCTTATCATTAACAGATTCACCCTCGGGGTATTCCTGAGCCTCAAGATACCTTTTTACTTCGTGAAACCAGGGCTTTTGTGTTACCTCTTCAGTCTCAATGTCACATCAATGTGCAGGTTCGTCCAATCTTTCAATGATAATCCGGGGAGCTTCGTTGTCCCAATTTACTTTGAACATAGAAGACATCGTAGCCAACGCATCCGCCAACTGATTCTCCTCTCTAGGGAAGTGTTCAAAGGTTATCTCCTCGAAATGGGGAAGCAACGTCAATACATACTCTTTGTAAGGAATAAGATTAGGGTGTTTCATATCCCACTCGCCTTTGATCTGACTGATCACAAGAGCGGAATCTCCGAAGACACTTAGAAACTTAATACTTAGGTCAATTGCTGCTCAAAGACCCATGATGCATGCTTCATACTCCGCCATATTGTTGGTGCAGTTGAAACATAGTCTGGCGGTGAATGGAGTATGAGAGCCTTTAGGAGATATGATCATGGCGCCAATGCTGTTACCCAAAGCGTTTGAAGTTCCATCAAAGTACATAGACCATCAAGATCCTTCCTCAGGTCCTTCATCCGGTCTAGGTGTCTCACAATCAGTTACCAACATGATATTCTCGTCCGGGAATTCAAAGTTCATAGACTGGTAATCATCCACTGCCTGATGTGCCAAATGGTCTGCCAACACACTTCCTTTGATTGCCTTTTGGGTCGTGTACTGGATGTCATACTCAGTCAAGATTATCTGCCATCTCGCTATTCTTCCGGACAAGGCGGGCTTTTCGAAGATATACTTGATTGGATCCATTTTTGAAATCAATAGAGTAGTGTGAGTCAGCATATACTGTCTTAGCCGGCGAGCAGCCTATGCCAAAGTGCAGCAAGTTTTCTCGAGCAACGAGTATCAGGTCTCGCAGTCGGCAAACTTTTTGCTAAGGTAATAAATAGCATGCTCTTTTCGGCCAGACCCGTCATGTTGACCCAACACACACCCCATTGAGTTGTCGAGTACTGTCAAGTATAAGATAAGAGGTCTCCCTTAAAATGGCGGCATCGGAATAGGTGGCTCTTGGAGATACTCTTTGATCCTTTCGAAAGTGGCCTGGCATTCATCATTCCAACGTACTACTTGATCTTTCTTCAGTAACTTGAAGATTGGCTCACAAGTAGCAGTTAGGTGCGAGATGAATCGGGCAATGTAGTTCAGACGTCCCAGAAAACCTTTGACCTCTTTCTTTGTTCTGGGAGCTGGCATCTCTTGTATAGCTTTCACCTTTGCAGGATCCACTTGAATACTTTCATCGCTGACGACGAAACCCAGCAGCTTACCAGATCTCACCCCAAAGGTGCACTTGTTCGGGTTTAACCTCAGCTTGTACAACTTCAGCCTGTCAAGTAGCTTCTGCAGATGGTCAAGATGTTCTTCCTCAGTCTGGGATCTTGCAATCATGTCATCGACGTATACCTCAATCTCATGATGGATCATGTCATGAAATAAAGCAACCATGGCACGTTGATACGTTGCCCCAGCATTCTTCAATCCAAAAGGCATGACCTTGTAGCAAAAGGTACCCCATTAAGTAACAAAGGTTGTCTTTTCCATGTCTTCGGGAGCCATTTTAATCTAATTATAACCGGAGAAACCATCCATAAAGGAGAAGACCTTATGTTGTGCGGTGTTGTCAACCAGAACGTCGATATGAGGTAGAGGGAAATCATCCTTAGGACTCGCCCTGTTCAGATCCCTATAGTCAACACACATTTGAACCTTACCATCCTTCTTCGGTACATGGATCACATTGGCCACCCACTGAGGGTAAGAAATAACTGCTAGAAAACCGCATCAAACTATTTCATAACCTCAGCCTTGATCTTCTTAGACATCTCTGGGCGCATGCGGCGGACTTTCTGTTTCACTGGAGGACAGTCTTCCTTGGTAGGCAGGCGGTGAACCAAAATATCGGTATCCAACCCAGACATGTCTTCATAAGACCAGGCAAAGATCTCAACGTAGTCACGCAGCATCTGAATCAACATTGTTTCACACTAGCTTCCAGATTGGCACCGATCTTGACCTCTCTTTTGTCTATCTCTGTACCCAGATTCACTGATTCCACCGGCTCTTCATGCGTCTGTATAGCCCTCTCCTCTTGGAGTAGCAGTCTTGCAAGTTCACCAGGCACTTCGCAATCATCTTCACCTTCGTCTTCGGCTAAGTTGATCGGATTTTCGAAGTCATAACTGGCAGTAGCAGAGTCGTTACCAGTGAGATCCAGAGTGGATGTGGACCTATATATGTGACTGTGTGTAAAATAGCTGTTTTGCAATATATAATAAAAGAAAAACAAGGAGTGCAAAATTGGAAACAAGAAACGTCCAATGCTTTTATTAATGATATATGAAAATGACACACATAAAGCCCTCACAAATGAAGCCACAGTGCCCCGGGTAAGGCACCGGGCCATAAAGTTTAAAACATTGTCTGTTACAAATTCAAAACAAAAAGTTTCATTACTGAGTAACAAAAGAAATAGGGATGAAATCCTTTGCTGTCCAGTTTCTTGGTCCACCGTCGACAGTTGGGTATATCCAGCTGTCAATATCAAACTCTTCATCATCCTCATCCCCGATAGCATTCACCCCTGCATCTTGTTTAGGCTTTTCTGGTGCTCCGAACTCAATCTCTTTCGCATCAATTAAGTCATGTACTTTGTTATTCAAAACCCAACAATCATCCGTATCATGCCCCGAGCTATCAGAGTGAAAAGCACAACGGGCATTAGGATTATACTTTGGTGATGTAGTGTTGGGATTCTTCGGGGCCTCCCTTGGCAGCACTAGATTGGTCTTTAATAACTGCGGCAGAATCTGAGACAAAGTCATGCTGAGACGGGTGAATTGCCTTCGAGGTCTCTCATCCTTTGACTGATTATTGGGCTGAGGAGCACCAGCAAGTCTTGAAATAACAACCGCATTAACAGCTTGGCGGCGTTCAGGTCTATTCTGGCTTTTCGAACTGTAGACAGTGCTGGACTCTTTCTTAAAAGGCTTTTTCTCGGTGCTTGATGAAGCACCCTTTTGTATCTTACCAGCCTTAATACCAGCCTCAATCCTCTCACTAGTCATAATAAGCTCTGTAAACCCAGACGAAGAGCTTCCAATCAGATGGTTGAAAAATGGACCAGACAAGGTCCCTAGAAACATATCCACAAGCTCCCGATCAGCCAAGGGTGGTTGCACTCTTCCGGCGAGGTCCCTCCACTTCTGAGCATAATATTTAAATCCTTCACCCGTTCCCATTGACATACCCTGGAGTTGGGTACGCGTGGGAGCGAGGTCGGAGTTGTACTGATACTGCCTGTAGAAAGCAGTAGCCAAATCTTCCCAACTGTGGATACTGGATCCGTCCAACTGGTAAAACCATTCAAGCTGAGTCCCTGAGAGATTGTATTGAAAGAAGTGGATCTATAGGTTCTTATCAGCGGTGTACGACTGAATCTTCCTAACATATGACCGGAGGTGCAGCTCCGGACAAGAAACTCCGTCATACTTAGCAAAAGCTGGTGCTTTGAACTTGTGGGGAATCACCACCCCAGATGATAGACCCAGATCACCAAAGTCCAGACCAAGCACTTTCTGAACTTCCATCGCACTCAACCGATCTTCCAGCTGCTTGTATTTATCCTCGGTCGGAGGATACTGGTCTTCGTCGAAGTCCGTCTCGTTGTCTGAGACCACAGGGCTAGGAGCCCTCCTTTCTTCCTGATTATCTTTCCCCCCAGATGAGATGGTCAAATCAACTTCATCCCGTAGCCTATTTCCAAACATGTGACTTGTGTTAAACAAGACTGTCCTCTTCTTCTTCTTCTCCTTCTTCTTCTCTTTCAGAATCAGGGTCTTCAGATCTTGCTGACCCTTAGCTAGATTCATGAACAACTCTTGGAATTGGGCATTCTGGGCCTGTAGGGCCTTGCTTGCTTGCTCAGTTGAAGGTTCAGCAGACATAATGAGTGCTGAAATAAACAGCGAAGAAGATAAGAGACCTGTAATGGGTACCTGGTATGAAGTGCATGGGATGAAATGCATATGATATGATTTCAAAGACAATCGAGAGATTCAAATTTGTAAACAAGAAATGAAACACACTTTATTAGATAAACTTAAAAATTCAAATTGTTCAACAGATGCCTTTGAGGCGTTACAAGAATGGAAATACTGAAAAGTAAATAAAAACTGGAAAGGAAAAAATCAAAGGACAATCAATTCTCCCATGGTCTCTTCTTGTCGGTGCAGACATAGTCATTCAGAATCCGCTCGTTCTCCAGCTGCCTAGTCAACTTCTTGATCTTCTTCTCTTGCTCGTTAAATTTTTCTCGGTAAGCATCTCGTTCCTCTCTCAGCTGCATCCAAGACCTTTTCAGTGCCCCAATGTCAGTGGGCATGTAAGGGTGGAGGATGGTAGGCAGAACACTCTCTTCATTAGCACCTTCAACAATGATGGGCAGGACGGCTTCATATGGCATACCCAACTTTTGGGCACGGATACGGACCCATCTGAGATATGGCTCCATCGGAAGAGAAGTATTTGGACCCAACTCATGTGGATCAGATCTGTGCACTCTATCCCAAGCCCTTATGAATCTGCGGCGTTGCTCGTCGCTATCCCCTTGAAAATCAAAGATGATACTAGGCATTAGCAGCTCATGAGGTCCTTCTCTTCCGGCTCGCCCAAACTGACGTAAGGCCAAGCACGGATTATAAGAAATTCCTCCATGGGTTCCTATCAGTGGAACATTGGGGTATTCCCCACATCGATCAATAATAGCCACCTCGTCCATACCCTTGATAGTCCAGATGGTGTCATTGTGAGAGAGAGACATAACCCTATAAGCCCAGCCCATGCCTTCTTTGTTCTTCAGCACTGATTTGGGGAGGTGCGAAATAAACCACCTCACCAATAATGGAGCACAACACATCAAGGTTCCCCGCTTTCGGGCAGTACCGACATAAAGCTGATGAAGAATGTCACCCAAGAGAGTGGGTACAGGATTACGAGAGATGAAGATTTTCACCGCATTCACATCAACAAAGGAGTCAGGATTCAAAAACAATACCAAGCCATATATCAGAAGAGCCAGAATATCTTCGAATGCCTTGAAGTCTAGACTATCCCAAAAATAATTAGCCTTACCAACCAAGAACTTAGTCAGAAAGCCCTTTGCTCCACTTCTAGTCTCCCAATTAGCCATTACCTTATCCTTTGTCAAATGAAGGGCTGAAGCAATCTCTTCTGGCCTAAGGATCTTCTCCCAACCAGTAAACAGGGTCTGCTCCAAAATAGAGATACCGAACAGATCAGAAGACTCTTCTAAGGTGGGAACCAACTGGTAGTCTTGAAAAGTAAAGCAATGGTACAGCGGGTCATAGAACTGGACTAGGACACTCATCATCTGCTCGTCCAATTTGGAGGTGACCAAACTGAGAAGATACCCATGTCTTCTAATGAAGGAGGTAATATCAGGCATCTTTGCAATCAATTCTTTAAGCATGGTGGGAACCTGGACAAAATTGATCCGGATGGTATTCTTACGCATGGGCATCATGACCTACAAAACAGAACAAAGATGAATCCCTCCTGTCTTTGAAATTGGTTAGTCCAATGCAAGATGTATGCAATGTTATGATGTCATGATGTCACAATAGAAATCACACCACAAGTATCCACAAATAGCAAACATGGTAAAGGCACACAAGTCACACAGAGAGCCCTTAGATTTCAGGCTGGCAAGGAGCTTAGGTACTACCCTCTTTCAGCTCAGTTGGTTTAAACCTGTCCTAAAAATAGTTACCGGGTTCTAGAGGATCTCAATATCATTGACTACCCTCAATCGGTCATAATTCCAGTTTAGTAACCTTTTCTTGCGGTCGGAATCATCACGAGAGTTTAGTCTCAATGAGTGTAGCATACTGCTACTGTTCTATGGCCAAGTTGGTCAATTTAAAGGTTCTAAGGTCAGTTGGTGCTTAATGACCCCTTAGATGACCCATATTCTCCTTGTTCCAACATAAGGGATATCGGTACAATCTAAAGTGCCACACCAACGTAGCTACTGTTTCAACCGTATCGGTCTATGCCGTACAGTTCCCTCACAGTTTATTGCTACTTACCTAAAGGGTATCCCCAGATCCGGGTTAGGATTTATAGTAACTCCGATACAAGCCCACAAATATAAAGCATACAAAGCAAACAATTGAAAACCCAATGATCTAATCCTAAGGTACACCCCACTTATAATACTCCCCAGTAGAGTCGCCAGTTCTGTGATACGGTGGGAGAGAACTGACTGTTTTCGGAATGCTGGTTTGCGTTTTGCGTTTGTTTTCACAAAATGTCGCGGTAAGCAAGAGTCACCACCGTCTTTTATTTTATCCAACAAGGAAAGGAAAAAAGCACAGAAAAATTCCTTTTTCGAGATGTTTCTCAGGTCCGGGGGGTAGATTATAGAAAGGGAAGGTGTTAGCACCCTTTCTATCCGTGGTTATCCACGGGCTCTTAGGTACTTGCTCAAAGTGTTTTCAAAAATTTCTTTTTATTGTGTTTGTGGGTTTGAAAGAAGTTTTTATTTGAAAGGTGTAAGTGCGAAAAGTTTTTGTTTTGTTTTGAAAGAGCAAGTACTTAAGAACCATCTACCTACTCGAAAAAGGAATCAATCTGTACTAATGTCCTTTAGACAATGCTATCCCACTATTGATGAGTAGGTAACATCGTCGTTGTAGTTTCAAGGGTCAATTCGATTAAGGGACGTGCGGTCACTAAAGCAATGTTAGGACGCCTTAGCGGTAACCCTAATGTCTTAGATCATTTTTCCGAGGCAACCGTTTCGAGGCAACTATGATCTTTGGACAAAAGGGAGACCTCTAAAACTTCCTATACTCAATGACCACGTTCGAAGGCAACCAAGTGAGGTGTACCCTAAGAGTGCGCATGTGCGAGTGTATTGTTTCGGTTAATTTTATCTTTGTACATGCCAATGGTTATCTATGTTGATTTTAGGTTTAAACATTTGATCTTGTCATGCATTCCCTATTATCAAACATCTAACAGTTTATAAGTTGCAAAAATTAAATTGCGGAAATTAAAACTAACTATTACAAGGCGTCGGGTATTTACATCGCCAAAAGCAACCCTTGAAATTAAAATGCAGAAAATAAATAAAGCGATAAAATAGTAAAGGTCCTATTAAACTATTACATTCCGGGAAACAGATACAATATTGAATAAATATCGATCACGTGCGGGAAAATTGAATCGGGCGCATTCTAGGGTTTTGACCCTTTGTTATTCAAGAAAAGATTTTTTTGTTATTTTTGAATTAAAAAGAAATTAAATTAGGTTAAGCATTAAATTAATAAATTAATTAATTAATTAGTAAAAATAAATATTTTTTTGGATTTTTGATATTTAAAGAGATAAAAACAAATTAATCAAAGTTAATAAAAACCTAATTGTCTAAATTAATTTTAATTATTGCAAAAATATTAAAGTTATTACTAATTAAAACTAAATTAATTAAATTAATACTATTAATAAAAATAAAATATTGAAAATTAATTTTAATTAAAGAAAATATTTTTTGGTTTTAATTTTATTAAGAAAAAATTTTGATTGGTTAATTAATCATGAAAATAATTAAACAAATAAATGAAATAAAAATGAAATTAGAAGGAGTTTAGGAGTATATGGGACTGATTTTGGAGGTTTTGATAACAATTCCCAAGGCTCATTTGTGCAAGCCTATGTTGACTTTTCTGATTCTCCACGCGCCCTTTGACTTGATCCCACCATAGGCCTTCATTGTGGACCACCAGATCTGGCCTGGGGCCATCTGGCAGATGATTGGGTGATGGTGTATGGTGAACCACACGCTTGGTTTTGTATTGAATAACCTGAAGAAAAATATTAACAAATGCATGGGGGACCTGGGATTCGAACCCAGGTCCTGTGAATCATTGTACATGCGCCTCTACCACTGCACCACTATGCTTTAGTTGTTATGATATTGGATAATAATAATAATATGGAAAAACAAATAAAATGCCAGAAAATATAAAAAAACACGCGCCAAGTTTGAATCCACCATTGGGAGAGGGCCACGTCTTCATCTTCTTCATTTGACCCTGGATATTTACCTGCAGATTTATACCCGCAGCTAAATTCGCATGTGCATCCTAAAATCTATTCTAGGCCATAGAAATTGATTGCAAGACCATAGTCATGCTCGTCTCTCTCCCTTGGTTACGTCCATGTCCATCAATTGCAATGATTTTTCCTGAAAACGAAATGCCCAAAATACAAGCTACAAAACCCTAGGTTCGGCTATGGGGTTACAGGCCATATAAACGCACTCAAATAATTCCAAAAGTCCAGAAATGGCACAAGCATCATGAATATGTCAACGATTTGTCAAAAATATGCAAGAACATGAGGTTACAATTTCGAATACAAGGCGGTTTTTTGAGAGACTTACAATGCGATTGAGAGGGTGTGAGGGCTTGCTTTTGATTGCAGGAGGTTCAGGAGACACCCATCAATGGATTGGTGTTGAGGTTTGGTGTTGAATTTGCCTCTAAGCATGATTTCAGTTTCACACTTTTTGGCAATTTTTTCAAGTTTGCTTTTGATGATTCTGCAGCCTCCAACCCTTGAATTCGTGTGCTTTGTATTGTATATGTATGCTGCAATGTATTAGGTCAACAATTGTGAGATGAATCCTTGTACATCAATGCTTGGAGATTTGATTTGATTCACCATTGATAACTTTCCAATTTTGCCCAAAATCCAATCTTTTTGCACATGGCATGTATGATACGAATTTGATTCACTTGATGATGATGATTAGGTCCTGAAAATAGAAAAAAGATCTCATGTAATCAAGTTTTGTGATTTTATTTGATTTAAATTGATTTAAAATGTAATAATTCAAATAAAAATAAAATAAAATGGAAAAATTGATAAATGGACATAAGACTGAAGCTAGGACACGTGTGTAGTGTGACAAGATCCAATCAAGTGGAAAAGAATGGGCCCATTTGACAAAATTTGAAGTTTTGGGGATAGTTGACTTTTGGCAATTTTGCAAAAATGCCCAACTTCAACAATGCATAACTTCTTCAATTTTGAACTTTTGGAAGTGTTCTTGGACTTTTTAGAAATCTTGAGATGTCCTATAACCAACCCTTTTTGTCTCATCTCATTTTGATATTCCATGCTCAAGTTATAAGCTTTGGAAAAAATGTGTTTATGTTGACTTTCAAAAATGACCTATAATGTCCAAATTCATAACTTCTTGTGAGTGCATTTTTTGATCTTGGGGTGTGGAGATGGATTGTAGGACATTGCATCCTATTCAAAATGAGCTTTGGATGGGTCATTTCTCATAAAGTATGAGAAAGTTATGCTTGGTCAAAGTTGAGTTGACTTTTCCTACAAAACCCTAATTTAGCAACTTTTGAGGCTTGATGAATTTTGAGCAATCCTTGATGAATCATGATCAACCCTTGATAATATGATGAAATATACTTAAAAATGAGAATATTGACAAAAAATCTTGAAGTTTGACTGTATTTGGGTCACAGTTGACTTTTGCCCTAGCATAGTCAATTTTTGGACCCTTTGAGCAATTGACTGAGCAAGCTTCCTCTGCAAGGCTTGAAATTTAACATGGATGAACTTGAGGACATATTAGGACATTGGGGATCACTTTAGGTCATTTGGATGCAAGGACCTTGATGCAACACAAAACCCTAATTTGAGGTTGACTGCCTTAGGAGATAGCTTGACTGTCTAACTCTTGAGCAATTCTTGAACCACTTGGAGATTCTTCTTGCAATGTCTTGAGAAATATGAGAGGGCAAATATTTGGGTGCAATAGTTGTAATATATAACTAGGCTTTATTTTCTTGCAATCCCCATTTGAAATTTGTACACCCCCTCCCACAAGTATTGTAATAGCGTAGTAATTTTAAATTCCGCAATTTATCGTTTTATATACAAATGCTAGTAATTAGGGTTTGTATGGAAAGAATAAAACCAATCAATTAGAAAACCCTAATAAAAGACAAAACCAAGCATGAAAAATAATACACTTGCATACAGGCACCCCTAGGGTAAATCCACTTGGTTGCCTTACAAAATGACCATATTACGCATGTGAGGTATCTTAGCAAAAACAAGCAAAATACAAGATCATAGTCCCTTGATGATACTATCTATGATGCCTTTCAAATGATCTTAGTCCATAAAAATATAATACTAAGATACCTTGCAACATTTCTAATCATGGTTATACGATAACCCACGTCCGTCCCGTCTACATCCAAAGATAGAGTTACTTACCAAATCAATGGTAAGATAAAAATGTCAAAGGAAAATAAAATGAACAAGAAATACTTTTGAGTAGGTAGAAAGTTCCTAGTTACTTGCTCAATTTCAAAACAAAACGTACTCGCTCAATTTCAAATCAAAACATCCTTGCTATTTTCAAAACAAACACCTACACTTTCAAAAACATCTTTCAAACTTGTAAACATTTTTCAAAAGATCAAACACTTTGTATACATTCTTACGAATGAGAATCATTACAAAGTTTGCCTAAACAAAGGCCTCTTTACAAAATACTTTCAAAAAACCATACAAAGCACAATTTCAAACAAAAGCAAGTGATCTAGCAAGTAACTAAGAGCCCATGGAAAACCATGGATGAAAAGGGTGATAATACCTTCCCTTTTCATAATCTACCCCCCGAACTCAAGAAGTAATCTCAAAGGTCTTTCCTGTGCTTTTTCACCTTTCCTTTCGGATAAAAGAAAAGTCGATGGCGACTCTTGCTAACCACAACATTTGCGATCAAACGTAAAACATTCAAGTCAGTTTTCCCACCGTATCACAGAACTGAAGACTCTACTGGGGAAAATTCTAAAAGTGGGGTTACCTTAGGGTTAGATCACATTTATTTGCTTTCATTATTTGACTTGTATGCTTTAAATTATGGTTCTTTGTTTGGGTTTGAATCCTCTACCCAGATTTGGGATACCTTATAGGTAAGTAGCAATACGTTGTGGAAACTGTGCGGGGTATACCGACATGGTCTAAGCAATAGCTATGTTAGTGCGACATATTTGTGGGTACCGGTAGTCTCTGAGTTAATCAAGGAGAATACGGGGCCGCTGAGTGATGTCATGAAGCACTAATGAACTTTTAGAATCTTTACTTGACCAACTTGGCCTTTAGGACGTAGTGAGATGACTGGCTTTGGTGCAATCCGAAGTTGGTAGATACTCGATACTACACTCATTGAGGTTTTGTTTTTTGGGATATTTCGGTCGCCATTAAAGAGTCTTGCGCTGAAACAATGACCAAATAAACAAACCAATGATATTGATCTCCTTAGAACCCGGTTACTATTGCTAGGACAGGTTGAGCCAACTAAACTTCAAGAGGGTACTTACCTACAAACTCCATGCAAGCCTAAACCTAAGGACTTGTTTTCTTTGTTTGTATATACATACTTGTACATAACATCATGAAAATCATAACATCATACTCATATTCACTAACCTTTTTAAGGATTTCTGGGATTTATCTTTGTTTCTGTTTTGTAGGATATGGATTTTATTCGTAGGAAAACCATTCAAGTCAATCTTGTAAGGATCCCTCCACAACTTAAAGAGCTAGCTTCAAGGATTCCTAAAAATTCTCCATTCACTGAAAGATATGGCCGCCTACTAAACTTGGTCGCCTCCAACACTGATGAAGACATGACGAAGGTGCTCTTCCAGTTCTTTGATCCTTTACACCATTGCTTCACATTTCCTGATTATCAACTTGTGCCAACTTTGGAAGAATTCTCCCAACTCTTGAGGTTTCCCATTCTCAATCAACTACCTTTCAATGGTACGGAAAGAGATCCAAAGCCAGAAGATATTGCTCAAGATCTACACTTGCAACCATCTGATATCACAACTAATTGGGAAGCAAGGAGTGGTGTCAAGGGTTTCCTAGAAAAGTTCTTGTTTGAGAAAGCCCAAAACTGTTATAACTCTTTTGATTTGCAAGCTTTTGAGGAAATTGCGGCTCTCCTCATCTATGGGATGGTTTTGTTTCCAAATCCTGACCAACTCATAGATGTGAACGCCGTGAAAATCTTCATGTCTCGTAACCCGGTGCCTACATTGCTAGGGGACATCCTACATTCTTTTCACACTCGCACTATGAGGAAAAAAGGTATCCTTATGTGTTGTACTCCTCTCTTGGCAAGATGGTTTATTTCGCATCTTCCCCAATCTTTATTGAAGAACGAGCAAGGTTCAAGGTGGTCACAAAGGTTGATGACACTCAAACATTCAAACATTCATTGGTGTTCTCGATCCATAGAGAATGTTACTATTATCGATCATTATGGAGAATTCCCCAATGTCCCTTTACTTGGCATTAGAGGAGGTATCACCTACAACCCTTGCTTAGCCTTAAGACAGTTTGGTTATGCCCTGAGGGATGGCCCACATGAGTTGCTCATTCAAGGTTTGGTATTTGACTACGAGAACGCCAATCAAGGTCATCGCCAAAGGTTTATCCCAGCTTGGAGGATGTTCAACAAGGTAGATAGCAAGACAGTGGGGCATAATAATTCCATCCCTCTTGAGCCTTACCTCAAGTGGGTACGAGCCCGCGCTCAAAGTCTTATGATTCCTTATCCCTCTATTCTCCCGGTAATCATTGAGCCTGTTATGGAAGGAGATGTTCCATACACTATCCTGCATCCTGACATGCCCACCTCTCTTGAAGACTTACAAAGAGATTTGATACAACTCAAGGGGGAACGAGATACTTTCGAGGCCCAATTCTATGCTAGCAAGAAGAAGGCTTTGGAACTAACTAAGCAACTTCATGAGGAGCGGACTCTGAATGCCTACATCGCACCAAAGAGGATGCGTACTACCTTTTTATCTTAGAGTTTTTTGTTATTTTTTTCCCAAAAAGGCATTGATGTACTCAAGCTTTAATTTATTAATATAACGTGTGTTTTCTTTTTGTCTAAAACAAATTTGAATCTTTAAAATCCTTGAAATTATTGCATATGCATCTACCATTCATCATAACATAAGCAGGTTTCTTGCGACAAGTCTCCTTATCTTTCTATTATTTATTTCAGTAAGATGGATCTCGAGCAAACGGTGAAGGACCTCCAAGCACAAAATTCTCAGTTTCAACAGATGTTATTAACTCTAGCCAAAGGATAAGAAGAGTTGAAGACCTTGCTGGTTGAAGAGAAAAAGAAGAAAACAAAGAAAATAACTGGATTTATAAATATGGGAAGAAGATTCCAAGGACAAGAAAGAAGGACCCTAGACTTTGCAACGTCATCTGGTGATAAAGACAATCAAGATGGGAAAGGCAGGGAAGCAGTTGTCCAGCCAGATTCAGAAGAGGAAAAGGAAGAAGAAGATTATTTTGAAGAACTATATCCTTTGGCCGATGACAAGTATAAGCATCTAGAAGAATGGTTGAACGCAATGGAAATTCAAAAAGTGCCTGGATTGGACTTTGAGGAATTGGGTTTAGTGTCTGAGATTGTTATTCCTCCAAAATTCAAGGCACTGGTGTTCGTCAAGTACGACAAAGTTTCATGCCCCAAAATGAATCTCCGGTCCTATGTGAGGAAAATACTGCCTCACACTACTGACAAGGATTTATGGGTACACTTCTTTCAAGACAGTCTGTCTGGAACTCAACTTGATTGGTTTTATCAGCTAGAAAGAGCCAATGTTCATAATTGGGAAGATCTTGTCGCTGCCTTTTACAAACAATACCAATACAACACTGATCTTGCTCCCACCCGTACTCAACTCCAGAGTATGGCCATGGTTTCAAGTGAAGGCTTCAAAGACTACGTGCAAAAATGGAGGGACTTAGCAGGAAGAGTCCAGCCTCCCCTATTTGAAAGAGAGTTGGTAGACATGTTTTTGGGCACCCTGTTTGGTCCTTTCTTTAATCACTTAATTGGGAGTTCATCGGCAGGTTTTACCGAATTGATATTGACCGGAGAAAAGGTGGAAGCCAGGATAAAGAATGGGAAGATTCAAAGAGACGCATCCTCTGCTGCTATAAGAAAACCATTCATTGGAAAAAAAAAAGAAGTTGTTGTTGTATATCCTCAGAGAAATCAAGATAGGACTGAATGCCATCCAATGGTGGGGGCTGTTATGATTCCTTAACCCGCTCCTGCTAAGCAAAGAAGCAACCAGCCAAGAACGGAAAGACCGGTCAGACAATTCACCCGAATTAATATGACACTATCTCAAGTATTGTCGCATTTGTTAAGATCCAATCTAGTGACTTTGAAATAAGCTCCAAAGAATCCTAACACAACCTCTCCTCATTATCATCCTAACGCCCGCTGTGCATACCATTCTGAGAGTCCCAACCATGACACCAACAACTGTTGGGCTCTGAAAAACAAGGTACAAGACCTTCTTGAAGCCAAAGAGATTGAATTCGACGCGCCAGAAATTCCCAATGTCATCACTGCCCCTATGCCCAAGCACGGCCGTGATGTCAATGCTGTTGAGGAGGATATGTTTGTTACTTTGGTTGATGAACTTGTGACCCCACTCCTGACTATCAAAAAGAACTTGTTGAACACTGGTGTATTCCCAGGCTGTGATGAAAGCTGTGATTTCTGTTTATCCTCACCAACCAGTTGTCATTTGTTAAAAGCAGGCGTTCAATGCCTAATAGATGACAAGGAGATTTTGTTCGAGAAGACTTCTATTATAACTGTTTCTTATAATGATGTTTCCATCGTGACCATTTCTGCCAATTCTTCCAGGGTATCCACCAAAAGACCCGTTAGAATTACATCAGTTCCTAAAGTAGCTCCGTTGATAATTACAATGCCTGGACCAGTACCGTATTCATCGGACAAAACCGTCCCATGGAATTATGGAGGTGATGTCTACTATCACGGTATCAAGCAAGATTGGCCAGCTGCTGAAGATTCAAGCTCTGAGAAAGTTGACTCCGATGTCAGTAACATCGCAGGGACTAGTAAGACAACCCGAAGTGGAAGGGTATTCTCTCCAGAAATTACTCCTCCAAAAGTTATTTCTGGACCCGTAATCATTCCTGTTGTTGTTGCTCCTCCAAAGGCTATCCCCGGTCCTACAATCATCTCTGCTAATACTCCTGTTGAAAAAACGGTTGCATTCCCTGTTATCACCCCTACTGACATTCCTACTGCCGAGTCAACCGAGACTCGAGGCAAAAGTATTTTGGTTAAGCCTGTCCGAACGAAGGCACAATCAGTAGCTATCCCTGAGACCTCCTGAAATGAGATGGAGGAAATTCTAAAGATCGTTAAAAGAAGCGACTACAACGTATTCGAGCAACTAGGGCAAACTCCATCGAAAATTTCCATGTTGGCTTATTGTTATGTTCTGAGGCTCATGCAAAGGCCTTGGTAAAATTCCTTAAAACTTCCCATGTACCCCAAGAAACATCTGCCGATCAGTTCCAAGACTGTGTAGCCAGCTTGACAGCAGATAATGGTTTAGGTTTTTTGGATGCTGATTTAACGCCAAGGGGGAGGAAGCATAACGAGGCATTACATGTCTCATCCGAATGCAGGGGCACGAACTTGGCTCATGTCTTGGTGGATACCGGTTCGTCTCTGAATGTGTTGCCTTAAAAAGCTCTTGATAGGCTTGACTGTGAAGGATTAACCTTGAAGCCTAGCAACATAGTAGTGAGGGCCTTCGACGGCTCAAAAAGGATGGTGCATGGGGAAGTGGACATCCCCATAAAAGTTGGAACCCAAACATTTGATTCAACTTTTTATGTAATGGATATTCCCCCTTCATATTCCTGCTTATTAGGCCGACCATGGATTCACAATGCTGGTGTCGTTGCCTCTACGTTGCATCAAATGCTGAAATATCTGACTCAAGGGAAAATCATCACTGTTCATGGAGAAGAAGAGTATATGGTCAGCCATCTAAATTCCTTCAGATATATGGAATTAGATGGTGAATTTATTGAAACTCCATTCCAGCCCTTTGAAGAAGTCCCGCAAACTGTGGCAGTAACCAAGGTTGTTTCTCAAGTCCCAAAGATTACAAGGCCTCCACTCAAGATGTCGTCTTTGAAAGATTCCAAGGCAATGATAGAAGAAGGGTGGGTGCACTATTTGGGGCTAACTCCCAGATATCCCATACAAATCTGACAAATTTGGTTTGAGTTTCACCTCAGGAGCCTAGAAAGCTGTACGTCGTGCTCGTGCCGGAGGACCACCCTTGAAGATCAGCAACCACCAAGTCAACATCGTGGAGGATGATGAAGACAACTAAAACCTGGAGGATTGGATTTTCTCAACTGTCAATGGAGGACTCATCAATTGGGAGGCTAGAGATTTTGTCCCGATCACATTTATCCAACAGTAATTTGTCTTTAAATTTTATCGGATCTGTAATATTAAAACAATTCAAACTCTTAACACCTTGTGTCTTACCCAAGGCACAATGGTCCATTTGTAAGGGTTATTATCTCATTTCCATATGACATCAATGAATCATGGACGTTTTTGCATACAAACTTTGTGCTCATTGTTCTTTTTACATTTTCATTTATTTTAAAGATAGCTATACTCTTACACAGACTCACACTCACAATGCAGATCTACATCCATTCGGGATCCCATGGGTAACGGTTCTGCTATGCCCTTCTGTGATTATGAAAATCTAATCTACCAAGCCGAAGACAAAGGTGAGGAAGATTGTGAAGTACCAGGGGAACTCGCCAAGTTACTACAACAAGAAGAGTGGACCATACAGCCCCACGAAGAACCAGTGGACACAATTAACCTAGGTACCAAAGAAGACAAAAGAGAAGTCAAGGTGGGTGCCAATCTGGAACCCAATGTCAAAGAGCGTCTGATTCAGTTGCTACATGATTATGTTGAGGTCTTTGCCTGGTCATATGAAGACATGACAAGACTTGATGCAGATATTGTAGTACATCGTCTACCTACAAAAGAGGATAGCCCACCGATAAAACAAAAGGTCCGTCACATGCGACCAGACATGTCGGAGAAGATTAAAGCGGAATTCATAAAACAATTCAACGCCGAGTTCTTGGCCGTCACTTCCTATCCGCAATGGGTCGCCAATGTTGTTCCCGTACCTAAAAAGGACGGCAAAGTGCGAATGTGCGTGGACTACAGAGATTTGAATAGGGCAAGCCCTAAGGATGATTTCCCACTTCCCCACATTGATATTCTAGTTGACAATATGGCAAAGCATAAAGTGTTTTCCTTCATGGACGGTTTCTCAGGCTACAACCAAATCAAAATGGCACCTGAGGACATGGAGAAAACAACCTTTGTTACACAGTGGGGCACATTCTGCTACAAGGTTATGCCATTCGGGCTGAAGAACGCGAGGGAAACCTATCAGCGTGCCATGGTAGCTCTATTTCACGACATGATACATCACGAAATAGAGGCCTATGTGGATGACATGATATCCAGATCTCAAATAGAAGAAGAGCATCTTGACCATTTACAAAAACTCTTTGAGAGGCTAAATAAATACAAGTTGAGGTTGAACCCGAATAAATGCACATTTGGGGTGAGGTCTGGTAAACTCCCAGGCTTTGTCGTCAGCGGTAAAGGTATTGAAGTGGATCCCGCCAAGGTGAAAGCGATACAAGAGATGCTTTCTCTTCGTACTGAGAAGGAAGTTAGAGGATTCTTGGGACGGTTAAACTACATTTCCATATTCATTTCTCACCTAACAACTACTTGTGAACCAATCTTCAAATTGCTGAAGAAAGATCAAGTAGTCAAATGGAATGATGAATGCCAGACTGCCTTCGACAAGATCAAAGAGTACCTGCAAGAGCCTCCGGTTTTAATGCCACCAGTCGAGGGAAGGCCATTGATCATGTATCTAACTGTTTTGGAAAATTCAATGGGGTGTGTGCTGGGGCAGCATGAAGAGTCTGGCCGAAAAGAGCATGTTATTTATTACCTGAGCAAAAAATTTACCAACTGTGAAACAAGATATTCACTGCTCGAGAAAACTTGTTGCGCTCTGGCATGGGCTACTCACCAGCTAAGACAGTATATGCTGACCCATACTACCTTATTGATATCTAAAATGGATCTAATAAAATACATCTTCGAGAAACCTACCCTCTCTGGGAGAATAGCGAGATGGCAGATGATCCTGACAGAATATGACATACAATATACTACCCAGAAAGCAATAAAGGGAAGTGTACTAGCTGATCACCTTGCTCATCAAGCTGTGGATGGCTACCAATCCATGAAGTTCGAATTCCCAGATGAAGACATCATGATGGTAAACAACTATGAAGAATTCAGGCCATATAACGGACCTGAACAAGGATCCCGATGGACCCTGGTTTTTGATGTGGCATCCAACGCACTCGGCAATGGTATTGGTGCTGTACTTATATCTCTTGAAGGATGACATACTCCCTTTACTGCAAGACTCTGCTTCAATTGTACAAACAACATGGCAGAATACGAAGCGTGCATTTTTGGTCTCAAAACTGCAATAGATTCGGGGATCAAATCCTTAAGTGTATTCAGAGATTCAGCTTTGGTCATCAGCCAGATCAAAGGGGAATGAGACACCAAACACCCTAATCTTATCCCCTACAAAGAATATGTGTTGACATTGATCCCACATTTTGAGAATATTACCTTCGAGCATTTCACGCGAGAAGAAAATCAGCTAGCAGATGCACTAGCCACAATGTCATCCATGTTTAAACTTAAATGGGATAACGAGGCTCCCCATATCACCAATGAACGAAGGGATGAACCAGCTCATTGTCACGAGATTAATACTGAAGAAGTAGTGGACCAGCCTTGGTTTCACTAAGTCAAGAGGTATCTCGAGGCTCAAGAATATCCAGAAGGAGCTTCATTCAATGATAAGAAGTTCTTAAGGATATTCTCTGCTAAGTTCTTCCTTAGTAATGGCATTCTCTACAAACTCAACCATGACTCTATTTTTCTTCGTTTCATAGACAAGGTTGAGGTAGAAAATATCATGGCTGAGTTACATGAAGGTACTTTTGGCACCCATTCCAGTGGGCATATGATGGCAAAGAATATCCTATGGGCAGGCTATTCCTGGTCTACCATGGAAGCAAATTGCTATCAACACTCTCGAACCTGCCATAAGTGTCAGATCTATGCTGACAAGGTGCACGTACCTCCGGTTCCTCTGAATTTCTTAACGGCTCCTTGGCCCTTTTCTATGTGGGGCATCGATATAATTGGGGAAATCAAGCCAACAACCTCTAATGGACACCGCTTCATCTTAGTGGCTATTGACTATTTTACGAAGTGGGTTGAGATAGCCTCTTTCGCTTCCGTTACCAAGAATGTTGTAGCCCGGTTCATTAAACAGAATCTCATCTGTCGTTATGGTATCCGGAGAGGATCCTCACAGAAAATGGTACGAATCTAAACAATAATATGATCACTGCCCTGTGTGAGCAATTCAAGATCCAACATCACAATTCTTCCCCTTACCGGTCAAAGATGAATGGTGTTGTCGAAGCCGCAAATAAGAACATTAAAAAGATCATATAGAAAATGATGGTCACTTACAAAGACTGGCATGAGATGCTACCATTCGCTCTCCACGGGTATCGTACCACAGCGCGCACATCAACCGGGGAAACACCCTACTATCTAGTATACGGTATGGAGGCTGTCTTGCCTATTGAGGTCCAGATTCCCTCTTTGAGAATCATGAAGGATACAGGTCTGAACGAAGATGATTGGATCCAGACTCGACTTGATCAATTGAACTTAATTGATGAGAAAAGACTTACTGCTGTCTCCCATGGTTAAATGTATCAAAAACGGATGATCAAGGTTTTCAACAAAAAGGTCAGACGCCAAGTATATTAAGTCGGGGATTTGGTGATCAAGCGAATCATACTGCCGCAAGGTGATCTCATGCCAGTCTAGGGGAAAATGGACTCCTACATATGAATGACCATTTGTAATCAAAAGCATATTCTTTGGTGGAGCAATGATCTTGACCACCATGGATGGCGATGACCTGCCGCACCCTGTGAACGCAGACATAATCAAAAGATACTACACATAAGAGACCCGCTAGGTTGATGCACCTAGGAAAAACAAGGGCATCCCGGAGAACCAAAATGGATCAGGCAAAATTAGGGATAAAACAAAAAAAATCTGTACACCCGGCAAGCTGAAAACCCGAAAGGGTGGCTTGGGCAAAAAAGGGTATCCCGATGGACTGAAAACCCGAAAGGGCGGTCCGGGAAAAAGTTAGGGAATTAAAGCGTATGACTATGTCCCGTTGGATCACCTTACGGATAACCTGCAAGCTCGACGGTTCTGACCAATTCAATCAACTTTGGACAATGAAACAAACAAATAAGATGCTCAGAGACACAAAGTCTATAGCAGAATGGGAACCCCATGGGATTATTTCACATAGCTATCTTTTCTTTGTATCAAATTTTCATTTTTTACGACGGATTTCTTACTAGAATGTTTGTCTCATTGTACAAAAATACTTACTCAAAGTCAATACAAAAATATCCCTTTGAAAGTGCAAAACTATCTATTTTTATTTACTCTTGTGTTTTGTTTACGAAAACGTCCAATGATTTATTTTTGAACATATGCATTTGAACGTAACTACCGTTCACAAATGAACAAAATAGAAAGACAATCGCCAAGGGCTTTAAGAGATAGGGAAATATCTTTAAGCTATTTCCATAAAACCCCCACAGTGTGCAGTTTAATCCCCAGTGGAACAGAGCTTCTAGTTATCAATTCCCGGTAGAGGTCGCCAAATTTATCAAGATTCCCCAATAGGATTTCACAAGCAGTATACGGTGTTTCCCTTACAACATAGTTTATTTCTCTAAGTGAAAATTCATCAACACTTCAACTTCACAACATGAAAACTTACAATTTGTATCCTCAGCAACAGTCGAGGAATTATTTTCCCTAATCCAACAAGCAGTGCAGCAGATTAGCTCACACGCACATACATCGCATCCATATATCATAAACATTGATAACGCGAATGCATATATCACAATCTGATTATACCATGACATTGCATATTAGCTAACATTTTACCCTTTTCAGGATAAGGTTAATCAATAGCTACCATTAACAAGGTTCAAAGTTTTTTGATACAGTTCAGATACGCTCCAGACACGAATGCCATTCTGATACTCATTCAGACTCTTTTCAGATATAGTTCAGATATGCTCCAGATACAAATGCCATCCTGATACTCATTCAGATTCAGCTTTCAGATACACTCCAGATACGGATGCCATTCTGATACTCATTCAGATTCAACTTTCATATACAGTTCAGATACGCTCCAGATACGGATGCCATCCTGATACTCATTTAGATTCAGCTCTCAGATACAATTCAAATACGCTCCAGATACGGATGCCATCCTGATACTCATTCAAATTCAACTTTCAGATACAGTTCAGATACGCTCCAGATATGGATGCCATCCTGATACTTATTCAAATTCAACTTTCAGATACAGTTCAGATACGCTCCAGATATAGATACCATCCTGATACTCATTCAGATTCAACTTTCATATACAGTTCAGTTACGCTCCAGATACGGATGCCATCCTGATACTCATTCAGATTCAGCTTCCAAATACAGTTCAGATACGCTCCTAACACGGATGCCATTCTGATACTCATTCAGATACAGTCCAACAATTATCTTGGATGGCATCTACAAGCCCATCTCCAACAACTTTCCATCACCTCTCCAAATGGAATCTTTAAGCCCATTCCCTATACCAACGACCATCACATCCTCGAGTGTAAATTTCTGGGCACTCTAGTGTCCAATCATCTTCCACCTTCAAGTCACGAATGGCAAAACCGCCAATATAACTCTTCAAGTTTAAGAAGATTGAATAGGGGCAGCTGTTGTACCCCAAAATTTTCCCTCTCACTTATCAAGAACTTGCTCACAAGATCTCCTTTGACTCAAGATTGCACTAGGGTTGATCAGCTCAAGACACCTCCTTAAGCACTGATAACCAAAATTAGGGTTTGAGTTTGCACAAGGATATTTGAACTTCCAATGCCCCATATGACTTTCATGTATCATTATGGACCCTCAAGATTACTCATGTCAAGTTTCAAGCTTTGGATCACACTTTTGTCAATTAAGCAGTTGACCTAAAAATTAGCTGTATTGGGGAAAAAGTCAACTATGGCCAATTTACAGTCAAACTTCATAATTTTTGAGCCACATCAACATTTTAAACTCATATGTATGATTTGATCAAGTTTGGACCATAATTCCTCAAGGAATTTGATCAAATCTTCAAAAGGGCAAAATGGTCAAAATTAGGGTTTTGACTAGGAAAGGGCAATTTCTGATTTTTAACCAAACAAGTGATCAATTGGGTTGAGGCATGATCTCAAGAGTCCAATTGCATCATTTTTACCTAATCACATAGCTCAAAACATTGCTCAAGTCCAATGGATTGACAGATGAATTTTCAGTCAACTGATCAAAAGTCAACTGTATATTGAAAAGTCAAACTTTGACTTTTTGGTCAAAATCAAATGTCAAAGATCACAATTCATAAAAGCTGGTAAATATATGAAAATTATTCATCAAGAAATCAAAAATTCAAAATCTCATTTTGAAAAGTTAAAATTTCTAAACTTAGAAATTTTTCTAAGTGTTGGAATTTCTTATTTTTTCACAACTTTGAGCAAAATTTTATCCATGATGAAAGCTGATTCGAAAGAAACTTTCAACATGAAAGTTGTAGATCTCCATGAAATATACAACTTTTCTTTACACAACTCCTTCAATAAGTGCTTGGATCTCAAGGTATAATTTTAAGAATACATGGTCATGAAACAAAACACTTAGTGAAATTTTTGCCCTAATTTGGTCAGGATTTTGACCCAACTTCATGGCACTTTTTCTTATAGTTCCAAGGGGAATTTTCAAAAGTGATTCAAATATGGGTTGTATATTACATTGCAAGCTTTCCAAAATGTCCAATAACTCCTTGAGATCATTTTTGAGTAGGGAGAATCGAAGAGATGAATTTAGGGTTTTATCACTTGAACTATAAGTCATTTTGTGATGAACAAGATTCAAAATTAAAACTTGTGCTGCATAACCTCTACTTTGCAAGCCTCAAACTTTTTAGGAACTCCATAATTAATTGCTTGCACAACTATTATAGGTCTCAATTCAAGCATTTAATGCAAGGCCATGCTTTATATCCATTTTGGGAAGAAAGTGCACAATGCCATTTTGATAAAGTAGCTTTTTGCACAAAACTTGTTCTTGAGCCTTGCACTTGTTCTCTTCTGATCATACATGTCTTATAACACAAGAGAACTTGTTTAGACACTTACAATCACTCAACACATGCTTGTACCTCCTCTTGAAACTTGTTTTCCCACTTTTCTTCAAAATCAAGTAACCTAGCAATTAGCTTGTAACTTATACTTTTGACTTTCCAAAGCACTCAAACCCTTTTGCTTATACATACACAAGCCATTTTCCACAAATCTCATGCATGCTTAAGCTCTGAAAACACCAAGAACATAGAATCACCAAAAACACTTCAAAACACTTCAAAACTTGTCATTTCTGAGTTTTGAATCCAATCTCCAAATTTGCTCGTACATTTCTTGGCCTTTTACTTTCAAAAGCTTCTAAACAACATACACAAACAATCCCAACACCTGCAACACCACTGTAACACCTCCATCATCATCCACCATTTTCAAAAACAGAACCTTGCACCTTGACTTCTCGAGAACTCCTCAGGCACTTTCAGCTCAAGCTAAGCATCCCATTAGCTTCCTGGGAACTTGAGGAAGCTAATCCAATCATTGGAACTCACTAAAAGCTACTCAAACACCAAACCTGATACCCTCTTGCAAGGTAAGTTTTCTGACTTTGGAACTTTTCATACAGGCATCATTAATGGTTTATTTGTGAATGAAAAATGTAGATATCACAACCCTAAAGCTAACCATGTCCATAGTTTTCATTTATATTGCTTGAGCTTAGAGAATTTTAAGATTAAAGTTTCTGAAATTTTTAGGGCTAAAATTAGGGCCATTAAAATTCATGCTTGTCTTTGATCTATAGTTTTATTGCTTTGCATTTATGAAATTGTGAGGAAATTTGCTACAAGTTTCCTGTTTACAGTTTTCATTTTTGTTGAGATTTGAACAAGATACAGAGGTTCTGGCTGGGCGTGAGTTTGAAGATGAAGTTCAGGCCATGGACTTGTTTACTATCATATATATATATATATATATATATATATATATATATATATATATATATATATATATATATATATATATATATATATATATATATATATATATATATAGTTTCGTTTATATAAACGGATGTATAGCCACCTCAGTGGTAGAAGCGCGCGCCTGTGACTATGGGGACCTGGGTTCGAACCCCGATGGTCATCGTTTGGTTTTTTTTTGCATATTTCTCACATTTTGACTTTTTTTGGACAGGCGCATGGGCTTAACAGTCTTGGGCTTTTTTTTTTCTTACTACTGACCCCCTTGCTGGCTATTCAATCCCCTGACCCATTTTATTTTATTTTTTCTCATTTTTATTTATTTGTTTTTCTTAAATATTTTATCTAATATTAAAAAATCAGAAAAAATATAAAAACATTAGATTTATATTTTGACATAGTTTATTTATTTTTTTGCACAAATAATTATTTTATTTAATCATACTTTATTTATTTTACTAATTAATTTTGTAAATTTAATTAAAAAGCTAGGGTTTTAGTTATTTTCTTTTACACCATTTAAATATATTATTTTAAAATATAAAAAAGACCAAAAATATTTTATAATACTATAAATTATTTTTAAGACAAAAATACCAAAAATATGCTTCTCATGAACTTAATTTTTTTTAATTAACATTTAGATTAGGGTTTTATTTAAATTCTTTTCCTAGTAAATTTAGGTTTACTTTATATTATTTTAATTAATTATTTTTCTTTTAGTTAATTAGGTTAAAACAAAACCCCTTTTCCCTAAAAATCAAAATAAATATCCATTTTCTTTACATTTATTCATCTTGTACATTATTTATCCAATTCTTGTATATATTCAATATGGTTGTAATAGATAACTAGGCTTTATTTTCTTGCAATCCCCATTTGTAATTTGTACACCTCCTCCCACAAGTATTTTTAATAGGGTAGTAATTTTAAATTCTGCAATTTATCGCTTTATATACAAATGCTAGTAATTAGGATTTGTATGGAAAGACTAAAACCAATCAATTAGAAAACCCTAATCAAAGACAAAACCAAGCATGAAAAACAATACACTTGCATAAAAACACCCCCAGGGTAAATCCACTTGGTTGCCTTACAAAATGGCCATATTACGCATGTGAGGTATCTTAGCAAAAACAAGCAAAATACAAGATCATAGTCCCTCGATGATGCTATCTATGTTACCTTTCAAATGATCTTAGTCCCTAAAAAGAGAATGCTAAGATACCTTGCAACATTTCTAATCATGGTTATACGATGACCCACGCCCGTCCCGTCTACATCCAAAGATAGGCTTACTTACCAAATCAATGGTAAGATAACAATGTCAAAGGAAAAGAAAATGAACAAGAAAGACTTTTGAGTAGGTAGAAAGTTCCTAGTTACTTGATCAATTTCAAAACAAAACATCCTTGCTCAATTTCAAAACAAAACATCCTTTCTATTTTCAAAACAAACACCTACACTTTCAAAAACATCTTTTAAACTTGAAAACATTTTTCAAAAGATCAAACACTTTGTATACATTCTTACGAACGAGAATCATTACAAAGTTTGCCTAAACAAATCCCTCTTTAGAAAATACTTTCAAAAAACCACACAAAGCACAATTTCAAACAAAAGTAAGTGATCTAGTAAATAACTAAGAGCCCATGGAAAACCATGGATGAAAATGGTGCTAATACCTTCCCTTTTCATAATCTACCCCCCAAACTCAAGAAATAATCTCAAAGGTCTTTCCTGTGCTTTTTCTCCTTTCCTTTTGGATAAAAGAAAAGTCGGTGGCGACTCTTGCTAACCACAATACTTGCAATCAAACACAAAACCTTCAAGTCAGTTCTCCCACCGTATCACAGGAAGGTATTAGCACCCTTTTCATCCATAGTTATCTTTGGGCTCTTAGTTGCTTGCTAGATCATTGTTTTTGTTTGAAAGTGTGCTTTGTGGTGTGGTTTTTAAAAGTATTTTTGAAAAGCGCCTTCGTTTAGGAAAACTTTGTAATGATTCTTGTCTTTATAAGAATGTATACAAAGTTTTTGACTTTTGAAAATATTTCATGTTTAGAAAGTGTTTAGTGTATTTGAAAAGATCTTTGTTTTTTAAGATGGATTGTGAGCAAGCAACTAAGAACGTTTCTACGTACTCAAAAGTCTTTCGTTCATTTCTCTCTTCCTTTGACATTGCTATATTATCATTGATTGGTAAGAAGCTCTATCTTTGGATGTAAAGGGACGACGTGGGTCATCTTATAGTCATGATTGCAATGTTGTGAGATATCTTAGAATTTCTCTTGAGGGACTAAGATTGTTTGAAATGCAACATTCGAAGCGTCATCGAGGTACTATGATCTTGTATTTTGATTGTTTTGCTAAGACGTCTCACATGCATAACATGACCATTTTTATAAGGAAACAAGTGGAATTAACCCTAGGGGTGCATGTGTGAATAATGTGCTTGATTTGCATGCATTTAGTCTTTGATTAGGGGTTGTCTACTTGTTGATTTTACCTTCCCATACAAATCCTACTTTCTTGCAGTTATATGAAAGCGGTAAATTGCGGAAGGTAAATATTCTACGCTATTACAATCTTTAGGGGGATGGGGTGTACAAATTTACAAATGGGGATTGCAAGAAATTAAAATCCTAATTATCTATTACAACCATATTGAAATAATTTACAAGAAATGAAATGTAAAAATAGATTTGTTTTGTTTTGGTTAAGAAATAAGTAAATTTGCTTAAGAAAATATTTTTAGTCTTTTTTTGTTCTAAAAGAAAGTAAAACAAAGTGTATGAATATAAAGTATTTTTTGTGTTTCTGATTAATGAAAATAAAGTGATGATAAAAATAATAAGAGAAAAGAAATGAATCAGAATCAATGCATTGCTGAAAGGACAGAAGTAAGGGGCAGAAACTCTGACTCTAATGCACTGCAAATCAGAAAGAAAATGTTAGTAGAAAGGGGAAAGTCAGAAGTTCTGGATCCGGACACGTTAAAGCTCTGGGGTCACTGGGAACAAAGGAAAGCCTAGAAGTTCTGATTGTTGAGGGAGTCTAGAAATTCTGATGTCATTGGCAGGTTAGAAGTTCTGGTTGTTGAAGGAGTTTAGAAGTTCTGATGTCATTGGAAGGTCAAAAGTTCTTATAATTGGCAAGTGAAATGTCAATGCTGTTGTGTGAGAGCATCTAGAAGTTATGTTCCAGGAGCACTGTTTTGACAAGCAAATAAAGGGGGTTGATCTAGAAGTTCTGGTTCAACTAATGGGGTAATAATGTCAGTAAATAAACATAAAAAAGGTGTTTCTGGGGCTAGAACTCAGGACTCTTAACACTAACGTCTTAAGCGTTCACCCTCTACCACTGGGGTGGCTATACATCCGGTATTAGAAGCAAAAACATAAACATATAACACAAAGTAAGTTCTGATGATGAAATTCATTTCCTTCTCTACGCCAGTCAGAGCATCTGCAGCTTAGCCATTCTCATCAAAACAGAAAATGCAAACATGGTAGTTATGGAAGGTTTCATCATGGTTTCAAAAATATAAAGTATCAGAACTAAAAATCAAAAGCAAGCATGAATTTTGCTAATCCTAATTTCCTCAAGAAGTTCTGTGATGCGGTATATTCGCAAGTGTACGAATCGCGTCAGAGTAATATAAAAGATTATCGATCCACAGAGACCAATTGTCAATCTATCGTTTCCTATTGTTACGGTGTATAGCTAAGTCAATATTAAACAGGGAATTGAGCATGCAAGAAAGTAAAGTGCGGCGAAATAAACTTCAGATATAAAAGCAGGATCGAATGTAATTCACATAGTCAGATGATATTTGCAATGCTTCGGAATAGAACTACTTATACGGAAATATTTTCTACTAAAGAAAAGAACTAATTTAACAGGAACTGTCGCTTTCGCGTAATCAGAACCGAGTTTATTCTCTAATCAGACCTTCTTATCGTCACTTATAAAAAGGCGCGCATTGCGTTAAAGTAATAAACCTATTTTTAAGAAATAAAGTACTTGACCAAGTTGAAAAGTATTTTGATCTGGAATTTCTAATAAAAAGGGGACCTAACTTTAACCCTATAAACGCGTCCGAAAATAGTTTCAAAATTGATTTCTTTGATAATAAAAATCCCTAACTAACCGGACAAAGCACTTTCGCTTCCTTTGACCAGTTAGAACTACCCGAGTTTAATAAAGGGTTGGACGAATTTCGATCTTACCCAACAAAAATAAAGTACAGAAAACTCGTATTAAAAACCAAAATAGCCCATAAGCATTTCTATTGACACATTATTTGGAATATCGATATAACTAGATTCCTTACATTCTAGCCCAGTAAGGTTTAGCCTGACATGGGAATGTAAACAGACATGTTAAAATAAATCATGCGAGAAAGTAAATAATTTAAAGTGCGGTGCGGGAAATAAACAAAGTAAAGCAGGTGCGGGAAATAAACAAAGTAAAAGCAGTGCAGAAAATAAACAAAGTAAAAGCAGGTGCGGGAAATAAACAAAGTAAAAGCAGGTGCGGGAAATAAACAAAGTAAAATCAGGTGCGGAAAATAAACAAAGTAAAAGCAGGTGCGGGAAATAAACAAATTAAAAGTAGGTGCGGGAAATAACAAAGTAAAAGCAGTGCGGAATATATAAATAGAAACCTGCTCCAAACGAGGAGGTTTTAAATCTGGTACAAACTGGAAGTAAAATGCGATTGGAAATAAACAGCAGTTGAAAATAAATGTGGCAAGATAAACTTCTGTCGAAGTGCTCCAAACTCGATTACAGACTGAATCTACGAACTCGATCACAAACTCAATCAACAGTGCAATAATTCCCCGATGTGAAGAATTATCGCTTTACAATGGTGAAATTATATGGTTTAAGTTCGCAACTATGGTTGGATCAAGTTTGCAACTAAGCTTGGGTGAATTGAAATGAAATCAGGAACTTCTATTTATAGAGGATGAAGAATGCAGGAAATCACAAGAATGCCGTCCAACTCCTTTTGGGGGGGAAAGCATCGCCCAAAGGTGGTGCCCGCCATGGAAGCCATGGCACCCGCCATGTGTGTAAGTGATAAGAAGTGGGGAACTTGGAAGTTGAGGTCAGCAGGAGGTGGTCCACGTCATGGTCTACCCTATGGCTGGCACCATGGTGGATGCCATGAGTGCAAATTTGACCTAAACTCCTGTTTTTCAGTATGTTTTCCTTCATTTCTTCAGGGGAGCTCTGGATAATTGAAATACCTGAAAAGGAAACCAAAGGTAGGCATAATACGAGAAAACAATAATAAAAAACCTAAATAACATGTGAAATCAGAGTCAAAAACAAGTGTAAAGTAAGTGTTATCAAATTCTCCCACACTTAAACCTTTGCTTGTCCTCAAGCAAAAACTCTAAATAGATTAAGAAGAAAAAACGGTGTTAGTGAACAAGTTGGGCTGTAAGGGGCCTATAGAATTAAAATAGGGATGTATTGATAGGTACCGACTGATTTAAACCAAGGATATCGTAGTGACACTCTTCTATAAAATGGACATAAGCTTCGTTCTTTTACGAACCAATCCATATCATGCCACTATGCTTAGGCCTATATTTTTCCTATTTTCAAATCCTTTTTCATTGAGGCGTAATCACATTAAACCCGTTATCCGTAAATCCTCATAGTAAAGTGACCGAATAGTGATTCTGATCATAAAATGCAGGGTTCTGGTACAAAGAGTTGGTGTAACCCCTTTTATCGACCCATTTATAGTTACGGGGGATCGGATCATAATCCGCCCTACCAAGTTTAGCACCAGATACCTCTGAACCAACTAAAGATGGGTAGAATTTTTTTCTTTTTCTTTTTCTTCTTCTTTTGCTTTTTCTTTTGCTTTTGTTTTATTTTTCAACATACAACTTTTGTTGAGTTAAATGACTTTGTGAGGGTCACCTATCCCGGGGTTGTAGTTTATAATAAGAACATAGCATATAGATCATTCACTTCTCTTTGGTCCCCTACGTAGAGCATGCTTAGACCGGAGCTGACTGCTAGGATAAACTATTCAAGGATTTAAGAATGACATTCTAAGGCCACGACATAGGGGGTATCAGGATCGAATTCCTAAATTTATGAAGCTTAAGGTGTAAAAACGATGTTGATGCTTCAAAAGGGGTTTCCCAAGTCATACTATATCCTATCTCAACCAAGTCTTATAGCCCAACTAGGTTCAAAACACAGTTTTTTCTTAGGAAAATTTTTCGGTTAGGCTCAAGAAATGGGGGAGTGGATATACACTAGACCATACAGATATAGATGACTCGCCAAACACATGTATTATTTTGAAAATAAAGCAAACAAGCAAACAAAGCAAATAAATAAGTAAAATAACGAGAAGGAAAATGCAGGAAAGGAAAAAATAAAGCGAGAAAAATATAGCGATAAAGCGAGTAAATCTCCTCCCACACTTAAATCGAACATTGTCCCCAATGTTACGAAATAAGATAAGGAAAGAGTCACCTGGTAAATTACTAAGGCTGGCTGGGTCCCTCGCCATCCTGCGGTGAATTTCTAGGATGACGGGATCGGCTGCGACGATGACTGCTCTGAGAAGCCTCGAACTGGTCGAATCTGGCGGACAAGGCAATATGTGAACTCTGAATCTCACGAAGGTTTCCTAAAAGGGAACCTTGAGTGGACTCCATGAGGGCAGAGTGCCTCTGAAACTGAGCTTGTTGCCTATGTTGCTCGTGGGATATCGCCAATTGAGATTCCATAAGACTTTGAAAAGAGCGGTCCGTCTGCTGTCGTGACGCCTCCATAAAACTCATGTCATCTGCTAGCTGCTATTGGATGGCAGAAAGTAAACCATCTCTTCTCTCCTCTCGGGCTAACTGGTCACGCCACATCTCTTTAGTGATGTAGAAGCCAGGAGCCGTACATGCAAAAGTGTTAGAAGTAGAAGGTGCAGTGTGTACGGGTGAAGCATGGTGGGGGACACATGTGGGGCATGAGGTTCATCCCTCTGCTCGTATTCTTCATCAGTCTCGTGTCCATCCCCAAGTGGAACATTAGGAGGTAATGGACCCGTAAAAGGTATAACATCTAGATCGTAGGTCCAGTTCGTTGCAATTCGTACATCAGTACGTCTAGTGCAAGGCAGAACGACTGATGGGATAGCGACACCCCGAACCATAAGTTCAAAGCCACCCGCTCTCCTCACCTTGCACAATTTCATATCTTTTAGAAATTTCAAATTAATTGTGCGGGGAGGCAGGGTGCTAGGGTATCTATCTCAGCGTCAAGGTGCAGAGCTCTAGCAATAGATGTAACTAGTCCTCCAAAAGCTATGGTCCCTGTATGTCTCAAAACAACAATCATGTGAGCAATCATAAATGGGACTGAATTAATTCTTTTATTAGTGAGACTACCTTGAAAAAATAGAATTTCTCTAGCATTTACCTTGTTTGGATTCTCCCGTCCATAAATAGTACAGGCAAGCATATATCGAAAAATTCGAATAGACGGGTTATGGATCAATGATACTAAAATTCCTTCAAAAGAATTTATAGAAGATTTTGACAATTGACGCCCGAAAGAAAATGCATCAGTGGACCATTCAGAATCCAAAGGGGTCTCACAAATAGCGCCATCACCATGAGGAATACCCAACAGAGCTGCTAGTTCGTTGGTGATATATTCATATTCAACATTAAACAAATGGAATTTAACCGTACCAACGGTACTAGCAGTGTCGGGGTGAACCAAACAAATTAGAGAACTTAAGAATTCCCGAGTTAGCCTCTCAAAGGTGGGCTCTTTTCTAGTAAAAATTTCATGCAATCCTAGGATGTCAGCTAAATGAAAAAAACTATGATAAAGTCCTAAAGTATACAGTCAGTCTTCATCGACATACCTGGTTGAGACAATTTCTCGTCCTTGCAATTTTTCAAGGATTTTCCGTTATCGGTCTCCAGGTTTGCCTTCACGAAGAACATATCCGTTGAACTCCATTATTGGTCCTTTGGAAGAAAATTCAAAAAGATGGGTTTCAAAATGGGTGTTGGAGATTGGGAGGAGAAAGTTTGAATTTTTATGAAGGTTTAGAAAAATGGATGTTTGGAGTGGTTAATGGGGTAGTAGGTGGTTGGTAAAATGAGAGTTGTTGGGTGGTTAATGGGGTTAAAAATGGAGAAAGTGGGAGGTGTTTGAAAATCTGCCCGTTATAATCCCAGACCCCATGGAGGGTGCCATGGTCTTGGTGGCGGGCGCCATGTTTGAAAATTGGGCTGGGCTCAAATTTCTTTGTTTTGTTGGTTTGGGCTTCTTATTCCAATTTCTTCTCGTAGGTGCAAACAACAATTCTTCATTTGGTGCTTCCAAGGATTGGTGTATTGAATTTTTTCTTTTATGTTTATAACTTGAAAAATAATAAACTCATAAAAATAAAATAAACAATTAATTAAAGAGAAAAAAATGATAAAATAGAAATATACTTAATTATGGTAAGTCACAAAAAATAAAAATAAAAAGAAAGTAGAATGCAAGAGTTAGGCATAAAAATAGATAAGTCTGAAAAAAGGAAACAACATGATAAAAGAAACAACAAAACAGCAAAACAATGCAGATATGAATCAAGATCATCAAGGAGTAGTAGGGTCCTTGGTCGACTCAGAACCATGAGCTGCAGCTAACTTACTGTGAAGATCATCAATTTCCTGCTGTAGGAGGTCTTCCTCAGTAGAGTGAGTAGCATCGGAAACCATAACCTGAAGAGAGAGGTCTTCAACTGTCTGACGAAGTGGGCTACCTCTCTACGTAACTCAGCAACTTATGCATAGATGTTGGGTTGCTGCAAAGAGAAATTATTATAGAATACAGTGGTCCTTTCTGGCGATGGACATGGATGATACTCAGGTATCAGAGGTGATTTTCGCTCGTCCAAGGTCTCTCCAAGACCTTCTAAGGCATATGTCCAATTGGCAGGGTTATTGACATTGGCCATTGTTGCACCCCAAAATTTGCCCTCCTAATTTCTTTTATTTGGCTTAGACTCTTGCATTCATATGTATATATTCCATTAGGTCATTAACATACATTTGCATTCAATAAAGCGCTTAAGGTTCAAAGTTCAGTGGTTGTGCGATATTAGGGTTTCATAATGGTTAAGGCGTTCATGTCCGATAAAGGCTGATTTCTTATTCAGGCAGCGAGCAGTGGAATTAGGGTTGTGACATGGGTCGTTGAGAATTTCTTTCTTCATCAAGACACGAGGCTATCATGGTTAATTTTCCTATATGCGATTAAAGCCAGGTTTTCGGTAATTATGGTCCAATCAGGTTTTTCGTCGAAGATCATGAAATTAGGGTTTGTTTTATCAAGGGACTTTCTCAGAGAACCTTATATTGCGCGTCAGGAATTATCATCTTCAAGGGAATTTCTTAAGGATTTTAGCCTCACATTTTCAAGTAGACATGTTTGTAACTTGAATTACAAAAGTTGAAGCACAATATAAGATATGATGCGGGAAAGTGCTAATTGAGTTAGACGAACATGAATAAAGGCTTTGATTTTGGGCAATTTCAATATGGAGAGGTTGTTTTCGAGACTGAGTTCATGCGTGAATATTATTGATTCGATTGAATGTTATGTCATATCTTGAGTTCAGGACTAGTTCATTGAATATGCAAGTTGGTTGGAATTCGTTCACTGAGTCATGAAGTGAAGTGCTTAGAGGATAATCAAATGGTACTAAAGAAATCTAAGCATTGGTTTATTTTCAAGAATTTGATTCAAGCGAGTTTGGAGACCTTAATCATAAGGGTTTCTTGGAATGCAAAAGATGAGATACAAATGGCAAGGCATAGTTATTCATTATAATTCCATTCAAGTGATTATTTTGGTCCAAGTTGTCACTTTCAGTATCATTCAAATACCGTTCAAAATAAATCCAAATACATTCCAAACTTTCATTTACGTCATTCAAATTCAACATCTCAATATTCATCGTTCAATGTCCACTCGAAAATTCATGCTCGTTCAACCATTGTTTCTAGGCATCATGTAAATGTTTCTAAGCGATTCATTTTGAATTTACAAATTCATATTACATTCCAAAGAAACTACAAAAAAATTGTAAATTACACAAAGCTACACTAAATTTATCATGCCTAAACCTTAGCTCCATTATTTTCCATGTTATGACTTCATGATGCCATTTTTGCAACCTCCAAAATTCTTTGTCAAACTTTGATTCAACCATGCACAAAATTGCAGCTGTGATAGGTTTCATGTCCCAGCTCCAAGTTTTCCAACCCTGCACTTTACAAAACATAAACAGTCCATAAATTCAATCAGAAAAATAGTTTAGCGACTTGCAAACAAAACCAGTTCAAAAAAGAAGAATCGCGAAGATGCCATGTAAACTATGCTAAAACAGTTGCCGTGATAAATCCTGTTTCAAATTTACAGTTAGCATAAAATACTAATAGTCAGCCCTGCACATTTAGAATTTAGCAGTTCATGACCATTCAAAACCAGGCTATATACCAGAATTTCCACCCAACCAAACCTTGTACCAGACCATAACTACCATGCATTAACAAACTTAGCTCATTCCTAACTCCTCTGAATTCAAAACAGCATTGCTAACAGGATTTATGCTAAGCCTAATTTCAAACCAATACAAACTAATCCTAACTGTCAAAACATGATTTTATAACTAAACTCCTAACTGTCCATAACTGAATTAAAAGGTAGGTAGCTAACCTTTATCAAATCCATCTCACCCATTCCTTTTATAACAAATCTGCTATGACGGCATGCTTCCGTCGGAATAAAAGTTGCAAAGCCAAAATCAAAACAGTTTGCATGACCTGCACATTAACACAAAGAACATATGTAATTAGCCTTTAACTAAAACTAGTTCAACACCAAAACAACCTTTCGTCTAACTATGACCCAAACCATTCAAGCTACCGATCAACCCTGCACATGAAAAACTAAAATCAGTTAAGCAAGTTAATGGTTGCAGTCCAGCATTCGACAGAAAAATAAGAAGCCAAGTCTTAACTGAATTTGGTTTCAGCATAACAAAAAAATCAGCAACTTCTAATAGAAGTCATAACAGCTCGACTTTCATTCAAATCTCAACCATTCATTTTTACTAACTAATTTTCAGATTAACCACTCAAATCAAAATAGATCCCTAATTGATTTTCTAACCAACTAACAAAACTTCCAAACAGAATCCTAACTTCTCTAACTGTTTCCTAACTTCCTAATTGTCTAACAAAATTTCCAAACTGTTTAAAAAAAATAAACTGACAGTTTCTAACTTCTTCTAATTCCCTAACTGTTTTTCTAATAAGCAACTAACAGAAAAAATAACTAACTTTCATTCCTAACAAAATGTAACCGAATCAGTTACACATAACAAAAAAGAACAGACTATAAAAAACAGAAAATTACCTGAGATGAAGAAGATTTTTTATCTTCCGGATTCTGCAGAAAAATCATAAAAAAGGGCTCTTTCTCCAGAACCATGGGCCAGCTTCAACCATCTTTCTCCTTCTCTCATCCTCATCCTTTAACATAGCCAATCATTCATCTTCTCTGGGCCTCTGAAAACTCTCCAACCCTTTAACAAACTTTCTAGCTATTTTATCAAAACCCTCAATAATCTGTACAAAAAGATAAGAGAAGAGAGGGGGTGGGGGGATATTCTGCAGAATCACTGTTGTACCCCAAAGTTTTCCCTCTCATTTTATCAACATTTCTCATCACAAGGCTCTTGGAACTCAAGATCAAGCTAGGGTTTGCTCTGCTCAAGACACCTCCTTGCACTGTTGACCTAAATTAGGGTTTGAGTTTGCACAAAGATTTTTGGACCTTCAATGCCCAAATTGACTTTCATACTTCATGTTGGACTCATAAGTTTGTCCATACCAAGTTTTAAGCCTTGAATCAAATTTTTGCCCAGTCAATTGGACAGTTGACCTAAAAATCAGTTGTATTGGGGAAAAAGTCAACTGTGACCAATTTACAGTCAAAACTCATGAATTTTGACCCACATCAACATTATGAACTCATATGAACCATTTGATCAAGTTTGTACCACAATTCCACAAGAAGTTTGATCAGATCACCAAAAGGGCAAAATGGTCATTTTTAGGGTTTTGACTATACAAAGGCAATTTTTGACTGTTTGACCTAACCAGTGGCAAATTAAGCTCAACCATGGACTCAAGGACTTAATGAAATTATCTTGACTTATTCAACAAGTTCAAAAGATCTCAAATGCATTGGATTGACAGATGAATTTTTCAGTCAACTGATCAATATTTGACTGTACACTGAAAAGTCAAACTTTGACTTTTTGGTCAAAATCAAGTGCCAAGGGTCATTTTTCATCAAGATGTGTCAAATTATGAAACTTGTTCATCAAGAAACCCAAAATTGCAAATTAGGGTTTGAAATTGAAAATTTTCATAACTTAGAATTTTTCTAAGTTATAAAATTTTCTTAATTTTTCCTAACTTTGTCCCACATTTTCACCATGATGCAAGTGGATTCAAACAAAACTTACAACATGAAAGTTGTAGTCCTCCACAAATTCTACAACTTTGATTCACAAAATTTTCTCAAAAGAAACTTGGATCTCAAGTTATGATTTTTGTAACAAGGGTCCATAAAACTTTTAACTTAGAGAAATTTTGCCCTAGTTTAGGCAGGATTTTGACCCATCTTCTTGGCCATTTTTCACATAGTTCCATTTGGAGTCTCAAGTTGCATTTCAAATATGGATTATAGTACATGTTGCAAGCTTTCCAAATTGTCAAAGAACTCCTCAAACACATTTGTGGTTAGGGAGAATCGAATGCTTGAAGTTGGTAAAAACTCACTTTGATCCATGGCAAATACATGTTCATACAAGTTGCAAAATCTGTCTAAACTAGCTTTGTACTTGATTACAGGCCTCTAAACCAATTCAAACTACTTAATTAAATGCAAATACATTGGACATTGGTCTTATTCTGATCAACAAAGCTTGGCACAATGAATAAATCCATTTTGGGCATAAAGGTAGCACTTCCATTTTCATAAAGGCAACTTTATGTCAACATTGCTTCTCTTGAGCCTTGGACCTCTTTCTTTGCAGCAAACAAGTTCCACAAACTCAGGCAAAGGTACAAGAAACTTGTGCATGCTTGGAGATAGCCTGTACAGGCCTACCTCATATCACTTCACACTTTTTTTTCAAAACAAGTCAACTTGCCAAAACAACACAACTGGCACATCTGATATAATCAACTCTTGCCAACATTTCAAACAAGTTTTGTGCATTGCCTTGAGCCAGAAACACGAATTGTTGAGCCCTCAAGCCTTCCAAAACACCAAATCACATTCTTCTTGCAAAACAGGGCACTCCCTGCAGATTCACATCCATCACACAAACCACTCGTGCGTTTGGCCTCAAACTTGTTCCAATACCTTCCATTCAACTCACTCAAGCTATCCCAAACCTCCATTGCCAACTGTAACTCCATTTACAGTGTTCACCATTTCTGTTTTGAAGCTTTGCAGGTTGAGTTCTATAGAGAGATTCAGACCATTTCAAAGCAAACTAAGCATTGGGAAAGGTCCATGGAACATTAAGCAAGCTCAAAAGAACCTCAGGCCTCACTGAAAGTTGCTGCATTGCCATACTCGAGCTTGACTGAAACAGGTATTTCTCAAACTTCTATCTCTCTGTTTAGGAACATTTAGTCTTAGGTTTGTGAATGAAAGATGTAGTACTCATTTCCATGAAGCCATACATATGCTCAGTTTTCAGGGCGCGCATTTTTTCTGTTTGAACAAGGAAGAAGATGAAGTGGAAATGGGCTGGGCTGACTTGTTTCTACTTCTAACACCCCCCATTTTCAGTTTTACACCCCCTGGCCCAATTTCTTTATATTTTGTTATTTTTGCATTTTTATTTCATTTCTGATTTTATTATTTTATCCCCAAATATAAAAAATGCTTAAAAATATTTTCACATATTTTTACATTTATTTGATATTTTATTTTGATTTTTCTAAACATTAAAACATTTTTAATACTTTTATTATTTGTTTAAATAAAAAAAATATTGTAAATAATACTTTCATTTTTTATTTCTTATTTTTATTCACATTGAAAATATTTTCTTGAATATAGTTTATTTCTATAAATATTTTATTTTATTATATATATATATATATATATATATATATATATATATATATATATATATATATATATATATATATATACACTTGTATTTTATTAAAAAAAACTTAGAACACAAATACAAAAATATTACATTTTTATTTTTTATTATTATTTATACTTAAAAAAACACTTTTTCTCAACATATTTTATTTTTTGTACATATTAATATTTTTTTTTTGTATATAAATAATATAAGATATTATTTTCTTAAAGAATTTAGGGTTTACCCCTTTAATAAATAAAATTAATCTTTTTTTTTATTATTTATTTCTTTATATTTCTTTACATTGAAAATATTTTTACATACATAAAAATTTCTTTTTTTTGCATAATACATTTTATTTAAATATTTGTTTATTTTGTCATTTAAATATTGTACATTTAAATATTGATGTATTTATAATTCAATTTGGATGTAATAGTAATCTAGGGTTTATATTTCTTGTCAAATATCCCTTTATTCAAAATTGTACCCCTATCCCCATAATCATGTTGTACTAGCTTAGAATTTAAATTCTCGCACTTTTACGCTTTCAATTATGCCATGATTAGAGAATTAGGGTTTGTATACCAAAATCAAATTAACAAATAGTTTGACCTAATCAAAGACATAAATACACGAAAAACAAACATAATGCACACTTGCACCCCTAGGGTTACAATCCACTTGTTGCCTTCAAAAATGGGCCATGGTATGCATGTTAAGTACTTTGGCAAAACAAAAATAAAAACAAAATATCATAGTCCCTCGATGACGCTATCTGAGTTGCATAAACAAAAATGATAAAGTCCCTCAAGAAAATTGCCAAAAAAAAAATACTTGACACAATTGCTATCATGGTCTATACGATGACCCGCGCCTGTCCCGTTTAACATCCTAACATAAGGTTGTTCACCAAATGCAATGGTGAAATAACACTGTTAAAAGGGTTAAAAACATAAGAGAGATCTTTGAGTAAAATAGGGTAGATAACTCTTAGTTACTTGATCAAAAGCTTGCAAAACATCCTTGCTATTTTCAAACACACTTCACAACACAAATTTCAAAAAAATCCAACTTTCAAACATTGAAAACTTTTCAAAAGACAAAAACATCTTTGTATACATTCAAACAAGAATCATTACAAAGGTTGCCACAACGATGGCCTCTTTCCAAAACATCTTTCAAAACCACACACAAAGCACCATTTCAAACAATTGAAAAGCAAAAGCAAGTGATCTAAACAAGTAACTAAGAGCCCATGGAAAACCATGGATGAAAAGGGTGCTAGCACCTTCCCTTTTCATAATATACTCCATGAACCCAAGAAAACATCTCAAAGGTCTTTCCTGTGCTTTTTGACCTTTCCTTAGGATAAAATAAAAAGTCGGTGGCGACTCTTGCTAAACCGAAACATTTGCGAACACAAATGCAAAAACTCAAGTCAGTTCTCCCACCGTATCACAATTGGAGACTCTGCTGGGGATTAATTTTAAAGTGGAGTAACCTTAGGGTTTAGATCACCTTTGCATGTCTTGATTGTTTTGATTGCATTACATTTGGATCTCTTGTTTGGGTTTGAATCCTTCACCCGAATTTTTGGGAAACATTTATAGGTAAATAGCAATACGTTGTGGAAACTGTGTGTGGTATACCGACATGGTTGAAGCAATAGCTATATTAGTGCGACATATTTGTGAGTACCGGTAGCCTTTGAGTCAATCAAAGAAAATATGGGGCCGCTGAGTGATGTCATGAAGCACTAATGAACTCTTAGAACCTTACTTGACCATCTTGGCCTTTTTTAGGGGTAGTGAGATGACCGGCTTTGGTGCAGTCCGAAGTTGGTAGATACTCGATACTACACTCATTGAGGGTTATTTTCTTTGAATATTTTGGTCGCCAGTTAAGTGGCTAAACCAAAACAATGAACACAAAATAATCCAGTGATATTGAGCTCTTTAGAACCCGGTTACTATTTATAGGACAGGTTGAGCCAACTAACTTCAAGAGGGTACTTACCTGTGAAACCTCATGCAAGCCTGAAACTAGGATCTTGTGTGACTTGCTTGTATATATGTTTGTGCATACATTATGAACATCATAAAGCATCATATGCATCCACTAACCATTTCAAGGGTTTGGATCTTCATCTTTGTTCTTGTTTTGTAGGTCATGGAATCTCTTCGCAGGAAAACAATTCAAGTTAACCTTGTGAGAATCCCTCCTTAGCTCAAGGAGCTTACTTCCAAGATTCCAGAGAATTCTCTCTTCAGTGAAAGACATGGTATACTTCTCAACTTGGTCAACTCCAACATTGAAGAAGATATGGTGGAAGTTCTCTTCCAGTTCTTTGACCCCCTACACCACTGTTTCACATTCCCTGATTACCAACTAGTACCTACTTTGGAGGAATTTTCTCAACTCCTAATGATTCCTATTCTTCATCAACTACCCTACAACGGTACGGAAAGAGAACCAAAGCCTGAAGATGTTGCTCAAGCATTACACTTGCAACCATCTGATATCAAAGGTCATTGGGAAACCAGAAGTGGTGTCAAGGGTTTCTTGGCAAAGTTCCTATTTGAGAAGGTACAGGACTGCTGGAATTCTCTAGATCTACAAGCTTTTGAAGAGATTGTGGCACTCCTCATCTATGGGTTGGTCTTGTTACCAAACCCTGATCAACTTATAGATGTGAATGCCGTCAAGATTTTCATATCTCGGAACCCTGTGCCTACATTTCTTGGGGACATCCTACACTCATTTTACACACAAACAATGAGGAAAAGAGGTGTTCTCATGTGCTGTACTCCTCTTCTAGCAAGGTGGTTCATTTCCCACCTTCCCCAATCAGTTTTGAAGAATGAACAGGGTTTAAGGTGGTCACATAGGTTGATGACCCTCACACATTCTGATGTTCATTGGTGTTCTCGGTCCAGAGAAAATGTCATCATCATTGATCGTTGTGGGGAATTCCCTAATGTCCCACTACTTGGCATTAGGGGAGGCATTACATACAATCCCTGTTTAGCTCTAAGGCAGTTTGGATATTCCCGGAGGGATGGCCCTCATGATATGCTGATTCCTGACTTAGTTTTTGACTTCGACAACGATGCACAAGGACTTCGACAAAGGTTTATCCAAGCTTGGAGGATGCCCAACAAAGTGGATAGTAAGACACTGGGGCACAAGAATTCCATCCCCGTTGAGCCTTATCTCAAGTGGGTACGAACCCGCGCCCAGAATCTTATGATGACATACCCTCACATTCTCCCCGTGATCAAAGAGCCTATTATGAAAGGAGAGGTTCCATACACCCTCCTACATACTGACATGCCGACATCATTGGAAGAATTACAAAAGAGTTGGATCCAACTCAAGGAGGAACAAAATACTTTTGAAGCCAATTTCTATGCCAGTGAGAAAACGGTTTTGGAACTTACCCGCCGACTTCACGAGGAGGAAACTCTCAACACCTACATCGCACCAAAGAGGATGCACAATGTCTTTTTACATTAATAATTTTGCCCATAGGGCATTTATGTACTAACAAATTTCTTCTTAATATGACGTGTGTTCTTTTTGTTTGCAACAAATTTGAATTTCTGAATCCTTGAATGCATTACATGAATAACATATCATTCATCATATGCATAAAACAGGTCTTCACACCAGGTTTCCTTATCTTTCTGCTGTTTATTTCAGCAAGATGGATTTGGAGCAGACGGTTAAGGATCTGCAAGCACAAAATTCACAATTCCAGCAACTCCTCATGACCTTAGCAAAGGGTCAAGAGGACCTTAAAGCACTGTTAGAGAAAGATAAAGAGAAAAAGAAGAAAAGACCTGGTGTGGTCATTATGGGAAGAAGGTTTGAAAACCATTCTAGAAAAGTTCTCGAGTTCCCCTCAACGTCTGATGAAGGGGCTGGTAAAGGAAAAGGAACAGCGATGCCTTCTAAATCTGAGGTTAAAGAGGAGGAAGAGGAAGAAGACGAAGATTACTCCGAACAGCAATATCCCTTGGCGGATGATAAGTTTAAAAATCTTGAGGATCGGTTGGCAGCCATGGAGTTGCAAAGGGTACCCGGTTTAGATTTCGAAGAACTAGGGTTGGTCGCTGGGATCGTCATTCCTCCCAAGTTCAAAGTTCCTACATTTGCTAAGTACGACGGTCTGTCATGTCTGAAGATGCATCTAAGATCCTACGTCAGAAAGATCCAACCCCACTCATCTGATAAGGATCTTTGGGTCCATTTTTTCCAAGAGAATTTGTCAGGCATACAATTGGACTGGTTCTATCAACTCGAGAGATCAGAGGTTCATAACTGGGAAGACTTAGCTGCTGCTTTCTACCGACAATACCAATACAATACTGATTTAGCGCCTACTCGTACACAACTACAGAGTATGGGTATGGCTTCTAACGAGGGATTTAAAGAGTATGCCCAGAAGTGGCATGATCTGGCTGGAAGGGTGCAACCACCATTGTCGGATAGAGAGTTGGTTGACATGTTTTTAGGGACCCTGTCTGGCCCTTTCTTCAATCATTTAATTGGGAGTTCCTCCGCAGGATTCACCGAATTAATTCTGACCGGTGAAAGGATCGAGCCTGGCATTAAAAGTGGTAAGATTCAGAAAGATGCCTCCGCATCCACTGCTATTAAGAAGACCTTCCCAGCTAAGAAGGAAGCTTCCGCTGTTTATTCTCAGAAAAACCAAGGAAGAACCGAGCGCCGACCAACGGTGGGGGCTGTGATGATCGAAAACTCTTCAAATGACCAACCTCGCAGCAATCAACTAAGAGCTAGCCAGCAAAGGGTAGAAAGGCCAAAATGGCAATTCACTCGAATCAATATGACACCGGCTCAAGTACTCCCTCATCTGCTAAAGCTGAATCTCACCAATTTGAAGGAAGCGCCAAAGAACCCTAATACCTCTTCTCCATATTACCACTCCAATGCAAAATGTGCTTACCACTCAGATAGTGTAGGGCATGACACCAACAACTGTTGGGCTCTTAAGAACAAAATCTAAGACCTGATCGACGCCAAGGAGGTAGAATTCGATGCGCCCAAAAAGCCGAATGTGATTTCTGCCCCAATGCCCAAGCACGGTCATAATGTTCATGCCGTTATGGAAGACCTTCATGTTACCAATGTTGCTGACCTTTTGACTCCGTTACCAGTAATTAAAGTGAATTTGATGAGAGCCGGGATATTCCCAGGCTGTGGAAAAGACTGTCACTTTTGTTTAAACGTGCAAGCTGACTGCCCAATGTTGAAATCAGGCATCCAACGCCTGATGGATACCCAAGAGATACTCTTTCAAAAGACTCCTGTTGATACCTTCACTCCTGTTACTCCTTCCACCTTTGTTACTCCGACCAATGACATTGCAATAATAACCATCTCCGACAATCTTACCAAGGCCTGCAAAAGGCCTGTCAAGATTACGCTTGATCCTAAGTTTGTGCCGTTAAAAATCACCATGCCGGGGCCTGTCCCGTATAAATCTAACAAGACGATACCATGGAACTACGGAGGAGAAATCTTCTACCATGGTGTCAAACAGATTGAATCAGTCCAAGATAATTCCGATGATGAAACCCCCGATATAGGGAATATTGCGGGAACGAGCAAGATAACTCGCAGCGGAAGGATATTTTCTCCGGAGATTGCTCCTCCACGAGCAGTCTTCGGACCCCCGAGAGTTCCTGTGCCTATCAAGGCATCTGTGCAAAGCCCGATAATTGAAGAAGTTGATGTACCCGAAGCTGGACCCTCAGATGTTACTTCCAATAAAGGTAAGGGGATACTAGAAGCGCCTGTCAGGACGAAGGCTCATACTGTGGTTATCCCCGAGACCACCCAGAAAGAGATGGAAGAAATCTTAAAGATAATCAAGAAGAGCGACTACGATGTCGTGGAGCAGCTAGGGCAGACCCCTTCCAAAATCTCCATGTTGGCTCTCCTACTCTGCTCTGAGGCTCATGCTAAGGCCTTAATCAAATTTCTAAAGACGGCTCATGTGCCTCAAGAAACTTCGATTGACCAGTTTCAAGAGTGCGTGGATAGCCTTACTGCTGATAATGGTCTTGGTTTTTCCGATGCTGATTTGACCCCTAAGGGAAGGAAGCACAACGACGCGCTGCATGTCTCAGTAGAATGCAGGGGAATCACACTTGCCCATGTTCTGGTGGATACCAGTTCATCTCTGGATGTACTACCGAAGAAGGCGTTGGATAGACTGGACTACGAAGGTTTGACCCTGAAGCCTAGTAACATCGTTGTTAGAGCATTCGACGGTTCTAAGAGGATGGTTCATGGAGAAGTGGACATTCCTATCAAAGTGGGCACAAAAAGTTTCAACTCCACCTTTTATGTGATGGACATCCATACTTCATATTCTTGCTTGTTGGGAAGGCCGTGGATCCACAATGCTGGGGCAGTCACTTCCTCTCTGCACCAAATGCTAAAGTATCCAGTTCAGGGAAAGATTATAAAGGTTCATGGGGAGGAAGAGTACATGATAAGTAACCTCAACTCCTTCCGCTATGTGGAGTTGGATGGCGAGTTCATAGAAACGACTTTCCAACATTTTGAAGAGGTTCCTCTTGAAGTCGCAGTTGTGAAGACAATGACTGATGTGCCTATTATTTCCAAGCTTGTGTCTAGGATGGCATGCCTCAAAGATGCAGAGGCTGTAATCAAAGAAGGAAGGAGTACAATGTGGGGGGAACTGCCTGAGTTTTCTCACAAGACAAACAAGTTCGGACTAGGTTTTACTGCTGCTGGCCAAAAAGCTGTGCATCGCTCCAGGGCTGGAGGACCACCCGTAAAAATCACTCACCATGGAATTAATGCCTTAGAAGATGATGATGAAGAAGACAACTTTGAAGATTGGATCTTTCCAACCGTTGAAGGAGGATTAAGCAACTGGGAAGCGAAGGACTTTATTCCCATCACTTTCATCAACCCGTAATTTATCTTTAAACAATTTCCTATTTTGGTCTGTAATAACTAAATAATTCGTACACTATTTTCACCTTATGCCTTGCCCGGGGCATATAGGTCCATTTGTAAGGGCTTGATTTTCTTCATTATCATATGCCATGTTTAATGAATCATTGGACGTTTTCATCTATAAACTGTTGTGTTCATTTTCTTTCCTTTTACATTTTATTTTGTTTAAGGATGGCCATCCCTTACACATTCCCATCACTTTCATCAACCAGTACCCATCCACTCTGGATTCCATGGGTGACTATTCTACTTTAGCCTTCGGTGACTCTGAAGATTTGGTCAATCATGCTGAGTACGAAGTCGACGAAGACTTTGAAGTGCCGGGAGAGTTAGCCAGACTTTTGCAACAAGAAGAGAGGGCTATTCTGCCCCATGAAGAGTTGCTAGAGACCATCAACTTGGGAACAGAGGAAGACAAGAAAGAGGTTAAGGTGGGTGCCAACCTGGAACCAAGTGTCAAAGAGCGCTTAGTGCAGTTATTGAATGAATATGTTGAAATTTTCGCATGGTCCTATGAAGACATGTCGGGACTAGACACAGACATTATGGTTCATCGTCTCCCTACAAGAGAAGACTGTCCACCGATCAAACAAAAAGTCCGCCAAATGAGGCCTGACATGTCTGAAAAGATCAAAGCTGAAGTGATGAAGCAATTCAATGCTGACTTTCTGGATGTTACTTCCTATCCATAATGGGTTGCTAACATTGTGCCCGTGCCTAAAAAGGACGGCAAAGTCAGAATGTGTGTGGACTATAGGGACTTAAACAGGGCTAGCCCTAAAGATGATTTTCCCTACCACACATTGACATCTTGGTTGACAACACAGCTCCACACAAGGTATTTTCCTTCATGGATGGATTCTCAGGATACAACCAGATTAAAATGGCTCCCGAAGACATGGAGAAAACTACTTTTGTCACGCAGTGGGGTACCTTCTGCTACAAAGTGATGCCATTCGGACTGAAGAATGTCGGGTCAACCTATCAACGCGCCATCGTAGCTTTGTTTCATGACATGATACATCATGAGATTGAAGTCTACGTAGACGACATGATAGCCCATTCACAGACAGAAGAAGAACACCTTGACCATCTGCAAAAGTTGTTCGTCAGATTGAAGGAGTATAAGCTCAGACTGAACCCAAGCAAGTGCACTTTTGGAGTCAGGTCTGGTAAACTTTTGGGATTTATCATCAACAGCAAAGGCATTGAGGTTGATCCTACTAAAGTCAAATCTATACAAGAAATGCCTGCCCCCCGCACTAAAAAGGAGGTTAGAGGTTTCTTGGGACGCCTAAACTATATTGCGAGGTTCATCTCCCACCTAACATCTACCTGCGAGCCAATCTTCAAGCTGTTGAAGAAAGATCAGGTGATTAAATGGAACAATGATTGTCAAGTTGCTTTTGATAAGATAAAGGAATATTTGCTGGAACCTCCTATCTTGATGCCACCCGTCGAAGGAAGGCCGTTAATCATGTATCTGACTGTTTTGGATAACTCAATGGGGTGCGTACTGGGCCAACATGATGAGTCTGGCCGAAAAGAGCATGCCATTTATTACCTTAGCAAAAAGTTTACCGACTGTGAGACTCGCTACTCGAGAAAACTTGCTGCGCTTTGGTATGGGATGCTCGCCAGCTAAGGCAGTATATGTTGACTCATACCACTTTGCTGATTTCCAAGATGGATCCGATCAAGTATATCTTCGAGAAGCCTGCTTTATCTGGAAGAATCGCTAGATGGCAAATGATCCTGACTGAGTATGATATCTAGTATACTACCCAAAAAGCTATAAAGGGGAGTGTACTAGCCGACCATCTAGCTCATCAAGCCGTCGAATATTACCAATCTATGAGATTCGACTTCCCTGACGAGGACATCATGACATTGAACAACATTGAAGGTAACAGACCGTATGACGGACCTGAACAAGGATCCTGATGGACCTTGTACTTTGATGGTGCTTCAAATGCACTTGGCAACAGTATCGGGGCGGTACTCATTTCTCCGGAAGGTTTCCATACACCCTTCACTGCCCGACTTTGCTTCAACTGTACCAATAACATGGCTGAATATGAAGCTTGCATCTTTGGTCTCAAGGCTGCTATAGACTTGGGAATCAAATCTTTGGTCGTATTTGGGGACTCAGCTTTGGTTATCAGTCAAATCAAAGGAGATTGGGACACTAAACATCCTAATCTTATCCCATACAAAGAACATGTCTTGACATTGTTGCCTCATTTCTAGCAGATTACTTTTGAGCACTTCCCGCTAGAAGAAAATCAGCTAGCAGATGCTCTGGCTACAATGTCTTCCATGTTTAAACTCAACTGGGATAATGAGGCTCCCCAAATCACCATCGAGCGAATGGACGAACCTGCGCACTGTCATGAGATTAATACCGAAGAAGTAGTGGAACAACCCTGGTTTCATGAAATCAAAAGGTATCTCCAGACTCGAGAATACCCTGAAGGAGCTTCCGTCAATGAAAAAAAGTTCTTAAGGAGATTTGCTGCCAAGTTCTTCCTGAGCAATGGTATCCTTTATAAGCGCAGCCATGATTGTGTTCTACTTTGTTGTGTGGACAAGGTTGAAGCAGAGTTGATCATGACCGAAATACATAGTGGAACCTTTGGCACCCACTTAAGCGGACATACGATGGCTAAGAAGATTCTAAGGGCAGGCTACTACTGGTCTACCATGGAAGCTGATTGTCATCAACATTCCCGTACTTGTCACAAATGCCAAGTCTATGCTGACAAGGTACATATTCCTCCTGTTCCTCTCAACGTTCTAACAGCTCCTTGGCCATTCACAATGTGGGGAATCGACATGATTGGAGAGATCAAGCCTACGGCATCCAATGGACATTGCTTCACCTTGGTCGCTATTGATTATTTTACCAAGTGGGTTGAAGCAGCTTCCTACGCTTCCGTTACAAAGAATGTGGTTGCCCGCTTCATTAAGCAGAATCTCATATGCCGGTACGGTATCCCCGACAGGATTATCACGGACAACGGTACAAATTTGAACAACACTATGATCACCGCTCTGTGCGAACAGTTCAAGATTTATCATCACAATTCATCTCCCTATCGACCAAAGATGAACGGTGCTGTTGAAGCCGCGAACAAAAATATCAAGAAGATTATTCAAAAGATGACAGTCACCTACAAGGACTGGCATGAGATGTTACCGTTTGCTCTGTATGGATATCGTACCACTGCGCATACTTCAACAGGGCAACCCCCTTTTCTTTGGTATATGGCATGGAAGCTGTTTTACCTATGCAAGTTCAGATTCCTTCCTTAAGGATTATGAAGGATGCCGGTTTGAGTGAAGACGATTGGATTCAGACCCGACTTGATCAACTTAATTTGATCAACGAGAAACGACTTACTGCTGTTTGTCATGGTCAGACGTATCAGAAAAGGATGATCAAGGCTTTCAACAAGAAAGTCAGACGTCAGGTATATCAAGTCGGAGATCTTGTAATCAAGCGGATCATCTTGCCGCAAAGTGATCCCAGGGGCAAGTGGACTCCTACTTACGAAGGACCATTTGTGATCAAGAGCATCTTTTCTGGTGGGGCAATGATTCTGACCACCATGGACGGCGACGACTTGCCGCACCCTGCGAACGCAGACATAGTCAAAATATACTACGCATGAAATGACCCGACAAGTTGAAAACCCGAAAGGGCGACCTGGGCAAAAATGGGCATCCCGGTGAATCGAAAACCCGAAAGGGCGGTTCAGGCAAAAATTAGGGATAAACAAAAAAATCTGTACACCCGGCAAGTTGAAAACCCGAAAGGGCGACTTGGGCAAAAAAGGGTTTCCCGGTGGACTGAAAACCCGAAAGGGAGGTCCAGGCAAAAATTAGGGAATTAAAGCGTATGACTATGTCTCGTCGGATCACTTTAAGGACAATATCTTCACCAACAAGCTCCAAGCTTCTGATCAATCCAATCGTCGGTGGACGAAGCAGCGAATGGATAAGATACTCAGAGTTGTGAAGACCATAGCAGAATGGGAACCCCATGGAATTATTGCACATAACCATCTTTCTTTTGTATAAAATTTTTCTCAATTTACGACAACATTATCTTACTAGGATGTCTGTCTCCTTTGTACAAAGATACTTACAAAAGTTAATACAAAAATAATTCAAAGTGCAAAAATTTGCTTGCCTTTCCTTTCTTTTTACACTTATGTTTTATTTGAAAACGTCCAATGTTTTGTTAAATAGGCATATGCATTTGAATATAATCACTGCTTACAAATAAAACGAAATTGAGAAAGGATAATTACTGATAGGTTGAAGGTGTAGGAAGACATCCTTGTGCTATTCCAGAAGAAATCCCCTGCAGTATGTCATTTAGATCCTCAATAAAGCTAAAACCTTGGAGTATATATCCCCCGTGGAGTTAAATTTCAAGATCCCCAGCGGAGCCAGTGTATTCTAAACTTTATTCCCCAGCAGAGTTAAGTTTCAAAGTTTCTATCAGAGTTCAAACTCCCGATCCCCAGTGGAGCCCGAAAACCCTGAAATACCTATCCCCCAGCGGAGCTAGAATATTCTAAACCTTCTTCCCCAGCGAAGTCAAACTTCCAACTTTAATCCCCAGCAGGAACTATTCAGCTTTCCCCAATTTCCCCAACAGGTTATCTTAAAAAGTCTAAGAATCAACCAGATAACAATTAACTTCTTGTCCTATCCACAACTAGGATGATTCCCCAGTAGTTTGGCATACAACCCAAAGCTCCTGATTTCTCTGGCAGAATAAACACTCTCCCCACAGAGTTACTTCCCAACAGACTGAGGATTCTAGTTCCTGTTTCTCCATTCAAAGCCTCCCAGGTTTTAATCCCTCAGTAGAGGTCGTCAGAGTTTTCCTTATTTCCCAGGAAAGTCATGAAGGATTCTCATTCCCCGCAGAAGTTGTCGAAGCTCTTGTTAAATCCCCACAAGTCACCAAGGATTTTCAATCCCCAGCGGTGGTCCCAGGATTTCTCATTCTCGACAATCAAAGATCTTTAATCCCCAAGCAGTCAGCAAGGATTTATCATCTGCAACAATCAAAGATTTTTGAGTCCTCAGCATCGGTCAGGATTCACTTTCCCTGGCAGCAGTCAAGGATTTCATTGTATCCAGTCATCAAGGATTTATTTTCCTCAACAAGACAGCTACTCAGCTTACATGCACATCCATTACATTCATATATCATAAACATTGATGAAACATATTCTATTGCATCATACATATCATGCAACATGACTTTGTGTTTAGCTAACATTTTTCCCTTTTTCAAGATAAGATTAAAAAGCTATCATTAACAACTATTCAGAGATTTCACATACAGTATGGAAACACCCCAGACACGGCGGTTATTCTACTACTCATTCAGACTTCAGCAATCTGGTAACAGACTAGATACGCTCCAGACACGGCAGCCATTCTATTTCTCATTCAAATTCGACTATCAGCTTCAAGTTCAGATACGCTCCAAACACAGATGCCATTCTGACCCTTACACCAAAATTCTGATTCTCCCCAGTGCAGTCTCCACGAAAGTCATTCTGTCACTTATTCAGATCACAGTTACAGTTTCAGATACACTCCAGACACGGAAGTCATTATGCTACTCATATAGACCTCAACTTCAGATACAATCCAGATACGCCCCATACATGGTTGCCATTCTGTCACTCATTCGGAATTATTCCCCAGCACACAATTGCTCCATACACAGATGTTTCTCTGTTACCCATTCGCAATACAGATACACTCCAGACACGGCAGTCGTTCTAATATTCATTCAAAGTTCAAATACAGTTACAGCTCGGATACGCTCTAAACAACAAACGTCATTCCCTTGCTCATACAAATCCAGTCTCCAGATACAACTCAGATACGTTCCAAATACGGATACCATTCTGATGTTCATTCTACTGATCTTCAACAAACAAATCTTGGATGGCATCTTTAAGCCCATCTCCAGCAAGATTTCTACCATCTCCAGAAAGTAGAATGCAAGAGTTAGGCATAAAAATAGATAAGTCTGAAAAAGGAAACAACCTGATAAAAGAAACAACAAAACAGCAAAATAGTGCAGATATGAATCAAGATCATCAAGGAGTAGTAGGGTCCTTGGTCGACTCAGAACCATGAGCTACAACTAACTTACTGCGAAGATCATCAATTTCCTGCTGTAGGAGGTCTTCCTCAGTAGAGTGAGTAGCATCAAAAACCATAACCTGAAGAGAGAGGTCTTCAACTATCTGACGAAGTGGGCTACTTCTCTATGCAACTCAGCAACCTGTGCATATATGTTGGGTTGTTGCAAAGAGAAATTATTAGAGAATACATTGGTCCTTTTTGGCGATGGACATGGATGATACTCAGGTATCGGAGGTGATTTTCGCTCGTCCACGGTCTCTCCAAGACCTTCTAAGGCATATGTCCAATTGGAAGGGTTATTGACATTGGCCATTGTTGCACCCCAAAATTTGTCCTCCTAATTTCTTTTATCTGGCTTAGACTCTTGCATTCATCTTTATATATTCCATTAGGTCATTAACATACATTTACATTCAATAAAGCGCTTAAGGTTCAAAGTTCAGTGGTTGTGCGATATTAGGGTTTCCTAATGGTTAAGGCGTTCATGTCTGATAAAGGCTGATTTCTTATTCAGGCAGCCAACAGTGGAATTAGGGTTGTGACCTGGGTCATTGAGAATTTCTTTCTTCATCAAGACACGAGGCTATCATGGTTAATTTTCCTATATGCGATTAAAGCCATGTTTTCGGTAATTGTGGTCCAATCAGGTTTTTCGTTGAAGATCGTGAGATTAGGGTTTGTTTTATCAAGGGACTTTCTCAAAGAACCTTATATTGTGCGTCAGGAATTATCATCTTCAAGGGAATTTCTTAAGGATTTTAGCCTCACATTTTCAAGTAGACATGTTTGTAACTTGAATTATAAAAGTTGAAGCACAATATAAGATATGATGCGGGAAAGTGCTAATTGAGTTAAACGAACATGAATAAAGGCTTTGATTTTGGGCAATTTCAATATGGAGAGGTTGTTTTCGAGACTGAGTTCATGCGTGAATATTATTGATTCGATTGAATGTTATGTCATATCTTGAGTTCAGGACTAGTTCATTGAATATGCAAGTTGGTTGGAATTCGTTCACTGAGTCATGAAGTGAAGTGCTTAGAGGATAATCAAATGGTACTAAAGAAATCTAAGCATTGGTTTATTTTCAAGAATTTTATTCAAGCGAGTTTGGAGACCTTAATCATAAGGGTTTCTTGGAATGCAAAAGATGAGATACAAATGGCAAGGCATAGTCATTCATTATAATTCCATTCAAGTGATTATTTTGGTTCAAGTTGTCACTTTCAGTATCATTCAAATACCGTTCAAAATAAATCCAAATACATTCCAAACTTTCATTTACGTCATTCAAATTCAACATCTCAATATTCATCGTTCAATGTCCACTCGAAAATTCAAGCTCGTTCAACCATTGTTTCTAGGCATCATGTAAATGTTTCTAAGCGATTCATTTTGAATTTACAAATTCATATTACATTACAAAGAAACTACAAAAAAATTGTAAATTACACAAAGCTACACTAAATCTATCCTGCCTACACATTAGCTCCATTATTTTCCATGTTATGACTTCATGATGCCATTTTTGCAACCTCCAAAATTCTTTGTCAAACTTTGATTCAACCATGCACAAAATTGCTGCTGCGATAGGTTTCATGTCCCAGCTCCAAGTTTTCCAACCCTGCACTTTACAAAACATAAACAGTCCATAAATTCAATCAGAAAAATAGTTTAGCAACTTGCAAACAAAACCAGTTCAGAAAAGAAGAATCGCGAAGATTCCATCTACACTATGCTAAAACAGTTGCCGTGATAAATCCTGTTTCAAATTTATAGTTAGCATAAAATACTAATAGTCAGCCCTGCACATTTAGAATTTAGCAGTTCATGACCATTCAAAACCAGGCTATATACCAGAATTTCCACCCAACCAAACCTTGTACCAGACCATAACTACCATGCATTAACAAACTTAGCTCATTCCTAACTCCTCTGAATTCAAAACAGCATTGCTAACAGGATTTATGCTAAGCCTAATTTCAAACCAATACAAACTAATCCTAACTATCAAAACATGATTTTATAACTAAACTCCTAACTGTCCATAACTGAATTAAAAGGTAGGTATCTAACCTTTATCAAATCCATATCACCCATTCCTTTTATAACAAATCTGCTGTGACGGCATGCTTCGGTCAGAATAAAAGTTGCAAAGCCAAAATCAAAACAGTTTTCATGACCTGCACATTAACACAAAGAACAAATGTAATTAGCCTTTAACCAAAACTAGTTCAACACCAAAACAACCTTTCGTCTAACTATGACCCAAACCATTCAAGCTACCGATCAACCCTGTGTATGAAAACCTAAAATCAGTTAAGCAAGTTAATGGTTGCAGTCCAGCATTCGACAGAAAAATAAGAAGCCAAGTCTTAACTGAATTTGGTTTCAGCATAACAAAAAAATCAGCAACTTCTAATAGAAGTCATAACAGCTCAACTTTCATTCAAATCTCAACCATTCATTTTTCCTAACTAATTTTCAGATTAACCACTCAAATCAAAATAGATCCCTAATTGATTTTCTAACCAACTAACAAAACTTTCAAACAGAATCCTAACTTCTCTAACTGTTTCCTAACTTCCTAATTGTCTAACAGAATTTCCAAACTGTTTAAAAAAAACAAACTGACTGTTTCTAACTTCTTCTAATTCCCTAACTATTTTTCTAATAAGCAACTAACAGAAAAAATAACTAACTTTCATTCCTAACAAAATGTAACCGAATCAGTTACACATAACAAAAGAGAACAGACTATAAAAAACAGAAAATTACCTGAGATGAAGAAGATTTTTTATCTTCCGGATTCTGCTGAAAAATCATAAAAAGGGCTCTTTCTCCGGAACTATGGGCCAACTTCAACCTTCTTTCTCATCCTCTCATCCTCATCCTTTAACATGGCCAATCATTCATCTTCTCCGGGCCTCTAAAAACTCTCCAACCCTTTAACAAACTTTCTAACTATTTTATCAAAACCCTCAACAATCTGTACAAAAAGATAAGAGAAGAGAGGGGGGGGGGGGATATTCTGCAGAATCACTGTTGTACCCTAAAATTTTCCCTCTCATTTTATCAACATTTCTCATCACAAGTCTCTTGGAACTCAAGATCAAGCTAGGGTTTGCTCTGCTCAAGACACCTCCTTGCACTGTTGACCTAAATTAGGGTTTGAGTTTGCACAAAGATTTTTGGACCTTCAATTCCCAAATTGACTTTCATACTTCATGTTGGACTCATAAGTTTGTCCATACCAAGTTTCAAGCCTTGAATCAAATTTTTGCCCAGTCAATTGGACAGTTGACCTAAAAATCAGCTGTATTGGGGAAAAAGTCAATTGTGACCAATTTACAGTCAAACCTCATGAATTTTGACCCACATCAACATTATGAACTCATATGAACCATTTGATCAAGTTTGGACCACAATTCCGCAAGAAGTTTGATCAGATCACCAAAAGGGCAAAATGGTCATTTTTAGGGTTTTGACTGTACAAAGGCAATTTTTGACTGTTTGACCTAACCAGTGGCAAATTAAGATCAACCATGGACTCAATGACTCAATGACATTATCTTGACTTATTCAACAAGTTCAAAAGATCTCAAATGCATTGGATTGACAGGTGAATTTTTCAGTCAACTGATCAATATTTGACTGTAAACTAAAAAGTCAAACTTTGACTTTTTGGTCAAAATCAAGTGCCAAGGGTCATTTTTCATCAAGATGTGTCAAATTATGAAACTTGTTCATCAAGAAACCCAAAATTGCAAATTAGGGTTTGAAATTGAAAATTTTCATAACTTAGAATTTTTCTAAGTTATAAAATTTTCTTAATTTTTCCTAACTTTGTCCCACATTTTCACCATGATGCAAGTGGATTCAAACAAAACTTACAACATGAAAGTTGTATTCCTCCACAAAGTCTACAACTTTGATTCACAAAGTTTTCTCAAAAGAAGCATGGATCTCAAGTTATTATTTTTGGAACAAGGGTCCCTAAAACTTTTAACTTAGAGAAATTTTGCCCTAGTTTAGGCAGGATTTTGACCCATCTTCTTGGCCATTTTTCACATAGTTACACTTGACTTCTGAAGTTGCATTTCAAATATGGATTATATTACATGTTGCAAGCTTTCCAAATTGTCCAAGAACTCCTCAAACACATTTGTGGTTAGGGAGAATCGAATGCTTGAAGTTGGCAAAAACTCACTTTGATCCATGGCAAATACATGTTCATACAAGTTGCAAAATCTGTCCAAACTAGCTTTGTACTTGATTACAGGCCTCTAAACCAATTCACACTCCTTAATTAAATGCAAATACATTGGACATTGGTCTTATTCTGATCAACAAAGCTTGGCACAATGAATAAATCCATTTTGGGCATAAAGGTAGCACTTCCATTTTCATAAAGGCAACTTTATATCAACATTGCTTCTCTTGAGCCTTGGACCTCTTTCTTTGCAGAAAACAAGTTCCACAAACTCATGAAAAGGTACAAGAAACTTGTGCATGCTTGGAGATAGCCTGTACAAGCCAACCTCATATCACTTCACATATTTCCTTCAAAATAAGTCAACTTGCCAAAACAACACAACTGGCACATCTGATATAATCAACTCTTGCCAACATTTCAAACAAGTTTTGTGCATTGCCTTGAGCCAGAAACACGAATTGTTGAGCCCTCAAGCCTTCCAAAACACCAAATCACATTCTTCTTGCAAAACAGGGCACTCCCTGCAGATTCACATCCATCACACAAACCACTCGTGCGTTTGGCCTCAAACTTGTTCCAATACCTTCCATTCAACTCACTCAAGCTATCCCAAACCTCCATTGCCAAATGTAACTCCATTTACAGTGTTCACCATTTCTGTTTTGAAGCTTTGCAGGTTGAGTTCTATAGAGAGATTCAGACCATTTCAAAGCAAACTAAGCATTGGGAAAGGTCCAGGGAACATCAAGCAAGCTTAAAAGAACCTCAGGCCTCACTGAAAGTTGCTGCATTGTCATGCTTGAGCTTGACTGAAACAGGTATTTCTCAAACTTCTATCTCTCTATTTAGGAACATTTAGCCTTATGTTTGTGAATGAAAGATGTAGTACTCATTTTCATGAAGCCATACATATGCTCAATTTTCATTTATATTAAGCGTGCTAAGAGAATTTCATCCATGAACATGCTGAAAAAACTAGGTCAAGTTTTAGGGCCAGATAAATTCTCTCTGGTCTTTGAGAGTTAGATTAAGTTTTTTATATGGTTAGAATCATGGTTTAATGCTCTACAAGTTTCATGTTTTGAGTTTTGGCAAAAGATCACAAATACAGGAGTTAGCAGTTTGTACAGGGCGCGTGTTTTTTCTGTTTGAACAAGGAAGAAGATGAAGTGGAAATGGGCTGGGTTGGCTTGTTTCTACTTATAACACCCCCCATTTTCAGTTTTACACCCCCTCCCTGGCCCAATTTCTTTATATTTTGTTATTTTTGCATTTTTATTTCATTTCTGATTTTATTATTTTATCCCCAAATATAAAAAATGCTTAAAAATATTTTCACATTTTTTTACATTTATTTGATATTTTATTTTGATTTTTCTAAACATTAAAACATTTTTAATACTTTTATTATTTGTTTAAATTAAAAAAAATAATGTAAATAATACTTTCATTTTTTATTTCTTATTTTTATTCACATTGAAAATATTTTCTTGAATATAGTTTATTTCTATAAATATTTTATTTTATTTTATACATACTTAATATATATATATATATATATATATATATATATATATATATATATATATATATATATATATATATATATATATATATATATATATATATATATATATATATATATATATATATATATATATATATATATATATATATATATATATATATATATATATATATATATATATATATATATATATATATATATATATATATATATATATATATATATATATATATATATATATATATATATATATATATATATATATATATATATATATATATATATATATATATATATATATATATATATATATATATATATATATATATATATATATATATATACACAGTTGTATTTTATTAAAAAAAACTTAGAACACAAATACAAAAATATTACATTTTTATTTTTTATTATTATCTATACTAAAAAAAAACACTTTTTCTCAACATATTTTATTTTTTGTACATATTAATATATTTTTTGTATATAAATAATATAAGATATTATTTTCTTAAAGAATTTAGGGTTTACCCCTTTAATAAATAAAATTAATCTTTTTTTTTATTATTTATTTCTTTATATTTCTTTACATTGAAAATATTTTTACATACATAAAAATTTGCATAATACATTTTATTTAAATATTTGTTTATTTTGTCATTTAAATATTGTACATTTAAATATTGATGTATTTATAATTCAATTTGGATGTAATAGTAATCTAGGGTTTATATTTCTTGTCAAATATCCCTTTATTCAAAGTTGTACCCCCATCCCCATAATCATGTTGTACTAGCTTAGAATTTAAATTCTCGCACTTTTACGCTTTCAATTATGCCATGATTAGAGAATTAGGGTTTGTATGCCAAAATCAAATTAACAAATAGTTTGACCTAATCAAAGACAAAAATGCATGAAAAACAAACACAATGCACACTTGCACCCCTAGGGTTACAATCCACTTGTTGCCTTCAAAAATGGGCCATGGTATGCATGTTAAGTACTTTAGAAAAACAAACACAAAAACAAAAGATCATAGTCCCTCGATGACGCTATCTGAGTTGCCTAAACAAAAATGATCAAGTCCCTCAAGAAAATTGCCAAAAAAAATACTTGACACAATTGCTATCATGGTCTATACGATGACCCATGCCTGTCCCGTTTAACATCCTAACACAAGGTTGTTCACCAAATGCAATGGTGAAATAACATTATTAAAAGGGTTAAAAATATAAGAGAGATCTTTGAGTAAAATAGGATAGATGACTCTTAGTTACTTGATCAAAAGCTTGCAAAACATCCTTGCTATTTTCAAACACGCTTCACAACACAAATTTCAAAAAAATCCAACTTTCAAACATTGAAAACTTTTCAAAAGACAAAAACATCTTTGTATACATTCAAACAAGAATCATTACAAAGGTTTCCACAACGATGGCCTCTTTCCAAAACATCTTTCAAAACCACACACAAAGCACCATTTCAAACAATTAAAAAGCAAAAGCAAGTGATCTAAACAAGTAACTAAGAGCCCATGGAAAACCATGGATGAAAAGGGTGCTAGCACCTTCCCTTTTCATAATCTACTCCCTGAACCCAAGAAAACATCTCAAAGGTCTTTCCTGTGCTTTTTGACCTTTCCTTAGGATAAAATAAAAAGTCGGTGGCGACTCTTGCTAAACCGAAACATTTGCGAACACAAACGCAAAACCTCAAGTCAGTTCTCCCACTGTATCATAATCACCAAATAGAAAATCTGAACAAAAACTTTGGCTTCTCCTCTCATCATAATCCTCACCACTCTCCAATCATTCGAAGAATCACCACCAAAAATATCTCAGAATTCTTTAATCTCTCTGCGACCTTCATCTCAGAGTCTCTACATCTTCTCCAACCTTTTATCCATCATCTTCTGAAGAGAATGCTTTAATCAACAAACCACCAACCTTTATCTTCCTCGCATTAATCTTCAACAACATTTTCACGTCATTGCCATTACTTCAATCTTCCTGAAACTTCATCATCAACAAACCTCGCAACATCACAATTGATGCAACACGGCACGATGTAAATGCACACAGAAAATGTCAGATGTAGAAGAAGCATACTCGGGCAAGGAAATAGTGCAGAATCAGAAAGCAAAGGCAAAAGAGAGGATCGGAAATACCTAATATTTACTTCACCATAAGCACATTGTTGTACCCCAAAATTTGCCCTCCCATATTTCTCAAGACATGGTAAGAATAGTCTCCAAGTTGCTCAAGATTGCTCAAGGGTTGGACAGTCAAATCATCTCCTAAGGCAGTCAACCTCAAATTAGGGTTTTGTGTTGCATCAAGGTCCTTGCATCCAAATGACCTCAAATGCTCCCCAATGTCCTAATATGTTCTCAAGTTCATCCATGTCAAATTTCAAGCCTTGCAGAAGAAGTTTGGTCAGTCAATTGCTCAAAGGGTCCCAAAATCGACTGTGTTAGGGCAAAAGTCATTTGATAATTTGATTTCTCAAAGGATATTTCATCATTTGATCAATGGTTAATCATGATTCATCAAAGATTGCTCAAAATTCATCAAGACTCAAAAGTTGCTAAATTAGAGTTTTGTAGGAAAAGTCAACTCAACTTTGACCAATCATAACTTTCTCATATTTTATGAGAAATGACCCATCCAAAGCTCATTTTGAAGAGGGTGCAATTTCCTACAATCCATCTTCATACCCCAAGATCAAGAAATGCACTCATAAAAAGTTACAAATTTGGAGATTATAGGTCATTTTTGAAAGTCAACAAAAATACCTTTTTTTTTGCTAAAGCTTATAACTTGAGAATGGAATATTAAAATGAAATGAGACCAAAAAGGTTGGTTAGAGGACATCGCAGGGTTTCTAAAAAGTCCAAGAACACCCCCAAAAGTTCAAAATTGAAAAAGTTATGCATTGTTGAAGTTGGGCATTTTCCAAAATTGCCAAAAGTCAACTATCCTCAAAACTTCAAATTTTGTCAAATGGGTCCACTTTTTTCCACTTGATTTGATCTTGTCACACTACACACATGTCCTATCTTTAGTCTTGTTTCCAATTATTAATTTTTCTATTTTATTTGATTTTTATTGAATTAATTCATTTTTAATCAATTTAAACCCTAATAAAATCCAAATCTTGATCACTTGGAATATTTTTGATTGATACAGGTCTTACTTATCATTATGGACAGATTTAAACTCGTATCAAGCCATATCATGCACAAAATATTGGTTTTTGGACAAATTTGGAAGCTTTTTCATGGAGGATCAAATCAAATCCTAAATCATCAATGCATAAGGATTCAAAGCCCAAAACCTGACCTAATTCATTCCATATTACTTATATAATGCAAAGGCACGAAAATTAGGTCCTGGAGGCTGCAAAATCAAAAGAAAAAAACTTGAGAAAAACTTGAAAAAGCTTGAAACTGAAATCTGTTTTAGAGGCCGATTCAAAGCAAAATCTCAACGCTATTCTCTTGCTGGAAATCCATTGAGTCTGTAGCAATCAAAAGCAGGGCCATTCACCTCCTCAAACGCGCTGTAAGTCTTTCAAAACACGACCCTGTATTTGAAATCGCAATCTCTTATTCTGGCATTTTCTTGATAAAACATTGACATATTCATGATTCTTGAGTGATTTAGAAACTTTCTGCATCATTTGATTGTGTTTTCATGAGCCATAACCACATACCCGAACCTAGGGTTTTGGAAGTTTGTTTTTGGGCGTTTTCTTTGCAGGAAAAATTGGAACCAATAATGGACATGGGTGAAATCAGGAGAGGAAGACGAACATGGTTGTGGTCTTGGAATTAATTTCCATGGCTTAGAACTCATTTTAGGATGGACCTATGGATTTAGCTGCGGATAAAAATCCGCAGGTAAATAACCAGGGTTGGGCGAAGAAGATGAATACGTGCCCCTTTCCCATTCGTCCATTCATAATTTCGCGCTTTTTATTTTTTAATTTTGGCATTTGTTTTGTTTTCTAATATATTAATTGTTACCTAATCCATTAACAAAAAAAGTCCAGTGGTAAAGGCGTTAGTGCATAGTCCAACAGGACCTGGGTTCGGATCCCAGGTCCCCAACATGTTTGTTGTATTTTTCTTTCAGATATTCCAGCGTATCTCATGCCCTGCAGTGCATCCTACTCCCTCAGATCTCAAGGCGCCAGATGGCCTCCAGGCCAAATCTGATGGGCCAAAGGTGATGACTATCATAAGACCACGTCAACGTGCCACAGGGAATCAAGGAAGGTCAATGCAGGCTTGCACGTTTGGGCCTTTGAATTGCTGAACAAACCTCCTCTTGGGCCCAAAAACCCCCCTTTGGTTATTTCTTTTTTTCTATTTCTTTCTTTATTTATTTTATTATTGTTATTTTTATTAATTAATCACTAACCAATTAAAATCTTTTCCTCATAAAATAAAAAAAACAAAAAAATATATTTTATTTATTAAAATTAAATTCATTACTTTATTTTTGTAAATAAATATTAATTAATTAACTTAGTTTTAATTAGGTATAATTTCAATATCTTTCGCAAATAATTAAAATTAATTTAGATTATTAGGTTTTATTAACTTTAATCAATTTATTTCCTTAAATACTCAAAAATCCAAAAATATCTTTTTCTTAATTAATTAATTTATTTATTTAATTGTTAACTTAATTTAATTCCCTTTTAATTAAAAAAAATTAACAAAAAATGCTTTCTTTCACAAAAGGGTCAAAACCCTAAAACATGCGCCCAATTTAATTTCTCGCACGCGATCCATTTTTATCATATTATTGTACTTGCTTCCAGAATGTAATAGCCTTAATTAGGACATTATTTTTTATCGCCTTATTTATCTTCCACATTTTAAATTCAAGGGTTGTTTTTGGCGATGTAAATACCCGACGCCTTGTAATAGTTTAGATTTAATTTCCGCAAATTTAATTTCCGCAACTTATAAACTGTTCGATGTTTGATAATAGGGAATGCATGACAAGATCGAATGTATGAACTTAAAATCAACATAGATAACCATTGACATGTACAAAGATAAAATTAATCGAAATAACACACTCGCACATGCGCACTCTTAGGGTACACCTCACTTGGTTGCCTTTGAACGGTCATTGAGTATAGGTTGTTTTAGAGGTCGCCATCTTGTCTAAAAGATCATAGTTGCCTCGAAATGGTTGCCTCGGAAAAATGATATAAGACATTAGGGTTACCGCTAAGGCGTCATAACATTGCTTTGGTGACCGCATGTCCCTTAATAGAATTGACCCTTAAACTCCAACGACGGTACTACCTACTCATCAATAGTAGGATAGCATTGTCTAAAGGACATTAGCACATATTGATTCCTTTTTCGAGTAGGTAGATGATTCTTAAGTACTTGCTCCCTTCAAAACAAAAATAAAACTTTTCGCACTTACACTTTTCAAACAAAAACTTCTTTCAAACCCACAAACACAAAGAAAAGCAATTTTTGAAAACACTTTGAGCAAGTACCTAAGAGCCCGTGGATAACCACGGATAGAAAGGCTGCTAACACCTTCCTTTTCTATAATCTACCCCCCGGACCCGAGAAACATCTCAAAAAAGGAATTTTTCTGTGCTTTTTTCCTTTCCTTGTTGGATAAAATAAAAGACGGTGGCGACTCTTGCTTACCGCGACATTTTACGAAAACAAACGCAAAACGCAAACCAACATTCCAAAAAACAGTCAATTCTCTTCCCACAGTATCACAGAATTGGCGACTCTGCTGGGGATATCTTAATAAGTGGGATGTACCTTAGGATTAGATAATTGTGTTTTAAATTGTATGCTTTGTATGATTTATATTTGTGGGCTTGTATCAGATTTACTATAGACCCTAACCCGGATTTGGGGATACCCTTTAGGTAAGTAGCAATAAACTGTCATGGAATTGTACGGCGTAGACCGATACGGTTGAAGCAGTAGCTACGTTGGTGTGGCACTTTAGATTGTACCGATATCCCTTTTATTGGAACGAGGAGAATATGGGTCATCTAAGGGGTCATTAAGCACCAACTGACCTTAGAACCTTTAAATTGACCAACTTGGCCATAGAACAGTAGCAGTATGCTACACTCATTGAGACTAAACTCTCGCGATGATTCTGGCCGCAAGAAAAGGTTGCTAAACTGGAATTATGACCGATCGAGGGTAGTTAGTGATATTGAGATCCTCTAGAACCCGGTTACTATCTTTAGGACAAGTTTAAACCAACTGAACTGAAAGAGGGTAGTGCCTAAGCTCCTGGCCAGCCTGAAATCTAATGGCTCTTTGTGTGACTTGTGTGCCTTTACCATGTTTGCTTTTTGTGGATATTTGTGGTGTGCTTCCTATAATGACATCATGACATTTTTGTACCCCAAAATTTGCCCTCCCATATTTCTCAAGACATTACAAGAATAATCTCCAAGTGGCTCAAGATTGCTCAAGGTTGGACAGTCAAATCATCTCCTAAGGCAGTCAATCTCAAATTAGGGTTTTGTGTTGCATCAAGGTCCTTACATCCAAATGACCTCAAGTTCTCCCCAACGTCCTAATATGTTCTCAAGTTCATCCATGTCAAATTTCAAGCCATGCAGAGGAAGTTTGGTCAGTCAATTGCTCAAGAGGTCCAAAAATCGACTGTGCTAGGGCAAAAGTCAACTGTGACCTACAAATAGTCAAACCTCAAGATTTTTTGTCAAAAATATCATTTTGAAGGATAATTCATCATTTGATCAAGGGTTTATCATGATTAATCAAGGATTGCTCAAGATTCATCAAGATTCAAAAGTTGCTAAATTAGGGTTTTGCAAGAAAAGTCAACTCAACTATGACCAAGCATAACTTTCTCATACTTTATGAGAAATGACCCATCCAAAGCTCATTTTGAAGAGGATGCAATTTCCTAAAATCCATATTCATACCCCAAGGTCAAGAAATGCACTCACAAGAAGTTATAAATTTGGACATTATAGGTCATTTTTGAAAGTCAACAAAAACACCTTTTTTTCCAAAGCTTATAACTTGAGCATAAAATACCAAAATGATATGAGACCAAAATGGTTGGTTAGAATACATCTCAAGGTTTCTAAAAAGTCCAAGAACACCTCAAAAAGTTCAAAATTGAAGAAGTTATGCATTGTTGAAGTTGGGCATTTTTCCAAAATTGCCAAAAGTCAACTATCCCCAAAACTTCAAATTTTGTCAAAAGGGCCCACTTTTTTCCACTTGATTTGATCTCGTCACACTACACACGTGTCCTATCTTCAATTTTATGTCCATTCATTAATATTTCTATTTTATTTGATTTTTATTGAATTAATTCATTTTTAATCAATTTAAATCCAAATAAAATCCAAATCTTAATCACTTGGTATCTTTTTGATTGATATAGGTCTTAAATATCATCATGGACACAACCAAATCCGGATCAAGCCATATCATGCACAAAATATTGGTTTTTGACATTTTTGGAAGCTTTTTAATGGTGAATCAAATCACATCTTCAAGCATCAATGCACAAAGATTGAAAGCTCAAAACCTGACCTAATTCATTCCATTATACTTATACAACACAAAGCATACGAGCTCAGGACCTGGAGACTGCTAAATCACAAAGACAAAAACTTGAAAAAAGGCAAAAAGGCTTGGAACTGAAATCTTGGTTAGAGACTGATTCAAAGCAAAAACTCAACGTAGACTTATTGCTGGACATCCACTGAGTCTAAAGCGATCAAAATCAGGCCATTACACCATCCCAATCACACTGTAAGTCTCTCTGAAACTCGCCTTTCAGTTGAAAACGCATCCTCTTATTCTTGCATCTTTTTGCCAAAATCTTTGCACAATCATGCTAATCGGTCCATTTAGAGACTTTCTGCATTAACCAATTGATTTTTCATGGCCTGTAATACCATACCTGAAACTAGGGTTTGTGTTTCTTGTTTTTAGGCGTTTCAGTTTCAGGTAAAATCAGCACTATTAATGGCCATGGGTGTGTTCAGGAGGGAGAGACGAGCATGATGGTGGTCTCAGAATTCGTTTCCATAGCCTTGAGAAGATTTTAGGATGAACCTAGGGATTTAGTTGCGGATTCAAATCCGCAGGAAAAAGAACCAGGTTTCGTTGGAGAAGATAAAGACGTGCCTCTTCCTCATTGGCTGATTTTGAATCTCGCGCGTTTTGTTTTATTTCCAGCGTATTATTTGTTTTTCCCTTATAATAATCATCACCTAATCCATTAACAATATAAGCGCGTTGGCTCAGTGGCTAAGGCATATGTTCAAAGTCTAACAGGACCTGGGTTCGAATCCCAGGTCCACCATATTGCATATTATTATTTTGTTTCAGGTATTCAAGCGCTTTTCAGCAATTAAGGCCTATCATACACCATCACCCAGATGGCCCTAGGCCAGATCTGGTGGCCAAGATTGCAAGTCCACCATATTCCCAAGTCAATGCACACGCGTGGAATGGAAAAAGTCAAAGCAGGCCAACGTACATGGGCCTCAAAAGCTTCTATTTTCACCATCTTTCTGGGCCCAACACCCCTTTTTGGTTATTTCTTTTTTTTTCTTTTTATATTTCTTTTATTTAATTGTTTTGTTAATTATTATTTTTATTATCACGAACCAATTAATCTTTTTCCTAATAAAATCAAAAACCAAAAAATATACTTTATTTATTAAAATTAAATTCATCATTTATTTTTGTAAATAAATTATTTAATTAATTTAGTTTTAATTAGGTTTAACTTTTAATATTTTTTGCAATATTTAAAATTGATGTAGAAAATTAGGTTTTTATTAACTTTGACCAAATTTTATTTTCTTTAAATATCCAAAAATCCAAAAATATTTTAATTAATTAATTAATTTAATTGTTAATTTAGATTTAATTTCTTTTAATTCAAAAACAACCAAAAAAAATGTTTTCTTTCAATAAAAGGGTCAAAACCCTAAAAATTTCGCATCCGATTTAATTTGTTGCACGCGATCAATTTTGTCTCAATATTGTATCTGCTTCCTGGAATGTAATAGCTTTTAATTAGGACTTTATTTTATCGCTTTATTTTTCCTTCCGCACTTTTAATTTCAAGGGTTTGTTTTTGGCGATGTAAATATCCGACGCCTTGTAATAGTTAGATTTAATTTCCGCAATTTAAATTCTGCAACTATACACTGTTAGATGTTTGATAATAGGGAATGCATGACAAGATCAAATCTTTAACTTAAAATCAACATAGCTCACCCATGACATGTACAAAGATAAAAATAACTGAAAACAACACACTCGCACATGCGCACTCTTAGGGTACACCTCACTTGGTTGCTTTCGAACGTGGTCATTGAGTATAGGAAGTTTTAGAGGTCACCCTCTTGTCCAAAGATCATAGTTGCCTTGAAACGGTTGCCTCAGAAAAATGATCTAAGACATTAGGGTTACCGCTAAGGCGTCCTAACATTGCTTTAGTGACCACACGTCCCTTAATTGAATTGACCCTGAAACTCCAACGACGATGCTACCTACTCATCAATAGTGGGATAATATTGTCTAAAGGACATTAACACAGTTTAATTCCGTTTTCGAGTAGGTAGATGGTTCTTAAGTACTTGCTCCTTTTAAAACAAAAATAAATCTTTTCTCACTTACACTTTTCAAACAAAAACTTCTTTCAAACCCACAAACATAAAGAAAAGCAATTTTGAAAACACTTTGAGCAAGTACCTAAGAGCCCGTGGATAACCACGGATAGAAAGGGTGCTAACACCTTCCCTTTCTATAATCTACCCCCCGGACCCGAGAAACATCTCGAAAAAGGAATTTTTCTGTGCTTTTTCCTTTCCTTGTTGGATAAAATAAAAGACGGTGGCGACTCTTTCTTACCGCGGCATTTTGCAAAAACAAATGCAAAACGCAAACCAGCATTCTAAAAAACAGCCAGTTCTCTTCCCACCGTATCACAGAACTGGCGACTCTGCTGGGGAATATCTATAAGTGAGGTGTACCTTAGGATTAGATCATTGTGTTTTCAATTGCTTGACTTGTATGCTTTATCTTTGTGGGTTTGAATCAGAGTTACTATAGATCCTAACCCGGATCTGGGGGATACCCTTTAGGTAAGTAGCAATAAACTGTGAGGGAACTGTACGGCGTAGACCGATACGGTTGAAGAAGTAGCTACGTTGGTGTGGCACTTTAGTCTGTACCGATATCCCTTGTGTTGGAACAAGGAGAATATGGGTCTTCTAAGGGTCATTAAGCACCAACTGACCTTAGAACCTTTAAATTGACCAACTTGGCTATAGAACAGTAGCAGTATGCTTCACTCATTAAGACTAAACTCTCGCGATGATTCCGGCCGCAAGAAAAGGTTGCTAAACTGGAATTATGATCGATTGAGGGTAGTCAGTGATATTGAGATCCTCTATAACCCAGTTACTATTTTTAGGACAAGTTTAAACCAACTGAACTGAAAGAGGGTAGTACCTAAGCTCCTTGCCAGCCTGAAATCTAAGGGCTCTCTGTGTGACTTGTCTGCCTTTACCATGTTTGCTATTTGTGGATACTTGTGGTGTGCTTACTATCATGACATCATGACATCATAACATTGCATACATCTTGCATAAGACTAACCTATTTCAAAGACAGGAGGGATTCATCTTTGTTCTGTTTTGTAGGTCATGATGATGCCCATGCGTAGGAATACCATCCGGATTAACTTTGTCCAAGTTCCCACCTTGCTTAAAGATCTGATTGCAAAGATGCCTGATACTACTTCCTTCCTCAGAAGACATGGTTATCTTCTCAGTTTGGTCACCTCTAAATTGGACGAGCGGATGATGAGTGTCCTGGTCCAATTCTATGATCCACTGTACCATTATTTTACATTCCAGGACTACCAGCTGGTTCCCACCCTAGAAGAGTTATCTGAGCTGCTCGGTATCTCTGTTCTAGAGCAAACCCCGTTTACTGGTTGGGAGAAGATTCTTAGGCCCGAAGAGATTGCTGCAGCCCTTCATTTGACCAAGGAAGAGGTAATGACTAATTGGGAGACTAGAAGTGCAACAAAGGTGTGATCGGTGGAAATAAAACTGACTGTTTTGAAATGCTGGTTCGCGAAATGTCGCGGTAAGCAAGAGTCGCCACCTTCTTTTATGTTCTCTAACAAGGAAAGACAAAAGCACAGCAAAATTCCTTTTCGAGATGTTTCTCGGTTTGGGAGGTAGATTTATAGAAAGGGAAGGTGTTAGCACCCTTTCTATCCGTGGTTATCCACGGGCTCTTAGGTACTTGCTCACTATGTTTTCAAAAATTGTTTGCTTTTCTTGTGTACGTGGGTTTGAAAAAGTTTAGTTTGAAAAACTTCTAGGTAACTCTTGTATCAGTCCTCAAGAGTGTATGAAGTATTTGTTTGAAAACTTTTTGAAAGTGTAGGTGCGAAAAGTTATTTTTTTGTTTTGAAAGAGCAAGTACCCAGGAGAAATCTACCTACTCTAAGGAATTAAGCTGTGTAAGAGTCCTTTAGACAGTACTATCCCACTATTGAGAAGTAGGTAGCACCGTCGTTGGAGTTATTCAGGTCAATTCGATTATTAGGGACATGTGTGGTCACCAAAGCAATAGTAGGACGCCTTAGCGGTAACCCTAATGTCCTAGATCCTTTTTATCCGAGGCAACCGTTTCGAGGCAACTGGATCTTTAGACAGGAGAGCGACCTCTAAAACACCCTATACTTAATGACCACGTCGAGGCAACCAAGTGAGGCGTACCCTAAGAGTGGCATGTGCACGTGTGTTAGGTTTCATTTAAATTATCTTTGAACATGCATCATTGTGAGCTACGGGTTGATTTTATTTTTCAGACAAGTCTTGCATGCATTAGTTAACAGTTAATAATTATGCGGAAAATAAATTGCAGAAAATTGAATCTACGCTATTACAAGGCGTCGGGTATTTACATCGCCAAAAACATAACCCTTGAAAATAAATGCGAGAAAATAAAGAAAGCGATAAAAACCCTAATTATCTATTACATTCTCGGAGCAGATACATCAATATAATCAAAATAAATATGCGCGCAAAGAAATTGAATCGGGACGTCCTTAGGGTTTTGACCCTTTTTGAGAAAAGAATGAAATTTGTCCTTTTTTGCATTTAATTAAATATTAAACCTAATTTACTAATTAATTAATTAATTAAAAGAGAAAGTATTTTTTGTGTTTTTATGTTTTAATGAAAATAAAATAAAAAGAATTAAAATTGTCAAAAGAAAAACCCTAATTCTAGACTAATTTTATTTATTGCAAAAATATTCAATATTAACCCTAATTAAACTAAATCAATTTATTAGTATTTATTTACAAAATAATAATTAAAGGTGAAAATAATAAATAATAAAAATAAATAATATTTACATTTTTTAGTTGTCTGAATTTATTATGAAAAATAATTATTTGTGAATTAATTAAATAATAATAATAATAGTTATTAAAAGAAAATAAAAAGAAAGAAAATAGGAAAATAATAAACCAGGGGGGGTGTGTTGGCCCAAAGAGGAGGTTAGTCTGGAATTTCTGAGGCCCACTAAGCTCAAGCCTGCGTTGACTTTGATAATTCCCCATGGCACGGTTGACTGGGAGCATGGTGGTCTTCTACTTATGATCCTCTGATTAGTGTATGTGGCCAGTTGGCGCTTGGACGTGAGAGGTGCATGATAGACTCTTTCTGGAACGCTGCATGTAATCATGTTAGAAAAAATAGAAACAAAGGTTTGGGGGACCTGGGAATCGAACCCAGGTCCCAATGATAACCAGCCAGATCACCAACCACTGAGCCATGCGCCTGCATTTGTTAGTATAATGGACAATGAATATATTATATAAAACAACAACATATGCTGGAAATTATGAAAAAAGTGCGCGTTCCCTTTGAATGCTCCAACCACACGCGTACACGTATTGTCTTCTTCCTTATGCCTGCAAAACAACAAATTAGATAGCGGGGGTTTTTAACCCCCACAATTTGTGATATGGAAAAATAGCGATTAGCTCCCTAGGCTATATAAATATGGCGCGAGGGTTCCACTAGGTTCGTTTGAATGCAACGAGTTCAACCATGTGCATTAGGGGTCTCAATTTTACTGGATGTGGAAAGCCCCAAAATCAAAGCTTCGGAACCCTAATATTTGTCAATGGTAACTTTGGATTTAGGGCGTTTCAATGCAATTAAATCACACCATTAGCTTCCTATGGATTCATACAATACAAAACAAATAACAAATCATGTTAATGATGCATGAAATATGAATTTCGATTCTGAGGAAATTAAGCAAACCGTGGGTCTGTTCTTGCGTATTCTTTGAGCTTTGGCGTGTGATTTTGATTGCAAAAGGTTCCTGGGAGTTCTTGCAAGGTATTAGAAACACTATAATGCTCTGAATTAGCCTGGAAGATTGAAAACAGTTTTCACTTTTTCTTGGTTTTTTACAATATTGGCTATGGCTTTCTGCAGCAATGCTCACGTCCAAGGCATTAAGTTTAGCTTGTGCATATATAGTAGAATGGAACTAGGTCAAATCCTCGGGCAAAGATCCATGGAAATATGGTTTCAATATTTGATTGAAAATCAAATAATTTTCAATCTTTTTGATTGAGAAATCTTGCCAAACTTGGAGATTTTTGTCCCCTTGATGTGCACACAAATTTTCCAGCTTGTCTTTGAGCTTGTTTGCTTCACAAAAGATTGAAAAAAATCATGTCTTTGAATTTCCTACAATTTAAATTAATTAAAGGAATTAAAATCAATTAAAAATCCAATTAATTAATAAAAATAATAAAATAAATCAATTTAAGCTTGATGGGTCGTGCATAAGCTTTGGATAAAGTTTCAAGAAGGAATTTGAGGCCCATTAGCAAAAACAAGGTGTTTTGGGCAAAGTTGACTTTTGCAAATTCACAAAACTTTCCCAACTTCTCCAATGCATATCTTGCTCAATTTTTGTCATATGAACATGTTCTTGGACATTTTGGAAAGTTCTTGAAGTCCTCTAACCAATGTCTTTGGTCCCATGTCATTTGGATTTACCAATCTCAAGTTATGGTCTTTGACTTAAAGTGTATTTTTGTTGACTTTTGAAATTGACCTATAATGTAGAAATTGATAACTTTTTGTGAGAGCATTTCTTGGACTTGGAATGTGAAGATGAGTTGTAGTAAATGTCATCCCCTTCAAAATTAGCATTGTATGGGATTTTTATGATGAACCATGAAAAAGTTATGCCTTGGTCAGGATACAGTTGACTTTTCTACTGTCCAAAAATAGTAACTTTTTGCATCTTGATGATTTTTGAGCTATCCTTGTGGAATCATGATCAAGACTTGATCAAATTATGATTGTGGACTTAGAATAAGATGTTGACCAAAAATTATGACTTTTGACTGCAAAATGACCATTTTTCCCTTGCAGTTGACTATAGGTCAAATGAGGCTTTTGACTGTGCAAATTGGCACTGTGAGTCTTGAAACTTGGCATGTAGGTGATTGAGAATGTATATGGGCCTATGAGACTTGATTGAAGCATTGAAAACCTCAAATTTCTTGAGAGAACCAAAACCCTAATTTCAGTTGGCTTAGGAGGTGGTTTGACTGTACAATCCTTTGAGTAATCTTGAACAATTTGAAGATGATTCTTGACAAATCTTGAAGAATATGGGAGGGAAAATTTTGGGGTACAACAGTTGCCCCTGTTCAATCTTCTTAAACCTGAGGATGTAGATTGGCTTACGTGCCCTTCGTGATCCGAAGGTGGAAGATGATTGAACACTAAAGTACCCAGAAATTTGCACTCACATGATGTAGTATCAGCAATGTGATGTCGGGAATGGGCTTATAGATGCCATTTGGAGAGATGATGGATAGGAATATGGGCTTATAGATGTCATCTGGATATGTAATGGATAGTTGTGGAGATGGGCTTAAAGATGCCATCCAGGAGTGTCGATCGCGTAAGAAAGATAATTTCCTGGCTTGTTATAGGTGTTGATCTTCAATCTCTTCATGCATATATGCCCTGGTTGGATACAAGTATCGAATCTACAATCAATCGCTCACAGATATGCCCTGGCTAGATACAGGTATCGAATCTGGAACTTCAAAAATTGATGGTAATATCCTTTGATTGACCCTTTCCTGAAAAGGCAAAACGTTAGTTGTATGCAATGTCATGATGTATGAGATGCATGATGTCATGAGATCGTGTCGTATGCACTTTATCATGTATGTAAAATAGGAGGTATGATATGTGAAATGTTTATGAATGTGTTTATGTCTAGAAAAATAAAACCTTGACGAATGCCGGGAGCTTATTGAATCCTGGGCTGATGTTTGAAGAGTAGAGTTCTTCGTTTCCGCTGGGGATGATGTTTGCAAGAATAGACCGGTAGGAGAAGATGACTCTGTTGGGGAATAAACCTGTTGAAGAGATTACTCTGCGGGGAAATACCTTGTGGGGAAGAGATGCTTCGCTGAGATTTTAATGAGAACTCCGCTGGGAATTCCATTGATAAGTTATGTTGGGGAATTTTGATGAACTCCGCTGGGGGATAGGAAGAACTCCGCCGAGGACGATCTTTCCGTGGTAATTAGCTGAGGATAACCCAGTTAGACCCTGTTGGGGAATAACCTTCTGAATAAAGCCGGGGAGAGATATTCGTACTCTGCAGGGGACCAGCTTCCAGAATCTACTGGGGATAAGCTTCCAGAATCTACTGGGGAGGATGATTCAACTCTCCTGGGGAGAATTTTTTGGACTGCACTGGGGAATGGCTCCACCGAGGTGTCTGGTATTCCGCCGGGGAACAATCTTATATTTCCGTCGAGGAATATTAAGACTGCCGGGGATGCTTGCTTAGGAACATATGTATACTCCGCTGGGGAATATTGAGATCTTTTGGGGATACCTAACTTCCTTAAGGCTGACAGTAGACTAACTCTGCTTGGGGAAGAGTATTGCTGACTTGCTGGAGATATTGTGCCTTTTTAGGGCTGATGGGAGACCAACTCTGCTTGAGGAGAGAGCATGGCTGATTCTTGTCTTACTCTGCGGTGAGTGATAGTATCCTGGTTACATTCTTCAGCCGAACCTACTTTGGTACCTTGGTGGACAGAGCAACTAGGTCGTTTAGACAATTCGTTATTGCCCCTGTTTCTGATGTTACCTGTAATTAGCCCTTTGTTTCGCATGCAAACATTTATGATCAGCAATTAATGTCAAATGCATATATCAAAAATGAACATTGGACGCTCTTTGCAAAACAAAACAGATAAAGAAAAAACAATTGGCAATTTGTCTGAAAAGTGAGCTTGTATTGATTTTTGGAATTTGCCTGTAAATAGGCGTTTTGTGTACACGAGGCTGACGTCCTAGTAAGAGAACGCCGCCGAACAACATATAGTTTTATACAAAAAGGAAAACAAAACAACTATGTGAAAAATCCCACTGGGTTCCAACTCTGTTATCGCCTTTATGTCTTCAAGCGTCTCATTACTTTGCTGCTTAGTTAAAGATGAAGCTGACTGATTGGTGCCGTCTGAGCCCGATAGTTGATGCTGAATTCTGGATGCAAGGTGATCCAATGACACATAATATTACGCTTATCCCTAACTTTTGCCTGGACCGCCCTTTCGGGTTTTCAGTCCACCGGGATACCCATTTTTTGCCCAAGCCGCCTTTTCAGGTTTTCGACTTGCCGGGTGTACATATTTTTTTTCATTTTTCATCCCTTATTTTTGCCCGAACCCTTTTGGTTCACCGGGAAGCCCTTATTTTTGCCTAGGTGTGTCAACCTAGCGGGTCTTTAATCATGCGTAATATCTTTTTACTATGTCTGCATTGGCGGGGTGAGGAAGGTCGTCACCGTCCATGATAGTTAGAATCATTGCACCTCCTGAGAAGATATTCTTAACCACAAATGGCCCTTCGTACGTGGGGGTCCATTTGCCCCTGGGATCACCTTGAGGTAGAATGATGCGCTTGATTACCAGGTCCCCAACTTGATACTCTTGTTGTCTGACTTTCTTGTTAAAAGCCTTGATCATCCGTTTTTGGTACGTCTGACCATGACAAATAGCCGTGAGTCTCTTTTCGTCAATTAGGTTTAATTGATCAAGTCGAGTCTGGATCCAATCATCTTCGCTCAAACCTGCATCCTTCATTATCCGGAGAGAGGGTATCTGGACTTCAATAGGAAAGACTTCCTCCATGCCATAGACCAAGGAAAAGGGTGTTGCCCCTGTTGACGTCCGTGCTGAGGTACGGTACCCATGAAGAGCAAACGGTAATATCTCGTGCCAATCTTTGTAGGTCACTGTCATCTTCTGCACAATTTTCTTAATATTCTTATTAGCTGCTTCGACAGCCCCATTCATATTCGGTCGGTAGGGAGAAGAGTTGTGGTGCTGTATCTTGAATTACTCGCATAGCTCAGTGATCATCTTGTTGTTAAGATTGGTACCATTATCGGTAATGATCCTCTCAGGTACACCGTATCGACAGATCAGGTTATGCCGAATGAACCGTGCCACGACATTCTTGGTTACGGTAGCAAAGGAAGCTGCTTCTACCCACTTCGTAAAGTAATCAATCGCCACGAGGATGAAGCGATGCCCGTTGGATGCCGTAGGTATGATCTCTCCGATCATATCAATACCCCACATTGCAAAAGGCCAGGGTGCCGTCAAGACATTCAGAGGAACCGGAGGAATGTGCACCTTATCAGCGTAGATCTGGCATTTATGACATGTCCGAGAATGTTGATAACAGTCGGCTTCCATTGTGGACCAGTAGTATCCTGCCCGAAGGATTTTCTTGGCCATGGTATGTCCACTGGAGTGAGTTCCGAAGGTACCTTCATGCAGCTCTGCCATGATCCTTTCTGCTTCAGTCTTATCCACACAACGCAGTAAGGTCGAATCATGGTTTCGCTTGTACAGAATGCCGTTGCTGAGGAAGAACTTTGCCGCGAACCTTCTCAGAAACTTTTTGTCATTAACAGATGCACCCTCGGGGTATTCTTGAGCTTCAAGGTACCTCTTCACTTCATGATACCAAGGTTTTTCAGTTACCTCTTCAGCCTCAAGATCACAGCAATGTGCAGATTCATCCAGTTTCCAGATAATGATCCGGGGAGCCTCGTTGTCCCATTTGACTTTGAACATAGAAGACATCGTATCCAGCGCGTCCGCCAACTGATTCTCCTCTCTTGGGAAGTGCTCAAAGGTTATTTCTTTGAAATGGGGAATCAACGTCAATACATACTCCTTGTAAGGAATAAGATTCGGGTGTTTCGTATCCCACTCGCCTTTGATCTGACTGATCACGAGAGCAAAATCTCCAAAGACACTCAGAAACTTGATCCTTAGGTCAATGGCAGCTTGAAGACCCATGATGCATGCTTCATACTCCTCCATGTTGTTGGTGCAGTTGAAACATAGCCGGGAAGTAAGTGGAGTATGAGTGCCTTTTGGAGATATGATCACAACGCCGATGCCGTTACCCAAAGCGTTTGAGGCTCCGTCAAAGTGCATAGACCATCGGGATCCTTCCTCAAGTCCTTCATCCGGTCCAGGTACTTCACAATCAGTCACTACCATGATATTCTCGTCTGGAAATTCAAAGTTCATGGACTGGTAGTCATCCACTGCCTGATATGCCAAATGGTCTGCCAACACACTTCCCTTGATTGCTTTCTGAGTCGTGTACTAGATGTCGTATTCGGTCAAGATCATCTGCCATCTTGCTATTCTGCCGGACAAGGCAGGCTTTTCGAAGATGTACTTGATTGGATCCATTTTTGAAATCAACAGAGTAGTGTGAGTCAACATATACTGTCTCATCCGATGAGCAGCCCATACCAAAGCGCAGCAAGTTTTCTCGAGCAGTGAGTATCGGGTCTCACAGTCGGTAAACTTTTTGCTAAGGTAATAAATAGCATGCTCTTTTCGGCCAGACTCGTCAAGCTGCCCCAGCACACACCCCATTGAGTTGTCCAGTACTGTCAAGTATAAGATTAGAGGTCTCCCTTCAACCGGTGGCATAAGAATGGGTTGCTCTTGGAGATACTCTTTGATTCTTTCGAAAGCGGCCTGGCATTCATCGTTCCAACGTACTACTTGATCTTTCTTCAGTAGCTTGAAGATTGGTTCACAGGTAGCAGTTAGATGTGAGATGAATCGAGCAATGTAGTTCAGACGTCCTAGAAAGCCTCTGACTTCTTTTTCTGTCTTGGGAACTGGCATCTCTTGTATGGCTTTCACCTTGGCAGGGTCCACTTGAATACCTTTGTCGCTCACGACGAAGCCCAGCAGTTTTCCAGACCTTACCCCGAAGGTGCACTTGTTCGGGTTCAATCTCAGCTTGTACAATTTCAACCGGTCAAATAACTTCTGTAAATGGTCAAGGTGTTCCTCCTCAGTTTGGGACCTTGCAATCATATCGTCGACGTATACCTCAATTTCATGATGGATCATGTCATGAAACAAGGCAACCATGGCACGTTGGTAGGTTGCCCCAACATTTTTCAACCCAAAAGGCATGACCTTGTAACAGAAGGTGCCCCACTGAGTGACAAAAGTGGTCTTCTCCATGTCTTCGGGAGCCATCTTGATTTGATTATAACCGGAGAAGCCGTCCATGAAGGAGAATACCTTATGCTGAGCAGTGTTGTCGACTAGAACATCGATGTGAGGCAGAGGGAAATCATCCTTGGGGCTCGCCCTGTTCAAATCCCTGTAATCAACACACATTCGGACCTTACCATCTTTCTTCGGCACTGGAACCACATTGGCAACCCACTGAGGGTAAGAAGTTACTGCTAGAAAACTGGCATCAAATTGTTTCATAACCTCGGCCTTGATTTTCTCGGACATCTCTGGACGCATACGGCAGACCTTTTGTTTTACCGGAGGGCATTCTTCCTTGGTAGGCAAGTGATGAACCACAATGTCGGTATCCAACCCAGGCATGTATTCGTAAGACCAGGCAAAGATTTCCATATAGTCATGCAGCATCTGAATTAACCGTTGTTTCACACTAGACTCCAGATTGGCACTAATTTTGACTTCCTTTCTGTCTGTCTCAGTACCCAGATTTACCGTTTCCATTGGCTCTTCATGTGGCTGAATGGCCCTCTCTTCCTGGAGTAACAGTCTTGCAAGCTCACCAGGCACTTCGCAATCATCTTCACCTTCGTCTTCGGCTAAGTTGATCGGATTTTCGAAGTCATAACTGGCAGTAGCAGAGTCGTTACCAGTGGGATCCAGAGTGGATTGGAACCTGTATATGTGAGTGTGTGTAAATATAGCTGTTTTGCAATATATAATAAAGAAAGAAAAGGAGCGCAAGATTTGAAATGCAAAAAACGTCCAATGCTTTTATTAATGATATATGAAAATGACACACAAAAGCCCTCACAAATGAAGCCACGGTGCCCCGGGTAAGACACCGGGCCATAAAGTTTCAGATTATTGTTTGTTACAAATTCAAAACAAAGGAGTTCATTACTGAGTGACAAAATTAATAGGTGTGAAGTATTTTGCAGTCAAGTTGCTTGGTCCACCATTGGTCATTGGGTAGATCCAGCTGTCAAATTCAGATTCCTCTATGTCGTCTTCAATAGCATTTACCCCCGGGTTGGTAATGAATATCGGAGGTCTTCCAATCCTTACTTTACGAACAGCCCTCTGAGCCTCTGCAGTGAAACCCAAACCAAACTTGTCAGTCTTCGGAGTGAAATCAGGAAGTCGGCCCCAGTTTGCACACTCACCCTTCTCAATCACAGCCCGGGCATCCTTTAAGGAAGCCATCTTCAAAGGAGAATCTTCTTCAGTCATAGTCTCTGTTGACGCCAATGTCTGAGGAACCTCTTCAAATTGTTGAAAGAGGGTCTCAATGAATTCCCCATCCATCTCAATGTACTGGAATGAGTTGAGGTGGCTGACCATGTACTCTTCCTCCCCCTGCACTATAACAATCTTCCCTCTGACCGGGTATTTCAGCTTCTGATGTAGTGTGGAGGTCACAGCTCCAGCCTTGTGGATCCATGGACGACCCAGTAAATAAGAGTAGGATGGTCGGATGTCCATAACGTAGAATGTAGAGTCAAAGACCTGAGAACCAACCCTGATTGGAATGTCAACTTCACCATGTACCATCCTTTTGGACCCGTCAAAGGCCCGGACAACAATGTTACTCGGCTTGAGCTCTAAACCCTCACAATCCAGCCTGTCTAGAGCTTTCTTGGGTAATACGTTCAACGAGGAACCAGTGTCAACCAACACATGGGCAAGAGTAGTGCCCCTGCATTCAATGGAGACATGCAGGGCATCATTATGGTTCTTCCCCTTAGCAGTCAGATCAGCGTCGGAGAAACCCAAACCATTATCAGCAATTAAGTTGCACACTCGGTAAATTGATCAGCTGACATCTCCTATGGCACGTGGGCCGTCTTCAGGAAGGTAATCAAGGCCTTGGCATGGGCCTCTGAACACAACAACAGTGATAGCATAGAAATCTTTGATGGGGTGTGCCCCAGCTGCTCAACTACATTGAAATCACTCTTCTTAATAATCTTGAGAATCTCTTCCATCTCTTGCTTGGAAGCTTCAACAGTGGTAGTCTTCAGTGCCTCCGTCTGGGCAGGCACATCAGTGGCAATCCCTTTGCCCCGAGCGTCAGATGATTCGGCAGCAGGGGTAGAAATAGGAACTTGGTCAGGCAGGGAAGTGGGCACACTTGCAGGTGAAATGACAATAGGCCTTTGGATGGCTGGTGGCGCAATATTCGGTGAGAACAGTCTACCACTACGAGTGACTTTAGCAGGCCCAGTGATGTTACTGACACCGGTACTAGAATCAAACTCTTGTTTTACTCCAAGCACATAAACATCTTCCCCGTAGTGCCACGGGACAGCTTTGTCAGATTTATAGGGGATGGGCCCCATAATAGTGATGATAATAGGAGCAATCTTCTGAGTAGACATGATTTTGACGGGCTTCTTTGAGGGAGCCTTAGGAGGGTTGTTGAAAATAGTAACAATGGACACTTCTTCAGCAGGGATAGTAGGAACAGCAATCTTCTCGAACAAGATCTCTTTGTTATCCATCAGGTTTTCGATGCCTGACTTCAACAAAGGACAACCAGCAGGTGAAACAGAACATAGACGGCAACCTTTACTACATCCCGGAAAGAAACCGGCTAGCAACAGGTTCTTTTTGACGGTCAGCAACGGAGTAACAATATCATCCACAGAGGCTACATACAGGTCTTCCTCAACAACATTCACTCCATGCATTGGCATGGGAGCACTCACAACATTGGGCCTTTCGGGCGCCTCGAACTGTATTTCTTTAGCATCAATAAGGTCCTGAACCTTATTCCTCAGAGCCCAACAATCATCCGTAGTATGCCCCGGGCTGTCAGAGTGATAAGCGCAGCGGGCGTTAGGGTTGTACTTTGGAGATGTTGTGTTCACTACCTTCAGAGCTTCTTTGACAATTACCAGATTGGTTGACAACAGTTGTGGCAATATTTGAGACAGGGTCATACTGAGCCGAGTGTACTGCCTTTTGGGTCTCTCACCCCTTGGTTGGTTATATTGCTGAGGAGCAGCAACAGGCTTTGAAATTACCACCGCGTTGACAGCTTGGCGGTGTTCCAGTTTATTCTGTTTTCTTGACCCATAAACAGCACTAGATTCCTTCTTGAAGGGCTTCTTTTCAGTACTCGAGGAGGCACCCTTCTGTATCTTTCCAGACTTGATACCAGCTTCTATCCTCTCACCAGTTAAGATCAGATCTGTAAACCCAGCAGAAGAATTCCCAATCAGATGATTGAAGAACGGACCAGACAGGGTCCCCAAGAACATGTCCACAAGCTCACAGTCAGTCAAAGGTGGCTGCACCCTTCCAGCCAGGTCCCTCCACTTTTGTGCATACTCTTTGAATCCTTCACCCGTCCCTAGTGACATACCCTGGAGTTGGGTACGCGTAGGAGCGAGGTCGGAATTATACTGATACTGCTTATAAAACGCAGTAGCCAAGTCCTCCCAGTTACGAATACTGGTTCCATCCAGCTGATAGAACCATTCGAGTTGAGTCCCTGAAAGACTATCCTGGAAGAAATGGATCCATAGATTCTTGTCAGCTGTATACGGTTGGATCTTCCTCACATATGATCTGAGATGCAGCTTAGGACAGGAAGCTTCGTCGTACTTTGCAAAGGCAGGCGCCTTGAACTTGTGCGGGATCACCACCCCAGAAGATAAGCCTAGGTCTCCAAAGTCCAACCCGGGCACATGTTGAATCTCCATAGCACTTAGGCGATCCTCCAGCTGTTTGTACCTGTCCTCAGCAGGAGGGTACTGTTCATCATTGTAATCCGTCTCGTTGTCGGAGACCACGGGACTAGGAACCCTTCTCTCTTGGGGACTGTCCTTCCCTACAGAGGAAGTAGCCAGATCAGCCTCATTTTGCAGTGTATTCCCATACCTCCGTCCAGTGTTGAACAACACAGTGCTCTTCTTCTTCTTCTTCTTCTTCTTCTTCAGAATCAGAGTCTTCAACTCCTGTTGACCCTGGGCTAAGCTCATGACCAACTCTTGGAACTGGGCGTTCTGGTCCTGGAGGGCCTTGATAGCTTGTTCAGTAGTAGGTTCAAAAGACATGATGATTGCTGAAATAAACAGCGAAGAAGATGAGTGACCTGTAAAAAAGAGTACCTGTTATGCACATGATGCATGATATGCTATTTATGCAATGCATTCAAGGGTTCGAAAATTCAAATTCGTTGTAGACAAAAAAGGCACACACGTTATATTAAGAAATAATCTGTTCAGTACATCAATGCCTCATGGGCGAAATTTTACAAAATACTTAATCCCAAAAGACACTACGCATCCTCTTTGGAGCGATGTAAGTGTTGAGAATCTTTTCCTCGTGCAGTAGGCGGGTGAGCTCCAAGAACTTCTTCTCACTGGCATGTAGTCTGGTTTCAAGAGAATTCCGCTCTTCCTTGAGTTGGATCCAGCTCTTTTGCATTTCTTCCGAAGATGTTGGCATGTCAGGATGTTGAATGGTGTATGGCACCTCTCCTTCCAAAACTGGCTCTTTGATCACGGGGAGAACATGAGGATATGGCATCACCAGCTTCTGGGAGCGGGCTCGTACCCACTTGAGATAAGGCTCAAGGGGGATGAAGTTCTTGTGCCCCAGTGTCTTACTATCTACCCTGTTGGGCATCCTCCAAGCTCTGACGAATCTCTGGCGAAGTCCTTGTGTATCGTTGTCGAAGTCAAAAACTATGTCAGGAATCAACATGTCATGAGGGTCATCCCTCCGAGCATATCCAAACTGTCTCAAAGCCAGACAGGGGTTGTAAGTAATGCCTCCTCTAATTCCAAGTAAAGGAACATTAGGAAATTCTCCACAACGATCAATGATAGTGACATTTTCTCTGGACCGAGAACACCAATGTATATCAGCATGTGTAAGAGTCATTAATCGTTGTGACCATCTCAAACCCCGCTCGTTCTTCAAAACTGATTGTGGAAGGTGCGAAATAAACCACCTTGCCAGGAGAGGAGTGCAGCACATGAGAACACCTCTTTTTCTCATGGTTCGAGTGTAACATGAGTGGAGGATATCCCCAAGCAACGTAGGTATAGGATTCTTGGACATGAAAATCTTGACAGCATTGATATCTATAAGCTGATCCGGATTCGGGAACAACACCAACCCATAGACAAGGAGTGCCACAACTTCTTCAAAGGCTTGTAGGTCAAGGGAATTCCAACATTCTTGTGCCTTCTCAAACAGGAACTTTGCCAAGAATCCTTTGATACCACTTCTGATTTCCCAATGCCCCTTGATGTCAGATGGTTATAGACGTAGTGCTTTAGCAACCTCTTCAAGTTTTGGTTCCCTTTCCGTACCATTGTAGGGTAGTTGACTGAGAATGGGAACCTTCAGAAGCTGAGAAAACTCTTCCAAAGTAGGCACTAATTGATAATTCGGGAAAGTAAAACAGTGGTGCAGGGGGTCAAAGAACTGGAAGAGGACCTTTATCATATCTTCTTTAATGTTGGTATTGACCAAGCTGATGAGTCTACCATGTCTTTCACTGAAGGAAGAGTTCTCGGGAATTCTGGATGTAAGCTCCTTAAGCTGAGGAGGGATCCTTACAAGGTTGACCTGAATTGTATTTCTGCGGATAGTTTCCATGTCCTACAACACAAGAACAAAGATGAAGATTCGAACCCTTGAAGTGGTTAGTAAATGAATATGATGCTTTATGATGTTATGATGTTATGATAAAAGCACACCACAAGTATTCACAAAAGGCAAACATGATAAGGCACACAAGTCACACCAGACAACCCTTAGAGTTTAGGCCAACATGAGGTCTAGGTACTACCCTCTTGAAGTTGGTGGGCTCAAAACCTGTCCTATCAAAAGTAACCGGGTTCTAAGGAGCTCAATATCATTGGGTTGTTTTCTATGTTCATTGTTTTGATTTAGCCACTGAACTGGCGACCAAAATATTCCAAGAAAACAACCCTCAATGAGTGTAGTATCGAGTATCTACCAACTTCGGACTGCACCAAAGTCGGTCATCTCACTACCCCTAAAGAGGCCAGGATGGTCAAGTAAGGTTCCTAAGGTCAGTTGATGCTTCACGACACCACGCGGCGGCCCCGTACTCTCCTTGACTTGACTCAAGGGTTACCGGTACTCACCAAAGTGCCACATCAACGTAGCAACTGCTTCAACCGTGTCGGTATACCCCGCACAGTTCCCTCACAGTTTATTGCTACTTCTAAAAGGTATCCCCCAGATCCGGGTTAGGATCATTGAAACTTCCAAAACAAGCCCACAATATTAAAGCAAACAAAGTAAGCAATTGAAAACAAGAGTGGTCTAATCCTAAGGTACACCTCACTTATTAAAATCCCCAGCAGAGTCGCCAGTTCTATGATCGGTGGAAATAGAACTGACTGTTTTGAAATGCTGGTTCGCAAAATGTCGCGGTAAGCAAGAGTCGCCACCGTCTTTTATGTTCTCCAACAAGGAAAGGACAAAAGCACAGCAAAATTCCTTTTTGAGATGTTTCTCGGTTCGGGAGGTAGATTTATAGAAAGGGAAGGTGTTATCACCCTTTCTATCTGTGGTTATCCACGGGCTCTTAGGTACTTGCTCACTATGTTTTCAAAAATTGTTTTCTTTTCTTGTGTACGTGGGTTTGAAAAAGTTTAGTTTGAAAAACTTCTAGGTAACTCTTGTATCAGTCCTCAAGAGTGTATGAAGTATTTGTTTGAAAACTTTTTGAAAGTGTAGGTGCGAAAAGTTGTTTTTTTGTTTTGAAAGAGCAAGTACCCAGGAGAAATCTACCTACTCTAAGGAATTAAGCTGTGTAAGAGTCCTTTAGACAGTACTATCCCACTATTGAGAAGTAGGTAGCACCGTCGTTGGAGTTATTCGGGTCAATTCGATTATTAGGGACATGTGTGGTCACCAAAGCAATAGTAGGACGCCTTAGCGGTAACCCTAATGTCCTAGATCCTTTTTATCCGAGGTAACCGTTTCGAGGAAACTGGATCTTTAGACAGGAGGGCGACCTCTAAAACACCCTATACTTAATGACCACGTCGAGGAAACCAAGTGAGGCGTACCCTAAGAGTGGCATGTGCACGTGTGTCAGGTTTCATTTAAATTATCTTTGAACATGCATCATTGTGAGCTACGGGTTGATTTTATTTTTCAGACAAGTCTTGCATGCATTAGTTAACAGTTAATAATTGTGCAGAAAATAAATTGCGGAAAATTGAATCTACGCTATTACAAGGCGTCAGGTATTTACATCGCCAAAAACATAACCCTTAAAAATAAATGCGAGAAAATAAAGAAAGCGATAAAAACCCTAATTATCTATTACATTCTCGGAGCAGATACATCAATATAATCAAAATAAATATGCGCGCAAAGAAATTGAATCGGGACGTCCTTAGGGTTTTGACCCTTTTTGAGAAAAGAATGAAATTTGTCCTTTTTTGCATTTAATTAAATATTAAACCTAATTTACTAATTAATTAATTAATTAAAAGAGAAAGTATTTTTTATGTTTTTATGTTTTAATGAAAATAAAATAAAAAGAATTAAAATTGTCAAAAGAAAAACCCTAATTCTAGACTAATTTTATTTATTACAAAAATATTCAATATTAACCCTAATTAAACTAAATCAATTTATTAGTATTTATTTACAAAATAATAATTAAAGGTGAAAATAATAAATAATAAAAATAAATAATATTTACATTTTTTAGTTGTCTGAATTTATTATGAAAAATAATTATTTGTGAATTAATTAAATAATAATAATAATAGTTATTAAAAGAAAATAAAAAGAAAGAAAATAGGAAAATAATAAACCAGGGGGAGTGTGTTGGCCCAAAGAGGAGGTTAGTCTGGAATTTCTGAGGCCCACTAAGCTCAAGCCTGCGTTGACTTTGATAATTCCCCATGGCACGGTTGACTGGGAGCATGGTGGTCTTCCACTTATGATCCTCTGATTAGTGTATGTGGCCACTTGGCGCTTGGACGTGAGAGGTGCATGATAGACTCTTTCTGGAACGCTGTATGTAATCATGTTAGAAAAAATAGAAACAAAGGTTTGGGGGACCTGGGAATCGAACCCATGTCCCAATGATAACCAGCCAGATCACCAACCACTGAGCCATGCGCCTGCATTTGTTAGTATAATGGACAATGAATATATTATATAAAACAACAACATATGCTGGAAATTATGAAAAAAGCGCGCGTTCCCTTTGAATGCTCCAACCACACGCGTACACGTATTGTCTTCTTCCTTATGCCTGCAAAACAACAAATTAGATAGCGGGGGTTTTTAACCCCCACAATTTGTGATATGGAAAAATAACGATTAGCTCCCTAGGCTATATAAATATGGTGCGAGGGTTCCACTAGGTTCGTCTGAATGCAATGAGTTCAACCATGTGCATTAGGGGTCTCAATTTTACTGGATGTGGAAAGCCCCAAAATCAAAGCTTCAGAACCCTAATATTTGTCAATGGTAACTTTGGATTTAGGGCGTTTCAATGCAATTAAACCACACCATTAGCTTCCTATGGATTCATGCAATACAAAACAAACAACAAATCGTGTTAATGATGCATGAAATATGAATTTCGATTCTATGAAAATTAAGCAAACCGTGGGTCTGTTCTTGCGTATTCTTTGAGATTTGGCGTGTGATTTTGATTGCAAAAGGTTCCCGGGAGTTCTTGCAGGGTATTAGAAACACTATAATGCTCTGAATTAGCCTGGAAGATTGAAAACAGTTTTCACTTTTTCTTGGTTTTTTTCAATATTGGCTATGGCTTTCTGCAGCAATGCTCACGTCCAAGGCATTAGGTTTAGCCTGTGCATATATAGTAGAATGGAACTAGGTCAAATCCTTGGGCAAAGATCCATGGAATTATGGTTTCAATATTTGATTGAAAATCAAATAATTTTCAATCTTTTTGATTGAGAAATCTTGCCAAACTTGGATATTTTTGTCCCCTTTATGTGCACACGAATTTGCCAGTTTGTCTTTGAGCTTGTTTGCTTCACAAAAGATTGAAAAAAATCATATCTTTGAATTTCCTACAATTTAAATTAATTAAAGGAATTAAAATCAATTAAAAATCCAATTAATTAATAAAAATAAGAAAATAAATCAATTTAAGCTTGATGGGTCGTGCATAAGCTTTGGATAAAGTTTCAAGAAGGAATTTGAGGCCCATTAGCAAAAACAAGGTGTTTTGGGCAAAGTTGACTTTTGCAAATTCACAAACATTTCCCAACTTCTCCAATGCATATCTTGCTCAAGTTTTGTCATATGAACATGTTCTTGGACATTTTGGAAAGTTCTTGAAGTCCTCTAACCAATGTCTTTGGTCCCATGTCATTTGGATTTACCAATCTCAAGTTATGGTCTTTGACTTAAAGTGCATTTTTGTTGACTTTTGAAATTGACCTATAATGTAGAAATTGATAACTTTTTGTGAGAGCATTTCTTGGACTTGGAATGTGAAGATGAGTTGTAGGAAATGTCATCCCCTTCAAAATGAGCATTGGATGGGATTTTTCTGATGAACCATGAAAAAGTTATGCCTTGGTCAAGATACAGTTGACTTTTCTACTCTCCAAAAATAGTAACTTTTTGCATCTTGATGATTTTTGAGCTATCCTTGTGGAATCATGATCAAGACTTGATCAAATGATGATTGTGGACTCAAAATAAGATGTTGACCAAAAATTCTGACTTTTGACTGCAAAATGACCATTTTGCCCTTGCAGTTGACTGTAGGTCAAATGAGGCTTTTGACTGTGCAAATTGGCACTGTGAGTCTTGAAACTTGGCATGTAGGTGCTTGAGAATGTATATGGGCCTATGAGACTTGATTGAAGCATTGAAAACCTCAAATTTCTTGAGAGAACCAAAACCCTAATTTCAGTTGGCTTAGGAGGTGGTTTGACTGTACAATCCTTTGAGTAATCTTGAACAATTTGAAGATGATTCTTGACAAATCTTGAAGAATATGGGAGGGCAAATTTTGGGGTACAACAAAAGGGCTTTCTGACTAAGTTTTTGGTCGGTAAAGCTAACTATTTCTGGGATAGTCTAGACTTCAAGGCATTCGAGGATATTCTGGCTCTTCTGATATACGGCTTGGTATTGTTTCCGAACTCTGACTCTTTTGTTGATGTGAATGCGATAAAGATCTTAATCTCTCGGAATCCGGTACCCACTCTCTTGGGTGACATCCTTCATCAGCTTTATGCACGTACGGCCCGAAAGCGGGGAACCTTGATGTGATGTGCTCCTTTATTGGCGAGGTGGTTTATTTCGCACCTCCCTAAGTCAGTGCTAAAGAATAAAGAAGGCATGGACTGGGCTTATAGGGTTATGTCTCTCTCTCTCATAATGACATCATCTAGACTCTCAAGGTTATGGATGAAGAGGCTATCATTGATCGCTGTGGGGAGTATCCCAATGTTCCACTGATAGGAACCCATGGAGGAATTTCTTACAATCCGTGCTTAGTCCTACGTCAGTTTAGGCGTGCCAGAAGAGAAGGACCTCATGAGATGCTAATGCCTAGTATCATCTTTGATTTTCAAGGGGATATCAACGAGCAACGTCGCAGATTCATAAAGGCCTGGGATAGAGTTCACAGATCTGATCCACACGAGTTGGGTCCAAAGACTTCTCTTCCGATGGAGCCATATCTCATATGGGTCCGTATCCGTGCCCAGAAGCTGGGTATGCCATATGAATTTGTCCGGCCTATCATTGTTGAAATTGCTAATGAATAAGGGGTTCTTCCAACCATCCTCCATCCTCATATGCCCACTGACATTGGGGCACTGAAAGGGTCTTGGGTGCAACTGAGGGAAGAACGGGATTCTTACCGAGAGAAGTTCAACGAGCAAGAGCAGAAGATCCAGAGGTTGACTAGGCAGTTAGAGAATGAGCGGATTCTCAATGACTACGTCCATACTGATAAGAAGAGACCATGGGAGCGTTGATTGACCTTTGATTGTTTCTTTTCCAGTTTTTACTTACTTTTCAGTATTTCCATTCTTGTAACGCCCCGAGGGCATCAGTTGAACAATTTGAATTCCAAAGTTTATCTAATAAAGTGTGTTTCCTTTCTTGTTTACAAATTTGAATCTCCCTACTGTCTTTGAAATCATAAATCATACGCATTTCATCCCATGCACTTCATAAACAGGTACCCATTACAGGTCTCTTATCTTCTTCGCTGTTTATTTCAGCGCTCAATCATCATGTCTGTTGAACCTTCAACTGAGCAAGCCATCAAGGCCCTCCAGGCCCAGAATGCCCAATTCCAGGAGTTGTTCATGAATCTAGCTAAGGGTCAGCAAGACTTGAAGACCGTGATTCTGAAAGAGAAGAAGAAGAAGAAGAAAAGGACAATCTTGTTTAACACAGGGCACAGGTTTGGAAACAGGCTACAGAATGAAGTTGATCTGACTACCTCATCTGGAGGGAAAGATAGTCAAGAGGAAAGGAGGGCTCCTAGCCCTGTGGTCTCCAACAACGAGATGGACTTCGATGAAGAACAGTATCCTCCTGCTGAGGATAGATACAAGCAACTGGAAGACCGGTTGAGTGCTATGGAAGTTCAGAAGGTGCCTGGTCTGGACTTTGGTGATCTGGGTCTATCATCTGGGGTGGTAATTCCCCACAAATTCAAGGCACCAGCTTTTGCTAAGTATGGCGGAGTTTCTTGTCCGAAGCTGCACCTCCGGTCATATGTAAGGAAGATTCAGCCGTATACCACTGATAAAAAACTATGGATCCATTTATTTCAAGACAGTATCTCAGGGACTCAGCTTGAGTGGTTATATCAGTTAGAAGGATCCAGTATCCGCAGTTGGGAAGATTTGGCTACTGCATTCTACAGGCAGTATCAGTACAACTCCGACCTTGCTCCTACGCGTACCCAACTCCAGGGTATGTCAATGGGAACGGGTGAAGGATTCAAAGATTATGCTCAGAAGTGGAGGGACCTCACCAGAAGAGTACAACCACCCTTGGCTGATCGAGAGCTAGTTGATATGTTTCTGGGGACCCAGTCAGGTCCATTTTTCAATCACCTAATTGGAAGCTCTTCGTCTGTGTTTACAGAGCTTATTTTGACCGGTGAGAGGATTAAGGCTGGTATTAAGGCTGGTAAGATACATAAGGGTGCCTCATCAAGCACCAAGAAGAAGCCATTTAAGAAAGAGTCCAGTGCTGTCTACAGTTCAAGAAGACAGAATAGACCTGAACACCGCCAAGCTGTTAATGTGGTTGTTATTTCGAAACCTGCTGGTGCTCCTCAGCACAACAATCAACAGAAGGACGAGAGACCTCGAAGGCAATTCACCCGTCTCAACATGACATTATCTCAGATTTTTCCACAGTTGCTGAAGACCAATCTGGTGATTCTAAAGAAAGCCCCGAAGAATCCAAATACAACATCACCGAGGTATAACCCTAATGCCCGCTGTGCTTATCACTCTGATAGCCCGGGCATAATACAGATGATTGTTGGACTTTAAAGAATAAGATACATGACTTAATTGATGCGAAGGAGATTAAGTTTGAGGCGCCCGAGAGGCCTAATGTTGTGACTGCTCATATGCCCAAGCATGGAGTAAATGCTGTAGAAGAAGACTCATTTGTGGTTTCTGTAAATGATATTGTTACCCCTTTGATCACTGTGAAGAAGAACCTTTTGCTAGCCGTTTTATTTCCGGGTTGTGACGAAGGTTGTCGTATGTGTTCTATTCTACCTACCGGTTGCCATCTCTTAAAGTCAGGTGTCCAACGCCTGATGGATAGTAAAGAGATTCTGTTTGAGAAGATTGTTGTTCCTCTAGTTCATTCTGAAGAAGTTGCCATCATTACCATTTTCGAAAATTCTTCCAATGCTCCCTCGAGGAAGCCTGTTAGAATTACATCTGTTCCGAGAATCGCACCTGTGATCATCACTGTTCCGGGGCCCATCCCTTATACCTCTGATAAAGCTGTCCCTTAGCACCATGGGGCTGATGTTTATTTCCATGGAGTTAAGCAAGAGTTGAACGCTGATACTGACATCAGCAATATTGTTGGACCTGCTAAAGTCACCCGCAGCGGAAGACTTTTCTCACCTGATATTGCTCCACCAACTGCCCGAAGACCTGTTACACCTGCCAGTGTACCTGTCACTATTCCCGTTCAAGTTCCTATTCTTACCCCTGTCGTCGAGTCATCGGACACTCGGGGCAAGGGATCACCTATGATGTGTCGGCCCAGACGGAGGCACCGAAGACGATTACTGTTGAAGCTTCCAAACAAGAGATGGAAGAGATTTTGAAAATCATCAAAAAGAGCGACTACAATGTAGTTGAGCAGCTGGGGAAAACCCCATCCAAGATTTCCATGTTGTCACTGTTGTTATGCTCAGAGGCCCATGCCAAGGCTCTGATTACCTTCTTGAAAACCGCTCACGTACCATAAGAGACATCAGCTGATCAGTTTACAGATTGTGTGGCTAATTTGACTGCTGATAATGGGTTGGGTTTCTCTAACGCCGACTTGACTGCTAAGGGGAAGAATCACAACAATTCCATGCATGTCTCCATTGAATGCAGGGGCACTAATCTTGCACATGTATTGGTGGATACTGGTTCCTTATTGAACGTCTTGCCTAAGAAAGCTCTAGACCGATTGGATTGTGAAGGGTTGGAGCTGAAGCCAAGCAACATCGTCGTCAGGGCCTTTGATGGGTCTAAGAGGATGGTGCATGGAGAGGTTGATATTCCGATTAAGGTTGGTTCTCAGGTTTTCAACTCTACATTCTATGTGATGGACATTCAGCCATCTTATTCTTGTTTGCTGGGTCGCCCATGGATCCACAAAGCTGGGGCCGTAACCTCAACGCTCCACCAGAAGCTGAAGTACCCGGTCAAAGGGAAAATTGTGACAGTACAGGGAGAGGAAGAGTACATGGTTAGTCACCTCAACTCTTTCTGGTATGTAGAGATGGATGGGGAGTTCATTGAGACCCCGTTCCAGCATTTTGAAGAGGTTCCCCAGACATTGGCGTCAGCTGAGACTATTGTTGAAAACTCTCCTATGAATATGGCTTCCTTTAAGGATGCCCGGGCTGTTGTCAAGAAAGGTGGGTGTGCAAATTGGGGCCGACTCCCTGACTTTACACAAAAGACTAACAAGTTTGGTTTGGGCTTCACTGCAGAAGCTCAAAGGGCCATTCGGAATGCACGAATCGGAAGACCTCCCGTGTTCATCAGCAACTCGGGGGTGAATGCCATTGAAGACGATGTGGAAGAGTCTGAATTCGACAGCTGGATCTATCCTACGACCGACGATGGACAATGCAACTGGACAGCAAAGGACTTCATCCCTATTACTTTTGTTACACGGTAATGAAACTTTTTTGTTTTGAATATGTAACAGACAATGTTTTAAACTTTACAACCCGATGTCTTACCCGGGGCACTGTGGCTTCATTTGTGAGGGCTTTATGTGTGTCATTTTCATATATCATTAATAAAAGCATTGGACGTTTCTTGCATTTCAAATCTTGTGCTCCTTGTTTTTCTTTTATTATATATATATATATTGCAAAACAGCTGATTTACACACACTCACATATACATGTCCACATCCACTATGGATCCCACTGATAACGACTCAGATACTGCTGGTTATGACTTCGAAAGTCCGATCAACTTAGCCGAAGATGAAGGTGAAGATGATTGTGAAGTTTCTGTTGAGTTTGTTAGACTACTGCTTCAAGAAGAGGGGGCCAGACTACCTCCAAGCCATCAATTCTGATGCCTCCAATTACAGGAAGACCGTTGATCTTATAAGTGCTGGATAATACAAAGAGATACGTGTTGGGGCAGCATGACGAGTCTGGCCGAAAAGAGCATGCTATTTACTGCTTTAGCAAAAAGTTTATCGACTGTGAGACCCAATATTCACTGCTCGAGAGAGCTTGCTACGCTTTGGCATGGGCTGCTCGCCGGTTGAGACAGTACATATTGACTCATACTACTCTTCTGATACACAAAAGATCTAAACATCTTGACGGCACCTTGGCCTTTTGCAATGTGGGGCATTGATATGATCGGCAAGATCAAACCTACAGCATCCAACGGGCATCGTTTCATCCTGGTAGCAATCGATTACTTTACGAAGTGGGTTGAAGCAGCTTCCTTTGCTACTGTAACGAAGAACGTCGTGGCACAGTTCATTCGGCACAATCTGATTTGTCGATACGGTGTACCAGAGAGGATCATTACAGACAATGGTACCAATCTCAACAACAAGATGATCACTGAGCTCTGCGAGCAATTCAAGATACAACATCATAACTCTTCTCCCTACCAGCCGAAGATGAATGGGGTTGTCGAAGCGGCCAATAAGAACATTAAGAAGATTGTGCAGAAGATGACAGTGACATACAAAGACTGGCACGAGATGTTACCGTTTGCTCTTCATGGGTCCTGTACCTCAGCACGGATGTCAACAGGGGCAACACCCTACTCCTTGGTTTATGGCATGGAGGCAGTATTGCCCATTGAAGTTCAGATACCCTCTCTTCGAATCATGAAGGACGTAGATTTGAGTGAAGATGACTGGATTCAGACCCGGTTTGATCAACTGAACCTAATCGACGAAAAGAGACTTACTGCTATTTGTCATGGTCAGACATATCAAAAGCGGATGATCAAGGCATTTAACAAGAAAGTCAGATGACAAGAGTATCAAGTTGGAGACCTGGTAATCAAGCGCATCATTCTACCTCAAGGTGATCCCAGGGGAAAATGGACCCCTACTTACAAAGGGCCATTTGTGGTTAAGAACATTTTCTCAGGCGGAGTTATGATTCTAACCACCATGGATGGTGACGACCTTCCTCACCCCGTCAATGCAGACATAGTGAAAAGATAATACGTATAATCAAAGACCCGCTAGGTTGACTGGCCTAGGAAAAAATAAGGGCTTCCCGATGAACCAAAAGGGTTCGGGCAAAAATAAGGGATGAAATTAAAAAAAATCTGTACACCTGGCAAGTCGAAAACCTGAAAAGGCGGCTTGGAAAAAATGGGGTATCCCGATGGACTGAAAACCCGAAAGGGCGGTCCAGGCAAAAATTAGGGATCGAAGCGTAACACTATGTCTCATTGGATCACCTTGCATCCAGACTTCGGTATCGACTATCAAGCTCGGACGAAACTAATCGATCTGATCTACCTTCAACCAATAGAAAAGTGATGAGATGCTTGAGGACATAAAGGCAATAGCAGAGTTGGAACCCAGTGGGATTATTCACACAACTGTTTTGTTTAGTTTTTCACAAATTGTGTAAATTCTGTTATTCAACGGCATTCTCTTACTAGGACGTCAGCCTCTTGTACAAAAACGCCTATTTACAGGCCAAACTTCAAGATCAATACAAATCATTTTCAGACAAATTTCAAACTGTTTTTCCTTTTTCTGTTTTGTTTTGCAAAGAACGTCCAATGTTCATTTTTGATATATGCATTTGACATTAATTGCTGCTCATAAATATTTACATGCAAACAAAAGATGAATTACTGGTAATATCAGAAACAGGGGCAATAAGAATTGTCCGAATTGTACAGTTGTTCAGTCCACCAGGTACAAAGGTAAATTCAGCTGAAGAATATGGCTAAGATACCTTCATTCCCCGCAGAGTAAGGCAGTAATGGTAGCTCTCCTCCAGCTGAGACTTGCAACTACGAACAAATCAGCAATACTCTCCCCAAGCAAAGTTAGTCTACCATCAGCACTAAAAGGGTCTTAATATTCCCCAGCGGGGTGTAAGAATATTCCCCAGCAAGTATAAGAGTATCCCCGGTAGTCTTAATATTCCTCAACGGAGTATAAGAATGTTCCCCAACATAACACAAGATACCCCAGTGGAGTCAATATTTTCCCAGCACGGTCTGAAAAAGCTTCCCCAACGGAGTTGAAGCATCATCCCCAGTAGACCCTGGAAGTTTATCCCCAGCGGAGTAAAATAAATCTCCCCAGCCAAGTTCAAAAGATCGTTCCTAGTAGAATTCAGAGGAGTATTCCCACAGGAGTCTAACAGATTTATCCCCAGCAAGTTACAAATAAAGATTATCCGCAGCGAAGTTATTTCCTTTCACAAACAGAGATTCAATCCTCGACAAGATCCAATATCACCAGCAACGGTAATCCATCCCCAGCGGAGCTTATCATTGGAATCTTCAGCAGAACATCTCTTCCCCATAGAGTAATTCCCCTCGGAGTAATCTCCTCATCAGTTTATTCCCCAACGGAGTTATCCTCTCTTGCAAGTTTATCACCTTCGTTCATCATCCCCAACAGAAACGAAGAATTCAACTCTACTCTCCAGCAAATCCGAGATTTATTTTCCCCAGCTAAAACATCACATTTCCATACATCATGATACATGCATATACGTATCATATAATACAATCTCATTTATATTGAGAACATCATTGCTTGATCCATATCATGCATTGCATAAGACTGACCTTTACCTTTCAGGAAAGATGCAGTTAAAGTTCTCAGCTAAAACCTTCTTTGATCCAGTTAAATCGATTCCTAAAGATTTTTCTGATGCCGATCCAGTTGAAGTTAATCCAGTCAAAGGAGACAAAACCAGTTAAATCGATTCCTAAAGATTTTTCTGATGCGAACGCAGTCAAAGGAGACAAAACAAGTTAAATCGATTCCTAAAGATTTTTCTGATGCGAACGCAGTCAAAGGAGACAAAACCAGTTAAATCGATTCCTAAAGATTTTTTTGATGCGAACACAATCAAAGGATACAAAACCAGTTAAATCGATTCCTAAAGATTTTTCTGATGCGAACGCAGTCAAAGGAGACAAAATCAGCTAAATTGATTCCTAAATATTTTTCTGATGCGAACTCAGTCAAAGGAGATAAAACTAGTTAAATCGATTCTTAAAGATTTTTCTGATGCGAATGCAGTCAAAAGAGACAAAACCAGTTAAATCGATTCCTAAAGATTTTTCTGAGGCCAATCCAGTCAAAAGAGACAAGACCAGTTAAATCGATTCCTAAAGATTTTTCTGAGGCCAATCCAGTCAAAAGAGACAAGACCAGTTAAATCGATTCCTAAAGATTTTTCTGAGGCCAATCCAGTCAAAAGAGACAAAACCAGTTAAATCGATTCCTAAAGATTTTTCTGAGGCCAATCCAGTCAAAAGAGACAAGACCAGTTAAATCAATTCCTAAAGATTTTTCTGAGGCCAATCCAGTCAAAAGAGACAAGACCAGTTAAATCGATTCCTAAAGATTTTTCTAAGGCCAATACAGTCAAAAGAGACAAAATCAGTTAAATCGATTCCTAAAGATTTTTCTGAGGCCAATCCAGTCAAAAGAGACAAAACCAGTTAAATTGATTCCTAAAGATTTTTCTGATGCCAATCCAGTCAAAAGAGACAAGATCAGTTAAATCGATTCCTAAAGATTTTTCTGAGGCCAATACAGTCAAAAGAGACAAAATCAGTTAAATCGATTCCTAAAGATTTTTCTGAGGCCAATCCAGTCAAAAGAGACAAAACCAGTTAAATTGATTCCTAAAGATTTTTCTGATGCCAATCCAGTCAAAGAAGACAAGACCTCCTCTGGTTCAGTCAGATCGCCGACAAGATCTCCCTGATTCGTATTCCAGTTGAAGTTCAGACCACCTACCAACGGTCTCCAAATGGCATCTGTAAGCCCATTCCCGACATCACAATGTTGATACCACTTCATGCGTGTGCAAATTTCTGGGCACTCTAGTGTTCAATCATCTTCCACCTTCGGATCACGAAAGGCCCGAAAGCCAATCTATATCCTCAGGTTTAAGAAAATTGAACAGGGGCAGCTTTTGTACCCCAAAATTTTCCCTCCCATATTTCTCAATACATTACAAGAATAATCTCCAAGTGGCTCAAGATTGCTCAAGATTGCTCAAGGTTGGACAGTCAAATCATCTCCTAAGGCAGTCAATCTCAAATTAGGGTTTTGTGTTGCATCAAGGTCCTTACATCCAAATGACCTCAAGTTCTCCCCAATGTCCTAATATGTTCTCAAGTTCATCCATGTCAAATTTCAAGCCTTGCAGAGGAAGTTTGGTCAGTCAATTGCTCAAGAGGTCCAAAAATCGACAGTGCTATGGCAAAAGTCAACTGTGACCTACAAACAGTCAAACCTCAAGATTTTTTGTCAACATTCTCATTTTGAAGGATAATTCATCATTTGATCAAGGGTTGATCATGATTCATCAAGGATTGCTCAAGATTCATCAAGATTCAAAAGTTGCTAAATTAGGGTTTTGCCGGAAAAGTCAACTCAAGTGTGACCAAGCATAACTTTCTCATACTTTATGAGAAATGACCCATCCAAAGCTCATTTTGAAGAGGATGTAGTTTCATACAATCCATCTTCATACCCCAAAGGTCATTTTTGAAAGTCAACAAAAACACCTTTTTTTCCAAAGCTTATAACTTGAGCATGGAATACCAAAATGAGATGAGACCAAAAGGGTTGGTTAGAGGACATCTCAAGGTTTCTAAAAAGTCCAAGAAAAACTCCAAAAGTTCAAAATTGAAGAAGTTATGCATTGTTGAAGTTGGGCATTTTTCCAAAATTGCCAAAAGTCAACTATCCCCAAAACTTCAAATTTTGTCAAAAGGGCCCACTTTTTTCCACTTGATTTGATCTTGTCACACTACACACGTGTCCTATCTTCAATTTTATGTACATTCATTAATTTTTCTATTTTATTTGATTTTTATTGAATTAATTCATTTTTAATCAATTTAAATCCAAATAAAATCCAAATCTTAATCACTTGGTATCTTTTTGATTGATATAGGTCTTAAATATCATCATGGACACAATCAAATCCAGATCAAGCCATATCATGCACAAAATATTGGTTTTTGACATTTTTGGAAGCTTTTTAATGGTGAATCAAATCACATCTTCAAGCATCAATGCACAAAGATTGAAAGCCCAAAACCTGACCTAATTCATTCCATTATACTTATACAACACAAAGCATACGAGCTCAGGACCTGGAGACTGCTAAATCACAAAGACAAAAACTTGAAAAAAGGCAAAAAGGCTTGGAACTGAAATCTTGGTTACAGACTGATACAAAGCAAAAACTCAACATAGACTTCTTGATGGTCATCCACTGAGTCTAAATCAATCAAAATCAGGCCATTACACCATCCCGATCGCACTGTAAGTCTCTCTGAAACCCGCCTTTCAGTTGAAAACGCATCCTCTTATTCTTGCATCTTTTTGCCAAAATCTTTGCACAATCATGCTAACGGTCCATTTAGAGACTTTCTGCATTAACCAATTGAGTTTTCATGGCCTGTAATACCATACCCGAAACTAGGGTTTGTGTTTCTTGTTTTTAGGCGTTTCAGTTTCAGGTAAAATCAGCACTATCAATGGCCATGGGTGTGTTCAGGAGGGAGAGACGAGCATGATGGTGGTGTCAGAATTCGTTTCCATAGCCTAGAGAAGATTTTAGGATGAACCTAGGGATTTAGTTGCGGATTCAAATCCGCAGGAAAAAGAACCAGGTTTCGTTGGAGAAGATAAAGACGTGCCTCTTCCTCATTGGTTGATTTTGAATCTCGCGCGTTTTGTTTTATTTCCAGCGTATTATTTGTTTTTCCCTTATAATAATCATCACCTAATCCATTAACAATATAAGCGCGTTGGCTCAGTGGCTAAGGCATATGTTCAAAGTCTAACAGGACCTGGGTTCGAATCCCAGGTCCACCATATTGCATATTATTATTTTGTTTCAGGTATTCAAGCGCTTTTCAGCAATTAAGGCCTATCATACACCATCACTCAGATGCCTGCCAGATGGCCCTAGGCTAGATCTGGTGGCCAACATTGCAAGTCCACCATATTCCTAAGTCAATGCACACGCGTGGAATGGCAAAAGTCAAAGCAGGCCAACGTACATGGGCCTCAAAAGCTGTTATTTTCACCATCTTTCTGGGTCCAACACCCCCTTTTGGTTATTTCTTTTTTTTTTCTTTTTATATTTCTTTTATTTAATTGTTTTGTTAATTATTATTTTTATTATCACTAACCAATTAATATTTTTCCTCATAAAATCAAAAACCAAAAAATATACTTTATTTATTAAAATTAAATTCATCATTTTATTTTTGTAAATAAATTATTTAATTAATTTAGTTTTAATTAGGTTTAACTTTTAATATTTTTTGCAATATTTAAAATTGATGTAGAAAATTAGGTTTTTATTAACTTTGACTAAATTTTATTTTCTTTAAATATCCAAAAATCCAAAAATATTTTAATTAATTAATTAATTTAATTGTTAATTTAGATTTAATTTCTTTTAATTCAAAAACAACCAAAAAAAGTTTTCTTTCAATAAAAGAGTCAAAACCCTAAAAATTTCGCATCCGATTTAATTTCTTGCACGCGATCAATTTTTTCTCAATATTGTATTTGCTTCCTGGAATGTAATAGCTTTTAATTAGGACTTTATTTTATCGCTTTATTTTTCCTTCCGCACTTTTAATTTCAAGGGTTTGTTTTTGGCGATGTAAATACCCGACGCCTTGTAATAGTTAGATTTAATTTCCGCAATTTAAATTCCGTAACTATACACTGTTAGATGTTTGATAATAGGGAATGCATGACAAGATCAAATCTTTAACTTAAAATCAACATAGCTCACCCATGACATGTACAAAGATAAAAATAACTGAAAACAACACACTATTACATGCATACTCTTAGGGTACACCTCACTTGGTTGCTTTCGAATGTGGTCATTGAGTATAGGAAGTTTTAGAGGTCGCCCTCTTGTCCAAAGATCATAGTTGCCTCGAAACAGTTGCCTCGGAAAAATGATCTAAGACATTAGGGTTACCGCTAAGGTGTCCTAACATTGCTTTAGTGACCACACGTCCCTTAATCGAATTGACCCTGAAACTACAACGACGATGCTACCTACTCATCAATAGTGAGCTAGCATTGTCTAAAGGACATTAGCACAATTTAATTCCGTTTTCGAGTAGGTAGATGGTTCTTAAGTACTTGCTCCTTTTAAAACAAAAATAAAACTTTTCGCACTTACACTTTTCAAACAAAAACTTCTTTCAAACCCACAAACATAAAGAAAAGCAATTTTGAAAACACTTTGAGCAAGTACCTAGGAGCTCGTGGATAACCACGGATAGAAAGGGTGCTAACACCTTCCCTTTCTATAATCTACCCCCCGGACCCGAGAAACATCTCGAAAAAGGAATTTTTCTGTGCTTTTTTCCTTTCCTTGTTGGATAAAATAAAAGACGATGGTGACTCTTGCTTACCGCGACATTTTGCAAAAACAAACGCAAAACACAAACCAGCATTCTAAAAAAACAGCCAGTTCTCTTCCCACTGTATCACAAACATCATAACATTGCATACATTTTGCATGGGACTAACCTATTTCAAAGACATGAGGGATTCATCTTTGTTCTGTTTTGTAGGTCATCATGATGCCCATGCGTAGGAATACCATCCTGATCAACTTTGTCCAGGTTCCCACCTTGCTTAAAGATCTGATTGCAAAGATGCCTGATACTACTTCCTTCCTCAGAAGACATGGTTATCTTCTCAGTTTGGTCACCTCCAAATTAGACGAGCAAATGTTGAGTGTCCTAGTCCAGTTCTATGATCTGCTATACCATTGATTTACTTTCCAGGACTACCAGCTGGTTCCCACCTTAGAAGAGTTCTCTGATCTGCTCGGTATCTCTATTCTGGAGCAGACCCCATTTACTGGTTGGGAGAAAATTCTGAGACCCGAAGAGATTACTGCAGCCCTTCATTTGACAAAAGAGGAGGTAATGGCTAATTGGGAGACTAGAAGTGGAGCAAAGGGATTTCTGACTAAGTTATTGGTTGGTAAGGCTAACTATTTCTAGGATAGTCTATACTTCAAGGCATTCGAGGATATTCTGGCTCTTTTGATATATGGCTTGGTATTGTTTCCGAACTCTGACTCCTTCATTGATGTAAATGCAATAAAAATCTTCATCTCTCGCAATCCTATACCCACTCTCTTGGGTAACATCCTTCATCAGCTTTATGCTCGTACTGCCCGAAAGCGGGGAACCTTGATGTGCTGTTCTCCGTTATTGGCAAGGTGGTTTATTTCACACCTTCCCAAATCAGTGCTGAAGAATAAAGAAGGCATGGGCTGGGCTTATAGGGTTATGTCTCTCTCGCATAATGACATTGTTGTACCCCAAAATTTTCCCTCCCATTTCCTCAACATTTTCTCATCACAAGACCCTTGAAGATCAAGATCCAGTTAGGGTTTCCTCTGCTCAAGACTTCTTCTTGCACTGTTAACCCAAATTAGGGTTTGTGTTTGCACAAAGATATTTTGACCTAAAATGCCTAAGATGACTTTCATGCTTCATGTTGGACTCCCAAGTCTATCCATACCAAGTTTCAAGTCTTGATTCCAATTTTTGCCCAGTCAATTGGACAGTTGACCTAGAGATCAACTGTATTGGGGAAAAAGTCAACTATGGCCAATTGACAGTCAAATCTCATGAAAATTGACCCACATCCACATTATGAACTCACATTGACCTTTTGATCAAGTTTGGATCACAACTCCACAAGAAATTTGATCAGATCACCAAAAGGGCAAAATGGTCATTTTTAGGGTTTTGACTGCACAAAGGCAATTTTTGACTGTTTGACCTAGCCAATGGCAAACCAAGCTCACATATGGACTCAAGGACCCCATGGAATTATCTTGACATGCTCAACAAGTTCAAAGGATCCCAAATACACAAGATTGATAGTTGAATTTCCCAGTCAATTGATCAATTTTGACTGTATACTGAAAAGTCAAACTTTGACTTTTTGGTCAAAATCAAAAGTCAAGATTCATTTTTCATCAAAACATGCCAAATCATGAAACTTGTTCACCAAGAAATCAAGAAATGCAAATTAGGGTTTGAAATGAAATTTTTTCATAACTTAGAATTTTTCTAAGTTATGGAAAACCCTAATTTTTTCCCAACTTTGCCCCACTTTCTCACCAAGATTCATTTGGATTCAAGCAAAAGTCAAAACATGAAAGTTGTAGCTTGTTGCAAAATCTACAACTTTGATTCACAAAGTTTTCCAAAAAGAAGCTTGTATCTCAAGTTACAATTTTTGGAACAAGGGTACCAAACCATTCTTAACTTAGTGAAAATTTGACCTATTTTGGACAAGTTTTTTACCTAACTTCAAGACCATTTTTCATACACTTCCACTTGGAATTTCAATTTGCATTTCAAAGATGCATTGTAGTACACATTCCAAGCTTTCCAAAATGTCCAAGAACTTCTCAAACAACGTCATGGTTAGGGAGAATCGAATTTTACAAAATGGGAAAAAGTCACTTTTGTTCTTGGCCAAGACATGTTCATACATTGGTGCCATTTTGAATTCAGCATGCTTAAGCTACATTGCAGGCCTCTAATCCCATTTTCACTCAATAATTCAATGCAAAACCATTGTGCCAAGATGTTGTTCTAAGCATTTGGACATTACATGGAGAATTAACCCTTAATTAGAAAAAGCATTATTTCCATTTTGAAAAAGTAGAACTTTATGTCCATTTTGCAAATCCAAGTGGTACAGTCCAAATATTCTTGGCACAAGTTTATGAGCAAATTGCACTGATCAAGGCCAATGTATGCAGCATAGTGTGAGGGCCTGTACAGGCTAGAAACATCAAGTGACCATTGTTTGCTTAAAGTTCAAGAAACATTGCATATGAGATACCAACCTCCATATCAGTCAACCAGGCCTTAGAGAAAGATATCAAACACATTCCAAACATTGATCCTAAGCTAAAGCACGAGCCTTTCACCTCCAATACCTTCACAAACTCAGAACCACCATCAAACTGCCAAAACAGAGTGACCTCTGCAGATTGAGTTCCAACTCTCATCCCTGTCATGCTTTCTTGCTAAAAGCTCTTCACACACCTTCCCTACCATCAATACAAGCTAACCAAAACCTAAAACACGACCTGTAATTCCTCTAACCAGTTCCACCATTTTCATTTTCTTGTTTTGCAGTTGAAGGTCTCTAGCACGATTCAAGAAGTTTCAAGACAAAGTAAAGCTTGGAATAGCATCCCTGGACCTCAAGGAAGCTATACCAATCATCACCTTGCACTGAAAGCTTCCCCATTGCCAGATACAACTTCAACTGAACAGGTAAGTTTATGAACTCGTATCTCTCTTATTAGGCATTGTTAGCTTTAGGTTTGTGAAGAAAACATGTCACAATCATAGCCCTGAACATGCCCATATGATTAGATTTCATTTATATTATGTGTGCTGCAAGAATTTTGAGTCTGAACATTGATGGAAAACTAGGTCAGGATTTGGGGGAGAAGAAATTCTCCCTCATCTTAGAGAGTTAAGTCAAGTTTTTTATATCCTTGGATTCGTCTTCTCATGCTCTACACTTTTCATGTTGAAAGTTTTGCTTAAAAGTCCAGGAATTGGGAGATAGAAAACGCGTGTTTGGCTTGAACAAAGGTGTTCTGAGGTTGAAGATGACTTGGTTCTGGGCTGGGCCTGTTTGACATTTCTTTTTGCACCATATTTTTACTTCTGCACCCCCTGAGCCCATTTTGCTTATTTCTTTGACTTTTTGACTTTTTCTTTTTTGGATTGACTTATTTATTTTTTCTCATGATATTAAAAATATAAAAAATATTTTTCTCACCATTTTTGAATTTATTAGGCATTTATTTGGTTTTCTTTTAGTTTGTACATAAATAAATAAATACATATACTTTTATTTAAAATACTAAAATAGTGCAAATACATTTTTATACATTTTTATTTTGTTTTTACTTTCTGAAAATATTTTATAGAAAAAATACTTTTTTATTAAATATTAAATATTATTAATTTATATATACTTCATTTTATTTTATTTTTGTATACAATAAATAAATATTTGTACATAATAAATAAATAATGCATTTTATTTAATAGAATTAGGGTTTAACCCTAAACATGAAAAACTCCCAAAAAATAATACTTTTCTTTTTGTTTATTTTGACATATAAAAATACTTTTTTTCATATATACAAAAATCATTTTTTGCATCTTGCATATTTATTCTTATTTTATTTAATTTATACAATTAAATCATCTTGTAAATAAGGCAATATTGATGTAATAGTTTAGGTTTAAATTCCTTGTCAAAATCTCCATTTGAACATTTGTACCCCCCTTCCCATATATGGTTTTGTAATAGCTTAGTAAATTTATTTTCGCACTTTATTGCTTTCTAATTATACCATGTTAGAATTAGGGTTGTATGCGAAAAAACAACGAAAATAGTTTTGACCTAATTTCAAGATAAACAAGCATGAAAATGGACACACAAATCACACTTGCACCCCCTAGGGTATTCCACTTGTTGCCTTTCAAAATTGGGCCATATTGCATGTTAGGTCTCTTTGGGCAAAACAAACACAAATCAAATGATCATAGTCCCTCGATGACGCTTTCGAAATGTTGCCTAAACAAATGATCAAGTCCCTTAAAGAAAATTGCCCAAAGATACTTGGCACCATTGCAATTATGGTCTAAACGATGACCCGCGCCCGTCCCTTTCACATCCTAACATGAGATTGTCCACCAAATACAATGGTGGAACAAACTTGTCAAAAGGGTTAAAACATAGCAATAAACTTTGAGAAATTTAGGAGTATATAACCTCTTAGTTACTTGAATCAAACTTGCAAAACAAAACACTTGCCTACTTTCTAAAACCACACCTCACAACACTTTCAAAACAACTTTCAAAATGAAAACCTTTTCAAAAGACATACATCTTTGTATACATACCAACATGGATCATTACAAAGGTTGCCACCACATTGGCTTCTTTTCAAAACATTTTCAAACCCACACACACAAGCACCATTTCAAACAATTGAAAACAAAAGGCAAGTGATCTAAGCAAGTAACTAAGAGCCCATGGATAACCATGGATAGAAAAGGTGCTAATACCTTCCCTTTCTATAATCTACTCCCCGAACCCAATAAAACATCTCAAAATGTTTTTGCTGTGCTTTTTAACCTTTCCTTAGGATAAAATAAAAAGTCGGTGGCGACTCTTGCTCAACCGAAACATTTGCGAAAACAAACGCAAAACCTTAGTCAGTTCTCCCACCGTATCACAGAATTGGCGACTCTGCTGGGGATAATTTTAAAAGTGGAGTAACCTTAGGGCTTAGATCACCTTTGTTTTCAATTGTTTGCTTTGTTTGCTTTTATATTTGTGGGCTTTGCATCGGAGTTTCATAGATCCTAACCCGGATCTGGGAAATACCCTTTTTAGGTAGCATAATCTGTGAGGGACCTATCCGGCGTAGACCGACATGGGTGAAGCAGTGGCTACATTGGTGTGGCACCTTGGTCTGTACCTATATCCCTTGTGTTGCAATAAGGAGAATATAGGTCTTCTAAGGAGTCATTAAACACCAACCAACCTTAGAACCTTAAATTGACCAAACTTGGCTATTAGGACAGTAGCAGTATGCTACACTCATTGAGGTTAAACTCTCGCGATGGTTCTGGCCTGAAGAAAAGATTGCGATGCTGGAGTTATGACCGATTGAGGGTAGCCAATGATTTGAGATTCTCTAGAACCCGGTTACTTTTGATAGGACAGGTTTTAACCAACGAAACCAAAAGAGGGTAACACCTAAACTTCATGATGGCCTGAAACTTAAGGGTTGTCTTGTGTGACTTGTGTGCCTTCCATGCTTGCCTATGTGAATACTTGTGGTGTGCTTCATCATAGCATCATGCCATCATACCATTGCATGCATCCTGTATAAAGGACTAACCCATTTCAAAGACAAAAAAGTTTCATCTTTGCTCTGTTTTGTAGGACATCATGATGCCCGTGCGTAGGAATACTATCCGGCTCAACTTTGTTCAACCACCAACTTTGCTCAAGGATTTGGTTGGTAGGATTCCAAACACCTCTTCCTTCATCAATAGGCATGGTTCTCTCCTTGGCTTGATCACTGCAAAATGGGACCAACAACTGATAAGTGTTCTGACCCAGTTTTATGACCCCCTGTATCATTGTTTCACCTTTCAAGACTTCCAGTTGGTTCCTACCCTGGAAGAGTTCTCTTATTTGCTTGGGATCCCTGTCTTGGATCAAACTCCATTCACTGGTTTGGAAAGGACTCCTAGGCCTGAAGAGGTTGCTGCAGCTCTCCCCTTGACCAAAGAAGAGGTATTGGCTAACTGGGAAACTAGAAGTGGAGTTAAGGGCTTTTTGGTCAAATTTCTGGTTGGCAAGGCTAATGATTTCTGGAATAACTTGGACTTCAAGGCGTACGAAGATATTCTGGCTCTTTTAATCTATGGTCTGGTATTGTTTCCCAATCCTGACACCTTTATCAGTATCCATGCCATAAGGATCTTCATGTCTCGGAATCCTGTACCCACTCTTTTGGGTGATATCCTGCAACAACTCTATGCTCGTACTGCTCGAAAACGGGGAACTCCGTGGTGTTGTGCTCCTTTGCTAGTAAGGTGGTTTATTTCGCACCTTCCTAAGTTCGTGCTGAAGAATGAAGAAGGAAAGGATTGGGCTCGGAGGTTAATGTCTCTCACTGATAATGACATCACTTGGACCCTCAGAGGTTTGGATGAGGTAGCTGTTATTGATCGTTGCGGAGAATACCCTAATGTTCCGTTGATTGGTATCCAAGGAGGAACCTCTTATAATCCATGTTTAGCTCTCCGCCAGTTTGGAAGAGCCAGAAGAGTCGGGCCTCATGAAATGTTGGTTCCTCACTTCCATTTTGAGTTTCAGGCAGATAGTGACAAACTACGCCATGGATTCATTAAGGCTGGGGACAGAATTCACAAAGCTGACCCGCATGAGTTGGGACCAAAGACCTCTCTACCAATGGAACCCTATTGCAAATGGGTCCGCATCCGTGCTCAGAAGTTAGGTATGTCGTACGAAGCTGTCAGACCTATCATTCTTGAATCTTCTGATGACGATGGAGCTCCTCCAACTATCCTCCCTCCTCAGATACCCACTGATTTTGACACCATGAAGAGATCTTGGGCGCAGCTAAAAGAAGAACGGGATTTCTATCGGGAAAAGTTCAACGAGCAGGAACGGAAGATCCAGAGGCTGACTAAGCAATTGGAGGAAGAGCGGGTTCTGAATAACTACATCAACACTGAGAAGAGGAGGCCATGGGAGCACTGATGGGCTTTGGATATTTCCTTTTATAGCCTTTATTTCCTTTCCAGTATTTTTCATTCCTGTAATGCCTAAGGGCAAGTTGTTGAACAATTTGAAATTTGAATCTAATGAAGTGCGTTTCCCTTTTGTCTACAAAGTTGAATCTTGTTTGTCTTTGAAAACATAAAACATACGCATCTCATTGCACCATATGCATGACAGGTACCCTTTTCACAGGTTGCTTAATCTTCTTCGCTGTTTATTTGAACAGTCATCATGAATCCAGACTCATCCAGTGAGCAAGCAATCAAGGCCCTTCAGGCCCAAAGTGCCCAGTTTCAAGAGATGGTCCTGAGCCTGGCCCAAGGTCAGCAAGAGTTGAAGACCTTACTCCTGAAGAAGAAGAAGAAGAAAAAGAGGACTGCGTTATTCAACACCGGACGCAGATTTGGGAACACACTCCATAATGAAGCTGATCCAACTACTTCTTCTGCTGAGAAAAACAGTCCCCAAGGGGGAGGAGCTCCTAGTCCTGCAGTCTCTGACAACGAGACGGACTACAATGACGAACAATACCCACATGCTGCTGACAGATACAAACAATTAGAGGACCGCTTGAGCGCCATGGAAATTCAGAATGTACCGGGGCTGGATTTCGGAGATTTGGGGTTATCTTCTGGGGTAGTAATTCCACACAAGTTTAAGGCGCCTGCTTTTGCCAAATATGACGGGGCTTCCTGTCCAAAGCTGCATCTAAGGTCGTACGTAAGGAAGATCCAACCTTACACGGCGGATAAGAACCTTTGGATTCACTTCTTCCAAGATAGCCTTTCGGGGTCACAGCTTGAATGGTTCTATCAACTTGATGGGACTAGTATCCTACACTGGGAAGATTTAGCAACCGCATTCTACAGACAATATCAATACAATTCTGATCTCGCTCCTACGCGTACCCAACTTCAGGGTATGTCTCTAGGAACGGGCGAAGGGTTTAAAGAATATGCACAAAATGGAGAGATTTGGCTGGCAGGGTGCAGCCTCCATTGACTGATCGTGAGCTGGTTGATATGTTTCTAGGGACTTTGTCTGGTCCGTTTTTCAATCATTTGGTTGGTAACTCCTCCGCTGGGTTTACGGATTTGATTCTGACAGGAGAAAGAATTGAAGCTGGCATCAGGTCAGGAAAGATACAAAAAGCTGCCTCCCCAAGTACTGAGAAGAGGCCTTTCAAGAAAGAAGCAAGTGCAGTCTATGGTTCTAGAAGACAAGTCAAGCCAGAAAGTAGCCAAGCCGTCAATGCTTTGGTCATTTCAAAACCTGTTGCTGCTCCTCAACAGTACAATCAACAAAGAGGTGAAAGGCCCAAGAGGCAGTATACTCGGTTAAGTATGACCTTGTCACAAATCTTACCGCAATTGTTATCAACCAACTTGGTGACCATCAAAGAAGCGCCGAAGGTCGTTAATACTGCATCTCCTAAGTATAACCCGAATGCCCGTTGTGCTTATCATTCTGATAGCCCCGGGCATACTACTGATGATTGCTGGGCCTTGAGAAACAAAGTGCAAGACCTTATCGACGCGAAGGAAATTCAATTTGAAGCGCCTGAGAGGCCAAATGTTGTAACTGCTCCTATGCCCCAACATAGAGTAAATGCCATCGAGGAAGATTTGTATGCTGTTTCGGTGAATGATGTTGCTACCCCTCTATTGACTGTTAAGAGGAACTTGCTACTAGCCGGTTTATTTCCGGGTTGTGGCAAGGGTTGCCTCCTGTGTGCTGTTATCCCTACCGGTTGTCCGCTGCTGAAATCAGGCATCCAAAGCCTGATGGATAGCAAAGAAATTATGTTCAAGAAAACTGCTGTTCCATTTGTTTCCGCTGAAGAAGTATCTGTTGTCACAATTTACAATCCTGCCAAAGCTCCCACGAGGAAGCCAGTCCAAATTCTGTCTGTTGCACCCATTACTATTACTGTTCCGGGGCCTCTCCCCTATGAGTCTGATAAATCTGTCCCATGGCATTATGGGGCCGACGTGTATGTGCTTGGAGTGAAGCAGGAGTTCAACACCAATACCAGTATCAGTAACATCACTGGTCCCGCCAAGATTACCCGCAGTGGCAGGCTCTTCTCGCTTGACATTGCACCGCCAGTTATCCGAAAACCTCTCACCATCACACCCGCAAGTGTGCATGTTCCAATTCAAGTTCCTGTGTCTACTACTGCCGCCGAGTCCTCTGATACTCGGGGCAAAGAAGTTGCTGCCGATTTGCCTGCCAGGACGGAGGCACCAAAAAAGACTGCTGTGGAAGCCTCCCAACAAGAAATGGAGGAAATCCTTAAAATCATCAAAAAGAGTGACTTCAATGTTGTTGAACAGTTGGGGCATACCCCCTCCAAAATCTCTATGCTATCATTGATGCTATGCTCAGAGGCCCATGCAAAAGCCCTGATTTCATTTCTGAAAACGGCCCATGTACCGCAAGAGACCTCCGCGGATCAATTCACCGACTGTGTAGCTAATTTGACAGCTGACAATGGTTTGGGGTTCTCAGATGCTGACCTCACCGCTAAGGGGAAAATTCATAATGATGCCCTGCATGTTTCCATAGAATGCAGGGGCACTACTCTCGCGCACGTGTTAGTGGATACCGGCTCTTCTCTGAATGTTTTGCCCAAGAAGGCATTGGATCGCTTGGATTGTCAGGGTCTGGAGTTGAAACCTAGCAACATCATTGTTAGAGCCTTCGACGGCTCTAAGAGGATGGTGCACGGTGAAGTAGACATTCCTATTCGTGTGGGTTCCCAAGTCTTTGACTCAACATTCTATGTAATGGATATTCGTCCATCTTACTCCTGCTTGTTGGGTCGACCCTGGATTCACAAGGCTGGGGCAGTAACCTCCACTCTACACCAAAAGCTCAAATACCCTGTCAAAGGGAAGATTGTTACTGTGCAGGGTGAGGAGTAGTACATGGTTAGTCATTTGAATTCATTCCGGTATATCGAGATGGACGGGGAGTTCATTGAAACCCCCTTTCAGCATTTTGAGGAGGTTCCTCCAACGTTGGCATCAGCTGAAACTGTGGTTGAAGAAGATTTTCCGTTGAAGATGGCATCCTTGAAGGATGCCCGGGCTGTAATCGAGAAAGGCAATTGTGCAAATTGGGGTCAGCTTCCTGACTTCACTCAAAAGAACGACAAGTTTGGGCTGGGCTTTACTGCAGAGGCTCAGAGGACTGTGCGCAAAGAAAAGATCAGAAAGGCTCCGGTGTTTATCTCCCACCCAAGGGTGAATGCTATCGAGGAGGACATAGAGGAAGCAAAGTTTGACAGTTGGATCTATCTAACCACCAGCAACGGACCAAGCAACTGGACGGCAAAGGATTTTACACCTATCACATTTGTCACGCAGTAATTAATTCTTTTTATTTCCAATTTGTAACAAACAATATGTTAAAACTTTGTTGGCTCGGTGTCCTACCCGGGGCATCGTAGCTCCATTTGTGAGGGCTTTTTGTATGACATTTTCATATATCATCAATCAAAACATTGGACGTTTGTTGCATTTCAAATCTTGTGCTCTTTTTCTTTGTGTTATATATTGCAAAACAGCTATATTTACACACACTCACTTATACAGGTTTCAATCCACTCTGGATCTCACTGGTAACAGCTCTGCTACCACCAGTTATGACTTTGAGAATCCGATCAATTTGGCCGAAGACGAAGGTGAAGATGATTGCGAAGTGCTTGGTGAACTCGCAAGACTGCTACTCCAAGAAGAGAGGGCTATTCAACCACATGAAGAGCCGGTGGAAACAGTTAACCTGGGTACTGAGACAGATAGGAAAGAAGTCAAGATTGGTGCCAATCTAGAGCTCAGTGTGAAGCAACGATTGATCCAGATACTACATGATTACATGGAGATCTTTGCTTGGTCCTATGAAGACATGCCTGGTTTGGATGCCGACATTGTAGTTCATCACCTGCCAACCAAGGAAGACTGCCCTCCGGTAAAGCAAAAGGTCCGCCGCATGCGCCCAGAGATGTCCGAAAAGATCAAGGCTGAGGTTATGAAGAAATTCGATGCCGGGTTTCTAGCGGTAACTTCTTATCCTCAATGGGTTGCCAACGTGGTGCCAGTGCCAAAGAAGGACGGAAAAGTCAGGATGTGTGTCGACTACAGGTATTTGAACAGGGCAAGCCCCAAGGATGATTTCCCGCTACCTCACATCGACGTTCTTGTCGACAATACTGCTCAACATAAGGTGTTCTCCTTCATGGATGGTTTTCCAGGGTATAATCAGATCAAGATGGCTCCGGAAGATATGGAAAAGACTACCTTTGTGACTCAGTGGGGCACCTTCTGTTACAAGGTCATGCCATTCGGGTTGAAAAATGCTGGGGCAACCTATCAACGTGCCATGGTTGCTTTATTTCATGATATGATCCATCATGAGATTGAGGTATACGTTGATGACATGATTGCAAGGTCCCAAACTGAGGAGGAGCACCTTGACCATCTGAGGAAGCTGTTTGACCGACTCAAGTTATACAAGCTAAGGTTGAATCCCAACAAATGCACCTTTGGGGTGAGGTCCAGAAAATTGCTAGGTTTCATTGTAAGTGATAAAGGTATTCAGGTGGACCCTGCCAAGGTAAAAGCCATACAAGAGATGCCAACTCCAAAGACAGAGAAAGAAGTCAGAGGCTTCCTGGGACGACTGAATTACATTGCCCGATTCATCTCACATCTGACTGCTACTTGTGAGCCAATCTTCAAATTACTGAAGAAAGATCAAGTAGTACGCTGGAACGATGAATGTCAGGCTGCCTTTGAAAAGATAAAGGAATATCTCCAAGAACCACCCATTCTTATGCCACCAGTGGAAGGAAGACCTCTGATACTATACTTGACAATGCTTGATAATTCAATGGGGTGTGTGCTGGGGCAGCATGACGAGTTTGGCCGAAAAGAGCACGCTATTTATTACTTGAGCAAAAAGTTTACCGATTGTGAGTCTCGTTACTCACTGCTTGAGAAAACTTGCTGCGCTCTGGTATGGGCTGCTCGCCGGCTGAGACAGTATATGCTGACTCACACCACGTTATTGATTTCAAAGATGGATCCCATCAAGTACATATTTGAAAAGCCTGCTCTGTCTGGAAGAATAGCAAGATGGAAAATGATCTTAACAGAATATGATATCCAGTATACAACTCAGAAAGCAATTAAAGGAAGTGTACTGGAAGATCATTTGGCACACCAACCTGTGGACGATTATCAATCATTGAACTTTGATTTTCCGGACGAAGATATCATGGTGGTAACCGACTGTGAAGTACCTGGATCAGATGAAGGACCTGAGGAAGCATCCCGATGGTCTATGCATTTTGACGGAGCCTCCAATGCTTTGGGTAACGGCGTCGGCGCTGTAATCATATCTCCCAAAGGAACTCATACTCCACTCACTGTCCGATTGTGTTTCAACTGCACCAACAACATGGCAGAATATGAGGCATGTATCATGGGTCTGCAAGCTGCAATCGACTTAAGGATCAAATTTCTGAGTGTCTTCGGAGATTCTGCTCTCAATCAGATCAAAGGCGAGTGGGATACGAAACACCCAAATCTTATTCCTTACAAGGAGTATGTGTCGACCTTGCTTCCCCACTTTGAAGAGATAACTTTTGAGCACTTCCCAAGAGAGGAGAATCAGCTAGCGGACGCACTAGCTACGATGTCTTCAATTTTCAAAGTTAAATGGGACAATGAGGCTCCCCGGATCATTATCTGGAAGTTGGACGAACCGGCATACTGCTGCGATCTTGAGGCCGAAAAGGTGACTGAAAAACCCTGGTATCATGAGGTGAAGAGGTACTTGGAAGCTCAGGAATACCCTGAAGGTGCATCTGTCAATGACAAGAAGTTCATGAGGAGGTTTGCGGAAAAATTCTTCCTCAGCAACGGCATTCTCTACAAACGGAATCATGATTCGACTCTACTGCGTTGTGTGGATAAGGCTGAAGTAGAGAAGATCATGATAGAACTGCATGAAGGTACATTTGGAACACATTCCAGTGGACACACCATGGCAAAGAAAATCCTTAGGGCAGGATATTTCTGGTCCATAATGGAAGCCGATTGTTACCAACACTCTCGAACTTGTCACAAATGCCAGATCTATGCTGACAAGGTGCATATTCCTCCGGTTCCTCTGAACGTCCTGACGGCACCTTGGCCTTTTGCAATGTGGGGCATTGATATGATCGGTGAGATCCGACCGACGGTATCCAACAGGCATCGCTTCATCTTGGTGGCAATCGATTACTTCACGAAGTGGGTTGAGGCAGCTTCCTACGCAACGGTAACCAAGAGCGTCGTGGCACGTTTCATCCGGCATAATCTGATCTGTCGGTACGGCGTCCCGGAAAGAATCATTACGGACAATGGTACCAATCTCAATAACAAAATGATCACTGAACTCTGCGAACAATTCAAGATACAGCACCACAACTCTTCTCCTTACCGGCCGAAGATGAATGGGGCTGTAGAGGCAGCTAATAAGAATATCAAGAAAATTGTGCAGAAGATGACAGTGACCTATAAAGATTGGCACGAGATGTTACCGTTCGCTCTTCATGGGTACCGTACCTCAGCAAGGACGTCAACCGGGGAAACTCCCTTTTCCTTGGTCTATGGCATGGAGGCAGTCTTGCCGATCGAAGTCTAGATACCCTCTCTCCGGATAATGAAGGATGCAGACTTGAATGAAGATGACTGGATCCAGACTCGACTTGATCAATTAAACCTGATTGACGAAAAGAGACTCACCGCTATTTGTCATGGTCAGACGTATCAAAAACGGATGATCAGGGCATTTAACAAGAAAGTCAGACCACAAGAGTATCAAGTTGGGGACCTGGTAATCAAACGCATCATCCTTCCTCAAAGTGATCCCCGGGGAAAATGGACCCCTACGTACGAAGGGCCATTTGTGGTTAAACATGTGTTCTCAGGAGGAGCCATGATTCTAACCACCATGGATGGTGACGACCTTCCTCACCCCGCCAATGCAGACATAGTAAAAAGATACTACGCATGAATAAGAGACCCGCTAGGTTGACATACCTAGGCAAAAATAAGGGCTTCCCGGCGAACCAAAAGGGTTCGGGCAAAAATAAGGGATGAAATGAAAAGAATCTGTACACTCGGCAAGTCAAAAACCTGAAAAGGCGGCTTGGGCAAAAATGGGTATCCCGGTGGACTGAAAACCCGAAAGGGCGGTCCAGGAAAAAATTAGGGATAAAGCGTAACACTATGTCTCATTGGATCACTTCGCATCTGGAATTCGGCATCAACTATCTAGCTCAGATTTCGGCATCGACCAATCAGCTTCATCTTCAACCAAGCAGCAAAGTGATGAGACGCTTGAAGACATAAAGGAGATATCAGAGTTGGAACCCAGTGGGATTGTTCACATAAGCTGTTTTGTTTCCTTTTCAAAATTGTAAATTCTATGTTATTTGGCGGCATTCTCTTACTAGGATGTCAGCCTCTTGTACAAAAACGCCTATTCACAGGAAAAATTCAAAACAATACAAATTCACTTGTCCAAACAAATTGCCATTGTTTTTTCCTTTTTCTGTTTTGTCTTGCGAAGAACGTCCAATGTTCATTTTTGATATATGCATTTGACATTAAATTGCTGATTCATAAATATTTGCATATGAAACAAAAGATTAATTACATGTGACATCAGAAACAGGGGCAATATGAAGTTGTCTGATGCAGTCTGGTTGCTTTGTCCGCCAAGGTACCAAGGTAGATTCGACTGAAGAATGTGATCAAATCATCTCAACTCCCCACAGAGTAGGACAAGATTCAGAAACACTTTCCCCAAGCAGAGTTGGTTCCCCGTCGATCCTGAAAAGGCACAACATTCCCCGGCAGAATATCAGTACCTCAGTACAATTCCAAAAGTTTCCCCAGGAAAGTGGAATTCTTACCCCCGGCAGGTCTTAAAGCTTATCCCCAGTAGATTCTGGAAGCTTGTTCCCTGCAGAATACGGACGTCTCTCCCGAGCTTTATTCAAAGTTATTCCTCACAAGGGCTTATAACTGGGTTATCCTCAGCTAATTGTCACGGAAGATCGCCCTCGACAAAGTTCTTTCGATCCCCAGCGGAGTTTATCTTTTGTATCCCCAGCGGAGTTTATCATCATTATCCCCAGCGGAATCCATCATTGAAGTCCTCAGCAGGCCTCTCATCAGAACTTCAGCAAAGTATCTCTTCCACAGAGCATTTCCCCGGCCGGTCGTCAAGGATTTATGTTCCTAAGACGAAAATACATTCATAAAAATTTCACATTTTCATACATCTTGCTTACATACATGATAAAGTGCATACAACACTATCTCATGTTGAACATCATGACATCATGCATGTCATACATCATGACATGGCATACAACTTATGTTTTTGTCTTTTCAGGGAAAAAGACAATCCCAAAGATAACTACCTTCAACTGCCACATTTCCAGACTCGATTCCTGTATCTAGCCAGGGCACGTCTGAAGAGTTCAAAGATTCGATTCCTGTATCTAGCCAGGGCACATCTGTGAGCAATCAGTTTCCAGACTCGATTCCTGTATCTAGCCAGGGCACGTCTGAAGAGTTCAAAGATTCGATTCCTGTATCCAGCCAGGGCATATCTATCAACTATCACAATTCCAGATTCGATTCCTGTATCCAGCCAGGGCATATCTGTTAACGACTATTTCCAGACTCGATTCCTGTATCTAGCCAGGGCACGTCTGAAGAGTTCGAAGATTCGATTCCTGTATCCAGCCAGGGCATATCTGTTGACGACTATTTCCAGATCCGATTCCTGTATCCAGCCAGGGCACATCTGTGAGCAACCGATTGTAGATTCGACACCTGTATCTAGCCAGGGCATATCTGCATGAGGAGATTGAAGATCAAACACCTGTAACAAGCCAGGAAAACATCTGTCTTTCTCAAATACACAAGTTCTCGCTAAGGAATCTCTTATGCGATCAACACTTCCAAATGGCATCTATAAGCCCATTCCCGACAAGGTTCTGTCACATCTCCAGATGGCATCTATAAGCCCATCTCCCTATCCACCATCTCTCCAAATGGCATCTATAAGCCCATTCCCGACATCACATTGCTGATACTTCAACATGCGAGTGCAAATTTCCGGGCACTCTAGTGTTCAATCTCCTTTTACCCTCGAGTCACGAAAGGCAAACTTGCCAATCTAACTCTTCAGGTTCAAGAAGATTGAACAGGGGCAACTGTTGTACCCCAAAATTTTCCCTCCCATTTCCTCAACATTTTCTCATCACAAGACCCTTGAAGATCAAGATCCAGTTAGGGTTTCCTCTGCTCAAGACTTCTTCTTGCACTGTTGACCCAAATTAGGGTTTGTGTTTGCACAAAGATATTTTGACCTAAAATGCCTAAGATGACTTTCATGCTTCATGTTGGACTCCCAAGTCTATCCATACCAAGTTTCAAGTCTTGATTCTAATTTTTGCCCAGTCAATTGGACAGTTGACCTAGAGATCAACTGTATTGGGGAAAAAGTCAACTATGGCCATTTGACAGTCAAATCTCATGAAAATTGACCCACATCCACATTATGAACTCACATGGACCTTTTGATCAAGTTTGGATCACAACTCCACAAGAAATTTGATCAGATCACCAAAAGGGCAAAATGGTCATTTTTAGGGTTTTGACTGCACAAAGGCAATTTTTGACTGTTTGACCTAGCCAATGGCAAACCAAGCTCACATATGGACTCAAGGACCCCATGGAATTATCTTGACATGCTCAACAAGTTCAAAGGATCCCAAATACACAAGATTGATAGTTGAATTTCCCAATCAATTAATCAATTTTGACTGTATACTGAAAAGTCAAACTTTGACTTTTTGGTCAAAATCAAAAGTCAAGATTCATTTTTCATCAAAACATGCAAAATCATGAAACTTGTTCACCAAGAAATCAAGAAATGCAAATTAGGGTTTGAAATGGAAATTTTTCATAACTTAGAATTTTTCTAAGTTATGGAAAACCCTAATTTTTTACCAACTTTGCCCCACTTTCTCACCAAGATTCATTTGGATTCAAGCAAAAGTCAAAACATGAAAGTTGTAGCTTGTTGCAAAATCTACAAATTTGATTCACAAAGTTTTCCCAAAAGAAGCTTGTATCTCAAGTTACAATTTTTGGAACAAGGGTACCAAACCATTCTTAACTTAGTGAAAATTTGACCTATTTTTGACAAGTTTTTTACCTAACTTCAAGACCATTTTTCATACACTTCCACTTGGAATTTCAATTTTCATTTCAAAGATGCATTGTATTACACATTCCAAGCTTTACAAAATGTCCAAGAACTTCTCAAACAACCTCATGGTTAGGGAGAATCGAATTTTGCAAAATGGGAAAAAGTCACTTTTGTTCTTGGCCAAGACATGTTCATACATTGGTGCCATTTTGAATTTAGCATGCTTAAGCTACATTGCAGGCCTCTAATCCCATTTTCACTCAATAATTCAATGCAAAACCATTGTGCCAAGATGTTGTTCTAAGCATTTGGACATTACATGGAGAATTAACCCTTAATTAGAAAAAGCATTATTTCCATTTTGAAAAAGTAGAACTTTATGTCCATTTTGCAAATCCAAGTGGTACAGTCCAAATCTTCTTGGCACAAGTTTATGAGCAAATTGCACTGATCAAGGCCAATGTATGCAGCATAGTGTGAGGGCCTGTACAGGCTAGAAACATCAAGTGACCATTGTTTGCTTAAAGTTCAAGAAACATTGCATATGAGATACCAACCTCCATATCAGTCAACCAGGCCTTAGAGAAAGATATCAAACACATTCCAAACATTGATCCTAAGCTAAAGCACGAGCCTTTCACCTCCAATACCTTCACAAACTCAGAACCACCATCAAACTGCCAAAACAGAGTGACCTCTGCAGATTGAGTTCCAACTCTCATCCCTGTCATGCTTTCTTGCTAAAAGCTCTTCACACACCTTCCCTACCATCAATGCAAGCTAACCAAAACCTAAAACACGACATGTAATTCCTCTAACCAGTTCCACCATTTTCATTTTCTTGTTTTGCAGTTGAAGTTCTCTAGCACGATTCAAGAAGTTTCAAGACAAAGTAAAGCTTGGAATAGCATCCCTGGACCTCAAGGAAGCTATACCAATCATCACCTTGCACTGAAAGCTTCCCCATTGCCAGATACAACTTCAACTGAACAGGTAAGTTCATGAACTCGTATCTCTCTTATTAGGCATTGTTAGCTTTAGGTTTGTGAAGAAAACATGTCACAATCATAGCCCTGAACATGCCCATATGATTAGATTTCATTTATATTATGTGTGCTGCAAGAATTTTGAGTCTGAACATTGATGGAAAACTAGGTCAGGAATTGGGGGAGAAGAAATTCTCCCTCATCTTAGAGAGTTAAGTCAAGTTTTTTATATCCCTGGATTCGTCTTCTCATGCTCTACACTTTTCATGTTGAAAGTTTTGCTTAAAAGTCCAGGAATTGGGAGATAGAAAACACGTGTTTGGCTTGAACAAAGGTGTTCTGAGGTTGAAGATGACTTGGTTCTGGGCTGGGCCTGTTTGACATTTCTTTTTGCACCATATTTTTACTTCTGCACCCCCTGGTCCCATTTTGCTTATTTCTTTGACTTTTTGACTTTTTCTTTTTTGGATTGACTTATTTATTTTTTCTCATGATATTAAAAATATAAAAAATATTTTTCTCACCATTTTTGAATTTATTAGGCATTTATTTGGTTTTCTTTTAGTTTGTACATAAATAAATAAATACATATACTTTTATTTAAAATACTAAAATAGTGCAAATACATTTTTATACATTTTTATTTTGTTTTTACTTTCTGAAAATATTTTATAGAAAAAATACTTTTTTATTAAATATTAAATATTATTAATTTGTATATATAATATTTAGTGTATATATATATATATATATATATATATATATATATATATATATATATATATATATATATATATATATATATATATATATATATATATATATATATATATATATATATATATATATATATATATATATATATATATATATATATATATATATATATATATATATATATATATATATATATATATATATATATATATATATATATATATATATATATATATATATATATATATATATATATATTAATATATTTAGGGTTAAAATGCAAAATACATACACTTTTTATTTTTATTAATATTTAAATATAAAAAATATCTTTTGACAAATATACTTCATTTTATTTTATTTTTGTATACAATAAATAAATATTTGTACATAATAAATAAATAATGCATTTTATTTAATAGAATTAGGGTTTAACCCTAAACATGAAAAACTCCCAAAAAATAATACTTTTCTTTTTGTTTATTTTGACATATAAAAATACTTTTTTTCATATATACAAAAATCATTTTTTGCATCTTGCATATTTATTCTTATTTTATTTAATTTATGCAATTAAATCATCTTGTAAATAAGGCAATATTGATGTAATAGTTTAGGTTTAAATTCCTTGTCAAAATCCCCATTTGAACATTTGTACCCCCCTTCCCATATATGGTTTTGTAATAGCTTAGTAAATTTATTTTCGCACTTTATTGCTTTCTAATTATACCATGTTAGAATTAGGGTTTGTATGCAAAAAAACAACGAAAATAGTTTTGACCTAATTTCAAGATAAACAAGCATGAAAATGGACACACAAATCACACTTGCACCCCCTAGGGTATTCCACTTGTTGCCTTTCAAAATTGGGCCATATTGCATGTTAGGTCTCTTTGGGCAAAACAAACACAAATCAAATGATCATAGTCCCTCGATGACGCTTTCAAAATGTTGCCTAAACAAATGATCAAGTCCCTTAAAGAGAATTGCCCAAAGATACTTGGCACCATTGCAATTATGGTCTAAACGATGACCCGCGCCCGTCCCTTTCACATCCTAACATGAGATTGTCCACCAAATACAATGGTGGAACAAACTTGTCAAAAGGGTTAAAACATAGCAATAAACTTTGAGAAATTTAGGAGTAGATAACCTCTTAGTTACTTGAATCAAACTTGCAAAACAAAACACTTGCCTACTTTCTAAAACCACACCTCACAACACTTTCAAAACAACTTTCAAAATGAAAACCTTTTCAAAAGACATACATCTTTGTATACATCCCAACATGGATCATTACAAAGGTTGCCACCACATTGGCTTCTTTTCAAAACATTTTCAAACCCACACACACAAGCACCATTTCAAACAATTGAAAACAAAAGGCAAGTGATCTAAGCAAGTAACTAAGAGCCCATGGATAACCATGGATAGAAAAGGTGATAATACCTTCCCTTTCTATAATCTACTCCCCGAACCCAATAAAACATCTCAAAAGGTTTTTGTTGTGCTTTTTAACCTTTCCTTAGGATAAAATAAAAAGTCGGTGGCGACTCTTGCTTAACCGAAACATTTGCGAAAACAAACACAAAACCTTAGTCAGTTCTCCCACCGTATCAGACATTATCTGGACTCTCAAGGGTATAGATGAGGAGGCTATCATTGATTGCTGTGGGGAGTATCCCAATGTTTCGCTGTTAGGAACCCATGGAGGAATTTCTCACAACCCATGCTTATCTCTACGTCAGTTTGGGCGTGCCATAAGAGAAGGACCTCATGAGATGCTAATGCCTAGTATCATCTTTGATTTTCAAGGGGATAGCGATGAGCAACATGGCAGATTCATAAGGGCTTGGGATAGAGTTCACAGATCTGATCCACACGAGTTGGGCCCAAAGACTTCCCTTCCAATGGAGCCATATCTCAGATGGATCTGTATACGTGCCCAGAAGCTGGGTATGCCATATGAAGTTGTCCGTCCTATCATTGTTGAAATTGCTAATGAAGAAGGGGTTCTTCCCACCATCCTCCATCCTCATATGCCCACTGACATTGGGGCACTGAAAAGATCTTGGATGCAACTGAGGGAGGAACGGGACGCTTACCAAGAAAAGTTCAATGAGCAAGAGCAGAAGATCCAGAGGTTGACTAGGCAGTTGGAGAACGAGCGGATTCTTAATGACTATGTCCGCACCGATAAGAAGAGACCATGGGAGCACTGATTGACCTTTGATTGTTTCTTTTCCAGTTTTCATTTACTTTTCAGTATTTCCATTCTTGTAACGCCCTGAGGGCATATGTTGAACAATTTGAATTTTTAAGTTTATCTAATAAAGTGTGTTTCCTTTCTTGTTTACAAATTTGAATCTCCCGATTGTCTTTGAAATCATAATCATACGCATTTCATCCCATGCACTTCATAAACAGGTACCCATTACAGGTCTCTTATCTTCTTCGTTGTTTATTTCAGCACTCATCATGTCTGCTGAACCTTCAACTGAGCAAGCCATCAAGGCCCTCCAGGCCCAGAATGCCCAATTTCAAGAGTTGTTCATGAATCTAGCTAAGGGTCAGCAAGACCTGAAGACCCTGATTCTGAAAGAGAAGAAGAAGAAGAAGAGGAAGAGGACAATCTTGTTCAACACAGGGCACCGGTTTGGAAACAGGCTACAGAATGAAGTTGATTTGACTACATCATCTGGAGGGAAAGATAGTCAGGAAGAAAGGAGGGCTCCTAGCCCTGTGGTCTCCGATAACAAGATGGACTTCGATGAAGAACAGTATCCTCCTGCTGAGGATAGATACAAGCAACTGGAAGACCGGTTGAGTGCTATGGAAGTTCAGAAAGTGCCTGGTCTAGACTTTGGTGATCTGGGTCTATCATCTGGGGTGGTGATTCCCCACAAATTCAAGGCACCAGCCTTTGCTAAGTATGACGGAGTTTCTTGTCCGAAGCTGCACCTCCGGTCATATGTGAGGAAGATTCAGCCGTACACCGCTGATAAAAACCTATGGATCCATTTTTTTCAAGACAGTCTCTCAGGGACTCAGCTTGAGTTGTTCTACCAGTTGGATGGAGCCAGTATTTGCAGTTGGGAAGATTTGGCTACTGCTTTCTACAGGCAGTACCAATACAACTCCGATCTCGCTCCCACGCGTACCCAACTCCAGAGTATGTCAATGGGAACGGGTGAAGGATTCAAAGATTATGCTCAGAAGTGGAGGGATCTCGCCGGAAGAGTACAACCACCCTTGGCTGATCGGGAGCTTGTGAATATGTTTCTGGGGACCCTGTCTGGTCCATTTTTCAACCACCTGATTGGGAGCTCTTCGTCTGGGTTTACAGAGCTTATTTTGACCGGTGAGAGGATTGAGGATGGTATTAAGGCTGGTAAGATACAAAAGGGTGCTTCATCAAGCGCCGAGAAGAAGCCCTTTAAGAAAGAGTCCAGTGCTGTCTACAGTTCGAAAAGACAGAATAGACCTGAACACCGCCAAGCTGTTAATGCGGTTGTTATTTCAAAACTTGCTGGTACTCCTCAGCACAACAATCAACAGAAGGACGAGAGACCTCAAAGGAAATTCACTCGTCTTAGCATGACCTTATCTCAGATTCTGCCACAATTGCTGAAGACCAATCTGGTGATTCCAAAGGAAGCCCCAAAGAATCCAAATATAACATTAACGGAGTACAACCCTAATGCCCGATGTGCTTTTCACTCTGATAGCCCGGGGCATAATACGGATGATTATTGGGTTTTGAAGAAAAAGGTACAAGACTTGATTGAAGCAAAAGAGATCGAGTTCGGAGCACCAGAGAAGCCTAAACAAGATGCAGGGGTGAATGCTATCAGGGATGACGATGATGAAGAGTTTGCTATCGACAGTTGGATCTACCCGACCGTTAATGGAGGATTAAGCAACTAGATAATGAAGGATTCTATGCCCGTTTCCGTTATCACCCAGTAATGAAACTTTTGTTTTGAATATGTAACAGACAATGTTTTAAACTTTATGGCCCGGTGTCTTACCCGGGGCATTGTGGCTTCATTTGTGAGGGCTTTATGTGTGTCATTTTCATATATCATTAATAAAAGCATTGGACGTTCTTGCATTTCAAATTTTTGCGCTCCTTGTTTTTCTTTATTATATATTGCAAAACAGCTATTTTACACACACTCACATATACAGGTCCACATCCACTCTGGATCTCACTGGTAACAACTCTGCTACTTCCAGTTATGACTTCGAAAATCCGATCAACTTAGCCGAAGACGAAGGTGAAGATGATTGTGAAGTGCTTGGTGAACTCGCAAGACTGTTACTCCAGGAAGAGAGGGTTATTCAGCCACATGAAGAGCTGGTGGAATCAGTGAATCTGGGTACAGATATATACAAGAAGGAAGTCAAGATTGGTGCAAACCTGGAAGCTAGTGTGAAGCAACGGTTAATTCAGATGCTGCATGACTACATTGAGATCTTTGCCTGGTCTTACGAAGATATGTCTGGTTTGGATACTGATATTGTGGTTCATCGCCTACCTACCAAGGAAGACTGTCCTCCAGTGAAATAGAAGGTCTGCCGAATGCGCCCAGAGATGTCTGAGAAAATCAAGGCTGAAGTTATGAAACAGTTTGAAGCCGGTTTTCTCGCAGTTACTTCTTACCCTCAGTGGGTGGCCAATGTGGTTCCTGTGCCGAAGAAAGATGGTAAGGTTCGAATGTGTGTTGACTACAGGGATTTGAACAGGGCAAGCCCCAAGGATGATTTCCCTCTACCTCATATTGACGTTCTGGTTGACAACACTGCTCAGCATAAAGTCTTCTCCTTTATGGATGGTTTCTCCGGTTATAATCAGATTAAAATGGCTCCCGAAGACATGGAGAAGACAACTTTTGTTACTCAGTGGGGTACCTTTTGCTACAAGGTCATGCCTTTTGGACTGAAAAATGCTGGGGCAACATATCAGCGTGCCATGGTTGCTTTATTTCATGACATGATCCATCATGAAATAGAGGTTTATATCGATGATATGATTGCAAGGTCTCATACTGAGGAGGAACACCTTGACCATCTACAGAAGCTGTTTGACAGGCTGAAGTTGTACAAACTGAGGTTAAACCCGAACAAGTGCACCTTCGGGGTGAGATGTGACAAGCTGCTGGGCTTCGTCGTAAGCGATAAAGGTATTCAAGTGGATCCTACCAAAGTGAAAGCTACACAGGAGATGCCAGCTCCCAGAACAGAGAAAGAAGTCAGAGGTTTCCTGGGACGTCTAAACTACATTGCCCGGTTCATCTCACACCTGACTGCTACTTGTGAACCAATCTTCAAGTTACTGAAGAAAGATCAAGTAGTACATTGGAATGATGAATGCCAGGCCGCCTTCGAAAGGATCAAAGAGTATCTCCAAGAGCCACCTATTCTAATGCCACCAGTTGAAGGGAGACCTCTGATCTTATACTTGACAGTACTCGATAACTCAATGGGGTGTGTGTTGGGTCAACATGACGAGTCTGGCCGAAAAGAGCATGCAATTTACTACCTTAGCAAAAAGTTTACCAACTGTGAGACCCGATACTCAATGATCGAGAAAACTTGCTGCGCTTTGGCATGGGCTGCTCGTTGGCTGAGACAGTATATGCTGACTCACACTACTCTGTTGATATCAAAGATGGATCCCATCAAGTATATCTTCGAGAAGCCCGCTTTGTCCGGAAGAATAGCAAGATGGCAGATGATTTTGACTGAGTATGACATCCAATATACGACCCAAAAGGAAATTAAGGGAAGTGTGTCGGCAGACCATTTGGCACATCAGACAGTGGATGATTACCAGTCTATGAACTTTGAATTTCCGGACGAGAATATCATGTTGGTAACTGATTGTGAGACACCTGGACCGGATGAAGGACCTGAGGAGGGATCCCGATGGTCTATGTACTTTGATGGAGCTTTGAACACTTTGGGTAATGGCATTGGCGCCGTGATCATATCTCCTAAAGGCTCTCATACTCCATTCACATCCCGGCTATGTTTCAACTGCACCAACAACATGGCGGAGTATGATGCGTGCATTATGGGTCTTCGAGCAGCAATTGACCTAAGGATTAAGTTTCTGAGTGTCTTCGGAGATTCCGCTCTCATGATCAGTCAGATCAAAGGCGAATGGGATACGAAACACCCGAACTTTATTCCTTACAAGGAGTATGTATTGACGTTACTTTCCCATTTCGAGGAGATAACCTTTGAACAATTCCCTAGAGAGGAGAATCAGTTGGCGGATGCGCTGGCTACGATGTCTTCTATGTTCAAAGTCAATTGGGACAACGAGGCTCCCCGGATCATCATTGAAAGATTGGACGAACCTGCACATTGCTGTGATATTGAGACGGAAGAGATAACAGAAAATCCCTGGTTTCATGAAGTGAAAAGGTATCTTGAGGCTCAGGAATACCCCGAGGGTGCATCTGTTAATGACAAAAAGTTTCTGAGGAGGTTCGCGGCGAAGTTCTTCATCAGCAATGGCATTCTTTACAAGCGTAACCATGATTCGACCTTACTACGATGTGTGGATAAGAACGAGGCAGAAAGGATCATGGAAGAGTTACATGAAGGTACTTTCGGAACTCATTCCAGTGGACACACCATGGCAAAGAAAATCCTTCGGGCAGGATATTATTGGTCCACAAAGGAAGCTGACTATTATCAGCATTCTCGGACATGTCACAAGTGTCAGGTTTACGCTGATAAGGTGCACATACCTCCAGTACCTCTGGACGTCTTGACAGCACCTTGGCCTTTTGCAATGTGGGGCATTGATATGATCGGCGAGATCATACCTACGGCATCCAACGAGCATCATTTCATCTTGGTAGCAATCAATTACTTTACGAAGTGGGTTGAAGCAGCTTCCTTTGCTACTGTAACCAAGAACATCGTGGCACGATTCATTCGGCACAATCTGATCTGTCGATATGGTGTACCAGAGAGGATCATTATGGACAATGGTACCAATCTCAACAACAAGACGATCACCGAGCTCTGCGAGAAATTCAAGATACAGCATCACAACTCTTCTCCTTACTGGCCGAAGATTAATGAGGCTGTTGAAGCGGCTAATAAGAACATTAAGAAGATTGTGCAAAAGATGACGGTGACATACAAAGATTGGCACGAGATGTTACCATTTGCTCTTCATGGGTACCGTACCTCAGCACGGACGTCAACAGGGGAAACACCCTACTCCTTGGTATATGGCATGGAGGCAGTCTTGCCCATTGAAGTTCAGATACCCTCTCTTAGGATCATGAAGGATGCAGGTTTGAGCGAAGATGATTGGATCCAGACCCGACTTGATCAGCTGAACCTAATCGACGAAAAGAGACTTACTGCTATTTGTCATGGTCAGACGTACCAAAAACGGATGATCAAGGCATTTAACAAGAAAGTCAGATGACAAGAGTATCAAGTTGGGGATCTGGTTATCAAACGCATCATCTTACCTCAAGGTGATCCCAGGGGCAAATGGACCCCTACTTATGAAGGGTCATTTGTGGTTAAGAACATTTTCTCAGAAGGAGCTATGATTCTAACCACCATGGATGGTGACGACCTTCCTCACCCCGTCAATGCGAACATAGTGAAAAGATACTACGCATAATCAAAGACCCTCTAGGTCGACTAGCCTAGGCAAAAATAAGGGCTTCCCGGCGAACCAAAAGGGTTCGGGCAAAAATAAGGGATGAAAATGAAAAAATCTGTACACCCGGCAAGTCGAAAACCTGAAAAGGCGACTTGGGCAAAAAAGGTTATCCCGATGGACTGAAAACCCGAAAGGGCGGTCCAGGCAAAAATTAGGGATCAAAGCGTAATACTATGTCTCATTGGATCACCTTGCATCCAGACTTCGGTATCGACTATCAAGCTCAGACGGCACTGATCAATCTGATCTACCTTCAACCAAGTAGCAAAGTGATGAGATGCTCGAGGACATAAAGGCAATAGCAGAGTTGGAACCCAGTGGGATCATTCACATAGCTGTTTTGTTTTCTTTTCACAAATTGTGTAAATTCTGTTCGGCGGCGTTCTCTTACTAGGACGTCAGCCTCTTGTACAAAAAACGCCTATTTACAGGCCAAACTTCAAAATCAATACAATTCATTTTCAGACAAATTTCAAACTGTTTTTCCTTTATCTGTTTTGTTTTGCAAAGAAAGTCCAATGTTTGTTTTTGATATATGCATTTGACATTAATTGCTGCTCATAAATATTTATATGCGAACGAAAGATGAATTACTGGTAATATCAGAAACAGGGGAAAATATAGAATTGTCCAAAGCTGTGTAGTTGCTTTGCCCATCAGGTACAAAAGTAGATTCAGCTGAAGAATATGACTAAGACACCTTCACTCCCCGCAGAGTAAGGCAGTAATGGTAGCTTTCCCAGCTGAGACTTGCAACTGCGAACGAATCAGCAATACTCTCCCCAAGCAGAGTTGATCTACCATCAGCATTGAAAAGGCTTAATATCCCCGGCAGTCTTAATATTCCCCAATGGAGTATAAGGATATTCCCCAACGGAGTATAAGAATGTTCCCTGGCAGTATACAAGATACCCCCAGTGGAGTCAATATTTTCCCAGCACGGTCTAAAAAGCTTCCCCAACGGATCTGAATCATCATCCCCAGTAGACTCTGGAAGTTTATCCCCAACGGAGTACAAACAATAAATCTCCCCAGCCAAGTTCGAAGGATCATTCCTAGCAGAATTCAGAAGAGTCTCCCCACAAAAGTCTAACAGGATTATCCCCAGCAAGTTGTAACTGAAAGTTCATCCCCAGCGAAGTTCTTTCCTTTCACAAACTGGAATTCAATCCTCAACAGATTCAATGTCACCAGCAACGGTAATCCATCTCCAACGGAGTTTATCAGTGGAATCCTTAGCAGAGCATCTCTTCCCCACAGAGTAACCTCCTCATCAGTTTATTCCCCAACAGAGTTATCTTCTCCTGCAGGTTTATCCTCGCAATCACCTTCGTTCACCCTCCCCAGCGGAAGCGAAGAATTCAACTCTATTCTCCAGCGGCTCCAGGATTTATTTTCCCCGGCTAAAACATTACATTTCCATACATTATGGTACATGCATAAACGCATCATACTGTACAATCTCATTTATGTTGAGAACATCATTGCTTGATCCATATCATGCATTGCATATGACTGACCTTTACCTTTCAAGAAAGATGCAGTTAAATTCTCAGCTATACCAAAGGCCTTGTCTGGTCCAGTCAAATCGATTCCTAAAGATTTTTTTGATGCCAATCCAGTCAAAGAAGACAAGACCTCCTCTGGTCCAGTTAAATCGATTCCTAAAGATTTTCCTGATGCCAATCCAGTCAAAGAAGACAAAACCTCCTCTGGTCCAGTTAAATTGATTCCTAAAGATTTTCCTGATGCCAATCCAGTCAAAGAAGACAAGACCTCCTCTGGTCCAGTTAAATCGATTCCTAAAGATTTTTCTGATGCCGATCCAGTTGAAGTTATCCCAAGACCTTGTATGGTCCAGTTAAATCGATTCCTATAGATTTTTCTGATGCTGATCTAGTCAAAAACCGCCTCTGGTCCAGTTAAATCGATTCCTAAAGATTTTTCTGATACCAATCCAGTCAAAGAAGACAAAACCTCCTCTGGTCCAGTTAAATTGATCCCTAAAGATTTTTCTGATGCCAATCCAGTCAAAGAGGACAAAACCTCCTATGGTCCAGTTAAATCGATTCCTAAAGATTTTTTTGATGCCAATCCAGTCAAAGAAGACAAAACCTCCTCTGGTCCAGTTAAATCGATTCCTAAATATTTTTCTGATGCCAATCCAGTCAAAGAAGCCAAAACCTCCTCTGGTCCAGTTAAATCGATTCCTAAAGATTTTTCTGATACCAATCCAGTCAAAGAAGACAAAACCTTCTCTGGTCCAGTTAAATCGATTCCTAAAGATTTTTCTAATGCCAATCCGGTCAAAGAAGACAAGGCCTTCTCTGGTCCAGTTAAGTCGATTCCTAAAGATTTTTCTGATGCCGATCCAGTTGAAGTTATTCCAAGACCTTATCCGGTACAGTTAAATCGATTCCTAAAGATTTTTCTGATGCCGATACAGTCAAAGTCCAGACCACCTACCAACAGTCTCCAAATGGAATCTGTAAGCCCATTCCTAACATCACAAGGCTGATACTACATCATGCGAGTGCAAATTTCTGGGCACTCTAGTGTTCAATCATCTTCCACCTTCGGATCACGAAAGGCCTGAAAGCCAATCTACATCCTCGGGTTTAAGAAAATTGAACAGGGGCAGCTGTTGTACCCCAAAATTTGCCCTCCCATTTTTCTCAAGACACGGTAAGAATAGTCTCTAAGTTGCTCAAGATTGCTCAAGGGTTGGACAGTCAAATCATCTCCTAAGGCAGTCAACCTCAAATTAGGGTTTTGTGTTGCATCAAGGTCCTTGCATCCAAATGACCTCAAGCTCTACCCAATGTCCTAATATGTTCTCATGTTCATCCATGTCAAATTTCAAGCCTTGCAGAAGAAGTTTGGTCAGTCAATTGCTCAAAGGATCCCAAAATCGACTGCGCTAGGGCAAAAGTCAACTGTGGCCTACAAATAGTCAAACTTCAAGATTTTTTGTCAACATTCTCATTTTGAAGTATATTTCATCATTTGATCAAGGGTTGATCATGATTCATCAAAGATTGCTCAAAATTCATCAAGACTCAAAAGTTGCTAAATTAGGGTTTTGTTGGAAAAGTCAACTCAACTTTGACCAAGCATAACTTTCTCATATTTTATGAGAAATGACCCATCCAAAGCTCATTTTCAAGAGGATGAAATTTACTACAATCCATATTCATACCCCAAGATCAATAAATACACTCACAAAAAGTTACAAATTTGGACATTATAGGTCATTTTTGAAAGTCAACAAAAACACATTTTTTTCCAAAGCTTATAACTTGAGCATGGCATATCAAAATGAGATGAGACCAAAAGGGTTGGTTAGAGGACATCTCAAGGTTTCTAAAAAGTCCAAGAACACCTCCAAAAATTCAAAATTGAAGAAGTTATGCATTGTTGAAGTTGGGCATTTTTCCAAAATTGCCAAAAGTCAACTATCCTCAAAACTTCAAATTTTGTCAAATGGGCCCATTTTTCCACTTGATTTGATCTTGTCACACTACACACGTGTCCTATCTTCAGTCTTGTGTCTAATTATTAATTTTTCTATTTTATTTGATTTTTATTGAATTAATTCATTTTTAATCAATTTAAATCCAAATAAAATCCAAATCTTGATCACTTGGAATCTTTTTGATTGATACAAGTCTTAATTATCGTCAAACTCGTATCAAGCCATATCATGCACAAAATATTGGTTTTTGGACAAATTTGGAAGCTTTTTCATGGAGGATCAAATCAAATCCTAAATCATCAATGCATAAGGATTCAAAGCCCAAAACCTGACCTAATTCATTCCATATTACTTATACAATGCAAAGGCACGAAAATTAGGACCTGGAGGATGCAAAATCAAAAGAACAAAACTTGAGAAAAACTTGAAAAAGCTTGAAACTGAAATCTGTTTTAGAGGTCGATTCAAAGAAAAATCTCAACGTTATTCTCTTGCTGGACATCCATTGAGTCTGTAGCAATCAAAAGCAGGGCCATTCACCTCCTCAAACGCGTTGTAAGTCTTTCAAAACACGACCCTGTATTTGAAATCGCAATCTCTTATTCTGGCATTTTCTTGACAAAACATTGACATATTCATGATTCTTGAGTGATTTAGAAACTTTCTGCATCATTTGATTGTGTTTTCATGAGCCATAACCCCATACCCGAACCTAGGGTTTTGGAAGTTTGTTTTTGGGTGTTTTCTTTGCAGGAAAAATTGGAACCAATAATGGACATAGATGAAATTAGGAGAGGAAGATGAACATGGTTGTGGTCTTGGAATTAATTTCCATGGCTTAGAACTCATTTTAGGATGGACCTATGGATTTAGTTGCGGATAAAAATCCGCAGGTAAATAACCAGGGCTGGGCGAAGAAGATGAATACGTGCCCCTTTCCCATTCGTCCATTCAAAATTTCGCGCTTTTTATTTTTTAATTCTGGCATTTGTTTTGTTTTCTAATATATTAATTATTACCTAATCCATTAACAAACAAAGTCCAATGGTCCAGTGGTGAAGGCGTTAGTTCATAGTCCAACAGGACCTGGGTTCGGATCTCAGGTCCCCAACATATTTGTTGTATTTTTCTTTCAGATATTCCAGCGTATCTCATGCCCTGCAGTGCATCCTACTCCCTCAGATCTCAAGGCGCCAGAAGGCCTCCAGGCCAAATCTGATGGCCCAAAGGTGATAACTATCATAAGACCAGGTCAACGTGCCACAGGGAATCAAGGAAGGTCAATGCAGGCTTGCACATTTGGGCCTTTAAATTGCTGAACAAACCTCCTCTTGGGCCCTAAAACCCCCCTTTGGTTATTTCTTTTTTTCTATTTCTTTCTTTATTTATTTTATTATTGTTATTTTTATTAATTAATCACTAACCAATTAAAATCTTTTCCTCATAAAATAAAAAAAAAAATTTTTTTTTTATTTATTAAAATTAAATTCATTACTTTATTTTTGTAAATAAATATTAATTAATTAACTTAGTTTTAATTAGGTATAATTTCAATATCTTTCGCAAATAATAAAAATTAATTTAGATTATTAGGTTTTATTAACTTTAATCAATTTATTTCCTTAAATACTCAAAAATCCAAAAATATCTTTCTCTTAATGAATTAATTAATTTATTTAATTTTTAACTTAATTTAATTCCCTTTTAATTCAAAAAAATAACAAAAAATGCTTTCTTTCACAAAAGGGTCAAAACCCTAAAACATGCGCCCGATTTAATTTCTCGCACGCGATCCGTTTTTATCATATTATTGTACTTGCTTCCAGAATGCAATAGCCTTAATTAGGACATTATTTTTTATCGCCTTATTTATCTTCCGCATTTTAAATTCAAGGGTTGTTTTTGGCGATGTAAATACCCGACGCCTTGTAATAGTTTAGATTTAATTTCTGCAAATTTAATTTCCGCAACTTATAAACTGTTCGATGTTTGATAATAGGGAATGCATGACAAGATCGAATGTATGAACTTAAAATCAACATAGATAACCATTAACATGTACAAAGATAAAATTAACCGAAATAACATACTCGCACATGCGCACTCTTAGGGTACACCTCACTTGGTTGCCTTCGAACGGTCATTGAGTATAGGTTGTTTTAGAGGTCGCCATCTTGTCTAAAAGATCATAGTTGCCTCGAAATGGTTGCCTCGGAAAAATGATCTAAGACATTAGGGTTGCCGCTAAGGCGTCTTAACATTGCTTTGGTGACCGCACGTCCCTTAATCGAATTGACCCTTAAACTCCAACGACGGTGCTACCTACTCATCAATAGTAGGATAGCATTGTCTAAAGGACATTAGCATAGATTGATTCCTCTTTCGAGTAGGTAGATGGTTCTTAAGTACTTGCTCCCTTCAAAACAAAAATAAAACTTTTCGCACTTACACTTTTCAAACAAAAACTTCTTTCAAACCCACAAACACAAAGAAAAGAAATTTTTGAAAACACTTTGAGCAAGTACCTAAGAGCCTGTGGATAACCACAGATAGAATGGGTGCTAACACCTTCCCTTTCTATAATCTACCCCCCGGACCCGAGAAACATCTCAAAAAAGGAATTTTTCTGTGCTTTTTTCCTTTCCTTGTTGGATAAAATAAAAGACGGCGGCGACTCTTTCTTACCGCGAAATTTTGTGAAAACAAACGCAAAATGCAAACCAGCATTCCAAAAAACAGTCAGTTCTCTTCCCACCGTATCACACACATCAATCTCCATCGCTTTCGATCGTTCTTTATGCGATTGGGTAGAGTGAGAAGAGAATGATCGACCCCCCATGGACTCAAGTGTTGAAGCTCATGGATAGGAGTTTAATTGGAAATAGCAAGAAATAGGGTATTACTGTTCAACTACGGCATCAGAAGAAGACGAAGAAGAATTAGATGGGAATTGTGATAGATGACGAGGCCAAGCATTCGATCTCCGAATAATTGTAATCGCCGACCCCCCTTGGCGCGATGGCGGCTAGGGTTTGGGAATTGGAAGCTTGAGAATGTAAACGTGATAGAATAGGGAAAGAATGCAGGTCTGGCCCACCCCCGCTTTTACATTTTTTTTCTTTGTTTGAATTGGCGTTGGACTAACAAGATTAGGCCTCCAGTGCTTGAAATTTCCTTCATCATAAATCCTGATTTGGACCGTACCACCCCTTAAGTCCATTTAGAGTTTTTTTGTGAGGCATGGAAGAACTGTAATAAAAAAAAGGGTGAGCTTCATGGATTGGGCCTAGCACCAAAGTCCTGAACTACTGAGCTTACCACCCGAATTCCAGCATACACCCCCCTGAGTCTTCTAACTTCTTTTTTTTATTTTAGTTTTTATTTTAGTTTAATTTTCTCTCTTAATTGATAATAAAAATGATGCAAAAATATTAGAATGTTTTAGAACTCTTCAGGACCTCTCTTTGGATTCTTATTAGAGTTTTCTATTATTTTCATGTTTGTTAAATCATTTTTGTTGTCATTTTTAGCTAAGATTTTATGATAGAATATTAATACAATTTTTGCAATGTGGAATGTCGGGAGATTAATTCTTTGATCACTCGCGCATAGCAGCTTTTGGTAGAGTTTCCTTATTGCTTGCACGGTTTCAAAGAGGCAACGAACCTTCTCTGTTCGGTATCATCACAACCTCATTTTATTCCTCATCTCCGCATTTATCGCTTCCTAGAGATCATGTGAAGTATCATAACATTAGGTTTAGAAATAGGCTAGACTCCCTTTGACTATTCTTCCCCTTTTGCATTTGCACTAAAACTAAAACTTCTTTTTCTTACAAACTTCAAAAATATTTAAAAATTACTGACGAGAATCGTGCCTTTGTTGAACTTGGGAGATGATAAGCGGGTCTCTTCTCGATCTTATCATTTTTCCATTCTAAGCCTTGGCATGGTTCAAGTCTCAAAGACTCATAACATTAATAAGTAGAAAAATGGCTAATATCTCTCTCTTGAGATCAACTAGCTGTTATCTACAAGCAAAAACACCAATAAACGCAAACTCTTTTACCTACGGGCTTTTCTTTCAAAACCTTTTCAAAAGAGCATGTTAATTCACTTCTGTGCTAACACGTAAGTCTCTAAAGGTCGAGTTGCGGCAGAAGGCGAAATTAATATTGTCCATTAAAAACACAAACCAATTCAAACCTTTTTGTGCGCCCAAGCACCTTTTCTCCAAACTTTTTCAAAAGAGCATGTTAATTCACTTCTGTGCTGACGCGTAAGTCTCCAAAGGTCGATTTGCGGCAAAAGGCGAAATTAATATTGTTCATTAAAAAATACAAACCAACAAAAACATATGAGTCGAACTACGGCTTCTCTGATTCCTTAAAAGGGATAGTAGGCATTGGGGTAGGGCCCGAACGAGCACAACTTTTATTTTCCCTACATTCTTTTCTCTTTTACTTTTGCATGCATTCTCCCTTCAGTAGTATAGTAAATAGTAAGCATAGATTGAACACACCCATAAGATAGATAACAAGAGTGGATACCGTAGAGTACCACGGGCGCGTGGGGTGCTAATACCTTCCCCTCGCGTAACAGACTCCCTTACCCTTATCTCTCGGTCGCAAGACTGTGACTTCTCCCTTCTCAGGTTTTCTCGATGTTTACCTTTCCCTACCCGTGGGATAAAAAATGTTCGATGGCGACTTCATTGTTTGATGATTTTCAGCCGGTTGTTTCAGCTGGCGACTTCACTAGGGACAAGTTGACCAAATGCTGGTCCATCCCGGAGTCGATCCTAGCTCTTGTTTTCTTTTCTTTGGGTGTTTATTTTTATGCTTTCAGTTTACTCATTTGTACATGTTTATCTGAGCATAAGTTTGCATTGCATTTTATTGCTTTCCATATTGGTTATCTATTATGCTGGATTCTGGTTTTCCATGTTGGGTGGGTGTTACTATTGAGGTAAAAGGCCCAGTACCCAGGCCAGAGTGCACTAGGACACTAGGAATAGAGTTGGGGAATGACGGCTATAGGACATGGTCCGATTAGTGCAGTCATGTCATATACCACGCTCGGATGAGGTTCAAATGAATTACTATCGGCACCCACGTCTATGGGTAAGCCCATAGCACTTTTAGGCGGACCCGTGATTGCGAGTTACCCTTGCCTTATCCTGACCTAGTCTTCACCCGTGAGCGGGGAGGGAAATTTTATCACAGGTATAGTTGGTGACTATGTTCAAATGGTTACTCGTGCTCAGATGGTGACTATGTTCAGATGGTTACCCAGGCTCAGATGGAGACTGATCAGACGGTGATTAGTGGTTCTAATGATTATGTTCTGGATTTCTGTCAGTGACTTATGCATATGGTATTCTGTTGGTGACTATATGGTTCTCAGATTTATTTTCTGAGCTCCTGACTTGCTTACTTGGAGGTTCATTCGAGCCTTCGATCTTGGCATTCGCAGCATATTCAGAAAATGCTCAACAGTATCTGATGTTCCAGAAGCCTTGATCCCGTAGAATCAGCAATCTACATAGTACTTGGTTCTTATATGTGCAGAAGTTGTGCCAGACCTCTAATCTGGTGATACTCGTATGGTTCAGAAGCAGTGCAACAATCATATTCAGAAATGGTGGAACCTTGATCCCATTTGATATCATGCCTTTGCATACAAAACATGGTTAACCACATGCTTAACATACATGTTCTGTTATTTCCAAGGAATCATATTTGCAAGCCTTGTGTTGAACCTTTCCATCTTTTACTTACATAAAATCAAAATCAAAGCACGTAAATTCCTTGGGAATGAAGGAACATGGCATCCATTCATGCACTCCATGCATATTCATGCATTCATAACAGGTACTCGAAGATTGAGGATTCTTATTCAGACACGATGCTCTCCTCAGAGGTTCAACTTGATTCATTGCTCCACATGTTCAGGGATCAGTTAGGGAATAACTCCGTGTGGTATACATGCAAGCTTTGGCCCGTGGTCAGAAATATCTTCAAGCAAGAAGATAATTGATCAAAAACTCAGATGAGCCAGGTCATGAAAGCTCTGATGACGATGTCAACAATCTTGCACCTACTGTCACAACAGATTCTCTCTTCTCCTCATATTTTGGAAATTGCTTTCAACCATGGAGTGCTACATAATCTCAAGTTCTTAGAACATCTTATCAAGAGATGGTTCCCATTTACTATAGGATCTTATATCAGTGCTTCGCTCTTTTTGACCAACGTCATATGTGGTTGCCACACCGGGGCATCCGACTATTCATTCAGGGGCATTCCACAACTTTGTGTTCACGGATCTGTTCAACAGCAACCAGTCTTTATTCCCCAAGTAAATTCATGGGGAAAAGCTTTTAAGCAAAGACAGAAGATGCCTGATGAGCATGCTGTTACAAGCCCATGGCACTACATCCTATTATCTCCAGCTCTGATCTTTGAGGTCTTCCTCCCACAAACATCTCTTCTGATTGCCATACACAGGCTAGATGCACCCCCTATTCTGGGGTACCCGATTTTGATATTGAAAACTACAAAGGGGTTGAAATATAAAGCCCAACACCTGTTTGGCATCTCTTCCAAAGGTCCAATTCCTTTTTGGCCAATTACCACACTCTTTATCACCAGGTGGATGTCACTTTTAGAAGACAGACTGTATTATTATTATTATTATTATTATTATTATTATTATTATTATTATTATTATTTGTGGCGCAATATGCCTGATAATGCAGTTTATATCGATTCACTTGGTAAAGCATTCATTTGCTCTCCTGAAATAATCTTCTACGCATATTATTCTGGGGCAGCTGATCATTCGATTGAAGATGGTACGTCATCCAGAGACAAGGTCCAAGACGAGGTCAATTCGGAGACTGTGGTGTCTAAGTCATATCAGAAGGGGAATTCTCTCACTCATATCATACATCTTCATGCATCTTCATGCATCCATAGCTTATGCATCTTCATGCATCTTCATGCATCCATAGCAGATACTCGAAAGGTACTCAGAATGATGAATCCTTATTCAGACTCGGTATTTTCTTTTCAGAACTGCAAATCTTGACTTCTCGCCGCTCCGTGATCAGATTCAGGTTATGGAACAACTTCATGGGGAATTGGACGAGATGAAAGAACAAATGGGGTTCTCGATGTTAGACATACAGGATTTGGTCTGTGGACAAGAACTCTTGAAAGAAGATAATAGTCAGTTGAAGACTCAATTGAGTTTGGTTATGTGAATTTTTGGGGCAATGTGGAAGAAAGAAGATGGTTTTATGCCTTCTACAATGAGAGTTACCATTCCTCCCCATAATTTGGAGACTCTTTTAAGTCAGGGAGTATCTCCTCTACCGTCTTGCACTCCAGGATCTCATCATCCACAACCAGTTGTCATTTCCCGAGAGGACCCAAAAGACAAAGTCCGTCAGTAAAGGCCAAAACAGCCTGAACGAAAATTTGATCCTATTCCAAAGTTGTAAGCACAATTGCTTCCTCCCGTACGAGGACTTTATTTGGTCAAACTTCGGAGCTTCACTACACATGAAAGGCTCCCTCGTATCTTTGACGATACTGTTAGGTGTGAATTTCACTTTGGGGCACCCGGTCATGATACTGAAGATTGCATGGCTTTTAAGCACCAAGTCCATGATCTACTTAATATAGGGATAATTATCTTCATTCCCAAAGGTCTGAGTGTGCAAGTAAATCCAACGCTAACTACTACAGAGATTAGGGTTACACCTTCTGTTCTTCAAAGTTCAATCTCACGACTTGAGTCACATCATCCATAACCTATACTCTCAGATAGTTCTCACCAACAGTTGTTTACAAGTTATGGAAATCGGTTGGTTAATCAAAATCAGAATGTTCCTCATGGTCATCCAAGTTCGGTGTGCTACTCAGCAGCAAACCCATCAACAGAGATGTATGCGACAAGGTAAGCAAAGGGATATGAAGCCAAAGAGGGTGTTCGACATTGTTCCCATGACTTATGGACAGTTGTTCTCTTAGTTGCTCAAGCTTTCCTTGGTAGAATCCAAGCCGCTGAAGCCTGTCGTTCCTCCTTATCCTACGGATTTCAATCCTAATATGCAATGTGATTATCATACTGGGCCATCTGGCCATTCAACTGAAGATTGTAAACCATTCAGAGGTGAAGCGTAAGACTTGCTTGATGCAATGGCTATCAATTTCGAGTCAGACAGTCAGATTTGGGGTCTCCCTTGACTAAGTAAATGTCAAGACTAGCAGATCATCGTCCGAAGCAACAAGTCCATACGGAAACTAGTCTCCTCGACATGGCATTTCAAATTGAATTTGCATCCTCATTTGTAATCTTTCTTTGTTTTGGTTCAGTACTTTCTTGTATGCAAATTTGCTTATTTTTGAATATTAATCATAATGCATTGAATCTGTTTGTCTTGAATTAGCCCATTCGTATTCACTCATTAATGTTTTTCTTTGACTTTTTGATACTTAATTATGGTTAAATAAAGCAAGGTACCTCCTGAAGGGAGGATGATGAGTAATATACCAAAAATTTAAACAGTGTGCTTTTGAATAGGATCCTGCTGACGATGTACATGCCTTGTTTCAATTCCTAAACACCAGAGATATAAGGGAGTGAAACCCTCGTCAACCCCTTTGAGCTTTGAAGTAGGAGTTTTCTTTTCTGTTCAGAAAAACCCTCACATTTAACCCGGGGCAGGGTAGGATTTCAGTTAATCTGATTGAGCGTTCAAAACTCATTAGGAGTGTGCATCAAAGGATACAATAATGGTTATCCATCAGAAGGGTGAGAAAGAACAAAACCACAATGGTTAACTCTCATCTATCAGTAGCGTGCATCAATGAGAATGATATCCCAAAGAGTATATCTCTCACATCAAGAGGTCAAAAGATGACGATACCACAATGGCTATTCCTCATCAACCAAATAGCAAGGCAGATACACCTTTTTTCAGAATGTAAAAAAATGACTCGAAATCACACGACTGGTTCAAACTAAAAGAAATAATAAAAGAAAGAGACAAAAATCCCCGCTAAGCCAAAACTTGAAAAGACAAGTCGCTTAGGAAAAAGTCAGGGCATCCCGCTGGACTTCAAAGTCAAATTCAAAAGGAAATTTGTCCAGGAAAAAGTTAGGGAATACAAAAAAAGGGCGAAAAGTGCGAAAAAGAGAAAAAGGGGATTACCAAATAAAAATCCTCAACAAAGAATAAAGTCGTGTGATCAGACACCAAGAATGAAATAGGTAAGTGACTGCCATATCCTCCTCAACCATGGTAAACTCCTTTTGAGGGATGAGTGCTCGTATTTGTTTAACTGAATTCAGGACTGAAGAACATCATGGAGAATGGGTGGTGTTGTACCCCAAAATTTGTCCTCTCATTTCATCAATATTTTCTCACCACAAGACCCTTGGAGCTCAAGATCAAGTTAGGGTTTGCTCTGCTCAAGACTCCTCCTTGCACTGTTGACCCAAATTAGGGTTTGAGTTTGCACAAAGATGTTTTGACCTAAAATTACCAAAGTGACTTTCATGTTTCATGTTGGACTCACAAGTTTATCCATACCAAGTTTCAAGCCTTGATTCCAATCTTTGCCCAATCAATTGGACAGTTGACCTAGAAATCAGTTGTATTGGGGAAAAGTCAATTGTGGCCAATTGACAGTCAAACTTCATAATTTTTGACCCACATCAATATAATGAACTCATATTAACCACTTGGTCAAGTTTGGATCACAATTCCACAAGAAATTTGATCGGATCACCAAAAGGGCAAAATGGTCATTTTTAGGGTTTTGACTGTACAAAGGCAATTTTTGACTGTTTGACCTAACCAATGGCAAACCAAGCTCATATATGGATTCAAGGACTCAATGGCATTGTCTTGACACATTCAACAAGTTTAAAATATCTCAAATGCACAAGATTGACAGATGAATTTTCCAGTCAACTGATCAAAATTTGACTATATACTGAAAAGTCAAACTTTGACTTTTTGGTCAAAATCAAGTGTCAAGATTCATTTTTCATCAAGACATGTCAAATTATGAAAATTGTTCATCAAGAAATCCAAATTTGCAAATTAGGGTTTAAAATGAGAAAATTTCATAACTTAGAATTTTTCTAAGTTATGAAACTTCCTTATTTTTTCCTAACTTTGTCCCATTTTTTCATCAAGATACAAATGGATTCAAGCAAAACTAAAAACATGAAAGTTGTGTTCCATTGCAAAATCTACAACTTTGATTCACAGAGTTTTCTCAAAGGAAGCTTGTAGCTCAAGTTATGATTTTTGGAACAAGGGTGCAAAACATTCTTAACTTAGAAAATTTTTGACCTATTCTAGGCAGGATTTTTGTCCAACTTCATGGCCACTTTTCACATGGTTCCACTTAGAATTTCAATTTGCATTACAAAGATGGATTGTAGTACACATTCCAAGCTTTCCAAATTGTCCAAGAACTTCTCAAACACCCTTGTGGTTAGGGAGAATCGAATTTGCAAAGTTGGGCAAAAGTCACTTTTGTTCATAACCAAATACATGTTCATATGTTGGCATTTTTCAAATCAGCTTGTACAAGCTAGCTTGCAGGCCTCTAAACCTCTTCACACTCAACAATTAAATGCCTAACCTTTGTGATAAGTTGTTATTTTGTTCATTTGCTCATTACATGTAAGATTAATCCTTAATTGGAAAAAGCATATTTGCCATTTTTGAAAAGATGCACTTTATGTCAAATTCAAAATCCAAGAGGCATGGGCCAGATCTTTGAGGCTAGCATTTATACACAAATCCCTCTGATCAAGAAGGGGATATGCAGCATAGTATAGGGCATTTCACAGGCCTGTATTGAAACTTGCATTTTCTTACTTCAAAAACAAGCAAGATTGCAAAAGGACTCCAATCTCTCATTCCTGTAAACACCAACCTAAGAAAACTTTGTTCTCATCTTTCACACTCCATAACTGACCTAAAGCACGATTCTTTCATCCTCAATCCATCCTCATATCCAAAAGCACGATTTTTCTGCAAAACAGAGTCCCTGCTGCAGATTGACTTCCACAGTCCATTCCACTCGTGCACTTTGGCCAAAAAGAGTTCAAACATGTTCCATATCATCCACTGAAGCTATCCCAAGCATTGAATCCAAGCTGTAACATCCTTAACATCGTTTGCCATTTTTGCTTTTAAGCTGTACAGGTGGACTTCCATAGCATGATACAGGCAGTTTCAGAGCAAGCCAAGCATAGGAGAAGCATCCTTGGACTTCAGGCAAGCTGTACCAAAGCTCAAACTCCATTGAAGATACCTCCATTTCTGTGCACGACTCAAGCTGAAACAGGTAAAAATATGAACTTCTATCTCTCTATCCAGGCATGATTAGGCTTAGGTTTGTGAATGAAACATGTTCTCCTCATAGCCCTGAAGCCATCCATATACTTACTTTTCATTTATATTGAGTATGCTGTGAGAATTTTGGCCATGAACATTAGAGAAAATTTAGGTCAAAAATTAGGGATGAAGAAATTCTCCCTCGTTTCTTAGAGTTAGATCAAGTTTTTTATATGTATGAACTCGTCTCTCCATGCTCTATAATGTTTGTGTTATGAGTTTTTGTTAAAAGTTAAAGAATCAGGAATTTGAATGAAGCATAGAGGGCGCGCGTTTTTGAGACAGAAGATGGAGGTTGAAGAAGGGTGACTTGGGCTGGGCCTGAGTTGTTTTTGCTTTTTGCACACTTTTTTCCATTTTTACACCCCCCTGGCCCATTGTGTGATATATTTACCATTTTTGATTTTTTCTTTTTGATTCTGATTTTATATTTTTATTCAAACATGAAAAAACACTAAAATTATTTTTCCACATATTTTTGCATATTATTTGGAATTTATTTGTTTTATTTAAACTTATACATGTAAAATAATATATATACTTTTATTTAAAACACTAAAAAATAATACAAAAATATATTTATTTTACATTTTGAAAACATTTTCTAAAAAATACATTTTTGTAAATAATTAATATTTTATTTTGGTATATATATATATATATATATATATATATATATATATATATATATATATATATATATATATATATATATATATATATATATATATATATATATATATATATATATATATATATATATATATATATATATATATATATATATATATATATATATATATATATATATATATATATATATATATATATATATATATATATATATATATATATATATATATATATATATATATATATATATATATATATATATATATATATATATATATATATATATATAACATAAATACTTGTATATTTTATGAAAATAATACATTTTTATTTTTATTAATATATGACACTAAAAAATACTTTTTTTTACAATATACTTCTTTTTTTTTTTTGTATATAATTAATAAATAAATATTATTTATTTAGAAAACTAGGGTTTTGCCCAAGACCATAAAAATATCAAAAATTAACCTTTTTATTTTTGTTTATATTTTATATTGAAAAATACTTTTACATACATAAAAAACCATTTTTGTGCATAATACATGTTGCATATTTATTGTATTTATTTAATTATTGTACAATTAAATAATTTGTATATTCAATATGGATGTAATAGTTTTAGATTTAATTTCTTGCTAAATATCCCCCCATTCAAACATTTGTACCCCCATCCCCATAATTATGTTGTAATAATTTAGGACTTTAAATTTCCGCATTTAAAAGCTTTCAAATTATGCCATGATAGACTTAAGGTTTGCATGCAAATCAACCAACAAATAGTTTGGCTAATTCAAGACAAAAAAGCATGAAAATGGACAACACAATGCACACTTGCACCCTTAGGGTTACTCCACTTGTTGCCTTCAAAAATGGGTCATGTTGTATGTTGAGTATCTTTGGCAAAAGAAAAATAAATTAAATGATCATAGTCCCTCGATGACGCTTTCGAAGTTGCCTAAACAAAATGATCATAGTCCCTTCAAGAAAATTGCCAAAGACACTTGGCACTATTGCATTCATGGTCTAAAGGATGACCCGCGCCCGTCCCGTTAACATCCTAACACAAGATTGTCCACCAAATACAATGGTGGAACAATACTGTTAAAAGGGTTAAAACATAGGAAAGATCTTTGAGAAATTTAGGGTAGATAGCTCTTGGTTACTTGACCAACTTACAAAACAAATCCTTGCCATTTTTTCAAAACACAACACAACTTTCAAAACAACTTTCAAAACCTTGAAAAATCTTTTCAAAAAGACAAACACCTTTTGTAAAACATTCGAGTAAAGAATTGTTAAAAGGGTTGCCTAGACAAGGCATCTTTTTCAAAACATTTTCGAAACCACACACACAAAGCACCATTTCAAACAATTGAAAATGCAAGGCAAGTGATCTAAGCAAGTAACTAAGAGCCCATGGATAACCATGGATAGAAAGGGTGCTAATACCTTCCCTTTCTATAATCTACTCCCCGAACCCAAGAAAACATCTCAAAGGTTTTTCCTGTGCTTTTTAACCTTTCCTTAGGATAAAATAAAAAGTCGGTGGCGACTCTTGCTAAACTGAAACATTTGCGAAAACAAACGCAAAACCTCAAGTCAGTTCTCCCACCGTATCACAGGTGGGAACCAAATATTTTGAGCCTTAAATCTTTTTTTCTAAAAACCGTGAACCAGGCCATGTTACAACCCTTAAAAGTCCTAACTGAAGCAAGGGTTAATTCGAAAGCACAATGTAAAAAGAATACGGTAATCTGACTCCTAGGAGGCTTGCAAAAACTTTTGAGTTGGTATCACTCCATCTTTTTACTATCTTTTGTACAATTTTTTTTTATGTTTCAACATATTTTTGATACAAGTTTTTTAACTTCGAGACAAACATGAGTTTTTCATTAGAATTATCATTCTTAGAATAAACATTCTTTGCATATGAGAAAGTTCTTAAACATCAAGTGAGCTTGCATAATGAGCATCAGATGAAATTTTGATTATCTCGATGGACGAATTTCTTCAGGATACCGTTGAAAGGAAAGTCATTTTTGAGAATGATTTTAATCTGGGGCAGACCTTTTATTAACTTTGGAGTAACAGAATACCATATGGAGAAATGATCCGAAGTAGATTGCATATTTTGTTTGTCCAGAGTCTCTGTCAAGAAATGGTGTACTACTTTCAGTTAATCTTGAGGGGTCGATCTCTTTAAGTATCTGATTAGAGATTGAAGTAGTTCAAGTTGAAAAGTATGGTTGTGAAGTAGCCTACTTTCAAGACGTAAGTCAACCACTTAAAGGTTATGTTGTCTTCAAAACTCTGCGAGCTTCACCTTTCCCCTTAAGCATGAGATAAATGAAAAGGTTTGTCAAGACTCTGTTGAGCAGGGACAAGCATGTTAAATACTCTGTTGAGTAAGTGTTTGGCCAAGTAGGGACACTCAAGTCAATATTTGATCCCTCAAAGCACATTCAATCTGAGGCATTCAAGTCGGGATGCAATCCCTCAAAGTACATTCAATCTGAGGCATTCAAGTCAGGATGCGATCCCTCAAAGTACAGTCAAACTGGGGAAATTATATTAATATTTGACAAATATCTCTGAGAATGCGTTAATTAGAGGAGAATCTTCCAGAATTTGAAGATGTATAGGCATTCACTGAAGCATAGTTGGAATCATCTCCAATTTTGGTTATCTAAACATCATGTTCCAAAGTTCATAACACTGGAGCAGATTGTCTTCAATAGTATAAATCTCAAAAAGTCCTCTCAAGGCAATTTTCTGCAAAAGCCTTATAGACTGGGGCAAGAAATTATGTAAGGGCTTTCTCTCTTCTTCAGTGGTTGATTAGATCACATCCATACGCAGGCTAAATGATCTTTGAATTTGAAAATTGTGCCAAGAAGTCAGGATTGTTATCTTCGACTTATCGGAGACTCAAGTTCGTTTACTGATATCCTTTGTCCTAAGTCAAGGTTATTATCCCCAGTTGAAGTTCGGATTGTTATCCTCAATAGGATACGAGCAGTAACGCAAAGATCATTTGGGGTTGTTTACTCTTACAGGATGTGATGGAAATATTGCTTCCTAGGGGGATGCCTCTTCCCAGTAAAAGATCTGTTACTACCTGACAAAAATGTTGTTTCCAAAGGGTTTCTCTTCTAAGATATTTTCTCCCCAGTGAAGCATCCTCATTTCTCTGCAGGAGGAGAATGGTCCTTCTCCTCATGAAATTGGGAGTTTGTTTTAAGTCAAGATGATTCCTTTTCACTAGACTGCAATTTATTTTTGTAGCATCTCCTCTAAATTCCACTTTTTAGTGGCATTCCTCCTCGGAGTCGACGTGTTGAAGTTGTAATCTTGCATCACGGTTTTTTACCCGGTGATTGGTAGTTCAAATTGTCTATTCTTCGGTAAGGTTTACCATTCCAAACAGGGGCATGTCGCCCCAACTTCTGTTTTTGCAAGTACTGTTGGTCTTTTATGACAAAAATCATACCAACAAATGAATCAAGAAGGGTCTGTATGTGACCAACATGAGGATTTTCGTATAAAGAGATCCAATTTCCCCAGTGGAACTATTCTTCTTTCCGTAATGGGGCAAGTGTTCTATCTTTCTAGTAAGGCGTACAAGATAATTCCAGTCATGACTCTTTCGTTACCAGTGGTAGAAGATTTTATTGAGATATCCCTAGTGGCGTTTTTATCCCGGGATGTTTGTTTCTTCCCCAAGTGAGGATCTTTTACCTCCCAACAACATTATCCCCAGTACGGTCTGAGTAGAATTCTTTTTATTTAAGAATTTCTATACTCCCCAGTAGGAGCTATCTTCGTCAAGAAGTTTTATGCCAGAAATTTCCATCCCCAACGAAGCTTTCTTCTTTCTAACAGAAGATGAAAGATTCGTTCCCCAAGAAGCTGGGACTTTGGTCAGAATTCAAGGTTTTCTCTGAAGCTGCAATTTATTTTTGCAGTATTACTCCTTAGGAATTTATTTCTTTAATGTTATCAATCGTTCGAGGTTGATGGTTTCGAATCTCAGTTCCCCATTGAAGTTCATATTGCATTTTCTCCACAAGAAGATCAGATGTGCGAGAAAAATCGTTCGGAAGTTCATGGTCTTCTTAGCATCCGATTATTGATATGTTTTCCAATGCATTACTAAACATGCATCATTACATTGCATCGGTACATTGTGTCTATTAAAACGCATAGCATTTCCATTGTATGGAGCATTACGCTATATAAAAATTCAAACATGCATGAGTATAAGCCAATTATGTCCACCTGCGGTAACCATATTGTTATACGCTCAGATTTGATTTATCTCTACAACAAGCCTAGGGTAATTCTATTATGTTTCCCCAGCAGAGTTAATTTCATTCACCACCAGTCGGGTCTTTGGTGTTTCTCCATTTCCCCAGTAAGTTTGTGGTTTGCGCTTGTCTTTGCAAGCTTTTGGTTATTTTACCCGTGTTTGCTTTGCCGTTAGAGTGCGAGTGAGATTCGGTGTATAGCCTTTCTCGCTTCTTAAGTATTTGAGAATCCATACTTGGTGTATGGTAATTCAGATGATTGCCACTTTTGAAGAATTACACCCCGCCTTTGGCCTGAGGGATTTTATAGTTCTTGCGTATTTGCAACCTACCGAAAGTCCAACGTGTTTTGGCAATCCTTGTTAGATTCTGCTTTGACCAGTCTCTTTCTCTTGTAGAGTTCACCTCCGATATGTGCTCTTTTAAGGTCATGCGTAGTCGGTTCCTTGTTTTGGTTTATCCGCGTTAGTCGGGTCCTCCTTTCGTTAGCTTAGCTAACTTTTTTTTTATGTTAAGAGTCTTTAAGTGTCTCTTCAAAGTCCAGTTGTCTGGCGTCCTTGTTTAGGTGAATGCGTCCTTTCTTGTTGGGGCTTTCTTCAGTTAGTCTCGTTCTCGTGTTCACTATCAACTCCAAACATTTGTTTCTTAATGCTCAATTTCTCTCTTGTGTGTCTAATTCTAACCAGATATGCATATCTTTATCAATTTTAAGTTCGCCCTTGATCGGTGTTCTTTCCTCTTAAAATCCATCTTTGGCTGGTATCCTTTGTTAAAATCCATCTTCGGCTAGTATCATTTGTTAAAATCCATCTTCGGCTGGTATCATTTGTTAAAATACATCTTCGGCTGGTATCATTTGTTAAAATCTATCTTCGGCTGGTATCATTTGTTGAAATCCATCTTCAGCTGGTATCATTTTTTGAAATCCATCTTCGGCTGGTATCATTTGTTAAAATCCATCTTCGGCTGGTATCATTTGTTAAAATCCATCTTCGGCTGGTATCATTTGTTAAAATCCATCTTCGGCTGGTATCATTTGTTAAAATCCATCTTCGGCTGGTATCATTTGTTAAAATCCATCTTCGGCTGGTACCCTTTGTTAAATATCCACCTTCGGCTGGTATCCTTTGTTAAAATCCACCTTCGGCTGGTATCCTTTGTTAAAATACATCTTCGACTGGTATCATTTGTTAAAATCCATCTTCGGTTGGTATCCTTTGTTAAAAATCCACCTTTGACTGGTATCCTTTGTTAAAATCCATCTTCGGCTGGTATCCTTTGTTAAAATCCATCTTCGGCTGGTATCCTTTGTTAAAATCCATCTTCGGCTGGTATCATTTGTTAAAATCCATCTTTGGCTGGTATCCTTTGTTAAAATCCATCTTCGGCTGGTATCATTTGTTAAAATCCATATTCGGCTGGTATCCTTTGTTAAAATCCATCTTCGGCTGGTATCCTTTGTTAAAATCCATCTTCGGCTGGTATCCTTGGTTAAAATCCATCTTCGGCTGGTATCATTTGTTAAAATCCATCTTCGGATGGTATCCTTTGTTAAAATCCATCTTCGACTGGTATCATTTGTTAAAATCCATCTTCGGCTGGTATCATTTGTTAAAATCCATCTTCGGTTGGTATCATTTGTTGAAATCCATCTTCGGCTGGTATCATTTGTTAAAATCCATCTTCGGCTGGTATCATTTGTTAAAATCCATCTTCGGCTGATATCCTTTGTTAAAATCCATCTTCGGTTGGTATCATTTGTTAAAATCCATCTTCGGCTGGTATCATTTGTTAAAATCCATCTTCGGTTGGTATCATTTGTTAAAATCCATCTTCGGCAGGTATCCTTTGTTAAAATCCATCTTCGGCTGGTATCATTTGTTAAAATCCATCTTCGGCTGGTATCCTTTGTTAAAATCCATCTTCGGCTGGTATCATTTGTTAAAATCCATCTTCGGCTGGTATCATTTGTTAAAATCCATATTCGGCTGGTATCATTTGTTAAAATCCATCTTCGGCTGGTATCATTTGTTGAAATCCATCTTCGGCTGGTATCATTTGTTAAAATCCATCTTCGGCTGGTATCCTTTGTTAAAATCCATCTTCGGCTGGTATCCTTTGTTAAAATCCATCTTCGGCTGGTATCATTTGTTAAAATCCATCTTCGACTGGTATCATTTGTTAAAATCCATCTTCGGCTGGTATCATTTGTTAAAATCCATCTTCGGCTGGTATCATTTGTTAAATCCACCTTCGGATGGTATCCTTTGTTAAAATCCACCTCCGGCTGGTATCTTTTGTTGAGAGTCACCTTCGGATGGTCTCTTTTCGGTTAAAAGTTCGCCTTTGATCGTCGTTCTTTTCTTAGGAATCTACCTTCGGCATTGTATTCCTTGATGACGATCCCCCTTCGGCTGGTATCTTTTCATTGTAAGTTCGCCTTTGATTGATGTTCCTTCATCATATCCTTCTTCGGTCAGTCTCTTTCTTTTGTATGTCTAACATCGACCTGACATCCAAGAGATTTACTCAGCTGACTACTCTAATCCAAAAAACAAAAAAAATGTAGAATAAAAAAATATGATAATACCTTACTGGCTTCGGAGCGCAAATTTTCGGGTTCTTTTAAGTATTTAATCTTTTTCCACCTGGAAGGTTCGAAAGGCTGGCGCCAATCTCACCTTTAGGTTTAAGAAGATTAAATAGGGGCAGTTGTTGCATCCCAAATTTTTCCTTCATAATTTCTTTTATCTGGCTTAGACTCTTGCATTCATCTGTATATATTCCATTAGGTCATTAACATACTTTGCATTCAATAAAGCGCTTAAGGTTCAAAGTTCAGTGGTTGTGCGATATTAGGGTTTCGTAGTGGTTAAGGCGTTCGTGTCTGATAAAGGCTGATTTCTTATTCCGGCAGCGAGCAGTGGGATTAGGGTTGTGACCTGGGTCGTTGAGAATTTCTTTCTTCATCAAGACACGAGGCTATCATGGTTTATTTTCCTATATGGGATTAAAGCCAAGTTTTCGGTAATTATGGTCCAATCAGGTTTTTCGTCAAAGATCATGAGATTAGGGTTTGTTTTATCAAGGGACTTTCTCAGAGAACCTTATATTGTGCGTCAGGAATTATCATCTTCAAGGGAATTTCTTAAGGATTTTAGCCTCACATTTTCAAGTAGACATGTTTGTGACTTGAATTACAAAAGTTGAAGCACAACATAAGATATGATGCGGGAAAGTGCTAATTGAGTTAGACGAACATGAATAAAGGCTTTGATTTTGGGCAATTTCAATATGGAGAGGTTGTTTTCGGGACTGAGTTTATGCGTGAATATTATTGATTCAATTGAATGTTATGTCATATCTTGAGTACAGGACTAGTTCATTGAATATGCAAGTTGGTTGGAATTCGTTCACTGAGTCATGAAGTTAAGTGCTTAGAGGATAATCAAATGGTACTAAAGAAATCTAAGCATTGGTTTATTTTCAATAATTTGATTCAAGCGAGTTTGGAGACCTTAATCATAAGGGTTTCTTGGAATGCAAAAGATGAGATACAAATGGTAAGGCATAATCATTCATTATAATTCCATTCAAGTGATTATTTTGGTTCAAGTTGTCACTTTCAGTATCATTCAAATACCGTTCAAAATCAATCCAAATACATTCCAAACTTTCATTTACGTCATTCAAATTCAACATCTCAATATTCATCGTTCAATGTCCACTCGAAAATTCATGCTCGTTCAACCATTGTTTCTAGGCATCATGTAAATGTTTCTAAGCGATTCACTTTGAATTTACAAATTCATATTACATTCCAAAGAAACTACAAAAAAATTGTAAATTACACAAAGATACACTAAATCTATCCTGCCTAAACATTAGCTCCATTATTTTCCATGTTATGACTTCGTGATGCCATTTTTGCAACCTCCAAAATTCTTTGTCAAACTTTGATTCAACCATGCACAAAATTGCTATTGTGATAGATTTCATGTCCCTGCTCCAAGTTTTCCAACCCTGCACTTTACAAAACATAAACAGTCCATAAATTCAATCAGAAAAATAGTTTAGCAACTTGCAAACAAAACCAGTTCAGAAAAGAAGAATCGCTAAGATGCCATCTACACTGTGCTAAAACAGTTGCCGTGATAAAGCATGTTTCAAATTTACAGTTACCATAAAATACTAATAGTCAGCCCTGCACGTTTAGAATTTAGCAGTTCATGACCATTCAAAACCAGGCTATATACCAGAATTTCCACCCAACCAAACCTTGTACCAGACCATAACTACCCTGCATTAACAAACTTAGATCATTCCTAACTCCTCTGAATTCAAAACAGCATTGCTAACAGGATTTATGCTAAGCCTAATTTCAAACCAATACAAACTAATCCTAACTGTCAAAACATGATTTTATAACTAAACTCCTAACTGTCCATAACTGAATTAAAAGGTAGGTAGCTAACCTCTATCAAATCCATCTCACCCATTCCTTTTATAACAAATCTGCTGTGACGGCATGCTTCGGTCGGAATAAAAGTTGCAAAGCCAAAATCAAAACAGTTTGCATGACCTGCACATTAACACAAAGAACAGATGTAATTAGCCTTTAACCAAAACTAGTTCAACACCAAAACAACCCTTCGTCTAACCATGACCCAAACCATTCAAGCTACCGATCAACCCTGCGCATGAAAGCCTAAAATCAGTTAAGCAAGTTAATGGTTACAGTCCAACATTCGACAGAAAAATAAGAAGCCATGTCTTAACTGAATTTGGTTTCAGCATAACAAAAAAAATCAGCAACTTCTAATAGAAGTCATAACAGCTCGACTTTCATTCAAATCTCAACCATTCATTTTTCCTAACTAATTTTCAGATTAACCACTCAAATCAAAATAGATCCCTAATTGATTTTTTAACCAACTAACAGAACTTCCAAATAGAATCCTAACTTCTGTAACTGTTTCCTAACTTCCTAAATATCTAACAGAATTTCCAAACTGTTTAAAAAAAACAAATTGATAGTTTCTAACTTCTTCTAATTCCCTAATTGTTTTTCTAATAAGCAACTAACAAAAAATAACTAACTTTCATTCCTAACAAAATGTAACCAAATCAGTTACACATAACAAAAGAGAACACACTTTAAAAAATAGAAAATTACCTGAGATAAAGAAGATTTTTTATCTTCCGGATTCTGTAGAAAAATCATAAAAAAGGGCTCTTTCTCCATAACCACGGGCCAAATTCAACCTTCTTTCTCCTCCTCTCATCCTCATCCTTTAACATGGCCAAGCATTCATCTTCTCCGGGCCTCTGAAAACTCTCCAACCCTTTAAATAACTTTCTAGCTATTTTATCAAAACCCTCTACAATCTGTACAAAAAGATAAGAGAAGATAGGGGGGGGGGGGATATTCTGCAGAATCACCAAATAGAAAATCTAAACAAATAATTTGGCTTCTCCTCTCATCATCATCTTCACCACTCTCCAATCATTCTAAGAATCACCACCAAAAATATCTCAGAAGTCTTCAATCTCTCTGTGACCTTCATCTCAGAGTCTCTACATCTTCTCCAACCTTTTATCCATCATCTTCTGAAGAGAACACTTTAATCAACAAACCACCAACCTTCATCTTCCTCGCATCAATCTTCAATAACATTTTTCACGCCATTGCCATTACTTCAATCTTCCTGAAACTTTATCATCAACAAACCTCACAGCATCACAATTGATGCAACACAGCACGATGTAAATACGCACAAAAAATGTCAGATGTAGAAGAAGCATACTCGGAAAAGGCAATAGTGCAGAATCAGAAAACAAAGGTAAAAGAGAGGATCAGAAATACCTGAGATTTACTTCACCATAAGCACATTAATATCCATCGCTTTCGGTCGTTCTTTATGCGATTGGGTAGAGTGAGAAGAGAATGATCGAACCTCCATGGACTCAAGCACTGAAGCTCAGGGATAAGAGTTTAATTGAAAAAGCAAGAAATAGGGTATTACTGTTCAACTACGGCATCAGAAGAAGACGAAGAAGAATTATATGGGAATTATGATAGATGACGAGGCCAAGCATTCGATCTCCGGATAGTTGTAATCGCCGACGGCCTTGGCGCGACGGCGGCTAGGGTTTGGGAATTGGAAGCTTGAGCATATGAACGTGATAGAATAGGGAAAGAATGTAGGTATGGCCCACCCCCGCTTTTACATTTTTTTATTCGTTTGAATTAGCGTTGGACCAACAAGATTAGGCCTCTAGTGCTTGAAATTTGCTTCATCATAAATCCTGATTTGGACCGCACCACCCCTTAAGTCGATTTAGAGTTTTTTATGTGAGGCATGGAAGAACTGTAACAAAAAAAAAAGGGAGAGCTTCTTGGATTGGGCCTAGCACCAAAGTCCTGAACTACTGAGCTTACCACCCGAATTCCAGCATACACCCCCCTGAGTCTTCTAACTTCTTTTTTATTTTAGTTTTTCTTTTAGTTTAATTTTCTCTCTTAATTGATAATAAAAATGATGCAAAAATATTAGAATGTTTTAGAACTCTTTAGAACCTCTCTTTGGATTTTTATTAGAGTTTTCTATTATTTTCATGTTTGTTAAATCATTTTTGTTGTCATTTTTAGCTAAGATTTTATGATAGAATATTAATGTAATTTTTGCAATGTGGAATGCCGGGAGATTAATTCTTTGATCACTCGTGCAGAGCAGCTTTTGGTAGAGTTTCCTTATTGCTTGCACGGTTTCAAAGAGGAAACTGACCTTCTCCGTTCGGTATCATCACAACCTCATTTTATTCCTCATATTCGCATTTATCACTTCCTAGAGATCATGTGAAGTATAATAACATTAGGTTTAGAAATAGGCTAGACTCCCCTTGACTATTCTTCCACTTTTGCATTTGCACTAAAACTAAAACTTCTTTTTCTTACAAACTTCAAAAATACTTAAAAATTACTGACGAGAATCGTGCCTTTGTTGAACATGGGAGATGATAAGCGGGTCTCTTCTCGATCTTATCATTTTTTCATTCTAAGCCTTGGCATGGTTCAAGTCTCAAAGACTCATTTCATGAATAAGTAGAAAAATGGCTAATATCTCTCTCTTGAGATCAACTAGTTGTTATCTATAATCAAAAACACTAACAAACGCAAACTCTTTTGCCTACGGGCTTTTCTTTCAAAACCTTTTCAAAAGAGCATGTTAATTCACTTTTGTGCTAAAGCATAAGTCTCCAAAGGTCGAGTTGCGGCAGAAGGCAAAATTAATATTGTCCATTAAAAACACAAACCAATTCAAACCTTTTTGTGCGCCCAAGCACCTTTTCTCCAAACTTTTTCAAAAGAGCATGTTAATTCACTTCTGTACTGACGCGTAAGTCTCCAAAGGTCGAGTTGCGGCAGAAGGAGAAATTAATATTGTTCATTAAAAAATACAAACCAACAAAAACATATGAGCCGAACTACGGCTGCTCTGATTCCTTAAAAGGGATACGTAGGCATTGGGGTAGGGCCCGAACGAGCACCACTTTTATTTTCCCTACATTCTTTTCTCTTTTTCTTTTGCATGCATTCTCCCTTCAGTAGTATAGTAAACAATAAGCATAGATTGAACACACCCATAAGATAGATAACAAGAGTGGATACTGTAGAGTACTACGGGCGCGTGGGGTGCTAATACCTTTCCCTCGTGTAACAGACTCCCTTAACCTTATCTCTCGATCGCAAGACTGTGACTTCTCCCTTCTCAGGTTTTCTCGATGTTTACCTTTCCCTACCCGTGGGATAAAAAACGTTCGATGGCGACTTCATTGTTTGATGATTTTCAGCCGGTTGTTTCAGTCATCATGGGATCAGGCAAGGTAAAATAGTGAACGGTTTCATTATCAATCGGGAGTCTATACTGGTTGGGATTAAAGTAGACTCTTCTCATCAGCCCACGATCCAAACAGAAATCAATGTCCATTGTAGTGTATCCACAGTATGAGGTAAGGTGATATAACTTACTTGTATGACCCAAAGCAGAAGCAATCTGAGTCACTGTCCCTCCCACATGGAGGATACCTTCAGTGGACTTAGAAGTCATCATGAGATTCCACAGCAGAAAATTTCCATAGGCTACAGGGTGAGACTGGGTCGCACAGTAGAGGAAAAATATCTCATCCTCGCTAACATGGGTATCTGTGTTGGCCTTCCCTAGGAAAGTGTGAGCAATAACCATCTGAAAATACCTGAAAGTGGGGTTGTGAATAAAAGGGGATAACTGAGTGGAAGGATCAAGGCTCCCTCCAGCAGTAATATCTCTCCAGAATTTCTCTATGCCCCTAGTCATGAAATAGCCAATTGGTAGCTCAGGTATAGCATCGGGTGTGGTCTAGAAGCCTAGCAAGTCTCCAAACTCCCTCTGGGTAAAACAATATTCTATCCCAAATAGTCTGAAAGTGAGATATCCATCCTGGCCATTATAAGGCTCAAACTCGAATGAACTGAGGAATTCTAAGGTGAGGTTCCTTTAGGTCACATTTAGGTCATCTGCATACTCGTCCCACTTTAGCTGGTTGCATTGATACTTGATACTGGCTTCAAAGCCAAGAGCTTCCATGCAAATCTGGTCTGGATATCTGGTCGGTGCCTTGGGTCGCTGTGAAAGGACTGCATAGCGTTGTCTCTGAGTGTCATCTCGGAAGGAAACATGCATGTCATCGAAATGCTCCATCCTGAAAAATGTAGTTAGCAAAGACGGCTAGCAGGTGATGCCTGAAATCATAAATTTTGCAATTGTTAGTATAAAGATAAAAAATAAAATTTTGATAAAGTAAAAAGTAAATAAATGCAAAAAATATAAATAAACCCATGGGTTGCCTCCCATGCAGCGCTTGTTTAACGTTGTTAGCTTGACAAGTAAACTTCATATATAGGAAACTGGTACTGGTGGATCAATCAGAGTGTGGCTGGAGTAGTTGGTGGGAATGTCACCTCCTTCGTAGTGCTTCAACCTCTGCCCATTGATGATGAATGGTCTACAAGAATTGTTCTTGATCTCGACTGCTCCAGATCTTATGAATCTATAGACCTCAAAAGGACCAGTCCATCTTGAACGTAGCTTGCCAGGAAAAAGTTACAACCTGGAATTGAAAAGGAGAACAAGGTCACCTATATTAAAATATTTCTTTACAATTCTTCTGTCCTGCCAAGTTTTGGTACTTTCTTTATATATTATAGCATTCTCATAGGCAGACTGGCAGAATTCCTCCAATTTATGAATGTCAAGGATGCGCTTTTCACCAACAATCAAATATTCCAAATTCAGGGCCTTAATGGCCCAATAGGCTTTATGCTCTAACTCGAATGGTAAATGACAAGATTTTCCATAGACTAATTGGTAAGGGGTTGTTCCAATAGGGGTTTTAAAAGCTGTTCTGTAGGCCCATAGTGTTTCATGTAGCTTCTGAGACCAATCCTTTCTGGAAATTGAAACGGATTTTTCTAAGATTTGTTTAATCTCCCTGTTAGACACTTCTACTTGGCCGTTAGTCTGTGGATGATAAGGTGTTTCTACTTTGTGCTTTACTCCATACTTACTCAAGAGCTTATCAAAGATTCTGGATATGAAATGTGATCCTCCATCACTTATAACGAGACGGGGTGTTCCAAACCTCAGAAAAATGATATTCTTAAATAACTTGACTACCACTCTTGTGTCATTTGTGGGTGATGCAATAGCCTCAATCCATTTATACATGTAGTCCACAACTACCAAAATGTACCTATTTCCCATTGAAGGTGGAAATGGTCCTATAAAGTCTATACCCCAAACATCAAAGAGTTCAACTTCCTGGATATTCCTCATTGGCATCTCGTCACGTCTTGATATGTTCCTGGTGCATTGGCATCGGTCGCACTTGACAATGTAGGATTGAACATCGCGCCATAAAGTTGGCCAATAGAGGCCTGCTTGAAGAATCTTGGCGTGCGTTTTAGATATACCTGCATGTCCACCATAAGGTGCAGAATGACAATGTCTGATGATGTCTTCTATTTCCTCTTCTGGGATGCAACGCCTGCAAATATTATATATTCCTCTCTTGAATAGGAGTGGTTCATCCCAGTAGAAATGTCTAACATCTTTGAAGAACTTCTTTTTATGTTGGTAATTTAGATCAGGGGGTATGATATCTGTAGCTAGGTAGTTTACAAAATCAGTGTACCAAGGTACGCTCTTCATTACTGAAATTTTTTCAAAATCCTTATCTCTGTAAGGCTCGAAATCATCAGTCTTAGCTATAAGTCTGTCATAGGTGAAATCATCATTTATAGACAATAAGTCAGGTTTTAAGTGTTCTAATCTAGAGTGGTGGTGAGCGACAACATTCTCTGTGCCTTTCTTATCCTTAATGTCTAGATCAAAATCTTGGAGTAACGGGATCCATCTGAGTAATCTAGGTTTAACGTCCTTTTTATCTAATAGATAACGTATGGCAGCATGATCAATGTAAACAATGATCTTCGCTCCAACTAGGTAGGACCTAAACTTATCTATCGCAAAAATTACTGCCAGTAATTCTTTCTCTGTTGTTGCATAGTTGAGTTGGGCGGTATATAGGGTTCTACTAGCATAATATATAACATGTAATTTCTTGTCTTTTCGTTGTCCTAGAACAACACCAACTGCATAATCGCTGGCATCACACATGATTTCAAAAGGTTGTGTCCAATCTGGGGGTTGCATGATTGGAGTTGAAATCAGTGCTTGTTTCAAAAATTTAAAAGCTTCGAGACATTTCTCGTCAAAAACAAATTCAACATCCTTCATTAGAAGATTAGTCAAAGGTTTTGTTATTTTAGAGAAGTCTTTTATAAAACACCGATAAAAACCAGCATGTTCAAGAAAACTTCTAATCTCCCTAATGGTTTTAGGTGGGTTGAGGTTTTCTATAACTTCAATTTTGGCTCTATCGAACTCAATGCCTCTTTCGGAGACAATGTGTCCTAATACTAAACCTTCATTAACCATAAAATGGCATTTTTCCCAGTTTAGTACTAGGTTCACCTCTACGCATCTTTCAAGGATTTTTTCGAGGTTTGAGAGACAATCTTTAAAATTGAATCCATACACCGAGAAACTGTCCATGAAAACTTCCATTATTCCATCTAGGTAATCTGCAAATATAGACATCATACAACATTGAAAAGTGGCATGGGCATTACAGAGTCCGAAGGGCATTCGTCTATAGGCGAACGTTCCATAAGGACAGGTGAAGGTTGTTTTCTCTTGATCCTCAGGGTGAATAGGTATTTGGAAAAATCCTGAGTATCCATCTAGATAACAAAAGTGCGAGTGTCTGGCTAGACGTTTGAGCATTTGATCTATAAATGGAAGAGGGAAATGATCCTTTCTGGTTGCTTTGTTTAATTTTCTATAATCTATACACATACGCCAACCTTCTTCTGTTTGTTTAGCAATATGCTCACCTTTCTCATTTTCTATGACTGTGATACCTCCTTTCTTTGGCACCACATGCACAGGGCTCACCCAATTACTATTTGATATTTGGTAAATTATACCAGCCTCAAGTAACTTAAGAACTTCTCTTTTAACAACATCGCTCATTATAGGGTTTATTCTTCTTTGATGTTCTCTTGAGGGTTTTGAGTTTTCCTCTAACAAGATCCGGTGCATGCACACTAATGGATTTATTCCTTTTAAATCAGAGATGTTATACCCTAAAGTTGAGGGATATTTTCGTAAGATCTCTAAGAGTTGAGTTGTCTCGTCTTGACTTAAAATAGCATTAACTATAACAGGACGATTCATCTCTTTATCTAAGAATTCGTATATGAGGTTCTTGGGAAGTTCCTTCAGTTCTAAAGATGGTTTCAAAGGGAAAGGCATGGGATCGGGAGTAAGCGATAAACATTCATACAGGTCGTCATCGATGTAAGGTTCTAAACTTTTAAATCCATCGTCCTCCATAATGGGGGTCGAAGGTAACTTGATATTTTTGTTAGATTCATCTTGCTTAAGTTCCAATATAGACTCGTCAATGACGTCGATGGCATAACAGGCATCTCCTATGACTGGTTCCATTAAGAACTTTGAAAGAATAAATTCTATCTTTTCATCACCCACCTCAAATGTTGATTTTCCTTTCTTAACGTCAATTATGGCTCCGGATGTTGATAGGAATGGTCTACCTAAGAGGATTGGGATTTCTTCATCTTCTTTAATATCCATAACCACGAAATCAATTGGGATATATAGCTGACCGATCTTAACTGGTATGTCTTCAAGTATGCCTATAGGATACTTAACTGATCTATCAGCCAACTGGAGAGACATTTTGGTCGGCTGCAATTCTCCTAAGTTTAACCTTCTACAAACTGCTAAAGGCATAAGGCTGACGCTAGCTCCTAGATCTAAGAAGGCTTTGTCAATAGTATGATTTCCTAAGATACAAGGAATGGAAAAACTTCCTGGATCCTTTTCTTTCTTGGCAATTTTATTTTCTGAAATAAAATTGCATTCGATAGGTTTGGGATCATCAAGTCTACGCTTGTTGGTCAGGATGTCTTTTAGGAATTTAGCATAATATGGTATCTGAGTGATGGCTTCGGTGAAAGGAATCTCTACATGGAGTTTTTGTATAACTTTAAAGAATCTCTGGTATTGATTGTCAAGTTTGGTTTGTTTAAGTCTTTGCGGAAATGGGACTGGGGGTTTGTACGAGGGTGGTGATTTATTAGTTTTATCTTTTAATTTTGGTTCTTTTTGCTTTTCGGGTTCCTCTGGTTCCTCCACTTGGTCTGTAGGCAAAAAAATTGTCTTAGGTTGTGAGGGTGTACTCATGGCTGGATTCTTGGGTCCATCGTAAGTAGTCCCACTTTGTAAGGAAATGGCATTAGCTTGCCCTTTAGGATTTGGTTGAGGTTGTCCAGGGAATTGTCCTCCAGGTGTAGTTTGTGGGGCTTGTGTTTGGGCTATCTGCGAGATCTGGGTCTCAAGCATCTTGTTATGCGTAATTATCTGATCAACCTTAGTTCCTAATTGCGTGATTAGTTCGTTTACGTGAATATTATGATTTAGGAACTCTTTGTTTTGCTGGGTTTGAGCTGAAATTAAATTTTCCATGATTTTCTCAAGGTTTGGTTTGGTTGCTACAACTTGCATAGGTTGATTTGGTCTTTGGGCTTGAAAACCTGTAGGTCTCAGAGGTGCAGAGTTTTGTATTGGGTTATTGTTTTTATAAGAAAATTTTGGGTGATTCCTCCATCCGGGGTTGTAAGTGTTTGAAAATGGGTTTCCTTGGGTTTAGTTTACTTGGTCTAAGCAAGGCTCATTCAACAAGTTACATTCCGCAGGTTGATGTCCTTGGGTCCTACAGAGTTCGCACTCTGAAGCTACTGCGGCTACAGTATTAGGGTTTTGAGACATGTTTTGAATTTTTAAGGCAAGAGCGTCCATTTTAACTTGCATCATGTCTAGAGAACTTATCTCATGTTTTCCTCATTGGGTATCCTTTTTCTCTATCGTAGCTCGTTTTGTTCCCCATTGGTAATGGTTTTGGGCCATGTCCTTAATGAGAGCGCAGGCTTCTAGGTAAGGTTTATTCATCAATGCGCCACCAGCGGCAACATCGATAGACATCTTTGTGTTGTAATGGAGTCCATTATAGAAGGTGTGGATGATTAGCCATTGTTCTAGGCCATGGCGTGGACAGGCTCTTAACAGGTCCTTATATCTCTCCCATGCTTTAAAAAGTGATTCTCCCAGGTTTTGGTTAAATCTAGTGATTTCGTTTCTAAGGACAATAATTTTGCTGGGCGGAAAAAATCTTGCGAGAAATACTCTCCTAAGGTCTTCCCAGGTTGTTATTGAATTGGGTGGAGGGGAATCCAACCAATCTCGTGCTTTATCTCTGAGGGAAAAAGGGAATAATCTTAGTCGTATTGCCTCAGGAGAAGCACCATTGTATTTTAAAGTGTATGCTAATTGTATAAAAGTTTTTAAGTGTTGATTCGGGTTCTCAGTAGCGAGACCACTGAATTGGTTTTGTTGTACCAATTGTAGCAATGAGGGTTTTAGTTCAAAATTATTTGTGGTTATAGCTGGGTTTACGATACTTGAACTAGGTTCCTCATCTGACGGTTGGGAAAATTCCTTAAGGGGTCTTTGGTTATGATTCTCGGCCATAGTTTTTCTAATTCTACGGAGAAAATGGATGTAACGTTTAGGTTCCGCTAAAGGATTGAATAAGGTTCCGGTGCTGCAAGATCTTCGCATCAACCGTACTGTAAAACTTAGTCTAGACGATGCGACTATAGGGTGCGAAATTTGACGAAATTGTCCCTGGCAACGGCGCCAAAAACTTGATGCATGGTATATTCGCAAGTGTACGAATCGCGTCAGAGTAATATAAAAGATTATCGATCCAGAGACCAATTGTCAATCTATCGTTTCCTATTGTTACGGTGTTTAGCTAAGTCAATATTAAACAGGGAATTGAGCATGCAAGAAATTAAAGTGTGGCGAAATAAACTTTAGATATAAAAGTAGGGTCGAATGTATATCACATAGTCAGATGATATTCATAATGCTTCGGAATAGAACTACTTATAGGTAAATATTTTCTACTAAAGAAAAGAACTAATTTAACAGGAATTGTCGCTTTCGCATAATCAGAACTGAGTTTATTCTCTAATCATACCTTCTTATCGTCACTTATAAAAAGGCGTGCATTGCGTTTAAGTAATAAACCTATTTTTAAGAAATAAAGTACTTGACCAAGTTGAAAAGTATTTTGATCTGGAATTTCTAATAAAAAGGGGACCTAACTTTAACCCTATAAACGCGTCTGAAAATAGTTTCAAAATTGATTTCTTTGATAATAAAAATCCCTAACTAACCGGACAAAGTGCTTTCGCTTCCTTTGACCAGTTAGAACTAACCGAGTTTAACAAAGGGTTCGGCGACTTTCGATCTTACCCAACGACAATAAAGTACAGAAAACTCGTATTAAAAACCAAAATAGCCCATAAGCATTTCTATTGACACATTATTTGGAATATAGATCTAACTAGATTCTTTACATTCTAGCCCAGTAAGGTTTAGCATGACATGGGAATGTAAACATACATGTTAAAATAAATCATGTAAGAAAGTAAATAATTTAAAGTGCGATGCGGGAAATAAACAAAGTAAAGTAGGTGCGGGAAATAAACAAAGTAAAAGCAGTGCAGAAAATAAACAAAGTAATAGCAGGTGCGGGAAATAAACAAAGTAAAAGCAGGTGCGGGAAATAAAAAAAGTAAAAGCAGGTGCGGAAAATAAACAAAGTAAAAGCAGGTGCGGGAAATAAACAAAGTAAAAGCAGGTGCGGGAAATAAACAAAGTAAAAGAAGCGCGGAATATATAAATAGAAACCTGCTCCAAACGGGGAGGTTTTAAATCTGGTACAAACTGGAAGTAAAATGTGACTGGAAATAAACAGCAGTTGAAAATAAATGTGGCAAGATAAACTTCTTCCGAAGTGCTCCAAACTCGATTACAGACTCAATCTACGAACTCGATCACAGACTCAATCAACAGTGCAATAATTCCCTGATGTGAAGAATTATCGCTTTACAATGGTGAAATTATATGGCTTAAGTTCGTAACTATGGTTGGATCAAGTTTGAAACTAAGCTTGGGTGAAATAAAATGAAATCGGGAACTTCTATTTATAGAGGATGAAGAATGCAGGAAATCACAAGAATGCCCCCTAACTCCTTTTGGGGGGGAAAGCATCGCCCAAAGGTGGCGCCTGCCATGGAGGCCATGGAGCCCGCCATGTGTGTAAGTGATAGGAAGTGGGAAACGTGGCAGTTGAGGTTAGCAGAAGGTGGTCCACGTCATGGCCTACCCTATGGTTGGCGCCATAGTGGACGCCATGAGTGCAAATTTGACCTAAACTCCTATTTTTCAGCCTGTTTTCCTTCATTTCTTCAGGGGAGCTCTGGATAATTAAAATACCTGAAAAGGAAACAAAAGGTAGGCATAATACGAGAAAACAATAATAAAAAACCTAAATAACATGTGAAATCAGAGTAAAAAACAAGTGTAAAGTAAGTGTTATCATTCTGAACTGAAAGTCTCTCTACTTAGGCAAAAATACATGAAATCTATGAATATATACAGAATCAGAGTCAGGATGTCTACATTGTATCTTTGGGAATGAAAGCCTAACAATATCTAAGAAATGAGATAATAGTCAGAAGAAACTTACCTTGCAGCTGGAAATTATTCTATGAATTAGAGCCTGGTTCGGGTTACGGTGATGTTCTGATCAGTTTCCTCAAACTCTCAGAAAGCTGAAGCAAACCTCAACTTGAGTTATGAATGGCTGTAATGTTCTGGAGCAGCCAAGGAGTAAATTTCTGATTTTTGAGATGGAGATTGATGGAAAACGTGTTACACTCTGAAAATAGAATTTGGGAAGACTTCTAAATGTATATCAGAAACCGTGTGGGTGAATGGCCAAGAGATGTGCAATAAAATTAGAGTTTGAGTGTAAAAAAAAATAGAAGCTTAGCAGGTTTCGTGTTTGGGCTGTAGCTTCAAGTTCTTGGGAAATTTTAGCAAGGTTTCAAGGATTTTTCTCCAATCTTCGACCTCTTTAACAGTTGCAAATGAAGTTAAATTTATAGGCAAATGATTTAGGAGCTTGGAGAAGTCAAGAGTATAACCATCATGTGTTATGGCACTAACTTGTTCTTGAAGCAAGTTTGGACAAGTATGTTTTGAGGTAAGGTAGGGTGGTTAGCAGCTTTAAGCATACTTAATCTGAGTTTGTAGGCAGGATTTGTGGGAGAAGTACACTCAGAAGCAAAGTGAAGCATGGGCTCAAAATGATCTTTGTACAAAAGTTTGCTTTTCAAGGACAGTAATGGTACCTTTATGCCACACGTGGCAGGATCCTTTGGATAAAGACTCAAAAGTTAGTGTAAGCATTAAATGATGATGAGATTTAACAAGCAAGAAAGCATACAACATGAGATTATGCAGCAAGCTTGAATCTGGATACACACAAATGTCCAACTTCTGATCTTTGAATCTCTCTGCTCCAGCATAATCTGAAGGAGTTCTCAGACTTTCAAGAAAGCTTGTAACATGCTTTGCAAAACCTCTTTGAATCACTTTTGCAAACTCTGATTGTAACTACGTGAAAACTGGCCCAAAAGTTCTAAGCAAATTCTGACTTGAAAAGGCTCAGAATTTACTAAGTGTTTTAGTTTCATGGACGTGTCTTCAAAGGCTTATAACTTGAAATCCCAGCATTTCTAGGAGAAGTTCTGTTCTGCGATGTTTCAGATCTCACTTAGATCTACAACTCTTATGTCAGAAGTTCTTCCAGAATCATCTTGCATCATGGTGAAAATCTGGTCATAAGTTCTGAACTTATCATATTTTCTTAACACTTAGAAAAATTTCTAAGTGTTTAAAACTTTGACTTTTTCAACATAACTTTGACTTTTGACTTTCTTAATGAAACAAACTTCATATTTTAACATATCTTGATGAAGTATGATTTTTGAAACTTGATTTTGATTCAAAAGTCAAAGTTTGACTTTTCAGTGTGCAATTGACCATTTTGCCCTTGTGCCAACTCCAACCCTAAATTGATGTATCAATGCTGTAAACTTGAGTCATGGAAGATCTTGTGAGGAAAATCTTGAGAAATGAGAGGGGAAATTTTGGGGTATAACAGTTGTACAAAAGAGAAGTCTAATCAAAATGGAAGAGTAGCCTTAATCTGGAGGTATTTGGTCTTCTGAAGTTCCAAGCGCCTTTCACACAAAGCCCTCGATTGATGGAGAGCTTCAATCTTTGCATCTAAGGTTTGGGCTTGTTCAGCATACATCAAGAAATGGACAAGTTTCAAATAGAGACATCAAAGAATGACTATTTCTTCTTGTGTCGAAATTGACATTCTTGGGGGCAATTTGTTAGCTCCTAAATTCGACACTCACATATATTGGCCTTATTGGCTAAAAATAGATTGAAAAAATCTAAGTTGATGACACTTCGACAGAAGAGACTGTGAAAGGAGTTGTGTAGAATTCATCCTTGCTAAGAAGGAAAAAACACTTAGATAATTTTCTAAGTTAAAGACAGTGTCGACCGAAAAGCTCTTGTATCAGCAGCAAGTGGATTTGAATCTGAAGAAAGGAGGGAAAGGCAATTCATTTGGAAGTTGGAAAAAGAAATGTGGCGAGAAGATAGGGGTCGAAGAGCATGAAGAGGACACTTGTCCTCATCCTGGAACGAAGCAACTGTTCGGCAGTGACTTATTATTAGCATAAGTATAGGAACTTTGCGTAGAGTTTCGTGTGTTCAACTCATTGTACAAGTCACTCAATTTTATTCAAGTACCCGCTGTGAGAGAAAGAATATTGAGAATGTACGTTTGAATCACCATACTTTATTGTAGTCAAAGTCTTTACATTTCTTTACGATTCTTACCATTTAACATTTTTCTGCAAACTTTACCATTACAGCCTTTTAAATTACTGCAAATTTACTTTATCCTGTACTTTACTTGCGTTTTTACCAAGTTTTTACCTTCATCCTGTGCATTTAAACCTATCCAAGTCTTTACTCTTAGTGTCCAGTCGAACTTGTTCATTAACAATGTTAAGACTTCTTATCAAACCCCAAAAACACTTAGCATATGTCCTAGGATCAAACTGATCGATCATGCAAGTAACCAAAATAACCTTTTTTGGAAGATCAGCGGTTGTTTACCAATTTTCATGGTAGACAGTAAGCAAACTGAAGAAATCCATCTATGTATTGTGCTGTACCCCAAAATTTGTCCTTCCATTTTACCCAACATATGCTCATTAAGACCCTTAACTTGCTCAAGGATGCCCAAGAGTTGACCAGACAAACTCTCTCCTAAAGCAATGAACCTCAAACTAGGGTTTCCATTTTCATCAAGAAGGGTGAGCTCCAAAGGCCTCATATGCTCTCCATGGTCCTAATATGTCCTCAAGACCCTCCATTTCAAATTTTAAGCTTTGCACAAGAATTTTTCTCAATCAACTGCTCAGATGCTTGAGAATCGACTGTATTAGGTCAAAAGTCAACTGTGGCCCACATACAGTTAAACTTCAAGATTTTTGGTCAACATCAACATTTTGAAGTGATATTCATCATTTGATCAAGGGTTGATCATGATTCCTCAAGGAATGCTCCTAATTCATCAAAACTCAAAAGTTGCTAAATTAGGGTTTCTAAGGAAAAGTCAACCAAACTTTGACCAAGCATAACTTTTTCATACTTCATCAGAAATTTCTCATCCAAGGCTCATTTTGAAGGGAATTCAATTTCCTACAAATAATCTTCATCCCTAAAGTTAAAAAAATGCACTCATAAAAAGATATGAATTTCTACATTATAGGTCCTTTTGAAAAGTCAACAAAAACACCTTTCGGGTCAAAGCTTCTTACATGAACATGGAAGACTCAATTGAAATGAGACCAAAAGGGTTGTTTAGGGGACATCCTAAGATTTCTAAAAAGTCAAAGAACACCTATCTAGGGTTAAAATTTGAGGAGTTATACATTGTCAAAGTTGACCATTTTTGGAAAATTGCCAAAAGTCAAATGTGCTAAAAAATGCATTTTTTGCCAAAAGGGCCTGGAATTTTAGGTTTGTATCTTGTTAAGGACATGGTCCACGACCCAAATCAGCAGCCATATCTTATTTTCTCTATTTATTTATTTATTTATTTATTTATTTTATTTTGATTTTTATTTATTAAAAATCACATTAAATCAAATAAATAACAAAAAATATCAAAGATTGTTTTGATGATCTGATTTTGATGAAGATCAAATCTAATGGAGCTGGCCTAGTCAAGCCAAATCGAATCAAGGCAAAAAAGGCATGATTTGGTAAAGTTTAGAATGAAAGAATATGGCTAAAAGATCAAAGATTTTATCCATCAATACTCAAGATTGCATCCAAAATTGTTACTCTAATTCTTCATACTACATATAATGAACAAAAACAAGGCAAGAGAACAAGGGTTGCAGCCGTGAGAAGAGAGAAAGAAAATTAAAAAATTGGACAAAAAGTGTTGAATCGTTTTCTCATATAGAGGGTGATTCAGGCCATTCCAAAGCTTCCAATCGCTTCCCGGACATCTCTTGGAGCTAACACAATTCATTGCAAGCATTCCCGAGCCCATAATCGTCCCCTAGGCTTCATACGGTTTGCATCTTTTCTCAATATCGATTACGACAATTATTGCATCTTAGGCATGTTTGAATGGTATATTTGTACTTGTTAACATATTCGCAACATGTTGGGATGATTTAATTGACGTTTTGACGCATATACTAATATTTGCCATGGTTAGGGTTAAAGAAGCCATTTTGGGGCTTCTTTGTACAAGTAAAATTAGGCCAAGAAATTGATGCCATGATGATCGTGAGATCAAGACGAGTTGATTGGTGTCTTTAGAATTAATTTATCATGTGTGGTATGGATTTTTGAAGTTTGCAGGTTTATGGCTATGGAGCTTTGTCCGTAGGTATAGATCTAGTACCTAAGACGATGGACAAGGAAGAAGATGATGAGTTGTCACCCTCCCACTGGGCCATTTGAATAATCACGCGTTTTTTGGACCATCCACGTTGTTTACATATTATGCTTTAATGTTATTATTATAACAACTAAGCAGCGTATCATAGATGGCAGGGCAAGCATGGAATGAGTGGAAGGACCTGGGTTCGATCCCAGGTCCCAACATTTTCTTTATTTTCTCAACATGTAATTGCAGATCCCATGCGTTCCAAAGCCTGATGTCCATCATGCGCCTCATTGATTCAACCCCTAGATCGTTGCCAACGCAGATCCAATGTTCAATCCAAAGAGAGACCATGGTGCACCTTCCAAGCGTGCCAACACAGGATCTGGCACAGGATTGGGCCTGGCCATAATGGGCGTAACAAAATTCAGAAACCCCCCCCCCCCCTGAGTGCTTATGCAGGCCCCAAATTCTTACTCTTTTTTATTTTAATTCTTTTTCTTATTATTTATTAATTATGTTTTTTCAATAACACCAAAAAAATCATATTTTTTATTTAATCAAAAAATCATAAAAACATCAAAAATATTTTTTTCATAAAATTTTTATTAATTAATTAATTAGATTAAATTAGGGTAATTTAATGACTTTTTATTATAATTCAAAATAATTAGAATTAGGGTTTAATTTTATACTTAACCTAATTTTTTTCCTCAAAAACAACATAAATATTTTTCTCAAATTACATTTTTAGGTCGTCTAATTATTTCTCGCATTTAATTTTCCGCGCGCTTTTAATTTTTTTTAAATTATTTGTAACTGCTCCGAGTTTGTAATAGATTTAAATAGGATTTTAATTCTGCATTTTATTTTCAGTCAAGAATAATTATGTATCTGCCCAAAGCCATGTAATAATTAGGACTCTAACTTCTAGCTTTTTAATTTCCGCAAATTATAAACTGCCTAGATGTATGTATAGGATTGCATGGAAAGACAAAACTGAAATTAAAACAGTAGAAAACCCTAATTGTGCAAAGATAATTAACTGAAAAAATACACTTGCACATGCTCACTCCTAGGGTCTACTCCACTCTGGTTGCCTTCGGTAAACGGTCATAAAGTATAGGGAATGTTAGTGGTCGTCCTCTAGTATCGAAAGATCTAAAATGACCCAATCGGATGTTGCCTTGGAAAAAGATCTTTAAGGCTTTAGGGTGATTACTAAACTTTCCTAACATTGCTTTGTGATTGTATTTGTCCATTCAAACGTCCCTTAAAACTCCAACGACGGTGCTACCTATTCCTTAATAATAGGATAGCATTGTCTAAAGGAAAATGAATAGAATTTTTCGAGTAGGTAGATTAGTTCCTAGGTACTTGCTCAAACAAAACTTTTCACACAAACACTTTTCAAAACAACTTCGTCACACTCTTGAGGACTGATACGAGGGTTATCACAAAGTAAAACTTTTTCAGAACAAGCACGCACAAGCAATTTTAAAAATGAGCAAAGTACCTAAGAGCCCATGGAAAATAATGGATAGAAAGGGTGCTAACACCTTCCCTTTCTATAATCTACCCCCCGTACTCAGAAACTCTCGAAAAAAGGTTTTTTCTGTTCTTTTTCCTTTCCTTTGTTGGATGAAATAAAAGTCGGTGGCGACTCTTGATTACCGCGAAATTTACGAATACAAAACACAAACCAGTATTAACAGTCAGTTCTGCCACCGTATCACAGATTGAAACAAACATCTAGACAATAGTATTTAAAGTTTGACCAAGTTGTCACTTCTTTTGGTTTCAAATAAAATGCTTAAGATCAGTGCATTATTTAAAGACCAGTGGGAGCAATTTTATAATATTAGTGTTATATGTCGATGATATCCTTCTTGCTAGAAGTAGTGTTAATATTTTGAATGAGACAAGATTGAATTTAAGTAACCACTTTGACATGAATGAACTAGGTGATGCTTTTGTTGTTTTAGGAAGAGTGTTAAACATGTTCTTATGGCTACCTCAACCATGGAGGCAGAATATGTAGCTTGCTATGAAGCTACTTGTCAAGCTATGTGGATGAAGAACTTAATCTCAACTTCAAAGTTGTTGAAAGTATATCTAGGCCACTTGTGATATATTGCGACAATTCTGATGTTGTACGTTTCTCTCAAAATACTAAGAGCTCTTCTCACTTAAAGCATTTTGATATTAAGTATCTATTTGTCAGAGAGAAAATTCTTGAATTTCATACTCGAATTGAACATCTTACCACCGAGAACATGTTGGCAGATCCACTGATCAAAGGCTTAATTGTTGGTGTTTTTCAAAGGCATGCAACCAACATGGGTGTAGTTAAGTCATTTGATATTCTAGATTAGTGGGAGTCTGAATGTTGTATTTAATTATGAGATATATATAAGATGACGTCAATTTAATAATTATATCTCTTATAGCATTTCAAATGCTTGGACCATTATTGAATTATATATTTATTCAATATATTATGTTAATCCATATTCATTATTGTTATGTGAAATAAGAGTATTTGACATGTGTGATTTGTTTCTCTATCGGATACAATTTATGCATTGTTAAATTTTATGTTTTCTTACATTGTTTTGATGATAAATAATTGATATATTTGTTTATTGTAATTGTTGTATTTTATAATTAATTAAAATCGTCCAAGTGGGAGAATGTTAAATATATTATGGATTTACTTTAATTAATTATTAAATAAAATATAATTATTATAGCAATTATTAATTTATTATTAAAATGAATATTATATTGGGATTAATTATTGAATGACCCATAATGGGTTGGGTCATTCTTTTGGATAGCCTCCTTAGAGGTCTCTTCCCTCATCTGGTAGTTAAATATATTCTGGCCATCCCATTAGGTTAGATATCAAGCATAGTCGTTCCATCAGAAAGAGGACAGTAGCATTCTCAGTTTACACTCAATCACATGGATTCAACTATGACAGGTACATGTTTATATTGCAATATTCATATTATAATATGCCTTATAATTATATCTATGATTTATATTACTGTTAATATTCCAACATTATTATGATAACAAATGTTGCTTACTTGTGTTTGACTTTCTTAACACCCAAGCAAATGATTAACTGCTTTAACAGTCTTCATTTCTCTTGCAAAGACCAAATGTCAAGAAGTATGTTCAAGCCTCATGTTAGACATTCTTCCTTTGGTGATCTTGTCACTCCCTTTATTCTCATGAGTCTTTTTCTCCTCCTTGAATGTCTTAGAGTAGGTTGAACCAGATTTCCACATGTAGTCGTTGTCTTTGATTCTTGATCCCTTTATCAATTATTCATGCTCCATGATGATGATAATACATCCTCCCTTGTTGAGGCTTATTTTAAACCCGTGGTCACACAATTGACTAATGTTGATCAAGTTTGCAATTTACCCTTTTGCCATACCCTAATTTTACCCCAGACATTCGTTCATCAAAGTATTTGCATCATAGTTCAGTAATTTATGCATTTGCTCAATAAAAATTGACTTTCAATTGATTTTCAATTTGTTTTAAATTCAAAATTGAGTCAGTTGCATTTCATGCATTTTCAGCGCCTCAGGCGTCTTTTTTAATCATTTTAGTGTCTTCAAAATAAAATTTCGATTCTACAAACAAACCGGTAAAAGTGATCTGACACAATGCATAATATTAACGGATAAAATATTTTGAGTTTTAATCTTTAACTGATTATTTTATGAATCTACGTTACACATATATCATGTTGGCGTGGTCGCTTTATTTTTTCGACATTGTTTGCAGTTGCATTTTGACCTTTCAGATTCAGTTTAACTAGATATTTTTATTTGCATTTTTTTAATATTTCCAGACCTTTCTATTAAACTTCGTTACTCACCGATTATTTTAATATATTCATTTTATTTTTCTGACTTGAAAAATATTTATATTTTATCGTTTTCAATCTATTACGAGTCCTTTTATTTATTTAATAAAAAATTAAGAATAAAAGTTAATGGTTACTTTTTTTCCCTTTCTTTCTTTATTTTTAACGTTAACATTCTTTTTTGTTTCATTTTATTAATTAAATAAAATAAAAAGTTGATTTGTTTTTTTAATGATGGTTTGATGTTAATTTGGTGAATATTTTATTAAAATAACTAATTTTTTTCAATTTTACTCTCAAATTAATTCACTTTTTAAATTAATTTTTAATATATCATAATCGTTAAAAAAAATTAAAGAGGAGACGCCAATTAAATCAGCGCTTCTTATATATATATTTTAAATTTTTTCAACTATTTATGAATTTACGTGTAGATTTGATATTATCGGTAAACTTACCTATAAAAATCATCAGATAAATCTATAGAAAAATTTATAAATAAATCTACACATAACTTCAAATCTACCGATAATTAAAAAAATTAGAAAAAAAATATATAGGAAACGCCTCTTCTTTAATTATTTTTTTATAGAAACAGAATATATTGAGAATTAATTGGAAATATGAGTTAGTTTGAGATTAAAATTAAAAACTTCGGGTATTTTGATAAAATTTTCTAATTTGGTTCGTTCAGTATGTATTTTGTTGTTGCTCTTTATTTAATGAGAGGGCATTATGGCCAATGGATCAAAAAGGAGAAACCCTATTTTAGTTTTATACATATATGTGCATTACGTGAAGAATGAAAAAACCGAAAACACGATACGAAGAACCACTCAACTCACCGTCTTCAACCTCACTACAACAACTTCCATTCAACACAATATATAACCGTCAGATCTAAACCAGATCCACCATCATACTATTCAAACTCTAACAAAGAAACAACCTCTAATGTTCAGCTTCAATAACACTCCGCCTTGAAAACCACCTTCTCCATAGAAAACTAGTTTCAGATCCGCAACCTTCAGCTTTGCTAAAACGGTAACATATCATCACTGGACACATCATCGTCGGTCTTAACCTCTTTCTTTCTATAAAGACGGTTTACAACCTCCCTCTTCTTCTTCATACAACCAGATTCGCGAGTTCCATCACCACTGCAACAAGCTTACCTTAGATTTGTCGTTGTAAACATGGCGTTTTGTTTCTGACTTAAGCTTTATCCTATTTATTTTTTTGCTTTCGCACTTTGATTCCCAGAGGAATGAGTCTTAGTAATTCAAATCTCGTGCCAAGAGGTATGGTACTGGTCAATTGTTATTTTCAATTAAGAATCAAATCTGATATTTCTTATATTGCATCCTTAGTAGAAGCTCATTTATCACTGGAGTCCAAACTATTTGATTAACTTTTTATTCTATTTTAATTCCATTTGATCTACAACTATAAACTTTCCTATAGCAAGTTCTTTAAGTGAGATTAATTCAATTAATTTAATGTAATAACACTAAGTATCCGCATTGTCTTGATTTGACTGGCTGGGTTTTGATTAAAAACTTGTAGTGTTTTTTTTGTTTGTAAATATATTGGTATTTTATTGTGTTATTGAATTTTTGCAATACATCGCAGTTTCAGAAGTTCTAATTTAAGTTAAGTTTCGAATACGCTTAGATACACATAGTTCATTGCCCGGCCTCCCATAGGATGCTTTCTACGTGAATCATCATATAATTGTTTAATATAATGCTAAATTAGTGGTTTTTAATTCGGTTCATTTTGTTCCATAGCTTCCTCTCAGATTTTCTTACAATGAATTTCTATAGCTTCTTCTTGGACTTTCTTACAATGAGCTCACATAGCTTCCTCTTGAGCTTTCCTACAATGAGACTTTACTTCATTTCTTTTGTTTGTGTGTTTGATTATTGGGTTATATATTTATTGTTTTATCTCATCCCCATTTGACAAGTTGTATTCTCATTCCCACGTGTTGTAATAAGTTTTACTGCTTTTCTTTATGGTTCTTTTGCTTTATTATTGTTATATCATTACTAACCATCATCATGCATCAAACTTTTTTCAAAGATCTAATACTCGATTGCGAGCCGCTTTTCACCATAGTCGACACTTTTGTGTTACAATCAACCACACATAACTTACTCTTGGGCTTTCTTACAATGAGTCATTGTGGCATCACACACCACGCTTACTCTTGAGCATTCTTACAATGATGCGTGTATTTTACTTTTCTTTGATTATTCTTATTATTATGTGTTTATCATTGTGATGGTCACCTTGTATGGACTTGTGTGCTTTACTTTGTTTATCATTATTCTACAAATATATCCCCTATTTTGGATGTGTAATAGCTTAATAGTTTATTTTGTTTTTATTCGCCTATTCACTATTATACACATGAAATAAAATCAATAAAACCCTACACGCATTCTTGGTTCATATACCAAACCATAACCAAATTGGTAAGTCGAGTTTGCTTTTGCAATCGCAACCAACCTTCTCTCGTTCATCTTAAAACACTTTCATAATCAAATCTTCAAACCTCGATCCAACATCAAGTTTCTTTTCAAAGCTTTTTCTGAATAAAACATAGGAAAGATGGTTAGAACGACTATATCCATTCCTTCACAAATATTTGGGTTGTTGGTTGTCTCAACTTGCAACTCCAATATTTGGTTTCCTTAAATGAAACTTAAACAAGTGAATCTTGTTTCATCTCGCGCTTTTGATAAAAAAAAACTTTTTGGGATGAAAAAATGGTCGGGGAGATTCTATCCTCTCCATCCGAGTACTTGAAGCATTGGTCGTTAGAACTAATGGTCCAATACTTGTCTCTCACATAAAAACAAATTCAACTCATTAAAACTTGTTTTTTCACCCTTGTGCGACTTCAAACTCCTTTCTTCATCAAATGAATGTGTCTTAGCCATTTCAATACGAAACAAACACAAAGACTTAAGCCTCTCATACGAGCAAAACAACTCAGAGATCAAACATTTGAAATGTCTAACACATCATTCTTCTAAAATCAACCAACAAACTCTTTGTTCATTTTTAGCCGAACTACGAGGCTATGGCTTTTCCATTGCACGAGGGAGTATGTAGGCACAAGATGTAATGTCTTGTTGAGCTCACCAAACTAAAAAAAGAAAACTCTTCTTTTTATCCTTTCTCGATCACTAAATAAAAGATTGTAAACTATCACACTAATACACGAATACACATGAACTAAATGGTTCCCATCGAGTACGATAGATGTGAGAGATGTTAATACCTTCCCCTTGCATAACCGACTCTCCTACCCTTCTCTTGGTCTCGACGACCATCTCTTTTTATTTCGTGGGTTTTATATGATATTTTCGCATTCCTTTTGGAATAAATAAATCTCGATGGTGACTTCATTGTTTTATATTTTTCTAGGCACTTCATTCCACCATTAACACATCATTAAGCCAAGGAGATCCTGGACTAGCTATCCTACTGATACAATTGATCCTTATTTTTCTTCCATCTCCAAATGTTTCATATCCTTGTGAGAATGGTTTGACTTCTTCAAGGAATGACTCTCTGCCTGTCATATGCTTAGAACAATCACTATAAAAAAACTATTCATCAATTGGATATATTATAGCAGAAGTTTGAGCCATGACGGCTTTGATTTCAACCTTGGGTTTCCAATCTCTCAGATCTTGCTTACCCTTTATTTTGGGTATTTATTGACTTTAAGGTTAAGGATAACCATACAATCTAAAGTAGTAGGGCCTTATGTGCCCATATCTTCCACAATGATGACATCTTCTGTTAGAGTTTCTGTTCTTTCTATTATAGGAATACACATGTCGTAGAAGTTGATGGGCCATGAGGTGCAACATCTGGAACTCTTTGTTGTTCTCAAGAGGAATAAACTTCTTAGGTTGAGTTGTGTACTTCTTGTTTATGGACTTGGGGTTAAACCCCACTACCTTCATGTTTTTGGATATTTTCCCAACTTCTGATATTTCATCTAACATGTCAGACCCATAGTTCAGCATACAAACATATTTTATCATACTGTCTAATTTGGATTTTAACAATGTGTTCTCTTTTTCCAAGAGTGGGACACTTATGGTCTTCTTTTGTTTCTCTTCTCTCAATCAGGTTCCTTCCAGTCACTGAGAAACTCTCTATATGTTTTGGCAAGTTCTTCTGCTGGCATTTTTTCAACACTAGACTCACTACATGAGTCATATTTCCCAGTGAAATCCATCACTTTATTACATATTTCTTATTTATCGTCGAATTCATACCAGATGATAGACAACCCTTTTTCCTGATTCTCTATAAAAGTGGGACATTCAAATTTTATGTGACAAAACCCTTCACATTCATAATATTGTGCTCCTATGCCTTTGTAATCTTTGGTCTTGTTCGAGGAACTGATGTCTGACACTTTGTATGGGACATTTTTCCTCAATCTTTTGTCTAGATTATGCAACTCTTATTTGAACTTTTTACCTACTAGGGATATAACATCTGACAAGTTCTCTTATTTATCATCTTGAATTCCTTCTTCTTTGGAAACAAAGGTTATACATTTGTAAGGAACCAATGAGTTCATCAACCTTGATGTTGTTCAGGTCCTGAGCTTCTTCAATAACAGTCACTTTCATATCAAATCTCTTCGACAATGATCTGAGAATTTTTCAAGAAGATTTTTTTGAGACATCTTTTCTCCTAAGGCAAAAGAGGTGTTGGCAATATCATGTAACCTGATGTGGAATTCACTAATATACTCATCTTCATTCATCTTCATATTCTAAAACTTGGTGGCAAGGAGTTAAAGCCTTGACATATGAACTCTGGATGTGCCTTTATGTTTAGTTTTGAGAATCTTGCATGCTTCTTTAGCCTCTGAACATGTGTTGATCAACCGGAACATGTTTTTGTCTACACCAATGAAAATAAAATTCAAAGCCTTGGAATTTCAAAAAGCTTCATCATCTTCAGCACCAATCCAATCAACTTCTGATTTCAATATGGTTTGACCATCTTCAGAAGTAACCATTGAATGTTTCTATCCTTTTACCACAACTTTCCATGTTTTGTTGCCCATGGATTTCAGAAAGACAATCATCATTAACTTCCAATAATCATAGTCGGTGCCATCCAAAACTGGTGGTTTATTGATTGGTCCTACATATTTCATTGTCTCCATTTGAGCATAATTTATCTTTCCTAGAGCTTACCCAACAGGCTAGGGTGCCTGCTTTGATGCCAATTGAAACTTTGTTCCTCGGGGAATAGGTGTCAAACACGATACTCCAGCAATAGGTTCGACAAGATAAGCAAGAACAATCATAATTATACCAGTTTTAGTTGTACAAGTTAATGAAGCTGAAAAATAGTAAATAACATAAACAATTGGTAACCCGGTTCGGTGAAACCACACTTACATCTAGAGGGTTGAGTCCATAACCCAAAGAAATGAAATTCACTATTAGTAGCTTGGTACAATAATTCTTACAAGCAACAATAAGTCCATGTTATTCAATGCCTCTTTCTAACACTATCTGTTGTACCCAAAAATTTGCCCTCCCATTTCCTCAACATTTTCTCATCACAAGACCCTTGAAGATCAAGATCCAATTAGGGTTTCCTCTGCTCAAGACTTCTCCTTGCACTGTGGACCCAAATTAGGGTTTGTGTTTGCCCAAGGATGTTTTGACCTAAAATGCCTAAGATGACTTTCATGTTTTATGTTGGACTCCCAAGATTATCCTCACCAAGTTTCAAGTCTTGATTCCAAGTTTTGCCCAGTCAATTGGACAGTTGACCTAGAAATCAGCTGTATTGGGGAAAAAAGTCAACTATGGCCAATTGACAGTCAAACCTCATGAAATTTGACCCACATCAACATATTGAATTCATATGGACCATTTGATCAAGTTTGGATCACAATTCCACAAGAAATTTGATCAGATCACCAAAAGGGCAAAATGGTCATTTTTAGGGTTTTGACTGCACAAAGGCAATTTTTGACTGTTTGATCTAACCAATGGCAAATCAAGCTCACATATAGCCTCAAGGACTCAATGAAATGGTCTTGACACATTCATCAAGCTCAAAAGATCCCAAGTACACAAGATTGACAGTTGAATTTCCCAGTCAATTGATCAATTTTGACTGTATACTGAAAAGTCAAACTTTGACTTTTTGGTCAAAATCAAGAGTCAAGATTCATTTTTCATCAAAACTTGCCAAATCATGAAACTTGTTCACCAAGAAATCACAAAATGCAAATTAGGGTTAGAAAATGGAATTTTTCATAACTTAGAATTTTTCTAAGTTATGAAAAACCCTAATTTTTTCCCAACTTTGCCCCATCTTTTCACCAAGATCCATTTGGATTCAAACAAAAGTCAAAACATGAAAGTTGTAGCTTGTTTCATACTCTACAACTTTGATTCACAAAGTTTTCTCATTTGAAGCTTGTATCTCAATTTATAAATTTTTGAATAAGGGCACTAAACCATTTTTAACTTAGTGAAATTTTAACCTATTTTGACAAGGTTTTCTACCCCACTTCAAGGCCATTTTTCATACCCTTCCACTTGGAATTTTAATTTGCATTTCAAATATGGATTGTAGTACACATTCCAAGCTTTCCAAAATGTCCAAGAACTCATCAAACAACCTCATAACTTGAGAGATTCGAATTTCACAAGTTGGCAAAAATTCACTTTTGTTCTTCATCAAAACATGTTCATAACTTTGCAAATTTGAACTCAGCTTGCTTTATGCTTGATTACAGGTCCTTGAACCATTCCATACTCAATAATTTAATGCATATTCAATGTGTTAGAGTGTTGTTCTTTGAGTGCAAGCATTGTATGCAAGATTAATCCTAAACTAGATAAAGTGAACTTTCCATTTTTGAAAAGATTAACTTTATGTCCAATTGCAAATCAAGAAAGTACATGGAAAATCTGCTTGGCACAAGATTATGTGCATAACACACTGATCAAGAGAGGATTATGCAGCACATTAGGGGGTCCTCTACTGACCTAGAAAGCCAACTTGCTTTTGTTTGCTTCAAGTTCAAGAAAAGTCCATAACTTGTACCATATCTCATCTCAGCTTAAGCACACAAGAAAGAAGTTATCAAACACATTCCATAGAACATATTCAAGCTAACACACGAGCCCTTGGCCTCTAAAACACTCCCATTGCCCTAATCACCTTGAAACTGCTCAAACAGGGGAACCCCTGCAGATTGAGTGTTATCTCTCAATCCCTTCAAGCATTCTTGCCCAAACCTGTTCCTCTACCTTCCTTACAACCTATGCAAGCTAACCATGACTTGAAACCTGACCTGTAACACCTCCAAGCCACTTCACCATTTTTAATTTTCTGTTTTGCAGTTGGAGTTCACTAGCTCGATTCAGGGAGTTTCAAGACAAAGTAGGACTTGGAAAAGCATCCTTACACTTAAAGGAAGCTATACAAGTCATCATTTGACTCTGAAACATCCTCCATTGCAAAGCTCGATTCCAACTGAACAGGTAAGTTCATGAAGTTCTATCTCTCTTATTAGGTATTGTTAGCTTTAGGTTTGTGAAGAAAATATGTCACAATCATAGCCCTGAACATGCTCATATGATTAGATTTCATTTATATTTCGTGTGCTTAGAGAATTTTATGTCTGAACATGGTTAAAAATTTAGGTTAGGATTTGGGAGAGAAGAAATTCTCTCTCATTTCTGAGAGTTAGCTTGACTTCTTTATATGTCTAGAACCGTGGTTTCAAGCTCTACAGGTTTCATGTTGGAAGATTTGGCAAAAGATCAAGGAATGAGAAGTTAGAAAACACGTGTTTTTGAACAAGGAAGTGTTCTGAGGTTGAAGATGAAGCTACATGGGCTGGGCCTGTGTGGTTTCTTCTTTTTGCACCTTATTTCCATTTTCACACCCCCTGAGCCCATTTGTTCATTTTTTAACATTTTTGACTTTTTCCTTTTTTGTTTGACTTGTTTATTTTTTTTCAGCACATTAAAATTTTGAAAATATTTTTTCCATCATTTTTTTTATTTATTGCATATTTATTTGTTTATTTCCTTTGTTTATACATAAACATTATATATATACTATTATTAGAATAAATATAAAAATAGTGTAAATACATTTTTTTTTTATTTACCTTCTGAAAATATTTCACATAAAAATACTTTTTTTTTATTTATTTTGTTAAAATATTAAATATATATTATTTTGTGTATAATGCATATTTAAGACTTAATATATATATATATATATATATATATATATATATATATATATATATATATATATATATATATATATATATATATATATATATATATATATATATATATATATATATATATATATATATATATATATATATATATATATATATATATATATATATATATATATATATATATATATGTTTATTAACATATTTAGGTTAAAATATAAAAATACTTGAATTTTTCATTTTATTAATATTTGATATAAAAAATACTTTTTTCATGATATACTTCATTTTATTTTTATTTTACAAATAATAAATAAATACTTGTATTAAATTAGATAATAATACATTTTCTTTAAAATTAGGGTTTTTGCCCTAAATTCTAAATACTCCAAAAAATAATATCTTTAATATTTCTCACATAAATAACATTTTTTTTCATACATATACAAAACATTTTTGCATCTTGCATTTTTATTCCATCTTTATTTATTTAATTAGTGTACATTATTTACATTGCAAATACTCAAATTGATGTAATAATTTAGATTTAAATTCTTGTCAATATCCCCATTTGAACATTTGTACCCCCCTTCCCATATTTGGTTTTGTAATAGCTTAGTAAATTTATTTTCGCACTTTATTACTTTCTAATTATGCCATGTTAGAATTAGGGTTTGTATGCGAAAAACGATAAAAAAATAGTTATGACCTAATCTCAAGATAAACAAGCATGAAAATGAACACACATCTCACACTTGCACCCCCTAGGGTACTCCACTTTGTTGCCTTCAAATAAATGGGCCATATTGTATGTTGAACATCTTTGGGCAAAGCAAACAATTTGAATGATCATAGTCCCTCGATAAAACTTTTCAAAACAAACAAAAACAAATGATCAAGTCCCTTAAAGAAAATTGCCCAAAGACATTTAACGTCGTTGCAATTATGGTCTAAACGATGACCCGCGCCTGTCCCTTTCACATCCTAACATAAGGTTGCCCACCAAATACAATGGTAGAACAAACTTGTTAAAAGGGTTAAAACATAGCAATAATCTTTTTTTGAGAAATTTAGGAGTAGATAACCTCTTAGTTACTTGAATCAAACTTGCAAAACAAAACACTTGCCTATTTTCTAAAACACACCTCACAACACTTTCAAAACAACTTTCAAAAACAAATGAAAACCTTTTCAAAAGACGTACATCTTTGTATACATCCCCACATGGATCATTACAAAGGTTGCCACCACATTGGCCTCTTTTCAAAACATTTTCAAACCCACACACACAAGCACCATTTCAAACAATTGAAAACAAAAGGCAAGTGATCTAAGCAAGTAACTAAGAGCCCATGGATAACCATGGATAGAAAGGGTGCTAATACCTTCCCTTTCTATAATCTACTCCCCGAACCCAAGAAAACATCTCAAAAGTTTTTTGCTGTGCTTTTTAACCTTTCCTTAGGATAAAATAAAAAGTCGGTGGCGACTCTTGCTCAACCGAAACATTTGCGAAAACAAACGCAAAACCTCAAGTCAGTTCTCCCACCGTATCACAGAACTGGCGACTCTGCTGGGGAAAACTTTAAAAGTGGAGTAACCTTAGGGTTTAGATCACCTTTGTTTTCAATTGTTTGCTTTGTTTGCTTTTATATTTGTGGGCTTTGCATCGGAGTTTCATAGATCCTAACCCGGATCTGGGAAATACCCTTTTAGGTAGCATAATCTGTGAGGGACCTGTCCGGCGTAGACCGACATGGGTGAAGCAGTGGCTACGTTGGTGTGGCATCTTAGTCTGTACCTATATCCCTTGTGTTGCAACGGGGAGAATATAGGTCTTCTAAGGGGTCATTAAACACCAACCGACCTTAGAACCCTAATTGACCAACTTGGCCATTAGAACAGTAGCAGTATGCTACACTCATTGAGGCTAAACTCTCGAAATGGTTCCGGCCGCGAGAAAAGGTTGCGATGCTGGAGTTATGACCGATTGAGGGTATCCAATGATATGAGATCCTCTAGAACCCGGTTACTTTTGATAAGACAGGTTTTAACCAACAAACTGAAAGAGGGTAGTACCTGAACCTCATGCAAGCCTAAACCTAAGGCCTTGTGTGCTTTGTGTGAATATGTTTGCCTGTATATACACTCACTTGTTTGTGCATACATGTACATGACATCATGACATCATACCATGGCATTTTCAATAACCATTTCAAGGATCTCGAGGGTTCTGTTGATGCAGGGTTACGTTGAACCAGACATCTATCAAGGGGCAAGGGGGTTTCTCCTCTAACCAGTCCAATCAAAGATCAAGTGCAACAACTTGAATCAGTGGCTATGACCCACTCAACATGGTGAGCTTGATTCTCGTGGAAAGACATCCACCGATACAAAGCTCTCCAAACAAAGATCAAGTACAACAACTTGAATCAGTGGCTATGACCCACTCGACATGGTGAGCTTGATTCTAGTGGAAGGACGTCCACCGGTGCAGAGATCCCCAACCCAAGAGCAGAGTTCAACCTCTAACATTTTCTTGTGTTTACCCCAAGAGATCCTTGAAAGCATGCATCCACATATCATGCATTTCATTTTGACAATCTTTCCTTTTTCAGGTTTCCTTACTCTCCTGCTGTTTATTTCAGCAAGAGATGGCTCTAGAAAGGTCTGTCAAAGACATCCAAGACCAGACTGCTCAGCTGCAGGAGATGTTCCTGAACTTGTCCCTGGGGCAAGAAGAGATGAAAGCTCTCCTCACCAAAGGCTTGGGGAGTTCCAACAATGCCAGGAGTGATCAGATTGCGGAGCTACAGTTTGATCTGACAACACTGAGGACTCAAATGATGGGACAGTTGGTGGGCCAGATGGCCCTCATCCAAGACCTATCTCAAAGACAAGAGGAACTCAGAGTTCTTGTCCGCCAACTGCTTCCAAACAACCAACTGGGGCGAACATCTGAGGTCGAAGAGCAAGTCACCGCTCAGCCTCCATCAACTCAAGAAGACAAGGGGAAAGCTCCTTCGCTAGCTTCAGGGTCACAATCTCATCAACAACCTCGCCAGCATCAACGGGGCAATCGGCGTAAACAAGAAAAGTCGGGAAGACAGTTTACGGAGACTGAAATACCATCATTCTTCATACTGAAGCGCCTGTTGGAGGTCGATTTGCTCACCTTAAAGGACCCTCCTCAGAAGCTCAATATCTCCTCTCCTCACTTTAATCCCGACGCATTCTGTGTTTACCACTCCTATAGCCCGGGGCACAGTACCAACGACTGTTGGGCCTTGAAGAACAAGATTCAAGATCTGATCGACATTGGGGTGCTGGAATTCATGCCAGACGGCGAGATGAAAATCTTCCGTTAAAGGGTTCTCCGCTTGAAGTGACGAAGCTCAAACTGAAAGACTTTTGCTTCTTTCTGAATTTTCAAAGTTGTAATTTCTTTTGCTGTCAAACAATTATCTGTTGATGTTAAACTCTGTTTTCATTAATGCATTGCATATGTTTGTCTTGAATTCATCCATTCGTTTCACTACTCTTATGCTTTTCTTGATGATATTTAACTCTTGATAAAAAGCTGCAAGCCTTTAGAGGGAGGATGACGAAACAATACCATGATCTTATACAGTATGCTTTTGAACAGACCTTGCTGATGATGTACAGGCATTTCTTTTAATTCCCAAACACTAGAGTTATAAGGAAGTTAATACCTAGTCAACCCCTTCGAGCCAAAGAAGTAGGAGTTTTCTGTTCTAAACAATCAAAACCTTTGATATAAACCTGGGGCAGGGTAGTATCTCAGTTAATTCAAAAGAAATGCGCATTGAAGTCGCAAACTCTCAGTTCGTAACACAACGAACGACGTCAAAAAAGAAAGCATTCCTTTGGAATCAAAAGACAAGGGTGGTTCCCTATCATATAGACAGTCAATCCCTCAAAAGAGAAAAGCCCACTGAGCCAAAACCTATAAAGGAGGCTTAAGAAAGCTGGGGCATCCCGCTGACAGTAATCCCGAAAACGGTAACAGTCAGGAAAAAGTTAGGGATAACAAATCAAAATCAAAATAGTGAGGTCGTTACAAAATCCTCAACAACATGAAAAAATGTTGAAAAAGAAAAAAGGAGATGATGACTGTCTCCCCAAATTCAAAACTGGTGAACCATCGCCCGAAAGTCGTTCCAAACTCAAAACAGAGTGCGACGCGCAATTAACTGAGCTTAGGTTGAAGGACATCTCGAAGAGCGGGTGGGTACAAATATACTTTGAGCCTATATCCTTTGTTTCTTAAACCGTGAACCAGGCCACGTTACAACCCTTCAAAAGTCCTAATTGAAGCATGGGTTAGTTCGAAAGCATACTGTTACAAAGGTATCCTGACTCCTGTAGGGCTTTGCTCTAAATCTTGTGTTAACTTGTCTTATGAAAAGTTTTCTGCTAAAAACGCATTTTTCAAAACTTCAAAGACAAACATAAGCTTTGCATTGCTTGAATATCACTGTCTGCATTTGACCCTTTTGTTTGACAGCGAAGAAGTTCATACAACGAATGTTCGGAGGAACGAAAACTCTCTCAGCAAGTCAAAATCACTTCAAGAGGATAACACTTCCATCAAATCTCTTATTAACAAGGGGCATGACATGTCACCATTCAATTAACCTGGGGCAGTCCAGTCAAGGTCCAACAGATCTTTCAAAATTCAGTTAACCTGGGGCAGTCCAGTCAAGATTTCAAGAAATCTCTCAATATGCAGAGTAATCTGATTCAAGACTCCTACTTCACCACTTGGGGCATTTGAATGTCAAAAGTGTTCAACAAATCAACTACATCACATTTCCAGACTCGACTCCTGTATCTAGCCAGGGCACGTCTGAAGAGTTCGAAGATTCGATTCCTGTATCCAGCCAGGGCACATCTATTAACGACTATTTCCAGATTCAACTCCTGTATCCAGCCAGGGCACATCTGTGAGCAACCGATTGTAGATTCGATACCTGTATCTAGCCAGGGCATATCTGCATAAGGAGACGGAAGATCAAACACCTGTAACAAGCCAGGAAAACATCTGTCTTTCTCAAATACACAAGTTCTCGCAAAGGAATCTCTTATGCGACCGACACTTCCAAATGGCATCTATAAGCCCATTCCCGACAAGGTTCCGTCACATCTCCAGATGGCATCTATAAACCCATCTCCCTATCCACCATCTCTCCAAATGGCATCTATAAGCCCATTCCTGACATCACATTGCTGATACTTCAACATGCGAGTGCAAATTTCCGGGCACTCTAGTGTCCAATCTTCTTTTACCCTCGAGTCGCGAAAGGCAAACTTGCCAATCTAACTCTTCAGGTTCAAGAAGATTGAACAGGGGCAACTGTTGTACCCCAAAATTTGCCCTCCCATTTCCTCAACATTTTCTCATCACAAGACCCTTGAAGATCAAGATCCAATTAGGGTTTCCTCTGCTCAAGACTTCTCCTTGCACTGTGGACCCAAATTAGGGTTTGTGTTTGCCCAAGGATGTTTTGACCTAAAATGCCTAAGATGACTTTCATGTTTTATGTTGGACTCCCAAGATTATCCTCACCAAGTTTCAAGTCTTGATTCCAAGTTTTGCCCAGTCAATTGGACAGTTGACCTAGAAATCAGCTGTATTGGGGAAAAAAGTCAACTATGGCCAATTGACAGTCAAACCTCATGAAATTTGACCCACATCAACATATTGAATTCATATGGACCATTTGATCAAGTTTGGATCACAATTCCACAAGAAATTTGATCAGATCACCAAAAGGGCAAAATGGTCATTTTTAGGGTTTTGACTGCACAAAGGCAATTTTTGACTGTTTGATCTAACCAATGGCAAATCAAGCTCACATATAGCCTCAAGGACTCAATGAAATGGTCTTGACACATTCATCAAGCTCAAAAGATCCCAAGTACACAAGATTGACAGTTGAATTTCCCAGTCAATTGATCAATTTTGACTGTATACTGAAAAGTCAAACTTTGACTTTTTGGTCAAAATCAAGAGTCAAGATTCATTTTTCATCAAAACTTGCCAAATCATGAAACTTGTTCACCAAGAAATCACAAAATGCAAATTAGGGTTAGAAAATGGAATTTTTCATAACTTAGAATTTTTCTAAGTTATGAAAAACCCTAATTTTTTCCCAACTTTGCCCCATCTTTTCACCAAGATCCATTTGGATTCAAACAAAAGTCAAAACATGAAAGTTGTAGCTTGTTTCATACTCTACAACTTTGATTCACAAAGTTTTCTCATTTGAAGCTTGTATCTCAATTTATAAATTTTTGAATAAGGGCACTAAACCATTTTTAACTTAGTGAAATTTTAACCTATTTTGACAAGGTTTTCTACCCCACTTCAAGGCCATTTTTCATACCCTTCCACTTGGAATTTTAATTTGCATTTCAAATATGGATTGTAGTACACATTCCAAGCTTTCCAAAATGTCCAAGAACTCATCAAACAACCTCATAACTTGAGAGATTCGAATTTCACAAGTTGGCAAAAATTCACTTTTGTTCTTCATCAAAACATGTTCATAACTTTGCAAATTTGAACTCAGCTTGCTTTATGCTTGATTACAGGTCCTTGAACCATTCCATACTCAATAATTTAATGCATATTCAATGTGTTAGAGTGTTGTTCTTTGAGTGCAAGCATTGTATGCAAGATTAATCCTAAACTAGATAAAGTGAACTTTCCATTTTTGAAAAGATTAACTTTATGTCCAATTGCAAATCAAGAAAGTACATGGAAAATCTGCTTGGCACAAGATTATGTGCATAACACACTGATCAAGAGAGGATTATGCAGCACATTAGGGGGTCCTCTACTGACCTAGAAAGCCAACTTGCTTTTGTTTGCTTCAAGTTCAAGAAAAGTCCATAACTTGTACCATATCTCATCTCAGCTTAAGCACACAAGAAAGAAGTTATCAAACACATTCCATAGAACATATTCAAGCTAACACACGAGCCCTTGGCCTCTAAAACACTCCCATTGCCCTAATCACCTTGAAACTGCTCAAACAGGGGAACCCCTGCAGATTGAGTGTTATCTCTCAATCCCTTCAAGCATTCTTGCCCAAACCTGTTCCTCTACCTTCCTTACAACCTATGCAAGCTAACCATGACTTGAAACCTGACCTGTAACACCTCCAAGCCACTTCACCATTTTTAATTTTCTGTTTTGCAGTTGGAGTTCACTAGCTCGATTCAGGGAGTTTCAAGACAAAGTAGGACTTGGAAAAGCATCCTTACACTTAAAGGAAGCTATACAAGTCATCATTTGACTCTGAAACATCCTCCATTGCAAAGCTCGATTCCAACTGAACAGGTAAGTTCATGAAGTTCTATCTCTCTTATTAGGTATTGTTAGCTTTAGGTTTGTGAAGAAAATATGTCACAATCATAGCCCTGAACATGCTCATATGATTAGATTTCATTTATATTTCGTGTGCTTAGAGAATTTTATGTCTGAACATGGTTAAAAATTTAGGTTAGGATTTGGGAGAGAAGAAATTCTCTCTCATTTCTGAGAGTTAGCTTGACTTCTTTATATGTCTAGAACCGTGGTTTCAAGCTCTACAGGTTTCATGTTGGAAGATTTGGCAAAAGATCAAGGAATGAGAAGTTAGAAAACACGTGTTTTTGAACAAGGAAGTGTTCTGAGGTTGAAGATGAAGCTACATGGGCTGGGCCTGTGTGGTTTCTTCTTTTTGCACCTTATTTCCATTTTCACACCCCCTGAGCCCATTTGTTCATTTTTTAACATTTTTGACTTTTTCCTTTTTTGTTTGACTTGTTTATTTTTTTTCAGCACATTAAAATTTTGAAAATATTTTTTCCATCATTTTTTTTTATTTATTGCATATTTATTTGTTTATTTCCTTTGTTTATACATAAACATTATATATATACTATTATTAGAATAAATATAAAAATAGTGTAAATACATTTTTTTTTTATTTACCTTCTGAAAATATTTCACATAAAAATACTTTTTTTTTATTTATTTTGTTAAAATATTAAATATATATTATTTTGTGTATAATGCATATTTAAGACTTAATATATATATATATATATATATATATATATATATATATATATATATATATATATATATATATATATATATATATATATATATATATATATATATATATATATATATATATATATATATATATATATATATATATATATATATATATATATATATATATATATATATATATATATATATATATATGTTTATTAACATATTTAGGTTAAAATATAAAAATACTTGAATTTTTCATTTTATTAATATTTGATATAAAAAATACTTTTTTCATGATATACTTCATTTTATTTTTATTTTACAAATAATAAATAAATACTTGTATTAAATTAGATAATAATACATTTTCTTTAAAATTAGGGTTTTTGCCCTAAATTCTAAATACTCCAAAAAATAATATCTTTAATATTTCTCACATAAATAACATTTTTTTTTCATACATATACAAAACATTTTTGCATCTTGCATTTTTATTCCATCTTTATTTATTTAATTAGTGTACATTATTTACATTGCAAATACTCAAATTGATGTAATAATTTAGATTTAAATTCTTGTCAATATCCCCATTTGAACATTTGTACCCCCCTTCCCATATTTGGTTTTGTAATAGCTTAGTAAATTTATTTTCGCACTTTATTACTTTCTAATTATGCCATGTTAGAATTAGGGTTTGTATGCGAAAAACGATAAAAAAAATAGTTATGACCTAATCTCAAGATAAACAAGCATGAAAATGAACACACATCTCACACTTGCACCCCCTAGGGTACTCCACTTTGTTGCCTTCAAATAAATGGGGCCATATTGTATGTTGAACATCTTTGGGCAAAGCAAACAATTTGAATGATCATAGTCCCTCGAATAAAACTTTTCAAAACAAACAAAAACAAATGATCAAGTCCCTTAAAGAAAATTGCCCAAAGACATTTAACGTCGTTGCAATTATGGTCTAAACGATGACCCGCGCCTGTCCCTTTCACATCCTAACATAAGGTTGCCCACCAAATACAATGGTAGAACAAACTTGTTAAAAGGGTTAAAACATAGCAATAATCTTTTTTTGAGAAATTTAGGAGTAGATAACCTCTTAGTTACTTGAATCAAACTTGCAAAACAAAACACATTGCCTATTTTCTAAAACACACCTCACAACACTTTCAAAACAACTTTCAAAAACAAATGAAAACCTTTTCAAAAGACGTACATCTTTGTATACATCCCCACATGGATCATTACAAAGGTTGCCACCACATTGGCCTCTTTTCAAAACATTTTCAAACCCACACACACAAGCACCATTTCAAACAATTGAAAACAAAAGGCAAGTGATCTAAGCAAGTAACTAAGAGCCCATGGATAACCATGGATAGAAAGGGTGCTAATACCTTCCCTTTCTATAATCTACTCCCCGAACCCCAAGAAAACATCTCAAAAGTTTTTTGCTGTGCTTTTTAACCTTTCCTTAGGATAAAATAAAAAGTCGGTGGCGACTCTTGCTCAACCGAAACATTTGCGAAAACAAACGCAAAACCTCAAGTCAGTTCTCCCACCGTATCACAGAACTGGCGACTCTGCTGGGGAAAACTTTAAAAGTGGAGTAACCTTAGGGTTTAGATCACCTTTGTTTTCAATTGTTTGCTTTGTTTGCTTTTTATATTTGTGGGCTTTGCATCGGAGTTTCATAGATCCTAACCCGGATCTGGGAAATACCCTTTTAGGTAGCATAATCTGTGAGGGACCTGTCCGGCGTAGACCGACATGGGTGAAGCAGTGGCTACGTTGGTGTGGCATCTTAGTCTGTACCTATATCCCTTGTGTTGCAAACGGGGAGAATATAGGTCTTCTAAGGGGTCATTAAACACCAACCGACCTTAGAACCCTAATTGACCAACTTGGCCATTCTAGAACAGTAGCAGTATGCTACACTCATTGAGGCTAAACTCTCGAAATGGTTCTGGCCGCGAGAAAAGGTTGCGATGCTGGAGTTGATGACCGATTGAGGGTATCCAATGATATGAGATCCTCTAGAACCCGGTTACTTTTGATAAGACAGGTTTTAACCAACAAACTGAAAGAGGGTAGTACCTGAACCTCATGCAAGCCTAAACCTAAGGCCTTGTGTGCTTTGTGTGAATATGTTTGCCTGTATATACACTCACTTGTTTGTGCATACATGTACATGACATCATGACATCATACCATGGCATTTTCAATAACCATTTCAAGGATCTCGAGGGTTCTGTTGATGCAGGGTTACGTTGAACCAGACATCTATCAAGGGGCAAGGGGGGTTTCTCCTCTAACCAGTCCAATCAAAGATCAAGTGCAACAACTTGAATCAGTGGCTATGACCCACTCAACATGGTGAGCTTGATTCTCGTGGAAAGACATCCACCGATACAAAGCTCTCCAAACAAAGATCAAGTACAACAACTTGAATCAGTGGCTATGACCCACTCGACATGGTGAGCTTGATTCTAGTGGGAAGGACGTCCACCGGTGCAGAGATCCCCAACCCAATGAGCAGAGTTCAACCTCTAACATTTTCTTGTGTTTACCCCCAAGAGATCCTTGAAAGCATGCATCCACATATCATGCATTTCATTTTGGACAATCTTTCCTTTTTCAGGTTTCCTTACTCTCCTGCTGTTTATTTCAGCAGAGATGGCTCTAGAAAGGTCTGTCAAAGACATCCAAGACCAGACTGCTCAGCTGCAGGAGATGTTCCTGAACTTGTCCCTGGGGCAAGAAGAGATGAAAGCTCTCCTCACCCAAGAGGCTTGGGGAGTTCCAACAATGCCAGGAGTGATCAGATTGCGGAGCTACAGTTTGATCTGACAACACTGAGGACTCAAATGATGGGACAGTTGGTGGGCCAGATGGCCCTCATCCAAGACCTATCTCAAAGACAAGAGGAACTCAGAGTTCTTGTCCGCCAACTGCTTCCAAACAACCAACTGGGGCGAACATCTGAGGTCGAAGAGCAAGTCACCGCTCAGCCTCCATCAACTCAAGAAGACAAGGGGAAAGCTCCTTCGCTAGCTTCAGGGTCACAATCTCATCAACAACCTCGCCAGCATCAACGGTGGCAATCGGCGCGTAAACAAGAAAAAGTCGGGAAGACAGTTTACGGAGACTGAAATACCATCATTCTTCATACTGAAGCGCCTGTTGGAGGTCGATTTGCTCACCTTAAAGGACCCTCCTCAGAAGCTCAATATCTCCTCTCCTCACTTTAATCCCGACGCATTCTGTGTTTACCCACTCCTATAGCCCGGGGCACAGTACCAACGACTGTTGGGCCTTGAAGAACAAGATTCAAGATCTGATCGACATTGGGGTGCTGGAATTCATGCCAGACGGCGAGATGAAAATCTTCCGTTAAAGGGTTCTCCGCTTGAAGTGACGAAGCTCAAACTGAAAGACTTTTGCTTCTTTCTGAATTTTCAAAGTTGTAATTTCTTTTGCTGTCAAACAATTATCTGTTGATGTTAAACTCTGTTTTCATTAATGCATTGCATATGTTTGTCTTGAATTCATCCATTCGTTTCACTACTCTTATGAAAGCTGCAAGCCTTTAGAGGGAGGATGACGAAACAATACCATGATCTTATACAGTATGCTTTTGAACAGACCTTGCTGATGATGTACAGGCATTTCTTTTAATTCCCAAACACTGGAGTTATAAGGAAGTTAATACCTAGTCAACCCCTTCGAGCCAAAGAAGTAGGAGTTTTCTGTTCTAAACAATCAAAACCTTTGATATAAACCTGGGGCAGGGTAGTATCTCAGTTAATTCAAAAGAAATGCGCATTGAAGTCGCAAACTCTCAGTTCGTAACACAACGAACGACGTCAAAAAAGAAAGCATTCCTTTGGAATCAAAAGACAAGGGTGGTTCCCTATCATATAGACAGTCAATCCCTCAAAAGAGAAAAGCCCACTGAGCCAAAACCTATAAAGGAGGCTTAAGAAAGCTGGGGCATCCCGCTGACAGTAATCCCGAAAACGGTAACAGTCAGGAAAAAGTTAGGGATAACAAATCAAAATCAAAATAGTGAGGTCGTTACAAAATCCTCAACAACATGAAAAAATGTTGAAAAAGAAAAAAGGAGATGATGACTGTCTCCCCAAATTCAAAACTGGTGAACCATCGCCCGAAAGTCGTTCCAAACTCAAAACAGAGTGCGACGCGCAATTAACTGAGCTTAGGTTGAAGGACATCTCGAAGAGCGGGTGGGTACAAATATACTTTGAGCCTATATCCTTTGTTTCTTAAACCGTGAACCAGGCCACGTTACAACCCTTCAAAAGTCCTAATTGAAGCATGGGTTAGTTCGAAAGCATACTGTTACAAAGGTATCCTGACTCCTGTAGGGCTTTGCTCTAAATCTTGTGTTAACTTGTCTTATGAAAAGTTTTCTGCTAAAAACGCATTTTTCAAAACTTCAAAGACAAACATAAGCTTTGCATTGCTTGAATATCACTGTCTGCATTTGACCCTTTTGTTTGACAGCGAAGAAGTTCATACAACGAATGTTCGGAGGAACGAAAACTCTCTCAG